>OZ022556.1:32558498-33906626 GCA_963991005.1 Barypeithes pellucidus
AATTTCACGACAGATTATAGTGAGAAGGTTGTCGAATAAAATAGTTTAAACTTTTCAAATGTTACCATCTTCAACCTTGAGATCATTGATCCCTATTAGTTAAAAAAAAGTGCCTGTATCGCAATTGACGATTGATTGCGAATATAAAATAATACATTAATTCTTTCATACGTAATTGGTATCAAATGCTATGCAAATAAATATATTAATTCGCCCATTTATATCAACAGGTTTTTCCAACAAGTATCTCAAAAAACATGACGGGGATTTTGGAAGGCCATCCATCGAATTTCTATTTACAATAATGTGTAATATACAGGTTGTCTCCAATTAAGTCAGCATTATTTCTCTTGTATGCCCAGCCATTTTTGAACATCGGAAATAATACGAATTTGCCAGTAATATCATAAATTTTAATATAATGCAATGCATAGTGTTATCAAATGAATCTAGCAAAACTTCAAGATAATCATTTTCCACAATATTTATAAATGAATAAAATAAATCTCTATTCATTGTAGATTCAATGTAGATAAATTCAAGATAATTTGTTGTGCCGACTCATTATACATTTCATAAGATACAGGGTGTTATGGAATTGATGTATTATATTTAAACCGGCAATTCCTGAGATAAAGACAAATTGAAGAAAAATACCAATAAATGGCGGGTTTGTTCGGGTGTGTTTCAATTCATTCAGCGGTAAAAGTTACCTGACGTCAAACCAGAAAAACACCTGTGTGGCAAGCAATCAAGGAATTCTGGCCGGTGTTGTCATATGTACACCTTAAACTCTTTAGACAAAATAAAATAATTTAAACACTTTTCCATTCTGTAATACCTTTTTGTACAATTAATTCAATAACATTTACGATGGACTATGTTTTAAACAACCCGAAAAAACATATGGAATAGTATTAAATAAGTTTGAAATAGGCACGTACGTCACTAGGTCAAATGCCAATGATCTCCTGACGCCTTACATCGGCTGTGTTCATATAGCGTCGCACGCTTGCGGGTTGTTAGTCGAAGACCAACCAACGGCCGGATACGTTGTGTCTCGTCGATCACGAGCTATGCTGGATATTGAATTCTATGAACACACTTGTTCATCTATTCTAAAGGTGTTCTTAAACCAATTCTAGTTCGCGGGTTCTTACATTGTATCGACATTTGAAGGGTGACGGAAAAGCACAAGGAATGTCCATTTTTCCACAAATCGAGCTTATTGAACTATTTAACAGATATGCATGCACTCAATAGTTATAATTCGAGTGTCAGTCTCAGTCCGAGAACTGTGCTTATTTAAAATTTTTGCGCGCAGGGAACAACAGGAAATGTTCACGCGGGAAATGAATTCATGTGTTCATGTTTTTTTCCAGTTGCAGACTTGATATTACATTACATATTATATTATGTTGCGAAATTAAAATAAATTTCCCATTTTATCAGTAATTTTGGCTTGAAATAATTGTGCCGCAAAAGTTAAAAATCGAATTATATCGAAACAAACGAACAAAAATGTGACATTCCTTGTTTTTTCCCTCATACTTAATTTATGCTCACAGAGGAGTTCAAAATGATATAAGAACAGCCTTTGGAATGGATAGACTAGTAAATTTCCATAGCAGTCAGTTTGTGTTTTCGTTCTTCTGTGCTTAAAAGCTCTACACATGACCTTTCCAAAAGCATTATCTGTATAATATATGACGGGAAAGTTCAAACAGCACAAAGTTGCATTGACCAAATACCAAAATTACATCCGCAATGCAATGATTTAAATGCAATTTAGCAGCACCCATCAATTCACAGTTTAAGGACAATTAAACTTTCTCCTATCCCCTGATATTATAATGACGCTTTAAAGCGAATGTCATGATGAACCGTAGAGGAAGGTAAATGGAATTACCTCGAAATTACAAAGCATATATTTTAGACTGACGTTTTTATTAAACTTGATGAAAATGAAGATGAAAAAGTCATTTGTAATTTATTTTTTGTGAAAAAAGTATCAAATCGACTAGTTTACTATCTTGTCTTAACTTCTGAGTTGAGTTGAGGACCAGTTTATGGGGGATTACAACCTTAATTTAAGTCTGTTTTAAGGTACTAAATATAACTTACAAACCATTTCGTATACGGGAACAAGGTCAAATATGAAGAAATCGATTTTCTGCGGTTGTTCTCGACTTTTAATATATTACAAATCTAAAGACAAGACCTAACCATTTTATTATTTTAATTCAAGATTAAGACCTAACGATAAACTTTACAAAATTTAAGTTTACAACAAACTAAGAATTTGTCGGTCTTGGTTATTACACTGAGAGAAGATTTTTACTACCGTTATAAAAATTTTAACCGCGATAGTAAAAACAATACTTACATATGGGACAATAAAGAAAATAGCTGTGACAATGAAATTGATTTTGCTGGGTATATCATTGCTGTACTAGTAAAGTCTCTTTATAAATATTATCTTGCAGCTATAGCAGAAAAACATTCTTTTGTGCTTATAGTTTTTGCAGAATTATATCGTTGATCTCTTGACTGCAATAAAACCTCATTATCTATTCGACCATAAAATAAATAAGGAAATCCCAAATTTTAAAACCTTTTCGAGCAGAGCCGGACCAGGTATACAAATTCAATTTATACCTATGCCTGGGGCATATATAAATACAAAGTGATTTTTAATAATTTTAATCCTTAGTGGTTTCCGGCGAGTAATTTTTAGTTAGGCTTATTAGAGGTAGAATGTGGCGTCCTTGGAATTGTGCTGATAGGGGGGCATCTTCAATTGTCGGGAATGGAGACTTAAATATTTAACAGCTGTTAAACAATTTACAGAAGAAAATCGTCCAATTATTTACCTTGCCGAAACATAGTTCGATACCCATGACACTACAAGAAAAGGTTGGGATGATTCTTCCAAAAAATGTCAAACCAAGGCACCATCAAATAAAGGCAAAAGAATCACAATATTACATGCTGGTTCAGAGAACGGGTTTGTTCCAAATTGTCTGTTGCTTTCAGCTAAAAACATAGCAGATTCTTCTTTAGATTACCATCAAGATACCGACGCACAACTTTCTGAAGATTGGTTTAAACATAAACTCCTTAAAAATATAACTGGAAATAACGTCATTGTAATGGACAATGCTAGTTATCATAGTCGGCAAGCAAAAATCATTCCCAATTCTAATAATACAAAAGCAGAAATTCAAAATTTTATGATTGAAAATGATTTATATTTTGAAGAAACTTACAAAAAACGAGAACTGCTAGAAGTATTAAAAGCTTTTAAAATAAATAAGGAATACGAGTGTGACAAACTTGCAGCAAAAAATGGACATACAGTGTTGCGTCGTCCTCCGTACTATTGTATATTCAATCCTATTGAGCTAATATGGCACCAATTAAAATCCAATATTAAGAAATATTATTTCTCCTACGTTAAATGCATCTGTAGTAGAATTAATTAAATACGAAGTAAGAAAAATTTCTGCAGACAGCTGGAAAAACTGTGTACAGCATGTACTTAAGGTGAAAAATTCTTACAATTGTATGATTGCAAATGTTCAACCCTTAATTATAAGTTTAGGCTTAGATGAAGATAGTGATAGTGATACAGAGTTAAATTTTGAATAAATTATCAATAGTTTCGTAGAATTTAATTAATTTTTATTGTACTTGTTATCCTAATAGTTATACTTTTAAATTATATTATTTTCAATTATCATTAATTGTTATCATTATTTTACATTTATTATAGGTACCTAAAACTAAAAATACCTATCTATTTATTTTAAATTATAAAAATAAATCATGTGGTGTGGTATACATTTTCAAGCCGGCCCTGACCCATTTATTGAGCTTTGAAGAGGTTTAGGCGTATACAATAGGGTTTAATCAGGTAGTTTATTTATGGCAGTAAGAATCAACGGTATAATTATGCAACATCTATACAAAGACGCTTATCGCGGATTGAAAATATACTTTGCTGGGACAATAAAGATATTTTCTTACATCGAAAAAATACAGGTTCTGTTTTGGTAACTTTTCAAAGTGTTTTCAAAATGTATTCCATAGTACATATAAAATTCACTACAATATACCGTTTAGGCTTATTTATATCTTTCAATGTAAACTTTTAAAAATAAATGTATTACAAAGTAAGCACTAGAAATGAATATTACTTATATGAACGAAGTTTAAATCAAGTGGTAATACAACCAACATAAATCATAGGTCGGTTACAGTTCTAACAGTTCATATACCACATATCCAACCGAGCTCAAACATAGATTATTATAACATAAAACTAATATAAAACTTGTAACATCTTTTTAAAAGTTTTTGTTTTGTTTCTGAAAATAACGCTCAACATAGCACAGTCAATTTGAACAATATATCAAGCGGTAAAACAACATTTATTTATTTATTTATTTATTCACTATTATATCACTTTATCACAAGTGATATCAGGTTCGTCATCTTACAAAATATAATATCTGACTATTCACTAATATATAATACAAAATATAAAGTGTTATAAAACTCAAATATATACGTTATGAAACTAAAACGTACACACACCAATAGACAATATAGCAAACAAACACTCGACAAATTAGTACAGAAAAGAACAGTAATCAAAGGAGAACTTAGTTCTTTAAGAATTCCTGAAGGAATTTGTTGTTAATATGTAAAACTGAAGAGAAAAACAATGAAAAAATTAAACTGCCGCAATGGAATTAAAATCTGTGTCTGCTCCTCTGTCACCGACGCCATGGATACGCACTTATTGTGTTTTGTGGTGTCGACGCAAGACGTAACGTATAACGACTAACTCCGAAAGTGGCCAAGGGTAAGCAAACAAGTCACGTAGGTCGTTTTTTCGTTAACAAATTACATTACTAATTAATATTACGCCCCCTAGTGGCCGTCCTATAAACTTGCAAATAATTTCCGGCAATTTCTCTGGCAACTTTTCCTAAAAATATTTTTTTCCGGAAGCTGTACAGGGTGTCCCATTTTCGACACTTTTATAGCGTAATTGTTAGTGCTATCAAAAAGTAATGTAGGTGTCAAATCAAAAAATTGACAATTTCAAAATTACCCTATATTTTCTTAGTTAAAAGAGATACAGAAAAATGTTTTATACAGAAGTTTCTTTATATTGATTTTCAGAATAAGTATACGGGGTCACGTAAAAAAGTTATCGGACCTATATAGGGTGTTCCATTTAAAAAAATGAGGTTAGGCCCGATAATTTTCGTAACTGATCCCGTATACTTATTCTGAATGAAAACGGCAGATTATTCAACAATTATAAATAAACTTCTGTATAAAACATTTTTCTGTATCTCTTTTAACTAAGAAAATATAGGGCAATTTAGAAATTGTCAATTTGTTAATTTTCCCCTGTATCTCTTAAGCAAGCGAAAATTTTCGAATTTTGACTCATTTTAAGTTTGACCCAAAAAGAGCACATGACACCTACATTACTTTTTTGATAGCACTAACGATAACGGAGATACAATATGAAAGTGTCGAAAATCGGACACCCTGTACATAATCGTGTGTGTTATTGATAATTTAGCAGGTGCCGTGGATACAAAATAATTGGCATACGACACGAATCAAATCGAACTGATTGAAACAAATGTTAAACAAGATGGAAAGTTTTTTATACCTTCTCAAATTTGGTTGAAGCTACTTTGTCAACATTTAGATCAGTTTACGATAACATAAATTGTTATTGTATTAATTCAACCGCAACTAATCTCTACGTTACCATGAAGCACGAAATTTGTACAAACAACTTTCCTCGAAAACTTTATCAAGAAAACTTAAGGGGATCCCTTAGATCACCCTCTGAATCTCTGTTTATTTATTATATGGCTTCAGAACACGGAATATTAAAATAATATTTTATGTATTATAGCCGGAGGATTAATTAAATATTATAAGAATAAACATCCCTAATATAAATCCTGGCAAGTACAGAGTGTTCCATTTTCGACACTTTCGGGGGGTACTAGAGGTATTATTAAAGATAGAATGTTTAACTACCAACTACCTTAAATGAAACGGATTTCGGTGTAAAGTTTCTCATGGCTCTCTTAGATGTTAATCTACAGGGTGATTTCGAAAATATTCGCTTTATAGACCACTCGTATTTTCGTTACTCGTTACTCGCCGAGAGTGTAAATGGTAAGCAACAGAACCGACCGTATTCTAACGCGTATCTTCTAATACTGACACTTGCAAGATGCACGCTTGTACGCCTAGACTTACGTTGCCACGGCGCCCAGTGGAGTGTGTGAAAGAGATGGAGAGGTGACAGTGTGAGAAAGAAAATTAAATCTTCGTCGGTCTTGTCATTTGGAGTAGAGCTGAGCTGAGCTAATTTAATTTTTTGAGCTTCTCAAGTACAGTCGCAATATTATCCCTTACCTTAATTGATGGAAATATCACTACTATAATTTTATTCAATTCAGGGAAGAATCTCGTTTATTATCATAAGAAACGCATTTAAGCGATCTTAGTCCGTCCCGTAACGCCTATTATTAGGATTCAATTACCGTGACCGTAAAATATCAAACTGTCAAATATTGCCCATCTCTATTCCGAGTTTTGCACGTCTCATTTCGTTCACTCGTAGATAAAATGTCATGTTACATTTTTTTTAAAGAGTTTAAGAAATAATAGGAAGGTCAATGACGTTTGACCTATTTACTTTCCTGTGCTTGTGACGAATTTGAAATTTGTGTGTAATATTACCATTATTTGTTTTGCAGAACATCTTTCGTCGTCGGTTTTCTGGAATCATATTTGTTCATAAATGAATGAATGAAAAATTGTTAAAATTATAATGTGTTTTCTAAAGAGTTTGGCATGTAGATATTACAACACCGACCGTCGTCAGTAGCGTCCATGTAAATTTTCAGATTTCATATAAAGTGTATAATTTCGCTTAATAATTCAAAGCGGTATATGGTAATTTTTTTTTTCAATTTATTTTCATCTCAGGATTTGCCGGTTTAAATATAAAACGTCATTTCCATAACACCCTGTATATTATTATTGTAAAAAACAATCATACTTTGAGCTTTACAAGATAGTATAGTTATTTATATTTATATCTAAGAATAACGTAAAAATGCGATTTTTAATAATTTACGTTACTTTTAACAGCAGGCCATGGTCAATTTATTAGAAACATGTAAAATGTTAAAACTTGACATAACACAAGTTAATTTATTAACAATAACAAAACAGTAAGTATGAAAAAGTAAACAACAAATAGGTTCATCGGCAAAAACATATTGGGATTTAAACTGACATTAAATTATCAGAAATTAATTTTCCAAAAGGAGTTCGAAATGATGTTCGTCATTTCTCCAAAGATAAAGGTAATGGATTGTAATGCGTCCTTCCAAACATCCAAAACGGCATTAGCATCTTTCCTATTTTTTTTTTTTTCTTTATTAAAAAATGTTTGCATTAGGCCGAAATTAATTCAATAGCGTTGAAAATGCAATGGTAGAGTGGCAATCTCAAAACTTGATGCCCCATGGTATAATTTCATCCACGGCATATCCTAATTTTACTTTGTATTGTGTTACTATTTGTAGCAATTCCGGTTTGAGTGCGTTTTCCATAACATTGATATTTTTGCTTCTTAGCCAGGAAATGATATCAGCTTTTGGGGCACCCTGCATTCATATGTGAATAAATTTCAAATCACTTACCCTGGGAGAGGTTGCTGTTGTATATTCCTGACACAAATAGGCAATTGAGGGTTGGTACTTGCTGATTTCATGCCTATCATTTGTTTAGAAGGAAGAAAGAAGATTAGACGCTGTAGCTTCCTTTGTTGCAGGTTTTATTGCCATTTCGGTCTTTTTAAATAATTTCTACTATAACACTCATTAGCATTATAGCATTTGACGATTTGAAAGTCTTCAATTAGCTAACGGTCTAAGGCCATCTTCTGTTTCCCTGGTCCAGTATGTTTTTGCCGATGTACCTATTTGTTTTTTATTTTTCATATTTACCGTTTCGTTATTGCTAATAAATTATGTATCTTGTGTTATGATTATTATGTAGTGTATTGTTATAAAAGAAATATAAAAATATTCATTTTAGTACATACTACATTTAGTGGAGTCGTCGTGGCGAAATAAACGGCTCGAAAATCGAGTAATTTTTTTTTCCCAATCGATACAGTAGGATCCTCTCGACATACTGAAATGATTTGTGTAGGGTGTCGCATGGGGGGGGGGGGGGCATCCCCGGTAAATCTAACATACAATGGGAAATTGAAAATAACTCAGCCGGTTTTGATGCTACAAAAAAAATGTGAGAAGCAAAATTGAAAAGCTTGACAGAGCGCGTAAGCCCGAACAAATCCGATCCCGATATCTCAATGAGTTCGCGAATTAACGCGATTTTTAACTGCAAAAACAATCAAATTTTCCGCGAATTAACGGGTGATACCGAGTACTTTGATGGGCCGGAGGCTGGGGTAATTAGGAGGGGAGTAAGGGGGATTGGAAATTTTTGACATAAATGCTAATAAGTAGTTTATTAATCGAGCTACGGGGATCAGGCCGGATTAAATTTTTTAATTTTTTTATCAGCTACGAGGTGGGATTGGCGAAATTTTTTTTTTTTCTCGATTAAAACCACTAAATTCATATTGAAACTCATTATTTTTAACATTGATAAAATAATTAATGATAATTTTTTTTCATTTCATTTGCGAAAATAAAAATTAAAAGGCATGTCTTCGCATCGAATTGCCCAGTCCAACAATTTTTATAAAAAAAATAATCATTAATTATTTTATCAATGTTAAAAATAATGAGTTTCAATATGAATTTAGTGGTTTTAATCAAGACGAGAAAAACTCAAGAGACCGTTTTCATGGAGAATTGAACAGGCCAATCAGAAAAAATATCCACATGGAAAAATATCAGTGGCGTACCATCTTTTTTGTAACAAAATATCAAAGGATATGTTTGCAGCGACGCCACTGGTGGAACAATTGAATAACTTTTCTAACTAAAATTTGAGGTTCTATATCCTATTAACACATACCAAAATTAAACATAATATCTAAAGTATTCTCGGAGATGGCGATTTCTTGTATGCCGCGCTGAGTTATTTTCAATTTCCCGTTGTAGATTTGATTTTAGGGGGGGAGGGGGGTGCCCCCCCCCCATGCGGCGCCCTGCACAAATCATTTCAGAATGTCGAGGGGATCCTACTATATCGATTGGGAAAAAAAATCGTCGATTTCGTCAAGGGATTTTCGAATACCGGAACGACTCCACTAATTAAACTGTTCCTCCAAATTTATGGGAAATACAGGTCCCTATCCTGAAAATTTCATAAAAATGATTTAAAACGCTAAAAACGTACATAAACGATAATGTGTAGTACATGAATTTTGAATAAGAAAGGCTCTTGAAATTTCATATTATAAAATCAGGACCGTATTAAAAAAAATAAAGTTGATGATGATTTCTTGGAAACGAAACGTCGTATTAAAAAAAAATTGTTATGTTATCTTTAGGTTCATCAAAACTTGCTGTGATAATGTTTTGCTCTAACGGTAATCTTAACGCCGGAAGAAAATAGAATTGAAAATACAAAATTTCAATTTTTTTCTAAATAACTCAAAACTGAAACATCTTGCTAAAACTTTTTGTATGGCATATTGTTAGTGCTATGATTGCGATACTTTTTTTTCATTTAATCGATGTTATATCTGATACAATTAACGAGATCCCTATAGAGGCCCTGCATAAATGATACGTACGCATTAAAAGTCAAAACACCTGTGCTGAAGTCTCCCGGGAGAACCGTAACTATGGACCGCGTTTCTTGAAGCATTTTGAGTCTTCAGAAAGTCGCCCTGTAAGATGGGATTCTTCGCCTGGAAATATGGAGAAAATCTCGTAAAATTGCGCTGAGAAGCATTATATTGAGTCTCGACTTTTTGGATGCTCTCGTACTCTAAAACGGCTTTTTCTTACTTTCAATGAAGGCTTTGACTATACTTCTTAATAGTATGAAGGCATGATTAAAAAGTTTTTGAAGGATTTATGTAAATTCGTTTAAACGCAGCGTCCTTTATCATTGTAATTTAAAACCAGAACGGTGAAACATCCTCTTTAAGTTTTTTCATTACAACTTTTAACACCCGCCTCGCTGACCCAATCTAAAATTAACTTTTTTTCACTTCACCCCGAATTGTTTACAAAAGCAATATTATGCAATTTAAGGCATTATCCTTAGCCGCACCACGACTACCTGACTGGCTGTAATTTATTTTGCGAGGTAATTTTCGGGGAGAAGTAATATTTCCACTTTTTCTCTTTCGCTCAAGTAGTTTAAAGCGTGCCCAGGTAAATGAATTTCTTATTATAATTTTTAAAGCCTTTCTAAATTTAGAGGTAAACGTAGCATAAAACCAGCAAACTTTCCACTTTTGTTTTTTCCACAGATGAAAATTTAAAAGAGTTTTGCTTTAAGTTAGGATTAAGTCTAAAATAAAAGTTAATGTTTGAACAGCTGGATTTTCTCATGAATTCTACAAATGTTTTCGCAATCCCTTCGGCGATTCGCCAGAGTTCTGGTGGATAATTTTAAAAGTTTATTTAATATTTAAATTTTCGGCAACGAGAATTTTAAGCGGGTGTAAATGTACCCTTTTAACGTCCGCGGTGTCATTTTACCCGATACGTAATATTAAAATAAACGGCTTTACTTTATCATAAACTAAAACTTGTCTTTCATTTTGCCACAAATAACATTAGCCGACAAATATCTCGCATGCGAGTTCTTAGACGTTCCTGGGGTTGATCAGTATGAGGTAATTCCTGTTATACGACAAATTTTTCGCATTTCCTTCATCGAAAATAAAATCATTGTATTTTTTTTACTAGTGTATCTACATTTAAAGTTATTGCTGTTACTACATAAAATCCGCCATAAGTTGCCTTAGATTTTATTGAATTCATAGGAATCTAAATGAAAAGATAAAAAGAAAAATGATTTATTATTGTGTCAAAAACTGACGTACGGAGTTTGTTCGTTGTTTTTGGAATGGTATTCTGATAGCTAAAAATATACTGGGAGTTTAATTTAAAAATTAAAAGTAGAGGTCATTTCTGGTTAAACCAGAAGTGACAAAATGGAGTCTGTCATGTCATAAAATGCAAAATAATATCACATAAAAAGCCACCAAATTGTATTTCTGTAATTTAAACAATAAAAAAGTTATAAGGGTGAGCGTTCCTCCTGAAACCCCTTATTTATAAAGTATTTGCATGTGATTTGCTAGAATAGTTGCTCTTCAGCAGTAATCACTAATTGTTTTGGGGATATTCCACCTATAAATAAATCATAGATTATTTAGCCAAACTTCCAAAAAATATACTTTTTATAAAAATATCCAGAATTCAGATTACGAATTTTTATGATTTTCAGTTTTAGAAATTTGAGCCTAGAAGGAAGTAATAGGAGATAGTTTTCTGTCCCTTAGCTTATCACAATATAACCTAATAAAAAAATTAATTTTTCAAAATTTATTATTTTTTACTCATATCACGCCTTTAAATATATCCTATATCACGACAATAAATGTCCTATCACGTCATTCCCTTCAGTTTTTGTTCCAGAGAAAGTCTACTAAATACTTGTTTTAAGCTTCACATGCAAACCTTTTTTCAAAAATGGAAGTACTTCCTTTTTTTTGTATGATCACACAAAAGCACTATAGGAAAAATCCTTTAGGGCACTCCGGGACTGGTGCGTGTGTGCAAAAAGTGAGTCACGTTGGTTTTGAATCGTTGGAGATTATATTCTTTGGGAAAAACGACCTCGGGAAGGTCGTTCCATAAGGATGAAGTCCTCCAGATGAAAGAATTCTTAAATAATGAAGTTCGAGGAGTACTAAGCTTAACCACATATGGATGGGCGGCAGTGGTTCGTCGTGTATTTCTGCTATTCGCCGCTCTGGGCGGAATTAAGAGGGCAAGGTCAGCCGAGCACTTTCCATGAAAATATCTGTAAAAGAGAGTCAAATCCCCAACCTGTCTTCGATGTTCTAGGCTGTCGAGGTTCCTCGTCAGCTCGTGGTCTCCAATCAGACGAATGGCCCTCCTTTCGATGGAATCCAGCAGCCGAAGAGTATGTTTGGGTGCAGAGCTCCAGAGATGAGAGCAGTACTCTAGTGATGGTCGAATCTGGGCTCTGTATAGTGTCAAAAGTTGTTGAGGTGTGTACAACTTTCTGGTTCGGAAGAGTACACCAAGTTTCTGAGAAGCTATCTTGGCGATTGCCACAACGTGGTTATGCCAAGACATATTTCCTCCCAGATTGACGCCCAGCAAATTAATAGATAAAGCCAGTGGGATTGCGTGTCCGGCCATGACTATTTCCGGTTCTGTAATGTTAACCTTTTTAGAGAAAACTGCTGCCTGGGGTTTTTACCTTGGTAAACACCCTCTCTATGACATAAATTTTTTTTTTATTTATAGCAACTTTTCTAAAATATCACGACATAACCTTACTTTACCTTTGATAAATATATTATATTATACTTTTTAAACACTTTAAACGTTATAGTAATGTTACTTTCTATTATCTAATGCATGTTATGTATTTTTAACATTAATTCTTCTACAGTGCACAAGTTATCCCTGGGATTTGTAAAAAAGGTGCTTCAGAATAAATGTGACAGTTGTAATCGATTGATGGTTTTAATTGGATTCCACATTTAAAAACCAGTGCGTGTGTATTGGGGTCGAAATGTGATTTTTTTTTTTCGTTCGGATTTTTTATTCGTTTGTGCGCTACACTCATTTATTTTAATTTGGTTCATTAGGCACGATTTTGAATTACATGACAAGTGTGGCCTAAAGTGGATCTCCTACGCTAACGCTAACTTTTTTAAATCGATAGTCTGAAGTATATGAGAAACGGGATGGGAAGCTATTTCCTTTTTAATTATTTAAAGGAAAGAGTTATTATTGTTAAGATTAATACTTAAAAATTCCAATAACGAGACGTATTAGTAACGTTGTGAAATTCAATTTGTCATGAAATAATTTTACAGAAAAAAATATTGTAGTAAAAAAAACGTTGAAATACTGCATTATTAATGATACTAATAATGATTGTAGTCAAATGTCAATTATTTATTAAAAAAAAAAAAATAATAATGATTAAAATACGCTGACGGCCGGTTAGATATTTCGTCATCCCGGTGGCAGTTGACCAGCAACCCGGGGAGTTAATAGAGGCAACACTGGGCTGTCCGACTTGGTAGAATTTCACCCCCCCCCCCCCCCCCGCCCCCCTTCGGTCTCAAGGAAGTGGGTCGCATTTCGGGTCATCAAAGAGCGGAACTGCACCTTGCGCGGTTGCCTCCTTATATTTCCGGGGGCAGTCGCATCTGTGGAGATTCCCATTCTTTACGTTGAAGGAAAATTCGGTAAAGTGTAAGTTGAAATATCTTAAGGTAAACCTAAGTCTTTGGAACCGTGCTTCTGGTACCTTTATAATCTCCAGGTTAGATAATATCTCTTCCGTTGAGATTTTTTGCTAGTTTAGGTTGGGTTTTAATTGTAAAATAAAAATTAACAAATATTACCTGGTCCTTATACTCGACTGACGAAATTTTAACATTTACCATTTATTTTTTTAACATTTTTAATATACCGGGTGTCTTTTTAAAACGCGAACAGCCTTTTTCTCGCTCAGATTACATTTTTTTTTATTTCGACCTCCTCAGATGATTTTCGTAGTTTGGAGGGGGCAATCGAATGGCGCAGATTTTTTTTCACCTGCGGTGTTCAGGTGGTGCCCTGCGCAGATAAACTTTTTTTTTAAATGGGAACCCATTTTTTTCGCAGGTTTCGAACCTTCATTAAAAAAACAAGCAACTTTCGTCCCAAATAGTTTTTTGTTCGAATCGATCCTGAACTCCGACAAACTGAAAAAAAATGTAACAATCTTGTTCATTTTCATCTCAGCAGTCGATTTATCGGAGTCATTTTTTGCTAATATTCCATTCGATATTCAGAAATGGCTGGGCATACAATACTGACCGAATTTGATATTTCTATGTGTATGATGACGTTCATTCGCCGGAAATAACTGAAGATAAGACTGATATTCTTACCTTATACAGAGTGTTATGAAAATGGCGTATTATATTTAAATGGGTGACTCCTTGGGTGTCCTAGAGAAGCGCTACATATTTACATATTTTTTTTTAAATCGACCGTTTTAAACGGGGGGTCCAGCCCCATAAACCAACAGCTCATCCTGTATCACTGTAATGCGTCACCCTGTGGTGGCATGTCAGAAAACAGGTGTTACGTGGAATGTTACCAAAGATACTGCAAAACTGAAATTCCATATAAAATTATAAAAATAAATTATTTATCTACCTACTTGTATTTTTCTTTTTACTTAAAGAGTGAAGAAATCCACGCACAAACACAATCAGTTTTTTTTTTCATGGGAACACTCCTGGAAACACTTTATGCTCGATGCGTTTCATCAAGTTCGTCAATAAAAGCAACGTAAAATTATTACCAAAGTTTAGACGCGTAGCCCGAAATTCATTACAAAACAATCCTTATACGCGTACCTTCCGAAAACAAAGCGGATAGCAACAAAACCGACCGTATTCTAACGCATATCTTCTAATACTGACACTTGCAAGACGCATGCTTGTACGCCTAGACTTACGTTGCCCCGGCGCCCAGTGGATTGTGTGAAAGAAATGGAGAGATGACAGTGTGCGAAAGGAAATTAAATCTTCGTCGGTCTTGTCATTTGGAGTAGAGCTGAGCTAATTTAATTTCTTGAGGTTCTCAAGCACAATCGTACTATTACCCTTACCTTAATTGATGGATATATCACTACTATCATTTTATTCAATTCAGGGAAGAATCTCGTTTATCACCATAAGAAACGCATTTAAGCGATCTTAGTCCGTCCTGTAACGCCTATTATTAGGATTCAATAACCGTGACAGTGAAATATCAAACTGTCAAATATTGCCCATCTCTATTCCGAGTTTTGCATGTACCATTTCGTTGGTTCGTAGATAAAATGTCATTCTTAAATTGAAAGAATTGTATTTAAAGTGTGTGTTTTTTAAATTAGTTAAATAAATAAATCTAAGCGAAAAAAAAAGAACCAAAATTGAAACAGTTTTCGTGTTTATTTTTTCCATGTAAATAGCTGCTATTTGTTAGGTTATGTGAGAGGTTTTTCCTAAAACTTAGATTCTGTGTGGTTCCTGTGAAACAAATGAAACTAATAATTGTATTTAAATAAGTAAAGGTAAGAAAGCACGGGTCTTAAATAAAACTGCATTTTTTTTAAAGAGTTTGAAAAATAATAGGCAGGTCAATGACGTTTGATCGATTTACTTTCCTGTGCTTGTGACGAATTTGAAATTTGTGTGTAATATTACCATTATTTGTTTTCTGGAATCATATTTGTTCATAAATGATAGAATGAAAAATTGTTAAAATTATAATTTGTTTCCTAAAGAGTTTGCCGTGTAGATATGACAACACCGACCGTCGTCAGTAGCCGCCACGTACATTTTCAGATTTCATATAAAGTGTATAATTTCGCTTAATAATTCGAAGCGCCTATTATGGATATATTTTTTCAATTTATTTTCATCTCAGGATTTGCCGGTTTAAATATAATATGTCATTTCCATAACACCATATGTATATCGTTTAGAGTTATAGAATTAATATCAGTTGTAAAGATTGTTTCACGAAAAATGGATATACCTTAATGACTGCTGTAAAAGTACCTGTGGCCATCCCATTATTTATGACCGCTTGTTATTATTATGTGGAAAGGACCGGATTGTAATAATTATATAGTATAGTATATAGTATAATATAGGCGCATCAGGTAGGTTAGGTTGCTTAATTTATATTTAAATATCTTTTGTGGTAAAAATTGTTAGTTTTTGAGGAATGGTTCATGAATTGTCTTTTACCAAACATTCCTCAGAATAGCGTGATAGTAATGGACAATGCGAGCTATCACAGTCGCCAATTACATAAAGCTCCAAGCTCAAATAATACAAAATTGGAGATTCAGAACTACATGGCGCCGAATGATATATGTTTTGAAGAAAGTTATAAAAAAAGTGATCTTTTAGAAGTTTTAAAGACATTTTGTATAAAAAAAGTATATGTTTGTGACACATTGGCAGAAGAAATTGGACATATAGTGCTACGGCTCCCACCCTATTATTGCATTTTTAACCCCATAGAGCATATGTCGCACCAGTTAAAATCACTGGTTAGGTCTGAAAACATTTCTCCCACTTTAAGTTCTAGTGTTGTAGAATTAATACGAAAATGCTTTAATGATATTCCCCCAGGTAGTTGGAAAAATTCAGTCCGTAACGTAATAACTGTAGAAAATTCGTATATTAGTCTTGATCGTAGAATTAATCTAATTATAATTTATTTTGATGAGGATAGCGATAGCGAAACAGAACTATCTATAGAATGACATTATAAATGTAAATAAATATGACTAGTAATATTTTAAAAAAATGTTATTTCATTTGATTACATTAATATAATCATATCATTACTTGTTTTCCTTAGTCCGTCCCTTCATACTTCACTTGTTTATTGCCAAGCTCTTGTCGACACAATGGGACCGACCCAGTAAATCATTAAGTCGTATCCACTTTTCGTGAAACAATCTTTAATAATTAGTTATGAATCATGTGTTCTAATTGTTCCTGTCACAATGCGGTTTTTAATACGGATAATTATAAACGCCATCTTAACAAGAACGAAAAGACATCCAAGCCTGTTTGGAAGACGAGACGTCACCCATAACATAGAGGAAAATAAAAATTAAAAATATAGGTAAGCGCTTTGCACCAAATCGATATTAGAAGATAAATCATTCCCGAGAAGAAAAGTAATCTGGCACATCGCAGCAATATTAATACGGGTAGGTGTAGCTCGACGGGCCTTTGTAATACAAAATATGAAAATGTAAATGGATCCAGATTAAAAATATTTAAAGGCTTTTAGGGCAAGTGTTATTGTGTGTAGCGCTGGTATTCAGAAAAAGATTAATCTTTCCTAAAGAATGTCCGTAGTGTCAGTTTTAGTTGAATAACTATCTTAAAATACTGTAGTTTAAATCGATAGTTTAAGAGGATATTCTCGGCAGTTAGTGCTTATGAATTGTTAACAAATTGATACCACAGACCACTAGCTACCACAAATTTTCGGTAAACGTGTGGTGTGGTATAGTTCATGGTTATTTAATTGGGCCTTTAATTTTGAAAAGCCTCACGGAAGAGCACTACTTAATTTTGATTCAAAATGAATTAGGACTACTAGGGGTGGTTGTTCTGTCAACATGAGAATACAACGTGTCCAAGATAATGAGGGCCAGTACAGGGCTCCGAAACCGTAAGAGATACGAAGTCGGTTAAATGGAGGTAAAGTTGCGTATTTACGTGCCTGATAATATGCCGTTTAGAATGTTTTAAAATTCCGAACGGTTCCGGAGATATCCGGAAAAAAAACTGAAAAATCGTTTTATTGTTTTCCTGGGCTTTTTTGAGATCGAATTCTAAAGTAAACTGCACTTTTACATTGCCACTTTTTCAAATCTATCTAATAGCGTTAATTGTTTTATAATCCGACGAGTCGTCTTCGAAGGGCCATTATCACCTTTCTTTTTTTAAATACGGTTCTAGTTTCCTGATATTGGAATTTGAGAGCTTTTTTCTCCCTAATGCAACGATGTATGACATTGTGGTTAAATGACGTTTCGAGGGTTTTTTGAACAACATCAGGAAATTTTGGGATACGGTCACAGGACCTATTTCTCCTAATTTTATATCTCATAAGTAAGCTCTAAATTTTTACTTATGTTGGACTAGTTCAATAAATAACAAATAATTTAATAATAAACCACAAATAAGTGAACAAAATACAGAAAAATTATTTCAAACTTCTGTTGATTCGGGATTTAAAAGAAAAGTAGGCGTTTGAAGCAAAAAAAATTAAGATGGTGACGCGTGATTTGTTTCACTTGACATTCCCATTGTGATAGTTTGAAGGCGTTTTAAGAGGTTTTCCATTTTCCAGAAAATATAACATAATTTTACAAATGCTGAAAGTTTATATTCTATCGCATGTTTTATTTTATCTCAAAAAAAACTGTTATGTGGCAGTTATAAGATGTTATTTGTGCTTAGAGAATAACGGAAATCATTTTGAACACCGGATTATGTACTTACTTACTATTTTCGTTGTTCGTTTTATTACTGTTTTGGTATGATTTTTGTTCAATTATTTGTGGTTTATTATTAAATTATTTGTTATTTATTGAACTAGTCCAACATAAGTAAGTAGAGCTTACTTATAAGATATTATTTATAAAATTAGGAGAAATACAGGACCGTATCCCAAAATTTCCTCATGTTGTTCAAAAAACCCTCGAAACGTCATTAAACCACAATGTGTCATACATCGTTGCATTCGGAAGAAGAAAAGCTCTCAAATTCCAATATCAGGAAAACAGGGCCGTATTTAAAAAAAGAAAGTTGATAATGGCTCTTCGAAGACGGCTCGTCGGATTACAAAACAATTAACACTGTTAGATAGAGCGGAAAAAGTGGCAATGTAAAAGTGCAATTTACTGTAAAATTCGATCTCAAAAAAACCCACGGAAACAATAAAAGGATTTTTCAGAATTTCGTTTTTTTCTGAATATCTCCGGAACTACTTGGAACTTTCTAAACGGAATATTATTAGGCACGTAAATGCGCAACTTTACCTCCATTTAACCGACTTCGTATCTCTTACGGTATCCGAGATCCCTGTACTGGCCCTCCTTATCTTGGACACGTTGTATATACTTTGGCGTCAATTCCTGCCGTTTTCCGCCGATCTCCTGGCCCATTCATCGAATGTGCGCGAATCATTATCATGCACAATCGGTGTAACTCGTCGCTCTCTTGCTTAGTCCCCGAACTACTGTGAGTTTTAATCGATTGTTGTCCCGTCCCGGCTTATTGGCTTCCTCCAGAGGGTCCGACCTCACCTATAGATTTTTTTACTGACGTTGCAGTACTTTACGATGCCAGAATATTGTGTTCTCATTCATATCCAAAACAAAATGGCGACCTTTTAAAAAAATAATATTTACTACCTTCTTATTTTGCTATTTTAGATTAGATTTTACAACTTTGTAGGAAGTCAACTTATCCACTAGTTGATACTCGCTACTTCATGTTAAGTTGTAAAATCTAAACTAAAATAGGAAATGTTTTTTTTTAAAAGCCGCTACTTTGTTTTGGGTATCAGGACCCCTCTTCCTATTTAATTTTCTTTACCAAAATGGCACCCATCCGCCATTTTGACAGTTAGAACTGTCATTCTTCCGCCAAAAAGCAATTTGTCTTGACCTATATACACACACACTGTATGTATATGTCAAAATGCTTGCCAATAAGAAAATCCTCTTACCTATTTACTAAATGTTTAAGTTATTGTAGTCATCTACCACGCCTCTGACCTCTGGGTCAAACCAACAAATTAGTATCTGTCCATCACTCGTGTTTTTTCTCTTTCAAACACTGACTTCAATACAAGGGATAGGGAAATAATATATTGGTGGTTCATTCCTTGCTTAAACATCCTTGAATGTGCATAATCTAATACAATTAAACTACATAAAAATTGTACTTTTTAATACTACAGTTTAAGGCAGAACTTGGTATATAAATATACACGGTGTGTCAAAAATGGCTACCTTCTTATTATCTGAATAATTTTATTTTTTAAAGGCATTTTTAAACCAAATTTGGCGGAAATATTTACACACGTATGAGTTATCGTAGAATGAATTTTAAAATAATAAGTTCCAATTAGAATAGTACATTGGGCAGGTTAAAATAACAAGTATTTTTAACATTTTGCAAAAATAAATTCTTTCTCTTTCAACTATTTGGAACTTACATGGTAAAACCCCTTATATTCTCAATAAAAAAACATTTTGCGAGTTTTTTGATATTGCATTCAGTTCAAAATTTATGAGTATATTCTTCTCAAATGTGTCTAGCAATTCATAGCACTGATTTTAATCAGTGGCCATGGAAACAATTTTGTGTCATTTTGATTAATGGTTGTTATGAATTTATTGACAGTTGTGACAGTTAAAGTAGAAATATTGATCTGTTCCAGAATATGCTTACAAAAAACGATAAAATTTTTATAAAATTAATAGTGAGCTATTCTTTGACGATAATAATGTTTTTCACATTGTTTGTTTCCACAAACTAAAGATTTTATTTCATCCAAATAATATTTCTGCTCCATTTTATAAAATTATTTCCATGACCACCTAACTAAAAACAGCGATATTCAGTTATTAACTGCTTACAAACAGTTAATCAGAAAATTAGTCATAAATGGTGAACCGAATATAATATTAAAAAATCTCAAAATATGTTCTTTGTTCAGAATATAAGCGGTTTTAACGTGTACGTCTCAATTATTTTAAAAAATAAAGAACTTATTCGTGCGACGTTTAAAGTAATTATTTAATTATTTTAACTTGGCCTGAATGATACTCAAATTCTATGTTATTACTTTTAAGGTCATTTTACGAGAACTTATACTTTTGTAAATATTGCCTGCAAGTTTGGTTTAAAAATGTTTAAGCAATACAGTTATTCAGAGAAGAACAATGTGGCAACTTTTTTTTGGCCCACCGTGTATATTACACAACATGTTTCTGTAACATTAGAAATAATGGCAGATATCAAAATATTATATAAGGAATAAAATTATTTTGTTCACTTGTCATTAATGAATAATTAAAAATTTAATTTAATTGTAGCGGCAAAATTAAAATATGGTCGGGTTGTCCCTCTGTTAATAATTTAATGACATTGTAATTTTGAATATTTTAGTTGAAATTGTTTTGCAATTTGTTTAGATACATAAAGGGTGATTAAACGGTAATATTTTATAAATATTTTAATTATTTATCAATAAATTTGTTGCATCTGATGAAAATTATTAAACGGTTTTAACAGTGATTTAACGGTTGTTTGTAGTCAATGATTTGTAGTGACGCAAATAATAATAATAATGTTTAATTAATTATTAATATAATTTTTGAATTAATATATTGTAAGTAATTATACCAGAATCTATGGTCAAATCACATTTTATATGCAAGAGGAAATATTAATAATCATAATAATAGCATTTAATAAGCATTATATTACTAGCAGGATACGCAATTCCACTGACTTCATCTATTAATCTATTAGGAAATATATAGTGTCATAACGACGTTGTGGCAATGGCCGAGGCAACTTCGCAGATACTTGGTGTACTTTTCCGAAACAAGAAGTTCTATACACCTGAACAACTTTTGACTCTACAAAGCTCAGATTCGGCCATCACTGGAATACTGATCTCATATCAGGAGCACTGTACCCAAGTATACTCTTCGACCACTGATTCCGTCGAAAGCACAGCCATTCGTCTGATCGGAGGCCACAAGCTGACAAAGAACCTGGAACATCCAAGAGAGGTTGGTTATTTGACTCTCTTTCACAAATATTTCCGTGGCAAATTTTCGACTGACATTGTACACTTAATTCCATCTAGAGCGACGAATAACAGAAATATATGACAAACCACTGCCGCCTATATGTTGTTCAGTTCAGTAGCGAACTTGATTGTTCAAGAATTCATTCATACTTGAGGAATTACCTTCCGTTCCCAATCAATATAACCTTCAACGATTCAGAATCAACGTCAATCATCTTGTTCGCTTACGCACGATTCCGAGAATGCCTTAAACAAGTTTCCTAGTCCTATATTGCTAGGATGGAACAATATGGATAATATAGTTTTTCAGATTTATTAAAATATATAGGTATATTTACCTAGCAAGATTATAATCCAGGAAATCTATCCCTTTGATGGAGAGTTTAGCTTTTAAAAGTGTTTAATATAAAATCCGCAATTTTAGTAACGTCCCTGTTAAAAACTAAATAAATCAGATTTCTAAAAAAATATTAGTTTAATGTATTTATATAGCAACGAACGAGAAAACGTGAAAAAAAACCTTTTAATATTGATCCTCTATGCTAAAATGCAATATTAAATGTCATTTTATAGTAAAATATTACGAATTTTCCATTAATCATTTTCATGCACTTTAATTCTACAAGATTTCAGTGAGGAAATAAAATTAATGCTGAATTCATAATGATATTTCCTCGTGATGGGTACGTTTTTTTTTTATAAAATACTGTTTTAATCAACGAACATTTATGTGCTGGTAGCTTAGGGTCTAAATGCGTTAAGCAAAGTTTATATTGCTGTTATTTAGAATGTGATTAACTAATACATTTCAAGGAGGTAAAGAAACTCACAGTCTGCTCCACCAGTTTAATAAACGTTAATAAAAATCATACATGTGTCGAAGGTTCAAACCTTCATCTTCAGTGAAAAATACAACATCATGACATTGTTAAACTGTAAGGAAGAAAAAGTTGTTTAAATAAGTTGAGTTTAAGCAAAAATAGTTGATAATTTCATAATTATTATAATAATTTCATCTGTCGTCACTTTTCAAATAAAACAGCGCCAGTTCGTATCGCCACCTATCGGTTGAGGGCCATCCTTCCTCTCAACTGTTTCTTTTTATTTAAATCCCTTTTTTAAAAAACCTATATTTTATATTTTTACGACATATGACATTCCATAGCAGCACGTTCGGATTTTTGTCTGTTCTTTTATTAGAACTTTTATGATTAGTTCCTACTCCAGTATACCTCTTCCTTGTTACTCACATTTCATTTTATTCCCTCTTTGTTACATTTTTGCTTTCACCTGAATCTGTTAGCTTGTGACATTGGTTTTTTCTTTTTCTGCCACTTTAACCTAAGAAAGATTTTTATAAAAAAAAAATAAAAATTTTCTTTAATCTGCTAAGATGAACTATCTTCACAAAATGACTAAATTTTACATAAAATTCAAAATTAAATAAAGTTTAATTATGCATTCTATTAATTTTTTAAGAAGAAAAACTGTAAAGAAGAAAAAAAAGTTTTTTATTTTTTATTATTTTTGTATAATTATATAAATGGTTTTTTCTTTTTCCTGCTTTGTTAGGTAAGAAAGAGTTTTCATACTTTTAACTTTCCTCTAATTATACTACTTTATTCAGTAAATTCCATTTCCTTCAACTATTTTTGCTTAAACTGAACTTATTTAAACAACTTTATTCTTCCTTACAGTTTAACAATATCAGGAGTTTCTTCTAATGTTGTATTTTTCACTGAAAATGAAGGTTTGAACCTTCGAAATATGTATGGTTTTTATTAACGTTTATTATTAAACTAGTGGAGCAGACTCTGAGTTTCTTTACCTCCTTATAACTTCACTCCACTTTGAGATGGACTACTTCAAAAAAATTAATACATTTCATTTGTTCGCAGCCAGGTTACCAGGTACAATGTAGTTTGACATTATATAAATATATAGTAAATTGACCTACAAATTATGAAATTTTTTAACCTCATCATTTTATGTTTCATTCACACTTACTTTGACTATGAGGATATAAAATAAACTAGGAATTTACCTTCTTTTATGTCAACTTCCCAACTAAATATTATACGTGGCTTCTGTTGTTAAAATGGTCGAATATTGAATATTTTCTAAGAAGTTTAGATATTGAGTAACAGTTTGGATTATTACATAAAACTAAGAGAAGGCAGAAATTGTGAATGGCTCTGTTTGCACCGGTGATTCTAACTGCTATGATTCAGTGTCTGATATTATTGATTTTACATCCGGTCAATACCAATAATTTGATTGAAACTTAGAATCAATGTATTGCTCGTACTCATTTGGAACTGCTGTATTACCGTCATCTTTAACAAAAATTATATTAACAATATGACAAAAACTATAGATGCTATATTTTGGTATATGTCTAAGAAATACTTACTGAGGAATAAAGCTTCCCAAGCCATGGTACAATAATATTCTACAAGGCGAACACAAATGGCTGCTACAGCAGTTTGTCGTCATGATTATTTCACCTTACTAAACACGTGCATTCTATTGGTTAGTATCTTTCGAGCTTTTCTAGTATATGCCGATGCAGATTTTTGATCAAACTAATTTAAGATTGTTTCACGAAAAATGGATACGACTTAATGATTTCCTGGGTCGGTCCCATTGTGTCGACAAGAGCTTGGCAATAAACAAGTGAAATATGAAGGGACGGACTAAGGAAAACAAGTAATGATATGATTATATTAATGTAATCAAATGATATAAAATTTTTTTTAAATATTACTAGTCATATTTATTTACATTTATAATGTCATTCTATAGATAGTTCTGTTTCGCTATCGCTATCCTCATCAAAATTAATTATATATATTTTTTGGCATCGTCGCGCTGGTGTGTTGTGTCGCTGTAAAAGTAATAATGTTGAAAATTTGTGTTTTTATCGTAAAATAAATACTAAAAACAGTATAAACTGGTTAACATTGTGAATAAAATAATATTTAAACTAGTGATTATCCAACAAAAGACACCTTTGTATGGGAAATAACCAGAAATTCTGGTATAGATTTCGAACTGTGATAAGAAATCGTAAATTTTGCAAACGTCGAAGCCGGCAATCACGGCACAGTGGTGCCGGACTGTCATAAAAATGCCAGGAATATGTAAAATCTGTGAAGATAACTTTATAGTTAACAATAAATGTATTAAATGTGCCTTCTGCAATGGGATTTTTCATAATATGTGTGTAAAAATAAAAGATGTCACATCAAAGAGCGTAACAGAAAACAAGAATATTTTGTGGTTTTGTGATACATGCATTAATGTAGTAAATAATAATATGAGAATTCTGCCTAAAATAAATGATCTGGAGAACAAAACTGATCACTTAATAAAAACAATAGAAAAAATCGAAAGTAGACCAGATGAATGTCCGTCAAATGCAATTAAATCTAATAAGGAGAAAAATTATGCAAATGCTCTGAAAAAATCAAAAGAAGGAATAATTATTGTAAAGTCAAATGGAGAGGACAAAGGTGAAGAGGCTAGCACTAATACGATGGAGGACATTCAACAAAAAATAAATCCCTGTGATATTGGTGTTGGCATAAAAAGTATGAAAAATACTAAACATGGAACCGTTGTAATAAAAGTACGTGATGTAAAAGAGGCTGAAAAATTACAGAAGGATATAGAAAATAAACTAGGAGATACTGTATCCACCAAAATCCCTCAAAAGAGGAATCCTTGTATAAAAATTGTTGGTATTGAGAAAAACTATGTTGAACAGGAGCTGATAGATACACTGAGAAAACAAAACAACACTCTAATAACATCAGAGAGCAGTCTCATAGTAAAGGTAACCAAGAAAATGGTAAAGACTTATATGTCCATAATAGAATGTGATCCAGTGACTTTCCAGAAACTTATGTTAAAATCAGAAGGTAGAGTTTTTATTGGATGCAGGGCTTGCAGGGTCTTTGAATACATCAGCATTCTACGGTGCTTCAATTGCTGTCAGTATGGACATACGGCTGCTGAATGTAAAAATAATAAAATCTGTGGCAAATGTAACACTGCATCACATGAAAGTAAAGATTGTGATCAACGACTAGGGTGCACAAATTGCTTTATTTCAAATAATGAACTTCACACTAAATATGATACAAATCACTCCTCGTTTGATGTTAAATGTTCTGTGTATATAAACATGTTAAATAAGGCAAAACCAAAGATTTGTTATGAGCAGTAGCAATCAGCTAAAGAAAAAAAGGCAAACACTTTAGAACAACAGCATAAACTGTATATTATGCATCAGAACATACAGAGTCTTAGAAATAAAACACTACAATTTGAAGCTTTAATAGATGGCCTTGTCAATAAGCCTGATGTCATATGTATTAGCGAACACTGGGTTTTAGAACAAGAAGGAATGGAAATGATCAAGATCAACAATTACAGATTGGTATCTTTTTTTGCTAGGAAGACTCTTCAGCATGGTGGCGTTTGTATCTACACCCAAGAAAACCATGATTTTTTAGAGGAAAATAGTATAGTGGAACTGTCGGTGGAGAGCGTAGTGGAGTTGACAGGAGCGGTAGAAAGAAAACAAAAAATATTGGTTGTTTGTTTGTACAGGCGAACTTTGGGGTCATTCGATATTTTTATGGAACAAATGGAAAAGTTAATGAATTATATACACTTGAAATATTTAAATTTTAGAATTGTAGTTGCTGGTGACTTCAACCTAAATATGTATGACTTAAATAATCAAACAAAATGTTTTTTAGATTTAATGAATAGCTTTAATCTGTCGCCTACTATCTTTGGCGCTACAAGAGTTACGGAGACCTCTTCCACATTAATTGATAACATATTTTGTAATCTGAGCCCCGACTTCGAGGCAGTAGGATATGTTCTGAATACAGCACTATGTGATCATCATGCCCAGGTTCTGTGTATGGATGGTGGCAACTCTACTCTGGATAATGGTAACAAAAATAGCTTCGTTTTAAGAAGGGTGTTCTCAAAAAATAGAATTATTTGCTTCAAGCAAGAGATTCAAAAAGTGGACTGGTCGTGTGTGTATGAGTGTGATAGTGTGGATGAAGCGTATAACAAGTTTATGAATGTTTTTAAAATGTATTTTAACCAAATATTTCTCCTCAAAAAAATTAATACAACAAAAATAGGTAAGTCCTGGATTACTGCTGGAATTAAAACTTCTTGCAGGAATAAGAGAATACTTTATCATAGGAAAAACAAAGGGCAGGTTTCGGAACAGAGTTTTAATAAGTATTGCAGAATTTTGAAAAATGTCATTAGAGAGGCAAAAAAGATTTTTAGCAACGAATATATACAAAATTCTGAAGATAAAATTAGAGCTACATGGAACTTGGTGAATAGCATCACTAAACCAAACATTAAGAGAAGAACAATATTCGAAAATTTTTCCAATAAATATGAGAGTAGGACTGAAATACTTGATAAAATTAATAAATACTTTGTAAATGCATGCCCCAGTAGTCTAAATTCGAACACAAGTAAAAGTTTCATTAAAGATAAAGTTGAAAATACAATATTCTTAAACCCAGTTTCAGACTTAGAGGTTGTGAAGGTTATTAAAAATTTAAAGAACAAAAAATCTGTGGGTGAGGATGAAGTGAATGTGTCTGTACTGAAGGAAGTGGCTGTGGAGGTGTCCCGTCCTCTCGCTTATATTGTGAATCTGTCATTCTCTGAGGGTGTATTTCCAAGCAAGCTTAAAACTGCTAATATAAGGGCAATATACAAGAAAGGTGAAAAGGACGAAGAAAAAAATTACCGACCTATCTCTCTTCTGTCCAATGTTGGGAAGGTTTTCGAAAAAGTTTTATCTGAGAGAATAGTATCGTTTCTTGATAAACATTCGGTGATTACTGAGAGACAGAGCGGCTTTCGGAGAGGTAAATCCACAATAAGAGCAATCTACCAAGCATTGGAAAAAGTCTTACATTCATTAAATAATAAAAATCAAACGCTGTTGATGTGCATGGACCTCTCTAAAGCCTTTGATTCTGTTAATCATGAAGTACTGTGTAAGAAACTTGAGATGTATGGCGTGCGTGGTGTTGCACTATGTCTCATAAAATCATACTTGAGGGATCGTGTGCAGCGGGTGACAGAGTGTGATGAGATGGGTGTCTTGCATAGGTCGCCAGATATAGTTGTCTCCAGGGGGGTTCCTCAGGGATCAATCTTGGGACCTCTGTTGTATATTGTATATGCAAATGAGCTCCCGGACGTCTCTGATGAATATACAGTGCTTTATGCCGATGATACGTCTCTTGTATTTAGTGAAAACAGCCACGAAATACTGATCCATAGGGTTAATAATGCAATGGAGGCCCTTGATGAATATTTCAAAGCAAACGATTTGATGTTGAATGTGTCAAAGACTCTCACATTTAGAAATAAGTTGAATAGTAAATGCTCACTCTTTTACAATAGTGAGGAATTAAAAGCAGCTGAGAGTGTGCGTTTTTTGGGTGTGCAAATAGATGAGAGACTGGATTGGAGGGAGCACATTGAGGATTTGGCCCTCAGTGTATCTAGATACTGCTATGCCTTACGTGTGCGCCTTTCATGCATATATCCAGTCCAGGTTGAGATATGGTGTAATATTCTGGGGTGGTTCATCTGACATGCACAGAATTATGGTCATGCAAAAAAGGTGTATTCGAAGTATTTTTAAAATGAAACAGCAGGAAAGTTGTAAACCTATTTTTATCGAAAATAATATTTTAACTGTGATAGGGATGTATATTTTGGATTCTGTGGTGTTTGTCTGTGATAATAGGGATCTTTTTACTGACTGTGACGTCAAGCATGATTATGATACTCGAGATAAAAGTAACTTAGTACCTGAAAAATACAACTTCACGTACCTGCAAAAAAATGTTAAATATTGTATAATAAAGATATTTAATTCCTTTCCAGACAGGATAAGAACCCTAACAAAAAATAAGCTTAAATATGTTCTAAAAAGGTATCTAGTTAGTAAGGCATTTTATAGTGTCAGTGAATTTTTTAATGATGCTGATAGACAAACAATTCATTGCTAAGTTTTTAAATGTGTCAAGTAAACTATAGGTGTTTCATAGTCCGTCTTCTTCACAGATTATTGTTATTGTTATTAGTGTGTCTATCGTGTTGTTTTGAATTTTTGAGTAAAGTTGAATTATTTTATATGTTATACCATACAATGTTTCCTTCAATTGTCAGTTTTTGTTCTAGATTATGTGTCATTTTAAAGATGTTAAATTTGTATATAGAAATTGCCGACTTTCTGACACTGTTCAACTCCCGTTTGGGTTTATTTTGTTTCTGTAAAACATTTTTGAACAAATAAATATTATCTATCTATCTATAATTGGATTAATTATACGATCCAGACTAATATACGAATTTTCTACAGTTATTACGTGACGGACTGAATTTTCCAACTACCAGGGGGAATATCATTACAGCATTACTAGAACTTAAAGACGGAGAAATATTTTCAGACCTAACCAGTGATTTTAACTGGTGCCACATATGCTCTATGGGGTTAAAATGTAATAGTAGGGTGGGAGCCGTAGCACTGTATGTCCAATTTCTTCTGCCAATGTGTCACAAACATATACTTTTTTTTTATACAAATTGTATTTAAAACTTCTAAAAGATCACTTTTTTATAACTTTCTGCAAAATATATATCATTCCCGCCATGTAGTTCTGAATCTCCAATTTTGTATTATTTGAGCTTGGAGCTTTATGTAATTGGCGACTGTGATAGCTCGCATTGTCCATTACTATCACGCTATTCTGAGGAATGTTTGGTAAAAGATAATTCATGAACCATTCCTCAAAAACTAACAAATTTCACCACAAAAAGATATTTAAATATAAATTAAGCAACCTAACTTACCTGATGTGCCTATATTTAATTATAATTATTACAATTCGGTCCTTTCCACATAATAATAACAAACGGTCATAAATAATGGGATGGCCACAGGTACTTTTACTGCAGTCATTAAGTTATATCCATTTTTCGTGAAACAATCTTTACCATAAATCGTATTTTAGCATAGTTGTCACTTACCTAGAAAGACGAAATTAATATTTTAAAGATAATTACGTCAACATGGTAACTTTTGACCGCAATATGTTTAAATTATCGAATGTAATACCACAAGATGTGTCGGGATTATCGAATAATACTTTTACCTGACACGAAACGCGTTACCCGGCAACAACACTACGACTCCGAAGGAGGAGTAGTGTTGCGTTAATCAGTATAATCAATACCACCTCCTCTCCTCATTCTTTTTCTCACCATTGTATTCCCCCCGGCAACTCAATCTCCTTTTCGGGCAACATATTCATGCGGAGTGGAGGAATTTATTTTATTACTATCAAAAATTATTATATTTAAATTATTTAAAAGTATGAAAAGTATGGAAAATAATTTCCTATCCAGCTGAAGATACCTGGCACAATAAGGAAGGACTATATCGAGTTATGCTGCGAACAAACAGATAAAATAACTGGGTCTATAATATTAATGTTTTGAGCCTTTCCATCAGTACAGGGTGTCCAATTTTCGACACTTTTATAGGGTCTCCTCCGTAATTGTTAGTGCTATCAAAAAAGTAATGTAGGTGTCATGTGCTCTTTTTGGGTCAAAGTTAAACGGTAAAATCAAAATTAGAAAATTTTCGCTCGCTTAAGAGATACGGGGGAAAATCAAAAAATTGAAAAATTCAAACTTATCCTATATTTCTTTACAGAAAAATGTTTTATACAGTAGTTTCTTTATAATGATTGTTAAATAATCTGCCGTTTTCAGAATAAGTATACGGGGCCAGGTAAAAAAGTTAACGTCATTCTTTTAAATGGAACACCCTGTATATTTTAATCTAAAAATATAGCATTTAAAAATATATAACACATCATTGTAAGTTCATATTAGTTTCCTAGGCGATTTATTTAAACTTTATTACTTTGAAACGAAATAAAAGATTCAGATGAAGGTAACAAATTACGGGAATCATCGCAAATCTTCAGAATATGTCCTTAAATGGTTACAGACTTTCCGGATAGCGAACAAAATATACATTTTGTGCCATTTTTTCGTCTTTTTCCACTTTCAATATAAACTAATATCATATCAAATTTTTCAAAATGTGGAGAGGTTATTTCCGTGTGAAAATGAAATTGACGTTAAATGTTAATAGTCAACATAGTTGTTTCTAGGATATTAGTTTCGTTTCATGGTCTACTGTTGTTTAAAGTTATAAAGTTTCATAAATTGCCTAGGAAACCAATATCATCCATGGTGCGTTATATATTTGAAAGGAAAATTTTAGTATTTTTTTAGATCAAAATATACAGGGTGTTTCATTTATTAAAATTAGGTTAGGTCCGATAACTTTTTTACCTGGCCCCGTATACTTATTCTGAAAACGGCAGATTATTCAACAATCAATATAAAGAAACTTCTGTATAAAATATTTTCCTGTATATCTTTAACGAAGAAAATATAGGTTAATTTTGAAATTGTCAATTTTTTGATTTTCCCCCGTATCTCTTAAGCGAGCCAAAATTTTTAAATTTTGATTTTACCATTTTAAGTTTGACCCAAAAAGAGCACATGACACCTACATTACTTTTTTAATAGCACTAACAATTACGGAGATACCCTATAAAAGTGTCGAAAATGGTACATTAAAAAAATATACTTTATTCCTAGTCGAATAAAAAAATATTGCCGATCTAAACCAATTATTATTTTAATTAAAACACTCATGAATAGAATTTCTTCGTGTTAAAATAAAATCTTGACGTTGTAATCCCAACTCGTAATGAAGTAGATTTAAATGGATTACTTTCTTAAATACATTATTAAAGCGCAATTGCACGCAAGGCAAATACATGAAAATTGAATAAAACTCCTGTTTTTTGACACACAAATATACCACAAACCCAAACAGCTACATCTGATACTCAGAAACACTTAACCCCAATATATTAGGAAACATAAAACAGCTTTAGCCTTCGTGTATATGGAAATTTATTAGCACGTATAGTAGGCATAAACGGACTTCATATTTTATTCAAATGACCACTAAGAAGGTAAGGCAAGGTTCACCGTCTGTCCGCGGCAAATTGCTACGGTCTGCATGGGTCTCTAAATGATACTTTTCATTTTATAGGGCCGGCATTGATCGCGCCACGTGCATTATTTATATGAACAGAGAGTGCTTTTTCTTTTGTAAATGGCGTGTATAGAAACTTTACCATTTAGCTGAAAAATTATATTAATGTTCTATTATTAGGCATAATAATATTATGTGACGGGTATCTATGCAGGTTGTTATCGAAATGACTTATTATCTTTAAACCGGCAATTCCTGAGATGAACACAAATTGAGAAAAAATATCCATAAATGGGCTTCGAATTAACGCGAAATATACACTTTATGAGAAATCTGTAAATTCACGTGGCCGCCACTGGCGACGTACACAATCAATAGTTTATATACGTAGGCCAGGTCAGCGCATTTTTTTTTGTTTTTTTTTTTACTGATCATGCACAAGTATTATATGAAAAATCCTTTAGGGCACTCTGGGAGTGGTGCCTGTGCGTAAAAAGCGATTCACGTTGGTTTTCAATCGTTGGAGGTTATATTCGTTTGGAAAATCGACCTCGGGAAGGCCGTTCCATAATGATGAAGTCCTCTAGATGAAATAATTCTTAAATAATGAAGTACGAGGGGTACTAAGCTTAACGCCGAACCGATGCCGGCCATCGGTTCGGCGTGAATTTCTACTATTCGCCGCTCTGGGCGGAATTAAGACGGCAAGGTCAGCCGAGCACTTTCCATGAAAATATCTGTAAAAGAGAGTCAAATCCCCAACCTGTCTTCGATGTTCTAGGCTGTCGAGGTTTTTAGTCAGCTCGTGGTCTCCAATCAGATGAATGGCCCTCATTTCGATGGACTCCAGTAGCCGAAGAGTATGTTTGGGTGCAGAGCTCCAGACATGAGAGCAGTACTCCAGTGATGGTCGAATCTGGGCCGTGTACAGTGTCAAAAGTTGTTGAGGTGTGTATAACTTTCTGGTTCGGAATAGTACTCCAAATTTCTCAGAAGCTATCTTGGCGATTGCCACAACGTGATTATGCCAAGACATATTTCCTTCCAAATTAATAGATGAAGCCAGTGGGATTGCGTGTCCGTCCATGACTATATCCGGTTCTGTAATGTTAACATTTTAGAGAAAACTGCTGCCTGGGGTTTTTTAGCGTTAAATTCGACTTGGTTACTGTCACCTCAAGCCAAAATTTCTTCCAGGTCTTTGTTGAGGCGTGATACTTCATGCTGCCTGCGAATATGTGTGTCGGCAGTCGATGTTTGTGCATTCAAAGAGAAAGATGAGATAAGTGTGCTATCGTCAGCAAAACTAAATATCGGATTTTTCGTTTCCACTAGAAGGTCGTTAATGTATAGTAAGAAGAGAGTGGGAGATGATATGGACCCTTGAGGAACACCGGCATTGATGGTGAAGGTGTCTGAGAGAAATCCGTCAATTTTAGGCGGTGTTGTCATATTGTAACACAGAATTGTAAACACACGTGGCAGATTTTGCCAACAAGACGTCTTTGACCAGCGTTATCACTTATCTTAGAAAAAAAAACTACAAGGTTTAAATTGCACTATTCCTCCTTCAAAACCAAACAACTTTTTCCCCAGACATTTGCCGCTGCAATGCGATGCACCGGAGTTATTCCGGGGTACCGACCTTTCCTCAATACCGTGTCTACATACAATGGTCTTCAGTCTGCCTGGCTGCAATTTTGACACTTCCTTCTTAGATTTTTGACACTGACTACGATCTCCAAGTGGCTATAGGTTCAAATCAAGTAACCATACGAATTCAAAGCGACTACACAAGCAAACATAACCATAATGATTTTTTAAATAATTTACATTTATTAAATCTGTATATCATTTGTTGTTGCGGTCGCTCGTATATCAACGATGATGTAAAATAACGGCGAGGGATCATATAGAGGAATTTCACAAAATTCTCCTAAGGGGCATTCTTAGACGATTAAGAATATGTTTGGAGTAAACCTAGTCCATTCCATTGATGTTACGAACAAACCCGAACAAACCCCAAAAAATAAAGATAAATCTAGCCCATTGGCTCAGTGGTATAGCTCGCAGTTTTCATAAACAAGGTCCTTTGGTCAAATCCCAATGAAATTAATTTTTTTTGTATGTAAATAACGGTTAAAATTATTTTTTATGTGTGTAAATTTGTTTGATTGACGTACAAAAAGTATACTGTACAATTCGAGTGGAATGTCCATATCCACTCTAGTTATACCAGCTACTATCATTCCCAGTCTATTCAGAAACTGTATGTGCAATGTACAAACATTGTTTTCATTTCTTGCAAATGTAAATATTAAGTAGAGTTATGTCTTTTTAACCTAACTTGGCATAACTGGTATTAAGATGTAGCCGATAACATTTGTGTGAGTATTAGAATTTAGATAAATAATTCAAATCCAAGATAAAACTTCCACATGATATCTTAATTTGTTTTATACTATCCTAATGACATAACTTTGTTATTCAAATCTCGGATGTCCTTTCTTGCTATCGTATTTCGACGTAGTAAATTATTTACGGTCTTCTACGTAAAAAGTGAAATGGCGCCCTATTACGGGCATTAAATACTCATTGTGTTCGAATTACTCCGCCTAGTTTACGTTTTTAGAGCTGCAAGGAGTACTTAGCGGGCCCATAAGAGACAATTTACACTCCCTTCATTTTACAGAGCCGCATTTATAATAGCTAGTGGAAATTACTTTTAATTATTTATTATTCAGCTCATGACCCTGATTAATATACTTGTTCCTATTCCCGTTAGGAGTTCTAGTGTATTTAATCAATTTATAAAAAGGATGTTATTAATTCCACGTGTGTGCATTTTTAAAATTTATGTTCTTCGCGCACAATAGTTGGAACTCGTCTATCAATTAACTTACCAATCAGATAGGACTTAATTCTTAAATGTCACAGATCTAATGTGTTCTTTACTCATCAAAATGAAACTAGAACTGTGAAATTCTATGAACTGATAGGTTAAAGGCGGGGGTCGAGTGTGTAGCCCGAACTTCTATCACTGCAGCCTTCTGGCTTGTTATGCACCCCAATATTTGTTCCTTCTATGAGGTCCAATAGTCTTCTACCAAATTTATTATGCGGGAGGGAGGTTGTCACCACGTTGAGTATTCTCGAAGATATTGGGTCAGCACTTCGTTGCTATATACGATATGGAAGGGAGGCAGTTTTATCCTCAACGCGGTAGAGTCTGCATTCAATGGGTCCTATCGACAGTTTACTCGATGCTTTATTTTGCTCGTGTTCCTCCTATCCTCTCTAGCTAAGTTTCCATTCTTTACCATCCTTTTTTAGTTTCCATTATTTTCTTAGCAGCTCTTCTATCTTTTTACATTGACTATTTTTCAACTTTTATTATATTATCCATAAAACTTTCCACATAAAATGATAGTTACAATATTATCAGGAAATTATTTAATGGATTATAGTGTACTTTCAGTGATAGCCGTTATTCTCATTGCATTCGTGTAAAATTTGTACGAGTTTGGAAAATATTCGCTAAAGGACAGCTATCGGGATACCATCAAATCGTCGGATGTTCCTTTTGAGTTCCTCAACGTTCTCGATTTCTCTTTGTACACTTTGCTCTTTAGATAGCCCCAAAGATAAAAGTCTGGAACAGTAATATCCAGTGACCTAGTGGACCACGGAACTTCTGGAGGCTGATTTAAAGATGAACGCTCAATTTCGTTAACTGTCAACTATTTAAAAAATGTCCCCAAGGCTTACTCCACCAAACCATTACTAGATTAATGTAAATTTCTCGTAGATTTGATATTTATGATATAAATATCCATTCATTTTGACAGTACGTCGATATTATTAATTTTTGTTGTAATTGACTCTTTCCTGATATTTTTGTTTTATCATTCACTTTCGCAAGAAATTTTTTTAGCTTTATATAAACTGTCCTCCGTCACGTTGAATAAAAATATGATATGCAACATACAATGGTCCCTCTACTAACTTTTCCAGCAGGCAAAATGGGTAAATACAATATGCTTATATGTGATTTCCTAGTATTTTCCTTGTACAGGGTGTCCCTTTTTCGACACTGGAGGTATCAGAGTTATTATCAAAGATATAACGCTGTGGATTTCACTTTAGTGTGCCACTCTTTAACGAAATTAAAGATTCCGGTGCGAAATTTGTCATGGCTCTCTTAGTTTTTGATCTACTCGTTGATTTTTAAAATCTTCGCTTTCGCTCAACTGGAATTTAGTTTTTCTTCTTCTTCTAAGAGCAATTAATAATACTGATGCTCTCTTTTTCATCAGTGGCCAACGCTATGCTCGGAGACCGGCGGAAGTTACAGAATCCTCATAAGTACATGTCTGTATCCATGCTTTGAATAAGGAAGTGAGTAGGTTTTATCTAACTTTGACTTCTTTAGATGAGGTCGGTTACCATAGCGCCCATACGAATTAAGTAAGGAATTTCATTCATATGGTGATTACTATATCAGGATGTATTTCAGGAAAATATTTATCCATATACAGGCAAGTGTGATAACATAAAGCTGTATTTTTTTTAAGTGGGACACCCAGTCTTTTACTGCCTAATTAGGTTCGTATTAGTGTCCTATATAATTAGCTAAATTGGCATTTAATTTGCCTAGGTGGTTTAAGAGCATTAAATCAAAAATTTAAAAATTATTTTTCTCTGTTATTGTTCATTTAAGTAAGTGCAAAAGTCTTTAAGAAATTAAACTATAATATTTAACAAATCTTTACCTTCCACAGTTTAAAAATCCATTCGCTATATTATTATAAATTACAGAGAAAAATAAACAAATCGTAATCGTTACATTTCACATGTCAAGGGTTTTTCCGTAATTTTCAGGGAAATAAATACTTAAATGTGTGGTCTGATCTGTCGGGTTTGTTCGGGTGTTTATTCAAATTTTTAGATGGTCCATTAAAATCAAAATATATAGTGTGTCTCTAGGAAACCCAAGAACCCATTTAAATATATTTTACCGTTTTGAGTAACTGAGTGGTTACTAATATTTATCCCTCTTCTAGCTCTCTCTCTCTCTCTCTCTCTCTCTCTCTCTCTCTCTCTCTCTCTCTCTCTCTCTCTCTCTCTCTCTCTCTCTCTCTCTCTCTCTCTCTCTCTCTCTCTCTCTCTCTCTCTCTCTCTCTCTCTCTCTCTCTCTCTCTCTCTCTCTCTCTGTCTCTCTCTCTGTCTCTCTCTCTAAATTTCTTATTTACACTAACGAAATGTTACAATCGTTTTTTTTTTTATTATATTTTTCCTGTTATTTCCCCTTTTCATCATTTTAGGAACGCAAATACGTCATCTTTTTAAAATTAATGTTGCATCTTCATTTAAAAAATTAAAATGTAACCAAACTAACTAAATTAATTTAATGCACAAAAGTCTTATTTTAATTATGCAGCCGGAAAGCTAATAAAAAAATACATAAATTCAAATTTTACTGCCAAAAAGCCGTAGTCATAACATCGTCTGTTGGGTTTTACGATATACTCGTAAGTAATAAAATATTTTTTTAGATTTTAAGCTCCACAAAAGGTGCATGGGAGAAGCTGATATAAAAATATTATATTGTAAGCCAAAGACACAAATAAGGACAACAAATGCGCTATATAACGTATTAACAAGGTTTTCCCATTAGGCCAGCTGACGAATATATTATTTCATAAATATTTACATCTCCAGGAAAGGCTAAAAATTTTATCATATAGTGGATTTGGGGTTCCTGCCAAGTAAATTACTTGACGTCTCTCTAATAATACAAGACTCTTGAAACTCGTTGTTATTCTTAATCCTGCGTTAGTCGCGTGGGTGACAGCGGTCATCCATTGTGACTTCTTCAACAAACGCTATGCAACTGAATTTAGCAACGCCGTATTCAATACCGCTCGGGTAATTAACAAGCTAAACATTCGTTGAATTTCAGTTTATTTAAATCCGATTAAGAATAACCTACTAACAAAGGGGAATTTCTATGGGCAGCTATTGATGAAGCTGATATAGTATACCCATCGCATGATGCGATAGCAATTGGATGTAAAAATTTATTAAAAATAAAGCCGATATCTTTAAAGATTAGTTACCTTCCTCAAGGACCGCTCACTGCAAGTGGCGATTGACGGATTTCTCTCAGACACCTTCACCATCAATGCCGGTGTTCCTCAAGGGCCCATATTTTCTCCCACTCTCTTCTTACTCTACATGAACGACCTTCTAGTGGAAACGAAAAATCCTATATTTAGTTTTGCTGACGATAGCACACTTATCTCCTCTTTCCCTTTGAATGCACAAACATCGGCTGCCGCCGCACATCTTCGCAGACAGCATTAAGTATCACGCCTCAACAAAGACCTGGAAGTAATTTTGGCTTGGGGTGATAGTAACCAAGTCGAATTTAACGCGAAAAAAAACCAAGCAGCAGTTTTCTTTAAGAAGGTTAACATTACAGAACCGGATATAGTCATGGACGAACACGCAATCCCACTGGCTTCATCTATTAATTTGCTGGGCGTCAATCTGGGAGGAAATTTGTCTTGGCATAACGACGTTGCGGCAGTCGCCAAGATAGCTTCTCAGAAGCTTGGGGTACTCTTCCGAACCAGAAATTTGTACACACCTCAACTTTTGACACTATACAAAGCCCAGATTCGACCATCACTAGAGTACTGCACACAAACATACTCTTCGGCTACTGGATTCCATCGAAAGGAGGGCTATTCGTCTGATCGGAGACCATGAGCTGACGAAGAACCTCGACAGCCTAGAACATCGAAGGCAGGTTGGGGATTTGACTCTCTTTTACAGATATTTTCATGGCAGGTGCTCGGCTGACCTTGCTCTAATTCCGCCCAGAGCGGCGAATATCAGAAATACACGACAAACTACTGATTATTTCGAATTTAACGATAGGTTTTATACAAGTAAAAATGGCCTTATTATGGGGAACCCACTCAGTCCGTTACTAGCTGAAATATTTATGGATTTTTTTGAAAGTAAAATTAGTAAACACCCTCTTTTTAAACAGTTTCTTTATTGGCACAGGTATGTTGACGACATCTTAACATGATTTCTCGGAACGGATAGATAGTTAAAAATATTTCTCGAATATATCAACAGTTTACATAAAAATATCAATTTCACAATGGAGGAAGAAAACCAGAATTCCATTAACTTCCTAGATTTAAATGTAAAAAGAGAAAATAATAAACATATTTTCTCAGTTTTCCACAATTTCCATAATTCCACAATTCTTCTTGTCACCCAATACAACATAAGTTAGCAGCTTTCCACAGTATGATTCATAGACTATTAACTCTCCCACTTAACAAAAATAACTTTCATAAAGAACTAAATATCATTAAACAAATAGCAGTCAATAATGGTTATTCTTCGAATTTCATAAACAAAATCTTAAAGAAAAAGACTTACAAAAAAACTATTGATTTAGTTTTCCCAAATAGTAAAACGTTAGCAGATAAATTTAAAGTTGTTACTTTCATTTGAAAACCTAGTAAAAATGTGGGTAAGGTGCTTAATAAACTCAACCTAAGGGTAGCTTACAAAACTAACAACACTTTAGGGAAATATATAAAAAATAATAAAACTAAAAATCATAAAAATAGAAACTCAGGGGTGTTTAAACTAAAATGTAAAGATTGTCCGAAAACATACATACATTGGCCAAACATGGAGAGATTTTGGAAAAAGAATAAAAGAACATTATAATAGTTACATAAAAGATAAAACAGATTCAAATTATTCCATCCATTTAAAAGAAAACCAACATAATTTTGATTCAACTTTTAAAAACTTACATACTAAAAATAAAGGCATGAAACTAAATCTGTTCCATGGAAATAAATAAACTTAAAAATACCGATGTTTTACTGAATGATCAAATAGACCTTAACAATTCTTCTTTGTTAAATTTATTTCACTAATACGCTATTACATATATAAATAAATCTATAAAATAATTTATCTAATCACTTTACTGCCCATTTGGAAAATCCCACTGTTACTATTATATCCCCTACACGCTACACCATCTTTATACCTGTATTAATATTTTAACATTGTACACCTTGTTAGATATAGAAAAATATTCATTCATTCTCAATCTGAAGAAGCTACAGTGATAGCGAAACATATCATTTTTAAGAATATAGTGGAAAAGAAATAACGTAGTTTTATTGTTTCTCATAATATAAACATAAGAAATCTAGAAATACAAAACTACAAATGAATTAGTGAGGAAATTTTAATTGCAAAAGCATTCTACACTTTCAATGAATTTCTTGCTCCTGACTGACTGAATTAGTATGTTTTTTGAATCTATTATATGCAGTTGAATCAATTTTTATATTTTAATCAATTTTAAAAAATCTTTTACTATTAGTATGATTTTGAATCTATTGTATATGATTAAATTAATTTTAAATCAATTTTTATGGTTTAATCAATTTTAAATGACTGAAATCAATTTTAAACATCTAACTAATTCTTGTTTGTTAATTGTTTTGTGTATTTTTGGAACATTATATTATTTTATAATCGACATTTTATAGATCTGACGTATGTGAGGATGTTACTATTTATAACATAGATTTGTAATAGAATAAATGAAACATAAATGAAACAATACTATAATGCCTATAAATAATTTATTAAGAAAAACTCCTTACAATGTTAACAAATTTTTATTTGGAAATTTTAATAATTCCTTTACAATTATTGTTGTTATTTCAATTATTGTTGTTTCACCTGTACCTAATAAGAAATTTTAAATTTGCGAGGAACAATAAAATTACTATTATTATTATTACAAGCTAAATTACGTTGACTGATGGTTTACTAAATTAAGCAAAATTAATGTTCAATAGTCCAATCTCATTGTCTTGTCTGGAATCAAGGAACAATTCAGTGCTTGCTTTCGGTTTGGCAATTTCCTTTAATACACCTATAACGCAGGAATAACAAGCTTACACAACAGCAAACATGGGCCCTTAATTAGATCGAGTGTGGAATAATAGAATCGCCTCAGCAAGTAATTCATTAGAGATACACAAACACATTTGTGTTTCCGGACCCGAGGTTAACGGAGGCCGCCATTCTGTGAAAACAATAGATTTGTTTTATGCTATAGCGCCTTACGTGCTGCGTTTATTTTCACTCCTTTCATATTGTGTGTGTGGAGTTAATATATTTCATTATAATGAGCTCCGAGTGTGATTTGCGGTCTGAAACAAGGCTTAATACTTCTTTCGACGAACCTACGAATATTTTTGTAGATAGCTAATGATAGAATAATAGGCACGTAACTGTTTAGCTGGAGAATGTTTCATTTTTAAGTATGAAAGTAGAAAATATATTTATTTACAACCATGTATGTAATGTTGACAGTTCAGACTTTTTAAAGGTTTGAAAGAAACATATTTTTGACTTTGACATTTATCTAGGTGGAAAATGATAATTACCCGGATGGAAAGCCATCACTTTCCACCAGGGTAATTCATTCCTGTCTCGAGAAATTAAAGCATCCTCTTCTCTCGACAAAAATGAAACACTTTCCACCTCGGTATATAATAATGACATTTCATCTATATTTGAAAGGTGGAAAGTTGACGAATTTTTACTTATTTCCACCCGGGTGGAAAGTGCTCTCTTACAGTAAATTATTTTTTTGTAATTTTTTAAAAATCGATATCTCAAAATAATATACGAACACACTTTTTTTTAAATGCTAATAGCTTTGCGTGTTTAGATATGTCTACTTTTTCCCTAATTAATAGAGTAGTCCTCAGCATTGAATATTGTGACGAAATCGTTGATATCTTCTTTGTCTTGGTATTTTCACTGAAATAAGCTTGTCGCGCCAACTCAGAACCAGGATTTTGAACTTTGTTTCCCGTACACCATTCTTTAAAACAGTTATATACCTTTTCATATATCAGGTGGCTTTTAGTTGGCAGAAGATCTTCTTCTACTATTTTTGCTGCTTACCTATGTTAATTTACAACCTGCGGTTACTTGAAATTTCTGTCTAATTTTTCAATGGAAAAGTAAAAATAACATTTATCTTTTATTAATAATTTTAATTCAAAATAATAAGAAGTCGAGTTAGATGTGGTTGTAAATAAAATAGTATACAAACCTCGGTGAAAAGTTTCATTACTATCTCGACTCTCTCGACAGGAATGAAACACTTTCCACCTCGGTATGTAATATAATATTATTTATAACCATGATGTAATGTTAAAATTTCAGACCTTTTAAAAGTTTGAATGTAACATATTTTTAAGTTTGACATTTAACTAGCTGGAAAGTGACATGTATCCGGATGGAAAGCGATCAATTTCCACCCGGGTAATATCCTTTCCTCCAGATAAATGTCAACATTCATTGAATAGCCAAAATGACATGACAGCTTGACATTATTTTTAATTTATGGATGGTGGCGAAGCTTTTGGTTATACAGGGGTTTTCATTTGTTATTTTTCACATAGTTATATTTGTAACAAAAAACATAATTTACATTTAAAATGTATGTAAAATAGCATACAAACCTCTGTGAAAAGTTTCATTCCTATCTCTCGACAAAAATAAAATACTTTCCACCTCAGTATGTATACAGGGTGTTATGGAAATTCCGTATTATATTTAAACCGGCAAATCCCGAGATGAAAATAACTTGAAGAAAAATGACCATAAATGGCGCTTTGAATTATTAAGCGAAATATACACTTTATATGAAATCTCAAAATTTACGGGGCCGCTCCTGAGGCCCTTCGCAATCCATATTTTATTGAGGCAGTATCCAGGTTCAAAACAGGTTAGCGCATTATAGGCGATGCTGTCATATTGCAACACAGAATTCGTGTTCAGTTTTTGACAACAAGACGTGTTTGACACTCGTTATCACTTCTTTTTCAAACGTTTTAGACAAAGAAAACTACAATTTTAAGGTAGATACTCTCTTACCTTCGATCTTATTTTAGAATAATCCGTTTAATAATTCAATTCCATAAAAAAATAAAACACAAAAAGTATGTTTTTCAACAGAACCAACACTATCTACATAATATCACAAAAATTTGAAATCACATTATAACATTTATTATTATCAATTATTTCACAACAAAAAAAAAATCGGGCAATACTACTAACAAACCGTTTAAAATTCGTATACGTCAAGCATATGGAACCCTCGACAACGTCATTACACTCCCGAGTCTCGAAACATACGCGGCGCGCGGCCGGTATTCAAGCAACGGCGAGACACGCGGTGTGTTCTGACAACACTGTTAGTATACTCTAGTGACCCACATTGTTGCTAAGTGAATCCAGATGAAACGGCGCGACAGTATGTGGGTAAAAAGGGTTTTTACCTTAGTATTTAGATATTCGATTTAAAAAAAAAGTATATAGACTTTCTCTATGACACCCAAGCAGTCACCTATTTAAATATAATAAGTCATTTTCATAACACCCTGTATTGATAAAAAAGAAGCTATAATTTCATCAAATTGGGAAGGTCGACTAATATTTTATGTCAAAATTTACAATAGATTCATTCGACCCCAGGGTAATGCACTAATCGAACGTTGCCTCAAAATCAAGAAGGATCAACTTCGAGAGTATCTACCTTGTTAATTTTTTAGACAAATATTAAAATAGAAGTCCAAATGTATGCACAAGTATAGTTCTTCCAATAAGTAAATTTTGGTTGTACAAATATGTTTACATGAACAATATTAATATCCTACTTATTAAATGGAATTTGAAACGTAACAATATGCTTGTTTTGCACCTAATTTAAGGATACCTACTATGTTCCTGTCAAAAAATGATATGTCATGTCGATCATATATCTGTATTGCATCAATCTATACTTAAGTTTAAAAAGTGTTTTTTCTATACTTAATTAGCCATTCAAGTTACACATTGTTATTTCTTTCCATAGTTCTCATAGAGCACCAATATTTACTCCTACACAATCAGTACATTCACACAAAAAATGCATTGCTCTTCTGATCTAACGCATAAGGGCACAATCTAAAAATTTTAGAGGTAACATGGATAACATCTACTCCTCTCAGATGGTTAAATCACAACCGCTGATAATATTCTTGAAAAGCGTCCCCTTTCATAATAATAAATTCACGTACGTGTATTTCCCATTTTTAATATAATTTACTGGAAGATATAAGAGTGGAAAGTTTTCAAATTGACACCCAGTATATTAAAGTATCGTCAGTAAAAATTTAAATAACATTTTTCTTTAAAACATTTAGCATATCATTTATATAAAGAATAAATAATAAGGACCCAAAATACTTCCTTCTAGTACACCAATATTATCGTAACCATTTATGAACCATAATGTCTCAGTTTTAGTAAATGGAGCCTACATTTTTGTAAAAATAAATATTGATTGTTCCAACTAACTAGCATATTGTATAATTTAGTTATAAGTTAATATTTTTTATTAAATATTAAACGTTTTGATAATTGTGGGATCTACTAGTATCGTTTAATTAAAACAATAACTTTAAGAACGATATAATTAAATCGTAACGTTTGGATCAGAAAATAAAAAAGCATGTAGCTATTTAGTCTTAATAGGGTGATATAGTGCATAAAACTTAATAGTATCGTTAGCCTTTTAAAAGCTTCCGCCCTACATTAGTTTTTATTGTCAAAGAATTCTTAACAGGCAATTTACAAATACGTTGTATTATAAGTAGTATGTAGTATATTATGTAAATTTTAAGGAATATTAACAAACAAAATTGAGGCAAGTTACATTGATCAATAGAGACAAAATGGATAAATTTTTTAGATCCGGAGCATGTAGATTATGAAGTGGTATACAGGGTTATTCATGGTGAGTGGCATATTAAAAGATCTCGGCAACTAAAGAAGCTAATTGTTTCAAATATATTTTTTAGTTCTTGGGATATTTTAATAGGCCACTAACCGTGAATGACCCGGAAGAAAACATCCTTTGGGGACTGTGGGAGTGGTGCGGGTGCGAATAAAGTTATTCGCGTTGGCATTGGATCGTTGGAGGTTATATTCGTTGGGGAATACGACCTTAGGAAGGTCGTTCCACAAGAATGACGTCCTTCAGATGAAAGAGATATTTTCTTACACAACGATGTTCGAGGGTTACTAAGCTGGACCACATATGGATGGACACTATTGTTTCGTTTCGTAGTTCTCCGATTCGCTGCTCTAGGTGGAATTAAGCATGCAATGTCAACCCAATATTTGCCATGGACATATCTGCAAAAGCGCTTTAATTCACCAACCTGTCTTCGATGGTCTAGGCTGCCGAGGTTCTTGGTCAGCTCGTGGTCTTCGATCAAACGAATTGCTCTCTTGGGTGCGAAGCTCCAGACATGTGAGCAGTATTCTAGGGATGGCCGAATCTGTGCTTTGTAGAGTGTCAAAAGTTGTTGAGATATATACAACATTTTGATACGGAAAAGTAAACCAAGTTTGTGCTAAGCTGGCTTAGCAATTGCAACAACGCGGTTATGTTAAGACATATTTCCTTCAAGATTAACGCCCAGCAAACTAATAGACGAAGTCAGTGGAATTTCTTGTCCTGTCAGCCTTAACGTAGAGCAAATCAAACAATGAAAAAATTTTTTAAATGAAAGCCTGGATATTTTTTTTTAAATTATGAAAGAGGACCGACATCTACGTCCAGTAGTATACAAAACTTACCGGTTTTGTGACGTTTTGTTCCTTAAATTGACCATCTTCATTAAAATACAATTACTACGTTCCTGTATTTACTTTTTTTTTAATTCGGTTCAATTTGAAAATGTAAAACTCAATTCTTCTTTTAAAATTCTTAAGACAGTTCTGGGTTTAAGAGTCAAATTTTATTTGTATTAATAGAATCAATTACAAGAACGTACTAGGGGTATTTTTAATAATAATGGTCAAGTTAAGGAACAAAACATCGGAAAACCAGTAATGTAGTATACCACTGAACGTAGATTTCGGTCCTGTTTCATAATTGCAAAAAAAATTCAGTCCACTATTTAAAAGAATTATTGTTGAGCTAAAGACGAGCAGTCGCATTAAATATCTGATGATGCCATCTTGTGGAGAATAAAAAGTAACAATGAGAACGTGAAATTTATTTTTGGACATCTCTTCGAACAAGGTCAGACAGAAATAAGATTTTTCCAAATATTTTGCAAGCCCTTATAGTTATTTTTGATTTCTTTGAGCCATATTATTTGGCCCATTTTTACGCAACTTTGCCCCAATTTAATCGACTTCGTATCTCTTACCGTTTCCGAAATCCCAAGGGTGAAATCCGAATTTGTAACACCCTGTATGTCTAAGCTTTCATTATTTCTTGTACAGCTTGTTAGCCCTGATGATGGCCTTTTCAGAGACCAAAAGCGCTAGGCAATGGTAGAATTAAATTACGCTGAATTCAAATGGGACGTTTTGTTTTTATTTTAGAGTAATTCTATAATATACAATGAAACATTATGAACCAGAAAATGTTTTAATTAGACATATTTAAACAAGGTGCCATTATTGGTAATATTTAGGCGCCAATTTTCATTAAATCATCATCATCAGTTATAATAGAAATTGATGTGGGAACTGAGAAAATACATACCATCAAAGCTTAGACGCTACTTCTATTGACAAGTTTGTGACCAGTACGTCTTGTTAACGTACCTTTTTGGATAAATTCGGACACTAAAATTGGATCCATGCGAGAGGCGAATAATTTAAGTACGAGAAACAAATGCTTTTCCGATATTGGAAATCGTATTTATTGCACACCGGTTTTAGGCACCGTTCCGATTATCAGATTATAATTTGATAGTCATGTTTTGTTACATTGTGTTAATTAATTTTTACGTTATTGAGGTTGTCTACATACAACCCCTTAGGGTTATTTATTACGGACAATGCCAATAATCCGGGTAATTTTGTGTCTAGTTTATTCAGGTCCGTGTAGGATTAGTTGGTTCTCTTTGGTTTAAACAATCCTAATTAATTTTATAGAAGTAGCAACATTGTTCAAGTAAATTCGGGAATAACAATATTGTACTTAAAATTTCTAATTAGAGTGTATCATAAATTAGATGATTATCTTTGGGATCTCGGCTAATATTTGAATTAGAAAAATTTTATGGAAATTAAGGCCAATTCTTGTTGGTACAAAATTTGACTTTTTAGAAATGGTCGAACAAAACCTTGTGTATTTATACAGAGTGTTGATATGTGATATGTACTTATTTTAATGAATGTTTCCTGGATCAATTCTATGTACACGTTGATATGTCCAGTTTGAAATATGACTAAATTTATGTATAGACTATTATGATAAAGCCACATATTTTTACCACAAAAAGCCGTCGGCGTCTTTATAAAGCTAAACCTCAATATAATTTTAACAAAAAAATATGTTACGCCACTGATATTTTCGACACAGATATGTTATAACTGAAATAATGCAGGAAACAAAAGCTGAGATAGAAACTTTGCAATCCACTTCTCAAAAAGTTACATATGCCGGTGCAGTCCAGAACAATGAAAATAATAAGGCGCATAGTAAAAAAAACTTACCCACAGTGGTAATCAAGCCTAAAGTGACACAAAATTCACAAAAAAGTAAAAAAGATATTTAATCATCAATAAATCCTTCAAGACTAAACATAGTCATTGGGAATATAAAGGAAACCAAGCAAGGAAGTATACTTGTAAAGTGTGACACAGAACAGGAATTGAAAAGATTTAAGGAAGAAGCAGACCGTAAGGTGAAGGGAAAGTATGAAATCGAACTACCAAAGAAAATTTTACCAAAAGTAAAAGTTGCTGGATATATTGGAAATGACTTGACAGACGATTTGGAAGAAAAGATCCGTAAACAAAATAAGTGGATTGTTTCAAAAGAATATATGAAGATAACATATATATAAGCAAAAAAAAAATCAAACACTTCTACAATTTATATAGAATGCTCAAGAAACCTTTACGTAAAGATGCTTGATTTTGGGAAGGTATATATAGATTGGGGAACGATTACCGGCTTATGAAGATCTGACTGTATCGCGCTGCTATGACGATCAGGGATTTCTACATAAAAGTAGTAAATATACTAAGCAACAAGCGTATGGTAATTGCGCTGGAGATCATTGTGTGTGATCAGTGTATAAGTGAAATAAAAAAATGTATCAACTGTATTATTGATAATAAGAATTATAAGCTACAACATAGCACGAATCATTCATCATTTGACCAGAACTGTCCATCCCCTAAGTACCACGTAGGTATCTTAAAAAATATAACTACTACTACATAATTCGCAATTAAATGTTGCATAACGTTTAAGATGACATATTAGAACATATGAAGAAATAAAAATAACAAAAATGAATATTATTTTAGTTTAATACATTTGAATATTAGGAGTTTTAAGAAAAATATCGATAATCTACTTACAGTTTTAGAATCTTACAAATTACACTACATTTACATTATTATACTTAGTGAAACCTTTCCAAATTAAGTCTATTAAAAACTGTATCATACCAAACTATCAAATATTATATAATCAAGCTAGTTATAACAAAAATGATGGCTTAATAATTTTAGTAAAACACCATATCACTATTGATTTCTCATACGCACAATTGTCCAACTCAGGAGCAACACTCAGTAGATTAAATTTTGACGTAAACAATATAACCTTTGGTTTAACAGCAACGCATAAGCCTCCACCCATTTCAAAAACTGACTTTATTAATGATTTAAATACTTACCTTGAAATATTGGCTTTATCCAATTTCAAAATTTTTGCTGGGGATATTAATATAAATGTATTACATAAAAATGATAATCAAACTGCCGGTTACCTTTCTGCAATCAATGCGTTGGGTTTTCAGTCATATATTAATTGAATTAAAAGACTTGATTCAAAAACATTTTTGGCCCATATATTTGACAATCATAAACTTAAATCAAATAAATGATATTCTAATTCTTACGTCGTAGAAGAAGATATAACGGATCATAGCCCGGTTATGCTCTTTATAAATCAAAAAAAATATATGAAGCTCAAGAGAATACAACAAAATATCACTAAACTACTAAGACTAAAGTAAACATTCTCAAATTTAAACAACTTTTACAACAATTTGACTGGTCTTTGCTAATGCATGAAAAATGTTCAAAAAAGTGCATCCAAAATTTTCTTAAAGACTTATAAAAGAATAAAGAATTATTATCTAATGCTACGGAAACATACACAATCAAAGCAAAAAAGGCATAAAAAATTTAAGGATGGATTAGTAATGGTATTATCACCTCAATTAAAACGAGGGACAAAATAAAAAAAACTTCGAAAGAATTATAATTGAAAAAAACTTCGAAATAATTATAACACTCAATTGGATCAAGAATTTAAGGATTATAGAAATAATTTAAATAGGTTAATATATAAATAAAAGAATTATTATTAAATGAAGCAAATTAAAGATAATCAAAATGTTCTATGCTATAATAATTAGAGACGCAACTTACGAAAACAATAAAGACAAAAAACAAAATATAATTATAAAAAATAATAATAACGAAAATTTTGCAAATTTACTCGAAATGGCTAATTACTCTAACAACAATTGAGATGGAGAAGGCTATTCCTTCATCACAAATAATATATCACCTCCCGACTCCATTCCTGGTTCTATTTATTTAAATTCTATAACAAGCAACGAACTAATAAAACATATAGCAATTTTAAAAAATAATAGTAGTCCAGGTTATGATGCCATTCAGGCTAATATTATAAAGCAAACCCATCAAGAAATAATGAACCTCCTACTTTACATATTTAATTTAATTCTTAAAAATGGAATAGTACCTTCTGAATTCAAAATTTCAATAATAAAACCTATCCATAAGTCTGGTTCAAAAACTTCTATGAATAACTATAGGCCAATAAATTACTAATTTTGCAAAGCTTCTAGAAAAATGTATTAAGGATAGGTTAGTTAGCTTCTTGAAGAAAAAAATGTCAGCAAATCAATTTGGATTTCTTGAGGGGTGCAGTACAGCGGCCGCCATGCACACTTTGGTAACAGAAATTGTTAATAACTTAAATAAAAATAAGAAATGTATAACTGCATGGAGTTCGATACTGTACCACATAACAAACTTCTGAATATTCTTCAAAACTATGGAATCATGGGAATAGCCGCAAAGTTATTTCAAAGCTATTTGACAGGAAGGTACCAAATGGTTAGACTAAACAATATTTTAAGCGATAAACAACAAATAAAAATTGGCATACCACAGGGAACAGTTTTGTGACCGATACTCTTTATAATCTATATAAACTCGTTGTTACACTTGCCTATTGAAGAAGAATTTAATGTATATCTCATATGCTGATGACACAGTCATAGTTATCTCGGGAGATAGCTGGGAAGAGGTGAAGAATAAAACAATAACTAGTTTAACGAAAGTAAGAAACTGATGTACAAATTAACTTTAAACTTGTCAAAGAAAAACTGTATAGCTTTCTCACTTACCAGCACTAACAGACCAGGGTATAATAGTAGTATTGTTGATGATCATACTATACAAGAAACATCTTCCATAAAATACCTTGGCATTGTCATCGAAAAATTTCTTAAATGACAACCACATATTGATTATATTTCAAATAAATTACGTAAACTTATTCATAAGTTCTACTTGTTAAGAAGAATTTTAGTCAGAAAAACATTAATTTTAGTATATAAATCAATAGTTGACTCAATTATAAGAGACGGAATTTTAGTGCGGCTATGTAGACTCTATGACAATAGCTTATACAAATTTGAATATAATTCAGAAATATATTATCAAAATCATGTATGGACGACAGAACAGACTATATCCTACACATCTACTTTTTGACAAAGATATTTTCGATATAAGATCAAGCTACATATTGACAATAGGTACATATATTCATACTCATTCAAATTTAAAACTTCTTGGTAATGATAATTATGATACACGCGCCAGATTGGACAAACAAATAATACGTCACAGTCACCTTAATCATAGCTATATAAATTATTCTGGCCCTAAATTATACAACTTGCTAATTGGTAAAGTAAGGAGTTGTAAAAATATAAACCGCTTTAAGACACTCAGTAAAAATGTGAACATTGTATCATGGCGGCGTTTCATGATCATGACGGTATTTCATAATCATGGCAACGGACGAAACAATCAAGCTCTGTCCTTATCATGTCAAGAGAGTTCTGTATTTAAGTGTATTATATATATCTTTATTAAGACTTTTTGCATTCAGTTCACAGTTCTCTTATTGAAATTGGGTTGGTAATCGCACAAAAATGAACTGTACGGAGTTTGCTTCTTGAGTTACCGTTTGTTCATTGAGTTTTCCGGATGTCTGGCCAAGAAAAGAGAAAACCATTTACGCCTAGGTTTGTCGTTTTGACCAAATTTTAGCTTTAACTCTTTGGCTAATTTTCCTGCGCTATTTAGGAACATTTCTTTGCTAACTGGGAATCCCGCACTAGCCTTCACCAATTCAACAAGAATTGCCTCCTGATCCGGATAGAACATACTGGTTGGTCCCATCTTTGCATTTATTGGTACTTTGCCCTTATGCTTATCCATTAGTGTCACTCTGGGGACACCATGCCTTTTAGCTGCAGTTTTGTAGGTCATACCCATTTTAACATCTTTAAGCGCTGCAGACATGCTTTCTGCAGAATAGTTGCGAAGTTCTGTCCGGGGCATATCTTAAAACAAAAAGACTTTTCTAAATATTTTTTTGTATGTTAGTTACGATCTAGTTCTCGACAATGGATGCCCCAGTATTCGACACCCCTGTCGAACACTGGATCGCAGCATTTTAAATAATCTATTCTTAGAGCTTTGGATTTGTTAAGGAAAGTTCAACTCTGAAAGTGCAAAAAACGGAAATATTTCTTATATTCCATATTCGACACACCTGTCGACTAAGGGAACTTTACAACTTTAGATACCCAAAAGTCGACAACCCATATACCATCCAAACTTTTGGTGGGTCAAATATTTGAGAAAAACTTAATTTTTACAGTGATTAACACTAAAATAATAATTTTCTTGAAGTAGTCCATCTCAAAGTGGAGTGAAGTTATAAGGAGGTAAAGAATAGCAGACTGTGAGTTTCTTTACCTACTAAAATAATAACTTGTTTTTAAGGTACTTAAGATATGCTAAAAAATATTTCATATAATTAAGGATTATTTGTACTTCTTACAAATATTGTTAAAAAACGGGAAAAGAAACCAGATTCGATAACCGTTACCTGAAAACATAAACCCAAAAGACGGATTGGCGGAATTTAAACGCAATAAGATAACTATATGATGTCTTATGATAATTACCGAGCTGTGATCGCGGCGGCTGCGTTTAGATCGTCTTATTTTCCTTATTTTAGAGATTTGAAGATGACGATGTCGAGAACTGGAGCAGTGTCGATTACTGGTTCATTTACCTTATATTTCAGTCATTTTTTTCCTAAAATATGCTTTTATGCAAAAACTATGTAAATATTTCATTGAAAATGGTGTTTATTCAAAAAATTTAATTTTTCATTTCAAATTTAGAAAACTAAAAAATGAAAAAAAATTCTAGTTTTAAAAATTTTGGAAAAATTAAATTTTTTATGCCACCTTTGGAAAATAAAAGTTAGTACACAAAAGTTTTTTGGGCCACCTTGTATAACTAAGTACGTAAGTATATTTAAATTTAACTGGACGTTCAATAATTTTCACACAAATCAGTATTTTTCTCAATCTTACACTGTATAAAGGCAGATCTAATAAAAGAGCTCGAGTTTCAATTTATACATTCAGAAACTTTTAACTGGAAAGGAAAATAAAATGAAGGTACTCATTTAAAATCAATATAAATATGAGCTCCTAACAATTTTCCTGCAACAAAGTGTGCTAAGAACTTTTAAGGAAACGTAAATTGTAAACTTATTTTAAGTTCTCTATAGCAACCGAGCAAACTTTGGCTACAAAGACTAATGTATGGCGGAAGCTCTCAAACGGCTCAAAAGTTTTCTACATTAAAATACAAGAATATTGCCTTTTCGTAATGAACACACAATTTGAGTAGTTTATAATGCACTATTCCTGTACTACAACCTTATTAAATTTACAATATACATTTTATAGAATCGTGAGCAAAATGGTTCAAAATTTATGTTTAAAATTCAAGTCGGTGAGAAGTTTTGATTTTGTCGTCTATTGCTTATTTTAGCACAGTTTAAGCCCCGCCATTTTCCATAGGGATACGGAAAGCTTCCAGGAACTGCAGAATGGATGTATTTGATTCGGTTATTACTTGCAGAAATTCGTTCATGCACTCACAGTCAAAATAATCGATCCACGAAATATTTAGACGGATTTTGATCGGGAATGTTAATTTAATCTTTCTCCTTATATAATCTTATTTTTAAGCCGGATTTTTAATATTCTTTTTTTTTACATTGCATGTAGATTTATCGAAAATCTCGCACACGTGTGAGATTTTAAGGAAGAAAAATATATCCATAATATAAAAGTTGAAACAAGAACGGTTTAATGAGATTTTAAGGAAGTTAAGAATGTCCATGATGTACAGGTTGAACCAAGGAAGGTCTTTGACTCCGACTTTAAAACACTCTGTAGAGTGATGGAGATATTACACTTTTTATTTTGTTATTTAATTACAAGTGACATCAATTCTTAACATTTTCGTTTTTGGTTCATCAATACTTTAATTTTGTAGCAGATACGTGTATCTGCTACACATTTGATTAATTTAAACGGGGCTACGTAGGGGCCAATTTGTTTTTCGTGATTTCGATCTGATATTAATAATAATAAATGACTCTATTGTATTTTATTTTATTTATCGTATGGCTGTTAGACACATTTAAATTTACAATTATACAGTGTATATATATCATATAATATAAAACAAACTTTGGTGAGTTACAAACAGACATTCAATTCATTTATGTATTCTATCGACTCCTGGGTCGCCAACAGGAAGTCATCGGGTCTTTCATTATAGGATTCTTATAGGACATTCTTCTATGATGTGTGTCATGGTTTGGGTTTCTCCGCACTCACAGAGTGGGGATGGCCGCTTGCCCCACTTATGTAAAGAGTATTCACATCTGCCGTGCACCCAGCACCCATCTGATTCTGTTCAGCGTGGATCATGTTTTGCGTGGTAGGTCGAAACCCGGTGGTCTTTGGGTGAGGCACAATATGCGAATATTTTACTGGTTAGTCCATTCTTGAGTCCATGCGTTAGCAAGGTTGAACTCGTCCATAGCTGTTCTTGCCGTTTTTATTGGTGATTGTCTCGAGCGGAGTCGCTGATGGCTGAGATCCTCCATATCTTGGAGAATTGGCAGGTTTCTGTTGTTCATGATCTCCTTATATTCGTTTGTTAGAGCGTTTTTTTTGTCATAATGGAGGGGGTGCGATGTGGCTCAAGACTGGTAACCATCGCGTAGAAGTTGGTTTGATAACACCAATCATTCTCATGGTGTTATTTAGTTGGGCATCTATTTTTTGAACATGTGGGCTATTTATCCAGACTGGAGCGCAATATTCAGGAGCTGAGAAGACAAAACTCAGAGTAGAGGAACGCAGAGTGGATGCCGTTGCTGCCCATGTTGTACCACATAGTTTTTGGATACTGTTGTTTCTCGTTTTTAATTTTTCGACGATTTTTGTTATGTGGTCTTTGACGGATATTGTTCTATCAAGGGTTACGCCTAGGTATTTTGGTGTTTTATTGTGGTTGAGTATAGTATTTTCAAATTGTATGTCGAGTTCCCTTCTGGTCAGTTTATTATTTAGGTGAAAACAGGTAACTATTTTGGCTGCGATGGGTTGCAGTCTCACTTTCGAAAGTACCTTCCTATTTCCTCTAGGTCTGTCGTTAATATTTCTTCTGATTGTTCGATAGTTCTGCACCCTGTTGTAAGTACCCAATCGTCGGCGTAACCAAACTTTCTTGATCTTGTTTCTGGCATATCGGCAATGTACAAGCTAAAGAGGAGTGGGACAAAGACTGATCCCTGTGGTAGTCCATTCTTCAGTTTCCTTGGGGGACTGGTGTCGGATCCCATGACTACTTGTAAAAGATTACAAACGGCGAAGTTGAGGCAGAGCAGAGCTTATCTAGCTGATCTAAATACTTGTTAACAATTCTTGCAACATGTGGCCAAGCATAATCCTGAAAGAGAATAAAATTTGCTCCGATAAATAACGCGAACAACCTGTCATCGCTGCGATCAATCAATTTTTTCTAGGGGAACCACCAAAAATGTTAAGAATAGGTGTCGCTTGATAATTAAATAACAAAATAAAAAATTTTACATCTTCAAGACTCTACAACGTGTTTTCAATTTACCTACAATAATAATAATAATTTTTATTCCCAACGTGCTATTTTAGTCCATTACAGGGAATATTATAACATAGAACATAAATAAGTAATTAATCAATATAAAAATTAAAAATAAAAATTATTATAAATGGTTTTTTTTAAAGTAATTTGTATATTTTCCAGAAAAAATTTCTTTCTTTTTAATACTTTAGGTAACGTATTATAAATATTTATTCCATCAAATAAAACAGATTTAATCCCTATGCTACTTTTAACTTGTTTTTTTTTTTAAATGGTCAATATTTCTGGTATTATGATTGTGTATGTCAGTTAATTTTACAAAATTTATACAACATTTTTTATTTTGATTATTAATTACATGAATTAGTATACTGATTTTTAATTTATATAAACTATTCAGATCTAGATATCATTTTGGTTTATATAAATTTGTTGTCGGTTCCAAAAAATTTAGTTTATGAATACATTTTATAATTTTGTTTTGTAGTCTTTTATAGGATTTAATATTGTTGCCCATGAAGATCCCCAAACTAATATTAAATATTAAAATTTTGAATAAACCGATGAATAATAAATATTTTTTAAATGTATTAAAGGTATATAATCTCTAATTTTAAATAATATTCCAATGAGTGGTGATACGCTTTTTCGAAGGTTTTCAACATGTTTTCTCCAATTTAAATTTTCGTCTCTATATAAGCCTAAAAACTTTACGGATTTTGCATACTTAATTTCATTTCCATTAAAAATTATTGGTATAATAAAATCGGACCTGAAATAATTCACGATCAAAATCCGTCTAAATATTGCGTAGATCGATAATTTTGACTGTGAGTGTATTGTTTTCTAACTCCGGTAGACTGAATCGGGGAGAACAATTTTGAATTTCATTCTAACATTTTCTTTCCAGGTAACGGTATCTCAATATCCTCAATATTAGAGTTTCAAACTCAGGAAACGTCTAGAGACATGTATAATAGTTCTCAAAACAAGGCTGCTCTGTTCCAATTATAATAATTATAATACTTATACTGGGTGTGTCTTAACATATTTAAGGAAGCTATTACTGGGTGCAATTTCAGCAAAAACTTCATCTGAACATATGTCCTAAACATCTTAACTTTTGATATACAGGGTATTAAAGATTTTCTAAAAAATTTCTTTTTTATTAATATCTGTGATTCTGCTCTAGATATTTTTGTGAAATTTGGTACCCACTTTCTATTCATCAAGAGGTATTTTATGATGTATAATATTTTTTTTATGCCGACCAGTGGCGTTCGTGCGGGAATTGCCTTCGGTATTTTTGAAGAAAAGAATGGTACGCCACTTCTTTTTTTTTAAATAAGAATTATTTTTAAAATTATCATTGATTGCTGAGTAAATGTCTCTTGATTTTTTTTGACGTTTGACGTACCGTTTTCGCATAAAAAAATTAAATTCATTCATTTGCACTTGCATGAAATTAGGTATTAACAAAGATTAAAATGGATCTAGTAGGTAATAAGCAGATTTTGTTTTGCAAAATAAACAGTTTTGACAGCTGTCTACCTAGTCTAGTCACGTATTTAAGTCATTAACCTGAACAAATTATTAAGAAAATATGGTCGAGTTTACGAATTCCCATCACAAAAGTTAAGACGTTTAGGACATATGTTCATGATTTTTTTCTTAAAATGAACCCAAGATTAACCTCCTTAAATATTAGCATATTATTAAGAAACACCCTGTATAGTTACTTAATACAATTCCTAAAGAGATTAGGATGCCTGTCATTCTTGGCGCATTTGGTATAAATTTCAGGGAGGGATAAATTTATGTTTTGAATAACTCTCATGGTCTTTTTTAAGTTGGTACCTACCTATAGTTAACACTATACTCTAATAATATCCATGTATAGGTACCTATAGATTATATATAATAATTGTTTTTTATTGGTGGTTATACCTAATAGCACGAGGTAAGTGCAGCGCTATATGCCTACTCTTATGTCCGTATGTTTATTTGCTTATTACAGAAAAATGCATTTACTACTATTAAAATTTAATTAATATTTACTTTGATCTGAATATTATTCTTGTTTAAAAACATCACAAAGAATTAAAAGGATATTATGACTGAGGTCTTTATTTTGAAGAGTTAAATGAATTATTAAAAGGAGTCATATTCGGCTAATGCGGGTTATTCGCTTGGAGAAATTTTTCCGCAGAATGCAACAAATGACTAATTATTTTAATAATATATTCTCTGAGTAAATATTTCAGTATTAATATACTGCTAAGTTGGAATAAAATAAGACGACTTACTCGTATTTTATCACCTATAAAAAGTACAATTTATTAAAAATAGGCATTGTGTGAGAAAATAAATAGAAGAAGTAATCATGCAAAGAAGGTTATTGCAACGAAAGTTCATAGTATCGTTACCCTTTTAAAAGCTTCGGCAGTATATCAGCCTTTAATATCAAAGCCTGTCAAAATATTATCCTAAATCTATAAGTCATAACTGCAATATTTCTAATACGTTGAATCAGTGCATTCCGAGTGTCGACTTTTACTTTGTAAACTTCAATTTTGAACCAGCCCCATAAACAAAAGTCCAGCGGTGTGACATCTAGAGATCTTGGGGGCCAACTAATAGGACTACTAAGGCTAATCGAAAACTCTGAAATCGTCCGAAAATTAGTCGACACGTACTTATGGATTTTGCTGAGAAAAATTTTCTTTCGAAAATATACGCAAATAAATTTTTGTGTAATTTGCTGGATCGCTTTGAAATTTAATATCTTCAGTTGTACTGATCGGATCAATATCGGTTTTTTATTTTGCACTTTGTTAAGTTAGCTTCCGAAGTGTATTAAAAAAAAGATTGTCATTGTGAACAAATAAAGAATAATAACAATTTAATTGTTTAAATAGTTTTAATATACTGTTAACCCATCTTAAATAAATTTAAAAAAATATTATTTTGTTCTTTATCCTCTAATCTACTCCATTTTACTGGAAACTTGCACCTCTTTTAGTTCGGATGTTATTAAATACGGTTATCGCAGCGCACACCGGGCCACGGCACGGGTCGAAGCGTGTCAATCATTTACATTTCTATTCTGTTATGCGAGAGATCGAAAGCGTGCTCATCTCAATATTAATTATAAGCATAATGTTTTTATATAAGTTATACATGGAGTTTTGAAAAAATGCAAGAATCATCAAAATGCTTGAGTGGTTCGAAAATTCGAACAGATTGATGTTTTAATCGTTTCGATTTTTCTCGTCATCGAAAAGTAGGTGTTAGAAAAATTTTGAACCATCATTTAGTAGCTCTTAACTTACCAGTACCGATACGCGTCGACTTGTCGCACGCTGGGACATTTCGCGCGCTGCTTGACAAACCCGCTCGAAAACATTTAATAACTTCCAAACTAAAAGAGGTACCACTTTCTCCTAAAATGTATTTTGTAGATAAGATGATAAAGAGCAAAATAGTATTTTTACAATTAATTTAAGATGGGTTAACACCATGCTACAACTCTTTAAACAATTAAATTGTTATTATTTTTCATTTGTTCAGAATAACAAATTTTTTAAATACATTTCGAAAGCTAACGGTAACAAAGTATAAAATAAAAAAAAACGACATTGATCCGATCAGTACAACTGGAGATATTAAATTTAAATATGAGAAGATTGGAGAAAATCCAACAAATTGTCAAAAATGTATGTGTGGTTATTTTTGAAAAACAATTTGTTGTAAATACTATTTCGGACGCTTATAAAATGTCAACGTTAAAAAGTATCACTATCAAATTTGTAAGTAAACTAGTTAAAATATCTGCTAGAATAGAATTTAGAATGGAAGCATAACAGTCAGTATATTAAAGTATTAATATATTTCAACTTTCATCTGACAATAATAAGGATCATAATGTACAAACGTTGAACATTAAAATTAGAAAATCATTAAGAGTGATAATGTTTTTTGTAATTTTTATGAGGTATTAGGAAGTTAATTTTTTGCGACAGTGCCACCTGATAAAGTTAATCACTTTATTTATTTATTATTTGTTTACATTTCTTTAGCATGACCAAAAAAATTCTTGGGAATAATAAGCATCAAATACACAAACGCACAAGAGTATTATTTTTTTTGAAACTCACCATACATTTAAAAATGAGAATAGAAAATAAATATTTTAAAATTCTCTCATACATATTACATAGAAACTTCTGTTACAAACGGCCTGCAGAGGCATTCCTCGCGGTTAAATATGTTTTTATTTTTTAACGTGTGCATGGATGGTTTGAAATAACAACCTTTTTATTTTCAGACCTTTTTATTTTCAAAAATGTGACTTTGTTTTAAAAATAAAACACACACACACACACACACACACAACGTATCGGTTAAGGACCTCAACAAACGAAAAGCTTTGCCCATGCAAAGAAGGAGAAAACTAATGATGTTAAGATACGATTTCATTGTTTTGAAATACCTAAATTGATATACAGGGTGGCCCTTCGAAAACAGTCCAGTAAGGTTTACGGCTGTGTACGTGATAATTAAAAAAAAAAACAGAACAGACCCGTAAACTTGTGTTTTCAGGGGGACACGTTATAATAACGTATGTAGATCTGGATCAACCACTTTACTAAAGATAAAGTTGAATTGACTGATACTTATTACTTAAAAAAAATGTTTACGCACAAACCTGTGTACTTGATAAGAGGTGTAGTGAAATTCCGTTGCGGCGCGTAGCTCAAATTTACAAAACGAAACGCCATTTTAAAGAGAATTTAATGCCCTTTAAAAAGATTTATCACAACATACCCATTCCCATTTGAAAAAACAAGGGCAGTAGCCGCCCCCGCTAGGGGACTGAGGTTACAGGGATGAAATTAATAGTGAAACGTGTCCCCCTGAAAATACAACTTTACGGGTCCGAGGTTTTTTTTTTTTAATTTTCACGTATACAGCCGTAAACCTTGACGGACTGTTTTAAATGGGCCACCCTGTATATTAAAGACGCAGAAAAAATATCATCGTGTAGTGGTTTAGAAGAATGATGAAAGTAGGTATTATCAGTTCACAGACGCTGATGAGTAAAATTACCTAAATGTAACCACTATTTCTGTTCTTTGCAAGATGTGAGGTGCTGATTAATGAAAAATTATCACTTAGAATCTATCTAGAGCATAAAAAACATCCGAGATATTAATTAAAGTGCGCGGGAGATTCGGTAAGTAATTGTATGTTAAAATTGTTTCAAAATAGAATCAAATTGGTCACAAACTTATGTAAGGGACATCATAAATTTATCCATTTAAAATAAATTGTCATAAGTATATAAGAAACTAATATTCTATTATAGTTTCAATGTTCTTAAACCATTATTTTCATACTATTTGTTTTAATACTTAATTCCAAAATAAAATATTTTTTTATTAAAGTCTTCTAATCTAAAAATATTGCAACATGGTGCAATATCAACAGTAACCATGCGTAACAAGTGGCTAGGGCTAATTTGATAGGTTATATCCCAGACAGAGGATGACGACACGCATCTGGTGACACGCCCATTGTACCGGCGTGGTTGTTCGGCGATGTCCAATATGCTTCATCCAGTTGCATAGTTATAAGAAGGGCAAGAGTTGATATATTGTGTTAAATTGTGATTTTTTAAAAGTGTTTGTTGTTTTAAAACTGTGATAAATCATGATCCAGCATCTAGGAACTTTGAATTGTTTGAACTTATCCAGCGTCATAAACTTCTCAATAATGATAAAAATGATGTGGTGGATAACATTATCAGGCAATATAGCAACACTCATTTGAGAGCATCCCCGTATAGTATGTGCGCATTACAACCTATTGAGATGTTTTGGGCTCAAATTAAACATTTCATTAGAGATCGCAATACATCAGGGGATTCTAGTATTTCTAAACAAAGGGAGCTTCTGGACAAAGTAATTGTCTCAGTGACAGCAGTCGATTGGGAAAAGTTTTGTCGACATGTCACCGATATAGAAAATAAGTTTTGGGAAACCGATTATATGATGGAGGACATTGAACTCATTATAATACAAGTTGGGACTGATAATGATGATAGTGATAGTGAAGGCGAAGAAGATGAAGATAATTAATAAAGTATGTACTGATTTTTTTTGTATATTTTGCTGATTTGTTGCAAAACTATATTTCATGTGTCGTTGACATTAATACGACCAAAACTGAAAAATCATCATTAATTGATTAACCATGTAGCTGTTTTTTCCATGCTGAAAGAATAGCATCTTGTAAAACGTAATTATTTAAACCCTGATAAAAAATAATTACCTACCTTCAAACATAAAATGCAATATGGAAGAATTTCCTAGTTTATTACATTATTAAAGTAATCATAGCTCGCCCATGAATCGGCCATGTTTTAAAAGATATTGCTGTCCCCTTATCGATACGTCGCGGAGACATAAACTCGCTTGTCGACCTGTGGGCCGTTATTAGTGTTGCTTGGTGTAAGACTTAACACGTATCTTCATATTTAAGTAAAAAATAAATACTATTTATTAATAATATTTTACGTCACTGCTTTTTTACAGGTGTCAAGCCAGATGTCCACTTATTAATATTACAGCTAATTAGGATGATTTCCAAAAAAAAAATAAGTTGTTGTCGTAGGAATATGTCAAAATGCAATCATCTGGCTAGAATTAATAAAAAAATAAAATTTAATAAAAAAAATAATAAAAAAATAAAATTTTCAAAAGAATTCCATCACGTTAGAGTTTTAAAATATTAAGGTGATTAATTTCGAATAAATAATCTTTCTCTAAATGCATAGATGCAAATTGGGTTAAATTAGCTTCATCCTAAAGATTTTCAGGAGTCACAGGTACGGGAACAGAAACATGCAAAAATATATTTTAAGGGTCTAAAAAATTATTTAAATACGTATGTATCAATATTGATTGGTAAATGTTTCTTAAATTATTCTACCTAGATTGTAACGAGAAATAAAGAAAGACTCGTCTGAATTGTTGCTAATTTAAACTATAAAATCGCGTAACGAGAAAATATTTGTAATTAAGGAAGATAATAATATAATAAGAGCCCTGATAATTCAATATCTATTTGTTTAGTTAACTTCAGTTAGGTACAATAGGTAAATTAACATTCTTCATTATGATTGATCACCCCCACTCATATGATATACCTAACAAGGAACCTACGTTTTGCCCTGATTCGCAACTCGTTGGCCTAATATCAAAAATATCCAAATTTATGAAATTTGCGATTTTTGCATAAGTCCTATTAGGCAATATGGCGCCAAATGTGGTCTCGTGTATATGAAACAACTTCGCTTAGTTTTCAAAGTAAACTGGTGTTGTCTTATCAAAATTTGTTAAAAATAACTCAAAGGTAAGACTACAAGTGACTCGGTTGATATAAAATTGCTCCAAGAACCGCGTTTACGTTTTGAATCGAACTGTGCAATTTTCATATAAATTTATATTATTATTAAATTATATTAAATTAAATTATATTATTATTAAACTAGTGGAGCAGACTGTGAGTTTCTTTACCTCCTTATATAAATTTATTTTCTCGAATATTCCGTGTTATCCATATTTCAAACCATGTTTTTACTAATTAGAAGAATTTTTTTTTTAGATAGTTAGATACTAAAATATTGTTGCGCTAGTTTAAATTTTGTGAAATAAACGTGATTAAAACAAATTTTATTTTCATGAATTTTACACAAGTGCAAGTTGATTTAATGAGAGAATGAATATTACATAAGTCCACTATTTATTATCGACGTGCTGTATAATATCCAAACATCATATTATTAAACACTCCTAAAAACAAAAAAAAAATATTAAATTTTTAATTAACTATATTTTTATATTGAGACGTAAATTATATAAATGCCTAATATATGGATGGAAATAAACCAATCATGTTTAATTTACTATTTTGGATAACTTTTCATAAAGTAATGTTGTAATATCTTCAATACAATAGTGAGGGTAGAATTATAATAATGCTAAATATTAAAGTAAGTATAGAATTCTTATGGACGTATAATTATCCAAACATCACTAAACCCTTCTAATGAAAGCAACAAAAATTGAAAGAATTTTAAAAACAATTAATAATATTCATTTAACTCCACCCCCGAGAATTTCTGACAAAGATAATGTTAGTAAAGTTTGAGAAGTAATTAAATGGCTTGCAGTTATTAAAATTGGTTCGCAGCAAAAAATAGCCATTAAATCATTTGATCATCATAAAAAGATTTTGCTTGCAATAAATAAAAATCACGCTGCAACACTTGTTCTGCAAAAAATGCTACGAGAATTGTCAAGAATTTAACAGATATCGGTCCGCTTGTATCATCATGTGTTCAGTAGGAAAAAATCATCGTGGTCAGTAGAAAAAACCATGTCTAGAAGCAGTTTACTTCAGAGGTTTGCATATTAAAAGAATGGTTATCAATATAAATCATTGGCTTGCGTTTGTTTTGAATAATCGGCAAAGTTCGTTATTGTGGGCGGAGCGAAAGCAGTCGCGTGATACGAGTAGCTAATTGCGTGCGTGTGTTTTCATTCGGTGTAGCAGTCAAGGCCGAAAAGGTGTAGTGGCGGCGGGTTTTCACTTGTTATCCTAGGACACCTTTAGTTTTCAAAAAATGCTAACGCCTTGATCATTATACAGGCAGGAATAAAAGTAACTTTTTTACTCTTAATTTGTTAATGCCCTGTGGAAAAATTGATCGATGGAATTTGGCTTTATTCTATTTTATTGTGAATAGTGGGCATTTCTTAACGAGTCGAGTCATTGTCTGCCTGTTAAAAGAAGATATATATATACAGGGTGTTATGAAAATTACGTATTATATTTAAATGGGTGATTCCTTGGTGTCCTAGAGAAAGTCTACATACTTTCCTTTTTTTTTTAAATCGAATATCTAAATATGAAGGTTAAAACCCTTTTACCCACCCCGTTCCATCTGAATTCACTTAGCAACAATGTGGGTTACTAGAGTATACTAATAGTGTTGTCAGATCACACCACGTGTCTCGCCGTAGCTTGAATACCGGCCGCGCGCCGCTTCATACATCAGTATGTTTCGAGATTCGGGAGTGACGTCGACAACGACGTTGGTTCCACGACGTCAAGGGTGCCACATGCTTGACGTATACGAATTTTAAACGTTTTGTTAGTTGAATTGCCCGATTTTTTTTTTGTTGTGACATAATTCATAATAATAAATGTTGTGATGTGATTTCAAATTTGTGTGATATTATCTACTGTTGGTTCTGTTGAAAAACATACTTTTTGTGTTTTATTTTTTTATGGAACGGATTATTTTAAAATAAGATCGAAGGTAAGAGAGTATGTACCTTAAAATTGTAGTTTTCGTTGTCTAAAAAGTTTGAAAAAGAAGTGATAGCGCTCGTCAAAGACGTCTTGTTGTCAAAAACTGAACACGTGCGTTTAGAATTATGTGTTGCAATATGACAACATCGCATATAATGCGCTAACCTCTTTTGAACCTGGAGACTGCCTCAATAAAATATTGATTGCGAAGGGCCTCAGGAGCGGTCACGTAAGTTTTGAGACTTCATATAAAGTGTATATTTCGCTTAATAATTCAAAGCGCTATTTATGGTTATTTTTCTTCTCGGGATTTGCCGGTTTAAATATAATGTCATTTCCATAACACCCTGTATATATACATATAATAAGTATTGCAATTTTTCAATTTAATTCACAATTCGGAGCATTAAATTATCTTATCGAGTAGCACAAACAAATTAATAGCGAGTATTGCCACCTCGAATTATTATCACGTCTACTATATGACGTGGCATGCTTTTAATGCAATACTCGGGTTATCAGACGTCAGGAAAGCCGGACATATCCCTGGACCTTCTTTTTTTGAGAATTTGCTCCGTCCGGCTTTTTTAGCAACCGTTCCAACGGTTTATCTATAAAAATTTACTATTACCACGCGAAGTTAACGGGAAAAGTTCATATGCATGATTCGTAGAGCAGATTTTTATTTATTGGCGAAATAAATGCGTTAGTTTGGTTGGTTTTTGGCGTTTTATTAATAGTCAGTGTTTATTTTTGCGGTTTATTTGGTTATTACTGATTGGACTGACCTTCGCAAAAATTCAAAACATAGATATTTTTTTTTATATTCGTTGAATTGGGAATAAAATTGAAAAATTGTACGACTTTCTTTAAAAAATTCTTTTAAATTCTTTTACAAAGCAGATAATGACGTGAACTAAAAAACATTGTATTAAGAAAAGGTCATACTTCAAAACAAAACATAATGAAGCTAATTTCTACCGCTCAATTTTTCCACAGGGAGTTAAGAAATCAATGGTAAAAAGTTACTTTTATTTCTGCTTGAATAATGATCAAGACATATTTATTTTCGAAGATTAAAATTCAGGCTAACATTCCGACAAAGTCTGCACTTTACTAAAAATTTCACCAAGATCGGGACAAAAATAAAAAAGTTAGGGGACTATAAATCTGACATATCTTTGCTAGAAATTTATTGTCGAGTAGTACTTATATTTCTATTTTAAACCGGAAATAAGTTTTCTGCCCGTCCTGCAAAATTGTTTATTGTGCCAATTTCATATTAGGCCGACGAATTGTAACCCCAAAGTAAGCATTTAGACTCATTATTCCACTATTTTCATACCTTAACCTCAGAAACTTTTAGGATAAGAATCATTTAACTCAATTTGTATATATTATTTGTTTACAATTAATAGATTCGGCTTCAAATCATTAACAAATTTTCAATTTATGTAATTTAGAATAATTGCTCATAATATAAAGTAGAAAATCATGTTTGTTAATATTTTTCCAATATATTATCGTTTGTTTTGTCACATTATATTACATTTAATTCTCCTCTTTTGTAGCCGATTATGCGACAAAAATCATTAATTATAATAAACAATAGTTTGCATAGAAATATTAGGTCAGATGCTTCGTAAAATTTGATTTTTTATGCAAGGTTAATAAAAATGTCACCGATGGCTAGTTCTAAATCTATGTAAATTATGTAAATTTCAATAATACATATTATTAAAGGGTCCAGAAAGATTTTTAATCGAGAAATTTGTATGTTCCTGCTTGGAGTCTCTTGCTTTAACGCCAATACTGATAGTATCAATCCTGAGCACATTTGATAACCTTTCATTATATTAATTTGATGTTTAAAACACGTCAGATCTATTTGTCATTCGGCTGATGAATTATTAATATAATTCAATCACATGAAGGTTTTGAGATATGTACGAGTGATAACTACCCGTGTTTGACATAAAAACACGTTTTTCTTGGTAGAATTCATGTTATTTTTCAAAATAGTCTCCTTCTAGCTCGATACACTTAGCCCAGCAATATTCAAACTTCCAAACCGTCCGAACAAATTGTCGAACTCTGCAAAATAGGCCTCTGTTTCGGCGATGACGTCCTCATTTGATGTGAATCTCTTTCCCTCCAGCCATTTTTTCATGTTTGAAAACAGGAAGAAGTCGCAGGGGCCAAATCTGGAAAATGCGATAGGTGCGGCATTATCTCGTAGCACAATTAAACTAATTTTGCTATGGCAATTCGGGATGTATGAAAAAGTGCATTGTCGTGGTGAACCAGCACTTTTGTGTGCCAAACGAGGACCTTCCTTATTTAACTATTCATCTAATCTGTCCAATAATTCTTCATAGCAAGCGCCGGTAATTGTTTTTCCTTTCGCCAAATAGTCCATGAGGATTTTGAATCCCAAAAAATGTATGACCTTTCCGGCCGATGCCATCTTTGCAATCTTGGATGCACGTTCGTTGGTAGAGTCCATTATTTCGACTGTCCTTTGGTCTCTGGAATGAAGTGGTGAATCTATGTTTCATCAACAGTTACGAAATTGCGAAAAAAACTCCTCGGATTGCGGTTAAATATGTTCAAACACTGCAGTGAAGTGGTCACCCGATTCCGTTTTTGGTCAGCAGTGAGCAATCGTGGCACCCATAGCTTCCATAGCTTTTTCATGCCCGAATATTCATGCAAAATATTACGCGGAAGTTCATCTGAGTTGTTTACTTTCTCAACAATCTCACGCACCTACACTCGGTGGACAATCAAAACAATATCGTGAATTTTATTAATCATTTCTTCAGTAGTCGCCTCATTTGTAAGACCTTTTAATCCATTAAACCAATATTTGATTGTTGTCATCGAAGGTGCAAGGTCCCCGCAGACAACATTCAACTCTTCCTTTATTTGCTCACACGTTCTTCCATCCAAAACCAGAAATCTAATCACTGATTAATACTGAACTTTTCCATAATTCCATAATTGAAAAATATCAAAAGTTGTTTGCTTCATTCGACTGTAAAAAATTAAATTTCTCTTAGGATTCGGATCAGATTTTGACAGTAGTCGTTTGAAGGATAATAATGTCGGTAATGACAACGTAGATTTGATACTATGGCGCCCTATTTTGCCAAACACGGATACTTATCACTGTGCGCTCGTATTTGGGTGATAAAGGAATGAGACGACAAAATTAAATTCTAGCTTTTAATTTTAACTGCTTAATTTTAATCTTCTGTCCGCTAGTTATTTATAATATTTAGTAATAAAGCAGGTTGTTAAAATCTTTTACTTTAAACTGCAAGGATTTACTGCAACAGTTATAGCCTACGGTTACTTCTCAGAGTCCTACTGACTCCTTGAAGATAAGGCGATTTTGGGATTTCTAAGTATAATTCATAATTGTTCTATAACTAAAAGCGTTTTGTCGCCGCTGGAGTTGCAGAAAACGAGGTCAAACTTCTCCGTAATATCCTGAATCATTAGGTCGGTCGTATTTTGTTGAATTAATTTGTCGTCGAATGCAACATATATTCACGAGACCTGCGAAGTTTGTTGAAAATGATAACACGTTTAACTGGCACATTTTTTTGGAAATCATCTTTATTCGCTATATCTGTACTAATAATGATTGTATACGAATGGCAAAATGGATTAAGTTACGACGATAAATTGCTCTGAAATTCTGAATAATTTCAGAGACACCCGAAAAAAAAAATCTTGGATTTTTTAACGCCTTACTTTTTTGAATTTATAAAGAAACGAAGATCAGTTTAGATCATGACCAAATTTTTATATTCTACATGATAGCAAGCAGTTTAAAACTTTGATGCTTAGTTCCTTAGACGGCATTCCTTCTTAAATACGGACTTGTATTTTCAACACGGTGTTGTTGCATTGAAAGCAATAGATATTCGGTTATTTAGTGTTTTTATTTAGGTATTCTGTAAATATATTTCTTAAATTCTTGTTTTAACAAAATTCATAATAGATTCTACAACTTTATTAGATAATTAAATTTTCAAAAATACAGAAAATACAGAAATTTTCAAAAATACAGAAATAGTGGAATTATTATTTAGGTAGCTACTACATTTTATTCACGGTGGAAAATTATGCTGCAAAAACTTCCACAAAGTACAATTTTACGTTTTTTTTTTAATATAGTTCATTAGTAGGAGAAAATATTAAATTAATAAGGTGTTTGCATTCACCAATATACTACCCCACCCTTAGAGCGAGAGAATTACAATAACTCTAAATTTTACAATCTTCATTGACAAATATTCAAGATTTTATATTATAAGCAAAAAAAAAAAACTTATCTTCTCGTTTTCCCAAAACCTACTAATTTTATATTGTTTTGTTGGCTCCTGCCATCAATGTAATTATCATAATAATATTTAAGTCATTACGTTTTCGAAGAGTTTTCTAAAAATACAAAGTTTTTAAATTGCTGCTATGGTTCTTGATATTTTTGTTTCCAAATTGTAGACAAAACACCTAAAGATAGTGAGGGGATTAAATGAATTTAGAAGCGGACCACACTGGCTAGTGGCGCATCGCGTAACAACCATCAATGAGATCAGTACCGTGATTACAGGATTCGCAAAGCTCTAGTTGAGTTTGATATTATATAGGGTGTTGAAATAAGGGTTTGTTCGGAATAACTCCGGTGCATCGCATTGCAGCTGGCGCGGGTGGGTGTAAGTTAAGATTTTCAAATGGAACCCCATATTTTTTATTGGCGTATCGTGTTCTCCAACCAAAAGTAAACATATTTTATTCGGGCCCATCATTCACCAATAATCACCATGAGGAAGTTAAAATCAGAACCGTGCGAAAATCCAGTTTTATCCCGGAAATACTCTTTTTCTCTGTCTTATACTAAAAAATGCCCGTGGAATACAAACAAATTTTTCCACGGGCATTTTTTAGTACAAGACAGAGAAAAAGAGTATTTCCGGGATAAAACTTGATTTTCGCACGGTTCTGATGTTGTCTTTCTCATGGTGATTATTGATGAAGGATGGGCACGAATAAAAAACATTTTCGGACGAAAGATGTTTATTTTTGGTCGCAGAACACGATAAGCCAATGAAAAATATGGGGTTTCATTTGAAAATCTTAACTTACCCCCATCCGCGCCCGGTGGTTGAGGGGGTGGGGGTTGGTTTAAATTGCAAACTATTCCTCCTTCTAAACCAAAGAACTTTTTCCCTAGACATTTTCGGCTGCAATGCGATGAACCGGAGTTATTCCGGGGTACAGACCTTTTTTCAACACCGTGTATATAGTATATAATAGTCTTAAATTAAAATTCTTGCTTCATTGGGTAATAAATTACTACTCTATTTAATTTTTTTAATTATTATAGTCATTTCCACGCGAATGATCTAAATACCTGTCTATCAACGATTTTTTCGTATTTTCTCTTTTAAAAACTGGCTTTAAAACAAGCGATAAGGAAATATATGTTATTGGGCACTACAGGAATTGGTGGTCAATCTTTTGCTTAAACGTCATTTTAAAAAAGATATGTCCAAAAATGTTATAATTTATAACAACACACCAGCGTATAATTTTTTTATTTTTCATCTATCAATTATTTACTTATAATACCTAAGAAACGGTTGCTATAACCATCATCATAATATCATAGGAAATATTAGCCGGCGATAAAGTTCCTAATGCCCGGTAATTACTATTAAAGAAAATATTGAACAAAATGGTAATTATTATTAAACGAAATATTGAACAACATTTTTATTTCATCAATGGTCATTTTTACCATCTCATCCCGTCTTATGCCGCCAAAAATTCCCATTACGAGCACCATTTTATGCAGCAGGAAGGTATAATTCTGCGTATTTTTGATAAAGGTTAAAACTTGTTCACCTTCAAAAACTTTAGACTTTTTAGGAAGATGATTTGATTTAACTTTTAAAAATGCTATTAATTTACAATATCTTGAAATATTAATATTTTCCTTTACTATAAGTTCAGACTTCACCTAGGAATGTTTTGTCCAAAGGCTATTGGGGTATATTTTTCCGACTAAAATACAGTAAAAATAATTAAAAATTGTTATCGCCAATGAGCAAAAGGGTTACATACCGATTCCTGAAAGTAAGCCATCATTACTGTTTCAATAATCACCGTAATTTGGTTTTTTACTTTCCATTGTAGAAAATTTTCATACTCCTTGTCGTACTGTACTTTAGACTTCGCCGATAATAAGTTTTCCTTAGATTCTTCAGCATTTTCTAAATAAGATGGTAGGTAAAGTATGGTACGTAATTCGAGTTGTAATGCAATTACACACTCATGGAGCTACGCTGCTCCGTACGTAACTTTTCCATTAGTGCTGTTTAAAAACTTATTAGGTAATCTACAATTAAGCTAGTAGCGGGTTTCCACCGTATCTCTTCAGCACAAAAATTACAAACACCCTTTAAACAGCAATAATAAATTTCAGGTGATGAACCTACCTCAGTTCAAACTATGACATTTGTCTCCCATGAAGTTAGCGTCAATATTATTGCTCTGTCACTTTTTAAGAAAAATGCAACGATAAGCGGAAACTCCCGAATGTAATTCGATCGAGCTTCATAAGCGATTTTTAACAACTCGATCGTGTTACGGGTCGGGTTGTTCGATGGATGTGGATCGAGTTTCGTGGTCCGTCTACAGTTTTGAAAATGAGGAGAAGTATTGAGTTGTCGACTTGGTTTTTCTGTATGTACTAAACATGTTCACTCTTTCTCGCACGTTCTTGGCTATTACATGACGGACGGTAATGACGCGACGACGCAGAGGAATTTATCTTCTTGTCGAGCCAAACGTCAACTTCCAACCTTCCTTCGATGTTGGGTAGAATGAGCCATCCTGTGATTTAAATATCAAGCTTCTAGAAAAAGAACAGCGATTAACAAGTTTTTTAATATTTATTGGTACCTACAGCAGTGAAAGGAAACAATTAATACTGGGTCTTACTATTCATGCTGTAGATTATTATTTATTTCAACCTTTTTAATGAAGGCACGGGAATCTACAGGTCAGAACGCAGCGTCCATTTTAATGGATGCTAAGAAAAACACGCATTTAAGCGACCTTCGTTCGTCCCGTATCGCCAAGCTTCCAATACCGTGACCCGAACAAATATAAAATAATAAAACACCAAACGGCGAATCGGTGGAATCACAGGTTGTTCTTTCATTATAGAAAAATCAATCTACGCGAGAAAAAAAGACACCAGCCAATATTAATAAAAACGACGTCGCCATGTGAATATTTGAAGTGCTGCTAGTGTTCATGTGAAATTTTTGCGATTATGTATGGTTATGTGCCGATTTTCTACTAAAACGTATTTGGTGTGTAATTTTTTATAGAAATAGTGACACTCATTTTTAAATAAGACAGAAAAGGTAAGAGACCATGTGGCTTAAATAAAATTGCATTTTTTTGTCTAGAGTAAAAACTAAACAACGAGGAATCACTCTGGCATTTGACCTAGTGACGTACGTGCGTATTTCAAACTTGTTAATACTATTCTTTGTGTTGCAAAATATTTTTCGTCGTCATTTTTCTTAAATTATATGGTAGGTATGACAGAATGGAGAAGTGTTTAAATTATTGTATTTTGTCTAAAGAGTTTAAGGTGTAAATATGAGAACATCACTCAGAATTCACTGACGTATTTTGGCATGACTTATACCAATGTTGTTTGTTAACATGTGTCGCCAGTGCCACACGTGTTTTTCTGGTTTGACGTCAGGTCACTCATACCGCTGAATGAATTGAAAGCGCCATTTATTCTTTATTTATTTTTCTTCAATTTGTCATGTCAGGAATTGCCGGTTTAAATATAATAAGTCATTTCCATAACACCATGTATATTGTAATGGAAAAAACTTTTCTAGTCCTCTTATTTTAAAGTAACGAGAATTATAAAGTCCCTTCCCGCTGGGCTTACAAATGAGACGAATTTGTTTGCGCTGCGCGCTGGGTTAAAGTTCTCAATAACGTCCGTCTTAGTCCAATAACCAAATAAAAATTTTAAATGGTTCGGAGCCCATCTTACGAAGAATTATCATTTTATCTCCCGATTAATTTATAAACAACGGCTGTGGTGACTTAGTGGTTACAGCATCATTCACTGGGAGCTCTAGGACGAGAGTTCGGGTTTGTTCGTACCGTAAAACCCTATGGCCTGGTAAAGCGACACGCACTCGGTGGATTTTCGTGGTATAAGTCAAGGCGGTACAGTTCGGCATCATGCAAAAATAGAGAAACGTGAAAAATGTATCTTCTCCCATTCCTACTCCAATCACGCCGGTAACCAGGCAAGATGTGACTATATTAAGCTGTAGGTCGCCTCGGGAATTGTCCTCTCAGGCGAACGACGAGTACAAAATTTAAAAAAATATATAAATCAATTTTTTTAACGGCCCAGCGTATTGAACGTCCGATGATCCAATATTACCTACCTACCTATTTACTATCGCAAGCTCTAAGAAGTTCCGAGACATCCGTAAAAAATTATTAAAATACATTTATTCAATTTTTTCAAATTCGTATTTCTAATGCACAACCACAGATATATCCTAAGGGTCGATAGAACGCGCTAAGATAAGTCGGTATGTTACCTTTCTCGGGACGCGCGTCCTTTTTATTAAAAATTATATTTGGATTTTAAGGCTTTTTATTAAAGGTTGATTCGATTAAATACTATTCATTCTGCTTACTTCCCGGCGCATTATAAATAAATGTATTTTTAGATTTTTCTTCATTTTTTTATTCCCAATGAAGAAGGTATCGTTGTGTTTAACATCTAAAACCCCAAACGTTATGTATTTTTCATCAGCATTAAAGAATTTACTAGCAATGTCGGATATAAGAAACAAATTTCAAAAACCCCTATAAAATATTATTGATGCTATATTATTTAGAAGCTATAAGGAAGGGTACAAATTTTGCAACCAAAATTTTATTTTTTGTCAATTTTAAATTTAACAGTAATCATTAAAAAATATATATTATCCTATCAGATGGTTCTAGGTCAATATAAAAGAAGAGTTCTGTTATTTAGTTGATAGCATAAAATGTAATTACAACTCTGGCTAATAACCAGGCTTACTCTAAAAAGTTTTTCTTGAATTTGCGCTTTTATGATTTTTTTTCATGCTCTTAACAACTAAAAATTACATTTTACGGTTTGTTACAAAAACACACGAGATGTCCGATCTGATCCGACCTGGTTACTGACGTGTGTGGTGTATGTTTCAGTTTTCCCTATTTTTTGCTTGACACCAAACAGCAACTCCACAAGGCTAAACCACTAAAATCCACCGGTCTCCAACAGATTCGCCGTTCATGGGATACGAACTCACAACCTGTAGAGTTCTCGCCGACTACGGCCCTAACCATGGAGTAATAAAGTTACTTCTATGCAAATACAAGGAATGTGTTTCATGTATTGTCGAGCAACTTATAACACATGTACAGGGTGTCCCATTTACGACACTTTCTGGTGCTATTAGAGTTATTATCAATGATAGAATGTTGCAGTTTTCACTTTAATTTCCTACTTTTTAACGGGACGAAATATTCCGGTGTAAAATTTGTCATTGCCCTCTTAGTTCTCTACAGTGTGGTTTTTAACATATTCGCTTTTTAGACATATCTCATATTTCCGTTATGCGTCTAACTAAGCAAAAAGGTAAAAACTAATATTGATAGAGATTTTTACATAAAGTTCCGTGTCGTAGCCAGTTTTTATGTAAAACGTTTAATTTTTGAGATACTAACAAAAGTACATATTTTTAAATGAGATATCCCATATATTATTATTTTTTAATTAATTTAGCATACTATGGGCTTTACAAATATGTATAGTTGTTTATAGTTATATTCAAACAGAAGCTGAAAATACGATATTCTTAATAATTATACTGGGTTGTTCAGGAATAAAATTAATATAGCCTTAACCTGTAACTTTTGGGGAAAACGCTCGGACACGTCAATTTAGTTTTATATATTTTGACGTTATTCATTTGTTTTTTTATAGACATTTGCCAAAGATATGATGACATCGATCATACATACATACAGCTTGTGATACATCATTTAAAAGCTAATATCTCGTACAGTATGCTCATAAATTTTAGCGCGAGTCTGTCAAGCTAATTCAAAATGGCAACTGTTAAAAGTTTTTAAAAAATGTCTATTTAAATAAGCGGAAATGATAAATCATTGATGGTTTTATTACCTTTCAAGGTAAGAAATCTTCATTGTTCTGACATTTTGTGACTTAACAATAGTTATGGTTTTTTTGTTATTTATTTTGTAAAAGAAAACAAGAATGTAATGAAGCAAAACAAAACACAATAAAAAGGTGGTTTAACGTGATAAATGCTGGAAATGTTCTCCACCCTTTAGTTGGCATACTACCAAACGATGGTAAAATCCGTCGACGGAATTCCGAATGGCTTCAGCCGGTATGTTATGTGTCTCCAATGTAATTTTGTATTTCAAAACTTCGATATTATTCGGCCTATTTTGCTAAACTTTGTCTTTTAAATATCCTCAAAGGAAATAGTCTAGAGGCGTTAAGTCTGGGGACCTCGGTGGCCATTCAATTGTACTCCGTTGTCCAATCCAGCGACCTGGAAATATCTCATCTAAATATCTTCTCACATTGACACCAAAATGCGGGAGAGCACCATCATTAGGTATATCTGGATCTACTTCGTTGGGAAAAATTACAGCTAGAGCAGACATCCACTCGAAGGTTAAGAAATCCAGGTACCGTTCAGCTATGAGGTTTCCTTAAAAAAAGAATGGCTCCAACATTCGGTTATTAATAATAAATAGAGATTTTTAAAAACTTTCAACATTCGCCATTTTGAAATAGCTTGACAGAATCGCGCTAAAATTTATGAGCATATTGTACGAGATATAAGCGTTCACATGATGTATCACAAGCTGTATGTTTCTATTGAAAAAAAAAGATCGATATCATCATATCTTTGACAAATGCCTGTAAAAAAACAAACGAATAACGTCAAAAAATATAAGCATATATAAAACTAAATTGACGTGTCCGAGCGTTTTCCCCAAAAGTTACAGGTAAGGCTATATTAATTTTATTCCGGACTTCTGGGCAATCCTGTATATATTTTTAATAATTTATGTTATTTATAACAGTAGGCCATGGTCTATTCTGCCGTGCAATACAAGAACCTAGTAAGTCGTAAAAGTAAATTTTATGACATTACATTTAAAAATTGCACAACTTCTTTAATATTTAATTTATTGTTCTAAAATTTTATACACAGTAAGCTCTTGTTACATAGTTTCATTTTCCAAAAAAGCATTGATTTTTATTAACAAATAAACAGTTAAATAAATATTAAAAACTTACTACTCTATTTTATAATAAGTCGACTTACTAGGTTCTTGTATTGCACGGCAGTATTTATGAGAGGCAAGAAAATGCAAATGTCCAAAACTTAACAGATCTATTATATTTTAATTATTTATGAAATACCTATTACGTAAGAGATTTTATAATATGCTTTTTAGTTATTTACTCTTAATTATAAAATATATGATATATTAATATCTTAAAAAAAAAAAATCCAATAAAAATAGTTCTGGCCATTTCAGTTTGTTTTTGAAGATAAATATAAACAATAAATGAAAAAAAAATAACATATAGGGTTTCCAATTCAAATTTTTTTGCTTTTGTTAATATATGAAAAATTAAAATTTTTAGAGAGGAACTGGCTATGCCACTGAACTTTCCGTGAACAGCTCTGGCAGTTTTTACCTTTTTGTTAAGTTAACTCTTACCGGAAGTATGAGGAATGTCTAAGATGCGAAGATTTTCAAAATCACCCTGTAAAGTAAACACTTGACAAATTTGACATCGGAATCTTTCATTTCTATCTCAAGTAGGAAAGTGGAAACCGTAACATCTTTGTTTATAACTCTAATACCCCCAGAAAGTGTCGAAAATGGGACACCCTGTACGTCGCAAAAAAATTTACGATAAATTTCCAATTAATAGAGGAACCAAGAGCATTAAAATTATTTCATGTTGGAGACGCATCATCTTATTCGTAACATGTAATGACGTTTTCTAAGCGAAATTACTAGTGTGTTAGAAAATTGAACTGCAGTGCACCGAAAGACTATTTCCGAAGGCTATAATAGAATTTTCCTTAAGTTAGCAGACTGGAAAACTTCGCATTCGATAACAATGTTTGTTCATGACTATACATAATTTTCTCCATCAATTTTTTTTTACTTATTTATATTCTATGAAGAAGGGTGTTAAAAATCGATGTTCACCATTGGGATCTTATAAACGGTAAGAGATACAGCAACTTAAGGTTAAATTGGGGCAAAGCTGCGCACTTCACAGCCGACCAATATGGTATGAAGAAATTGGGGAAGCCACATCTGTCCTAAAGTGCATCTGTCCTACTTCCGAACGTCACTTCGTGTTGAACCGGGAATCATCGTTTCTGCAATTGCCCTACTCTCGCCCTACCCACCCTTGCGACGCGGAGGGAGCGGAAGTCGACAACCAGGGATGGAATATGCATACTTTCTTTGTTGTTTCGTGTGTGTCTCGTTAGAAAAATTATTTGGTATAGTGTGTAAGTTTCGGGTTCGAGCATGAACCTTGTTCTTTGGAATAGACATGTTGGCCAATGAGATCGCATAGGACAGATGAACATTAGGATAGAAATAATAAATACCTGTTATAGTTCTCTAATTTATTTATATCTAGAGTAGCTGTCGGCCGGTTTGCGCTCGAATTTTGTTTTTTCAAATTAAAATCGTCTCCAAAAGGTGTATCGGGCGGGTTTGCACTTGTTTCCCCATGGCATCTATAAATATTATTACACATTAATTTTCTTCTTATGTAAGATTAAAAGTTCGATAATAAAATAACTACTACTATTGGCGTAGTCAGGTAGGGTGCAGGAAATTCCAAAAATATTACAGTTCTAATATAAAAATAAATATGACATAACCATTCAATCGTTCGACGCTAAGAGCAATATTTTAAGTCTCTATCCAATAATAATTCATAGCATGTCAGTAAAAATGCATGTAAACAGGGGGAAAAGGCATTTCCAACGGATTAGATCATACGAGGTTAACCGAACATCACCCGAATACACTCGACTGGTAGGGCAGATGAACATTAGGATAGTTGAATAGTAGGACAGATGAAGCCATCTCATTAGGAAATTGTAAGGTAATGTAATGTCAGCTAATAAATTTATATTTTAAAATAAATGTTTAGTTACTTCTTACAGAGTTCAAAGAGCGCATCTCGAAAAGTAATGAAATGCCTACATGTTATTTACACTTTCGTTGTCACCAGTCACTTTCCTATGTATAGCAAATAAAGATATATGTAATATGAAAATATTCGAGAGTAGATAGAGACACATGTTTTATAAATTTTTTTCTATTTTGGTCTTAAAGGTCTCAGACATATCTCCGAAACGGTAACTCTGGGCGACCTGAACTCAGTATACCTCTTTTACGTAATAAATATGAGAAAAGTATTATTTTTATTAAAAACTTAAATACACTGAGGCACAAAAAAGTTATGACCGTATGAATGTGCGAAAAATGCCGCACAAAGAAATCAATTTCTCGTCCTCAAAAAACCATAATTGCCAAATTTTGTAATAAAACGTTAGTTTATCTCAAAGTTATTAGAGAAAAACCAAAATGAAGTTTTAATTTTAACACCCTGTATCTCACTTAATATCAACTTTCGAATATAGGTAAGTATAATTAAATTATAATATTTTTACGTAAGGAGTCTGTGGTTTTTCCATGTCCCATTAATTAGCGGACACCCTGTATAGGGTGAAGATGACCAGCTGTTCTGGTTCTTAATCTTTTCTGGCCATATTTTAAGAGTTAATTTGAAATAAATTTCATACCTTCATTGCACTTTTCATCTTCTATAGAGAGTCTTAGATTTCATATCTGACGTTCTGTCATTCAGATGGCATCGTCAGTTTTTTTTTAATACAGACCTGCATTTTTTATTGCATATATGTAAACCTAATATCCGATGTAATCTTAATTACTTTATTATTTTATTTAAAAACTGTTTTATTCTTACAGAACAAAGCCATCTTTGATAATGTGTACCAGAGAGAGAACGATTTTTTTCTCTTCCTGAAAACCTTTATCGAGAAGGCTATTACCGATAATTTTTTAAAAACGCTTGACTTTGTCACAATTAATTAGAGAATTCGCCCTTTTGGTTAAGTGTCATATTTAGTCATGGACTGTAATATTTGTTATTATTTTATTTATAGCTTTTCTTCTATTTATTTAATTAATATTTCGAAAATATTGTTTTAAAACAGACCTTCAATGCCTAATCAAAAAGTTTTTTAAATAAAATATTGTTGAAGATGTTTTTATGGGGTAGAAACGTTGATATTTAATGAAAGTAATTTTATATGAAGATTACACTGTATCTCAAGTTTACAATAGGTCCTTAATTTACAAGAACAACAACAAGTGACAAACATGATTAACAAAATGTATTTAATTTTTTTTCTCTTTTTGTATTTAGTTTCATATTATATAATTGAATTGTATCTAGTTTTTAACTTTACTTTTGACGTTTTCTTCAATTATTGATATTTCTCTTGTCTAGTGCTGTTAAATTGAAGAAATTTGAATTTTGAATTTGAACCTCAGGATGGCATCTGAAAGAGGAAACGTCTGACATGAAATCCAAGAACACTGCTTTATAGGAGATGAAAAGTAGCAAAAAATTGTTTAAATAACTTTCAAAGTTCCAAAAAAAAACACATTTCGACTTAACATGTAAATTTTTAGGCAGTGACTTTGCCCTTGGTAAAGAATTGGATGAGATGTTACCCGGACTAACTATCATACCAAATATTCTACTAAACGAGTAGTCAACAAAATCTTGTTTTTTTTAATAATAACCTAAGAACCATAAATCTCGGTGTAAGTAACTTTAGTTACGTCCTTTACAGTGATGTACCGCTTAACCTCCTTCCCATTTAAAATTTTAAGGACAACATTACCCCTCCCAGGGGGTTAAATCACGAAGGCTGCAAATATTCTTAGCGGTGAGCGATATTTCACGAGCTGTGATTTCATCGCTGATATCAACAAATCACAGGTAGTCACAGTTCCTTAGCAGCAATACAAAGCGTGATGTAATCACAGTTTAAACAAATCACCTTTGCGTACGTATTTCACTTTTACTAATCATTAAACCTATCTTTTTGTTTAAAATTTATTCCCATGGGGTTGACTTGTTGTAACACCATTAGAAATACATTTATTACATTTCCCATAATCGGCCTTATTGTGTTGTACAAATACCAATTGTGTTAAAATAATAAAGGCCATTTTCGCATATCACCGTTAGAATAACATGGGTGATTTCGTGCCTTATTGATAAAAAGTAAGAATAAAAGACAATTTAGCATAATTATGATCAGAAGAATAACATTGAGGGTGCGTGCCTTATTGCTTTTTGGTGAATTTTCTGAAATCATATCTCATCTAGACCTATTATTTAAAATGTGATTCCGTGAAGTTGTCAGGTGGTTACTTGGTACTTGACTGTGACTTCTGAATCTTGAACTTGATACCGTAAAATGAAAATGAGTAATATTTGAAAGACTAGCGAGCTCTGGACATTTTTTAAAGGAACAGGCTAAGTAATAAGAAAACTCAAACGATTAATGATTTTATTCTCAAATGATAATGATAATATACAATACGCACAAAATGATTAAGAAACCATGCGTATTTGCATGAACAAATAGTTTGTTGTAAAGTACACAGGGTTTAGTTCATCATAGTTTTGTTAAAAGGTATAATTCTTCTTTAATCTAGGTAGAAATAACATTTTATTTTGTTTCTTATCAATGTTGTGTAATATTTTTTACAGATTTTAGTTTTCTTTTGTTACAGTTCCTTTAGTAGTAAAGTAGTATACATAATAAATAATTTAAATCCATCGACCATCACCTCCTAATTATTTTACGTTGCGCGCAATTTTCTCTTAGATATACAACGTGTCCAAGATAAGGAGGGCCATTATATCGGAAACGTAAGAGATACGAAGTCGGTTAAATGGAGGTAAAGTTGCTCATTTATGTGCCTAATAATATGCCGTTTAGAAAGTTTTAAAATTCCAAGTAGTTCCGGAGATATCCGGAAAAAAACGAAATTCTGAAAAATCGTTTTATTTTCTTCCTGACTTTTTTGAGATCGAATTCTAAACTAAATTGCTCTTTTACATTTTACAAAAATCTATCAAATTTGAATATCAGGAAAACAGGATCGTATTTAAAAAAATAAAGTTGATAATGGCCCTTCGAACACGACTCGTCGGATTACAAAACAATTAACGCTATTAGATAGAGCGGAAAAAGTGGCAATGTAAAAGTGCAATTTACTTTAGAATTTGATCTAAAAAAAAGCCAGGAAAAAAATAAAACGATTTTTCAGAATTTCGTTTTTTTTTAGATACCTCCGGAACTACTCAGAATTTTAAAACTAACTAAACGGCATATTATTAAGCACGTAAATGCGCAACTTTACCTCTATTTAACCGACTTCATATCTCTTACGGTTTCCGAGATCCCTGTACTGGCCCTCCTTATCTTGGACACGGTGTATTATCTAGTTAATATCTCGCTTAGCAATGATAAAAATTTATAAATCGTGATCACGTCACGCTTCAATTTCACCGATATAAAAAGATAACGTTTCACAACGTGATTGAAAAATCACGATATCGCTCATCACAAAATATTCTTTAAAAACGTCTCCTTCCACCGTAAAATTAATGTGTCTTCTCGATTTTTATATTGACACCCTGTACACATGTCCTCATTTCCAAACAACTCACTTGATGTTCTGACAAAATATTACATTTTCCTGTTATATGATTCGTGAAGAACCTTTTATTGGATTAAAACAACTTTGTTACAGTAACAATCCCAATTTTATAAATAAAGCCATACACTTATGTATCTTGTTATTTGAAAAATAACGAAATAAAACGAACAAAAGGTTTCAGGATTATTTTGACCATGATAATGGTCCCCCTTTCTTAACAATGTGAATTTTTTGAGTTAAGGAGGGTGTATAAAATATATAAAGAACAAACGAAAATTAAACTGCGAAAAAGAGATTTTGATATAAGGGATATTGGGAAACAAAGGTTTTTAGGATTCGGTATAATTTCAAGAGAGTCAAAATGTATGACTTTGTGTAATAAACAGTATTTTATGTTATGAGAAACTTCACAGAATAAACCGAAAACCTGTTTTTAAAAACTGTTTAATATCCCATCGCAATTTCTCTACTAACACAGTTGTTGAACTTCGAGTTATGAAAAAAAATAGAATTTGTCGATTTTATATGTCGTCCGTATAGGTCCGTAAACCGCTTATCGGACGACTGCGAAATATTAATAACACGCTTCTTTTAATTATAAGGGGCTTTTTGGTCATACAGAAAATTCCGAATATCTTCTGTTTCATAACTATTGTATGCCCAGCCATTGTTAACCATCGCAGTGTGGCCCAGAAAGCATATTTGCGCGAAAATATTTATAAATAAAAGCAGCAAATTTATTCTAACATGATAAAGCAGCCGCTCTCTCTACGAATATTGTTGTGACCGCTCGAGCGAAAAACCGCTTGAGCACAGGGTGTCCATTTTTGGGCAGTTTTACGGGGTATCTCCGTTATTAGTAAAGATAGAAGGATGCGGTTTTCGCAGCACGTTGCTACTTTTTTGTGAAACAGAAGTTGCCATAATCAGAATTTTTTTCTCTTCTTGTTTTTGATATACGGGATGTTTTTGAGAATTGTGCATTTTGGGACATCCCCCATATCTCGGTTACCCCGTAACGTATCAAAAAGAAATAAAATGTTCTTTTCTCCAGTGACGTACTCAGATTTTTCTACATTCAATAGTTTTCAAGGAAAATAAACTAAGTTGCTTTTTTTAAATGGGTCACCAATATATAGGGGACCCATTTAAAAAAATCAAATTTGTTTATTTTCCTCGAAAACTATTGAATGTAGAAAAAATCTGACTACATCACTGGATTCTACGTAAAAAACTACACAGAGAACATTTTATTTCTTTTTGATACGTTACGGGGTAACCGAGAATGGGGGGTGTCCCAAAATGCACAATTCTCAAAACATCCCGTATATCAAAAACAAGGCGGCCTAGAAAAATTCGGATTACAGCATCTTCTGTTTGACAAAGAAGTAGCACAGTGCGGAAACCGCATCCTTCTATCTTTACTAATAACGGAGATACCCCGTAAAACTACCCAAAAATGGACACCCTGTACTCGATTATTGAAATTAACGACATCGCTCGATTATTAAAAAAAACTGCTCGAATTATAAATTCAAGCGAAAATCCTCGCTTGTTACTTATTACCTTTTACTCGATACCCGAGCTTCGCTTGACGGCGATTGAAATGTGCTGGTTGGTAGTGTCATCGCTCGAAGTAAAAAAAACTGCTCGTATATCGCTGTCTAACCAGCAGCGATTGTTAATTTAAAAAAAATTTAAGCTTATAATTTTTTTTTTAAATCAGAAATAAAAAAAACCAAACTTCCAAAACTTACAAAAATAACCCCTGGGGTTTTATCAACACATTCTTCATAGTCATCATCACACTTTAGTACAAGACAGAGAAAAAGAGTATTAAAATTTGATTTTCGCACGGTTCTCATTTTGTCATGGTTATTATTGGTGAAGAATGGGCCCAAATAAAAAAAAATTTCGGACAAAAGATGTTTATTTTTGATCGGAGAACACGATACGCCAATAAAAATATGGGGTTCCATTTGAAAATCTTAATTTACCTCCCCCCGCGCCCGGGGGTTGAGGGGGTGGGGGTGGTTTAAATTGCAAACTATTCTTGCTTCAAAACCAAACAACTTTTTCACCAGACATTTTCCGCTGCAATGCGATGAACCGGAGTTATTCCGTGGTACCCTTCTTTCAACACCGTATATATCAATAATAATAAAATAAAAAATAAATCAAATAATAGATGTTTGAAAAAATTATCATATTTCTCAGCATTCTCCAAACAGGACAAGTATGGATATTCTAACATATATGAGGTCACAAATTGCAAGGGTAGTTTTAGCATAGACCACGCTAAATTAATATTTATTTTTCAAAAAAAAAAGTTCAGTTTAACGAACGCCGCCAAGTTTTGTAACGTTGGCACATGACACTAATGTTGATGGAATATTTACAGAGATCCTTCTGGGCTCCTTCCCTATTCCTCAAGTTTACTCTCAAAGAGCGTCCAGATAGAAAAAAATAGACAAAATACCTTTATTATACAACCCACAAAATAAATCTTCAATATATATAGTTAAAATCCTGAAAACGTAAATACAATTAGGGGCTCGCTTCTTCTCTGTTCACTGTTTATAAAAATAGTACATCATTGGTATTTAGGATTGGACAAATTAAAAACCTTAGTGTTGAACTAAACTGTCAATCCAAGGAGTTAAGTAAAATTAAGATTCTCACTACCAATCAAAATCTGTTCAAAACCATGCATACACCACCCCCACCTAATAATAATAATCTTACACGTAATTCCTGATTGTAAAACGCCACTACAAAAACCGAACCACAAAATTATTATAAAAATCTAGAAACAACTAATGTGTCTGAAAATTTTAAATTTTATTTTTTTAATTTAACTTAATTCTTATTGAATGTCAAAATTACGGTAATTTAAAAAGTCAAGTGGAGTCTATAAAATTATGAAGGAGCAGACATAATTGCTTTATTTTGTTATCCCCATTTCTTTGAAACAAACAAGAGGGGAAACATGGTAATACTTTTGTTAAAATAACATAAAAACGAATATGCTCACAATATCAGTTAATTGTTGGCCCAGTAAACTTTAGTTCCTTCTGGATTTGAATATGTAAAAATGTTTTGCAACATTGTAATAATATTTACATAAGAGTACCTAGATAATTAAAGTTGTAAAGTACACTATACTTGACGTGCATAACATCTATAAAGAAAAACTGAAAACAACTTCGACCATTATAATATTGTGAGGCAAGCAACAATATAAAAAATAACTCAAATCAAAGTTGTCTGGTTAGTAATTCAATAATGTAGCTCAGCGAGTTACTTGATTGTGAGAAAATTAATTATGTTAATGTCACTTCTGTCACACTCAAAGTTGTCTAATCATCAACACTAATACCTCCTAAAACATTTAATATATTAATCATAGTATAAATTGTATGTTTTTTAAAATCGACTATTTGCACAAACAAGTATTCAAAATTTTATATATTCTGTTAAGGCAAGAAAAAAATAATAATCATATTGAAATCTATTAATATAAACTGCTATGGAATTTTTTTTAGAAGTCAAGTGGGGTGTCCTAAAATAAAACAGGTACTTAATGGGGTTGCTTTATTTTGTTGACCATTCCAATCCTGTGAAGCAAACAGCAGGGGAAGCGTATAATACTTTTGTTAGAACAACACAAAAACGATTATGTTACACAATTACCGAGCTACATGGCCATAATGTTTGGGAAAAGTAAAATACGGCAACACGCGAACACCTGTGAACGTGAAACTCATTACTGTGGAGTTTACGAGACAGTTATTTGAGCCAGGCTGTTCTGCCTGTTCAGTTCTCAAAGACCCTTGCCGAGGATCCTCTTCGTTTTATGTAGATTACAATTTTGGTTGCCCGAGCGGATTTTCTTTCTGCAGGGGTTGCCTGTCGCTAACTTGATCTGTAATGGCTTTAACGCACCTAAATATTTTACAAAGTTTTCGGAGCTTTTATTTTGATAAAAAAGTTTTAAGGCGATTACGTGGAGTATGTTTTTTAGTTAGGTAATTGATTAGAAATTTTCTTAGCGTTTCTATTTCGGTCAGAAGTTGTGATGTATGAAAAAGTGTTATTGCAAGTTGAAGATTATGTGGTAGCCAAATTATAAATATTAAGTCGAAATGAATTCTCTTAAGTGTTAAGCGAGTGATGAAAAGTGCAAATAGAGCAGATTCGAGTGTGCTAAGCCAGTCTGTCGTTTCGATAACATGACAAGCGTGTTCTTGTCGCAACTAGCAGCTTATAAAGAGGCTCTGTCCCTTCTAAGGCGCCTCCTACTATCCAAGACGCCATTATCAAGAGGATATATCTTGCCGTTCCATCTTTAGGTCCTGCCTCAAGGACAAACCCGAACAAGTTCCAACACCGGGAAAAAGATATCCAAGTCTAGGTCCCAGCCCACTATACACGTCTGTATAATGTCCGAAGCCAGATTTCAAACTGAAGCGGTATTTAAAATGGATATAATCATGCGGAAGTGTAGTGATCGGACACAATGCAAGTAGTACCCTCGTCGTTTTGTTTTACAAGGGCACACAAACGGCTTGACGGAGTTTGCACATGACATCGACATGTTGAAGGCTATGGCAGATTCCGAGGTCTATGAGATCTTGGGTCGGATTGAGGAGTTGCGACTCGAATAACCATAGATCTGGTGTGACACAGGAGTACCCTTGGGTATGCGAGACTCCTGAAATTGGTTTAAAAAAGCGTTGAGGCAGCAAGGAAATTTCCATTCTCCTATACTTATCTAGCCAATTTTTTATTCTTTCCATAGCTTGTTAGCAGGATGTTTTTGTTTCATTCTAGGATTGTTCTCAAAAAATTACTACAGTATTATCCCCATATGGCTTCTAAAGAGAACAGTTAGATTAAATAAATTGCATTAATAATAGCATAAGAAATAATTAGTAAATATTATTATTTTTAGGAAGCCCCAATTCTGTTTTGGGTAAGAATAGGGACACAATATTCTGGGATAGGACCTTCTAAACGATATAACACAAGACCCCTATTCATTTTTTTTTAAAATATGCAGGAACGTGTAGTTCTCTGATTCCTACTACACTGTGCTAAGATATATTTATGTTTCTAAGACGGTAAAGAAATAAAGGATAATAAAAAAATAATAACTACGCAATTTTTTAAAACGTTTTTGGTGCGAATAGAGAAGTAATATGCTGGCATCGTAAAGTACGCGATACGACCTTCAAAATGATGTATCGCAAGACCTCTCTTCCTATTTAATTTTCTTTACTAAGATGGCGCCCATCCCCCATTTTAACAGTTAGAACTGTCACTCTTATGTCAAAAGGTTGACATCAAAGAACCGCACTATGTAGTACATTATGGCGCCCTCATATAACCTTCGCGGGTGTCGGTAATTTTTCTATTAAGTATTTTCCTGTAAATTTTTTGTTCCTGTATCACATAAAATTATTTTACCTTGAAGTTTTCAACCTTTGAACTTTAATTTACATTTTAATTAAACGTCTCTTTTAATTTAACGCGAACATAAAATAGGTAGTTAAATAAAGTGTTTTGTGACTGATTGTGTAAATTTGATTCAATTAGGAGTGTAAATTTCTTAAATATGCTCTTATAAATAGAGGCCGCATTGTATGAATCGAGAGCCAGCTTTGGTGTAAGCTTGCAGAGGCGTACGCTTATAGAAAAATGTTGAAAAATAAAAATGACTCTTGCTAATACCGTAAATGTAATATTAGTGTTGGGAAAGAATCGTTATTTTCAGAATCGAGTACACAACAATCGATAACTTTCAAGAATCGAGTATTTATCCGAGTACCGAGTACAAAAGTGACCGATTCTCTTTTTTATATTTCGATAGGATTAATTCGATTTGACAACATCACACCCAGATCGAGCACTACCTTCGAGTGTACTCGGCGTTTGTCGGAATCGATATTATTCCTATTCGATAGCCAATCACCGTCGGTGTCGACATCCTGAATTCATAAAATGCGTGTAGCGGGTGGGGTGACTCTAGGATGTTTGAGAAAGAATCGTTATTTTCAGAATCGAGTATCGAGAACAAGTACAAAAGTAACCTCAAAAGAAAAAAGGAAATTGCGTACTACCAAAAAAATTTAATATGGTAATATTTTTAAATTTTTAGTGTCATTAAATTTGGTGCTTATGTTCAATTGTCTCGTTTTTTACTTTAAAAAATGAACAAAATAAGTATGAAAACCTGATCCATTCTATTACATCCCTGTATTCACTCAGCTTCTTAGTCAGGAGCAGACACAGTTTTTGTTTTGCAGGTAAACTGGTTTCAAATCGAATAGAATAGACTGAGAGGAACGGAGGTAAAAGCGAAAAGTAGTAATATAACTGCGTATTCGAATACCGTATAGATTTTCAAGAGGAGTATCCGAGTACAGCGAGTGCATAAAAGAATCGAGTTATTCTTCGATTCTTGTACTCTAATACCGCATCACTACTTACATTCATTGTGTTCAAACGGTACTAATGTATCACAAAGATAGACAGATATACATTATATAATTATGTTCACATTTACATACATCATAGCTAGTCAATACAAACACAAAAAATATAGTATGAATTTACGAAATACATGGTGTTATAGAAATAACTTATTATATTTAAAGGGGTGACTCCTGGGGTATCATAGAGAAGCGCTACATACTTTATTGTTTTTAATCGAATATCTAAATAATTAGGTAAAAACCCTTTTTGCCTACATGCTGTCGCGCCGCTCCATCTGGTTTCAGTTAGCAACAATGTAGATCACTAGAGTAAACTACAGTGAAGCCAGATCACACCGCGTGTCTCGTCCTCGCTTGGATAACCGCCGCTCGCGTATTGAAATGCGCTTTGACCTTTAGTATGTTTCGATGCTCGGTGCTGTGATGAGCTGTTATACAGTGAAATGAGTCTGGGGAATGGATCAGTCGAACTATATACAACATTCATTGTAGTACATTTAAATAAGAGTAGGTCTTTAAAATTGTGTTACTGAGTTATGCCTAGTGAGGCATTCGTCATTTCGTTTTTTGATCAATATTCGGATGCTTTTTAGTTTTATTCGAAAAGCGGCCAAATTCCTATTTTTTATTTCATTAATTTCGTTTTTGCTTCCATTAATTTATTAATTAACAAATTTTCCACCTAAACTCTAGGTAATTGGGCCCAAAAACGAGTAGTTGGCCCATTTTAGGATGAAACGAAAATGTAACAACACATTAATCAAAAAGCCAAATGATGAACGCATCACTATCCCTGACCATCATTTTGAGGGAAACAAAATAGTCTTCTGATTATAATCTCTGTGCATGGTTGTCTAGCTTTCTTAAGGACCGCTCTCTGCAAGTGGCGATTGACGGATTCACCATCAATGCCGGTGTTCCTCAAGGGTCCATATTGTCTCCCACTCTCTTCTTACTCTACATTAACGACCTTCTAGTGAAAACTAAAAATCCGATATTTAGTTTTGCTGACGATAGCACACTTATCTCATCTTTCTCTTTGAATGCGCAAACATCGGCTGCCGAGGCACATCTTCGCAGACAGCATGAAGTATCACGCCTCAACAAAGACCTGGAAGAAATTTTGGCTTGGGGTGACAGTAACCAAGTCGAATTTAACGCTAAAAAACCCAGGCAGCAGTTTTCTCTAAAAAGGTTAACATTACAGAACCGGAAATAGTCATGGCCGGACACGCAATCCCACTGGCTTCATCTATTAATTTGCTGGGTGTCAATCTGGGAGGAAATATGTCTTGGCATAACCACGTTGTGGCAATCGCCAAGATAGCTTCTCAGAAGCTTGGCTTACTCTTCCGAACCAGAAAGTTGTACACACCTCAACAACTTTTGACACTATACAAAGCCCAGATTCGAACATCACTAGAATACTGCTCTCATGTCTGGAGCTCTGCACCCAAACATACTCTTCGGCTACTGGATTCCATCGAAAGGAGGGCTATTCGTTTGATCGGAGACCACGAGCTGACGAAGAACCTCGACAGCCTAGAACATCGAAGACAGGTTGGGGATTTGACTCTCTTTTACAGATATTTTCATGGAAGGTGCTCGGCTGACCTTGCCCTCTTAATTCCGCCCAGAGCGACGAATAGCAGAAATACACGACGAACCATTGCCGCCCATCCATATGTGGTTAAGCTTAGTACTCCTCGAACTTCACTATTTAAGAATTCTTTCATCTGGAGGACTTCATCCTTGTGGAACGACCTTCCCGAGGTCGTTTTTCCCACCGAATATAACCTCCAACGATTCAAAACCAACGTGAATCGCTTTTTGCGCACACGCACCACTCCCAGAGTGCCCTAAAGGATTTTTCCTATAGTGCTTGTGTTTGATCATAAAAAAAATTGAAATATTGTACTTTTGTATTCCTTATTCAGAATTGGTTAATGGTAAAAGTGCTATGCATGTTAAATTATAATCAGACTGCATACATCTTTTCAAACCCTGCAGCTTTAATAGGATTATTACCGCATCCTACATATTCTCCGAAAATAAAATTTTTCCCTCGTTCTGCATTAAATTTTGCATCTTTAGTCAGAAGCGCGCTAAAATTTGTAGACACTTTTTGGGTTTATTTATATTATTTTTTAAATATAGCTTTGCTTCGCCCTAATATTCTTTTTTAAATAATATAACTTTTCTATTTATCCGAAAACATTATATATCATCACGAAAATACATCGCCGGTGTTATGGTATTTACAATGGACATAAACCGGTTTGGTCCAATTCTAGTATACTGCTGATGACACGTTCAAATAACGTGCTACAAGTTCAAAATTTTGCGAATGGCATTATTTGTCAATAATCAGGCATTTTTAGCTTCATATTTTGGCATATTTGCACGTTTCGCTATCGTACAACAGAACTTTATATCAATATAAAACGAATTTCGGATTTTGTATGTAAAACACTAAATACAATGGATTAAATTAATTTGTTGCCGTAACATTCAATAAATTTTGATAACTACTATTTTCTAATACTCCTTACCACAATTGGAAACCTAAAGGATCAAATAGATGCGATACGATATTTGGGTGTGACTTAGGTATAGGGGAAGGTAAACTACTCTATGACGGAGGAATGACAGTACTGACTGTCAAAATGGCGGATGGCCGTCATCTTGATAATGAAAACTCAATAGGAAGAGGGGATTTGCGATACATCATTTTGAAAGTACTATCGAGTACTTTACGATGAACGAATATTAGTTCTCTATTCGCAACGAAAACAAAATGGCGACGTTTTAAAAATTGCATACTTAGTTATTATTTTGTTATTATCCTTTATTTCATTTACCGAAAAATAAATACAACTTAGCATATAGTAGGAATAAAAGAGCTATACTTTCTTGCATATTTCATGGTGCTCAAATTCAAAATGGCGGATGGGCGCCATCTTGATAAAAAAAATCTAATAGAAAGTGAGGTCTTGCGATATATTATTTTAGTACTTTACGATCCCAAAATATTGTGCCCCTGTTCGTACCCAAAACGAAATGGCGGCTTTTTAAAAAGTAAGATTTCTTATTTTTGCTATTTTAACAACGTCGTAGAAAGTCAATTTATCAGCTGGCTGAATACTTACTGCTTTATGCCAAGTTAAAATCTAAACTAAAATATTATAATATATATAATAAATATTCTTTTTTCAAAAGCTGCCAATCTTTTTTTTTTGAGTCCCAATAGAGGCACAATATTCTGGAATCTTAAAGTACTCGATAGGACCTTTAAAACGATGTACTATCGCATAACCCCACTTTCTATTCAATTTTTTTAAAATTAAGATGTTGCCCTTCCGCCATTTTTAATGAATGAACCATGAAATACGCTCATTCCTACTACACTATGCTAGGTTGTATTTATTTTTTAAGATGATAAATCAAATAAAGGATAATAAAGAAATAATAAGTATTCAATTATTAAAACGCCGCCATTTTGTTTTCGTTGCGAATACAGAAGAAATATTCCGGCATTGTAAAGTACTCGATAGTAAAGATTGTTTCACGAAAAATGGATACGACTTAATGATATTCTGGGTCGGTCCCATTGTGTCGACAAGAGCTTGGCAATAAACAAGTGAAGTATGTAGGGACGGACTAAGGAAAACAAGTAATGATATGATTATATTAATATAATCAAATGAAATAACATTTTTTTGAAATATTACTAGTCATATTTATTTACATTTATAATGTCATTCTATAGATAGTTCTGTTTCGCTATCGCTATCCTCATCAAAATTAATTATAATTGGATTAATTATACGATTCAGACTAATATACGAATTTTCTACAGTTAGTACGTGACGGACTGAATTTTTCCAACTACCTGGGGGAACCAGTGATTTTAACTGGTGCCACATATGCTCTATGGGGTTAAAAATGTAATAATAGGGTGGGAGCCGTAGCACAGTATGTCTAATTTCTTCTGCCAATGTGTCACAAACATATACTTTTTTTATACAAAATGTCTTTAAAACTTCTAAAAGATCAATTTTTTTACAACTTTCTCCAAAATATATATCATTCGCCGCCATGTAGTTCTGAATCTCCAATTTTGTATTATTTGAGCTTGGAGCTTCATGTAATTGGCGACTGTGATAGCTCGCAATGTCCATTACTATCACGCTATTCTGAGGAATGTTTGGTAAAAGACAATTCTTGAAACATTCCTCAAACACTAACAAATTTTACCACAAGAAGATATTTAAATATAAATTAAGCAACCTAACCTACCTAATGTGCCTATATTTAATTATAATTATTACAATCCGGTCCTTTCCGCATAATAATAACAAACGGTAATAAATAATGGGATGGCCACAGGTACTTTTACTGCAGTCATTAAGTTATATCCATTTTTCGTGAAACAATCTTTACCTTTAAAATGACGTATCGCAAGAACCTTCTCCTATTTAATTTGTTTCGCCAAGATGGCACCATTTTGACAGTTAGGACTGTCACTCTTCCGTCAAAAAGTAGGTTACCTTCCCCCATAAGACACACCCAAATATTGGAAAAAACACATTAACGCGTAAAAGTTGTTAAGCCGTTTCCATACTATATACATACACTATGTACTTGTCTGGCAGTTGCTATCCCTTGTCCAATTTTATTCTTACAGACGTTAAATCTTCTAAAAAAATAAATAAATATTTTAAATTGTTGCTACGGATTGCGGGGATCACACTCGGAGAAGGCGCAGCAACACCTCTCTGAGTACGCCATTGTGATGAGGTTTCTTCCACATGTCTTTTATTTTTGGACTGCCCCTGACATCTTTTTTTAGATGTACTCATATGATCCAATATGCATCTAAAAGAAAAATATAAGAACTTTGTGACGTTCCAAAAGCATTTCCATATTCATCTGGCACTTTGTACTGTAATAAATCATTAGGAGTTTATAAATTTAAAACAAAGGATGAAAATTATATCTATAAGCACTGCCAATAAATCTTATTCATATTTAACAGTCTGTCAGACCTACAAGCCCAGAAATAATATATCGGGAAAATTTCGTATCCCCTTTTCAAATATTTTATACGTCATGGGAAACTTTTTGCAGTCGATGGCTTTATTAAAAAGAAGAGTTTGTGCTAAAACGCTTGATGTAAAACCTTATCAAACTTTTGTACAGTATAAATTGTAAATGTTTCATTACTTTAGCGGGTAAAAAGTATACGGAGAAAACTTCCAAAAGCAATATTTCGAGAAACGCGGCCTGAATATCGCTTCTTTTATATGCAGGTGTGCTGCGAATTTAACGTTTTCGTCAAGTTCGCTCTAGAATGTAGGTACGTTTGAACATCTGGCGCATGTATAAGACCATAGAGAATTCTAAGGACAAAGTTTATAAATTGAGTTTTAACAAGATCTACCTGAAAATCCTATAAAGTATAAGTTTTTATGATATGACTTTACATTCAATATTTAAAATTTTACGGCTCAAATTTCGCAAGCATAAATGAACATCATTTTTTTGACAAACTATATCCGTCAGGTTAAATAAGACACGATGTAATCTAAATCAACTATTATTTGTTATTACGATTTGATTTTAGATACACCCTTACTTTTAATTTAAAACAAAAATATAATGTTCGGCTAATGCAATCAAAAACAATTAATTAATAAATAGACAAAATTGTTTTTAGTCTGTCAGAATCATACAAAGTTTTAAACAGTGATCAATGATGCCAAGTCTGTACTGAGGGTCCTAAAGCTACCGCCTGCGTTTGAAACCGAAAAATATAATATTAATGATATTGATTCTTATTTTTGCGAAAACCCGCTCCCGCTACACCTTTTGTAGCCGATTTCCTTCTGTATTCGACAGAAGAAAACACAAGAAAGTTACATAAATTGACAGTGTCCTGGGACATCTGAAGTAAACTGCTTCTATGTTTTTTCCACTGACCAATTCTCTTGCTGACCAAGTAATCATTTCGCAGCTCGACTGTTAATAACGGCAAACCATACTTCTCAGTCTTTCGAGTCCTTTTTATATCAAGTATAGCACCTTCTTGGAGAGGATATAAGGAGAAAATTGGTTATGATTATCTTTAAATATAACGACAAAAGAAAATTTAAAGAAATACGGTAAATAAGTATGTTTAAGAAATAAATACAGCTAATTCCCAAGCTCACGTGCTCTATTTGATATTATGAGGTATCCGCTGATGTGTAGTGTATGTGTCGTGTATCTTAAAATATTAGTTTCGTAAATCTAATAAAAATGTCAAAGAAAAGCCACAAAGAAATACCATTTTCTAAAGACAAACTCACGTTAATGGGCACGTGTTTTTTCTTCTTTATTTTTATCATATACTTTATAGTCTTTGTGCAGGAATATTACACGGCTCACAGAACACATGATATATTTACTGTCGAAAATATATCATCTTAACAAAATCCAGTGGCGACTTGCTGGCAGAATGTTTCCTAAGTTTATTTTAAAAATTAATAATTTATGATGAAAATAATCAAGTAATTTTACATTAATCACAACACTGATATCAAAGTTATTTGATTTGATATAATAAACACTAGAAATTGTCGATGAATTAAAAATAAAATAACCGTCGAAATATAGATGACTGAAGAAATATTTTGAATATAAAGGAAACGTTTAAATCAATTTTAGGATACGATTTTATAGTGCTATGAACGTAGTGAAAAAATATAATGAATGTTAACACTACAGCTTATAGACGTTTTAATTTTGTTTGTATATAACGAGATAAATTAAATCGATCATTAAATAATAAGGCTTTAGCAATTGTGAGGCTATACCAATCAGAGCAATGCTAATATTCACTAGCATATAGGGTGTTATGATGGAAATGAGGTATTATATTTCTACCGGCAATTTCTGAGATGAAAACAAATTGAAGAAAAATATCCAAAAATGGCGCTTTAATTTGATATGCCCTGTACATGACCTGATATCAAACCAAAAATAAGCACGTGGTGACACTGGGAGAAATGTTTATCTTTCTCCCAGCAACATATGGCGAACAAGTCAGTGAATTTTGAGCAGTGTTGTCACATTTTCAGGATAAACTCTTTAGAAACAATAACAGTTTGACAGACAGAAATAATATAATTTTTCCATACATTCGTATTTGACATTTAAAAATGTTGAAAGTAACTAAATAACACGTTTGAGCCTGTTTGACATGTGCGGGTTTACTCGGTCCATCGATATTGAGCTATTTGGGAATATCTAAAAATACAGCGTTGCCACTTTCGATTTTATATAAGATTATATTCATAAATTGGGGAATTTCCTTGTGTAATAATTACTTTCCTGTATAATTATAGGCTCGGAAATGGCAACCGCGCTACTTTGAGTTATTTTTCCGAATATGCACGAAGCACTCGAGCCTTGGACGCGTCTATGTGAAGGGGATGTCCTGTCTGTCAACATAATTATTTCATCATTCTTCAGTAAAGGAGTACAAATTTGATGTTTTAGGTCCATTAGAAATTAGCGTTTTTATTATTTCTGAATTTCTATTGCGAAATAATTTGTATCCTATCTTCTAAGTGCTGTCGCTCTATGTGTACGGTAGTGCTCTTGTAAAGTGTAATTATGCGTTAGTGTTTAGTGCTTTTGTGTAATCTAATAATAGGTGAATATCTTCAAAAAACACTAATTTGAAACTCGTGGGTGTCTTTAAGTGATTTAGTGTAATTTGTTCTGTTTCACTGTGTTTTTTTCTCTCGACGATATGCCGGTTATGTTCCGAGACCCCGAATGGGGTTTAGTGGGTATAAGCTTATTATGCAGTCCCACAATATCATCAGGGCACGTGATGAGCATAAAGCTTTTCCCATAGAAAAAAGATCTGAAGTATTCCTTATTCGCGTCCTGGATTTACTTTCTAAGTAAGCTAAATATTTATTTTTATAAGAAACTAAAGTTTTACATTTTTACACGGTTTGGCAACATTGCGCGTAACTGGTGATTGTGATACACTGCCACAGGGTGCTATAATTCATTACCGCGGAGTCACCTGTGAGTTAGAGGGTTTGTTACCTCACATTTAAAACGGTCGATATGAAAAAAAAAATAAAAAAAAATATGTAGCGCTTCTCTAGGACACCCAAGAAGTCACCCATTTAAATATAATACATCATTTCCTTAACACTCTGTATATTCCAGATAAAAACGCCTTTCATCAAGAACTAAAGATGAAGATATGGAAAAATACAAAAAGATTGTCGAAACTAACGATAAAAGTCATCATCAAAACATAAACGTCGAGGCGATAGACGTCAAGAGCATATAAACGAAGACCTAAATAGTCCATCTCTCAATGGAGCGAAATTAAGAAGAGGTAACCGCCCTCCCTATTTTAATAAATATTTTTATTAGTTTCCATACATGTTTCCAAGGGACATACCCTCATCTTCAGTGGAAAATACAGAGGGAGCAAGAACTTATGACATTGTCATACTTTTTGCGGCAGATAAATAAATGAAAAAGTTAATGAATTAGTAATAAACTATGAAAAAAGTTTAAAGACAATTGAAATATAAAACACAACAAGAAAAATTGGAGAAACTCACATTTTTAATTTAATTTTTGGATAAATTTTTTAAAAAGTTTTTGAAATTGAAATTGAAAATCAAATGAAATGAAACATATTTTTTAAGTACATGCCTTACAGGGTTTGATAAACCTAACTAAGAACAAAAAGGAACTAAAAGAAAAAACTAAAAATTAAGGCAGAACTTTTCAGCGTTCAACAAAACGACATATTTCCGGTAGTGATGAGTTAAAAAGGTCAACATTGACATCACTCCCATTATACAGATCACACATACTGTACAGTAAGGACAACCTCAAAATATTCGTACGCGGCGCTGCAAAATAAAAACAGCTATTATGACGACTATCGTGGTACACAGAAGTTAATCTTGGACAGAAAGTCTGGACAATCAATCAGATTATTCAAAATTTTAAAGAGAGTTGTTAATAAGAAAAAGTTCCGCCTCTCCTTCAAGGAAGCAAACCCAAACATGCTAAGTAATTGCTCATGCGGGAAACCCTCCATATAATATTGCTACTAAGAATAGTTCTACCCATTACACTCATGTTCAAAATATATTAGAACTTACGGACGCCGGTATGCTTATCCTAGATCAAAATAGAATTTATGTAATTTTTTTGTTTACTAATAATCATAACTGTGAATTTGTATTCTAAAAGATATTTATTGGTTGGTACATTCCTACATAATTATCAAAGATGCACGGATTCAGCTATCTGTATTTTTTTTCAAAGAAAATATGTAGTAATAGCCGGATATGAAGAAATGTGTGTATGAAATGTGTACTTGGTTGGTTTAGGTCATGCATTATTTCTAGAACGGTATGAAGAAATATTTTCCAACCTTCTTATCTGGCTTCGTGTATGTTTACCGATAGTTATCCTATCGGAATTTGATGAATGCTTACAAATATATGAAACCAATTATATTATTCAACAACATACATTCACGCAACGGTTATTCTATGTTTTATTAGTCAACTGTAAGCCACTTGAAAGATCTGTTAAAATATTGACAAACGTTTCATTAACTTTCAAATACTATATAATATTCTTATGATTTATTACCTACAGTGACAATCTGGTCTCTGTGCGCGTATTAATGATCTAAAAATCGTTTATAGAAGAGCACCATTAGTGCACATAGATTAATTATACATGCTAAAATCCTGAAAAGCCATCATAAAAAATAGTAATCAGTGAAAGAAAAAGAATTAACCAGTAGTATCGCCGAATTAGTGGGTATTATAGTGTTGTATCCACCATACACCCTGTATTTTCCTAAATTAATAATCATGCAACACAACTAAAAGCTTAAAACTTAAATCTCAGGAAGCTCACGTTTTCCAATAATTACCTTCTTTCAAATTACTATTTTTCTATCTTGAATAATCAATAAGATGAGGATCTCATTATTAATTCCATGATGCATTTTTCCCTAATAGTATACTTTCTAAAGTTTTGTTTTAACGACTCTTATTCAAAATAAACAGTTTATTTATCACGTATGAATGTCCCATTCACACGTTCAAGCTTCTTAATAAAACTGATTGGCCCAACGCAGGAATAATCATTATTCTTTTTCACTTAGTTCGACTCTATACTCAAACGTCTCTTGTCTATTTTTTTGTTCTTATTTTTGTTAATTATAAATAGACATGAAATAAACGTCTTAACGACAATACGACTTACTAGTGACAGTTTTTGCAAATAAACCAGTATCCCAACATAAAATTGGCGCAGTTCGGTAAGGGTGTGCAGAAATCCACAATTCTGCAACAAGTCACGGTTTGTGTCGGGAAAGGCAACTGATAACCAAACAAATCGGCGAGTCTCAACTCCTTAGACTTCGGGACCAGTTCGCAACACGGGGAAGATCTTCAGCCAAGGCAAGCAGATCAATAATCCGAGAAGACGAACAATTTGCAAGGACCACTAGAGTAAGTCGTACTTTTCCTTTCTTTTTCCTATCCCACCATTTATAATTTTTGCTGATAAAGTTCTCTACATATTTTTATATCTTATTTTTGTTTCTCTTTTTGATATTTTTTCTTTTTCGTTTCGACACTTGTACCTCTACTTTGTACTTTAATTTTTATATATACATAATTATAAAAGAAAAATGGCAACTTCGTCAACCAGTACTGCAAATAGTACAACTAATATATTAACTGATAATAATGACCGTACCCCTGCTACTCCAGCAGAAGTTATTTACAAATTATCATTTTTGTGTTCACTAATTTCAAAATCTTTTGATGGCACTCGCACAGAGTTACACGAATTTATTTCAAATTGTAATAATGCGTTTCGATTTGCAAATGATCAACAAAAGGATGCATTAATAGCATTTGTAATTTCTAAAATCACGGGTAGCGCTAAAGCACAATTAAGGGATAAAACTATTCAAAGTTGGGCTCAATTAAAAGGGTTGTTGTTACAATTATATTCAGACAAAAAACACTATACTCAATTAATGGAAGAACTTAACACCATTAGACAGAACACTAACGAGACAGTAAATTCTTTTTATAATAGAGTAGATAAACTTTGCACACGTTTATTGAATTGTCTAACATGTCAAAACGAAAACGAACGCGTAGGACGAGTCGAAACTATTAAAGAATTGTCATTACAAAGATTTATTTTGCATAGCAATCCCGATATCTCTAGATTTTTACGAGCCAAAGAACTAAAAACCTTATCCGATGCTTTTAATTCTGCTATTGAAGAAGAAAGAGCACTTCAAATTTCAAAATCTAGCTCTTCTTCTTCTTCTTCTTATACACACAAATATCGTAATCACTGCAAAACGAAAAGCCACTTTACGAAAGATTGTTTTAAGAAAAGAAATGTACCAAAGGAAGTTCATTTTAATAAACCATTTTCGAATGACACCAAAGGTCATAAAGTTTGTAATTATTGTAAGAAACAAGGGCATATTATTTCAGAATGTTTTAAAAGGAAACGAAACAACGAAAATAAAAATAATTCTAATAATTCTGGTAACACTCTACACGAGGGGTTAAATCGCGTAAATTTAAACGAAGTAACGTCCGGGAACAGCGTCGTTTCCACGGACTGGGAATAAACGAATCCGACGTTCAATCACAAAATTCGCGAAATAAAAATATCTTTACACTCCACAAGCGTGACCTTAATAGTAAATACGACTCTCGCTCTGTTTATTCACCGCGTGGATCTAATGCAAAGGTTTCAAATAAATTCTCTAAAGAAACTTGTCAAAATTTTGCGAATCTAAACTCTTTAAAAGAATATAAAATATATCTAAATAATAATGATAAAAATCCTTATCTGGAATGTCATTGTCAAAATAATTCGTTTAAATTTCTAATTGATACTGGAGCATCAGTATCTCTCCTAAAAAATCAAGAAAAATTAAATAATCTCGTTTATAATCTGAATACAAACGATAAAATTACTTTAACAGGCCTAAGTGCCAACGCACCTGTCGAGACATCAGGTAGCTGTATTTTAAATTTAAATTTCTCCTCTCAAAAACTCTCCGCTAAATTTCATTTAGTGACCGAAAATCATAATTTGCCACACGATGGTATCTTAGGTAACGATTTTCTTTTATCAAACGGAGCCGTGATAAATTTAAATAAGTCACAATTGTTTCTTGCATCTCTCGAAACACCGATTAAACTATTTTGTAAAAATGAAAATAGTTCTAAAGCTTTTACATTAGAGCCCCGATCAGAAACTGTCATTGAAGTTGATATTTTAAACCAAAATATAACCGAAGGTATCTGTCCTCAAATAAATATCGCGGAAGGCGTATATTTAGCAAAGTCTCTTGTAAAAGTAAATAATGGTAAAGCTTTAACGACCATCTTAAATACTGCAAATAGAAAATTAAGAATTAATAAAATACAATTAGAGCTCGAACCATTTCTAGAGAATACTTCTCGAATTTTAAATTATAATGAAAATAATTCAATTAATATTCAAGACAGGCTTAAACTCTTACACGAGAACTTACGCCTGACTCATTTAAATTCTGAGGAAAAACGGTCAGTCCTTAATATATGTGACGAATATAATGATATATTTTTGTTACCGCATGATAAATTAACATGTACAGAAGTCCTTAAACACGAAATTAGAGTAACTGATAACACACCGATCTCTTCTAAAATATATCGATTCCCAGAAGTTCATAAAAAAGAACTAGATAAACAAATTAATAAAATGCTTAAACAGGGTATTATCAGAAACTCGGTTTCCCCATACAATAGCCCTCTCTGGATTGTTCCGAAGAAACGGGATGCATCTGGAGAACAAAAATGGCGCATTGTAGTAGATTTTCGCAAATTAAATAACGTGACGGTAGGTGACTCATTCCCCCTTCCAAACATTGAGGATATCCTCGATCAACTAGGGCACTCAAAATATTTCACCACCTTAGATTTAGCATCAGGTTTTCACCAACTCCAAATGCACAAGGATGATGTTTGCAAAACGGCTTTCTCCACTCCTTCAGGGCATTACGAATATTTAAGAATGCCTTTCGGATTAAAGAATGCCCCTAGTACTTTCCAAAGGTTGATGACAATCGCCCTTTCTGGTCTTCAGGGTCTTCAATGCTTCACCTATTTGGACGATGTTGTTATTTTTGCTAGTTCTTTGGAGGAACACTCCGATAAACTCCGTAATGTCTTTGATCGTTTGAGAACAAATTCTCTCCTCCTTCAACCTGATAAGTGCGAATTTATGCATCAAGAAGTTGCTTACTTGGGTCATGTCATTAGCGATAAAGGAATATCGCCTAACCCTGATAAAATAAAGGCAATTAAAAATTACCCAACTCCTCAAAATCCAAAACAAATCAAACAATTTCTTGGCCTCATTGGCTACTATCGTCGTTTTATAAAAGACTTCTCGAAATTTGCAAAACCACTTACTTCCCTATTAAAAAAGGATGTACCTTTTATTTGGAATAAAGAACAAGACTCTTCTCTTGACTATTTTAAAGACATCCTTACGAAGGAGCCCATCCTTCAATATCCTGTTTTTTCTGAAGATTTTCTGCTGACGACCGACGCATCTAACTATGCAATCGGCGCAATCCTTTCACAGGGAGAAATTGGCAAAGACCTCCCTATTGCATACGCATCACGCACCCTGAATAAAGCTGAATGTAATTACTCCACAATTGAACGAGAGCTACTAGCCATTGTGTGGGCTGTCCAACACTTCCGCCCATATCTTTATGGTAGAAAATTCACTATTCTTACTGACCATCGACCGTTAACCTGGCTCTTCAATTGCAAAGATCCCAGTAGTCGTCTTATTCGTTGGAGACTAAAGCTCGAGGAATATTCCTATGAGATTCGTTACAAACCGGGTAGAATTAATTCAAACGTTGATGCTCTTTCTAGAAACCCAATACAATTAAACTCGTTAATAAAAAATGAAAAATATTCAGAACGATATAGCGAATTTATTAAGTATCATTACGAGAATCAAAGTATTCCCGACATAAAAATAATCAAAGATAACTTATTTTCTAAATTTCCTAACGCTTTAATTTATTCGAAAGATCTTGACGATAATAATACGTATTCTGAAAATCTATCAGTACTTTATGACTTCACTAGTCTACAAGGTGATCAAATAGAACAGTATGATTCTCTCCTATTAAACTTTGAGAATAAAACTACTTTCCTTTTGATTGCAAAATTAAACCATTTCGACAAATTAACATATAATGATTTATTCCATTCTTTGTTAAATCTAAGAAATTCTTTACAACAAAATAAAATAACCGAGATATATCTAAAAAACCCAGTGGAAGAAATTCCGCATCTAAAACAAAACATGTTTAATGAAATGTTAGAATTTTTGTTCTCGAAAACAAATATAACAATTATATTAGTAAATAGACCACGTTTTATGCCCAAAACTCGCGAAGAAATAAAACAAATTTTTAGAGATAACCACGAATCTTCTCTAGCCGGTCATGCAGGCTTCTTACGAACTTATAAACGCATAAAAGAAAACTATAAATGGCCTAACATGAAAGGCGACATAAAATATTTTTTAAAACTATGTCAATCGTGTCAAAGAAATAAACACGAAAATAAAACCGCACGCGCACCTATGGAGATTACTACTACAAGCGAACGCCCCTTCCAAAGGTTAGCATTAGATGTAGTAGGTCCTTTAGATCTAACAGAAAACGGTAATAAATTTATAATTACTATGCAAGACGATCTTACAAAATATTCTTATGCAGTTCCCGTCCCTAACCATGAAGCGAAAACAATCGCAAATGAATTAGTGAAATTTATTACTATATTTGGAATTCCAGAAAGCATCTTATCAGATCAGGGCACAGATTTTACATCAAACACAATAAAAGAAGTAAATAAACTTTTCAAAATAAAACACATTCTCTCAAGTCCTTATCATCCACAAACTAATGGAGCATTAGAAAGATCACATCTTACTTTAAAAGAATACCTAAAACACTACATTAACGAAAAACATACCGATTGGGACGAATACGTTCCATTAGCCATGTTTACCTATAATACACATTTTCACAAATCTACAAATTTCAAACCTCATGAGCTCTTATTCGGACACAAAATTGTTATACCTAATACTTTAAACGCTAAACCAGAATTCAAATACACTTATGACGATTATCACTCCAATTTAAAACTAAAGTTACAAAAATCCTTTGAAATTGCAAGGGACAATATTCTTAAATCAAAAGAAACCTCAAAGGTTAATTACGATAAGAAAATAAACATTTATAAATATAAAGTAGGCGATCAAGTTTTAATTCAAAATAAAAATCTTAAACCAGGCATTAGCAAAAAGTTGCAACCAACCTATAAAGGACCTTATAAAATATTAAAAGTTTTTCCAAATCGAACTGTTAAATTGCAAATAAAAAGAAATAAATCCGCAGTTTATCATCATAACTTACTTAAGCCGTTCTTTTCAGATGACGATGATACTGACAACCATCATACTCTTGACTAACCTATTGACCTCTACCTATGCAAATGATTTACCATACCACATTAATCCCATCGATAGCAAAACAGGTATTTTCTTCCATCACATTGGACAAGTAAAAATATCACACGATTATTTTACACTTTTATCTTATACTAATATTAGTATCTACGAAACAAAACTAAAACTCATTCATAATATCTATAAAAAATCTACTCCTTTATGTAACAATAAAAATTTAACTTTTCAAAGTAAATTTTTATGTAAAGAACGCGTTGAATTATTTCAAAATTCACAGAACACTTTAAACGAAAAATTTGATTCTTTAAGTCACTTAACAGGACACGGAATACAATTAGATGCTAAGCGCTCTAAAAGAGGGTTATTCGACGGAGTTTCATATGCATTTAAATGGCTTTTTGGCACACCTGACGCAGAAGACGCGAAATATTATAATGATGCAATCGAATCTATTGCACAACAAAACCGCGATATGCAAATATTAGTTAAACAACAAATTCATATAATCTCCGATGCAATTTCAGACTATAACAAAAGCGCACAAGCTCTTCGTTTAAACGAACAAAAGTTGAACGATAACATAATTAAATTTAATAAATTTTCTGAAGGTACAGTAACCACTATAAATTCTCTTACTTATTTACAAACTATTGTCGATCATTTTAATTTATTATCTCATCTCATAAATGAACTAAATGAAGAATTTGACGTAATTATATCATCTATATTATTTTCAAAACAAAATGTTTTGCACCCATCTATTATTACGCCTAGACATTTATTAAATGAACTTTCAAAAATTAGAATTAATGCCAATTTCGAATTTCCAATAAACAATAACAACATTGAAAATGCTTATAAATATTTCGAAATTTGTGAACTTTCAGTAATTTACGTGAACAAAATTTTAATTTATGCAATAAAAATTCCTTTAGTTACAAATGAACTTTATCAACTGTATAATCTTATTCCACTTCCTATACAGTCCTTTAACACTACCATATACTCATATATAAATCCTTCTTTTCCTTACCTCTTGTTAAGTACGACACGAACATTTTATGGGCACCTTAAAGACCTATCATCCTGTAAGAAGTCACCGCCCTCCGATTATATCTGCTCGCACGTGACCATTCACCTAGTCAAGGAGAGACCTACCTGCGAGACCGATTTGAAATTACGACAACCGCAAAGTATACCTAAAAGCTGTACGACGAAGACAATCAAATCCGAAATTGAAATATGGCACCCATTGTCGCCAAATCAATGGCTGTATATCCTAACTGAACCAGTGGCGGGTACAGTTAGCTGCGATGATTCCACGCCTGTGCTGGATTTCGTACTACACGGCACCGGACTTTTCACCTTAAAAGCAAAATGCAAATGTTATACTCTGTCTACGTTATTGGTAGCCACATCAAATTTGTCTGCCAATTATAGCAATTTCATCCCATCAGTCGATATAACTAACGACGACTGTTGCGTCCAGGAACAAAAGTTTTTACAAAGTGAAAAAATGGACACCATCAAGCTTAACAATCTTAATCTAAACGAACTTCGTCATGCACAACATAAATTACAACAATTCGACGACCAGCTTCGACAAAACATTAATCAACCCTTTATAGTTCATCACTCTAAATGGTACAATGTATTCTTGGGAATAATAGCAACCGCCATCCTAATTATCTTATTCTGTTGCGGATGCTGTCGATGTTGTCACTGGAGACGTTTCCCATGGTTGAGACGACTTTTCAACTCTGATCGATGCCAATACCTAGTTTGTATAAACAGTCATAACACCATAAGTAACAATGACGTACACTCCATGGATTGGGAGCCTCAGCAAACTTTACGCAGACTCACCTCCAATGATGTATTCTCCAACCTTCAAATGGACGTTGTATCGCTGAATGAACCAGATTCACAAAACGGCGATCCAAAAACTTCAAAGGACAGACGCAAAGAACGGAAAATGTTCAAAATTTAAAAAACTTTTCTATCTTATCCGATTTATTTTATTAATATGAATAACTTTGGTTAATTATTATTATTACAATGCTTTTGTATTTTATATCATACATACTCTATATATATTTACACTATACTTTATAAAATATAATTTTATCATATTTTAATTAATATTGAATAATTAGGAACAGAATATCTTACGTTTAGAATCTAGATCGCTAACAACGATTATTTCATCTATCTATATTTAAATACCTAGGATAAATATTTCCAAATATTTAAGTTATTATTGTATTATAATATGCGAAACTGTATTAATTTTACAGATATAATATATCTTAAGGGTTAAATATTTAAGAGAAAAGACAGAGACAATTTGCAAATTAATATTCATATGTCAACTTTTACTTAACTTATTGGAACAAACAGTTTTATGTTTTGATAGCGTGATTGCACCCTTATCAAAACACTTAACGAGGGAGGATTGTTGTATCCACCATACACCCTGTATTTTCCTAAATTAATAATCATGCAACACAACTAAAAGCTTAAAACTTAAATCTCAGGAAGCTCACGTTTTCCAATAATTACCTTCTTTCAAATTACTATTTTTCTATCTTGAATAATCAATAAGATGAGGATCTCATTATTAATTCCATGATGCATTTTTCCCTAATAGTATACTTTCTAAAGTTTTGTTTTAACGACTCTTATTCAAAATAAACAGTTTATTTATCACGTATGAATGTCCCATTCACACGTTCAAGCTTCTTAATAAAACTGATTGGCCCAACGCAGGAATAATCATTATTCTTTTTCACTTAGTTCGACTCTATACTCAAACGTCTCTTGTCTATTTTTTTGTTCTTATTTTTGTTAATTATAAATAGACATGAAATAAACGTCTTAACGACAATACGACTTACTAGTGACAGTTTTTGCAAATAAACCAGTATCCCAACAATAGCTACAAATGAAGCATTATTATAATTATTATTTCAGTTTGATAACATTCGTGTTATAATACACCAGTAAATTTCAATTTAACGATTATGTAAAAACTGTGTGCATTTGTAACAATTAAATTTTATTAGTAGTTCATTGAGAGTGTTATGTAGCGAACATTACTCAGCTCTTAAACTTAAAATGTTATAAACTTGCAAATATGTCAGCTGTTTACCATATTCCTGGCCCATGTAAAATTATACTATCATAAATTTTGTTACAAAGTACTACCATGGTAATAGAAAATTTTAACAACGATCTCCATCGCATTAATGATTTTCTCGCTGCAAGTAGTTTCTGTTTTTGAAGAATGGTGTCTAGATTGAAAACTAAATTTTTAATGCATTACTTATACAGGGCCGCCAATGAAGCGGGGACGGATTACATCATCGTCGAGTTTATAAAAAATACTAAAGCCGCTTGAGGTCTGGGATAAAAGCGGCAGTTTTAAAAATTTTACATTATACAGGGTGGCTCAAAAAATTGTCATAACATAAAGTTATATTTTTTTAAATGGAACACCCAGTATTATAATTGCATATTTACGTTCCGTATTAGTGTTCTTCATAACGGCCTAAAATTTTATGTCATTTGGTTCTGTAGTTTAGGAGCAATAAATTAAAAACTGAAAAAAGAAGTTTTGCAGTCTTTAAAAAAAAAAACATAAAAACAATCCAAAATTGTTTTCGTAACCTCGGCATTGAGTGAGTTTTATGACAAGAGGCATAGAGATACTATGAATATAATAGCGTTCATCTATTTCATACAGGGTATTCATAATAAGCTTTCAAAAACGACACATTTGAAAATAATTTCTCAAGATTTTCAAATGGCTAGTTGGCTATTAGATATAGAATTTATAAGCAGTTTTTTTTGTAATACAAGCGTATAAGTTATTTCCAGGCCTTTTTGAATTCCAAATTTCATAAATTATATTGTTTAAATACCATAGGCATAGACTAACAATTATTCTAACCAAAATCACAACTGGTATTAATAAAGGCACCATACCACCAGCCGATATGTTTGGCGAGTGACACAAGCGATTTCTAGCCTATACCAACAGTTTATTTCAATTACTTATTTAACCTTTTTTCTTACAGTATCGACACGTTAGATTGTCAGATGTAAGATGTAGTCTCCCCAAAAAATATACGCTTTAAAAATTTACCCAATACTGTAAAATATATTATTTTTGGTTTGTGGCTTTGCAATGACCGATTTATTACCATGTTTACTGAGATTGTCGAACTATCATTCCTTTGTGGTACTATAAAACGTTGTTAAATGTTACAATAATACTTAATACAACAAAATGTATCTAAAAATTGACTTATAACTTCTAATGTACAACGTGGAGAATATCCAGGTGGTTCTACACATACCTCTATATAACGTAACTAAACGATCCTTATGAAAACAACACAAAATAGTATATTACATACGAAGAGTGGTAAAACGCCTATTATACACGATATCTAAACTTACGGTACAATCGTAGTTGTGTACTATAATTTTTCTACGACTTCATATTTAATGTTATGTTAAATTATCGAAATATGCTAATAAAACATTTTGAGTCGGTACTTGGAATGTAATTTTCCGCGCCGTTCCCTCAATCAAATATCATAGTCACTCATACTTTACCCAAAAATATACAAATTAAAAATGTTGTCTTATTTTCTTGACATTTACGTTGTCAAGATGACCCAATGGAATTCACAGCCAAGTTTGCATGGAAATATTGACGGTTTTGGCATGTCACTGGCAATATGATTTATGGAACTGTTACGCACACGTCTAGCGCAAATAGGTTCTTACTTGAAAAAACCTTCAAAGAGAACTAGATAACGCCGTCCCGGCAAAACAATGACGCAACAGCTCAATTATGATATTTGTCGTTGTGATTTTGTGATTTTCTAAATGAATTTCTTTATATGGTGAAGCAACGACGCAAATATATAATCACTCGCGACCGAACCAATAATTCTAATACTTTCAATACCAATATATTTTCCTCACTTTATTAAAATAAACAAAGGCGTTCGACAGGGTGAAACTATCTCACCAAAGCTGTTCACGAACCTGCTCCAATATATGTTAAAAACTGTAGATTTGGAAAATATGGGTATAAACATAAACGGCGGAAATCTAACACATTTAAGATTTGTAGATGACATAATCTTAACAGCAGACCGTGTTGATCACGTAAAGATCATGCTGCAACGATTGAATGCTGCTTCTCACAACGCCGGATTAAAGATTAATGTGTCAAAAACTCAGCTGATGACTAACCTCGTCCTTAGCGAAAGTGTGTATAGTTGTTGCAGAATTATATCGTTGACTCTTACTGCCATAAATAAACTACCTGATTAAACCCTATTGTATACGCCTGAACCTCTTCAAAGCTCAATAAATGGGATCAGGGCCGGCTTGAAAATGTATACCACACCACATGATTTATTTTTATAATTTAAAATAAATAGATGGGTATTTTTAGTTTTAGGTACCTATAATAAATGTAAAATAATACAATAAAAATTAATTAAACTCTAAGAAACTATTGATAATTTATTCAAAATTTAACCATGTATCACTATCACTATCTTCATCGAAGCCTAAACTTATAATTAAGGGTTGAATACTTCTAGCAGATCTCGTTTTTTGTAAGTTTCTTCAAAATATAAATCATTTCGAATTTCTGCTTTTGTATTATTAGAATTGGGAATGATTTTTGCTTGCCGACTATGATAACTAGCATTGTCCATTACAATGACGCTATTTTCAGGTATATTTTTAAGGACTTTATGTTTAAACCAATCTTCAAAAAGTTGTGCGTCGGTATCTTGATGGAAATCTAAAGAAGAATCTGCTATGTTTTTAGCTGAAAGCAACAGACAATTTGGAACAAACCCGTTCTCTGAACCAGCATGTAATATTGTGATTATTTTGCCTTTATTTGATGCTGCCTTGGTTTGTCATTTTTTGGAAGAATCATCCCAACCTTTTCTTGGAGTGTCATGGGTATCGAACCACGTTTCGTCAAGGTAAATAATTTAACGATTTTCTTCTCTAAATTGTTTAACAGCTGTTAAATATTTAAGTCTCCATTCCCGTAAACGTTGAGATTCCATTAATGTTTGTCTTTTATCAATGCTTCGGTATTTAAAACCCATTTTACGCAATATTTTCCTTAGGCTTGAAAGGCTACAAGAGATATTTATTTCGTCTTTAATCAGCCGCTCTTTGTGGGAAATCAAAGTGGGTACAGTTTGTGCCTTATACATTTGGTAAATCTTTCTTCTTAATAAATCCATGTCATTTTCGTCAATGCTTCTAAATGTGCCAGAATCACTCAGATTTTTTTTAGGATTAACAGGTTTAAGTACTATGTCTCTTACCGAAGATAAGGGAGTTTTTGTCAAAGTAGACGTCTCTGCTAAAGCATCCATCGAATTAGAATTTCTACTCAACAACGATTGATACACATTTTTAATTATTAGTTTCGCATCGGTAGATAAATGCTTTCTTTCAAAAATGACACTTGAAGATGCCCCCCTATTAGCACAATTCCAAGGACGCCACATTCTACCACTAATAAGCCTAACTAAAAATTACTCGCCGGAAAACCACTAAAGATTAAAATTATTAAAAATCACTTTATTTTTATATATGCATCAGGCATAGGTATAAATTGAATTTGTATACCTGGTCCGGCTCTGCTCGAAAAAGGTTTTAAAATTTGGGATTTCCTTATTTATTTTATGGTCGAAGGGATAATGAGGTTTTATTGCAGTCAAAAGATCACCGGTATAATTCTGCAAATACTAGACATAAATGGAATCCCAATCGAGGAAACTACCTCATACAAATACCTCGGCATGAAATCCGTATAGGCCGAGATAATTAAACGTGCGAATTGAAGAATAGGACTGACATGGGCCGCATTCGGAAATCTAAAGCACATATTTAAATCAGACCTACCAATTTGCTTAAAAAGAAAGGTATTCAATCAATGCGTTCTGCCTGTTCTGACATATGGTGCAGAAGATAAGAGTGGCACAACACCGACTAGATGGTCGGACGACATAAAACGTGTCCACACATATATAGGATACAGGTCTCACAAAATAGAAGAACGTGGAGGCAAACAAGGGAGGCTTATGTCCAGCAGTGGACAGATACGGGCTGAATGATGATTTAAATCTAATAATAAAAACTTCAAATTCGTTTTTCGTTTCTCCTGAACAATTAATAGTTTAGCAGTTGCGTCATTGTTTTACCGGAACGGCGCTAATATAATATAATTTTATGTACGACTAAATACACAATTGTGCAATACCTTTGTCCGTAAATTAGGAGGTAACTTTCGGACCAAGTAAACAAAATACCTAGGGAAGGTGAGATAAAGTTAAAAGCCAGAGATAGTAGGAAATATACAGTAAGTGTAATAAACGACAGTTTTTTAAACTATATCTTACACTATTTCTTTTTCATCGTATGTTTCCTTGGAAGCAAAATGGGAAAAGCGCCGCACCGTTCCATTTCCGCAATTACCGGAGTATAAATGAACACAATTTCAATTAAGACTGCTATATATTCCACAGTTTTACTCTGTTAGGAAAACATTTTCTATTTGGTTTGGTAATATTGTTTTACCAGTAAGGTTACTTAATACAGGTATATTACAAAATGTTTATACATTTTAAATTGAAACAGTAAAAAATATATCAAATACCAATGTATGGAAAAAATTATTGTTTTCCCAGACCACCCGATGATACCTTATATAATAAGGGCTTATTTTTGTCTACAAAGTAGCACTTTATTCAGATTGAATGGTACTACCGAGAAAAAGCCTTTTTCATTGATAGGATATCACCACCTGCAGACCGGTTTCGAACTATTTTGTTCTTGTCAGTACAGGGTAGGTGTACAATATACCTATCATCAGAGAAGACTCTATACTTCACGCTGTATTATCAACGGTATGCGAGAAAATATAACGCACAGTGCCATATCTTAGCAGTCCCACATAATCTGAACAGACGATATTTGAATAACTCAAAAATAGAAAGCTATTATTTCCCTATACTAGAACTAGAACAAAAGAGTTCGAAACCGGTCTGCAGGTGGTGACATCCGATCAATGGAAAATGCTTCCTTTTCGTGGTAGTATCTTTCAATCTGAATTAGTATTTCAAAGTGCTACTGTGTAGACAAAAATACGACTTTATTGTATAAGGTATCACCGGGTGGTTTGGGAAAATAATAATGTAATACCACCTGAAAAATAATGTACTTTTTATTTTTTTTAAATAAATGTTTTCACATTTTTGGCCAAAACGAAATGTCTGATAAGAATATTTATCAGTGGACCGCGTGGTCCGATTTGAGATTTCGCCGCGGAACAGCATAACTCATTGTTATTGAATAATGAGGCAACATCGCCATTCCAGTAAGAGCACGCTGACCGGCTGTATCGAGGGAGTAGGAGACGTTTTCCTTATTCTTCTGCCTATGATCACGTTGCCAAATCACTTTAAATAGTTTCGATTTTAGATATTTTTCCTGAAAACCTCGGTGTGACATTTAATTGCATTAAAACTAAACTATGAAATTAATTTAGATTATTGATTTTTTCACATTAAACGTTATTTTCGTACGAAATTCAGAACAACTGAGTTTCCAACTTGATAAAACAAACAGCATCCTATTGAGTTAGACTAAATTTGTTAAATTCCGTCAAGCCTAATGAAAGTTATGAACTCAATTTTCATAGTGATGTTTGATCCTCCCCTCTTATCCTAGTTATTCGATTTTAAATTAATATTTATTAGAACCAGGATTAAAAAGGGAGCTTTGTAAGTAGACATGCTCTCCCGCCTAAAAACATAATATTTTTCAACTCTCACAAATTAGCACAGGTTGGGAAGCAAGTAATACCCAGCAGCCCTTCACTCTATTCCCAAATATAGTACAGGGTGTTTGAAAATAGAAATATTTTGATTATGTGGAAAAATGGTTGAAGTATGTTTTTTAAATGAAACATCCTGTATTTTATCTGTGGTCCTAGACCTCGTCCTAAAAGCTATTAAAATTGTGTAAGTCAAAAATTGTTCGAGATATGCATATTACACGTATTAAGATAGAGCGTTTAGGACCACAGATATAATAGATGGTGTTTTATTAAAAAAAAACATATTTTTATCGTTTTTCTAAACAATCAAAATGTTTATAACATATTTTGAAAAAGGATCTCTGGATATTACCTGACTCCCGACCAAATTTCAGTCCGCTAATTTGTCAAGGTCAAAAATATCGGCACTTTTTGAAGGATATGTTTCCAAAAAAAAAAGTTAATTATTATTTCGAGATAACGGATAGGTATAGGAAAATGTTAAGGGAGGTTATTAAGACCTTAATAGAGAATCTAAATAATATTGCATTATCAAAGTTGTCAATATTTTCTGGTAGATGCGGCAGCACTGCATAGCTTTAAAAATTTTTAAAAGAGAGAGCATGTCTACTTATACAGGGCGTTTCCTAACCTTCCTGAAAAAATTAAGGAGGTGAATCCCAACTGATTTTAAGATGAAAATGATATATATAATTTTTTCGCATGTCCCCTCGTTTTCGAAATACAAAAAAATATTTTAGTAATTATTGCCAATGATTTGGTAATGCATACGATTTAAAAACGTTGAATAATGAACTCATATGAACAAAAAAATTGCTGCAAATGTCCTCCATGCTGCACGACGTGCTAAATTGTCTCTTACGTGTTGTAAAATTTCGGGACTGGCGCTAATCGTATTAAAACCAGCAGTAATACGCAGTCGAAGCTCTTTTTCAGCTTCAATAGGAGTAGTATAAACGAGCTGTTTAACAAATATCATTAGACTATCGTTTGGCATTAATTAATAAAATACAATATTTTTTTAACACCTTGTATTTCGAAAACGAAGCAACATGCAAAAAACTTTTATACCACATTTTCGTCTTAAAATAAGATGAGGATTCACCTCCTTCATTTTTTCAGAGAGGTTAGGAAACACCCTATAATATAAGCTACCAAATTTTCAAAGTGATCCGCTTTATAAACGTCTAATAGGCCATCCACCATCAATCACCCTGTATACTAGAGTCAAATTTCACTTATATACAGGATCGCAGATATGTATGAGCAAGCCTTAAAGTAAGATAGTTAACGACAAATATTGAACACAAGTTTTAAACATGCTTAAAGGCTAGTTGAAAAAATAAATTAGGTATACAGGATAAGTCAATAAGTCGTAGGAAAACAAAGTTACTTTTTTAAATGGAGAACCCTTCATATTACTTGATGTTCAAGTTTTCTTGAAAATTCTAAAATCACTTGACCTTAACCGTTTTCGAAAAATTATTATTAAATATCTATAATATTTTCTAATAAATTATGAGGCATTTAGTTCCAACCAGTGCCAAAAACATACAGACACCTACTAATTAATTATAACAAACATATTTAAGTTGGAGGACAGATTGTAATTTAAACAGATTTATTATTTTTTGATAAAAAAATACTAATTCTATGGATATTCTTGCAATTTCCTAATAAGAATAATTGAAATTATACGCATTGTTTCAAAGAGTCGAAGAAAATCTGGATATTCAGTTTTTATTAAGGCTGTTCCATTTAAGAAGTTGATATATTTATGTATAAAAATTGACAACTCTAGACCAGCATAATACACTCCCTGTTTGCTATTTCTGGTTTAACTTATAAAAATAACATAGATTGAATAATACAGGGTGGCCCATCGAAAACAGTCCAGCAAGGTTTACGGCTGTGTACGTGAAAATGAAAAAAAACCTCGGAACCGTAAACTTGTGTTTTCAGTGGGGCACGTTTCACTATTAATTTCATCCCTGTAACCTCAACCCTTAGCGAGGGCGGCTACTGCCCTTCTTTTTTCAAATGGGAATGGGTATGTTGTTATACATCTTTTTAAAGGGCATTAAATTCTCTTTAAAATTGCGTTTTAAAAAATGTAATTTTATTGAGTAATACTTACATGTTATCTTATTAAATGTTGAAAATGTCCGCCATTCACCTCCATACAATAGTACAACAACTGTTCAAAGTGTTCTCGGACATTGTGAAGAACATCTGGTGTAATTTGTTGACATTCATTAGTAATGCGTTCAAATTCCGTTGCTCGGCGGCGCGTAGCTCAAATTTACAAAACGAAGCGCCATTTTAAAGAGAATTTAATGCCCTTTAAAAAGATGTATCACAACATACCCATTCCCATTTGAATCAACAAGGGCAGTAGCCGCCCCCGCTAGGGAGGTTGAAGTTACAGGGATGAAATTAATAGTAAAACGTGTCCCCCTGAAAACACAAGTTTACGGGTCCGAGTTTTTTTTAATTTTCACGTACACAGCCGTAACCCTTGCTGGACTGTTTTCGATGGGCCACCCTGTATATTAATTCTTTGATTCTTAGACCTATACACAAGATATTTTTCAAAAGGGCGATTTTAATAAAAAAAAATCGAATAACAGAAAAACATTACTTTTAATAAAACTGCTTGAAATTGAAAAATATAAAAATATAAATATTGTGTCTCATTTAAAATAACAAAATTGATACTTGGCGAATAGACCTCAAATACCCTGTAGACGTGGAAATAAAATAAAAATTGCAGTTTATGGTTTCAGTTCTTTCAACTAACTTTTGTATTTAACTTTGTCTGTAGGTCTTACAGATTCTGAGATTCTTATACCAAAGTAAGCGTGGAAGGACATTACTCAAGAACACTGCATAAATTATTGCAAGGAGAATTAAATGACTTTCTCGATGCCCGAAAGCTCGTCTTTAATACACAAATATTTTTCAAACATTTTTATTTTTCGTAAGAGAATTTAACTTCCAGAATATCCTACAAAGTGAAAAGTACAAGAATCCGGCTAATTTATTATAAAGCACGTCGTCAAGGAGAAAGTTCCACATTTAATTTCTTAGAAAATCCCTTTGGTCTGCCCTTTTCATGCGTTTAACCTTTAAAATGGCACAATATACCTAGACATAAGTGGATATTTCATTTCGAGAAAATTCTCGTTTTAAATGCTGTAACTCCGACGTCTTTCTATAAGACCTCTTTGATCTTTACTTACCGAATTCATTGCACGTTTCGTACCCTATAACTGTCGCAGATGCTGAGAGTGATGCTTGAAAAATTACTTTAGGGATTATGTTACTCCACAAACAGCAAAGAAAGTGAAAACAATCTGGTAACTTTAGAAAATGTTTCTTAACTGTGTTCTTGCACAATTCGATACAGGTATGGCAAACATCAATTGCAATCAGACGCCTACCGAACAAGAAAGAGAACGCAATATACCAGCTAAATATTAAACAAAGAGGAACAAATTTTCCCGTCGTATCTTAAAGCACATTGATTTTTCCTGTCACAATCAGCCATCAAACAATATGGCGCGACCAAAAACATTTAATTAATAAATAGACAAAAAAGAATTGTTTTTATGGAATCATACAAAGTTTTAAACAGTAATCAATGATGCCAAATCTGTACTGAGGGTCCTAATGACCCTGAAGTTTACTATTTTCATTCATTTCGCCGGCACTGTTGTTACCGGTTTATCACTGCTGCTGTGTTTTTGGATTAATTTTTAGTGTTTTTTCGAACTAAAACTATTTAGAGCTATTTATTAGCCATCGTCAGTGCGTGGTGTGTAAGAAATTCGACTATTCTAACCCCGCATTAATATTTCGTCGGTAAGTGAGAATAATGAGGTGATGTTTTACTAGGTAAAGCAGTGGTGTAGCTAATTCTATATTTTAAGTAAATATTGCAAAGAAATAGATTTTTCTTTATATTATCTGAATTTGTAAAAAAAACACCTACAACGATTACCTATTTATGACTAATGTTAGATCGAAATTATCTAAACGCGTACCTTATTACAGCGTTGCCAATTTTTAAAGCCATCTTCTTCTAACTTATTTGAAGCTGTAGAACTGTGAATGATTGTAAATAATGGTGTTTTATGATGTTTTGTCTGTTGTTTATGCAAAAATTCAAATCAATGTTGAGGATAATCTATTGTTAAATGGTGACATGGCGGAGGGTTTTGGTGTTTTTGCACTGCTTAATGATGGTAAATATGTAGGTTTGGCATTTCTCAATGAGAATGTTCCAATACACGATAAATCTATTTTCGTGTCACCTGTGCGTAAAAATGACATTATAGGCATAATAGGTCGGCTTAAGAGTTCTAATTCTTGTGGCAATGACGGTATCTCTAATAACATTTTAAAAAGATATAAAGATTATATAGCGGATATTCTCACTTATTTAATTAATCTCTCAATGGAGCAGAATTTCTTCCCGGACTCTTTAAAATTCGCAACTGTTATACCTTTGTTTAAAATGGGAGATGTTAACAATTTTGAAAATTATATATTTTTTACACGCTGTCAATTTTTCAATAAATTAAATGCTGAAATTAGAGATGCTGTTAATTTAAATAGGTTGAAGGAGACTTTTTGTTGGAGGTAAACTGTTATTCCTTACAGGAATTTTCTTAAGGCTTGTGACCAAACATGATTAACAAAATTTATTTAAATTTTTTTCTCTTTCTGTATTTAATTTCATATTATATAGTTGAATTGTATCTAGTTTTTAACTTTACCTTTGATGTGTTTTTCAATTATTGTCATGTCTCTTGTCTAGTGCTGTTAAATTGAAGAAATAAAAGATTTTGAATTTGAATTCGTCCTCTTTTATATTATATGTTTTTGGGCGCGACGCAGTCATGGTTACACGCGACCTGGCTCGCTGAATCACGTTTATCGATGCAATATTACCAGGTCAAAAATTAAAAAAATCCCTAGCACAATATAGCAGTGGCGGCTCGTGACGATTAGAGACGGTGGTGATGCTTTATGTCATCAACACGTTATTCATACCTACCCCTTGACATTTATTTTTATTTTTATGTAGGATTTTTTAGTCCTCAGATATCCTACATAATAAATCAAAGTTTAATTTGGAATACATCATAGGACGAGCTTTTCAGTTCTTAAAAATTGTGTTGAAAAAATTATTTAACAGCTGCAGAAATTTTTTTAAAAATATCAAGTTTACAAGTTTTTGGCTTTTTCCCAAAAGCAAGCACAGCCAGCAATTTAAACGATGTTTAAGAATGCTAGCGCAAATTCACGATCGGGTATGAGTTTCGAACCAAAAACTTGGAAAATAGCGCTATTGTCGTCCGTCTTTTTTACTGTACTTATCTGAGGATAAGCAGTTAAAAAAAATTACCGCTCTTCCTCTTTATTATGCATTAAAACCTACTTTTCCACAAGGGACATTACAACGACGAACGGACGGATTCTTCAGTGTGCCGAATGAATAATCGCGAAAGTAATCAATTCACAACTAAAATCGATAACATTATAAAATTAACCGCCAGAATAAACACTAACCTCAACTGAACTGTAGAATTTACTCTCACTGACCAATCTTCTTCTTACGACCCAAGCAACGCGGTCAACTGTACCGTTCCACTCAAAATGCTCGACGTGGCCAAATTTTCTATTTTGACGATTAATACAAACGGCACTATTTTGACATATTGTTTAAAACGACTAAAACTTAAATACATGTTCAAAATACAAATATATTTTTCAATGCATTACAAAAAATTGACATAAAATATCATATTATTATTTAATTTTGCCTAATAGACAATGGTGCGAATTACAGGCGAAATTATCGTCGCCTTTACGACGAAATAAAATGTCTGCTTGTACTAACAACGTTAGTTATACAAATAACATCTGAATAACCATAACCAAATATACAGTGAGTCCCAGAAGAAATGTCTAAATTCATTTAAAATTCAGCGGTAAGTTTTTTCAAAAAACGCTCGTACCCGTCGATTTTGCTTTTTAATTTTTTTTTGTGGTAATTTCATGTATACAGGGTAGCTCAAAAATAAGTTACGACCATCAACTTCATTTTTTCAAATGAAAACATATATTTTTTATTTCATTTTTGAATTTTGCATTGAAGTCTAAGCATGTTTCATGTACCATGTCCTATACATAAACTCAACAGTTATTGAAAAAATTAGGATTGAACATATCTATAAGTAAGACTTGTTTATTAAAAAAAAACACAACAAAATCAAATTAAATGTTGAAAATGTGCGCCATTTACAGCTTGACAATATCCAAGACGATCAATAAATCTCTTTGCACGTTTCCAACCATTTCCGGAGTTATGACACGCACTTCTCTTCGGATCCTTTCTTTCAACTCCTGCATATTGTTTGGCCTGTTAACAAATACTTTTGATTTGAGGTAACCCCACAAAAAAAAGTCCAGCTGAGTTAGGTCTGGCGACCTAGCAGGCCATTCGATAGGTCCTCTCCTTCCAATCCACCGATTGGGAAAGGTTTCATCCAAAAATGTGCGCACAGTGGCCGCATAGTGCGGAGGAGCACCATCTTGTTGGAATATCAGTTCTTCGTCAGGGGAGTCTGGATCCAATGGATTCGGAAATAAAGCCACTAATGCTGGAATTAATTCTAGTTGGAGAAATTCGAGATATACTTGTCCAGTTCAAAGAAAAATGGACCAATTACTCTTTCGCGTACGATTCCACACCAAACATTTATTTTTAGGGTACTGGCTGTGAACCTCTATCATCCAATGCGGATTTTCTGTTGCCCAATATCGACAATTTTGTGTCTGTTCACAATACCATTCAAATAGAACGTAGCTTCATCCGAAAAAATAATATTTTTTACTAAATTATTATCTAGATTGCACATATTTTGCATGCGTCCGCAAAACTCACTGCGCCTATCGAAATCATCTTCAAATAACTCATGCACTGGAATAACTTTGTATGGGTGATATTTGTGCTTTTGAACTACTCGGTGAACAACAGATTTCGGCATGTGTAAATCGGCTCCAATGTGCGACAGGGGAGTACATGGATTTTCTTCCAAGGAAAGCAAAACGTCAAGTTGTTCATTTTCATCTCGAGTAGGACGACCAGATTTAGGCAAATCTCTAACATGACCGAATTCTCTAAACTTAGCCTCTATTCTTCTCACCATCTTTTGACATATGGGAGGACGATCAGGATGGATTTCATTAAATAATTGGGCTGTTTCTATTTGAGTACGTGTTTTATCACCAAACCCAACCATGCATAAAATTTCAATTTTTTCCCGTTCCGTTAACTTCACCATTATTGTGAAAACCGCAACTTTGAAACTACGCTTGACAATAATTATACTTATTTGAAATAAAATTGTCATACAGTTTCTATGGAAATAAACGGTGACAGTGAGACAGTACACTCTTACTTATTATGGAGCCCAAAATGCCATATTTCCAGAAGATTTGATAGATCGTTGGATTCCCTAAATGATATGTTCAATCCTAATTTTTTCAATAACTGTTGAGTTTATGTATAGGACATGGTACATGAAACATGCTTAGAATTTAATGCAAAATTCAAAAATGAAATAAAAAATATATGTATTAATTTGAAAAAATGAAGTTGATGGTCGTAACTTATTTTTGAGCTGAATGTACAATACTTTTCTGTCTGAACTAATGTTAAAGCGTTTTTTTTATAAAGACGATAGAATTAATTATTTTATAGAGAAATGAAAAAATAATTTTTGATTATTTCAATATTTTATTTTAGAATCGGTGACTCGCCCGGAAATAGGAACCTCCAAGATTAATGTTTAAAAAACTCTATACTTTCCTATTTACCTGTTTACTTTGAATTTCTATCACTGACGACAAACAATGAAATTATGAGGACCTATTTTTGGCCACAAACTCCCTGATCCATCGGATATTGGTCTCGTCGATTCCGGAGTTCTACGTGTTATGAAATGTTTTATTCGCGTCACTCATACAGATCGAAATGCCAAGCCGTTTAGAAAATACAATGTAATACACAGCCTTTGCCACTTAACTTTAAGAGCACTTATCAGTGACCTCCATTAAGGTAAAAAGGTGTGACAAACTACAAGAAAACTATTGGATAGAATTTGTTAAAATTTTAAATTTAGCTTTGAGATATGATACATGACTATATTACCTTGAATTTTTCGAAAAAGAATTTTATTTTCTTCAAAATGGTAAATAACGTTTAAGTTGAAAAATATGGTTAAACAGTAATTTCTGAAAGTATTGCATACACTATCAATAATCTCAATTAATTTCATAGCTTAGTTTTAATTCAAAAAATGCCACACCGAGGTTTTCAGAAAAAATATCTAAAATCGCAACTAGCTAAAGTGATTTGGCAACGCTTTTGTTGATCAAAGGCAGAAGAATAAGGAAAACGTCTCTTACTCCCTCGTTACAACTGGCCAGCGTCGTCCTGTCTTGGTATGGCGATATTGTCTCATTGTTCAATAACAATGACTTATGCTGTTTCGCGGCGAAATCCGAAATCGGACCACGCGGCCCACTGATAAATACTCTTAACTCTAATTTGCAGCTAATTTTTATTTGAAACATTACTCTTGGTATATAATATATTAAATTGTTCTGCCCTATAAAATAAATATTGTGTAATATACACGAAACCGATTACAAGGATTTTTCTCCGTAACGAGCATATTATACAAAATACCTGTATTTACCCGTAGCGGCTAAACGATGTTAAATATTTAATTTTCCTTTAAGCCGCATAGCAACATATGTAATTCTAAATAACCGCAATATTAGACGATATGTAAACACGGAAATAAGGATTGCTTGGCTCTTGTTGAAAATCATATATCGGGTGGTCTGAAATGAATACGCCATAGAGTAACCACAGATTCTCCACAATGAAAATAATAGGTTGGTGCAACATGCCTTAGTAAAATGGTTTTTTATGATCAAACACAAGCACTATAGGAAGAATCCTTTAAGGCACTCTGGGAGTGGTGCGTATGCGTATGAAGCGATTCACGTTGGTTTTGAATCGTTGGAGGTTATATTCGTTGAGAAACACGACCTCACGACGGTCCTTCCAAAAGGATGAAGGAATTCTTAAATAATGAAGTTCGAGGAGTACTAAGCTGTACCACAGATGGATGAACGTCAGTGGTTCTCCGTGTATTTCTGCTATTCGTCGCTCCACGTGAAACTGAGCGGGCAATGTCAGTTCAATGGAAATATCTGTAAACAAGTGAAATCCCCAACCTGTCGTCGATGTTCTAGGCTGTCGAGGTTCCTTGTCAGCTCGTGGTATCCGATCAGACGAGTGGCTGTCCTTTCGATGGAATCCAGTAGCCAAAGAGTATGTTTGGGTGCAGATCTCCAGACATGTGAGCAGAGTGATGGTCGAATATGGGCGTTATACAGCTTGTTCAAAATGAAGTCGGCACTATTACTAACTTTCTTACTATAAAAGCTACGAATTCGATTTTCAAAAATAGAATTGAACGTCAGAATCACGTGATATTAATAAAAATGTATGTTTTTTTAAATGGAACCCCTAATATCTGCTATAACCTTTAAATAGAGATTGACATTCTAAACAAAATTTATCGTTTACTACATACCGTTAAAATTAATAACAACGGAAATATTTTAATTTAATGAAATTATACATTTCCTATCGCTGCCGGCTATGAACCGATAACAAGAATTAAAATACTCAACTCAAATCAACTGTGCAAACACATCTTCTTCATGTCGAGCAAAACTCGCTCTTCTGGGGGGATACTATCCTCCAGTAACCCTCCCCCTTATCCACTGTGCGGTATTCCATTGCAGACCACACTGTATATATAATGAAGAACCTACAGCAAATATAATACAAAGATTTATCGTATTCATTATTATATTAATATATTTAAATAAAACATTTATTATTCATTAGTTTAATCAAAATTTCAATATTTAATATCAGTTTGGGGATTTGCATGCACCATAATATCAAAACCATTAAAAAAACTACAGAACAAAATTATTTAGTTTATTGTAGGAAACTAAATTTTTTGGAACCAACTATAAATTTATGTAAGACAAGAAAGAGAATATCTAAACGGTTTACCAATAAGAACGATATCATTTTAAAATGAAATAAAATGAAAATTATTTCAGATATAACCAAACTTTTTATATTATATTAAAGTACAGTCGATAACATTTATGTCTTGAATAACACATCGTTTAAATGTCCACCTCGAGTTCGTCTACACGAGCGAATTCGACGTCCCAATTTTCCTTGGTTTTGTACAATAAATCGGGCGTGATCTGACGAATGTAGAGTTCAATGTTCAATCTTAATGTGTCAAGTGATTGTGGTCTGTTTTCATAGACCTTAGATTGCAAATAGCCCCACAAGAAGAAATGTAAAGGAGTTAAATCACACCTTCTTGGGGGCCAGTTGCATTTCTTGATATTATCTTTTCATCAACATTTCCTTGTAATACGTTACGCCGATAGTTGCAAGCGCAGTGTGACATGTGGCACCGTCTTAATGGAGCCACATATCCTCCAAATAAAGTGCATCTAAATTTAGCCACAAAAAAAATCTGTCTGTATCGTTCACCATCCACTGTAACTGAATCTCCTACCTCATTTTAGAAAAATAATGGTCCGATGATGCAACCATACCATAAACCACACCATACAGTTACTTTTAGCAGATACAAGGGCTTCTCGTGAATCTGTTGTGGATTGCTTTCGCACAAAAAACGGCAATTTTGCTTGTTGACATATCCACTTAACCAAACATGGGCTTCATCTGAAAAGATAATTTTTTTTTGCAAAATTAGGATCCCTTTCAAGTTGTTCTAAACTCCAAGCAGCAAATTCTCGGCGCCTACGATGGTCGAATGGCTTAAGTTCTTGAGACAAAATAATTTTATACGGGTGTAATTCCAAATCTTTTTGCAAAATCCGCCAAGTTGTCGTGTTTTTAAGCTCTAACTGTTGAGCACGACGAGGAATTGACAAATTTGGATCATCTGCAACAGTTCCTCTTACAGCAGCAACAGTTTCAACAGTTTTGGGCATTTCAACGTCTTGCTGGTGTTTTTACATCGTGAAGAGTAAAATTATTTTAAAATTTTCAACAATGCGACGAATGGCAAGCAAAGAAGGGCGATTAATTGGACAAAAATTTTAGCGAAGTGCGCGATAAATGTTCACAGAACGCCTATTTTCGTAAAATTTTTGGATAATAACAGAACGTTCTTGAAGTGCATATTGAGCCATAATAAACTGTTAGAGTATACTGAACATAAATGACAACTAATGACAGGTATAACTTTATTACCATGGTTACCATATCGTTTCAAAATCGTATTGTTCTTATTGGAAAACCCTTTAGATCTGGATAGTTTGAACATATTAGAAGTTAGTATACTTCATACAATTAATAATAAGAATAAGAAATTGTATATACAATTTATACAATTATTCACAATCTTAATAACAGATCCATTGACCATTTAATAAAAATCAAATTACAAGTAATATTGTGAAAAAATGAATGAAGAAATGTACTTTATTTGACGGAATAAACATTTATTATTATAAATAAAATATTCTCTAAATTTTATAAATATTTAAAAAAAAGCAAACATTTCTTCTGGAAATATAGAATTTAATTAATTAAAAACCTCCACTTTAATAGTTCAATTTTTAATTTAATTTGTATTATTATAATATTTAAGTTACCTATTATTTCATAATCCCTCGGGTGTCAATCCGTGTATATACAGTGCAGTTCTTTAATGCCCCTCTGCTAACTTTAGATACATTTTTTTTTTACAAAATTTAGATGTGGCCAATAGGAGAAGGTAAATTACCTTGCAAGATGACATTTCTGACTCTTAAAATGGCGGATTGACGTCATCTTGGTAAAGAAAATTAAATAGGAAGAGGCTACTTGCGATGCATCATTTTGAAGGTTCTATCGAGTACTTTACGATGCCAGAATAATACTTCTCTATTCGCATCCAAAACAAAATTATCCTTGCGCATGAAAGTACCTCACTGTATACATATTATGTCTGCATGTTCTTTACATTTGTTAATATAAACTTTATGATCTTGATGTTAAAGATTATTTTGTAAACTTTCTCAGGAAAACTAGAAAATGTAATTCTGCATTTACCTCTTCAAACCGTTTCTTTCCAAACTTAATCGTTTTCGAGAATTTGTACATTTTTGAAAACCATGTTTTTGTCAATATCTCAAAAACTATAAGAGCTACAAAAACATTTACACTCGAGGATTATACCTCGTATCAAGGTATAACTATCCTGCATTTACACTATAGTAGAGTAGAGTAGAGTTTATACTTTTCGAATAAAATGGCAATATGTATTTTGCTTTTATCGTCCTTATATCATAATTTAATTATTAAATTTTTTTTTTCATTCATGAGGATGACATGACGAAGCTCAAGCTAAATATTGTATAAAAATTCAGAGATATCACAAAATATTGAAGTTTCTAAGGACATATTATAAATATTTCTAAATAAATTTTATTTTTATACGTAATTTAAAAGTTACAGCCCGATACATCTCGTTAAAGTTCGGTAAACTTATGTTTCTAACTTCGTTGCACGTGCCTGTCAAAGGATCAAAGGGTTCCCCGATAATTAAATTTAAAACCGCTTCAATGGGCAGGAAAGAAAAATGATAAGCAATTTTTATAATTAAGTTTTGGAATTTATAAAATATGTATAAAAATAGTATATTAATCAATATGAAACGATGATGCTTTTTGCTACTATTAAAATTGCATTAATGAAATCATTGTTCTATTTAAATAACAGTTATATTTTAAGTTACATTTAACAATTTAAAATATAAAATGAAATCAAAAATATGAATATACGAAATCAAATATTGAATTGCAAATATTTGCTGCGGCAACTCTTCATGGCGACCCAAATATAGAGGATGCTTTATCCCTTTAAATCGCCCATGCTCATTTTAGTGATGAAGGTTTTAGGTTCTCATTATACAGAGCGGACCAGACTTAGTTTCAATCTTCCCCGTTAAATATATTGCAATGGTAACCTGTAATATTTCTAAACGTGTAGATATCAGTTATAACAATAGAAAAAAACAATAAAAAAAATAATATGTCAATGTAATAATTTTGAATAAATTGAGTTGTTTAGTTTTCTAGTAAAATAAGTTTGCCGTTTCATTGTTTATATTAATAAAGAATATAAAACAGTTCCGGCGTGTTAAACAAACCCTATTCAGGATAAAAACTTTCAACATTCCGCCTAATATACAGGGTCCGCAAACGAAGCGTGGACGGAAGATTAAATCGTTATCGAAGAACTTATCAACAATACTAAAATATCTTGAGATATTAGATTAAAAGCGGCATGTTTTAAAAATATTTTACATTATACAGGGTGGCCCAAAAAGTGTGTCAGCATAAAGTTATATTTTTTTAAATGGGACACCCAGTATTTTATTGCATATTTAGGTTCGTATTACTATCATTTATAAGTGCGTCAAATTTTATTTAATTTGGTTCCGTAGTTTCGCAGAAATAAATTAAAAACTAAAAAAAAAGTTTTGCAGTCCTGAATAAAAAATTCAAAAAAAACAATCCAGAACTATTTTTTTAACCTCGGCATTGAGTGAAATTTATGACAAGAGGTCTAGAGATACTATGAATGTAATTGCGTTTATTTATTTTATACAGGGTGTTCATAATAAGCTTTCAAAAACCCCACATTTTAAAATAATTTTTCTCAAGTTTTTCAAATGGAACACCCTGTATATTATTTGGCGATTGGACGTAGAATTCATAGACAATTTTTTTTTGTAATACATGCATATAAGTTATATCCAGCCGTTTTCGAAATAATTGTAAATATCATAAATTATGTTGTTTAAATAGAGTGTTTATTGGTAAATTTTGTTATAGGCAACTAGACTAATAATTGTAAACTAAAGTAAATGTTCAAAATAGCTTCCTTTTACTTAATTTAATGATTTTCCTCTACTGCCAACAGAACTCTTAATTCATTTGCTTCATTAATAACGGGTTTATTGATTTTCATCCTTTTTGTGTACGCAGTGCTTCCTGTTGCTACAAATCTTTGCAACAACTTCTCGAAGGTTTCTGGTCTCGGCTTCCTTTCAATATCTGGATATCTCTCAGCATACACTCGGATCGCGAGGAGGCAATTTCTTGCACATTCACCCATCATATTTACCATTTCTAAAGTTGTAAAATTCGACATTTTGTGTAAGTTAGTACTTAATTTCGACGACTGAACAAATGTAAATAATTTTATTTGGCTGTTATAGTGACAATATAAACAAAAAAAAACCATGGCAACTCGATTAAGAATAAAAAATAAAATTAAATAAATAAAAGTAGCAAAAATGTAGGCTTTTAAAATTTATATCGAAATAACTGAAATGCGGTAATCTCTAAGAGTAAAAGGAAGCTATTTTGAATATTTACTTTAGTTTACAATTATTTGTCTAGTCGCATATAACAAAATTTCCCAATAAAACTCTATTAAAACAACATAATTTATTATATTTACAATTATTTCGAAAACGGCTGGATATAACTTACATGCTTGTATTACAAAAAAAAATTGTCTATGAATTCTACGTCAAATAGCCAAATAATATACAGGGTGTTCCATTTGAAAAACTTGAGAAAAATTATTTTAAAATGTGGGGTTTTTGAAAGCTTATATATAAAATAAATAAACGCAATTACATTCATAGTATCTCTAGACCTCTTGCCATAAATTTCACTCAATGCCGAGGTTAAAAAAATAGTTCTGGTTTGTTTTTTTTGATTTTTTTTATTCAGGACTGCAAAACTTTTTTTTTAGTTTTTAATTTATTTCTGCGAAACTACAAAACCAAATAAAATAAAATTTGAGGCACTTATAAACGATAGTAATACGAACCTAATTATGCAATAAAATACTGGGTGTCCCATTTAAAAAAATATAACTTTATGCTGTCACACTTTTTTAGGCCACCCTGTATAATGTGAAATATTTTTAAAACATGACGCTTTTAATCCAATATCTCAAGCTGTTTTAGTATTGTTGATAAGTTCTTCGATAACGATTTAATCTTCCGTCCACGCTTCGTTTGCGGACCCTGTAGTTATGTTAGTTTCTGTTTCGTGTATTAAACATAACTGAGAAATATTTAGCGCCGTACAGGAAAAGTTTCTAAAATTGATAGAAGTGTCATTACTCCGCTGGGAATGAACCCAGAACATTCGGTTCTCTGGACGACTCTACTAATTGCGGTACGGAATTCTCAAACAACTTTGAACATTACATTTTTGTGTTAGCCGTATACGATTTAGAATTTCCAACATATGTCGCAAATTATCGATGACTCATCTGTATTAATGATAAAACAGATGTTAATGTTCAAGGGTCATGAATGTCAATGTACCCACCCATTTCAGATTCAAATAGCTGAAGACTTCAAACTGTATACGACTAAGATAAAAATCAAACATGTTATACAAACGAAGTTGGCTGAGGAAAATTGAGGGTTCATGGTGCAATAATAGAGCAGCCGTCCGGCAAATGGGAGATTCACGGTTCGAATCCCAGCGGAGCCATAAAACTTAATTTAATTTTAAAAACATTTTATGCATGCCGCAAAATATTTTTCAGTATAAGTATTACATATTTTCATTAAACAAATATAAAATCAGCAAGTATAAATTAATAATGATTTCATAACAGGGCCATAAACCATCAAACTTCCTGAAAGTTTCATTCGACGATAAACCAACTATAAAATTCCCGACACGTCCTTTTTACTGTAGCCATCAAAGGATGAAGGTGATACTCAATAAATAAATTATTGAAGTTGTTCCCAAGTAGTAGCAAAGAAAATTTAAACCGATTTTATAAATTCAATTTAGTAAACAATAAATTAAATAGAAGTAGGAAGTTTTATATTTGACATCAAACACAAATAACGTTATTTCAGTCCTTCTAAAAGTAAAAACTAAATTGTAAATTACCAATCTTCTGTCGTTAACAATGGCATGATTACGCAAACGATACGAAAATTGCAAATAAATAAAAAATAAACAAAATTAAAGATTTAACTTTGATATAAAAATGTATGTATTTTGTTAAAGTATGCAGTTTAATAACTGAATGAATATGTCAAATAAATTAAAAATCAAGACAAGGAAACCAAACTTTATGAATGACACATATCAATAATGATCTAAAGTTGTTAACTTGCTTTGATACAGCTCTTAATGTAGTTTTCCCCATTCATTCTTCCTTTTATCCTTCGCTTATACGTTCCTCATTCATGCTTATTTAAAAACTTTGTTATATATTGATCATTCTCTTTACAACGATCTTAAAGAACACACAAAGAAATATTTTGAACGAAATTACTTAAAATGAAAACATTCCAAGTGAATATAAAAATTCATGAAGTTTTTCAATTCAGACAGTAAATCTCAATGATACCTTACATGTTTAAAGGCTAGTTTTATACTTTACATTACACTAAAAGATTAGTTAAACTACACTTATTCTTTCATTTATTCTTCTGTCTAAGTAAAATTTATACCAGAATAGACACAGGAAGTCCAAATTTCAAGCTTAAACCTAGCAGAACATATGGACCCAATGTTCTATAACCAAAAGGTGTTTCTTCATATCATTCAAAAGGAAACCAGACTATTTAATTTTTTTATTTACCTTACGAATCATACCTATCGTCTGATTTAAGATAAAACCTGGATAGTTTGATGGTTGACATCCATCGATGACATCAACAGCTAATATCGGTTGATTCAAAAAGTTTCTAAATTAGTAATGGGGCGTAACAAGCTCACAAGACAGGTCGCGTGGTATTATTTGTGTGTAATTGGAACGACGACTTGGAACGAAGAAATTGTAAAACTAAGCTTCTTCTAGGACTAACGACTTATCTAATTGTCACATTCTTTGTATAATTTCATTGAAACAAAATGCGTAGCGATAACAAATTAAATTGTAAAGTAAAAATGTGAAGGCGAAGGTAAAATAAATAACGTCCTATTCTGTATCTATATACCAAATTCAACGAGCCACCATAAATGAGAGGTGATTTGGCCACAATATTGTTAGTATTTAGAAAACGTTTTCTTACCTGTGAGAATCCTTCCTAGTGGAATGCAGTCACTTCAATTTGAATTTGTCGTTTTACGAAACATCATTAGATATTGGTTTGAAAGCAAATCAAGCCGATTATTTTAAAATTCTTATTAGAGTTTCCAGCCCCGCGAAGGTTGCTTCAGTTTTGAGATTATAGTTATCGAGATTAGCTTAACCTATTATGTAGCTAAAACCATTTCATCAACACACTCTTCAATACGTACGAATACGAGCCTGATGGACTGTCTTACCCCATCTGACATTGCAGTTCTTAAAATAGCGTATAATTATTAATAAATCAACTTTAACGTTGCGTCCCAGAACTAAGAAACTGCTAGATAAACTGGCGGATTCAGGACAGAAAACCACAAATTATATCATCGCCGACGTTTCGATTCATATTACTTAAACTTCATCCGAGCCGAAATCGATCAGGTACATTCAAGAATATAAAAATATACAACACAAAAAAATATTTAAGTTAAAAAGACAATATTAAGAAAAATAAAACAGTATGTACTTTTAAAGAAAGTTTTACGTTCCTTAATAATGACTTCTTAACGAAAACATTGTTCTGCGTTTAAGTTTAATCAATATTAAACGAAATATCGACGATGAAATAATTATGAATGAAGCTAAAACAAAAATTATTATTACTAGTTTCAATGCTAAAGGGAGAAATGCCGATAAGAGAATTTTTCTCTTATTCTTTAGTGGTTTAGATCGATGGTGATATTTCCCATGAATTTAAACACTAATGTCCCTATCCTCCAATTTTCAATTTATTTGGGTTTAACTAATTCCAGAATTAACTGTCAATTTTCCTAATAGTCATTTCTTATTCACCATTGGAAAATTAAGTAATTCACAAAAATTGACGCCAAGTTTCTGACACATTTTGACAACCGCGGTGACGTCACAATTCTATAGGGTTTTTCAGTTTAAAATGGTTATACATTTAGGTTGGTCACGGATGAAATGAAGGAAATGTCAAAAACAACCTCTCTCTCTCTCTCTCATCGGATTGTCCTGCAGCTATTTACTTGTTTACAACAATGTACTTATGTAAAATTAATAAAACTTATTTTTCATAATCGAAGAAAAAGTCCATTTTCTCCAAGAGACCTGTTTGGTAACTCACAAGGGTCGAACTCAAAGTCACAGTCTCATAAATTATCATAGTATATTTAAAGAAGCGTTACATGTTTCAAGGAATAATAAAGTTTAAATTCAACTGAATCCACTAGCATAGAGTACCGCTGTTTCGTGCAAACTAGCACTTTATCGTCCAGGGGCTCTGCCACAGAGGTCGTCGTTAGGCGACACCTAAAATTTATAAAAAACTAAGTTCATCTCAATTTCCAAATTGAGTGTTTCCCAATTAGTTCGAGAAAATTCATCGTGAATATCCTAAGATCTCCAAAACGTCGTCATATTCCATTTTTGCAAAAGAAAACAACGAAAAACTTTTTTAACAAACATCAACAACCAACATAACCCCAAACTGCTCCAAACAAACATCGTTCTCCAGACTATACTATAGAGGGCACTGCAATGCGTTTTAATCGACGATTAGCTAGGCAAATCATTCAAATTTGCCCGGTTAGTTAAAATCTGCGATTAGAGTAGATTTAAGGTTGGTGGATACGAAATCAGCTAATTATTGTCATTAAAAGTTAATTGTTGAATTCTTGCATCGGTGGATATGAGCATAAGCTTACGGTAACTCTTGGTTAGATAATTAATTTCTAATTTCCATCAAACAGTTCTAAACGTCAGTTAAATAAGCAATATTTAAATTGGAGTATAGTACATTAGATGGTAGTAGTAAAACAAAGGAACATTATTATATTCAGTGTGTTTTAATTTTTTCAGGTAATGATGCAGTATACAAATTCCTGTTCGGCATAAAGTTGACAACACATATCAAGTAAGTGTAAGTTACAAACTTATTTTTAGTATTAGAATTTTGAATATAATTTAATTTATTTTTCAAATATTATGGTAAACGCTAATGACTGTCAAATCAAATCAAGGACTACCTGAAGGCAAAGAATATCCCGCCACTGACACAATCAGAATTTCGAGAAAATCACAGCACGGCTACAGCTCTTTTAAAAATAACAGATGACATACTTGGGGCTAGTGATAACGGTGAAAATACATGTATAATTCTAATGACTACAGTAAAGCATTTGACATCATGGTTCATAGTACTTTAACGTATAAACTAAAGTATTTTGGTTTTGGTGAAACCTATGTTAAATTTTTTAATAGTTACTTTAAGAATCATAAACAGCGAGTTGTTTTGAAGGGTGATGCATCGGATCTACGTAAAACTAATCAGGTAGTTGCTCAGGGAAGCATCTTAGGCCCCCTATTTTTTCTATTTATACGGCTGATTTTGGACTTTTTTTGAAACATTGTTGTCACACCAGTATGCCGATGACACCCAAATTTATTTCTCTTTTAAAAATAGTATGTGCTTATTGGCTATTATTCAAATTATTAATGACCTTAAAACTATGGTTCAAGTGTCGAAGGCGCACGGGTTGGTACATAATAAGTTAAAAGCGCAGTTAATTATATTTGGTACGAATAGACAACTTATGAACTCATTTTTCAAATTAAGATTAATAATTGCATTCTGAAACCTACTAACGAATGTAAAAACCTAGGGATAGTCATTGATTATGATCTGCGATTTGCAGTCAAGTCCCTAATTTAATTAAAAAGTCAATTTATAAATTCTCTACATACACCGACATATTTTTGATACTAAAATAAAACTTACATTGGCTGACTCTCTTGTGATATCTCATCTGACTTACTATAATGTGGTTTATTGGCCCGCCTTAGTACAGGAAGATAAAATCAGTTTTCAAAAAAGTCAGAATGCTTGTCTGAGATTTAGTTATATCTTGAGAAAATTTGATCACATTACTCCAAGTCTTCTTAATTCTGGTTGGCTTAATATCAGTGAACGCTTTGAAATGCACTTAGCTAGATTGATTTTTCGTATTGTCTCATCGGGTATTCAAGGTTATTTAAGCGGTCTTTTAATTAAGGGCTCCAATGTGCATAACCGCGACACTCGACATAGAGAACTTTTTAATATTCCAAGACATCAATCGTCTTTATTTCAAAGATTGTTTAGATATAATGCCGCCATAACTTACAACCGTCTGGCCATTGAGGTGAAGACTGCTCCCGCAATATTTAACTCTAAATTTAAACAGTATATTAGGGAGAGATGAGATCCTTGAGTTGTTAAGTTTTAATAAAATATGTTAAATATAATATAAAGTTCTTTCTTTTTAGGATTCTCATTATTGTCGTTCTGTTGTTTATTCTTGTCCTTAGTAAAATTTAGGATTATTAGTTATTTTAAGTTAAATATACTTTAAAATATTAAATTCAATGGGGTGGTTGTATGAGCAACTATGTTGAATACCGCCACCCGATATTTATTGTTTTTTATAATGAATTTTATCAACAAAATAAAGTCATTTTTGATTTGAATTGATTTGATAAGTAAGAATTATCAGTTGCCGGATATTCTATTTAAAAAAAAAGTTGTTATACCGATCTTATTCTCCGGTGCAATCGAAAATTGTTATAAACTGGTATTGAAAACCCGATTTTGTTACACTATCCATACACATGAAGCACTTACATTGTTGCGTTTATTTTTGTTTAATGTTAAATGTGCGAAAAACACATATTAAACCATGAAAATGTTTAGGTTGGTAAGATATACCCTTGGACATGTGTGTTTTCACAAGTCCGAATTTTAAGAGTGTTGCCACATAGCGAAGTTTGCTGCAATAATTCATTCCTTAGATTGTTTTAATTTTTTATATTAATATATTTTATATAAGTTTATTGCCAATGTTATTATGTCTAGTCCAGAGTTTAAGAGGATTGGCTGAGATTGAAAGATTCGTTCTTGTGCAATGATTTTTTATTTTTTTCTCCTACTACTACTACTATGTAGAGAATAAATGAGAAGTGGCAACTCTGTTGAAGATCCATTTTGAAGGAGAAGACAAGTTTGACATTACGTTGCAGAGTTGCCAAGAACAGTTCTATTTTGTCGTGTTGTATAAGCCGAGGGGCGAATCCTTATGTAAGGTATGGATTTAGTGAGGTAAGCGGGCCAAGCGGTGCGAGGTCAGTATCATCACGTTCAATTTTATTTACAGAACCTTTACTTCATTTTTAATATAAGTTCGAAAATCCGGCAACATTGCTCACATTTTTGTTGTGAAAACCATAAAATCGCTATTTTTATTAATTAATTTCTAAAAAACTACTGTTTACACAACAAATTACCACTAAAAATGTAAACTTTAAAAAAAAATAGTGAAAAGTTCAAATTCGTGTGTATAGATAGTGATCCGAAAAACCTAAAGCTTGGTTAAGACCATTATAGAGAAAGAAATGCCGAAGCCCAACAACATTTCGATTAAAATAAGGACATAAAATAATGCTTCAAAATGAATACTCAAACACAAACTTATCTAATTGTTACAAAATTAATAACGTACTAATAAAAAAATTACAAAAATGGCCACCACTATGCTCTAATCATAAGTTTCTTTTCATATTATCAAAAGAGTTGACTAGCGTTTCTGGAAAAAATACCCTCATCAGTTCCAGTGGAAAATTTTTTACCTTAGGAAAGCGGAAACAGCTTATATTTCTATCAAATCCTGATTTAATGAAAATTCAGATATTTATTTTAATAAACACTCACCACTAAATAAGAAAACATTTTGTTGAACTTTAAAAATTTCCATCGAAAACTAAGGCAAACGGCACTGCGAGGCGACCAGTATTGCTTGAATTATTTGATCAAAAGTAGTAGCTTCTTACTTCAAAACTTACACTGGAGTGTCATACCAACCTAAAAGTACTGGCGGCCAGGGGGAACAAGGTGGAACTCTTGTGGGTCCCTGGTCACTCCGGGATATTAGGAAATGAAAAAGCGGATGAACTGGCGAGAGCCGGATCTGCCCAAAGTCTCAGGGGCCCTGAACCGGCCTTTGGAATATCAAAACAGGCAACAAAAACTACATTAGATAGATGGTCGGAAAAGCAACACCTATCTCGATGGCAAGAGTTACCTGGTCTAATACACGCACGGGCCGTAATGGGAAAACCATCGAAAATACTATCGAATGGCATACTAACCTTGACGCGGCCCCAGTTGAAACAAGTGATGGGTCTGCTAACAGGCCACTGCCACTTGCGAAAACACCTTCAACGGATAGGGCTAAACAACGGATCCATTGAATGTAGACTCTGCGGCGAAGAGGATGAAACCGCCTCACACATAATATACCGCTGCGTAGCGCTGTCCCGCAGAAGACAAAATATCTTCGGGAACATACAACGTGGTGACAACCTCCCACATGACAAGCTTGGTAGAAGGTTACTGGACCTCATAGTAGGAACAAACATCTTCTAACAAGATCGGGGTACACAATAAGCCGAAAGGCTGCAGTGACTTGAAGTTCGGGCCTTTAAACCGACCCCCGCCTTTAACCAACCAACCAACCAAGTAGCTTGATGGTTCGAAACCTAATAGAATAATAAAAAATGGTGTCAGAGTAAGAAGAGTACAAAAAGAAAGGTCGTTAATTTCCTATGAAATGGGGGCCACATTCAGATTGAACACAAATTTTATATGGGGAGCCCCACAACAAGAATGAATATCTTAATAATTGTTAAAATAGTAATGGATATATTACAATTGTAAAATACCGACAACGCTGGTCGGAACAAGGAGGGGTCGCCGAACAGCTTCGGCTATCTTCAACCGGTTCCAATGGCGCGGCGGATGTTTTAAAAGTTTGACGTTTGACGAGTTTCATATTTTAGTGGTATTTTAGCTGTAATGTGTGATATATTTCTATGAAATTAATATACGTAAATACTTGTCATATATTATTCTTTCATTTCACATACCATTACAACCGTAAACCTTTTAATACCTTTAAAATAGAATTAAAAACGTTAACACCGTATAAATCTCCATAAGAAACTTAAAAATCAGTCTCCCTATGACGAGTTTCATATTTTAGTGGTATTTTAGATGTAATGTGTGATATATTTCTATGAAATTAATATACGTAAATACTTGTCATATATTATTCTTTCATTTCACATACCATTAAAACCGTAAACCTTTTAATACCTTTAAAATAGAATTAAAAACGTTAACACCGTATAAATCTCCATAAGAAACTTAAAAATCAGTCTCCCTATGACGTCACTGCGCGCGGCAGACGAAATTGGGACGGAGATCTTACCTTTAGTTACTGTATCAAGATGTATATTTTTTTCTATTATTTCTTTTGCTATATATTTGATAATTAAATCACTTCCATAATCATTATCACGGTCAACCCACAGCTGTCCACTTCTGGATATAGGTCTCTGTAATCTGTTTCCATGTCTCCCTTGTGCTACATTTAGCCAATTTTTGCCTGCCACCTTCCTGATGTCGTCTACCCATCCTTTCTGCGGGCGTCCGAAACTACGTTTAGTCTGTGTAGGGCTCCACACTGTCACTCTATAGGTCCATCTGTCCTCATCCAGTATGGCCATGTGACCCCACTGTCATTTCGTTTTTGCCACTTCTTCTATTATATCGGTAACTCTAGTTTGTGCTCTGATATTTTAATTTCTAATCCTGTCACGAAGTGATATGCCCAACCTGCATCTTTCCATTGCTCTGTGTGTTGTTAGAAGCATAACACTTTATAGTAATTATTAAAATAACCTAGACATATAACGACCCGTTGCCAAGTACCAGGTGTAAACAATAATGCATTCATCTTAAACTTATTAACCTTCTTGTATTCTGATTCAATGATTCAATTACCCAAACATTTTTATCTAAAGTTTGGAATAATACAGACGTAAAGTAAATTACCATAGAACCTTATTTATTTACAAAAAAGGTACGTGGCGAAACGAAGGCATAAGAAACAAAATTTTCTTTCTCAGCTTTCACACCGAAACAGCCTTACTTTAATTTTACTTTAATGCCATACATTCTTTAACATTCGCGCCTCGAAAAGGTTTAGCATTAACCTTTCAACATAAACTTACTAATATATTGTAACATGCCGCCTTGGGAATTTTGTTTAAAGAAGTTTTTATAAGACGACTGAAAATGTTATTTTTCCATATCTCTTAATTTTCTGACTATTTGCAGAACAATGAAATATTGTTATGATCGGATATAATTCCTATAAGTTGTAGTGACACATCTACGGTCTATAGGATACGTCATGCATTTAGGGTTGTATGAGTTATATAATAAGATGCAGTATCCCATTGCAAAGGGCAAAAACGGAGACTCCTCTTTCCAGAAATCGGGGCCCCCGTCTCATATTGGCCTTTGCGGATGACGTGGACATCATTGGAAACACGACTGTGGACGTCAAAGAAGAATTTCTAAAAATAGACTCTGCAGCGAAAAATGTATGCCTAAGAAGAATGAGAGTAAAAACAAATTACATGACCACATCGAGAACGGAGCATAGAGATCGAATAGGACAGAATGTGACGATGGACCAGTAAAACTTCGAAAGAGTCCATGAGTTTAAATATCTGGGTGCCACTATTACGTCAGATAATAGCATGACCAAGGAAATTAACATCAGAATACAAAGTGCCAACTGTTGCTGTTTTGCATTACATAAAATAATAAAATCCAAAAAATGTATCGCGGACGATTAAAATAAGAATCCACCACTCCATTATAAGACCGATTATGACGTACGCCTGTGAGACCTGGACCATGACGACACAGAATGAGAACAGACTGAGTATAGCAAAGAGGAAAATCCTACAAAGTATATATGGACCTACAAGGGATGAAACTACACTACAATATCATAGTAGGAAAACCAGGGAAATAGAGGAGCTGTATGGTCAACCTGATATTGTAAAGATACATAAGGCGGACAGATTCAGCATTAGGAAGACCACGACCACGGTGGAGAGATAATATAGCTTCAGATCTTAGAACTCTGAATGTTGCGTTGCATAAGGTATTTTCAGGTGGTTAGTAATTTCTAGAAATGTTTATACCACTAATTTTATGTTGTACATTGTCAGCCAAAAAATATATTTGACACGATGCGGTAACATATTACTATTTAATTCAAATTTAAATATAATTTTGGCATTTAAATAGATAAACTCTGTACGTGCGTCACAAACCCATGGATCTATAGCCATCGTGACTTAAAACTTCCCATCTTCACGAAAAAAAATCACAAATAAAACGTACAGGGTGGCCAAAAAATAAGAAAATGTGAAAAACAGTAAAGTAACATTAATTTACATGGTACAAAAAAATTTATTAGAAAAATATTTTATGTCAACATGTAAAATAACAGTTATCTACGAAGAAAATATATTTTCATCTATTTTTTCTTGCAAAAATATGGAAAACATCATTATTTGTCAGGTAAAGTAATGGATTTTCAAAGGTACAAGATATCAAGTCATCTGTGAAACAATCAGGTGTCAAAATAAACGTAAATATGATTCTTAAAACTTGATTGATCAAAGATGCGACTCCCAAGAACAAGTAGAAATTGTGCTTATTGTGGGAAATAATGAATTAAAATACAGAATTACACAAGCCTGCAACGTAATATGGGGATTTGAAATTCAAAACGCTGTTTGAAGATTTAAAAAACCTCCGTAAATGCATTGAAAATGGTTGCGGCTTAGCTGAAGCCTAGTAAGAGACAAACTTTTTATTTTCTTTTTAATAAAATATTTTCCATACCTGGGACAAGGAAAAATAGGTAAACAATTTATTTCTCGTAGATGGCTGTCATTTTATATTCCGACATTAAATTTGATCCTTAACAACTTTTTTCTAATAAATTTCTTTGTACCATGTAAATTAATGTTACTTTTACTCTTACTTTACTTTTAGCACATTTTCTTATTTTTTGACCAACCTGTACATTATATTTGTGATGTTTTTTAGGGGATTGGGAGTTTTTAAGGTAAGCAAAACTTTTTATGTAGAATATTGTAAACTACAGATCCAATAATCCATTCAGAAAACTCTTGGAAAGTTAAGCTGTGATTGTGTGAAATGTTATTGAAAATCAGTAATGGATGGAAGAGAGAACTACATATTTTTTGGCTGAATGGCAACAATGCTGAAGTCTGGTTATATAAGATGGTTAAATATTAAAACACAACCATACTTACGGATGAAAAGATAAATCCTGATTTAAATAATCCACTCTTTTACAACCCACACATGAATGCACCATGATTGTTTATAATAAAGACGATTTTTTCACCAATAATCACAAAAAACACAAATCAACCAAAATATATAAACAATCCGTTAGATCACAGAGCCAACGTTGTAATGTTTAGAAGATAGTATTCATTCATATTTTGGCTCCTGGATCGTAGCGCAATAGTAAAGTAGAAATAGATGTTGCCAGAATGCAGTTGGATTTGTTAAAGATTCGATTGATACTTTTAAGTATAATAATATTTCTCTCAGAATCTCTCATCGCCTTCTCACAGATTATAGTAAAATTATTGTGAAATAAATTTATTTTAAGAACAATTGCGCATTAACCTTAAACCAGTTGTAATTGTCAAATTAACAAATTTTTAATTGGGATTAAGATACCTTTGCGATAAATATGTCAATATGCTGCAATAATGACCGAAAGAGGTGGGAAAGACTGTTTGTATTCGTTGCGTAGGCTAGAAATGTACATTTTTCTATCTACAGTTTGTAATATCTTTGCATATAATAGAACGTATGCGGAATTCTGCAATACATTTTGATTTCAATAACGTATTAGACATAGACAAAAGTTACAATCGTAGTTGACAATTGATTTGAGACTATTAAATATTTGTCAGCAGTTAATTTATAGTTGCTATTTTGAGCATTTTGATGTATCAATCAAGCATGAATCTTAATTAGTTTTTGTGCCAAGTACCAAGTTGAATTTAACCCTAAAAACAGTCCTATCAGAGCTATTTCGTCGTATATTATTTTGCGTTTCCGTTTATAAATACTTATGAATGAACATTTGATACTAATATAACCTTGTTTTGTAAGTCATGTCATCACATGTCGAAAATTTAAGGGATGGCTAAAGTCTGTGAAATGGATGTATTCATGATTTTAAAGTGTATTATGAAAACACAGAATATTTTCGATACTTTGAAATAAAAATAATCGGCGACCGAGGTTTGATGTGATGAAAATAGAGCACCAATTTTTCGGCGTCGTCATTTCAATTTTTTTCGAAATTAGGAATTATTTTCGTAATACGTATATCGGAAAGATAACCGCGTCTATTACCTACGAAATCAGTCTTTGTTTTAATATTTTTCTTAAGCGAAATTTTGATGGAATCGTATTATTTTAATGACATGAAAGTGATGACACACGTGTAAAGATTTACCGTACAGACTTTTGATATAATATTATACACTCCATGTGCATTATGGCACTCGCGACTTAGTCTACAACTCCTATCGACTATCAAACCTGTAGTTGATTGCGGCATTTATTGTTTGCTAATATTTTAACTTTAATTGACATTGAAAAATAATGAGGAAACGCGAACGAAGCAGGTTTTAGAAAGAAAAAAAAGTTCTTTATATGTCAGGTACGGAAAAATAACATCGTTAGTTATGTAGAAACTACATAAACATGGTTTAACTATAGCTATTAGTTAACAGCACCAGGAGACTAATAGTACGGCAGCCCGTTACCAGGATTTCAGACTGATCACGACCTACATTTTTTGAGTTTTTTGATGATTTAATAAGGACTTGAGAATGAAATTAACAAGATCGGACATTGGCAACGTTGCGAAATCATTGAGAATCATCTTTACATATTATGTAAGAAAAAGTGGTAGTAATAGTTATCGCGCCTCGTCCTTTTTTTTTATTTTTTGATTGAGAGTGATGTTTTTGATGAGATGAAAATAGTAACTGACATTTTCCGTGCGGTGAATAGTTTTGGCAAAATCGAAAATTGTTTACAGCGGAGAATTCAACTTATCACGCCTCCGTCCGTTTTACTTGCCGGATGTTAGTTTTCGTTATTCGTGACCGGAAAAAAATGAGAACGGACATTTTCATCGACGCGCAACCGCAGTGTTGGATCTTAGGTATGTGATTTTTTTAACGTTGTTCGAGTTATCGCGCCTCGTCCGTTTTCAAGCAGAAATCATGTATTGTAGCTCGGAAATTGAGAAATATGAACTGACATTTTTACACATACATTTTTTAACAAAACCGTTTTCAGTCAACACAGCGCGTGTATTAATAATAATGCAATATGGGGACATAGCTGATGCTGAGTTGTTATAGACAACCAAGCCACACAGAAAGCCGTCCCATGCGCGCGCCGTGTACCGCGATCATGAATTATACAGATACGAGATCCGACTCCGCTGCCCTCCCTGCAGCTGCGCAACACGGAAAATGTACGTTCGACACAATTTACTATTTTTTAGAGTGTCATCAACAATTTAAAAAAAACCCGGGCGCTGTAACTTTTTGATACCCCTTTTCTTCACATATTTTATTTAAACTATAGAATTTTTGAAACACTCAAAACGTCCGTTGTCAAAGAATTAACGTTTTTTTAATGTTTTTAATATGATTTCATCAAGAACGGACAAGGTGTAGTAACAAAAAGACGATCTGCTTTCTTACGGACTGAAATCACTCTGACGGGTAAGCGCAGCGTTGCCGAACTTTTTCGCTCGACTAAAACTTCCTTATTTTTTATTAATCTAGCGATTAGTCATTGACTAGATGAAGGCGTGAAACAGGACATTTTGGTAACGGGCTGCCGTACTATAAGCTTCATTGTTTGTGATATATGCCTCGCTATATAGCGTGCCTCCGATTAAGTCGGCACGATTGCTAACTTTGTTATTATTAGAACTACGATGTTATATTCTTTAGGATGTTGGAAGTGGCACGCATATTTTTAGTAATAATTGCGGGAATTAGATATTCAACCTATACATATCAATGAAACCATTTCCATTTTTAAAGCAATATTCCCATTACAATGTTATTACAAAAGTTACGAACAGGAAAAAGGGGAAAAATGTACTTTAATAATATAAAAGAACAAGTCTCGCCTGACAACCCGAAAAATAACGACTTAAAAAATAGAAAGTCATTTCGTAAAAGTTGTTTTCCCAGCGCTCTGGCTCTAATGGTTTTTTAATAACAATACAGCGAGCTAAGAAAAGAGGTATAAGAAACCCCAAATAAACTTGTGCGCCTCTCCAAACCGAAGGATGCATTATTGAAGACATATTTTGTCAGCTTTCACAAGCTTGTTCAATCCTAACACAATCTGTCGTTGATTGCCTTTCTTCTCCGGTTTTCCATTGTTTTTATTAGCCCAGAGGGTCATTTATTTTAAGAGATATTAATAGCCCTACGGGTAGAATGCAATAAGTCTTTACGCTCTAACTCATTATTTAAGAAAATAAAAATGTAGGTGTCTGTTTTCGTAAGTGCGCAGATAGAAAATATATTTATATAGATTAAAGCTATGAAAGAAAAAATAAACGTTGTTACTTTGAAGGGAAACAAAGTTGTTATAATTATAGTAATATACTCAATATAGAGATTTTTAAGAATGAAATGAGTAGGGTAGACCGGGGATAAAAGTGCCACGGGGAGAAAGTGCCACTCGCCGCCATTTTTTTAAGTTAAACGAAACGCGCTCTACGCCAACATTCCAAGATAGGGTTTATACCACTGCCCGCAAGGCACATGCTTTTAGTATCGAAGTAATCGTCTAAGAGAGAGGACGTGTCATTTTTTGTTTCCTGCGCTAAGAAGTAAAAATTTGCTGTTGTCTATTTTTTGTTCTGCAATAGTTAGGTTTCAACGAATTTAAACCAGGTAAGTTTGCTCTAATACTTTATTGATTCTATTTAGTTGTAGTGCTGTCAAATCTTCAATATTCAAGATATTTTTTTTGTTATGATCAATAATATTGAAAAAAACTAGTTGGGGTTAAAAGTGCCATGTGGCACTTTCTACCCCACTATGGTTATTGATTTGTAATTATTGAAGCGTCATTATTAAATCAGATAATGTTTTTTTTTCAGAATGCGTAATTACACTAGGAAAACTACGAGGGGGCAAACTTCCTTAGAAGTAATGCGTCGTGCAGCTGATCTTGTTACAGAAGAAGGACAGTCAATTAGGCATGTGGCCAAAGCTCTTAATATATGTAGAGTGTCTTTAAACAGATTTATCCAACGCCTTACCACCAATCCCAACCCGTCGTTTGGCTATAGATCAGCACGTAAAGTTTTTAATGATGAGGAAGAGCTAGCACTTACTGAATATTTGACACAGTCTGCACAAATATACTTCGGTTTAACCCCAAAAGACGTGCGTCGTCTAGCATACGAGTGTGCATTCCAATATAAAAAAGATATGCCAGACTCATGGCGTCATAACAAACAAGCAGGTGCTGACTGGTTTGCAGCGTTTTTAAAAAGAAATCCCCGCCTTTCAATTCGAACACCTGAAGCAACGAGTTTGGGAATCTTTTCACAAAAAAAACGTGACTGATTTTTTCGACAAATTAAATAGTGTTTTGGAGCGCTACTCATTCACTGCTTCCACCATATGGAATACCGACGAAACGTGAGTTTCAACTGTCTTAAGACCCCCAAAGATTGTGGGGGTGAAGGGGTCAAGACAAGTAGGTGCTCTTACTTCAGGCGAAAGGGGTACAAATGTTACACTTATAACAGCAGTTTCTGCAAGTGGGCTTTGTATACCCCCTATGTTTTTATTTCCCCGAAAGAATTATAAAGAGTATTTTATCCGGGGTGGACCACCTGACAGTATTGGTACGGCCAACTCATCCGGTTGGATGACAGAAGATAGCTTTCTTATATTTATGAACCATTTCATCAAACATGTAAAACCGACAAAGGAATCACCAGTCCTTCTGTTATTAGATAACCATAGTTCGCATTTGGCTATATCAGTTTTAAATTTGGCGAAAGATAATGGCGTTGTATTATTATCTTTTCCGCCCCATTGCTCCCATCGGCTACAGCCATTAGATGTGGGTATATACGGCCCATTCAAAAAGTACCTGGCTTCTGCGCAAGATACCTGGATGAGAAGTAATGCAGGAAAGAATATTACGATTTATGATATTCCATCGATTGTCAACTCAGCTTACCCTCTAGCGATGTGTCCTAACAATATCTTGAATGGCTTTAAAAAGAGTGGCATATTCCCTTTTGACCGAAACGTATTTACAGATATTGATTTCGCTCCATCATATGTCACAGATCGGCCACTGCCTCTTAACGAAAATGACAATCAGGGCAATGAACTTCTTGAAAATGAACCACAAGCCGTCCATGACAATCTTCAAGAGCCCATTTATAATATCCATTTTCAAGAACCCATCCCTAGTGAAAACAGTCAACATCCCACCGGTAATAAAAATTCGCTGCAATCTATCTTTGATAAAAATGACCAACCCCAAGATAAGGAATGTATAAAGAACATAGACAATTCCGAAAATCCAGTTGCTGGACCATCTAACGGTCTTAACCTGTTAGCAAAACAAACATTTTCTCCACATACAGTAAAAACGCTTCCCAAAGCGGGACCTCGAATAAGATCGACCAAAGGCAGAAAACGTAGGTATACTGCGGTGCTCACCGATACGCCAGAAAAGGATGCTCTAGAGAAGGAACAGGCAACAAGATGCCAGAGAAATAATAAAGAAATTGAACAAAAGAAAAAGCAAGTGAAAAGGAAGGTTTTCTTGACCAAAAAGCTTGAGCATGACTCGGAGTCCTCAACCGATTCAGAAGATGACTGTCTTTGCCTAATATGTTGTGATTCATATTCACAGAGCTTACCTTCAGAGGAATGGGTGCAATGTAGATCCTGTAAAGAATGGGCTCACAACAAATGTGTTACGGGAGACTCAAAATTATTTATTTGTTTAAATTGTGACAGTGACGTAGACTAATGTTTTTATTTTTTAACCCTTGGTTGTTTAGTTGTTTATGTTTAAAAAATGTCATTTATTCCCTACTTTCACATAAATGCATTAAAAAACAGCTTTGCCTATGTATTTTCTATCCTATGCTATCATGGCACAACTTACCCCATTGGTGTCACTTCCTACCCCATATATTGGGTAAAAAGTGCCATTTACCAAAAACCATAAAAACTAATATTAACAGTGTTTTGAATATGTTAGGTATTTTCATCATGTATTTTTTGATAACTTAAAGTTACAGCCACTAATAGAAAAAAGAAAAAGAAAAAAAAATCTGTCTTAAGTTTTAAAAAAAAATACATTTAGTAAAAATGGCACTTTTATCCCCGGTCTACCCTACCATCGCAGAACTACAATAGCCTAGGACCTTCGATAATTTATTATTCAATAAAGTAAAGAAAATGGTTCAAATTGAGAGTTGGTCGGCTACCAGAACTTATAAATATTCTCCATGCCTCATTAATCTCAACAGAAATTAAAAAATACTTTAACAATTTTTGATTTTTAAATTGTATTTAATTTTTTTTATATTTTTGGTGGCGTATAGTATTCTACTGGTGTGCATCTCGTGTCGTATATTTCATATTCGTGAATCATCACTTCCATTACCGCTTGTGAATAACATACTATTATTCAGCAATGCGAGGGGGGAGTGGGGCAAAAATTATCTCCATATTTCTAGTAAAATAATGTTCTAAAAATAAGCACAATCCTTTGAATTTTATTGTTGTTAGTTACCGATGCATTAAATAGTAACTTGCAAGGAAATCAAAATGGAAACAGGCAAAAATGAAGGAGATATGCTCTTTGGAGAAAACATCGACAGGTGCACGATGAACTACGCCACTGATGGCAGATAAAAATTGACCTTACACTAGAAATGCTGCTCTTTGGAGCTCTCTGGACATTGACAGGCGCATTGTAAACTACGCCACTGGTCGCAGGTAAAAATTGACTTTACATTACAAATGCTGCTCTTTGGAGAAAACATCGACAAACAATGAAACACGAAAAATAACATACATACTATTTTGACTAACGCGGCAGCGTCTGACTTTGCCCTGTATGACCGACCACAGCGAAGTTCATGATCCGCCCCTGTGCTGCTCTTAGGAGGAAACATCGACAGACCAACAGTTAACTACGCCACTGGCGCCAGGTAAAAATTGACTTTACACTAAAAACGCTGCTCTTTAGACATTAACAGAGGCACGGCAAACTATGCCACTGGTCGCAGATAAAAATTGACTTTACACTACAAATGCTGCACTTTGGAGAAAACATCGACCTAATCACGCTCAACTATGCCACTGGCAGCAGACAAAATTTGCCTTTACACTAGAAATCCTGCTATTTCGGGATAACATCGACAGGCGCACGGTTAACCACCGCACTGGCCGCAGATAAAAATTGACCAGAGTTACATTCCCCTGAGAATGGTCGTTTTGCGCGTTATGCAGAATCATCAAAACTATTATTAGACTTCCTAGATTTTCTTAGATGCGTTAGATGTTCTCATGCAATGTCAGCATTGCAAACATTATAAATATATGTAACAGAATTAAGATCATCATTCTTATTGTAACGTCTTAGATTGAAATAAAAGTTTTTTTTTTAAAAACAAACTCTCGTTTTTCGAGTTGTTAACTGGCGCAGTCGGGTCGGATTTTGTCAGCGGTTCCGCGCATCGAGCGTATATTCCGTGTTTGTATCTACAATTAGTGACAAAAACGAACATTTTTCAAAAATCTGCGACGTGCAATAAGTCTCAACCGACCAGGGAACCGGGAACAAGCATCGTCCCACGTCCTATTGGTGCGAGTACAGGGAACAAGCATCGTCCCGAGCTCATAAGTAGTCCAGGGAAGGACAGCATCGCCATTCCTATTGGAACCTAGTTAGGAAATGAAAATCGAAGCAATCATCACTTCTATATTGTAAGTGCATCCTTTAAAAATATTTTTCCTTATTTTACCTTAATTGCTGTATTGATTAGTCTCTTTATTTGATATATTTTTTAATCTGGACGATTTATTATCGGACCTTGCAAATCTATTCAATATGCAGAACCAACAACCTAATTATCATCTTATTAGATATCAAGCGGATAACATCCCTAATTTCGACGGAAATCCGAAACAAATTAATAGATTTTTGAACGCTTGTGAAAACTTTTTCGAAAATCATAAAGATACTTCAAATTCTGGCGCAGCCATAAATATTTGCCTTTTTGACACCGTGTTAAACAAATTAGTTGGTAGAGCAGCTGATTTAATTGCCTCTCGAACCGAGTTAAAAACTTGGGTACTATTAAAAGAAGCAATAATTTCCACTTTCGCCGATCAAAGATCAATCGATTGTGTTCTTCAAGATATCATTACAGTAAAACCGGAAAAGAATGAAACTCCGCAACAATTTGGCCTGCGTTTGCAAGATGCCCGTAGCTTATTATTTGCTAAAATAAATATGTCTACGGATACAACGGAATTAAAATTATTAAAAATTACGGAATATGATAATTTAATTTTAAAAACGTTTATTAATGGGCTTAACTATCATATGCAGTTAGTAGTACGTTTAAAAACCCCGAAAAATCTAGAAGAAGCTATGAGCTATGCCTTGGAAGAAGAAAATTTCATGTATTATAAAAATCGCGGAAATTTTGGTACGAAACCAAATGTTGATTTAAATATTTTCAAAAATAAAGCAAATACGCATCCGCAACAACAACATTATTCCACTAACACACAACCCCGATTTTTCCAACGAAATTATTCGTATATGCCAAATAATAATACGTCAATGAACCCCAATTTTAACAGACCACATTATAACGGTTTTAATCAAAACGGTTTTAATCACTTTAAACAACCTTCTGCAGTTTTTAGACAAGGACCTGTCCAATCTGTCAGACCAGGATTTCAAAGACCAAATTTTAATAACCAAAATTTTATGAATAGACCCAATCCAAATTTTAGACATTTTTCTAATCAACAAAATAATCAACGTATGTCACCCTCCAATATGTCACGATTAAAGAAACCAGAACCAATGGATACGTCATCAGGTTACGCAACCATTAAGCATCCTAATCATTTTGCAAATAGCCAACCAAGACGCGATACTCTTGTTGAGGAACTATTTAATCAAGCGGTCGAACCGATGTATAATTCAAACGATCAAAATACCGATTTTTACGTGAACCCCGATGATGACTCTCAGTATTATACTGATTCTAACGAAACGTTGTATCAGCAATACGAACAAGGTTATGATATTCCGCAGGAAGAAACTAACCTATATGAAAACCAAAATGACTATCACGACGAAAATTTTCAGGAAACCCCGAATTTACTCAACCCTCCATAATAAATTTAAATAACTATACAAATTCAGATCTGCCAGTAATTTTTATTGAAGAAATTAATGCAACATTTTTAATAGACACTGGTAGTGGTAAAAGCTTTATTAAACCTGACCTTGCTTATAAAATTTATCCAAATTTTATTTTTTCAGAACTTTTTACTGTTAGAACAGCTCATGCAATTTCTATGCATAACGAAGTAATCGATATACCAATATTCCCCTCATTTAATTGCTTAGGAGACCACAAGTTTTACTTATTCGATTTTTCACCAAAATTCGACGGACTTTTAGGAATTGATTTTTTAACACATATTGGCGCAAATATCGATTTACAAACTTATAACTTAAGAACGCTGAACGCTATTTTACCTTTATATTATCAAGCTAATGTTCAAACTATGCAACATTTTGAAACTGTTGAAATAACGATTCCCCCTCGTACATGCCAAAAAGTAAAATTACCTGTCAATATATCAACCGGTATAGGAGTTTTAAAATATAAAAAATTCGGAAATGCTGAAATGCCAGAAGCATTAGTTAATGTTATTGACTCTTTTGCGACGACCCTCGTAACAAATCCAGGCGAAAACCCTATCAAAATTACTATATTTGAACCTCTAGAAATCGAAGTTTTGGACGAAAATGAAACTAATTTTATCGAAAAAATGGAAACCGATACGGAACTCACCGAATATCTTGACAACATTCAAAAACAAAATTTAAAAAATTTGCGCTTGTCGCACTGTAACAAAGAAGAATATAAAGCAATTAGGAACTTATGTTATGAATACCGAGACATATTTTATAGTGAAGGTACCCCTTTAACTTTTACTAACCAAATTAAACATAAAATAAACCTTACAGAAGAAACACCTATATTTACTAAAACGTATAGATATCCGGAAATTCATAAACAAGAAGTAAAATCTCAAATTAATAAAATGCTCGAAAACGGAATTATTCAAAATTCAAGCTCACCGTGGAGTAGTCCAATTTGGATAGTACCGAAAAAACTAGACGCATCGGGCATGCGCAAATGGCGTATTGTAATCGATTATCGTAAAATTAATGACAAATCAATCGATGATAAATTTCCATTGCCCAATATTTCCGATATTCTCGATAAATTGGGTAAAGCTCAATATTTTTCGACTTTAGACCTTGCAACAGGATTCCACCAAATCGAAATGGAACCAAACGACATCCCCAAAACGGCTTTTTCAACAGACACGGGCCATTACGAATTTAAGAGAATGCCCTTCGGTCTTAAAAACGCCCCTTCAACTTTTCAGCGCGTTATGAATAACGTTTTACGCGGACTTCAAAATGAAATTTGTTCTGTATACTTAGACGACATAATTATTTTTTCCACCTCTCTTCAAGAACATATCGATAGGTTAAGAGCCGTATTTGAAAGACTAAGACAGTCAAATTTTAAAATTCAACTAGATAAGTCAGAGTTTTTACATAAAGAAGTCGCTTATTTAGGGCACAAAATAACTAAAGATGGTGTTAAACCTAACCCCGACAAAGTTGACGCAGTCAAGAACTTTCCAATACCAAAAACCCAAAAGGAAATTAAGTCATTTTTAGGTTTAGCGGGTTATTACCGTAGATTTATAAAAGACTTCGCGAAAATTACTAAACCACTTACACTGTGTCTCAAAAAAGGCGCAAAAGTTGAACATTCGCCACCTTTTATTAAATCGTTCAATCACCTCAAAGAACTATTGATCAATTCACCTGTTCTTAAATATCCAGATTTTGAGAAACCGTTCACCCTTACAACGGACGCATCAAATATAGCCCTTGGAGCTGTACTCTCGCAGGGAGACCCTCCAAATGACCACCCTGTAGCTTTTGCATCACGAACTCTAAACGAAACCGAGCAAAGATATTCCACAATAGAAAAAGAACTTCTAGGTATCGTTTGGGCATGCAAATATTTCAGACCATACCTATATGGCCGAAAATTCAAAATTTACACGGATCATAGACCCCTAGTTTGGCTATTTAATTTAAAAGAACCCAACTCTAAACTTGTACGTTGGAGACTTAGACTAGAAGAATACGATTACGAGATCATTTATAAGAAAGGTAAACAAAATACAAATGCAGACGCACTTAGTCGTATTTCACTTCACGCAATCGAATCAGAATCGATAATCAATAACCCCGGCGATATAAGTCGAGATATCGATCAATTTTTACAGAATAGTTATAGTCAGTTTAACCCTGAAAACTTAGACCCTGACGATGCAAGCAAAAATCTCACAAATACTAAAAATCCAAATAGTCCAAAAATAAAAATTTTACAAAACATACAAATTAAACCCCCACGAATAGAAATTAGGCCTAATGATGATAACACAGACAATACAGTACACAGTACTAACGCCGAGGATAATTATTCAAATATGACTTTATTAGACGAAATTATTAATAACAAACCCCATCAAATTATTATTAAAAAATCCCCTTATGACGCTTACGTTAAAACTAAACGCGAAACTTTTGATGGCAACCAAATTATTCATGTGACCATTCCTACGAATATGGCAACTATTGTTAATTTTCTTAAAGAATTCTTAACTAATAAAAATACCTATGTTTATTTCTTCTCTAAAGAACTACGGCCTTATTTTCAACAATCCATGACAAATCACTTTAAAAATTTAAAACTTATAGAGTGTACGAAATTAATAAATAACGCTCAACCGGATGAAAGAGAATTAATCATTAAATATCGACATGAAAGTAAAGCAAACCACCGAGGAATCGAAGAAACATGTAAATTCTTAAAAGCCAATTATTATTGGAAATCTTTAAAATCGGACGTAACAAAATACATTAACAATTGTGAAATCTGTCAACGTTCAAAATATAATCGTAAACCCCCTGACCAACCATTAGTGTTAACAGAAACGCCTAGTAAACCATTTGAAATAGTACACGTCGATACATTCATTATTGGTAAACAAAAATTTTTGACAATCATAGATAAATTCTCTAAGTATGCACAAGCTCTTCCTTACACCGGAAATGCAGTTTCCTGCTGTGACCAATTAATTAACTTTTTCTCATTTCTTCGCGTACCAAAACAAATCGTATCAGATAACGGATCGGAATTCCAGAACGAAGTAGTCAGTGGCTTACTAAAAGCTCATAATATAAAAATTCATTTTACCACCCCCTATCACCATGAGTCGAACTCACCCGTAGAAAGATTACATTCGACGCTAATCGAGCACATTCGTATTTTACGCGAATCAGATCCAAATGCTGACGTCATAAAATTAATGCCGTATGCAATTATTGCATATAATAATACAATTCACTCTAGCACAAATTTTACCCCATACGAACTCGTCTTCGGACACACGGATTCTAGAGACCCTATGGATTTAATACCATCTCACGTATATACAGAGTATATAAATAACCATAAAAATAACACCCAAATTTTATATGATAAAATTACCGAACAAACAAAGGAATTAAAGCTTAAAACCATAGAAAAAATTAATAAAAATAAAACCCCTAAAGAACTGATTATAGGTTCTCAAGTTTATAAAAAATCAGACAGCCGATCAGGAAAAATTAAAAATAAATTTTTAGGACCATTTGTGTTGACCGGTATCTTAGAAAATAATAAAATCGAGATCGAAAACCCCAAATCAAAAAGAAAAGAAGTCATTCACATTAATGAAACTAAAATTATGCCCCTTGTTCCAGATGGAGCTGGACCATCGCATCAGGAATAGTAAAATTCCATGATTTAAACGATCACCCCGGAATTCTACCCTTCAGGCTAGGAACCGCCCAACTTGAATCCAATAAATGGACCTTTATTCAAAATTTTGACTTAACCCCTATAATTTCCAAATTTGAAACTCTAAAAAATCAAACAGATAGACTCTCTTCTATCATTAAGAATAATAGCGAATACTATCAAGGTTATCTTAATTCTTTTAGCTCACTTTATACGCTTGAAAAACGAATAGAACATTTAATAGACCAAATTTTACCATTTAAAAATGTTCATAGAAACAAAAGAGGCCTATTTAACCCTTTAGGCACATTTATTAAAAGTATAACGGGAAACCTCGATCAAAATGACGCAGAGCAAATCGATGCAAAAATCAAAAGGTTGCAGGAAAACCAAAATAAATTAAGAATCGACGCCATAAATCAAATTACAATTTTAGACTCTACAATCAACAAATTTAAGTCAATGATATCAAATATCACACATAATCAATTGCTCTTAAAATCGCACATTGTTAGAATAGAGGCAACAATTAAAGAGGTTGGAATACACCAAACTAATTTTGAACAGTATTTTCTTACCCACATGGTAATTAGTCAAATTACACTAATGTATCAGTCAATTTATGATATTCTCGATAAAATCGAAGTAGCTATCACATTTACAAAAATTAACATACTTCATAACTCCATAGTAGATCCAAATGAACTTTTATCCGAGATAGAAAATATTAATAAGCATCTAGATGCAGATAAACTTCCTTTAGAAGTTAAACCCCAAAATATTCTTAGTTTTGAAAAAATATTAATAATCAAAAGCTTTTTAAAAGGATTTAATATTGTATTTGTATTGGAATTACCTCTTGTAGAATCAGAGACGTATCAATATTTCAATTTATTCCCCTTACCAATTCCCGATAACCAATCATTTTTCGTCAACCTACCCTATAAGCCTTACCTAGCACTGAGCAATAACAAGTATGCCTATATGGACCAAAGATGTATGGAGATTCAACCCGAAAGCTACTTATGCAGAGAAACTCGCACTACCCTAACGGAAGACATCCCTTCCTGTGCAGTCCAACTCATCAAGCATCACACAAATGTCACTTCCTGTCACCCTTTCAAGATACAATTACACGAAGTTCAAATCCGAAAAGTGGTCGATGGTAAATGGATATTAACCGTCCCAAATCGCCTAATCAGCACCATAAATTGCCAAAATTCAGTGGAGAATATACCTCTTTATGGGTCCTATCTTTTGGAGTCCCCAGCCGATTGCAAAGTCAAAATAAAATCAATCATATTGGAAAGCTACAAGCCAAGCCGAATCAGCTTCGCCGAAGTAAATTTACCAATCCTAAACCTCAGCCTAGTCAATCAGCATCAATCAATTTACAACCCTCCTGCTATGGACCTTAACTATGTCAACCTCAAAGCCACTAAAGAAGTCGAAGCCCAGTTACAAGAACAGAAGGAAAACCTTGAAGCCATGACGTCAACGGTCTACATCAATCGAACTAGCTTTTGGACAATATTCCTTTATATTTTTATCATTTTAATCATAATATTTATCATATATCGAAAATGTGTAAGAAAATCTAAGATTATTATTCAAAAATCAAATGATCCAATTTTATAATTATTAATTAATAATTATTTGAAATCACGCCCTTTAGAACGTGCTTTCAACTAAGAAGGGAGGAGTTACATTCCCCTGAGAATGGTCGTTTTGCGCGTTATGCAGAATCATCAAAACTATTATTAGACTTCCTAGATTTTCTTAGATGCGTTAGATGTTCTCATGCAATGTCAGCATTGCAAACATTATAAATATATGTAACAGAATTAAGATCATCATTCTTATTGTAACGTCTTAGATTGAAATAAAAGTTTTTTTTTTAAAAACAAACTCTCGTTTTTCGAGTTGTTAACTCCAGACTATAAACGCTGTTCTTTGGAATAAAAATCGACATACGGTTAACTACGCCACTGGCGAAAGATAAAAATTGACTTTACATAACAACGGCTGCTCTTTGTTAGTAAAGTAATCGGAACATTTTGAGAATTTAGTGTGATAGTGAACAGATTGCATTAACAAACCTGAGCACCCTCAGAATCTAAACGTTTCTGTATACGTTTCTGACTAATCGTAATTAGAAAACTGTGAGTCAAATAATCATTATCATACTATTTTTACGTAATTAACATTCCAGCTTTTATTCACTGGTAGTTACTCTGCGGAAGTAATAATTCATTACTCACGAAACAATTAAGTCAAAGCATTTTTATTACTTACGGTTCTCTAAAACCAATTAATTCGACAATTTTAATAATCTTTTAAAAGCAATAGTAAGCGAATGAAACCATACAGGATCTTTTAATTTTACTTCCAGAATTCCGAAGTTTGGTTAAATTAATCAATATTTTATCAAAAAATTAAAATTCCTCCCCTTTAAAATTCCAAAATATTTTATTATTATCTACAGCGCTGCCAAATCGTAATGAGTTTCTCAAAATTTCGATTATTTATTTGTTATTTTTATTGTAAGTGTAAATGGCCGAAATTATTTGAATACCCTGTATTTTTTGATATATATATTCTACGCTTTATAAGAGATTCTCTAGTCTTATGCCGATCCAATAATTCTCATCAATCATTAAGGTTCGTTGATTTCCATCTTTTAATAATGATTGACAACTTTACGTCTAAGTTAGCCATTTCTAATCAAATAGGGATAAACTTGCATTTAACCTATACACATCATAAATTATTGTACTATTAAATTTTCTTCTGATTTATTCTTCATGGCATGTCGTACCGCACGAGAGGAAAAACTTACTTAAGTTAAACTTACTATAAAAATAATAATCATAATTTAAATAAAATTTACTAAAAATCTGTAAAACTTATTACAATCTATCGAAACTTTACTGTACACGCGATCTCCCAAGCGGTAACCCATCCATGGGGTAACCTAGCGTCGTGTCGCTTGACTTCTTCGATCGATGGTTTGTTCCCTGTTTAAGTTCTCCACCCACTATTTGTTATTAAGATCGAAATCCCAGGAACGCGTTGCTTCTGATTTGAGTCTTTTATTCGTTTAAAAATATTTTCAACATTCCATTTAAACTTGGTTGTTTTTACAATAAAAGATACTTAAAGTAATATAATAGTCGTCAGTGAAATGGGCCATTTATTTTAGAATATTTAGCCACTGGAGTTATAAATAAATTATTTTAAATTATGTGTATCTTCAATATTATTTTAGGACAGATTATTAATGAAAAATGTAATTAATACTATAAAGGGTGTTATGGAAATGACATATTATATTTAAATGGGTCCCCCAAAGAGTGGGTGTCCTAGAGAAGCGTTACATATATTTTTTTTCAAATCGACAGTTTTAAAAGTGGGGTAACAAACCCTCTTACTCACAGTTGACTCCGCGGTAATTAATCATAGCACCTTGTGGCAGTATATAAAAAATACCTGTTACGCGCAATATTGCCAAACTGTGTAAAAATGTAAAACTTTAGTTTCTTATAAAAATAACTATTTAGCTTACTTAGAAAGTAAATCCAGGACGCTGTAAGGAATCCAGGGCGCAAACACCTTTAGTTATTTTTTCTATAGGAAAAGCTTTACGCTCATCACGTGCCCTGGTGATAGTGTGAGACTGCATAATAAGCTCATACCCACTAAACCCCATTCGGCCTCTTCTTTCCAATCTCAGAACATAACCGGCATATCGTCGAGAAAAAAACACATAGTGAAACAGAACAAATTACACTAAATCACTTAAAGAAACACACAGACACCAACGAGTTTCAAATCAGTTTTTTTGAAGATATGCACCTATTATTAGATTACACAAAAGCAAAAATACTAACGCAAAATTACACTTTCCAATATCCTACCGTACACATAGAACAACAGCACTATAGGATACAAATTATTTCGCAATAGAAATTCAGAAATAATAAAAACTCAAATTTTTAATGGGCTAATCAAATTTACTAATCCTTTATTGATGAAATAATTATGTTGATAGACAGGACAACCTCTTCAAAATAAATAGTCTCATCTAACTAGCGCGATTGCCATTCATTATACAGGAAAGTATTACAGAAGGAAATTCCGCAATATATGAATATAATCTTATAAAACATCGAAAGTGGTAACACTGTATTTTCAGCCCAAATAATTAAATATCGATCGACCTAGTAAACCCGAATATGTCAAACGTGTTTAATTACTTTTTTAGATTTTAAAATACTAATGTATGGAAATTTATATTATTTCCCAGAACAATAAGGGCGAATTTTTGTCTACGCAGAAGCACTTTAAAATACTAAAAACTTAGATGTGTTCATGAGATGCATAGTTACCTACGCGAAAACTAATGTGAATTTATATGGCTTTGTTTTGGTGTTTTGTGAGGTTATTGTGTCGGTTTTTGTTCGGGTTATTTACTTGGTATTTTTTTATAAATTAAGTTGATTTTAAATAAGGCCGAAAAAGTAAATAAAATTGCATTTTTTTTTTCTAAAGGGTAAAGTGACATTTCAGTTGTTCAGATTCGACGGTGTCGTTCGAATTGAACAAATGAGAACATACCTGACCATTTATAAACTCCGCGGCGGTTCGTTCGAGTCAGTTCAAGTTTATAAATCAGAGATTGTTTCTCAGCGAACTGACCTGAACTTAAAAGTTTATAATAATGTAACCTGAAAAATAAACAGCTTCTAATCTGTCAATCGGTTATTGACTTTCTAAAGAGTTTAGCCTGAAAATGTGACAACACTGTTCAAAATTCACTGACGTTTTTCGCCATATATTGCTTTGTTTACCTTTGTCCCAGTGTCACCATGTGCTTAATTTTGGTTTGACACCAGGTCATGTACAGGGCATATTAAATTAAAGCGCCATTTTTGAATATTTTTCTTCACAGGAATTGCATGTTTAAATATAGTACGTCATTTCCATAACACCCTGTATTTTATAGGAGATCGTACAATAAACTAATTACTATAATAATTTTAGTATAGTGGTTGTTCCGTGAAGTTACATATACAAGATTTAAAATATATTTTTGTATTTATTTGATTGTACCTTTGAATTTCGAACAATAAGAAAGACGGATAAGTATGATCAATTCCTAATGCGATGGACTGGCAAATCGACGTGGTTATAGCGGGCGTTTCGCTTTTTGGCCCACGGATATCCAACGCGGTATGTCTGAGATAGACCGAAATCCGTATAAACCAGGCGCTTGTTTCCCAATATAAGTTATTAGATTTTTTATTGATCCGTTTTTTATTAACCTTCGATATTCAATGAGTGTACTTCATTTATTAGAAACCCTAAATATACTTTTAATTTATAAATTATGTGTATTTCGGATAGTATTTTGGTACGGAATATTAATGAATAACGTAATTAATACTAGATTTCATAGGAAATCGTACAAAAAATCTTTACTATAACAATTTTACTATAGTGTTTGTTCCATGGACTTACATTCGTTGTAATATTTAAAATATATTTTAGTAGTTATTTGATTGTACTAAATTGATTGGAGATACTAATCATAGTCAGCCATCATAACAGTCATAGTCATGACAGGACACGCATTTCCACTAGCTTCATCTATTAGTTTGCTGGGCGTCAATCTGAGAGGAAATATGTCTTGGCATAACCACGTTGTGGCAATCGCCAAGGTAACTTCACAGAAACTTGGTGTACTCTTCCGGACCAAAAAACTACTACAAACTATACCACGAGCTGACAAAGAGCCTCGACAGCCTGGAACATCGAAGACAGGTTGGTGATTCGCCTATCTTTTACAGATATTTCCATGGAAAATGCTCGGCTGACGTTGCCCTCTTAATTCCGCCCAAAGCAGTGAATAGTAGAAATACACGACGAACTACTGCCGCCCATCCATATGTGGTTAAGCTTAGTCCTCCTCGAACTTCATTATTTAAGAATTCTTTCATCTGGAGGACGTCATCCTTGTGGAACGACTTTCCCGGAGTCGTGTTTTCCAACGAGTATAACCCCCAATGATTCAAAAGCAACGTGAATCGCTTTTTGCGCTCATGCACCACTCCCAGATTGCCTTAAAGGATTTTCCTATAGTGCTTGTGTTTGATCATAAAAAAAAACTAAATATACGTGTCCAAAAGGAGGGCCTGTACAGGGATCTCGGAAACCGTAAGAGATACGAAGTCGGTTAAATGGAGGTAAAGTTGCGAATTTACGTGCCTAATAATATGCCGTTTAGAAAATTTTAAAATTCCGAGTAGTTCCGGAGATATCCGGAAAAACCCTAAACTCTGAAAAATCGTTTTATTGTTTTTCTGGGTTTTCTTTAAACACGACACAAACCCGAATTCTAAAGTAAATTACACTTTTGCATTGCCACTTTTTCCGCTCTATCTAACAGCGTTAATTGTTTTGTAATCCGACGAGTCGTCTTCCAATGGTCATTATCAACTTTCTCTTTTTAAATACGGTCCTGTTTTCCTAATATTGGAATTTGAGAGCTTATTTTCTCCCGAATGCAACGATGTATGACACATTGTGGTTTAATGAAGTTTCGAGGGTTTTTTGAAAAACATCAGGAAATTTTTTGATACGGTCCTGTATTTCTCCTAATTTTGTAAGCAATATCTAGTATATCAATATCAAGTAAGCTCTAATTTTTTTTCTTATGTTGGACTAGTTCAATCAATAGCAAATAATTTAATAATAAACCACAAATAAGTGAACAAAAATCATTCCAAAACAGTAATGAAACGAACAACGGAAAAAGTAAGGAACTACATAATCAGGTGTTCAAAATGATTTCCGTTATTCTCTAAGCACAAATAACATCTTCTAACTGCCACATAACAGTTTTTTTGAGATAAAATAAAACATGCGATAGAATATCAAACTTTTCAGCATTTGTAAATTTATGTTCCATATTTTCTGAAAAGTAGAAAACCTCTTAAAACGCTCTCAAACAATCACAAGGGGAATGTCAAGGGAAACAAATCACGCGTAACCATCTTAATTTTTTTGTTTCAAGCGCCTACTTTTCTTTTAAATCCCGAATCAACAGAAGTTTGAAATAATGTATCTGTATTTTGTTCACTTATTTGTGGTTTATTATTAAATTATTTGTTATTTATTGAACTAGTCCAACATAAGTAAAAATTTAGATCTTAGGACCGCATCCCAAAACTTCCTGATGTTGTTCAAAGAACGCTCGAAACGTCATTAAACCACAATGTGTCATACATCGTTGCATTCGGAAGAAAAAAATCTATCAAATTCCACTATCAGAAAAACAGGACCATATTTAAAAAAAGAAAGTTGACAATGGCCCAAGACGACTCGTCGGATTACAAAACAATTAACTCTGTTTGATAGAGCGGAAAAAGTGGCAATGCAAAAGTGCCATTTACTGTAGAATTCGATCTCAAAAAAACTCAGGAAAACAATAAAACGGTTTTTCCGAATTTCGGTTTTTCCGGATATCTCCGGAACTACTCGGAATTTTAAAACTTTCTAAACGGCATATTATTAGGCACGTAAATGCGCAACTTGACCTCTATTTAACCGACTTCGTATCTCTTACGGTTTCCGAGATCCCCGTACTGGCCCTCCTTATCTTGGACACGTTGTAGTTCTTTATAAATTATGTGTACAATATTATTTTGATACGGATTATTATTAATAAAAAAATTTAATCAATCAAATCAAATCGTACAAGAAAATCTTTACCATAATAATTATACTATAGTATTTTTTTCGTATAAACGTCCGTTGTTAACTACCTACCAACTATGCACACAGAAGAGATAGGTTGCCGTATATCTTTAAACTCGCAGTAATAACTCACCTGCCGTTTTTGTGACAAATGTCATCCTTGTAAATTATAAATGTCACTACACCTGGGTGAATAATATGCTATCTAATATTATGGCTAATAACTACTGTTTTATTCCCCTAAGCCATCATATTCCAAGTTCTCGTATAAAACTTCTAAGGACCCTATTATAGGCACTAATATTCTAATATACGCTTCTATACCTAAAAATGCATATTAAACGAAATAGTTACATGGCCATTTAAAAAATACTTTTGCCGATTACTGCCGCATCACCGCGCTAATTTTCTTTGTTCAATTCGAGTTTCACCAGTCAGTTCAACCCCTTTTACAGGCAGCCATTAAAAACGTTAATTTAGACCAGAAAATATACGTTCAGATAATAAAAACTTTAAATGCTCATTTAGCCTGGCGCATTCAAATTAAATTTTAATCACACTAAACGCCACTTGCTTGTGAAACAGTCGTTATTCAAGATTTATATGGTTTCGTCTATATAGCTCCTGCAGATAAAATTAACCAATTTAAAGAATTTCTATTTCCAATCCTTAAATTCATTAATTAGAAAATGTTTGCATAAATTATAATTTACCTTTAATTCGTCCACTTAAAGGAGGTAATTTGTACGTTAAACGATAATTTTCGACGAATTTTAGCCCCCGGTAAGTTACCTTGAAATTTTAATATGTTGTAGTTTTCAAGGAATAATTTTTCTACGTGCAAACAATCCAAAAACATTTAAATTGACGATTATATTGACGATTGCCTAAGTTCTCAACAAAATATTATTTGCGGTGTTCCTCAAGGATCAATTTTAGGACCTACTTTATTCCTCATATCGATCAATCAATCTCTAAGTTAAATCTAAAAGGTAATATCATATTGTTTGCGGATGATACTACAATTTTATATTTTGGCGAGTCCGAGGCGAGTTTTTTCCAATATTCAAACTGATATTACTAATGATTTGAAAATTAAACTTTCATGGCTGCAATCCTACAAACTTTCATTAAACTTTCAAAAGACATCTTTCACGTTTATTTCTAAATCTGCAATTGGGAGCAATATTTCACCAATAATTTTTAATGGAAACGAAATTAAGTATGTAAAATCAGTAAAATTTTTAGGCTTATATATAGACGAAAATTTAAATTGGAGAAACATGTTGAAAACCTTCGAAAAAGCGTATCACCACTAATTGGAATATTATTTAAAATTCGAGATTATCTACCTTTAATACATTTAAAAAACATTTAGTATTCATTAGTTTATTTGAAATATCATTATTTAATATCAGTTTGGGGAATCTGCATGTGCCACAATATTAAACCCTTTAAAAAAACTACGAAACAAAATTATAACATGTATTCATAAACTAACTTTTTTGGAACCGACAACAAATTTATATAAACCAAGAGGATATCTAGATCTGAATAGTTTATACAAATTAAAAATTAGTATACTAATTCATGCAATTAATAATCAAAATAAAAATCTTGTATAAAATTTGTAAAATGAACTGATATACAGAATCATAATACCAGAAATATTGACCATTTAAAAAAAAATCAAATTAAAAGTAGCATAGGGATGAAATTATTTTTATTTGATGCAATAAATATTTATAATACGTTACTTAAAGTATTAAAAAAAATTTTTTAATTTTAAATTATTTAAAAAAAAGCAAAGAAATTTTTTTTGGAAAATTACGAATACTTAAAAAAAACATTTATAATAATTTTTATTTTTAATTTTTATATTGATTAATTACTTATTTATGTTCTATGTTATAATATTCCCTGTAATGGACTAGAAGAGCTCGTTGGGAATTAAATTAACATCATTTATAAGTCATGATATCCTTGTTAAAAAAGTAAATTTTTATGGAATAAGAGGAGCAACGCTTAAATGGATTGAGTCGTACCTGTCAGGACGCCAACAAATAGTAGTAGTAGGTAAGGGTAGCAAAAAAGTTTTTTCACAACCAAAGAGTGTTTTGATGGGTATACCGCAGGGAAGCGTCATTGGCCCAATTTTATTTATTTTGTATGTTAATAATATAACCGAATTAGGCTCTGTCAATGATTCACGCCAAATTACAAGTTATGCCGATGATACTAATGTTCTGTTACGTAATAAAGAGCTGAATAACCTTAGACAGGCTATTCAAGCGTTTATGACAGAGGCTGATGACTGGTTTTGCAAGAACAGATTAATTATAAATAGTTCTAAAACAGGTTTGACTATTTTCAGAACGAATAGATCACGATTCAAAGAACCTGAAAGTTTATGTATAAAAGACGATTGTAATGTAGAATTAAAATGTAAAACTAAGTTTTTGGGTATGTTTTTAGACAATACGCTTTCTTGGGACTGTCATGTCGATTATGTTCTGAATAAATTAAATAGGGTATGTTATAGTATGCGTATACTAGGTAGATACATTCCCCCAGAAACCAAGAAAATGCTGTACCATGCGAATTTTGAATCACATGTAAGGTATGGACTTATCATGTATGGGAATTGCAGAGATATATGAAGAACTTTTATTTGCCAGTAACGAGCTCTTCGAATTTTAATGAATCTAAATTATCGAGAGTCATGTAGGGGAAAATTCAGGGAGTATAGAATGTTGACTGTGTCTGCAATTTTTATTCAAAAATGCATACTCTTCTTCTTTAGGAATAGGTCGTTCTTTGTTAAGTGTGAAGCACAACAAATATATCCAACAAGAAGTCTAGAATATACATACCTAAGATATAGATTAGCAATGACAGAAAAGGGTGCATACTATCAATGCTTAAAACTTTACAATCACCTGCCAAACGGTATAAAAAAAAATAGATAACTTAAAACAACTAAAGAAAAAGATTTTTAATATTCTGTTGGAAATGGAACCATACAATGTGGATGAATATTACAGATGTCTCGGTTATGGATAAGATCTTGTAGGATAGAGATTGTTATTTACAGACACATGTACATACTTATTTACAGTATTTGAATTCGACACTATTTAATTGTATTTACTCTTAAATAAAAATAATTTATTATTATTATTATTATTATTATTATTATTTAACTTTTTCACAGGTTTTTAGTTCCTGGTTAGAAAGCAAAATCCATCGGTCTTAGAGACAAGATGGTTTGCTTTGTGAATGTGTTAGTAACACTTAATTTTCTCCTATGACCCTTCTCACAATTGCACACGTGTCTAAGATGACTGACTTTTGGATTGGTAAGTATAGATCCCAATGTAATCCGAGTTTACTAATACTGTTTTTTAGTGTTTTAGGTATTTCCCCCGTGGCGCCCACGATGATCGGTAGGACAACCACTGAGTTCATGTTCCACATTTGGCGGATTTCGTCGGCTAAGGGTAAGTATTTGCTAATTTTTTCATTATATGTTTTTGTTATGTTTGTAGCCAGTGGTATGGCGAAATCAACAATAAGAGTCTTATGCTCGTCTTTAAAACTGATGACTAAATCTGGAATGTTATTTGTAATTGTTCTGTCCGTTATTATTTTGCGGTTCCAATATAGTTTAATTCGCTCATCTTCACACACCGGAGGCGGTTCGTACTGATAGTATGGAACAAGATCTGTTAGGCCCATATATTTTTCCCTGAGCTTTTGGTGGATAATTTTACCAACCCTGTTATGCCTATCCAGATATGCCTTTGAAGCTAACACGGAACAACCCGAGATTATATGGTCTAGGTTCTCATTTTTCTCATGACACATTCGACACTTGACTTGTTCGATCTGTTCTCCCAAGATAGTCCTCCTGTAGACTCTTGTTGCAATGACCTGGTCCTGAATTGCCGTCACAAATCCCTCTGTTTCAGTAAAGAGGTTTCCATGCCGCAGGTAAGCAGTGGAGGCTATTCTGTCGATGGAGTCATTTTCTATTGTAGCCAAATATTTTCCGTGCAGAGGCTTACTGCGCCAATTAGCCAGTTGTTGCACAGGTGTTAAGGACATTTCAAGCGGGTTAAAATCCCTATGAGCCAACTTTAATGGGGTAGCTTTTTTGTCTGCTAGTATGACTCCATGATGAATGTCACTAGATTCCGCTTTGCTGTAAAAGTAACTCCTCAAGTTTTCCACCTGTTTACTATGCCTGAATGTAACATCGGGGATTCCACGTCCACCCAGTTTCCTGGGTAAGTGGAATCTTTCTATAGCCGACTTAGGGTGGTGGGCACGGTGTTTACGAAATTCCACACGGGTTTTGATATTAATATCGTTAAGCTCTGTTTTCGTCCATTTGATCACGCCAAAGCTATAGGTTATGGATGAGGTGGCATAAGTATTTATCGCTTTTGCCATGTTTCTTGCTGATAATTTGGAGCGTAGAAGGGAACGAACTCGTTGCAGGTAGGTATTAATTGCTTTTACTTTAGCTCCACGGTGGTCTAGGTCTGTATCCTGCAAGTATCCCAGATATTTGTATTGCTCTTCCTCCTCCATACCCTCGACGATGCCCTGGTCTTGATTAGCCTCGTAACCTGCATGTCTTACCCAAACGCCTTTTTCAATCCCGTTGATTCTGCATTTGTCCAGCCCAAACTTCATTTGTATATCGCTACTGAAGCGACCGACGCAGTGTAGTAATTCTTCTATATGCTTAGAGGATTTGGCATATAGTTTCAAGTCGTCCATATACCACAAATGACTTATAGGCCGATGAGATTGTGGCAGGGTATACCCTTTTCTTTGATTGTTCAGCATTGTGGTCAGCGGTCTTAAAGCCAGGCAAAACCACAGCGGGCTCAATGCATCTCCCTGGAATATACCACGTCTGATCTGGATAACACCCGCATCCAGCGTGCCTTGAGGTGTATTAAGCGTCAGTTTAGTATTCCATTGGGTCATGACATGCTTCAGGAACTCAGTAATATGCCTCTCGACTCCGTACAGTTCAAGAATATGCGAAAGCCATGAATGCGGCACGCTGTCAAACGCCTTTTGGTAGTCAATAAATGCTGTATATAGGCAGCCTTTGGTGCTTTTTGCATGCGACATAATCACAGAGTCAATAATGAGTTGCTCTTTGCACCCTCTTGACCTTTTTCGACAGCCTTTTTGTTCCTCATCCAGCAATTTATTGACCTCCAGGTGGCGGTAAAGCTTTTCTGATAGAACAGAGGTAAGTATCTTGTACAGATTGGGGAGACACGTGATTGGGCGGTATTGAGCAGGATTCTCAGCGCTAGCTGAATTCTTGGGCAACAGGTAAGTAATCCCACTCAGCATGAATTGTGGAGCTTCTTCCGGATGAGCAAGAAGGTAAGTAAAACATTTAGCTAACTGTGCATGTGTAGCCTTAAACTGCTTATACCAGAAGTTCTGTATGTGGTCTCGTCCAGGAGCTTTCCAGTTCAAGGTTTTACTTATAGCCTGTGTCACTTGTTCTTCTGTAATCCTCCAATCAAGCATTGTTCGGATATTAGCACTATTTTTTCTCTCATCAGCTAGCCATTTTGCGGGTCTATGCTGAGCTGAGTTACCCCAGATATTCTCCCAAAAGGTTTTAATGCCTTGCGCAGTTGGGACCTGTTGTACTGGAGTTGAGTTATTAGTATTGGTGTTACTGAGGCTTTTATAAAATGATTTTTGGCTCGTGGCAAATTGTTTATTTTGTTGACGCCTAGCGTTACTTATTTTATATCTCTTGAGCCTTTTCGCCATTGCCGATAGTTTTTGTTTTAGGAGGTCCAAAACTGTTGCCATAGAAGGATTATCGTTATTTTTTTCCCTGTTGAAGATTGTTTCTGCGGTCTTAGTGGTTTTCCTGCTTGGGTTAGGTCTTTGGCACTGTGTAAGTATACCTATAGATTTTCTAAGTAGTTCTATTTTCCCATTGAGTCGTTTTTCCCATGGCGGAATAGCATCTGTGCCCTTCCTTACAGAGGTTGTGGGCAACAGCTTCTGCCCGTTTAACTGAAGTGCTGTACATGCTCCGGTATATATGAGACTATGCACTTGTGATATGGACAGTAGTTCAGTAATTTTTAGTGAAATGATGTTGTTTATGTTGTTTAATATTTCTACTGTTTTGGTATGGAAATGGAGTTTTGGCAGTCTCGGCTTGCTAAAAGGGTCCATACCATCATATTGCATTGTTGCATTGCATATTATTATTATTATTATTATTATTATTATTAATTAATAATGATATAGAATTGCGAGGGTCCTAAATTTACCGCCTGCATTTGAAACTGAAAAGTATAATATTAATTATATCGAATGCATTTCTCATGTGTAACTATTAAGTAAAAATATTGTACTAAAATGTGTGTATTTTTTAAAATTTTCCACTCGTAAAGTTATTTATATGCATCCCAAGAACATCAAATTGCATGTTTTAAGGAAATCACAGTGACGCTGTATGCTTGTTTGTACCTGCTAGCCTACCGCCTACCGGCGGTGTAATTACCGGTTTATCGCTGCTGCTTTTGTGATTGTTTCTGATCTATTGTGTTTTTGGATTAATTTTTAGTGTTTTTTCAAACTAACTAATGAGGTTATGTTTTTTTTTAGGAGCAGTTGTGTAGCTAATTCTATATTTTAAGTAAATATTGCAAAAATTTGGATTTTTTTCTTTATATTATCTGAATTTCTGTAAAAAAAACACCTACAACGATTACCTATTTATGACTAATGTTAGATTAACTATTAAGTAAGCGTGTAAAAGTGTACCTATTAAGTAAAAATACTCTACTTAATATGTGTGCATCAAATTTCAATGTTTTAGGGAATCAATGTGGCCACGCTGTATTGTTCTTTTTACCTGCTAGCGTAAAAATGACCCCGAAGTTTACTATTATCAGTCATTTCTCATCGGCGGTGATTTGGCGGTTATTCGATGCTGCTTTTGTGAATTGTTTGTGATCTATCTTGTTCTTGGATTAATTTTAAGCATTTTTTCGAACTAAAACTATTTAGAGCTATTTATTAGACATCTATAATGGTTAGTCAGTGCCTAGTGTGTAAGAAATTCGACTATTCTAACCCCGGATTAATATTTCATCGGTAAGTGAGAATAGTGAGGTTTTATTTTTTTTTAAAGTAAAACAGTGGTGTAGTTAATTCTATATTTTAGGTAAATATTACGAAAATATGGATTTTGTTTATATTATCTGAAATTATGTAAAAAAACACCTACAGCGATTACCTAGTTATGATTATTGTTAGATCGAAATTATCAAAACCCGTACCTTATTACAGTCATGCAATTTTTTAAAGCCATCTTCTTCTAACTTATTTGAAACTGTAGAACTGTGTATGATTGTAAATAAATGGTGTTTTATGAATGGAATGTTTTATCTCCCTTTTTACACTATAAGTTTATGGCACAAACTCGCCAATCTACAGAGCGTTTTAAAAAAAATTATGTTAAAATTGTCGCGCATTATAAATCTATAATAGCTGGGTTCGTGTATTGCACTCGGTTTACTCCGTGCACTCCCTAAGCGACCCATGCGTTCAGGTATGGCTTTTTTTTAGCAAACAGAGTGACTCCCTTTGCGTTCGACTATTGCGGAGCGGTGTCAATCGAGCTCACACTAGCACAGATACTCGGATGCATCCGATTATTCAGATACTCGGATGAATTCGATTAATCACATCCGATTCAAGGCGAAACGTAGGACGTATACACTTTGCAAAAGAGCCAAGTCAAAACTAATTCCCATTCGCATCATCGCTCACCGCATCTAATTCGGCGTCGGTATTCCTCATAAGCTAACCGACTACCTCAGATCGGATGCTGCCGTTTAGTTCTTCGATAACGACGCCGACATTGGCTGTTGCCGGGATGTGAATTCGATTCGGATGATTAATCCGAGTATTTTGTTCATCCGATTCCGTATGATTCGAATATCTAAAGCATCCGAATGTTTACAACACTAGCGCACTACAAAAGTTCCATCTCGATAAGGTGAGTTCCTGGCGTGAGCTTACATAGAAGCGCGCAAAGTGGCAAAAGTCAAAAAAGTTTTGGCTTAATTTCCGGTTTTTTAATTGCAAACGCAAATTTAAAATGAAATAATAATAAATAATAATTCCAGAAATGCAATGGAGATAAGCAAGGAAACATGTTGTAGCCAACGCCAATTAATAATAAATGTTTTATTATAAACGGATCATTGTTGCTTTCTTATCGTAGTAAAGTTGTATGTAATTTTTATTTCTATTATACTTACTATATTTCAAAATATTATTATTATAATTGATCTTCATTTCCATTTGGTTTAAAAGGTCTCTTTAATTCAAAATAAAAATAAATCAATATGTAGATAGCTGTTTTCAAGCTGACCCTGCACCCATTTATTGCGGTTTAAAGATTTAGGGTATGCACAATAGGAAATAATCAGGTAGTTGATTTATTGCAATAAAGGTCAACGGTATATTTTGAACTACACTATACCGCTAGTTTTATGGAAATTTTTTTTTTAGAAATTATTTTTTCACCTTTGCCTAATAATATTTTAGAACACATTTCTTTTGTGGAAATGTTACGCATATCAAACTATTTTTCGCTTCTCTATAAATTTTAGTTTATCGGCCTTATATCCTCGTATATAAAAATATTTTGCAACATAAATTAATCATGGAAACGGAAGAAACGAAAGCAAGGTTTACATTATCATGATCTACAATAACAAAAACAAGAGACAAATGGAGAACTAATTTTTTGTTAGAAAATTTGGAAAGTTTCGTTTTTCAAATTAATCATTCTCAGATTTAAAGGTATGCATCAAAGCCAAACCAATATTATCAATCTTATTAGTGTTACGTTTAAATCGGAAGTGAATGCAATTTTTGCAATAAAAAACTTACAATAAAGAAAGCGGGGCTTAACTTCTAATCACATTTAAGTTTCAAGCATTTTAACGAGGTAATTTGAAGCAATCCATTATTCACAGAGCTAAATCTATGTCGGCTGCATTTTACGACATGACTGGTGCAAAACTTCTAAAGAATTATACACATTTCTGTAATTTTTCACAGGAAAAAATATGAAATCTATCCCACTACCTCCAGATTTCTGTTAAACTGTAGTTGAGAAATTAGAGAGCAGATATCAATATTTGTTCCTGTGATTGAACAGTGACCCTCTAGAGTCTAGACCAACTTGGCGACAAAATAAACCTAATGGAGTAACGAAAAATCGCAACATAAATTAATTACACTGCTATTACTACACATAAAACACATGTTATTAATCATAATATTTTATCTAAAAAATTCGATGAAATACTGCATTATTAAAACAATGATTAAAATACGCTGACGACCGCTCCGATATTTCGTCATCCCGGTGGCAGTTGACCAGCGTCAGCAAAATAGGAATGAGATTTTTAAGCTGGTACTTTTTTCGGCAAGAGTTAATCGAACCCTGGGATTCATGAACGCAACACTGCGCGGGGAATTTTCCTCCTTTAGTCTCAAGGAAGGAGGTCGCATGTGGGTCATCAGAGAGCGGGGTCGCCTCCATAAATTTTCGGGGGCGACCTCATCTGTGGGCGGTTTCATTCGTTACATTGAAGGAAAATTCGGTAAAGTGTAAAATCACTTATCTTAAGGTAAATCTGAGTCTTCGGAAGCATGCTTCTAGTATCTTTATAATCTTTAGGTTAGATAATATTTCTTTAGTTGAGATTTTTTGGCTAGCTTTGATTTGATTTTTATTGTGAATAAAAGTAAAATAACCCGATCGTGAGACTCGACAAACGAAAGGACTACCCCGTAAATTAATCCTTAAATAGAAAAAGACCTTAAAATTAAATAAAAAACAGCCCTACGTGACCAAATATATCATTTGCATGGAATTATATTACATTGGACGTGCCCGTACCAATAAAAATAAATATAGTTATAGAACAAAAGTTAGGCTTCGTCCTACGTTTAAAAATAACTATACCAAATTAAATTCATTCGATAATTCTCATAGACAAAAGTTTGTCCTCATCTTCTTTCGAATCTGACGGACTGCTAGAACTCTACAGTTAGCGGGGTAAAGGTGGTGGGACCACACAAGACCGACTGACGAGTGCGTGTCAGTTCGGCTTCGGCAATCATGCCTAGCATACAGAAGCAGAAAACAGAATGGTAATACTACAGAGACTTCCCTAAATACTAACTTTTTGGAAATTCCAGAATTATCGAGCTACTTTCTTTCTGTTTTTAAAGCTGGCTATAACATCAGTAAAAATCTATAGGTGAGGTCTGAGCCCTCTCGAGGAAGCCGATAAACCGGGACGTCAATTAAGAAAAAACTCACAGTAGTTCGATGGCTCAGCAAGAGTAGAAAATTGGGAACATCAAGTCTCACTGACGAGATACGCGAGTCGAACATACGTGATAATGATTCTCTCATGATCGATGATAAGACGCCACGCGGAAAACGGCTTGATTTGCGTGACACTACCTCGTTAAACAAAAAATAACTGGCGTATATGTTTTGTTTGCGGGAAAATGTTTGCAAAGATTTGTAAGTTATTTATGTATGTCTGGATGGACTAGGCTCAATGCAAACTGCTACAATGAAAAATTATATTATCATAGCAAAAGAAGTTTAAAATTCGTATAACGTTAAATGAGAGGACGGTAAACTATACTAGCAGACAATATGAACATACAAGTCAATTTTATTTATGACAGAGGGCGCTTTTAAAGAATGTTCAAAGTAAAAAATAGTAAACATTTAAAAATAGTACAATAAACAAAAGATAGAATGTATAATCTTTTACCAAAAATTATCACAATAAAACTCGTCCACACCATCATGAGCTTACCATCTAGCAATTTTTTGTCTCTCCTTCTAAAGTGTTTTAGGGAAGGCCTTGATATCAGAAGCTCACAGACCGCTAAGGTTACCAATAACAAATTCATCTACTGAATAATGTGCTTTTAAGCATATCAGAGCTTCTACTTCGCATTTAAATATCTTAAAACTATAAATCTTTCGAACACGTAACGGAAGACAAGGTTAAGTTAAAATCTTATGTGAAATAAACCATGGGTTTTGAGTCGCTAAATCTGGCTCTAAATATATATTTCACGGCTCTCTTTTGTAGACTAGAAGAGGACCGAATTATACAGGTTGTTCCAAATTCGACCTTCACCATTGGGATTTCCTTAAATTGGCCATCTTCATTAAAATACTCCTAGTACGTACATGTAACACGAGGTATCAATCAAAATGATCAAAATAGCAACTATGAATTAAGAGCTGGCAAATATTTAATGGTTACAAATCGATATTCAATTACGATTGGAACTTTTGACTTTGTCCAACACGTTATTGAATTCAAAACGTATTGCGTAACTCCGCCAACACACTATTAACACTTTTAAGTCTGTAATAAATAAAGATGGGGAGTTTTAAGTCACGATGACCCTTGATCACTACATCTATTAAGCATGTGTAAAGATAACGTACAGACTTTATTTCTTTTCTTGTGGGTACGATATTAATTTTTTACTATTTCGGGATGAAATAATTATAAATAAAAATGTTTAATATCGTTTAATATTCGTACGAATTAAAAAAAAACTCGCCTTTCCACTGAAATACAGCTGTAATTTAGCCGAAATTGCTATTGTTTTTACTGCTACATTTAACTCACGCGCTTTTACATGATTTTCACGTCCGCCTGCGACAGAATCGTCGAGTGTGCGGCTATTACGGGAAATATTCAAAAATTTTATGCGGAAATGCATTCAATTTTTTCAATTGAATTATTGAAATTTTACCGATAAAACAACTATTGGTTTGGAACGTGTTATTTGACTGTGCAGCCGTACGTTTAGCAGACTGTCTTTATTTTTCATTTACGTAAATTTGCAACAACATACATTCACCAAAATAGCAGATTGGTTTCAAATAACAACACATCACGGGTATACACTATCAGCGGTATTTACTAAAGGGGTTGAAACCATCTTAAAATGACAGTGGGGGGTTAAAATGACAACTATAGTAAGTCAACTATGTAAATGTTTTGGTATGTCTTCAACTTTATAAAGTAAAAGGTATTTGTGGATATGCTAGAACTGGATCAGAACTTCTATTCTATATTATAAAAAATATAATTGCACAAAAATCTTACGGTGAAACACAACTTGGATCTAAATAATTCGATGGATTAAATTTAAACCTATTTAAAGAAGGAGGTTATAACTATAGAACTCACAAACTTACGTATATAGTTTGTAAAATTACAATTATATTTTACGTGAAGGCATTTCTAGTCTGGGTAATGGCCGGCGGTCTTAAGTCAAGTCACGTTCATATCTCGGTAACTGCAAGAAAATTAATGAAACTCACCTTATTGATAAAGCTTCAAATATTAATCTATTTATTATTATTAACAAGTTCTTTATTGATTACTTAATTGGCCTTTGACCAAGGCCCTTCAGCAACAGTACACCTCAGCCACAGTTCATTTTATATTAATTTAGTCTATTTGCTATTATACGTTGTAACTGTTAAGGAAGAATTCGTTTACGGAAACAAAATAAAAATCTATATTAGAATAAGGAGGTATTTATCTAAGAATAAAATCAATTGAACTTTTATCGCATGTGATTGAATTATTTCCATATTATGTTGTTTCTTTGCTAATTTTGTGTTAAGCAAAGAATTAATTCTTTGATCTATGGGTTGTATATGAGTTTCTGTACAAAAGTTCATTACTTGGGTTGTGCAATGGATTATGGGTGCCTAATTTTGGTTATAGTACGTAAAGATTCTGCGACTATGATGTTCCTCATTGCTGGATGTCTTAGCTTTGACCACACCATATTTTATGTCCGTACTCCAAGATGGGTGAGCAGATCGCTGCTGTTCTTGTGTTGATGCCCTGGTTTTTGAAGTTTAGTGAACGGAAATGATTAGCTCTTGCTTTTAACTGATTTAGTATGTTTATTGAAATTCAGCTTGGCATCCATTCCCAGATAATTAGCTGTTGGTTTCGGTCTAATCGGCTGGTTAAAGAGGTTTATCTGAGGTGAATTGACTTGGATTGTATGATAAAATAGAATAATCGAGATTTATGTGGGTTAGGAATCAGACGCCAGTTACGAAACCAGGCTTCTGTGTCTCTTATTAATCTTTGTAAATTGGCCTCAGCTTTGAGAGTTGTTTCTGCATGCGTGATTAGGGTCGTATATAGGGAATAATAGTTTTGGTCCAAGTTGGTTATGCTTTCTGGTAAGTCATAGCAGTAAATGTTGTAGAGTAGACGAAGACACTCGTGGTTGCATAACCTGCGTCAGTGGTACGGACTCACTTCGATAGAACTTTTTAGGAGTACAGTTAACAAGGTTCAGATAGCCATGCTAATCGCCAACGTCCGCAACGGATAGGGCACCACAAGAAGAAGGTGACCTAAAGACCTAAATTAGTAAACTAGTAATATTTTTCCTCTGATTACAATGAAACAAGTGAAAAACAATCGAACTCGCGTTTGTACATTATTTTAAAAATCCTTTTTTTAAAATACGACACCAAATACGTCCAGTAAGTAATGTCACATTTTATAACTCTTTTATTAGAGCTACTGAAGTGCACGCAGATAATCAGTAGGATAGTGTAGTAGGTAGGCATAGTGTGCTCTTAGATAATTTTTTTTCGGTAGCATATGTGATAAAATTAAGTTTTTAACAAATTTAAACAATATTTTTAATTAACGGAAAAATGCTACTAATTTATTACCCTGTATAGTTACGAAGAAAACTTTTCTAATGTCCTCGTGATATTTTCTCATATTCGAGCTTCAAATATTTCCATTTAAATTGGAACTATAGATTTATTTTCATTGTATAATTGTGGCAAAGTTATGCAGCAAATGAGAAAGCGAAACTATCCTTACAAATCTTTGACTACGTGCCAAACTTTAATTAGAATTGTAATAACGAGGCTGCGCTTCAGCTTTCAATAGTAAAACCAACATTAGTAGACCTGGTAACATTTAAAACCTACAAGCCCCTAAAACTTATTTAGTTAATAAGAAAATATTTGCTGCGGATTATGAATAAAAGGCGGAAAGGTGACAGACAATAGTACATTACGTATCAAGGGCCGAACAGAGGCTTTTACGGACGAGATGCGGAAAAGCCTCCAACGGCCCGAGATATGTACCGTATTTTTTTTTACAAGTGCTCCGAAGCTTTGATACCAAATAAATAAAGAAATTCTTCAGACAGTTCTCCTGTCTACATGACATGAAAACACTCGCGCATGGAGAATGTAAATATCTATTTATTATTTTTGACAAATAGGCTCAGTGTCCTAGTGGTATAGCGTAAGCCTTGTGATCTGAGAGTCGCGCGTTCAAATCCCGTACTTGGCATCTCTGGTTTTATTTATTTTTTATAAGTGCCCGAATCTTTGAGGCCATATAAATATAGAAATTCTTCAGACATTTTTCTAAAACATATTTGAAAAATCAATTGCCAATTTAATTTATATATAATCCGCTATTTATTATCGCTTGTATGGCTCGGTGGGTAGAGTGTCCGCCTGGCGATCTGAGGGTCGCGGGTTCAAATCCCGCACCGACAATTCTGGTTTTATTTATTTATGATGAGCACATGGTGACTCGAAGCGGGCCGCCCCCGCCCGCTTCCATGCTTTCCCGCCAGCTCTCTTGGAAAACGCCACTTTCGGTGAAGAGAACATACATGAAAAGAGGCACTTTCGGGGCACATGTAAAAAAATATTGTACTTATTTTTGACAGAATGAAACTTTAAGCTGTAAACCTCATGTTGGGTGGCGGGAGAAGGAATCTAGCTTTTTCTAGCTTATCACTGAGAGTGAAACCTTTAGCAAAATATAGTTAATTACAATAAAATAAAGACCAAAATAAATGTTTAGCGTAAATTTATTTCCACCATCTGGCGCTTTCGGCCTATTGAAAACCCATCTTCAGGGCTAAGGTTCTCAAAGAAATAGGAAAGTTATACATCACAACAGGAACCATCACTCAAATGAATGTTGGCAATGTACAAATTATAATTAACTGAGTATATTCACTCGTCAATACTACCCACCGGCTGCAAGAAACATCGTTCAAGTCAAAATTAAGCAATGGAGACAAACGGGTTTGTTCGGGTTTGTTCGTTGAAATGTTATATATTTCAAAAATTATTTTAACAAATAACAAAGATTTTACAAGAAAAAAAAATTTAATTGTCGGTGACTCGATCAATTTTCAAAAAAAGAGGAAATATTCCGAAAATATCGCTTTTTAGGATACAGTATTTGTATATCGAAAACCGACTTAAAGGTACTAACGCGGGCTAGAAGCCCATGGACATTATATGTATAATTGGAAATAGAGATAAAGGTTTTAATGTTGAAGAAGTTTAAAGATAGGATTTTGAAATGGGAGTTGTTAATTATATTCAACCTCAAATTGAGACATGATTCAGGGTCGTTGATGGAGTGTGTATGAATTTCGAGGTCCTCATCTTGGTTCACAGTGCTTAATTATTTAAGAAAGCTACCTTGATAAAATCATAATTTGATATTACGAACATAAAATTTAGAAATAGTAAACAAATTTATATGCCACGTATTTTTTTTAAGAATGATTTTTCTTATTAAAAATGGCGTAAAATAAAAAGAATGGTATAAAGTGCATCTATTATAACACTTGTCCCGTTAGAAAACTCGCCGCATGCGATTCGTTACTATGGACGCACCCTAAAATATGATGCTTTATAAAACTTGTACTTTAATACAGGGTGATTCACGACGAGCGTTCATTAGAACTTTATGGAGAACTACTGAATATATGTTCCTGAAACTTTGGGGATTTGTGTTTATCGATATGCTCTCTTTATCTAAAATATTGACATGTTTCTGTCATTTCCGGTTATACCCGAAGTAGCTGCCAACTTTCGTTTTTTAAATACAACATGGTAATTTTTATTACATTTTTCGATTAAGCATTAAATACTAAGCACATTTTATAGAAAATGTTTTTGTCAGACTCTATTAGTTTTTGAGATATCTGGAATTTTTGTAATTATTTGCCAAATGCATGACGATGAAATAATCCATATAATTTTTTTACCTTAGCGCTTGGACTAAAATTTTTTTCTCACCGAATAACTAGAAGATCATCAAGTCTCAAAAACATTTCAAATTCGGCATAAAATGTACAGGGTAATCACAATTCAAGCCTCATTGTGAAAGAATTCAACCATTAAAAACTTTTTTATTTAATTTGATGGCAAATTAGTTGTTCTTTATAAATAGTATTTACTGTCCTATACCTATATCAAAGCGTTTTCTCAAAAAAGCCAATTTTATTCCGAAAATATTATTTGTTCAAGTGTGCTATGAAAACAATTGTACTTAGGGGCTGTATACCTATACGGAGGAAAAGTGATTGGTACCAAAACGATGGGGCCCCAGCACACAACGTCCAAGTTGTTAAGACTGCCCTAAACAGACTTTTTCATGACCAGTGGATCGCAAACCAAGGTCCCTTCCACTGGCCAGCTCGTTCGCCAGACTTAACTCCACTGGACTTTTTCATCTGGGGAACCATTAAAGATAAAGTTTACGCGCGTCCCATCACCACGAAGGAAAATCTAATTGAGAGGGTGAAGGCAGTATTTCAATCTCTCACTGCACAAGAAATTAGGTATGCTACAAGAAATAGCATGATGAAAAGAATACATAAATGCTTGGAAGTAAATGGCAATCATTTCGAACATATTTTAAAAATATAATCAAAAGATATTAGGTATAATTTTCAAACACATTTTTAATTAAAGAATTTAAAGTTTATAAACGTTGTTTCCTTGCTATTTTTAAAAACATAATATTTAAACCATTAAATTTAAAACAATTTAAAACAATCAACTGCATTTTATTTATAAATTATTAAGAAACACTTTAGAATATTGCATTTTCAAGCAATCAATCACTTTTCCTCCGTATAGACATCAGTATACAGCCCCTAAGTACAATTGTTTTCATAGCACACTTGAACAAATAGTATTTTCGGAATAAAATTGGATTTTTTGAGAAAACGCTTTGATATAGGTATAGGACAGTAAATACTATTTATAAAGAACAACTAATTTGCCATCAAATTAAATAAAAATATACAGGGTGTTCCATTTAAAATAAGAAAGTTTTTAATGGTTGAATTCTTTCACAATGAGGCTTGAATTGTGACCACCCTGTACATTTTATGCCGAATTTGAAATGTTTTTGAGACTTGATGATCTTCTAGCTATTCGGTGAGAAAAAATTTTTAGTCCAAGCGCTAAGGTAAAAAAATTATATGGATTATTTCATCGTCATGCATTTGCCAAATAATTACAAAAAGTCCAGATATCTCAAAAACTAATAGAGCCTGACAAAAACATTTTCTATAAAATGTGCTTAGTATTTAATGCTTAATCGAAAAATGTAATAAAAATTACCATGTTGTATTTAAAAACGAGAGTTGGCAGCTACTTCCGGTATAACCGGAAATGACAGAGACATGTCAATATTTTAGTTAAAGAGAGCATATCGATAAACCCAAATCCCCAAAGTTTCAGGAACATATATTCAGTAGTTCTCCATAAAGTTCTAATGCACGCTCGTCGTGAATCACCCTGTATACTATCTAGCGTTCTTGTAAATAGTTCAAATATTGACTTGTCGAGTAAATAATATGCCTTAAATAAAATTTGCTCATCATTGTAAAGAGCACTACTTGAATTTTTTACAAAATTACAAAACATCAAAAAATAATAAGCTTTATCTAACCTACAGGAAATGCTCTTCTATCTCTTTTACAAAGAACTTTAATGTTATTGCATTGACTATTTTTTAGATGGTAAACTTCTGAATCGAGTGACTCAGATTGTCTCCCACCCTCTTCTTACTCTACATTAACGACCTTCTAGTGAAAACTTAAAATCCGATATTTAGCTTTGGCTGAGGATAACACACTTGTCTCATCTTTCTCTTTGAATGCAAAAACATCGGCTGCCGACGCACATCTTCGCAGACATCATGAAGTATCACGGCTCATCAAAGACCTGGAAAAAAGTTTGGCTTGGGGTGATAGTAACCAAGTCGAATTTAACGCTGAAAAAAATCCAGTCATCAATTTTCTCTAAAAGTTTAACATTATAGAACTGGATATAGTCATGTCATGATACGTAATTCCACTGGCTTCATCTATTAATTTGCTGGGCGTCAATCTGGGGGGAATATGTCTTAACATAACCACGTTGTGGCAATCGCCAAGTTAGCTTCACAGAAACTTGGTGTGCTCTTTCGGACCAAAACGTTGTACACACCTCAACAACTCTTGAAACTATACAAAGCCCAGATTCGGGTTTGTTCGGAGTCCTGGAGTACTGCTCTCATGTCTGGAACTCTGCACCCGAATATACTCTTCGGCTACTGGAATCTATCGAAAGGAGAGCCATTCGTCTGATCGGAGACCACGAGCCGATAAACAGCCTCGGCAGCCTGGAACATCGAAGACAGGTTGGTGATTTGACTCTCTCTTACAGATATTTCCATGGAAAATGCTCGGCTGATCTAGCCCTCTTAATTTCGCCCAGAGCGGTGAATAGCAGAAATACACGACGAGCCACTGCCGCCCATCCATATGTGCTTAGTACTCCTCGAACTTCATTATTTAAGAATTCTTTCATTTGGAGGATGTCATCCTTATGGAACGACCTTCCCGAGGTTGTGCTTCCCAATGAGTATAACCTCCAACGATTCAAAACCAACGTGAATCGTTTAATGCACACACGCACCACTCCCAGAGTGCCTTAAAGAATTTTCCTATAGTGCTTGTATTTGATCAGAAGAAAAAAAAAGATCAAGGACCTCGGGGTATTTGTTGACTGTAAGCTTATATTTAACCCACATCTAGACAATGTTGCTAATAAGTGTTCTCGAATGTTAGGATTCGTAGCTAGAGTATGTAAATATTTTAGATCAGAAAAAGCACTAAAATCAATCTACTTTTCATAGGTCTACAGCAGGTTAAATTTTGCAAGCGTTCTTTGGAACCTTTACTATGAAAATAGTACTTGCAAAATAAATTTTTGAGATTTCTAAGTTGGAACTGAATGGGCTGTATAATGTGCCTAGTATTACTGTAGCTAGGCAACAACTTAGATTTGCAAGTCGGGAATCTGCAGAATTAAATCTGACTTGAATATTATTTTTTAAATAATTAATAATTTTTTATAATGCGCCACATCTTATACAACAGTTCTCTCTGCATATTCCTTCTAGAGTTACTAGACAGCGGTTTTGTTTTTATTTACCTCAGATAAGCACTAATCTAGGCTTAAATGCTTCTAGATCTTCTATATCTAAGCTTTTTGATTAATATGTGTTGTCAAGAGTGGTTCTCCGTTTCTTTAGATCAGTTTAGAAACTACTTAAAACGTAATTTCTTAGTATCAGTAGCTAAGTAATGTAGTAATATAGAATGTATGCATACATACCAGTAGCTCTCTACTATAATGTTTAAATAGATAATAAAATACAGTGGATACTGTTTCTGGGTACTTCTTTGTATCCTAAATAAATATATAAATCAAAATGCAACTGTATTACCAGCATGAACGTTCTGCATCGTCAGTCAAGCAACATTTGAACGAAAGGTTTCCAGGCCTTTGGATTGGTCTCGGTGGTCCTGTTAGTTGGCCTCCAAGACTCCAGAGCTCGCAATACTAGACGATTGTTTATGGAGCTGGTTCAAAAATGAAGTCTAGACTCGTGATGCCGATATTAAAGAAAGAAATAAGCAATAAGGACAGAATCCTATGATTAAAAAAAATTGTATATATGAAACTTTATTACGAACAAATTAAAATCGGAGAAGGATACTATATAAACTCCTGGACAAAATTAACGCAACATTATAAATTCGCCATATTTTTTATGATAGTTTTTTCTGAATTTATGATCCGATTTGAATGATTTTTTTCTTGCATTATAGGTTGGTTCCTTGAAAATGTCATAGTTTTCGGTGTTTATGATAAACATTTAATTTTCGATTTATACTGGGTCTAATAAAAATGCTATGTTTTTTCCGAAAATTGGTATCACCCTGTGGAGTATACTAGCAACCGAAACATATAGCAGTTGACATTAAACGGTAGGTCCATCTTTCCCCAACATTTTCCTTTTTAGTTTGCTTAATTATCTCTGTTATTAAAGGAGATACACCGTTTTATAGCGTAACATGTTTTTATAGATTTTATTATTCAACGCATTGTGTTCAAGTAGGATGGACCTTTTCGGACATTGCAAGCGATGTGTCAATATCGAATACATTATTTGTTATCTGTATAACTTTATAATTTCTGCTCGCTTTGATAAATGAAAACAAAATTAACGAGTTACTTTATTTAATAAAGTAATTACAATATTAAGATTACGTTTATTAAACAAATTTATTTTTTGGAAACGAGTAAAACATGAAAAGAACAAAAATCAAAAACAATAAAATGAATGGATTTATAACGTTAATAGCGTGTATGCCCCCCTCTCCTTCGAATTACTGCATTCATACGCCTCGGCATACTGGAAATTAAATTCTTAATTGTATTGTGGGGAATATCCTCCCATTTTGCAATTACTCCATGCACCAATTGATTATGGTTAACCGGTACGGGATTGCGACTTCAAACCTTTCTTTTAAGAGCGTCCCATAAATGCTCTATGGGATTTAAATCGGGACTGTGTGGTGGCCATTCCATCAATGGAATAGCTACAGAGTTCATGTAGTCTATAACTTGTCTAGCCACGTGGGGACGAGCATTATCCTGCATAAATAAACTATTCGATCCCAAAAAAGGAACAAATGGCATTACATGTTCAATTATAATGTTTTCTAGATAAAAATCGGCGTTCATTGATCTTACACGTGTAGGTACTAACTCTGTACGTCCGTTGAAACATATTCCTCCCCAAAACATTACAGAGCCTCCACCAAACGGGTTTGTTCGGGTTTGTTCGGCATTTTTGGAGAGATATTACAACTTGCAAATCTCTCTCCTGCCCTTCGCCAAACACGTTCACGCCCATCAGCAGGATTGAAACTAACTCTAGCTTCATCAGAAAATAAACACCGTCTTCCAATCATTAACGGTCCTATGTTGATAATTTTGCATTGTCAGAAAAGGTCCATAGCCTACTTTTTAACAATAAATGTGTTGAATAATAAAGTCTATAAAAACATGTTATGCTATAAAATGGTGTATCTCCTTTAATAACAGAGATAATGAAGTAAACCAAGAAAGAAAATGTCGGGGAAAGATGGACCTACCGTTTAATGTCAACTGACATATGTTTTGGTTGCTAATATACTTCACAGGGTGATACGAATGTTCGAAAAAAAAACATAGCATTTTTATTACACCCACTATTAATCAAAAATTAAATATTTATCATAAACAGCGGAAACTATGACATTGTCAAGGAACCAACCTACAATGCAAAAAAAATCATTCCAATCGGATCATAAATTCGAAGAAAAAATAACATAAAAAATATGGCAAATTTATGATGTTGCGTTAATTTTGTCCAGGAGTTTATAAATCTTTAAACATTATTTTTTACAATTTGGTCCAGTACTCCCGACTAATCCTGTAGAAATATTGTAGGAACCAAACTTAAAACTAATTATCTCAATTTTGATTTTCAGGCCTTGTTTGTCCCATGTGCTATTCAAATATCGTAGTTTTACTAAATTCTTTTATAACTCTTTGGGATTTAAATAAAACGCAGCGTTCGAGATTCATGGCGATAAAACTGCTTAATTTAAAAGAAAACTTGATACTTTGCCAAAGAAAAACCTTTATATCTCCTAGGGGATAATGATCTTTTTCCAGAACTTACGGGGAAACGACCAACGTGTCTGAATATTTAAAGCTCTTTGGTAATTCTTACTAAGTTTAAGTTTCAAATAATAAATAACATTAAGTAGTTAAAGAACTATACGGCAAGGCGGAATAGCCGAGCACCTTGTGTTCTAAGAAATTGCGCATAAAATTTTCATGAGGCTTCGACTTGCAAAGCTTTTTCAACCTGGTAATATATTAAGAGAGTAATGGCTTGGGGAGCCCAATTTTTCCTGTTTCCGAACGTATAAAATAAATTAATTGGTGTGATAATACGTGGGCGACTAGGAAAGTTCTCTATCTAATAATGGAATAGTAGACTTTAGATTTTAAAAACAATTATATTTGTCATTTATAATGTCCCTAGTGTATGAAAAAGTGAAATTTATTCTTGAACATCTCTTCGAACAAAGTCATGAAAAAATAAAAACCGAAAGGCACAATTTTAGATTTTTACAAATATTTCGAAAGCGCTACTATTTATTATTGATTTTTTTGAGGAATATTCTTGGGCCGATAACTACGTAACTTTGCCCCAACTTAACCGAGTTCGTATCTCTTACCGTTTCCGAAATCCCAATGATGAAAGACGAATTTCTTATACCCTATTTATTTAAGTTATAGGCATAGTTCTCAAGAGATGCGCCGATGAACTAACACCAGTTTTTTGTAGACTTTTTAACTTATTCTATAAACAAGGAATGTTTCCATCGTGCTGCAGTCGATTCTGTGCATGGTTGTCTAGCTTTCGCTCTCTGCAAGTGGCGATTGACGGATTTCTCTCGGACACCTTCACCGTCAATGCCGGTGTTCCTCAAGGGTCCATATTGTCTCCCACTCTCCAGTTTTGCTGACGATAGCACACTTATCCCATCTTTCTGTTTGAATGCACAAATATCGGCTGCCGACGCATATCTTCGCAGACAGCATAAAGTATCACCTCTCAACAAAGACCTGGAAGAAATTTTGACTTTGGGTGATACTAACCAAGTCGAATTTAACGCTAAAAGAACTCAGGCAGCAGTTTTCTCTAAAAAGGTTAACATTACAGAACCGAATATGGACGGACACGAAATCCCACTGGCTTCATCTATTAATTTGCTGGGCGTCAATCTGGGAGGAAATATGTCTTGGCATAATCACGTTGTGGCAATCGCCAAGTTAGCTTCACAGAAACTTGGTGTGCTCTTCCGGACCAGAAAGTTGTGCACACAACAACAACTCTTGAAACTATATAAAGCCCAGATTCGACCATCACTAGAGTACTGTTCTCATGTCTGAAGCTCTGCACCCAAACAACTCTTCGGCTATTGGATTCCATCGAAAGGAGAGTCATTCGTCTGATCGGAGACCACGAGCTGACGAAGAGCCTCGACAGCCTGGAACATCGAAGACAGGTTGGGGACTTCTATCTTTTACAGATATTTTCACGGCTGACTTTGCCCTCTTAATTCCGCCCAGAGCGGTGAATAGCAGAAATACACCACGAGCCACTGCCGCCCATCCATATGTGCTTAGTACTTGTCGAACTTCATTATTTAAGAATTCTTTCATCTGGAGGACGTCATCCTTATAGAACGACCTTCCCGAGGTCGTGTTTCCCAACGAGTATAACCTCCAACGATTCAAAACCATCGTGAATGGCGTTTTGCGCACACGCACCTCTCCCAGAGTGCCCTAAAGGATTTTTTCCTATAGTGCTTGTATTTTGTAACAGTTGTCAATCCAGGAAGATTTCCATTTATTAATCTTACTGGTAGGTGCATTGGGTAGGGTAATTTCCGAAAAAAATTAAGTTGTTGTCACAGCAACATGACAAAAGGCAAGGATCTGGCTACAACTAACAGGCATAAAATATAACGTCCCTTATCCACCATTATTTCTGTTTGGTCTTAAAATAGGCATTAATATTGCCTTTCAATTGGTTATCGGTTGCCACATGAAGACCACTGAGGTAGATCTTCAAATTTCTGAATATGAAGTCAGGAACAGCGAACTCCGAACTATCCAGCGGGTGATCCTCAACTTAAGAAAATGACATTGGCGGATTTTGAACTTGGAACTTTAACTGTTTTGTATAATCCTACATTGACGAGAGGAGGAAGATATTTTTGAGCAGCAAACAAGGGAGTTTCTCGTCAATTAGCGGTATGAAATTTTATTTACTTACTGCAGCTGATAATTCTTATAATTGTAATGGCTCTGGCGTATATTCAATAAAGATAGCTTGGTCCCAAAAGATTTAGATAGAGCTTTCTGGACTGACGAGAACCAAGTAATGGAGCCAGTGATTTGAACTTAAGGGAAATTATATTAAAAAATAGTATTATCCAAATAAATATTTTGTTTCATTGTTTTGGAAAACTAGGAAAGCTTAATTAATTCTGGATAGTGATCATGCTGACTTAACTTCGATTTTCCGTATACAATCTATATTGTCGTGAAATTCGATTTTTCACGAAGAGATATTCATTGGAAAAAATATACTTAATCAAGAAACAAACGCTACTCGGTCTTTCGGCCACAGTTTGCTGTATCAGCGAAATCGGTAACGGATAAAATTAAAGATATTATACCTCGACATTTTTTGCAGGAAGTTAGTTACTCACCCGATCCCGGGGTTTTCATCAGAGCAACACCACGCAGTTGTCTCGGTGTTCGATCATAAAAAGGAGTCAAAAGCCGTTTTAGAGTACAGTGTCAAAGCGTTCATTCATAAAATAAATATATTGTGCTTTTCTGAGCAATTTTTCGAGATTTTCTCTATATTTCCCGGCGAAGATTACCAATCTGCAGGGCGAGTTTTTGAAGACTTCAAGAAGCTTCCAGAAACCAATGCGGTCCCTAGTTACGATTCTCCTGCCATACTTCAACATAGCTATAAAATCGGTTCGTTTTATGAAGTGCAATATCGGATTAAATCATTAAAGATCGTTAAACAGTAAGACGGTTAAGTTAACAATACCTTCGCTACACTTGATCATACCGAACATTCCACTGGTTCACTGTAGTGAGCCGTGCAAAATCAGCGATTCCAAAACAAAATTATCTTAGAATTATGTACCGCGATAAATATTTTTATTTTGTTTATTTTTCGCTCATAGTTTTTTTTATTTATCAAATGAAAACCATTTTGCGTCAATAAGTTAAAGTTGTTCTCAGGTACTTGTTCCTAGAATTTAGTTATTTTGGGATCATTATAGTTAAATCTATATAATAATCACTATTTTCCAAGAAATAATTAAAATTTGCTCAAGTGCATGATGATATGTTCTATTTTAAATAAGTAGTTATGCTTTTTGCTTTTAGTTTGTTTCTCATTGTGTGTGAATTAAAAGCAGTTATAAAGCAAAGTTATGGGAAATGTCCCCAACGCATAGAAGGTGTTTATCTCCAGGTGAACGCCATTTGGTATTACAAGTGGAACGTTATTTTACTTAGAAAAAGATAACTCGGGCCCGTTAGTGTCTGTTTTGGCAGTGCAAAAACGAACATCTGATGCTTGCGGCATTTCAGATAAGACCTTAAGAAGACTTCGAAAAAAGAGTGAAGAAGAATTGAATAGACCATATAAAAGGGTTTGACTCCATTCTAAAATCTTTGATTTATCCCATGGAATAAAACTATCGATTAGGAATATTATTTATGATATGTATAAAGCCAAGGAATATGTTACCCTCAAAGCTATTCTTGAAAAGATAAAGAAGAAAGAACTTTGCGATATTGGAACTACCAGTTTGTCCATTATTTTAAAAGAGCTGGGATTCAAATACAAAAAAAACGAACAACAGAAAAGTGCTTTGCGAGCTGTCCAATAATGTTTCAAAAAGATGGCGACATCGGTTCTTTTTAGAACCAAAACTTTATAAAAAAAGAATTCGTAAAACTAATTTGCCTAAATACTATAAAAGCTAAAAAATAATTATTTTTCTTTGAATAAACTAGTTTTTTATTTACTTTAAATTATTTTATTTAGAAAATACCTAAAATATAATTTATTGTTTGAGAGCCACCGACTAGGTTAATTATTACTGCGAAGGTATCATCTATACACCAGTGAAACTTTTTTAAATATGCTGTGATGCTTTGCAATATTGCTTACTGGGGAATACCCCTCATTAGTCGACCTCTCTACGGCTTTATTATCGAGTCGATAGACTTATAAAATATCGTTAATATTTATTAAATGACAAACCAAAAAAGAATACTGAAGAATTAAAAATAATCTCAGTCATGTCTAAAGCTAGTTTATTACACTCGAGCGTTCTTAAGAAGCTGCCAAGAAAGGAAGCTTACGTAGAGAGAAAAAATGGAATAACCCTAGTTCGGTCACAAAGACATTACTGTCCCTGCACTGATGGCGGTTTCCGCTAGCATAACATTAGAAAAGACTACCCTCGAAAATTTTATAAAGACAATTATATTGCGTGGAATACTTCAAATTTCATTAATTTATATTGAATTAGGATAAACAAATATCTTAAGTACATTAAAAAATAAGTTCCCTGATTAGTTAATAACCAAAAAGTAGGTTAGTTGTTCGTCCCTTTGAAGGGAAAATTGTCAGCTTAGGATTATAGGAATATACAGGGTGTCCGCTAAGTAATGGGACATGGAAAAACCACAGACTCCTTACGTAAAAATATTAGGATTTAATTATACTTACCTATATCCGAAAGTTGATATTAACTGAGATACAGGGTGTTAAATTTAAAACTTCATTTTTGTTTTTCTCTAATAACTTTGACAGCAACCAACGGTTTTTTTAGAAAATTTGGCAATTATTTTTTTGGGATGAGGAACTGATTTTTTGGTGAAATTTTAATGTGCAATGTAGGGGGCCGCTACCTGCGGCATTTTTTGCACATTTATTAGGGCTTCTGGTGGGCTGCTAGCAATTTCCAGTTAGGGGGGTAAAGGTGGAGTGACAACTAAGACCGATTGACAAGTGTATGTGAGTTCGGCAATGTCAGGAAGCATGGCATTCTTAACAAACACGAAAAATGCAATCGTAGCCAATTAGGAAAGAAGAATTTTAATTAGGGACTTCCCGAAATACTCAATTTTTGGTAATTCATGAATTCTCGAGCTACTTTTATTCTTAAATCTAGCTATAACGTTAGCAAAAAATCTCTAGGTGAGGTATGTGCCATCTGGAGAAAGCCGATAAACCGGACGATAATCCATCGATCAATCTACAAATATAAATTTAATAATTGGGGTTAAAGGTAGAATCTTAGAACGTTAATTTAAATAATTTTTTAACTACACAAACCCACGTAAAAGAATTGCAAAAATACCCTATTTGTCAACTTGAAATGTTTTCAAAAAAAGGGTAAAGTTCTCTGATAATTTGATAAAAATTCAAATAAAGTCCCGGCTTCGCAAGTTGTCCGAGTTTAGCTTTCCTGAAAGATCGCTGTTTGTCTCTAAGGATTCGTAAAAGTCAATTGAATAAAAAAAGTTGGGGAAGTAACTTTATATGTCTCAGCGAATAAAGTATTCCTTCCGATTTAACGCTCCTTATTTTGACCCATGAAAAATTAAGATGGAAACTACTTCTTAATGGTCACTCATTGTCCTCTAAGTGTACTTAAAAAATTACATATTGTTCTTTTGAAGAGGAATATCTGGTTCTAGTGGGAAATTTTCCCTTATAAGCTCCCTAGAGTATGAATTATTTCCAGAATTTTCAGGGGATTCGGTAAGAAAATTTTGTGCTGAAATTATTTCAAAATAGAATTAAATTGTTGACAAACTTATGTAAGAGTTCTTAGTGTTGCATATGAGATGATGATGCTAAGAGAACCATTATGGCTATTTTGACATTTTGCCCATTATAAAAACCAGTTTAAATATTTTAATTGGTAAATTTTTTGGTTTCCTTATGCTCTAGTAAAATGTGATTTAAATAATTGCATAAAGTAGACAATATTTTACTCATATCACATAAGTTTATAGTACTGTATAACTACTAATTATTAATTATTATATCTGTGCCACCTTTAATCATTATTTGAGGTGGAAAAGGAATTTCTACAACATTTGATGATTACCGATGTTGTCGATCTATATATTTAAGTAAAAAATAAATATTTATTAAAACTATTTTACGTCACGCCTTTTATTTCAGCTGTTAAGAGCACTTATCAGTGACCTTCATTAAGGTAAAAAATATGTAACAAACTACAAGAAAACTATTGGATAGAATTTTAAATTAAGCTTCGAAATATGGTACTATATGACTATCTTGAATTTTTCGAAAAAGAATTTTATTTTTTCAATGTTCAATGAGTAGTATTAGTTTATCAAAATTTTCTTTGGCGCTTCCTATATTTGACTGAATAACGTTCAGTAACCTAAGTGACATGCCTATAGACCCATACAATGGTCCCAATCCAATCAGTCATCCTGCCCTACCTTCAGTTAAGTTTTCAAGTTTAAGTATGACTTCTTAATCAGTTTGCACCTTATTATGGTCCATAATCAGTTTTATCTCTTAGATGGTTTAAGTGATATTGGTAAAGTAATACAACTAATGTTATTGGCCACATGATTCGGGTCATATTTAATAGAGAAATGTTTGTTTGCATGAATTCAGTTCGTACAATTTTTAAAATTACTTGAACATTCTTTGGCATCATGTTCTCCACTACGTTCTACACACACCACCGGTCCGTTTTCGGGATATATCAGTTATGTTCTTGTGAAAGAATCCCTGGCACCTGTAGCATGTTGGTACACTAAGGTCTTCAAAGACTGGACATATCTGCCATCCAAGATAAACTTTCTTCTCCATCATAGCCTTGCGGAACAGGCCCGCAGAGCGCTCCAAAAAAATGGTTGTGTTTTTGTTCTTAGGTGTTTTTATAAAAGTCCCGCTTAGGTTCATCATCGTATAATATCCAAGTATTTTGCCCTCCTAGACATCTTAGACAGATATAATAATGTAATGTTCTGAGTTGTGGATAAAATTGAATAACTGTAATACTTTCTTTAAAAATTTGAATCTTCTTTTAAAAAGCAGATAGACGTGAAGCAGACAGAAAACACTGTATTAAGAAGAGGTGACACTTCAAAACAAAATACAATGAAGCTAAATTCTACCACGTAAAAAATAACATTTTCTTCGGATGCTATGTAATGTTTCACTTCTCTCATCTCTTCCAACCGTTCAAAATGGAGAATTTCTCATGCAGTGAGAAATATCCGCCATTATAGTGAGAAATTATTTCTCACTGTTATTATGATAACCCAAGGCAGCCATGAATTGCTACTTGGCAAATTGATACGGCACGTTTTCCATGTTTGCGACGCAACATCGACGATTAGCGCGCAATATCTCTTTAGGCCATGAGAACATTTGCCGGCGTTTCCATAACAACACAACCGCAACACTGCACAATTATTATTGCTGTCAACTTGCCAAACGGGTGTTGTACTTGTTGGACAATATACTATATTGTTGATTTTTATACTAAAACAGGTCAGATTTGTTAAATATTGATTATAATGGAATACAAAGATTTAGAGTTTGAGAGTACACCTCCAGATATTGTTCGAAAAGCATCCGATGTGTGTAATAATTTGGTACAAAACACATCAAGACAAAAATATGAAATCGCTTACAGTAATTTTATGGACTGGAGAATGCAAGCCAATGTGAATTCTTTTGCTGAAAATCCATCCACATTATGGTCCCAGAACTCGATGCTGAAGAGTACCATCATTATTAAAAACTATGTTGATATATCAAAATAGGTAAAACTAAGTGCATTTTTTAAACGAAAATCGGAAAGATATGTTCCAAAACAGTCAAAAAACTTAACTCCTGAAGAAATTAAACAATTTCTAAAAGATGCACTCGCTCTTAATAAGTGAGCCTATGAAAGCCATAGTGGTATAAGTCAATTTTATCCATAGTTCACTTTTTGACACTATCGTATTATTTACGCAGTAATCTACCTCTGGACAGAATATGAACTTCCTATCTTCAGTACAACACTAACAGATGTCACTACTACCATGACTGTAAAACGCATTCAGATGTACCGATGAACGCCATAGTAGGCCAAGTCTGACTTAGACCATTATGGCGGTAAACATTTACGTGTCGACTGTTACACGCTGCTTTGTTTACCTCCTAAAAAATTAATATTGATTGCCTTCACTTTTGATCTGGAAAAGACCTTGCCTTTCACAACGCTGACTTGTTCTATTGCCTACTATAAACGGAATATGTATGTTTATAACTTTAGAATATATCATTTGGATGAACAAGACAAAGCGTTTATGTACGTATGGGACGAAACAGTAGCTTCTTGTGGAGCACAGGAAATGGGATCTTGCATTTGTGCATATCTTGTGAACCATGCTCCAGGAGCGACGCATGTAGTCGCATTTAGTGACGCCTGTGGAGGGCAAAATCGAAACTTCAAACAATGCTTGTTATGGTTGAAATTACTAGCTGACAATCAACTAAATTTAGAAACCATACAGCACAAATTTATGGTTGCCGTTCATTCATTTGTACTGAATGACAGAGACTTTGATATGGTGGAGCAGTATGCAACAAATAGAGTCAAGTTTGTCCCTGAGGATTGGTAATCCATATAAAAAAATGCAAAACCAAAAGGCCATTTGACGTTAATAAAACGAATAGAACTGATTTCTATTCTACCTCAGCTTTAGAAAGAATAGTTACTCGCAGGAAGAAGAACACAGACAATAACCAATTATCATGGCAGAAGACACTGTGGCTTCATTTTGAGAAGAGGCAACCATACAAAATTTTTTATAAAGAAGCCTTGAACGAAAACATTTCTTTCAAAGTAATGGATTTGGCTCCAAAAAAAAGGTAAATTGACGGATTTCAAGAATATTGACCTGCCCCTTCTTTATGAATCTAGCCTGCCGGTAACTACGAGCAAGAAAAAACACATGGAGGAATTGTTTCAGTTCATACCACCTGTCCATAAAGACTATTTTCGATCATTGAAGGTTGATAGAGAAAATAGCAATAGTCCAGAACTTTTAGAAGACGTTGGTCCCCTAGAAGACTATTTATCCGATAATGATGAATAAATAATTAATATTAGTTATAATCTCTAAGTTTTTGATGATTTAAAATAAAAGAATAAAGAATAACGAGAAGATATCTTTTTTTACGAAATATTATGTTAACACAAAAACAATGAAAGTCATAGTGGTCTAAGTCACAAAATATGCAAAAAAGGACAAAAATATATATTGTGTAAAAACCATGTATCACAAGATCTAAGTTTAGGTTTTCCCAAGAAAAATCTTTTAATTGCATTCGCTACTTATTTTTGTTTTTTTTTGTATCCTTGTTTAACTTCCGGCTTTAATATCTCAAAACAACTATTTTTGACTTAGACCACTCTGGCTTTCATAGGCTCAAGTAAAAAGAACGCATTTGTAGAAAAAGTACAGTGTACGACACATGATAATATGACATATTTATCCTTCGCTTGATTTCCGAACAAACTTCTGCGCTCGGGAGAAATATGTCATTTTTCTCACTAGTTGTACAATATACTATTGTTTCTCCTTATATAATGAACAAGACATCAGTATTTCTTTAGAAGTAAAATTAAGGGTATTATTCCAAGACATTAGTGTATACTTTGCTAAAAATTTCACCAAGATCGGAAAACTATTTAGAAAGTTACAGCACTATAGACTAACATTACTTCTATCCGGAATTTATTGTCGGGGACTGTAGCTATATAAAAATTACGTCTATAGGTCGTATACTATATGCTTCAAAAAGTTTTCTTAAATTGTTCGTTTATCTACATATTACTGGGTGTTATGGAAATTACTTATTATATTTAAATGGGTGACTCCTAGGGTGTCCTAGAGAAAGTCTACATACTTTTTTTTAAAATCGAATATCTAAATACTAAGGTAAAACCCCTTTTTACCAACATACTGTCGCGCCGTTCCATCTGGATTCAGTTAGCAACAATGTGGGTCACTAGAGTATACTAACAGTGTTGTCAGATCACACCGCATGTTCCGCCCTTGATTGGATACCTGCCGCGCGCGACTATCGTTGCGTCAGTATATTTTGAGACTCGGGAATGGGATAACGCTTTCGAGGGTTCCACGTGCTTGATGTATACGAATTTTAAACGTTTTGTTTTTTGTAGCCGATTTTGTTTCCTGTTGTAAAATAATTCATAATAAGAAATATTATGATGTGATTTCAAATTTGTGGGATATTACCTATTGTTGGTTCTGTTGTAAAACATACTTTTTGTGTTTTGTGTTTTATTTTTTTATGGAATTTAATTATAAAACGGATTATAAGATCGAAGGTAAGAGAGGGTATGTACCTTAAAATTTTAGTCTTTTTTTTCTTAGAGGTTTGAAAAAGAAGTGATAACGCTGGTCAAAGACGTCTTGTTGTCACAAACGGATCACGTGCGTTTACAATTTTGTGTTGCAATATATGACAACACGGCCTCAATAAACTATTGATTGCCGACGTTCTCAGTAGCGGCCACGTAAATGTATATTTCGTACAATAATTCAAAGCGCCATTTACGGTTATTTTTCTTCAATTTATTTTCATCTCAGGATTTGCCGGTTTAAATATAATAAGTCATTTCCATAATACCCTGCATATTAAAATGCACATATTACCTACAATAATATGAATGTTCCGAATAATTTTTTTGCCTGTTAAATATTTTGAAAGGGTCTATCGCCATGACCTTCTATGTGTAAAATAAAAACAACAACCGAATGTAAACATTGTGTGTTTGTTTTTTAATATTGGTTTATTTAGGTTTGTTTTGATTTCCATTTGATTTTAATTTACGTAAATATGTGCCACTCATACTAAAGTAACGATATCCATATAACGGGCGCCCAATTTTGAATATAAACGAGAAGCATTTGATAAAGCCTGCGGTTTCGACAACAATGGGCCCCCAGTGATTATAATTACTAAAACAAACTTTAATAGCGTTCAATTTTCCCAACATCCTGGGTTTCGATCTTAAGCCAACCTACAATTAAGTTAAATGAGAACCCGCATATTTATACACCCTTGTAAATATTCTTTGAGAAATAATTGAAGCAACTTTTTTTTTGGTCGTAATCACATTGGCTGGTTTTTTTACAGGAACCGAAATAATTGACATTTCGAAAAAATATTATAAATCCACTATTTTTTGCAGGTAAAATTTAAAAAATTATTCACCGACAATTGAGGGGCGTTTTTCCAGAACTCGACATCTACAAAAAAAATTTTTACAGGAAATGCATTTAATTATTTCAGGACCTTTGATGATATAAATTCTGTAAAAATTAAATATATCAATGTTATTTTTGTACATTCGAATAATGTCCCAGAAATTTAGGTACTTTCACCAACTCTTTGTATAAAAAAAATCAAATCAAATATAACAAATTTTTGCAAAACTTGGTAACTACGGTAGTTAGCAAGTTTTGAAAAAACTTGTATACTTATTTAATTTAAATTTCTATAATATACAAATCAATATTTAAACTGCCAATATGTTTAGTTAATTAGGAATAGACGGAATTAATATTCATTAATATAACTTCCAACTTCCAATAATGGATGAAAACATCAATGAAACTAACACTTTTTTTAAATTTTAGGTCGACTAAATGAATGAACGAAAGTATGAATACATGAAGCAGTTGTTGTGTACTTTTCTAAAAAAATATAACATTTTACAACAAAAATGAATAACTATTCAAGTACAGATCCTTCGTCAGTACATTCGGATTGAATGTTATCCTTATCTTGAGTTTGAGTTTGAGTTTTCAAACATACTTCTGTAAAAAGTTTGTGTTTCTTCCGAATACGCATCAAAGTATTCCATTAATTTTTTTAACATCTTGGGCTTTCTTTTCAGTAACGTGACTTTTTAATGGAAATTTTTCAGTTTTGTCTAGAAGGGACACGCTTTTTATCCCCTTTTTGGTTTCTTTCTCGCTCTCCGGCCACCATCCACTTTTCGAACCGGGCTTTCATAATCACCCATATTTATACAAACAAATACCGCACAAACCTAAATTCGTTAACGACAGGACCAAACGCAGGTCAACCAGCAAATATCAGAAAATACTGAAGTCAAAATAAAAAGACCTATTTGTCTGAATTTTATCATATTATTATGAAACAACACTGAACGTAGTTGACAAGTTTTGCAAAACCGCACGGCGAGTAGTTGTACAGTTTTGTAAACATTCCTATATTTCGCCATTAAATTAGTAGGGTAGATGTTCAGTTTGGTTAAGTTTTGTTAACGTTTTTTGATGTACCGATAAATGCACTATAGGAATCGATGAAAAAGTCAATTTGGGAAAAATTATAAATGTCGAGTTTTGTCAAAACGCCCCTCAATTTAAGATTATTATAAAGCTTACCGCAAAATCTCAAACGCAAAAAACTGGCTTAGAGCTTTATACGCTCCCTAAACCTCTAACATTGATTTCTTATTACTTATCTCTTATTATTTTAAAAAGCCCTATATTTATGTCCTTTATTATGTAGATTTTTATGGTTTTTTTACATATATTTTTGAAAGTTTATAGTACTTTTTACACCATTACTTATAGTGACAGTGAACAAATGGGTACAAGAAACTATAAACAAAAAATATATAGTAAAATTGATTGATTTAGCCGATACTTGATGGAAATCCTTTATAAATTTGAACAGAAACAAAAAGTTATAAAATTTCCACAATTTTTATTTAGAAAAAACCCGTAACATGTTTCGGCACACGGTGCCTTCTTCTGACGGAATAAATATAAATGTGGTAAAATTTGATTTAAATATCTTAGTAGGTACAAGATGGAGCGAACGATTTTATGGTATGGGGTTTACACTAGTAGTGTAACGGACCACGCCCAAATATCGCTACATTTTATAATTAATTTATAGTAAATAGTACTAGAAAAACTGAATGTGAATTCTGATAAATAACATAACTAACACTTATTTACAGTGGCAGTTCATAGGCAAAAATATAGAGGAAGAGCCAAGGGAAAATATTCTTAAATACACAGACTATCGTTACGCGGTAATATAATTCAATCCAAGGCAAAAGCGAGGAAGTGACACTTCCTCTGCTTCCTCGGAATAGCCTCCACTGCTTAATTAATAATTTTTAAAGAGATAATCTTCAAAAAAAAATTGAAAACAAATGGACCGCCAACGTCCGAGATTTTCCGCCTACGATAAACGTTAATTAATTATTATAAATGTTAAATTAGTTGTTACATGCTGTTTGTTTGCATTATTTCAAGGTTATATTGCAGGCTGGAGACGGGTCCTTAAAAGTAATAGGTTAAAACAGACAGAGTTTTTATTTTTTAAAATACAATTCTTCTAGCCTATGTCATCCATCTTTGGAACAACGCAATCGAACATCATGGGGAGTCTCGGAATTTTTATGCTGGATATTTCAAAAGCTTTTGATCGTGTTTGGTCCGTAAACTGCGATCCTATGGTATGTTAGCTTTCTTAAAGACCGCTCTCTGCAAGTAGCGATTGACGAATTTCTCTCAGATACCTTCACCATCAATGCCGGTGTTCCTCAAGGGTCCATATTGTCTCCCACTCTCTTCTTACTCTACATTAACGACCTTCAAGTGAAAACTAAAAATCCGATATTAAGCTTTGGTGACGATAGCACACTTGTCTCAACTTTCCCTGTGAATGCACAAACATCTGCTGCCGACGCACATCTTCGCAGACAGCATGAACTATCACGCCTCAATAAAGACCTGGAAGAAATTTTGGCTTGGGGTGACAGTAACCAAGTCGCTTAACGCTAAGAAAATTCAGGCAGCAGTTTTCTCGAAGAAGGTTAACATTACAGAACCGGATATAGTGATGGATGACAGGACACGCAATCCCACTGGCTTCATCTATTAATTTGCTGGGCATCAATCTGGGAGGAAATATGTCTTGGCATAACCACGATGGCTTCTCAGAAACTCGATGTACTCTTCCGAACCAAAAAGTTGTACACACCTCAACAACTTTTGATACTGTACAAAGCCCATATTCGACAATCACTAGAGTATTGCTCTCATGTCTGGAGGTCTGCACCCAAACATACTCTTCGGCTACCGGATTCCATCGAAATAAGGCCATTCGTCTGATCGGAGACCAAGAGCTGACGAAGAGCCTCGACAGCCTAGAACATCGAAGACTGGTTGGTGGTTTGACTCTCTTTTACAAATATTTCCATGGAAAGTGCTCAGCTGTCCTTGCCCTCTTAATTTCATCCGCGAATAGCAGCAATACCATGTCTTATCACTGGGGCCCATCCATATGTGGTTATGCTTAGTACCCCTTGAACTTCATTATTTAAGAATTATTTCATCTGGAGGACGTCATCCTTATGGAACGACCTTCCCGAGTTCGTTTTCCCAACGAATATAACCTCCAAAGATTCCAAACCAACGTGAATCGCTTTAATAATTAATTTTTTTCTTCGTAAATCGGAAGAGACTTTTCATAAAAAGCAATATAAAATGTTTTCCATTTGTGTAGAACTTCCTTGGACACGTTGTATAAATAATTTCATTATTCTTTATTATTACTATTTCGTTTCGTATAATAATGATATTTTAAGGTTATAGAGAAATTCAGTTTTGAAATATTCCATAAACTGGAAAGGACGTAAATCATCATTTAAAATGCTAGAAGTTTAAATAATTTAAGACATAAAAATTTACCACTTGCCATTTGTCTGATCAGTAATATGTTTTAGAGGAGAATTGCTTCTGGTTAGTCAATTTTTAAGCGCAATCCCCACACTTTTCAGAAATTTTGCTATAAGTTGAACAAGGCAAATATATTTACCTCCAATTTAAAAATTAATTTCCTTGTTTAATTCTTCAATAAATAATATACAGGATGTTATGGAAGTGACTAATTATATTTAAACCGGCAAATCCTGAAATAAAAATAAATTGAAGAAATACGACCTTAAATGGCGCTTTGAGTTATTGTACGAAATATACACTTTATATGAAATCTGAAAATTTACGTGGCCGCTACTGAGGACGTTCGCAATCAATAGTTTATTGAGACGGTGTTGTTATATATTGCAACACAGAATTGTAAACGCACGTGTTCAGTTTTTGACAACAAGACGTCTTTGACCAGCGTTACCACATCTTTTTCAAACTTTATAGAAAAAAAATACTTCAATTTTAAGGAACATACTCTCTTACCTTCGATCTTATAATCCGTTTTATAATTAAATTCCATAAAAAAATAAAACACAAGTATGTTTTGCAACAGAGCCAACAACAGGTAATATCGAGTTGTATAATCTAAAGTAATATCACACAAATTTCAAATCACATAACAATATTTCTTATTATGAATTATTTCACAACAGAAAAAAAATCGGGTAATGTTACAACTAACAAAACGAATAAAATTCGTATACATCAAGCATGTGGAACCCTCGATAGCGTCATTGCACCCCGGAGTGCTGAATTGGCTAGTTCCTATAAGAAGATTTTTGCACAGCTAAAGAGAAAATCCTTATAGAAATATCCTAAATACAAGAGAAATTATTCAAACATAAAATAATCTACACCACTGTATGATTTTGAAATAACAACCTAGCAATGACACGTACTGTATGCTATACCGTTGAGGATTTAATTCCCTTTTCATATTCACACGATTATTTTTGGGATTCGGCTGTTTATCCAGGGTTTAAGTTTAGCCAGATAAGCCCTACCAAGGGGTCAGATTTAGAGCAATCGGATTTTCAGATCGCATTTTCGACTCTAATATTAACAGGCGGAAAACAAGATACGACCCAAACGTGCTGAAATGGCATGTTGAAACCGGAAATCCTCGTATTGAGTCACATTTTACTAAAATCGTATTTAAAAGACTTAAAATTTAGTCTCAATATTATTATTATAATCTTTTCTTACAGCCGTACGTGCATTCAGTTTTGTTTTCTATGATTGAATGTTAATGCTATAAATATCAATCAATGTCTTAAATGGGACAAATACTTACAAGTCCATTATAATTCAAGATATAACTACCCAAATATTAACAATAATTTTCATAAGACAAACTTAAAAGTTTATAATGTTATAATGAAAACATGCTTAGTTTTTCCTATAAAATTATTTAAAGTCACATCCCTTAAAATACAGAGAGAAAATATTTTAAACCATTGTATATCGTGTGATCGTTAAGTTGAAAATAGGATATCCCATGAAATTTTGGAGGTGGCTGGATAATGGCTCCCTTGTACATTTTATCGAAAAACTGCATTTTAACTTCTTGACCGACGTGGTAAATCCATGTGTCGATTTGGAATACTTTTTGGTCAGTAAATCCTAACCTATTCAATTAAATGTGTCTTCGTGCTTTTGCCATCACGTTAAATCCAATTTGCTTAGGATTGTATTGTAGGAAAAGTATTCAAACTCAACACATGGGTTTAAGAAAATTGTATAAAATGCAGAGGGGAGAAAATATTCATCTCAAAAATAACATCAGAGTTATTATGATCAACTCAATGAAGAAACCCGGTATAAAATTCAGATCTGATATTATTAGTGAAAACTAAAAATCAGATATTTAGCTTTGCTGACGATAGCACACTTATCTCATCTTTCTCTTTGAATGCACAAACATCGGATGCCGACGTACATCTTCGCAGACAGCATGAAATATCACGCCTTAACAAAGACCTGGAAGAAAAACCCAGGCAGCAGTTTTCTCTAAAAAGGTTAACATTACAGAACTGGATATAACAGGGCACGCAATCCCCTCTGGCTTCATTTATTAATTTGCTGAGCGGCAATCTGGGAGGGAATATGCCTTGGCATAACCACGTTGTGGCAATCGCCAAGATAGCTTCTCAGAAACTTGGTGTACTCTTCCGAATCAAAAAGTTGTACCCACCTCAACAACTTTTGATACTATACAAAGCCCAGATTCGACCATCACTAGAGTACTGCTCTCATGTCTGGAGCTCTGCACCCAAACATACTATTCGGCTACTGGATTCCATCGAAAGGAGATCCATTCGTCTGATCGAAGACCACGAGCTGACGAAGAACCTCGACAGCCAAGAATATCGATGTCAGGTTGGGGATTTGACTCTCTTCTACAGATACTTTCATGGAATGTGCTCGGCTGACATTGCTCTCTTAATTCCGCCCAGACCGGCGAATAGAAGAAATACGCGACGAACCACTGCCGCCGTTGTGGTTAAACTAGAGTACTCCTGGAACTTCATTATTTAATAATTCTTTCATCTGGAGGACTTCATCCTTATTGAACGACCTTCCCGAGGTAATTTTTCCCAACGAATATAACCTCCAACGATTCAAAACCAACGTGAATCGCTTTATTCAAACACGCACCACTCCCAGAGTGCCCTAAATGATTTTTCCTATAGTGCTTGTGTTTGATCATAAAAAAAATTTATTAGGTAACTTTTATGATTATCTGGTACATCCTTGAAACTTATAAAAATACAAATATTGCTGACATAAATTTGCCACTTTTCGTACCCCATTTCAAAATTCGAGACTTCAAGGAGACTAGCGGCACATATCTCTCTCTATTTTCGATTGGTAATTTTAATCCGTGTTCGGTTTCCTCGATTTCTTCGGATCAGCATTTGACGTAATTCTGATCTGTCCCTCTAATTGGCACCTATCCACAGAAGCGAATTCACTAAATGGTTTAAGATACCCACCAGAACAACCATGACAAGAGCATTCGGCCATAAAGAACAATTTCTCGATTATTAATTAATTTGGTTCATAAAAGGATAACAAAGTTACCTTATCAGTAATAGGATATACTTAGCATTATATTACATGACAATAATTTTTTCAATATGCAGTTTCAAAAGAAAAAAATAATTTTAAACATTCGGCCATCATAAGGAGAGGAATCAGCCAACTGACGTAACTGATAAATTTACAAAGCTAAACAAAAAATAAATAAAAATCAAATCTAAAATTATCAAATATATTGTTTAAAGTTGTCGAATGTCGAATTAACACAAACAATTAATATAACAAACGCCAAACTAAGTAAACTAATTTATAATGGGTATCATTTAACTGGTTAGCAAAATATTCTTATTTTTGCGTACAGAAAAATGTAATCGGTCAGCCAAAATAGCTATTTGGTCAGCAACTTATGGACAGCAAACATTTCTGAATCGTGACAGTGCCCTGGGAAAACAAGTGAAAACCCGCCCCCGCTACACCTTTTGTAGCCGATTTCCTTCTGTATTCGGCAAAAGAAAACACAAGAAAGTTACATAAATTGACAGTGCCCTGGGACCTCTGAAGTAAATTGCTTCTAGATATATTTTTTTCTACTGACGAATTGTAAAATCTTGCTGACCAAGTAATCATTTCGCAGCTCGACTGTTAATAACGGCAAACCATTTAATTACTTCTCATTTATAATTTGGGCTTGGTGAACAATAAGGGTTGCAAAATCATAACAAAAATTATAGCAGCTTCTAGCAGTTCCAGACTTTGAAGACGTAGTGGCGTCTGTGAAAAACACCCTAAAAATCGAAATATTTTCAGCCGGAACAAGAGTACCCCCCCGACAAACCCGAACAAACCCCCGTTTTCGAGGATGCTGAACACGATGGCGGCGTCAGAATTTCTCTTTTGGGTTGCGCAACCCCTCAAAACGGCCAAAAACCACCACCCAGAGGGGTTAAACGCGCTTCAAGAGGTTTCCCAGCAGAGAAACGCACTTTCCCCCCGTTTTCGATGATGCTGAGCACGGTGGTGGTGTTGGATATCGCGTCCGACCCCTTCCAACCCCTCCACCGGCCAACTTTCAAGGGCGAGTAGTGGTATATTATTTTCTGATGTGTCAGTGTAAACTCTTGAGAGTCTAGGTAGGTGTTCGACTACTGGTCACTGGCCGAATGTACACCAGGTCTATATGAACGAATGCTCGACCAAAATATTTTAAAACGTCATAATATTAACTAACATTTATAGCTGTTAAAATAATCCAGGAATAGAAACGGGAATATATAAGTACGATTTAATCACAAAAAATTTAATTAAATACCTTGATTTTAAAAGAAAATATGGGGAAAATATCTTAAGAAAAAAATCTTACCTAGACGTCTGTTTTTAAAGCTTTCTTGTTAAAGCCACTCTGATGCACCAATAACGTGTTTTTTTTTTTTTTTTTTTTTTGGATAACTGGCGATGAGAATCTGCAGACAGATACCCTGCAGACGCGGCTGCAGGGTAGTGTCGGGTTTGGCAACTTGGGGGAATTATATAATTATATGGCCCTCTCAACATCATCTTTTCTGAAGGAAAAGAGGTTAACGAGGGCAGGCCGACCGACTAAACTCACCGCGGAGTGAGGCAATTAGCCTATGACTCATATTCACTCGATAGTATTGTCTGCAATCGTGTATGTTTGTCTCTGTATCTAGCTTTTAAGCTATGCGCTTTGTTTGGTGTCAGCTCCTGTAATTTTTTCCATTCGAAGTTAATCGAATGAACAAACTTTCAGGAGCTCCGAACGTATAGGGTAGGCGTAGTGGGTAGGCGTAGGCTGTCCTTTTTGAGGTTGTGGTTGAATTTGGTTCAGCAATCAAGGCCCTATATTTTTGTTTTTGAGACCCTTATTCTTGGATCAGTCGCCGACTGATCCAGTCTTTAGGTAGTTTATAACATGTATTTGGCTCTGAATGCACGTGTGATGCACGTATCAGACTGTTGTTGGCAATGTTAGCCTTGGTGTGGTATTTCGCGATGGTTTTATCGAAGAACTCGGGGATTGTTTCTACTTCGAGATCTCTATGGATGACGTCATTTCTTGTGTATCGCGGCATGTTAAGTATGATTTTTAGAACCTTGTTTTGCATCACCTGAATTCTATTCCTGTCACTCTTACTAATGGTGCACCACGCTGGCGCACCATATGTCATCGTTGACCTGATGAAAGTCTTGTAGAGGGTGACCTTCGTTCTTAAGTTGATCTTGCTGCGCTTGTTTAGCAGACAGTATATTGCGCCTAGTTGTTGATTGGCTTTCTTGATGGTGTTGGCTGTATTTACTTTCCAATTGAGCCTTCTGTCAAAGTGCAAACCTAGATATTTAACGCTTTGTTGCCAGTCTATATCTTTGTTTCCAACCTTGACATGTTCCTTTTAAGCCTGACCAGTATTAGTCGGGGGCTCCTTCCTGTCACTGCGATGCCTGTGTCATCCGCATATATATATTTGTCACACCACTGGAGCTGGGAACGTGTTTGTTATAATTCAGGTTGCGTATAAGAATGTTTGCAAAATTAACTACCTTGATAAACGCGGGAGATGTAAATAGATTTCAAAATAACTTAGGTGAATGCTTCCCTATCTCCCCTACGAATAAAGATATGTGTCCATTTAAATATATAAGAAACAAGTTTAAAATTATAAAATTAATACGCCTTACCTTTTACATCATTCGTTATTTTTTCCCATAGAACATTCACCACGAAAAAGGAACTTGGTGCTTTATTATCAAGTATGTTAAAAAGACGCAAAAGAGGACACTTTTATACTCAGGTTTAATATAACCGTTATTTATGGCAAGCATTTTATAAAGATTACAAATTAAGTGAAATATTGTAGCACCCTTATTTTTCAAATGGAAGATGAGTATAGCGGGAATAAAGGCCTCGAAATAAAACTACTCAATTATGTGTTTCTCAACGTTTCGTTGTATATTACAACTGTTTCAAAGGTCTGTGAAGAAAAAGGGGGATACGGACAGAATAAAATTTACAATACGGAAAAGGTGAATCATACAAATAATCTTCAACCCGGATATAAAATCCCATGATATACTATTCTATCTAAATATCTAATCGCAACAAGCACGTACGATGTTTTTAATCGTTAACTCAAGAGATACAAATATAGAATAATCATTATTAGTTAAATACTAGTAAATAAAAACTTACGTATAAATCTAATAAATTTTATGCATTTCGTAATACCGCGTGATCCATCGTTGAGTGGCACATAGAAAATCCCCTGTAATTTTTGAGGTGACTGAATGAATATTGGCGCCACTGTACATTTTATAGAAAAACTGCATTATAACTTCTTGAAGAGGCCGATATGGTGAACCCATGGACAGTCGAACTCGGTACATAGTTTTTCCATGTCGGCCTCTTCGAGAAGTTATAATGCACTTTATAATATACAGGGTATTATGGAAATTACGTATTATATTTAAATGGTGACTCCTGGGGTGTCCTAGAGAAGCGCTACATATATATTTTTTTAAATTGAACGTTTAAAAAGTGGGGTAATTCACCCATAAACCCACAGGTCACTCCGCGGCACAAGCATATTACACTGCCCAGCTGAGTAAGAAACACATGTTCTGGCGCAATGTTGCCAAACTGTGGAAAAACGTAAAACTTTAGATTCTTATAAAAATAAATATTTAGCTTACTTAGAAAGTAAATCCAGAACGCGATTAAGGAATCCAGGGCACAGTTCTTTTTCTATGGGAAGAGGTTTGTGCTCATCACGTGCCCTGATGATAGTGTGGGAATGAATTATGTGTTTTTGTGTGGTATTTTGCCGGTTTTTGTTCGGGTTACCTACTTGGTGTTTGTTTATAAATTAAGTTGGTTTTAAATAGTTCGAAAAGACAAATAAAATTGCATTTCTTTTTTCTAAAGGGTGGCATTTATAAACTTTTAAGTTGTTCAGATTCGACGGGTGTCGTTCGAATTGAACAAATGAGAACATACCTGACCTTTTATAAACTCCGCGGTGGTTCGTTCGAGTCAGCTAAAGTTTATAAATCAGACATTGTTTCCCAGCGAACTGAACTGAACGTAAAGTTTATAATAATGTAGCCTGCAAAAATAAACAATCTCTATTCTGTCAAACAGTTGTCGACTTTCTAAAGAGTTTACCATGAGAACATGATAACACTCCTCAAAATTCACTGACGTTTTCCGCCATATGTTGCTTTGCTTACTTTTCCCACAGTGTCACCACGTGCATATTTTTGGTCTGACAATAGGTCATGTACAGGGCACATTAAATTAGAGCGCCATTTTTCATCAATTTGTTTTTATCTAGGAGTTGCCGGTTTAAATATATTACGTCATTTCCATAACACCCTGTATACAGGGATGCCAATATTCAGCAACCTAAAAAAATTATATTAGATTCTCTATGAATAACTTCACCATTCGGTATAATATACAGTATAGTTGTATAATCTTCTATAGATGTCGGCTTATATTCGCAATAGGCTTTATAAAATTCTAATTAAAGACCAAGAAAGTAATTTATTTTAATTAAGAAAGTAATTTTAATTAAACCGTGGTATAATATTTGAATACGGATATATGAATAATTTTCGTATTAATCTGGTTTAGCTCTTTATGTCTAAATGGGGTTTAGATTACGTTTGCTTTAAAAATTAATGTATCTCAATTTAAAAGTTATTATAAAATTACTAGCTAAAATCCGTTTCTGAGTTGGAGTCTATCACTTAAGTTATATCAGTAGCTTAAAGCTTCAGTTGAATACTAAATCGATATAAAAGATACAAAGTCCATGTAATAGGAAATGAGAGGAAACTGTATAATCCGCTTTCAAACCGGCTTGAAGTCATCGACAAGATATCAAAGTAGACGTCTCTGCTAAAGCATCCATCGAATTAAAATTTCTACTCAACAACGATTGATACACATTTTTAATTATTTTAAAAATGACACTTGAAGATGCCCCCCTATCAGCACAATTCCAAGGACGCCACATTCTACCATTAAAATTACTCGCCGGAAAACCACTAAAGATTAAAATTATTAAAAATCACTTCCGGCTCTGCTCGAAAAGGTTTTAAAATTTGGGATTTCCTAATTTATTTTATGGTCGAAGGGATAATGAGGTTTTATTGCAGTCAAAAGATCAACGGTATAATTCTGCAAATAATATACCATCAGCTATCGAATTCTTTAATTTCCTCTAATTTATATGCAATAATTGCATATATTTTAATACATTTAACACGTAAATTAAAAAATATATATTCCCTGGTCATCTTATATCTCTAGTACATGACAAGGAACTTAATAAAAAGGGAATCAGGATGAGTATCGAACTAACTTAGAACCCAAATACTGGACCGATATTTTTATCCTATTAATAGTATATTATGTTATAAGGACGAAAAATGTAATATTTCGGACGTAACCAGCTTAGTCCGAAAACATTTATCCTCTGTATGACATACCTACGTTATTTTCAAAATTCCGAGTGCTTAAATCTAATATTTTTCCCGTGTAGGGGAGACCGAGGCGAATTGTGACAGAGTAGAGTTGCGACAACGACGATTTCTCGGAATCTATGGCTGTTAGCGAGCTGGCACGATTGTTCGTTTATAGACGCGCTACTTGACGCAGTACGCGCCAATGGCCCACGACAAGCGGTTGCGTGATTACGACGTCTGCATGGAAAAACAACCGAAAAGTAAATTTTTTATAAAATTTTTGATTGTATTTATATCGTGATATATTACATTCACGTGGTTATGCTATTTTTTCTTATATTGTGTGGCTTTGGAGTTTCAAAGCGTGACACTGTCTTGCTGTGCTTGCATCTTGTTTCGAAATTACGAATTATTATTCTGACCAGATCGCGATTTTTGGCAGCTAGGGGAGTTGTTACACGCTGTCACAACTCTCCTATTGCAATGTTTTTTTCTGTTTTTTGTTCGTTTGCTTTGTTCTTACAACCTAAGTTTGATATAATGATGCCATATGCTTGTTTCATGTTATTGTACTTCCTACAATTATGCCAAATGATAATTAAAATAATTTTATGCAAAAAAACGTGTCTTTTGTTTATAATTCATATAAAAGTAATTTTATCTATTAAATATAGCCTAGATACACAGCTGTCACAACTTACCTTGGTACCTGTCACAATTTACCTCGGTGTTAGGAGCGTTGTGACATAGGGAGTAGTTTTAATTTTCGTGAATTTTCTCAGAAACCTTATAACTCTTATTGACTTTGATGACTGTTTTTAAAAGAGTAAGGATTGAGCTACATTGCTGCTTGCAATTCATAATGGTGGTATATTTCTTTATTGAGATAGGTTCTTTTAAGTAAAAATTGTCACAACCCTCCTCGGTCTCCCCTATAATACACTATTTTTTTCTGTGATAGGAAAAACGACGATTTAATATTGAAAAACATATTATTACAATATATTAAAGTTAGAAAAGTATCGATGTAAAATTTGAATTTTTAAACTAGTTAGGTATTTTAAATATCTACTTATTTTATGCTTGTAGATTGAGAAAGATGGGAAGAAAAATAAGTCTTGGTAATACTTTTTGTTCGGGTTAAAAACGCACAATAATAAATGGGTAATTTTTTGCAGTTTTTTTGTTTGGTATCGAGACACGTGGTAAAAATTCATTCTGGTTTCTGGTTTCTTTATTTGTCTTTAAGCTAGGACTAGGTCCTCTTACTTTTATTAAATTACAATGTTTATAAACTTAAATATATGTCGGGTGTTTTTATCCACGGGGTGGCGTGGTGGTGGCGGTGGGGGTTACTCTATGGCAGGTGGTGGCGGGTCGCTAGGTCTTGGTCGGGTTCTCCTTATTCTCCTGTTTAATGGTCTAAAGGCTTGCCTTATTTTGTGGTTTGGGTGGGTTGTCATGGTGGCTATGAACTTGACTGCGGTTGTGTTCAGGTGCTGGGTTAGAGTTTCTATTTTCAGGTCCCTATGGATTTGCGAGTTTCTCATGAACCATGGGGCTCTGGTGATCATCCTTAGTGTTTTGTTTTGTATGGCCTGTAATTTGGTTCTTCTGGTTTTTGTGATTTGAATCCAGGCGGGGCTTGCGTAGGTGAGTGACGGTCTTATGATTGTCTTGAACAGTGTGAGTTTATTTTTTAGGGACATCTTTCTGTTTCTAAGGAGTGGGTGGAGTCTGCTGATCACGTAGTTTGTTTTCTTGGTGGCGGCTTTGATTTGGTTTTCCCAGCTTAGTTTTCTATCAAAAATTAGTCCTAGATACTTGACTGCTGGGAGCCAGTTTATGCGGGTGTTCCTTATGGATAGCTGTTGTGCCTCTGGTGGTCTGTGTTTGGTGCTGAATATTATTGCCTGGGTTTTTTCAGGGTTTAATTTTATCCTCCATTTATCTGACCAGTTCAATAATTTGTTGAGGTGTCTCTGGAGTCTTCGGTGGATTAAGTCTGGGTCCCTGCTTTCTGCTGTTATGGTGGTGTCGTCTGCATATAACCCGATTTCCGTCTCAGGGTCCTCCGGCATATCTGCTATGAATATTTTAAACAGTTCTGGGGATAATGGTGATCCTTGCGGTACCCCGCTCCTCATCTGTCTTGTGGTGAATAGGGCTTCATCAATTTTCACCTTGAAGGTTCTGTCCTTTATGAATGATGCGATGATCTTTGTGATGTGTGGGGGGAAACCGAATTTTATTAGTTTTAGAATGAGCCCTTCGTGCCAGACTTTGTCGAAGGCCTTGGAGACATCTAGCATGACTGCTCCAAGGCTGGCTTTTTTGTTGAAGGCTTGGATGATCATCTCGGCGAGCCTGGCTGTTTGCAGCGTGGTTGAGTGGAGAGGGCGAAAACCGCATTGTTCTGGTTGGATGATGCGAAGGGTTTCCGCCCTTGTTTTGACTTTATTGAGGATGACGGTTTCCGCTATTTTTCCCAGAGCTGGCAGAAGACTGATGGGGCGGTAGTTTTTGGCGTCCGTGGTGTTTGTCCCTTGTTTGTGTATTACTATGACTACCGCTTATTTCCACTTGGGGGGAAAGTAGCAGGTCCTTAGGATTCCGTTGATTAAGTTTGTAAGCTCCGTTATCTGTTTTTGTGGTAGTTGTTTTATTGTTTCGTTAGTGATCTCATCGTGTCCTGGTGCCTTTCTTCTTTTCCTGGATTTTATTATGTTCGAGATTTCTTCCACTGAGGCAAAGTAGTTGTTTGGTGGGAGGGGCATTTGCTGGAAAATTTCTATTGTTCTGCCGATCTGGGCTTCCCTCTCTGGTTCTGGAATGACGGCCGAGTTCGGGGAGAATTGTTCCTCCAGCATGTCAGCTATGAGGTTGGCCTTTTCCTCTGGTGAAGTGGCTGTTCTATCGTTGTTTTGTATTGCGGGAATTTGCTGCTTTGGCCCTTTTGTGAGAGCCTTGGTCATCTTCCGTTTGAAGGGACTCCAACTTTTTGCCCCAGCTGGTGTTCTGGAATTCTGTTAGGGCGTCGCGGACTTGATTTGCTATTCTTTTAAGCCTGGGATCCCCTGTGTTTCTGGCTCTGCGAAGTTTTTGGTTTTTTAATCTGATGAGCTCCTTTAGGTCGTTTGGTAGTTGGGTCGCTTTCTTGATTGTTATTTCTGTTATGTCAGTTGCTGCCATTAGTGCGGTTTTAATGTCTGAAGTTAGTTTTTCTACTGCCTGGTTTATGTCTTCTGGGGTATTTATGGTTGGTATGGGTCCAGCGTTTTGTGTCAGGAGTTCTTTGAATTTTGTCCAGTTTGTCCTTTTTCTTATAGTGGTGTCTTTGCCTCTGTTAGTTGTATCGCCAAGTTGGAGTAGGACAGGGAGGTGATCTGAGGTGAGTTTGTGGATTACTGTTGTTGTGGTGCGAAGGTCGTGATGGATGTTTCTTGTGATAAATATGTCTAGGAAGTCCGGTGTGACGTTGTCCCTGTTAGCGTAATAGGTAGGTTCCTCTGGGGTTAGGATGTTGAAGTCAATCTGGTTTTGGAGGTTTCCCAGCGTCTTTCGGCTGTGGTTTGTAGTGTTGTTACCCCAGTCTTCATTTTTTGCGTTAAAATCTCCTCCTAGCAGAATTTGTTCTGAGGGGTGCCCTAGGAGGGAGTGGAAGTCCGCTGGGTCCATAGGGTGTGTATATCCGCATTGATGGTAGACTGATGCCACGTGGAGTTTTCTGTTTTGTGCCATGTTTATTGTGACCTGGGTTATTTCTGCTTGCGTGAGCGGCGGTTTCTTCGGCTGGTAGTGGTTTACGGAGTGTTCCACTAGTATGAGGGTGCCCCCTTTCTGAGCCCTCGTCCTGTCATCCCTGTATACGAAGTCGTTTGGGAGATTGAACCTATCCCCAGGTTTCAGGAAGGTCTCCTGGATAAGAGCAACATCAACTTGGTAAGTTTGGAGGAATTCCATTAGTTCTAGTTTCTTGTTCTTAATGCCGTTGGCGTTCCAAGTGACTATTGTCAGAGCTGCCGGGTTTTTTCTGATGATGTTTGTGTTCATGAACGGTCTATGGAGGCGGTGTTCTTATTGAGGAGGGGGAAGAGCAATGTTGTGAATTGCTGTTGCATGGTTGCGAAGAAGGCTTGCATCGCCGTGTTGAAATCTGCTGCTGGTTGAATATGTTGCTGGGTGCCGGAGTTTCTCTGTGACCCCCATTTGAAAGGGGGAGGAGGGGGGGGGGGGTGTTCCGCCTGCTGTTGACGTTTTTGCTTCGGATGGTTTGGGCACCCACGGAAGGAGGCTGGGTGATCACCTTCGCAGTTGGCGCATCTCGCTGGGGTGGTCTTCGGTTTTTCGCATGCGGACCAGTGGTAATGTTTTCCGCACTTCACGCATCTTGGGGGGGCCCTGCAGTTTCTCGCCGCATGTCCATTTAGCTGGCAGTTGTGGCACTGCGTGGATTGAGTTTTTGTTCTTTGCGTCTCAACGCGGACTCTGACTGATAGCACATCCGTTAGTTCGAAGATTTTTTTGTCGCTTTTGGGTAGGAGCACCAGGACCATGGGCATCGGTCCTTTGTTGTTTCTGTAGTGCCACCTTATTACTTTGGTTGGGTGTAGGCCTTTGCTTTGTAGGTCTTGCATTATTTCTTCTTCAGAGAATGTTTCTAGCACTTCTCTTAGCACTATGTGGAGTGGCTTGTCTTCCGGGAGTGAGAAGGTGTGATAGGGCTCCTGTTTGGCGTCTAGGATTTTAGTGATATTCCTAAAATCTTCTATAGAGTCTGGAAAGATTTTGACTCCTTCCGGGGTTGTCGTGGCTCTGCTGTAATTCAGGTTTTTCTCCTTCAGGTGTGCCGAAAAGGCATTGAAATTGTTTTTGTTTCTTAGTATGATTGGTGGTATTCTGGGGGTGATTGGGGGCTGCTGCTCTTTTTGGCCTGGGGTGGCCTGGGCGGGGAGGCTGTTTTGGGTGCTTGTACTTTGTACTGTGGATGAAGATTGTTGCAGCTGCCTCTTGCTGTTTTGCTGGTCGTTGTTCGTTTTTAGTTGCCTTTTGTTGGAGCGTTTTGGAAGTATGAATCCATCATCCTGAGTTTGTTGTACCTCCATTTTGTTTTGATTGTCCTGGAATGTTTTCATTTCCGTTCTCATCTGCATCAGTGTGGCCTTCAGGTCTATGTTGTCTTGGATTATTTGATTGATTTTTTCCCTCTCTGTGGTGTGTTGCTCTATCATCTCATGTAGTTTCTGGTTGTCAGATTTAATGGCTTCCATCTGGTTGCTTAGTTCGTTGAGTTGGGCATTTTTTTCTTCTATTGTAGTCTTGAGAGTTTTTAGGGCCGCCCTATGTTGGTAGAGCGGCACTGGATCTCCCATTGTTGTTGTTTTGGTCTTAGTAATTTTTCTCGGTACTTTCACAATTTTGCCGGTCTTTCTCCGGCTTCGTAGGTACTGTGGTTAAACTAATTAGGGTAGTTTATTTAACCGCTGTTCGAGGTGAACTGATTATTTGGAAAAACTTGGAGTTTATATATTACTTTTTTTTAAAAAACACAACCCGAAATACTTTCGACTTTCGAGTGAAAGATGACATATGTCAGACTGAAAAATTCATTATTCACAAATAAATAAATTTTTGGAATTTTTTTTTTTGGTTGCTACTACAATTTTTTAGCTAAAACTGTGCCCACCCGTAGTTACGTGCCTGCTAAATACCCTACCATATCACATGTAAACGGCTAGGCTGCCGTTGAGCAGTCGGTGACGACATCGCTTGGTGAATTGGAATTTCAAGCGATTCACTCGATTATTAAAATCGCTCGAGCATCAAGTACTCGATTATTAAAATCATCGGTTTTTCCCAACACTAAATATAGCTACTACATATAGATTTATTGTTATTTTTAATTAAGGATGCAAGCAAATAAAATTTATTCTTCGGCTTTGACCGAAACGATTCAAATTTGGAGTACTTTATGATCATAATGTTAATTAGTTATACTAGGCATACTATCATACAATAAGGATTACTTATTTAAAAAAATTGTATTTTAATTAAATTGTTCTTAAATAATTATTGAGGTCGTCCTCATTCACAAAAGTTTTTTGGGATGAATATTAGACAAATATCCGGTATCTAATGTTAAATAAACCGATTATTTAAATTACCATAAACCCAACCTAGATAATAAGATTAACCTGTGGTAGTTTATTTAGGGCCTGTTTCGTGAACTTTAGTTAAGATCTTTCCCAAGTAGGCTAACAATTTAGCATCTATCCACGTGGCGTTTTGTTGTTTTACGGCTTGCATTTAAAGCAGACGCAGAGCAAACCAAAATTATATTGTAGACATAGGTTCTCAAAGTGGAAAGTTTCTTATTTATTTTGTTTAAACATCCTAATAAACTAAACCGTACTTGCAGAATATTCCGAAGTAAAATATTAACTGAAAAACTGTAATAAAAATGAAAAATCTGTAATATTGCGAAATGAAACTGAATGAAAGTGAACAAACTCATATGGTAGATCAGTTATTCTGTCCAGGAACGTCCGTGACCTTTTGAGTTCCCTGCGGAGATGTTGTCCATTGTCAATTTTATGCGTTATTTTTTATGTAAGTTCAAACTCTTTAGAAACAATAATTATGTTTGAATGTTTAAGAAATCGTTACTTTGCAGACTTTATAACAATTATTTTCATAATTTAAATAAAAATTACTGTTTATTACTTAATTACTTTTTAACGCTGCCCATTTCTGAGTTGAAGACTCTATCACTAAAGTTATATCAGCAGCTTAAAGCTTCAGTTGAATACTTAAACGATATAAAAGATAAAAAGTCCATGTTAGAGGATAAGAGAGGAAACTGTATAATCCGATTTCAAACTGGCTTCAACTCGTCGACATAAAAGTGTAAAATCAGTTATCAAATTTTTTGATTTTCTCTAATTTATATGCAATAATTGCATTGAATTGCAAATTTTTCATACATTTAACAAGTAAAGTAAAAATATATTTCCTGGTAATCTTGTACCTCTAGTACATGACAAGGAACTTAATAAAAACGGAATCAGGATGAGAGTATCGAACAAACTAAGAACACAAATAAAGGATCGATCTTTTTATTATTAAAAAATGTTTTCGAAAACTAAGGACATAAAAGATGCGACACACAAGCAATTTTTTCCAACCTGGTGTTATTTGTACCATGATATGTGTATAATATTTGTTGTTTTAAAATTATTTAGTGTAATTATGCAGTGTTGTGTGTAATATGTAGAATTTGCTACTGTAGTTCTAATAATCCTATCTTAAAACAACTTATTTATTTTGTATTTCACCCTGAACTATATGTTCTTCTGTATAACCCGATGGTAACCAGGATTTGTTTGCTACTTTGACCTTGTAATTAATGTAAAACTTCAGTATTTTAGATTGTTAGGCAAACTTTCCATAATACCAAGGCCGTTAAGAGAAACTAATAATTCTGCAGTGGTTTGAGAACATGTATATGTTTTGACATTCTCTTACCCTAACTGAATCGTGTTCTCTCCCTCTATATCTCCTAACCTTAAGTGAATATGTGTTCCCATATCGTCTGATTTTAGGATTTTTTAACAAAGATCTTAGGCCGTCGATTTAAAAAAAGTATATACAGGGTGTTATGGAAATGACTTATTATATTTAGATGGGTGACTCCTTTGGTGTCCTAGAGAAAGTCTACATACTTTTTTTTTAAATCGAATATCTAAATACTAAGGTAAAAACCCTTTTTACCCACATACTGTCGCCCCGTTCCATCTGGACTCACTTAGCAACAATGTGGGTCACTCGAGTATACTAACAGTGTTGTCAGATCACACCGCGTGTCTCGCCGTAGCTTGAATACCGGCCGCGCGCCGCTTCATACTTCAGTATGTTTCGAGACTCGGAAGTGGAACGACGTTGGTTCCACGACGTCGAGGGTGCCACGTGCTTGACGTATACGAATTTTTAACGTTTTATTCATAAAAATTGTAGTTTTCTTTGTCTAAAAAGTTTGAAAAAGAAGTGATAGCGATTAGAATTATGTGTTGCAATATGACAACATCGCATATAATGCGCTAACCTCTTTTGAACCTGGAGACTGCCTCAATAAAATATTGATTGCGAAGAGCCTCAGGATTGGCCACGTAAATTTTGAGATTTCATATAAAGTGTATATTTCGCTTAATAATTCAAAGCGCCATTTATGGTTATTTTTCTTCAATTTATTTTCATCTCGGGATTGGTCGGTTTAAATATAATACGTCATTTCCAAACCCGAACAAACCCATTTAAATATCTGACACTATTTACATAACACCCTATAGAGACACATATAAGGGTGACGTTTCCTCGTTTTCGGGAAATTGTAGTTTTTCGCATGATAATTGAATTTTCAATTTTGCCGAATGAACTCAAATGTTTTTGTTAGCAGAGTTAAGTAGGATAGTGTTGCCAGATTAGTGTTTTACCGGAACGGCAGTTTTAGCAATACGAATTTAAATCAGCTGAGGAATAAAACAAGCCACAAACCTATTGTACATCTACCCTATAGCATCCCGTAGGCTACTAACTTTCTGCCATCCTGTATACTAACTTATAGAATATGATAAGACTGTAGTCTGAAATTATTTTGTATCTATCTGCTATAATTATAACTTACGTGTAGGTTTTACAACTTTATTGCCTTGTAATAGCAAGAAAGTTCTAAGAACTAATAACATTGAGAAAGCGTGCTTAAATGTCGTAGGACTTTATTGATTTTGAGAACAAAGCTAGGAGCGACATTATCCATTTTAACTTTGTTGACGCTCTTAGATTAAATCTCACGAAATCTATATCCTGATATCTATTTGTGTTTTACGTTTATGATTTAAGGGAACAAATTTTTTGTAAATACACTACCTATATTAATTATAGAATATTCAAAAATTAGCGTCCTAATTACAGTCTGTCTCTCTTATTTTTATCAAGGTTAAAAAATAATTACGTTTAACAAGATGCCATTCTTTCAGCATGGAAGAAACAGCTAAAGTACGTTTCACGAAATTTGGATACGACTTAATGATTTCCTGGGTCGGTCCCATCCAAGTGAAGTATGAAGGAACAGACTAAGGAAAACAAGTAATGATATGATTATATTAATGTAATCAAATGAAATAAAAAATTTTTTAAATATTACTAGTCATATTTATTTACATTTATAATGCCATTCTATAGATAGTTCTGTTTCGCTATCGCTATCCTCATCAAAATTAATTATAATTGGATTAATTATACGATCCAGACTAATATACGAATTTTCTACAGTTATTACGTGACGGACTGAATTTTTCCAACTACCTGGGGGAATATCATTAAAGCATTTTCGTATTAATTCTACAACAATAGAACTTAAAGTTGGAGAAATATTTTCAGACCTAACCAGTGATTTTAACTGGTGCCACATATGCTCTATGGGGTTAAAAATGCAATAATAGGGTGGGAGCCGTAGCACTGTATGTCCAATTTCTTCTGCCAATGTGTCACAAACATATACTTTTTTTATACAAAATGTCTTTAAAACTTCTAAAAGATCATTTTTTTTATAACTTTCTTCAAAATATATATCATTCGCCGCCATGTAGTTCTGAATCTCCAATTTTGTATTATTTGAGCTTGGAGCTTTATGTAATTGGCGACTGTGATAGCTCGCATTGTCCATTGGTATCACGCTATTCTGAGGAATGTTTAGTAAAAGACAATTCTTGAACCATTCCTCAAAAAGTTCGGCCGTTTTATCTTCATGGTAGTCCACACAAGAGTCTTTAATGTTTTTTGCAGAAAGCCACAAGGCATTTGGAACCCAACCGTTCTCTGACCCAGCATGTAAAATGCTGTGTAGATTTTTCGCCTTATCAAGTCCTTGTCGCTTTCGTCGAAACATTTGGTGAACCGGCATCTTTACGCTTCTTTCTAGATTTAATGAGATTTGACGCGATTCTTTTCACTGTAGTCAGAGGTATCTTAGTCAAATCAGACGTTTCAGTATAAGCAGCACACAATTTCCCTAGCATCGAGAGATAAATGCATTTTCTTCACTGCAACACTAGAAGAAGCACCATCAATGTTTTTCCATGGATGCCACATACTGTTTTTTTTATACGTTTGATAAAATAATATAGGTAATAACTAAACTCTTCCAGCAAGAAATAAAACTACAAATTTTTCCACAAAAAGATATTTAAATATAAATTAAGCAACCTAACCTACCTGATGTGCCTATATTTAATTATAATTATTACAATCCGGTCCTTTCCACATAATAATAACAAACGGTCATAAATAATGGGATCGCCCCAGGTACTTTTACTGCAGTCATTAAGTTATATCCATTTTTCGTGGAACAATCTTTACATGGTTAACCGATTAATGACGATTTTTCAGTTTTGGTCGTATTAATGTCAAAGATATATGAAATATAGTTTGACGGCAAATCAACAAAATATACAAAAAAATCATTACATATTTTATTCATCATCTTCACCTTCTTCGTCTTCACTGTCACTAAGTATTCAGTATCACTATCATCAGTATCAGTTCCAACTTGCATTGTAATGGGTTCAATCTCCTCCATCATATAATCAGTTTCCGAGAACTTATTTCCTATATCGGTGTCGACAAAACTTTACCTAATCGACTGCTGTCACTAAGGCAATTGCTTCGTCCAGAAGCTCCCTTAGTTTAGAGATACTAAAATCCCCTGATGTATTGTGATCTCTAATGAAATGTTTGTTGAATTTGAGCCCAAAACATCTCAATATGGTTTAATTCGCACATATACGGGGGTGCTCTAAAGGGAGTGTAGCCATATTGCCTGATAATGTTGTCCAACACATCATTCTTGTCATTATTAAGAGGTTTATGACGCTGGACAAGTTCAAACAATTCAATGTTCCTAGATGCTGGATCATGATTTATCCCCTTTGTAGCTTTCGCTTAAGTTGCAATTCCTCTTCACACGCCCTGTATTAGCAATCACTTCACGTGTTTGACTATGAGGGGTTTTACTACGAGCATATTCATCCATTATCACAGCTTTAAAACAACGAACCCTTTTTAAATTACACAATTTAACACAATATATTAACTCTTGCCCTTCCTATCACTACGCAACTGGATGAAGTATATTGGACATCGCCGAACAACCACGCCGGCACAATGGGCGTGTCACCAGACACGTGTCGTCATCCTCTGTCTGGGATATAACCTATCAAATTAGCACTAGCCACCTGTTACCCATGGTTACCATTGATATTGCACCATGTTGCCCTATTTTTAGATTAGAAGTACTTTAACAAAAAAATATTTTATTTTGCATTTAAATATTAAAATAAATAGTATGAAAAGAAAGGTTTAAGAACATTGAAACTATAATAGAATATTAGTTTATTATACACTTATGACAATTTATTTTAAATGGATAAATTTAATTTTAGGGTTTACTTGGTAACATATTATTGAATTAAAACTTAATATATGTGACAACATTGTTCCCAAGAAATTTTCTTGTCCGTATTCCTTTCGTAGGTACAGATAAACTTGTCGACCTGTATTAAGCTGTTATTGCGTTAATAATGAACCAATTATAATATATTTTGTTAACTGATCGAAAATAGATTCTAGAGTTTAGGACAGACTACTATACGTCCTGATATGTCTATTGTACGGGATAGCGCATAAAACCTAGACGCATATAAATTTCCCAAAATTTAAATTTGTCATATCTTACATAAAAATTGAATTTAAATTATTTTTTAAACTAAACACCAATTAGAGACAACCGGTATTAGACACTGAGCCAAAAGAATTGCCATGCCACTCGAGGTAATGAAAAAAATTGTCATTCCTTATAAACACGTTATATTGTCGAAAACGCGTTTTGTAGACAATCAATGCGACATCTTATCACTTTTAGCTTATGGTAAATTGAAAATAAAAATCGTTTCAACAAATAAGGTCTATAATACAGAGCGCTATGCCATTATATATTATTTTAATTCATTTACTTAACAAAATAAGAACTAGGTATTGCCAATGTATCTAATGATTTTGTATTCACAAATAGTGCTAAGTAAATGAATTAAACGAATAGCTAATTGAGTAGCACTCTATATTATAGACTTTATTTGTTGAACTGATTTTTATTTTCAATTTACTAAAAGCCAGAACGGATAAAATGTCACATTGATTCTTTATGAAACGTACACGACAATAAAACGTATTTAAACGCAATGGTAATTTCGTTGTTACCTAGAGTATCATGGCGATACTTTTGGACCAATATCTAACCCAGATATGTATATCCCTAATTAATATAGTTTTGAAAAACGAATTAAATTAAATTTTTATATAAGATCTGTAATAAATTTTAGGAAATTTACATGCGTCTAGATTGTATGCACAACCACGTATAATTAGAGATATCATGACGTGAACGACTCTGCCCTAAACTCTAGAATCTGTATTCTATTAGTTAAACTAACGAAATAAGAGCTTATTAATTATGTCCTTGATTACATGCATTCGACCTTCTACGTAAAGATCTTCTCACTCTGGCACAAATATAAGGATTTTTCCGAACTTTGATATTATTAGAGATTATTAAAAAAAACACCAACCAGTGGGGGCATATTGAAAATGTCGATAAACATTCAAAAATTCTAATTATAATATTAAGTACGTCCCTCTAAAGTTCAATCATACAATCGTCGTGTATCTCCCCTGTATAGTATTTATTTACTTTAATGGCAAAGTAGCCAATAATAATAAAATCTTAGTTGATATTTTATCAACCTAATACAACAAACTTTTTGCCGTCGATAATTTTTACCGAACATCGTAATGACGAAAATATATTAATATAATTATTTCCACTACGCTTTAATCAGATAAAACATCCCTCCCTGAAAATCGCAGTGATTTGTCTTAAATTCGTCAATGTCTTTTGCTTCATTGACTTCGTCTTGTAGATTCGGACTGAAGGATTTATTGTAGGGCAACGGGATTTTATTTCTCCTGCTTTTTTTAAGCTCGAAAAAAAGAATGTTTAATCAATTTCCAAGAATCTATAGACGAACTGACATACGTTGGGGTTACAAAACTTTTTTTTATTTGGGTTGGGCAAAAAAATGTTTCCGGAAGGAATTTATTCAATTCCTTAAATAGTATTTTATTAGTAGTGTAATAATAAAATAGGTATAGAATGTACTATAATTATTACCCACATGCCCTCGCGGTATACATTTTAGTTTTTAAAGATAATTCTGTTTTACAACAATAATTTCAAATTCTTAGACTGATTTTTAGGTATACATATTTAATTTGTAATAATTAATTACTTTCCGAATTACATTTAATTTGCAATACTTTTAAGCAGGAAATCGTAAAAATCGATTCGAAATTTTCAATTTAAGTTGGTTTGTCAAAATATATCATCTTCATCAAACTCGGACTGACTTTTATTTTTAAGTGAATTGTAGGGTCTAAAATAGTCCTACAATACTACTGGTTTCCATATTTCTTCTTCTGGTGCCATCTCCTAGAGGAGGTTGGCTATAATCAGGGCAATCCTGACTTTGTTAACCGAACAGTTCATTGGGGACATTCCAAACCATTCCCTCACATTCTTCAGCCATGACCTTCTCCTTCTGCCCTGACTACGCTTTCCCTTGATTTTACCTGACCTAATTTTTGGCAATAGTGTATATTTTGGACCTCTAATTATGTATGCAAAATATTGAAGCTTTTTCTTTTGAAGCGTTCTTGTTATTTCATCTTGTTTACCATTCGGTGCAAAACTTCAGCAGAACAAACCCTATCAACGCAGGATATACGCAGGATCCGACGATAACACCATCTTTCAAACGCCTCTAACGTGTTGATATCCGCTTGCTTCAGTGTTCAAGCCTCTGCGCCGTATAGCAATATTGAAAACACGAGTTTTCTTAATTACAAATTTATATTCCTACTACAGAGAAATTCTCTAGCTCTGGCAATTCTGTCCTTGATTTTATTTCCTGTGTTTGGTCAGCAGTCTCACACAACCTTGTACCCAAATATTTGTAATGCTGAACTCTCTCTAGTGGCGTGTAAGATTTACATTCATGTTATTATGCTTGGTAATAATAATATATTTCGTCTTGTTTAGATTCATGTTGACAAGCATCATTTAATTTTTGCAGCAGCTTCTGCAAGTCGTCCATACAATCTGTTATTAACACTGTATCGTCAGTGCATCGAAGGTTATTGAGTCTCGATACTTACTAAACTATTTCGTTCATTCAACCAGTTAAGTTATTTAAACGACCGATTTCGTTTTTAAAACGTTTTTATTTTGTGCAGGCAGCACGTTTGGTTACAATGGAGAAATAGAGAATGATTATATTTGCGTTTACAATACAATTTATACTCTCGGTCTTATCTAATGTGACGTTGGGATTCTGCGTCATCTTGTTGTAAAATTATATCTTTTCAGTTAAAAAATAAGTAATAATATTTTCTGATGGATGTGAGTCTTTGATATAAAATCAGACTGGCCGCTTAAAATTTTGTAGTGTCAGCGGTTCGGTTCCCGCTTTATCTTGTTGTAACGGCCGCTTTGTCAGCAGTAGATTAGAATGACGCAATGTAGCGTTGGAACGGCTGAAATAAAAAAAAATTATCTCGCTAGTTTTGGATTCTTCAAGTACGCGGTATACCATCGATTTGCGATTCCCAGGGTCGTATTCAAACGCGATTTAGTTTTTTTTTTATTAATTATTACGTAAGAAGGGGGATCCGTATTTTCAGCTACAGGTTTTAGTGTGATTATCACCGAAAATTCCGAGAAAAGTCAAACCGCGGATCTTTCCCTCTTAATACAGAGTATAAACACCATCGTTTTGACGTTTATCATCTTCATTGGAAAAAAATTAGTAACCTCTACCGGGTGTCTATATTTCCTGGAAATTATAGGGTAGCTGAGCTCTCTTTACTTGAGAAATAATATATTAGCTTAGGTTGGATTTCTATTGTAAAACAATGTAAATGAAACTAAATTTAAAAATGAGAGTTCGTGATAGGAGGAATGATAGGTTGGTTTGAAAGAACAGAATGTTAGCATAGGTTAATTCTTCATTGTAAATAATTAACTTTCGAATACTTCGGTTCGCGTTACTCGACAGACGTAAGACTAACCCCTTAAATTCACCCACATTGACAACAGACAGTAAAATTAAATAAGTAGAAGAACTCCGTGTTCAATATAATAACTTGCATTGTTATTGTATTCATTGGACATGCCCGAGCCAATACCAAAATACAAAGTATAGTTTGAACAAAAGTTAGGCCTCGTCCTACGTTCAAACAACTATACTTCAAATTAAAATCAGTGCCTGGCATCCCTGACCATAAACCACGAGAAATCATAATCGACCAAGATAAGCGTCCGTAAAACTAATTAAGTCGGAACGTCTTCGGTTGCGATGACTTTTTCATTAATTACTTAGACTGGCGACATAACTGATAATGTCGACCAGCAATCATACATTTCCAAAATTTAAAATGATTCAAATAGTTAGAATGGCTGTAAATAAATAATTCCTGGGTGGAGAATTCACCTCTGGATAGAATTCAAAAATTGGGATTAAATTTCCAAAAAATAGCCGCCTACTTAATAATCTGATTAAATTAAATTCAAATAAAACTTGAGGGGAAACTTGGTTATAGGGGGGTTATCAAAAAAGTCTTACGTAAAATGCGCAGATAAGGAGAACGTTTAGAGTTACCTATCATTTATATATATGTACTACGTACTCCACTCATATCATGGTATAATGTACGTACGTTCCGCTTGAAAAAAATTCCTTCGTGTTTTTTCTCAATTCGGCGACAATCTCTGCATTAGGTCAGCTAAACTGGTATCGTAACTAACCAGATGTTTTGGAATATAAATTTTTTTTTTGAAAATATCTCGTCGACTACGGTCGTCGTCGTAGAAATTATTTGCTCAATTTTCCCCGCATAATGGAAAGGCGCCTAAACTTATTTAAATTTTATAATTATGTTTAAAACATTCTTGAGATAAACTTCTAAAAATTTGACGACCCTTATTGCACAAGTACTTAACTTTTAAGGTGGGTTTACAAATTAACATAATTAAAAGAGAGCCTTAAGAACAAAAATAAAGTTTAAATTTTTACCCTAAATTAAATCCATTTGAATTTTAAAATAACCTCTAAACACTGCTTGACGATTGTAAATGAAGCAATTGATAAAACTAAGCGATAACATTAAAAACCTACATTATATAAATAGCTACGTGATATACATACGATATCCATAAAGTAGATATTGTAAATAAAGCGTAATAGATTTGTGATGTATACACAAAACATAATAGGGGGAGCAATATGATAATTACAATGAAATGTAAATCACATTAACTAGTTTCACGAACGAAATCGTGAAATGGTGCATTGCCATTAACAATACTTGTCAGATTTTCTAATAAAATACCCTTCCGTGTCGAATAATATTATTGACAATGGATGAACAATGACATTGTTAATTGTGCCTATTACAATAAAACCTTTTATTGCCATTCAACTAGTTCCGGTCGGACTACACGTATCAAAATATAAATTATAGTAAATTAGTTCGCTGGAAAACATTTGATTTTAAACCTAAAATTATGCTTTCAAATCTGCTTTCAGATTTAGTGATTGGGTAAAATGCTTCTGAACGCAGTTATAATAAATACATATTAAATTATGCGTTAGTAATTTATGTTACTAGTTTATTGTTATAGGATAAGTTATCTATTTTAGCATGGATTATTATGACTGGAGAACGGATTTTAAGCATTATGCTTATTGCTGAATTTTATAAGCATCTATGAGATTATTTAATTTCTAAGCGAATTACGCAAAACTAAGTATTTCCACGAAGGAAAATCTAATTGAAAGGGTGAAGGCAGCATTTCAATCTCTCACTGCACAAGAAATTAGCAATGCTACAAGAAATAGCATGATGAAAATAATACATAAATGCTTGGAAGTAAATGGCAATCATTTCGAACATATTTTAAAAATATAATCAAAAGATATTAGGTATAATTTTCAAACACATTTTTGATTAAAGAATTTAAAGTTTATAAACTTGTTTCCTTGCTATTTTTAAAAAAATAATATTTAAACCATTAAATTTAAAACAATCAACTGCATTTTATTTGTAAATTATTAAGAAACATTTTAGAATGTTGTATTTTCAAGCAATCAATCACTTTTCCTCCGTATAGACATCAGTATACAGCCCCTAAGTACAATTGTTTTCATAGCACACTTGAACAAATAGTATTTTCGGAATAAAATTGGATTTTTTGAGAAAACGCTTTGATATAGGTATAGGACAGTAAATACTATTTATAACGAACAACTAATTTGCCATCAAATTAAATAAAAATATACAGGGTGTTCCATTTAAAATAAGAAAGTTTTTAATGGTTGAATTCTTTCACAATGAGGCTTGAATTATGACCACCCTGTATATTTTATGCCGAATTGGAAATGTTTTGGAGACTTGATGATCTTCTAGCTATTCGGTGAGAAAAAATTTTTAGTCCAAGCGCTAAGGTAAAAAAATTATATGGATTATTTCATCGTCATGCATTTGCCAAATAATTACAAAAAGTCCAGCTATCTCAAAAACTAATAGAGTCTGACAAAAACATTTTCTATAAAATGTGCTTAGTATTTAATGCTTAATCGAAAAATGTAATAAAAATTACCATGTTGTATTTAAAAAATGAAAGTTGGCAGCTACTTCCGGTATAACCGGAAATGACAGAAACATGTCAATATTTTAGTTAAAGAGAGCATATCGATAAACCCAAATCCCCAAAGTTTCAGGAACATATATTCAGTAGTTCTCCATAAAGTTCTAATGCACGCTCGTCGTGAATCACCCTGTATAGTATAATTAGTAATATATAATATACAATTTTTTAAAATAATACAAAACATTATACGGGAAAAAAGATCATATTATATCCGGCAACTGCTCAAGGCGTCGCGTGATTCTTCGAGGAATCCGTATACTCGTAGGTAATTCCCCGATTTACTTGCCTGTTTGTTAGTTACGAGGTGTTCTGTTATAATATGACAAGAAAATATGTATAGAAGCTCCATCTACCCCCAGAACCTATTTTAAGATTGGGAACTTGGCTATGCCGATAAATTTAGAGAATTTAGAAGTTTGATACAATGTGAATATAAAGGAAGCAAATCCATTCAAGAATTTTAGGAAGTTTAGAAGAATATCCGAACTTGAATAAAATTTGGCTTTCATTAAAAGTTATTTTAAATTTAAAATCAGAGTATTCCATTTTTAGAAAACCAGCAGCTACAGTTAGAAATCCGTGAATGTTTTTAAAAATTTTAAAGCTGTAGCAAATAGTAGTTGTAACGGAGCGGACCTAGGCCTCTTATTTTTCAATGAAATTCTGACCCACGTTAGGCAAAAAGATCTATTTACTAACATAAACTAATACTTAAAATAATCAGCAAAAAATTGTAAGGCGTGATTAAGATTGCATTATACTTATATTATTCCATAATTTCTTTATAACGGATATTACAAAACTGAAGTAACCAAAATAACGCAATGACGCGCGGGATGGCTACACCGGCGACATCGGGAGTACCGGGCACTCGGAACGACCGCACAAAGAGGAGAGACGAAGAACTGCGCTGACATCCTGGAGAGTATAAAAACGCTAACCACCCCATATAAGGGGACTCTTTCTTTTAGAAATTTGGGGCCTAAAGTCAAAACGAGCTTTTCTCTGTTGGCTCAAAATTCAATAGGACTCTTTCTTTTAGAAATTTGGGGCCTAAAGTCAAAACAGACGACACTAAAAACCACGGAAACCCCGGAAACATTCGGCATCTTTCGGAGATCCGAATCTGGAAAGCTGGCGGGCATTTTGAATGGTGATGCTTGACAACTTGCACGTTTCGGAGGATCGGTTGCCTGGCGCACAGCTCGTGAACAATACCGTTGGTTGGGACTTTCTTTGGTCGTAGACTTCAAAATAGATTATGTTATCGCTTCAGGCCCCTTCAGTATCTAAAATTTCTGTTTAGGTTTTGTGGATTATTTTGCTTCCTTTGTAGCAAATATGGTTTTAATTCTGGTCTCGTCTTTATTTTGAAGTACTAGAATCGTTTTTAATATTAGTAAAATGGTTTAATTGTGTACGAAATTACGTTAAAATCTTCATTTATATTTTGATACATATATACTGATTTATTGCTTGTCATGAAATATTGGACAAAAAATATTAAAACTTCTTTTTGATAAAATATGCCCTGAAAATTAGTTATTAAGCCACCCTTTATTAAATATGTGGTGTACTCGAGTCACCTTTATTTAACTGAAATAAAACACGGGATATTTTGAACTGTTTCTTTATTGTCGGTCAAAAAGTCTGATACTGCTGAAACCACTAAAACTACGAGTGATAGACGTGTTTTGGACTTCCATTGTCTTTATTTCGTTTAAATCACAACGTTTCAACTGGTAAGTATCTCCAGTCGTCTTCAGGTGAATACTGAGCAAGTTACTAAACTACGAGAGTATTTATACTAATAAGGGGGATGAGAAAGTTAATCAAGTATGACCGAGGTGGGTGCAGTCATGCGTCAATACTAGAGGACGTACCTAAACTAAGATTACATTTGCTTAACAGGGGTTTCCAAATGTTCCTTATATCTAAAGAGGGTTTGCTAAAACAACCAGGATTCTGAGTGATGACAGCTGCTTCTTTGAATTTCCTCTTTCGCCAATGTTCTTCTTTGAGTATGATACTTGATTGTCCCCATTGTAAGTGGTGGCCGTGGGTCCAAGCGTGATCTGCTGCTCCGGATCTGTTTGTTTCTCCCTTTCGTGTGTGGCTCTGATGTTCCTTGATCCTTGTTTCCAATGGCCGTAGGGTTTCACCAACATAGGATTGTCCGCACTCGCAGGGTATTCTATATACACAATTCTTTGTGTCTTTGTGGTTGTTTGGTTTTGTCTTTGTTAGGTGGCTTCTTAAAGAGTCTTTGGAGCTGAATACTGTTCGAATATTGTATTGTTGTCCTATTCGTCGAATCTTTTCAGAAACCCCCTTGACATAGGGTATGTTTATGGTCGGTCCAACTTCGGTGTCATCTCTTGTTCTTTGTTTATGATTTTGACGCTTTTTGATGGCTTGGTCTACCAGTCGTTGGGGATAACCATTCATTCCTAGGTCCTTGGTGATGTTGTTGAGTTCTTGTGTGATAGCCTCTTGTGAGTTGCAAAGCGTGAATGCCCTGTCAACCAATGTTTTAGCTATCCCATGTTTGGTATTATTCGAATGGTTCGAGGCATAATTAAGGTATTGTCCTGTGTGAGTTTGTTTCCTGTATACCGATGTGATGATGGTATTCCTGTTTCTCTGGACTACAACGTCTAGAAAAGGTAGTCTGTCATTATTTTCTTTCTCCATAGTAAATTTAATTGTAGGGGTCAGGTTGTTCATATGTTGTAAAAAAGTTTGAAGTTCGTCATCGCTTCTGTTCCAAATAATGAAGGTGTCGTCTACGTAGCGGAGCCATAGTTTAGGTTTTATTATAGCTTTTTTAATGGCTTGGTCTTCAAACCATTCCATGTAAATGTTGGCTATTACTGGGGAGAGGGATGAGCCCATTGGCAGTCCGTCCATTTGCCTGTAGAATCTATCCTTTTCCTGAAAGTAGGAATTATTCAGGCAGCATTCCAGTAGGTCCATTATGGCTTTGATTGGTAGCGGGGTTCGTTCTTCGAGTGTCAGGTCATCTTCAAGTTTTTGTCGTATAATCTGAAGAGTTTCCTTTACTGGGACGTTGGTGTAGAGACTCTCCACATCGAAGCTAACCAAACGATCTTCAGGTTGTATTTCATTTCCACTTATTATCTCTACGAAATGCTGTGAATTTTTGACGTAAGATGAGCTATGTCCTTGTAGAGGTTGTAGTATCGGGAGCAGAAATTTGGACAGTTCGTGTGTTGGGGAATCGTACAGTACATCGAACAGTATTCACCTGAAGACGACTGGAGATACTTACCAGTTGAAACGTTGTGATTTAAACGAAATAAAGACAATGGAAGTCCAAAACACGTCTATCACTCATGATACAGCATTGTCTCTAACCTTCAAAGAAACACTAAAACTACATTACAATGGCTAACAAAATAAAAAACATACATAATAATATAGTACTTTATTTAAACTTACGTAGTTTTCAGAAATCCGCAGCTTCGATTACAACCCGTAAGAAGAAACTGCAAGAAACTTAAGAGGGATGTTTTTTTCAAATTCCTTATTATCCTGCATTATTTTTACAATTTACAAAAGGTACAACACAATAAGCATAGCTAACATCTAAAAAAATCCTAAACAATACTACGCAACTACAATAATTAATTTCTTAATTATAAAATACAAAATCCAGCCCTGTCACCATACAAAATAAAAACCCTTAACCAATATTATTTCTTTCTCTTTGCTGGAAAGAATTCTTGCTTTTCTAATTTCCTTTTATGAACTGCTGATCTATTTTCTTGTTCCATCACCAAACTAATTTGCCCCATACACCTTATAAAAAAATAAAGCTTAATTTTTAGAATACACTTCTCCATTCGTTTAGAATATTTGTTGACATACCCTACGGATAATAGAAATATGTTATAAAATAAGGCAACATTAAAGGTGCATTCTATATTTTTACCAAATGAATTACTACGATTGCAAGTGTAGGATTTTTCCACATGATCATTATCTCGTTTTGTCCTGGCCGCTGCATAGGTCGTCTGAATTTTTTGTTCTTCATACCATTGTTCATAATCTTCTTTGCTAAAAAAATAATGTGTTTGCATTTGTAATTTTATTTTGTGACTTACCTCTAAATGCGTTTCTAGTTTATTATAAGTTCCACAGATTAACTCAGTTCCAATACACAATGGGCAAATAATATGCGATTTCTTAGTATCGGAATTATGCTGTTGGTTATGAACATTTTTTACATGTCTGTTCTTTGCTGAAGCTGAAACACAAGAAACCTCCAAATTGCAGAACGGGTGCGTATTGTTCTGTTGGGCTTCCATGCTTGATGATTGCAAAAGTAGATGAACACAATATTTTTCACAAAATAAATCAGAAAGCAAAGAGATTCAAGAATCACGTGTGGTAACACAGCGATCAAACAAAAAACTCTAAAAAAGGGCGGCAAAGAGTTATAAATGTTAGGTTAGGTATTGTTCACGAGCTGTGCGCCAAGCATCCGATCCTTCGAAACGTGCAAGTTGTCAAACATCACCATTCAAAAGGCCCGCCAGCTTTCCGGATTCGGATCTCCGAAAGATGCCGAATGTTTCCGGGGTTTCCGCGGTTTTTTTTGTCGTCTTAGAAGTTCGAGGCTCCATTCCATTTTGTTGTGTCTTTTAGTCGTGAATGGAGTATACTAATATACTATAATATCTATCGAATCATTATAAATTATATAAAAAATGAAGTCTTATTGACAGGACCTGTTTAATTTTATATGTGTATGAAGAAGTCTCCTCTCAGATCCAGGTTTCCCGAAAAAAGTCTTCATCATTAACCGTAGTAAATATAAATCGCCGATCCGAAAAAACAGAATAAGAGCTAATGTAAGTTTTAAGAAACCGTCATATTTTCTATTACAAGAGCGTCATCATAAGTTTTTGTTACTAATATGAATGAATGAATGTGAAAAAATTTTCAGGATGGATTTTTCAAATAACTACTTGCACCAAAATTGTTTAAAATTAAGCGATAAGCAGCAGAGTAAAATTGTCAGGAATGCAATATTAAAGCAGGATAATTATAAAAGTCTTGTACTGGCACATCCCAAGGGGGGGACTTGCCCCCCAAACGACTTCTCCCCCCTGTCTAATTGAATTTAATAATTTTATATAGAAACCGACCAGATATACTAGTAGACCTGCGAATATTTTTTGTTTTATCCTTAAATAATTCCAAGGATTCTACCACAATACTTGTATACAGCGGAGAATTCAACTTATCACGCCTCGTCTGTTTTACTTGTCGGATGATACCTAAACTTTTATTACAGAATGATGGATAATTGTTCGGTCAAGGTCGCGGTCCGGGTTCGGCCCTTGGTGGTGCAAGAGATATCAAGAGGCTATAAGGCAATAATCAACACAATACCAGAAAGTGACCAAATCGTAATAAATTCTACTGACAAAGCGTTCACGTTTAATTACGTTCTCGGCACCCAGAGTTCCCAGGAGGACCTCTACGGCAGATGTGTCGATCCATTATTGAAGAATTTATTTGAAGGTTTGCAATTTTGTTCCTGCAAGTTAATTTTTGGCATGAGAGTTGCAAGCGATATGTCATGCAAATCGTTTTACAGTCGGCAATTCAATTGAACAAACCCGGCAAGAAGTACCATGAAACTATAAAAATTGGTCGCTAAAAACTGAAAAAGAATATAAATAAACACAAATACACAATCAACATACGAGAGTATCTTAAGGTTTGTTCGGGTTAATATTTAGTAACCTTTATTTTGATAGGTAAAGTAATGTATGTTTTCCACCAGACTTGCGGCAGAAACTGCAACCAAAAAACGAGCAAACCCGTTTTTTGGCAAGTCGAGCAAGTTGCAAGAATGTTGCAAAAAGAAATCAGCTGGCACATTAATGCGCATGCCCTCCTGCAAGTTTATTGCACGTGCAGAAAGACTTGCCGACTGTAATGCAGCCTTAATACCATATATAATTTTTTTGGCTTCTAAAATAGGCATTAGTTGAAAGCCAGGCAGTCTCTGTTTTTGCCATTAATACATTTACATACATGACACTAACTTGACATTTCTTTTGCTAACTTGATGTTTCATATTATGTTCTTTTTAACATAATAAAGTTTATCTTTTTTCTAACCAGAATATGTCCCATTGCAATTTTTATTAGGTACTACCAGATTTTACCAAAACCTTTCTTTTAGGATTAAATGTAACAATTTTTGCCTACGGTCAAACCGGGTCAGGCAAAACCCATTCCATGGGAACGGCATACAACGGGGAAGGCAATATGGGTGTAATTCCCAGGGCGATCCAGAATATTTTCGCACATATTAAGGACCAATTTGCCATAGACTTTACACTGAATGTATCCTATATGGAATTGTACAGAGACGTTCTGTACGATCTTCTCGTAAGCAAACCGAGGGATCGATGTGTCCTGGAAATTAGAGAGGACCTGCTTAAAGGTAAAAATTTTTTTTTTTAAATTTTGGTGTTATTGATTCTTTGAAAATGAAGCAGAAAGGAAGAAAAATCAAAAAAAAAACACAGGAAATAATTTTAAAACGGAAAATATTACAAAAAAATGGACAAAAGGATTACCAATTACCAGGGTTCGATTGATATATTATATCGCCGTATTACGATGTATTTCGATATTTATAAAAGTGCTATAATGTGAGACATGAAAAATATAATAATTACTAGCGATCTAAGAGCATGACCATGACAACCGCGGATCTAGGGGGGGTCATGTCCCCCCCCCCCCCTAACCAGCAGTGGAACACAAAAAATTACGTACATACCGGTTTAAAACCGAAGTTCTGGACCGCCCTTGCTATGTAGGGGGATACAAGATCTGCAAAATCCAATACCATATTGAAATCCTCAGTATTTCACAGAGAGTGGGAGGAATTTAAATCCAATATAGTATTGACTGAATTTGGATGTTCAAGAGGAGATACAGTATACATTATTGTGTTTAAAATTTTAAAATTAATAATAATAATTATTTTTAAATTTAGTTCCGTCCACAGAATAAAGCAGCTTTATTTAATTCACAAAAAAATATGCAGATAAATTATAATCACAGTGTCCAAACATGACCGTTAAAGATAGCAATTTTGGTCGCTGAGAGTTGATTTTACAGAAAACCGCGTGAATTTCATAATTATGTTATTTTTGAAGCTAATTTTATGCGGCTTGGTACAATCAAAATTAAGGAACTGATTGGGACATGATAAAGCAGCCAAACTGGTGCAATATATATGTAGAATGAAACACTTAAAATCTGATGATTTTTTTTGGTTTAGACTGGTTTTCAAGTATTTTTTCTATTTCTTTTCCATAAATTTTTCGAAAACTTTTTTATTGTGATTAATTTATTAATTTTTAATCAAACGAGAAATAAGTAAAAACATAAAAAGATGTAGGTGCTGGGTGTTATGAAAATAATAACGTATTATATTTAAACCAGCAATTCCTGAGATAAAGACAAATTGAAGTAAAATAGCCATAATTCATTCAGTGGTAAAAGTGACCTGACGTCAAACCAGAAAAAACACCTGGGTGGCACTGCGATACATGTAAGCAATTAATTGAAGAACATTTTACGACGGACTATGTTTTAAACAACCCGAAAAAACATATGGAATAGTAATAGCCACGTACGTCACTAGGTCAAATGCCAATGACCTCTTGACGCCTTACATCGACTGAGTGAAGTAGTTTCATATAGCGCCGCACGCTTGCGTCTGTTAGTTGAAGACCAACCATCGGCCGGATACGTTATGTCTCGTGGATCACCAACACACTCTCAGCAATCCGCTCTGTTTTTTCGGTTTACGCGTGTATCTTGCCCGTCCATAAATAATCTTTGAATATTGTTTTTATTGACGCGTTTCTTCTGGACGTCAAATTTCGTCGCGTGTAATAAAATCTAATAATCTGTAGTATAATCTGTATTATTGTATTTTCAAAAGCTAACTATCGGTTCTGTTTCACTACTACTGTGTGTACATAAAGTGTTTCCAGGAGTGTTCCCATGAAAAAGAAAAAAAACTGATTGTGCTTGTGCCTGGATTTCCTCGCTCTTTAGGTATAAGGATAAATACAAGTAGGTAGAAAATAATTTAATTTTATATGGAATTTCAGTTTTAAAATAAGAGAGAGAGTTGAGTTGAGAGTAAGAGTGTTTATTACCCCACTTTTAAAACGGTCGATTTAAAAAAAATAAAATATGTAGCGCTTCTCTAGGACACCCAAGGAGTCACCCGTTTAAATATAGTACGTCATTTCCATAACACCCTGTATACTATATATTGGATATTTTGATTATTTATAAATATCATGATATTTTTGAACCCTACCAATTACACAGATTCTATTATTGGATTTTTTTTAGGTATCCACATTCCTAACTTGACTGAAATACCTGTGGACTCGGCAACAAAAGTTTTGGATCTACTTATCAAGGGTTCGTTGGGTAGAGCTACCCGCTCTACAAACATGAATTCACATAGTTCGAGGAGCCACTCAATATTCACTATAAAAATTGCAATGCAACATAAAACGGACAAGTAAGTTGAATATTGTGTACCAGTTCAAAGAAAGAGAATAAGATGGGTTTCTTGATTAAAACCACTAAATTCATATTGAATATTATTAACATTGCATAATAGCAATTTACACTTTACGTACTTTCCATGTAAAACTGTTATATTAGAGTCACTGGCAAATAAACAAAAATAAACTCAGATTTGAATGAGCGATAGAATAGTTCCTTTGGTCATCTGATGACCAAAGAAGTTTATTGAAAAATCTAAAATAATCATGATCCCGGCCTGTGCACTGTTCAGTAAAGGTAACGATGACCAATGTTACTTTTATAGTTTCCGCAATTTTCTTACCTTTTAACAATCTCGTCAAGTTACTATCTCTATACGGAATAAATCCCGTTTGCAACGCGCTGATTACGTTCCCGAGCGCAAACAGGCCCTTGTTGATGCCGACGCCCTCTTTGAACGTGGTACCTTGTGCACCGGTCTTGTTCGGCCTCTCCGATCCTGCCAGATCGACCAGGTGAAGTTTAGCGGTTTTGTTCTGCATTCTGGAAATTGAAGTCAAAGTCACGTTTCAACAAACTTATATTATACCGAAATGATGAAATCGATTTTTGAGACTGAAATGGATATGAGCGGAAATATCACCTCGACTTTTAAACTTCAAATTCTGATTAATAGGAATAGGTATAATGAAATTACTTCAAGTGAAATAAAACCCATCTTATTCTCTTTCTTTGAACTGGTACACAATATTCAACTTACTTGTCCGTTTTATGTTGCATTGCAATTTTGATAGTGAATATTGAGTGGCTCCTCGAACTATGTGAATTCATGTTTGTAGAGCGGGTAGCTCTACCCAACGAACCCTTGATAAGTAGATCCAAAACTTTTGTTGCCGAGTCCACAGGTATTTCAGTCAAGTTAGGAATGTGGATACCTAAAAAAAATCCAATAATAGAATCTGTGTAATTGGTAGGGTTCGAAAATATCATGATATTTATAAATAATCAAAATATCCAATATATAGTATACAGGGTGTTATGGAAATGACGTATTATATTTAAACGGGTGACTCCTTGGGTGTCCTAGAGAAGCGCTACATATTTTTTTTTTTTTAAATCGACCGTTTTAAAAGTGGGGTAATAAACACTCTTACTCTCAACTCAACTCTCTCTCTTATTTTAAAACTGAAATTCCATATAAAATTAAATTATTTTCTACCTACTTGTATTTATCCTTATACCTAAAGAGCGAGGAAATCCAGGCACAAGCACAATCAGTTTTTTTTCTTTTTCATGGGAACACTCCTGGAAACACTTTATGTACACACAGTAGTAGTGAAACAGAACCGATAGTTAGCTTTTGAAAATACAATAATACAGATTATACTACAGATTATTAGATTTTATTACACGCGACGAAATTTGACGTCCAGAAGAAACGCGTCAATAAAAACAATATTCAAAGATTATTTATGGACGGGCAAAATACACGCGTAAACCGAAAAAACAGAGCGGATTGCTGAGAGTGTGTTGGTGATCCACGAGACATAACGTATCCGGCCGATGGTTGGTCTTCAACTAACAGACGCAAGCGTGCGGCGCTATATGAAACTACTTCACTCAGTCGATGTAAGGCGTCAAGAGGTCATTGGCATTTGACCTAGTGACGTACGTGGCTATTACTATTCCATATGTTTTTTCGGGTTGTTTAAAACATAGTCCGTCGTAAAATGTTCTTCAATTAATTGCTTACATGTATCGCAGTGCCACACAGGTGTTTTTTCTGGTTTGACGTCAGGTCACTTTTACCACTGAATGAATTATGGCTATTTTACTTCAATTTGTCTTTATCTCAGGAATTGCTGGTTTAAATATAATACGTTATTATTTTCATAACACCCAGCACCTACATCTTTTTATGTTTTTACTTATTTCTCGTTTGGTTAAAAATTAATAAATTAATCACAATAAAAAAGTTTTCGAAAAATTTATGGAAAAGAAATAGAAAAAATACTTGAAAACCAGTCTAAACCAAAAAAAATCATCAGATTTTAAGTGTTTCATTCTACATATATATTGCACCAGTTTGGCTGCTTTGTCATGTCCCAATCAGTTCCTTAATTTTGATTGTACCAAGCCGCATAAAATTAGCTTCAAAAATAACATAATTATGAAATTCACGCGGTTTTCTGTAAAATCAACTCTCAGCGACCAAAATTGCTATCTTTAACGGTCATGTTTGGACACTGTGATTATAATTTATCTGCATATTTTTTTGTGAATTAAATAAAGCTGCTTTATTCTGTGGACGGAACTAAATTTAAAAATAATTATTATTATTAATTTTAAAATTTTAAACACAATAATGTATACTATCTCCTCTTGAACATCCAAATTCAGTCAATACTATATTGGATTTAAATTCCTCCCACTCTCTGTGTGAAATACTGAGGATTTCAATATGGTATTGGATTTTGCAGATCTTGTATCCCCCTACATAGCAAGGGCGGTCCAGAACTTCGGTTGGGGGGGGGGGGGGGGGGGTTGTTATACAAGGAAGTTACAAAAAGTAATACGTTAAACCGGTATGTATGTAATTTTTTGTGTTCCACTGCTGGTTAGGGGGGGGGGGGGGGGGGGACACATGACCCCTTCTAGATCCGCGCTTGTCATGGTCATGCTCTTAGATCGCTAGTAATTATTATATTTTTCATGTCTCACATTATAGCACTTTTATAAATATCGAAATACATCGTAATACGGCGATATAATATATCAATCGAACCCTGGTAATTGGTAATCCTTTTGTCCATGTTTTTGTAATATTTTCCGTTTTAAAATTATTTCCTGTGTTTTTTTTTTGATTTTTCTTCCTTTCTGCTTCATTTTCAAAGAATCAATAACACCAAAATTAAAAAAAAAAAAAATTTTACCTTTAAGCAGGTCCTCTCTAATTTCCAGGACACATCGATCCCTCGGTTTGCTTACGAGAAGATCGTACAGAACGTCTCTGTACAATTCCATATAGGATACATTCAGTGTAAAATCTATGGCAAATTGGTCCTTAATATGTGCGAAAATATTCTGGATCGCCCTGGGAATTACACCCATATTGCCTTCCCCGTTGTATGCCGTTCCCATGGAATGGGTTTTGCCTGACCCAGTTTGACCGTAGGCAAAAATTGTTACATTTAATCCTAAAAGAAAGGTTTTGGTAAAATCTGGTAGTACCTAATAAAAATTGCAATGGGACATATTCTGGTTAGAAAAAAGATAAACTTTATTATGTTAAAAAGAACATAATATGAAACATCAAGTTAGCAAAAGAAATGTCAAGTTAGTGTCATGTATGTAAATGTATTAATGGCAAAAACAGAGACTGCCTGGCTTTCAACTAATGCCTATTTTAGAAGCCAAAAAAATTATATATGGTATTAAGGCTGCATTACAGTCGGCAAGTCTTTCTGCACGTGCAATAAACTTGCAGGAGGGCATGCGCATTAAGGTGCCAGCTGATTTCTTTTTGCAACATTCTTGCAACTTGCTCGACTTGCCAAAAAACGGGTTTGCTCGTTTTTTGGTTGCAGTTTCTGCCGCAAGTCTGGTGGAAAACATACATTACTTTACCTATCAAAATAAAGGTTACTAAATATTAACCCGAACAAACCTTAAGATACTCTCGTATGTTGATTGTGTATTTGTGTTTATTTATATTCTTTTTCAGTTTTTAGCGACCAATTTTTATAGTTTCATGGTACTTCTTGCCGGGTTTGTTCAATTGAATTGCCGACTGTAAAACGATTTGCATGACATATCGCTTGCAACTCTCATGCCAAAAATTAACTTGCAGGAACAAAATTGCAAACCTTCAAATAAATTCTTCAATAATGGATCGACACATCTGCCGTAGAGGTCCTCCTGGGAACTCTGGGTGCCGAGAACGTAATTAAACGTGAACGCTTTGTCAGTAGAATTTATTACGATTTGGTCACTTTCTGGTATTGTGTTGATTATTGCCTTATAGCCTCTTGATATCTCTTGCACCACCAAGGGCCGAACCCGGACCGCGACCTTGACCGAACAATTATCCATCATTCTGTAATAAAAGTTTAGGTATCATCCGACAAGTAAAACAGACGAGGCGTGATAAGTTGAATTCTCCGCTGTAAACAAGTATTGTGGTAGAATCCTTGGAATTATTTAAGGATAAAACAAAAAATATTCGCAGGTCTACTAGTATATCTGGTCGGTTTCTATATAAAATTATTAAATTCAATTAGACAGGGGGGAGAAGTCGTTTGGGGGGCAAGTCCCCCCCTTGGGATGTGCCAGTACAAGACTTTTATAATTATCCTGCTTTAATATTGCATTCCTGACAATTTTACTCTGCTGCTTATCGCTTAATTTTAAACAATTTTGGTGCAAGTAGTTATTTGAAAAATCCATCCTGAAAATTTTTTCACATTCATTCATTCATATTAGTAACAAAAACTTATGATGACGCTCTTGTAATAGAAAATATGACGGTTTCTTAAAACTTACATTAGCTCTTATTCTGTTTTTTCGGATCGGCGATTTATATTTACTACGGTTAATGATGAAGACTTTTTTCGGGAAACCTGGATCTGAGAGGAGACTTCTTCATACACATATAAAATTAAACAGGTCCTGTCAATAAGACTTCATTTTTTATATAATTTATAATGATTCGATAGATATTATAGTATATTAGTATACTCCATTCACGACTAAAAGACACAACAAAATGGAATGGAGCCTCGAACTTCTAAGACGACAAAAAAAACCGCGGAAACCCCGGAAACATTCGGCATCTTTCGGAGATCCGAATCCGGAAAGCTGGCGGGCCTTTTGAATGGTGATGTTTGACAACTTGCACGTTTCGAAGGATCGGATGCTTGGCGCACAGCTCGTGAACAATACCTAACCTAACATTTATAACTCTTTGCCGCCCTTTTTTAGAGTTTTTTGTTTGATCGCTGTGTTACCACACGTGATTCTTGAATCTCTTTGCTTTCTGATTTATTTTGTGAAAAATATTGTGTTCATCTACTTTTGCAATCATCAAGCATGGAAGCCCAACAGAACAATACGCACCCGTTCTGCAATTTGGAGGTTTCTTGTGTTTCAGCTTCAGCAAAGAACAGACATGTAAAAAATGTTCATAACCAACAGCATAATTCCGATACTAAGAAATCGCATATTATTTGCCCATTGTGTATTGGAACTGAGTTAATCTGTGGAACTTATAATAAACTAGAAACGCATTTAGAGGTAAGTCACAAAATAAAATTACAAATGCAAACACATTATTTTTTTAGCAAAGAAGATTATGAACAATGGTATGAAGAACAAAAAATTCAGACGACCTATGCAGCGGCCAGGACAAAACGAGATAATGATCATGTGGAAAAATCCTACACTTGCAATCGTAGTAATTCATTTGGTAAAAATATAGAATGCACCTTTAATGTTGCCTTATTTTATAACATATTTCTATTATCCGTAGGGTATGTCAACAAATATTCTAAACGAATGGAGAAGTGTATTCTAAAAATTAAGCTTTATTTTTTTATAAGGTGTATGGGGCAAATTAGTTTGGTGATGGAACAAGAAAATAGATCAGCAGTTCATAAAAGGAAATTAGAAAAGCAAGAATTCTTTCCAGCAAAGAGAAAGAAATAATATTGGTTAAGGGTTTTTATTTTGTATGGTGACAGGGCTGGATTTTGTATTTTATAATTAAGAAATTAATTATTGCAGTTGCGTAGTATTGTTTAGGATTTTTTTAGATGTTAGCTATGCTTATTGTGTTGTAGCTTTTGTAAATTGTAAAAATAATGCAGGATAATAAGGAATTTGAAAAAAACATCCCTCTTAAGTTTCTTGCAGTTTCTTCTTACGGGTTGTAATCGAAGCTGCGGATTTCTGAAAACTACGTAAGTTTAAATAAAGTACTATATTATTATGTATGTTTTTTATTTTGTTAGCCATTGTAATGTAGTTTTAGTGGTTTCAGCAGTATCAGACTTTTTGACCGACAATAAAGAAACAGTTCAAAATATCCCGTGTTTTATTTCAGTTAAATAAAGGTGACTCGAGTACACCACATATTTAATAAAGGGTGGCTTAATAACTAATTTTCAGGGCATATTTTATCAAAAAGAAGTTTTAATATTTTTTGTCCAATATTTCATGACAAGCAATAAATCAGTATATATGTATCAAAATATAAATGAAGATTTTAACGTAATTTCGTACACAATTAAACCATTTTACTAATATTAAAAACGATTCTAGTACTTCAAAATAAAGACGAGACCAGAATTAAAACCATATTTGCTACAAAGGAAGCAAAATAATGCACAAAACCTAAACAGAAATTTTAGATACTGAAGGGGCCTGAAGCGATAACATAATCTATTTTGAAGTCTACGACCAAAGAAAGTCGCAACCAACGGTATTGTTCACGAGCTGTGCGCCAGGCAACCGATCCTCCGAAACGTGCAAGTTGTCAAGCATCACCATTCAAAATGCCCGCCAGCTTTCCGGATTCGGATCTCCGAAAGATGCCGAATGTTTCCGGGGTTTCCGTGGTTTTTAGTGTCGTCTAGTCAAAACGAGCTTTTCTCTGTTGGCTCAAAATTCAATAGGACTCTTTCTTTTAGAAATTTGGGGCCTAAAGTCAAAACGAGCTTTTCTCTGTTGGCTCAAAATTCAATAGGACTCTTTCTTTTAGAAATTTGGGGGCCTAAAGTCAAAACGAGCTTTTCTCTGTTGGCTCAAAATTCAATAGAACTCTTTCCTTTAGAAATTTGGGGGCCTAAAGTCAAAACGAGCTTTTCTCTGTTGGCTCAAAATTCAATAGAACTCTTTCTTTTAGAAATTTGTTTATTCAAAATAAAATAATAATCTCGTTTGTACATATCATTCAGAAAATATTAATTGTTTAAAGGGTGATTTTGTCTATATTAATCTGGTGCAACATGAAGGTAAATTATTAAAATTACATGATCAAATGAACTTACCTAAGTGAAGTTTGATCTTGATTATATTTGGCCACGTCGAAGTAAATAAGAACAGGTTGTAGTTCCCCCATTCCCATGCCAACCGTCACAATTTTTAAAGAACACAGAAAATAGCCCATTCCTAGTCATCGATACCTTCACCCTCCCAGTGTGATCTCATTCCTTTAAAGCTACACAATATCCAAAAAAGATAATTTGGGGATAAGAAGAAGGGCGTGGTTGGGACTTATTTACTTCGACGTGGCCAAATATAATCAAGATCAAACTTCACTTAGGTAAGTTCATTTGATCATGTAATTATATTTGGCCACGTCTCCGTAAATAAGAACAGGTTGTAGATGTTTAAAGACTAAATCTTTTTTGGAAAAAATTACAAATTTATTAGTAATTCCAAATAATAGTGGTTATAACAACCAGATAAAGTCAAGATTATTATATTAACTAAAATATCTAATATATAATAATACATACATAACATGGAATATACATAAAATATAAAATACCCATGTATACATGTATCATTGTAATGCAAACATAAGAAAGAAACAGACATACTATTATTAATGGTAATCAAATATGTAATATTAAGAAAGACAATAATAATTATTCGTAATTATGTTCCGAGAACATCAAGGCTATGTATTAGCGTCATTATGAGCTAAGAACGGTTTGAGCAAAATTAGACTCATTTTGAATAGGGCGATTAAAAAACCCTACAAAGGTCTTTGAGGTAGTAGACCACCCTGCCGCTAAACGGATGGTATCAAGAGTAACAACTTTTCTAAATGCAGTCGAAGTAGCTGTATGACGAGTACTATGAGAACCGAACTGAGAAATATCAACACCCGAGAGTTGCATAACTTTTTAATCCATCTAGAAATAGTCTCTGTTGAAGTATTGCAGAGAGGTTCCTTGAAAGTCAAGAAAAGATTGCTACACTTGGTACCACCTGTTCTTAAACTTTTGGTTATCTTCATATAAAGTAAAAAAACTGTTGCTACATAGACTGATTTATCTGCATCAAAGTAAGGTAGGATTAGATATGGTTATAATAATTATATGGATTCGTATCTCGATTCCCCTATCTGACTTTACAATGTTTTCTAATTCAATTGAAGCTAACGTTTGTACTCGCTGTTGTCAAAACACTCAACAGAAGCAAACATCCTACCGTTCGCCTTAAAATATTATTATCAAAATAATATTCACTTTCTATAAGAAAGTTGGTTCCTAGGGTACAAGATACTGTTATCAAAACAATATTTGTAAACAATACGTAGGTGTGCATCAAAGTAAGGTAGGATTAGATATGGTTATAATAATTATATGGATCCGTATCTCGATTCCCCTATCTGACTTTACAATGTTTTCTAATTCAATTGAAGCTAACATTTGTACTCGCTGACCAGTAGTTAGTGCAATTAACATACAAAGTCTATATGTGAGGTATTCTAAGCTTATTGTTATAATTATTTAAACTACATAAGAATTTTAGAACGATTGCTGTGTCCCATGTACAAGAGTATTTGGGCTTGCTTGGCCGCAACTGGTAAACCACCTTAAAAAATCTTTTAATTCCATGGTCTTGGCCCAACTCAGATCCAAAGACTTGGGTAATGGCAGATCGGTAGGAGTTTAATGTACTATAAGATGAGCCTTTGTTGAAATGAAAAGATTAAAAGTTTAAAACATCAGGTACTGAGGCAGCAAAAATGTTAATCTTATCGAATTGACAAAATACCACCACCACCAACCCACCACAACTTTAATGCAGAGTCATACTGCGTTAACGTAGCCAGAGTAACAGAGGCCAAACATGTATTAGAAGCGATTGTGGAATCTGGCCTAACTGCAAAACATGCCGGACAAGATTCCTACCTCCAGGGTAAGTTGCTGCCAAAGAGGGTGAGGAACTGACCCATCAACAGAAAAAAGTAATTCGATATTGAGTCTAAAAATAATAGGTTTTTCCACTAACAGGGATCGAAAGATAGGGTACCAGGGTCGTGTTGGCCACTGAGGTACCACCAGGATGTGCTAGGCTTTTTCAGCGATAATCTTCTGTAAGCATTTGAAAATAATAGGAAAGGGTGGAAAAGCATAAAATTTTAGTTTAGACCAGTTAATGGTAAAAGCGTCAATATCAAAAGCATCTGGGTTCCTGTGCCAAGATATAAATTGTTTACACTTATTATTTAATCTGCTGGCAAAAAGGTCAATATCTGGTTTAAAATTTTTTTCTGTAAGCGTGAACCAGAATTTGCCTGTTTGTTATTCGTCGAACTGATATATTGTTGAATAATAAAAAATGAAACCCAAATAGTGACATTGATAGGATGGAACAAGCATGCTCTTTGTATAATTTATTAACAAACCAAGCTTTTTAAGGATGTTAATTATTAAAACAGATATTCTTCTTGCAGCTGTCATAAGAGTCGCCCAATACCAAAAAATCATCTAAATATAAGCCTGACAATAAACCTTTACTCCTTAGAAAAGATACCAGAGGTTTGTTCGTCAATACCAGTGGGGCACAATTTAAGCCAAAGGTGAGACAATTAAATTGAAACAATTTCCCCTCAAACTTAAACCTCAAGAATTTTTTATCTTTCTTGTCTACAGGAATTAAAAAGTAGGCGTCCTTGAGGTCTAATGTTGCTAGAAAATAATTCTTCTGAATTATACGTAACACAGTCTGATCTTCTAATTTAAAATGATCGGTCTTAACAAAAGTGATAAGTGATTTTAAATTGATAATTAGTCTATAAGAACCATCAGACTTTGGGACAACAAATATATTGGAAAGAAACTGGCCTTCTTGAAAGTTGACGGGGCTTATAGCGCCGGATACCATTAATTTGTAAATACAAGATAAAATCTGTTTCTCACTTTGAGACCATTTAGGTTCCTTTGGAATATGACTCTGTATTGGAGAGGTGAGGGTTCGGCGAGCCCTGATATTCAAGAAAGATTATTTATATCTTGGGTGATGATCATCAATTGCGTATAAAATTGCGTGTAATCTTCTTGCATATTTAGTTAAGCATACCTGTCTATCTCCTAATACCTCTCCCTTGGATTATTTTTCCTTTGCTGATCCTTCCTGTAGGTTCTCTGGTTCTCCCCTCTCCTTGCGTTTTGATGTGGAAATTTTTGATGTGAGATGTTCTTGGGGACTTGGAGTGATTGTCTTCGTCCACCCTGATATTCCCTTGTTGACGGGGTGGACCTCTTTAGTTTAAATTCCTATTTGCAATATAGGTGCTCGATGGTGTACTATTTCTTAAATGCCTTGGGTTATTGCTTCAGGTCCACACCAGAACGTTCCACTTCGTTCCATACCTTAAGCCTCCAATAGAAGGCGACTAGGTGACCTAATGCGGAAAGAGCGGTTCCCATTTGGTTCTGTAAGTCAATGATTATCTTGTCTCTGCGTGCCACTACCTCTCGAATTGCAGAGTCTACCTCCAGATTTAATTTTGAGGCTTCAAGCAAGGGACAATTCTCTGGAGGGTTATATTTATTTAGGATCGAGGTCCTTTCTTCTACAGATAGGCCTTTTTTTAAATGTTTGTCCAGGACAAGGCTATATTTTTTTGAAAAGGAGGCACCACTCGCGTGTCTTGTGCTGTGTCACAGCCCAAAATTGACAGCACTGCCTGATCTAAATCAGGACCAGTGTTATGTTGGTCTTCGTCCGATCGTTCATCGAAAAGATTCTATGAGCGAAGAAATTGAATATTGAAATTGAATATAAGGTACATTGTTATCAAAACAATATTTGTAAACAATACGTAGGTGTTATCAAAACACAAGTGTTGTCAAAACACTCATCAGAAGCAAACATCCTAAACCTTCACCTTAAAATATTATTATCAAAATAATATTCACTTTCTATAAGAAAGTTGGTTCCTAGGGTACAAGATATTGTTATTAAAACAATATTTGTAAACAATACGTAGGTGTTATCAAAACACACGTGTTGTCAAAACACTCAACAGAAGCAAACATCCTACCCTTCGCCTTAAAATATTATTATCAAAATAATATTCACTTTCTATAAGAAAGTTGGTTCCTAGGGTACAAGATACTGTTATCAAAACAATATTTGTAAACAATACGTAGGTGTTATCAAAACACTCATCAGAAGCAAACATCCTAAACCTTCACTTTAAAATATTATTATCAAAATAATATTCACTTTCTATAAGAAAGTTGGTTCTTAGGGTACAAGATATTGTTATCAAAACAATATTTGTAAACAATACTTAAGTGTCATCAAAACACAAAAGTTGAGAAAACACTCATCAGAATAGAACATCCTAAACCTTCACCTTTAAATATTATTATCCAAATAATATATTCATTTTCTATACGAAAGTTGGTTCCTAGGGTACAAGATATTGTTATAGAAACAATATTTAAGTGTTATCAAAACACAAAAGTTGAAAAAACACTCATCAGAATAAAATATCCTAAACCTTCACCTTAAAATATTATTATCAAAATAATATATTCACTTTCTATAAGAAAGTTGGTTCCTAGGGTAAAAGATATTGTTATAGGAACAATATTTGTAAACAATAATTAAGTGTTATCAAAATACAAAAGTTGAGAAAACACTCATCAAAATAATATTCACTTTCTACAGGCAATAATTTCCAAGTTCTCTAAATTTATAATCCCCCAAAAGGGATTCCAAAACATATGCGATAAAATACATAAACAAGTATGACATTGAGTAATAGCCCTTACCATGAAAGTCTTGTTGGGTACTATTATCACCCATAATGACACTCTCGTCAACGTAACGGTACAGATCCCTATCGGCGCCGCTTACTCGATCTTCCTATGTAGTTGTTGCTGTCCTTGTCGGGAATACAACAACCGGTGCAAAGGGTGACAAGGACCGCTGGGGTCACGTGGAAGACTGAGTATATTTCTTATTATCTAAATTAGATTATAATTTTTTTAAACTTCTTCTGAAGTCTATACTCTTCATCCAGGGTATTGTCCTTTCTCTTCCGTTTGTAAGTATCATCCATAATGACTGGAGAGCGATACGGGCACAATTCACAGAAATACACACACGTAAAGATACGACATGAGCAGTCGGCACAAAAAAAGAGAATGAGATCACACTGGGAGGGTGAAGGTATCGATGACTAGGAATGGGCTATTTTCTGTGTTCTTTAAAAATTGTGACGGTTGGCATGGGAATGGGGGAACTACAACCTGTTCTTATTTACGGAGACGTGGCCAAATATAATTTCTGTTTCGATTCTTAATTATTAAAATCTGTTGCACTTCATAATTTATAAGAGACTACGTAAAGTAATTATCTGGAGATCACACTTTAGTTAAGTAAATAGTCAACTTCTATCTTTCCTACCAACACCTACCTTCCTACACCTTTTTACCTTTCCCTAAAATCCTGATCAGTTGTGGATTTTCGCTTATGTCGGAGAACCTATTTGATCTTCCCTAAAATCCTGATCATTTGTGGATTTTCGCTTATGTCGGAAAACCTATTTGATCTTCCCTAAAATCCTGGCCATTTGTGGATTTTCGCTTATGTCGGAAAACTTATTTGGCTTCCCTAAAATCCTGATCATTTGTGGATTTTCGCTTATGTCGGAAAACCTATTTGATCTTCCCTAAAATCCTGATCATTTGTGGATTTTCGCTTATGTCGGAAAACCTATTTGATCTTCCCTAAAATCCTGATCATTTGTGGATTTTCGCTTATGTCGGAAAACCTATTTGATCTTCCCTGAAATCCTGGCCATTTGTGGATTTTCGCTTATGTCGGAAAACTTATTTGGTCTTCCTCACTTCCTACCTTCCTTCCTTCCTGGCTATTCAAAAATATATCTCTGAATATCTATTAGTCTCATAAAATATTAAGCATCGTAATTTTATTAAATAAATTCGAATACAAGAAACTATAAAATAACAGATCGCTTTACAGGTTCTAATAAAGGGGATTTTCTTTAAGACCGGGGGCGGCCTGGTAATCAATTTAATTATGTTAAATGTTACATTTTATAAATCTCTGGTCCTTAAACATATTTCTAAAAACTAAGCTTTGCTAAAATAATAAAATTCTTAATTATCTCTTGTAAAAAGGTATTTTTCCCGTTAGACTGCAGTGGACGTCTATCAGCGGACTCGATAGAAACCCTTCTTCTAAAGTACGGTACTACTCTTAGGTCATAAATCTTTACTTTATGGGCCAATGTTCATAAACGACCCATAGTGGCCGAGATTTTAGGGTTTCGCATTGCGACAAATAATAATATTTTTTATAACTTGCACCTATGGTATTTGCCGATGTCTCACCCTTTATATATGTTTTATAGGAAAAACGTACTGATGGGAATCGGGACAAACCAACAACTTCAACAGGTTAGACTATGAGACCGAATATTGCAGGGAATCTCATTTTTATTTCACATTTAAATTAGCTCGGTTTCTTTAGGTTTTATTTCATATAATCGACTCACTTCTCCTTAGTGAGCGGCGCATTTTAACAGGGATTACAATGAAACTTATCTTAACTGAGTTAACGGGCGTAATATCGGGTATTTGCTAATTTTATGTCACCACCTTTAAATTATTTTCATGGTAGAGATCATGAGCGTTCCCTCGAACATGGTTTAGGTTCGTAGGCCTGTAGGTTTATCATGCTCCCCCTTCGCACTATGGTGGGACTACTGTCCACGCTGGACACCGTAGCGAGTTCGCTCGCGGGGATGTGAGGACATTTACTGTGTTTTGAATGTGGCCTCGTTTTCCACTACCTTGATTTGTTTTTTTTGATTAGCAACCCCGGTATCGATTATTCTATTACATAAAAGTGGCTGGTGCGACGAGCCTACCCTTACTAAACAGTTACAAACTACACAACCACGTTTGAAGTAGTATTTGTAAAGTATGGGCTCTTCCGCTGTTTCCTTCTACGTGGGACGGAGGGCTACTGCCTAGCGCGACAGCGCATTCCAGCAACCGTACTGAGGGAATCCTATAGAGAAAGGCTACTGCCTTGAGCGACAGCTCCACAGTCTCGTCCAGTGCACGGGGTAGGTGAACCTTTGGAAATTGGAACATACCCAGATTTTCTTTTACGACCGATAGCGACCGGATTTTCCAAATTATGCGTTAGCTTAAGCCACTTTTCGGGTAGCGTACGTTTCTAAACTTTTACGAATAATTCATACTGGTTTTAACGAATCCCTGTTCAAATTCGACGCTTTGATCGGTGTAATACTTCATTTGACTTTTGTCAGCGAACTATAGGGTTACTCACACAACGTAGAATACACAACGTAGGGTTACACAACGTAGGGCAAATTGGGTCCCAGATCTAGACGGTCTAGTGAGCTTTTCCTAAAAGGACATATGCATCCGCGGCCAAATTAAAATAACCTGCCTTCCTAAGGTTAGAACACTATTCTTAATGATGCATATGAAATTTAAGGTTAGGTAAATAGACTTCCCGCGTGGAGTCGTGTGGCACTATTTGTGTGTTAACTCTGACCTCTAGGGGACCCCCATTTTTTGTCCACTTTAAATAATTATAATTAGATGATCCATTAAAAAATCAACCAAATAATCTTATCCCAATTTAAAGATTGCAAGAGAGTTCCAAAGATTGCAAAAAATATCTTTTGAGTGGTGGGCAAGGTTCCGATTTTCAAATAGATCCAGCCTTTATACCTAAATTTAAATATGCATCAATAACCAGTGTAGATGTAGATTGTTGTTTTTCTATGTACAAAAATATTCTGACAGACATAAGATATCATTTTACCAAGGATAATTTCAAGGAACATTTAGTAGTGGCATTTAAATAATAAATAACAATATGTATTATTAAATTAATATCATTACAACTTATTTTAATTTTTTTTCTCATTGGCTCATAAATTTAATTTTCACTTAATTTGCTTATTTCATGCTTTTTGATAACTTTTCTGCCTTTTAGCATTTTTTGTTCAATATTTTTATGCTTTTTTAAGCCCTTTTTTATCTGGTCTCTAATTATGAGCCGGTGAGTATTAACGGTTAAGTTCAAATATAGAGAACTAGTCAAAATAGGTTTGTTCGGATTTGTTGAATAAACACGCAATATAATCCTCACAAATATTTATCGACGTATTTTGGTATTTTGTGAAGGACCTCCTTATTATTAATACAGTGTTATCTATCACAAATATTATAAAGGATCATATCGTCACCTGACAAGAACTAGGTAACTCTAAATTTTATTTTTAATGAGTTATTGATAAAATGATTTGGATGGATCTGATCTTAAAAATGAGTTCAATGATCAAAGGTGAACACGGATTTTACATCAGTTGAACCTTAAGATACTATTTAAATTGTTTGCCACACAACTATTACAATCAGATGCCTAACGGCCAGAAAGGAGACCGTAATATACCAGCTATAAATTAAATAAAGAGAGGAAACAGATTTCCTTATCGTCTACTAATTCGTTTGCTTTCCATGCCTACCATGGTAAGGGGATTTTCATACTCTCCTCTCGCAGATTTTACAAGGTGAGCCGTCGATATGGTGTTGCTAGATTTGGTAAAATTTCACTAGATCTAGTGTTTTGCTAAGTTATCAATGTATAATAGCTAAATCAATGGCGTAACCAAAAACTGACCTAAATTAGGTACTTATTAACAAGATTTTTCGAATGTTTTATAATTTTGTTCCCTAATTTCGGTGCTTTTGTTATTATGAAACTAAAATGTTAATTAATAATATTATTATTAATTAACCATTTAGTTTTAAATCTAGTGAAATCTTCAAGCACTATGAGAAGACGAGACTGATGCCTTTCACGAAACCATAAATTCAGAGACTTATTTTATGTGAGTGAAATTAAACGGCAAGACCATACCAGTGGTCAATTCTGTAAAATTTCAAGGAGTCACTCTAGGTTCTACGTTGCATTGGGATCAGAATCTGCACGGGCGTCAATCTAGATTAAATAACTTTTGTGCTCTGATCAGGAGGATTAGAGAGGTTCTTACAACTTCAGCTTTGCGCCAATTTAACTTTGCGCCAGTGCAATCGCTGATAAGCTATAGAATAATGTTCTGCGGCTTTTCTACTTCAATACTGATTTTTTAACACTTTAATTTCAGTTTTGGTCCTAAACGGTGTGGTTTACTTTTTAAACAAGATGTCCATTAACAAAACAAAAAACATGTGACAAAAATTTAAATTTCACGTAATCTGGCCTCTGGCGGACAGACATTTTTATAGAAGAATGATAGAAATCGAAACTTATCGCAATATGCTAAAAATAAATTTGAACGTTGACAGGCTGTAACTCCAAAAGTTTTACGTTTTCGACTTTTTGTTATATGACTTACTATCTTACTATCTTCATTTTAACATGTATTATCATCTCTCTAAGTATCCTGGTGTGCTATTTGAACACCCTGTAGTATAAAGTCCCCTTAATATCGATTCTCTTCCCTATACGCGGATACAGACTTATGATAAAGAATCCTTTTATACAGTGTGTACTGTCGCCGAATTGTAAAAGAAATTTGGAAATTTTGAAAGATCGGTGCATCGGTACATCATACTATGATATGAGTGGAGTACGTAGCCCGAAACGTCCGTCCGTTTTGCGCTTAGTAATTGATAAGTGACTCTAACGTTCTCCTTATCTGCGCGTTTTTACGTGGGACGTTTTCTTTGATAACCCCCGTATAACCAATTTACCCCTTGATTTTATTTTTGAATTTAATTTAATCTGATGATTAGCTAGATGGCAATTTAAGAATTTTTTAATTTTGTCCCCATTTTTGAATTCTATCCAGAGGTGACTTCCCCACCCAGGAATTATTTATTTAGAGCCAATCTAACTATTTGAATCATTTTAATTTGGAAGATATAAGAACTGGTCGACACTACCTGTAAAGTGGCCAGTCTTAGCAAGTAATGAAAAAGTCATCGCAACCGAAGACGTTCCTACTTAATTAGTTTTACGGACGCAGTTCTTTACGATTACGATTTCGATTGTTTATTAGTCAGGGATGCCAGGCATTAATGCCATTGCCGACTTGACACGCACGTGTCAGTCGGTCTTGGGTGGGCCCACCACCTTTCCCCGCCAACTGGAAGCTGTCAGCGGTCCACCAGCGCAATTGAAGAGATGAGGGCAAATTTGTCATAAGAAAGAATGAATGATTTTAATTTAAAAGTATAGTTTGTTGAACGTAGGACGAGGCCTAACTGATGTTCAGACTATACTTTTGATTTATTGGCTCGGGCGCGTCCAATTAAATATAACAACAATGCAAGTTTGTTATATTGGAACACGGAGGGCTATTTTTATTTAATTTTATGTCCTTGTCTTTGAGGGTGAATTTAAGGGGCTGTCCTTGCGTATGTCGAGTAACGCGACCCGAAGTACTCGTAGTTAATTATGTACAATTTATATACAATCAGAATTAACCTGTACTATCATTCAATTGTTTCAACCAACCTATCATTCATCGGCACGTACTCTGTTTAAAATTTAGTTATTTACAGTATTTACAATGTAAAATAAACCTAAGCTAGCATTTTGTTTTTGAACTAAAGAGAGTCTAAACTACCCTAATAATTTCCGAAAGAAAAATTATGACTCGCGGCAGTGACTACTAATACTAGCTTAAGATATTTTATTTCGCACTAATAAATTTTTATGTCGCAATCGGGACTCTTTTTTGTTACCATCACTTATTGTTACCTCATAGGTATAGCAAAGTTCGTAGTGACAGTTACATTTTTTTCTTAATTTAAGGGGTATGAATTTTTACGTCACTCAGGCCGGACGTCGCCCTCAGTTCAGGGAAAACGCTGCCTTTGCAACCGAGCTATGGCTATTCTGTTTGTTTCTCTACCTATAGCTTCCACTGTCAAAACAGTCGCTATTTTACGAACGCATGAGAAAACAAACTAGCCTGACAGCGCCGAGATTTTAAGTCTTCAGGGTTTTTTCAATGATGGCTTCATTCTTGGCCTTTTCACTTACTAAATATTAGCGCTATTTAGCAAGGCGGGCGACTCAATACACTTCGTTAGGAGGGATCGACTTATTAGGAGGTATTCTCCCGATCGAAATAATATTGAGCCTGTGCAACACCGTCTAGATTAATCCGCCGGTATATAGATGATACCTTGCGAGGAAGAATCTATAAAGCTCACACTGAAATCGCGGGTGGACGCGAACTGGGGTTGCGCACCAGTCTGCTTTTCCAACGGCGAGTCTCTGGAACTGTTGAACGTCAATCGATGGTGCTCTTTACTCTGTATTAATAAATACAAGTTTATCTCCCACGTTGCGTTAACGAATTTCTTTATACTCGCGACAAAATACACGAGTCTTCGAAGATACTTTTGGCTTTTATTTATACTCGCGCCAAGACACGAGTGTTTGAAAATAAAATTTACTCAGGGAAAGGCCCGCATTTGACTTTTCTGGGCAATTTCGGCGACGAACGCTCTAAAACCTGTAGCCAAAACGTCGGACCCCCTTTTGAAAAAAATAAAATCGCGGGCGAGCGAGGTGGACCTGGAACAGGCGGCCGCCCGCGTCGAGAGATCAACACCCACTAAAAAAAACTGCCTCCTGCAGAAATTTCTTTAGTCGTCTCTTTCAACGTTACATTACGTCATCCTGGCCGAGTTATCTACCGGTAAAGCCCGTAAAGTTGCGACATCAGAGATAAGGAACCAAATACTGCCGACACCGCAAAACTATAAAAGCCCGTCTAATTTTGCATGTGGGATTATTTAAAATAATTTAACGGAAAATAAAATTCATTAATTTTCTGGAATTGGAAAAAAGGTATTTTTACAACAGTACATAAAGTAAGGAACAAATTCATTATCTAGGAATCTAAAAATATTTCGGAAAAATCCTCGAATAATAATTTTTAAAGGCGCATTTTTTTCCCATACAAACTTAATATACAAGGTGGCTCATGTAGTAGATATTACATTATCAACGATTTTTTTAAATGGGAACCCCTATATTTTAGTTCAGATCTGTAATCTCCAAGAACAGCTGATTTCAAAAACAAAACACATTTAGGGCCTAAAATTCATAGTTTCGTTACTACAGGGTAAAACAAATAATTTTATTTAAGATATTTTTAATTTAAAAAAATGTAAAAAAATTAAATAAGCTATTTAATTAAGTGTTGAAATTGTCCTCCTTCTGCTGCCTGACAGTACCCCAAGCGATCAATAAATTATTGTTGGACTTTTCTTATGGTTTCTTCTGAAATGTTCCTGCATTCTGTTGTTATTCGATTTTTTAAATCTTCAATATTGGCAGGTCTGACTTTATAAACAACATTTTTCAGGTGACCCCACAAGAAAAAGTCCAGTGGTGTAAGGTCTGGAGACCTAGGCGGCCATTCAACATGTCCAATCCACTTGTTCGGAAAAACTTGGTTTATGTAATGGCGCACTACTGCTGCATAATGTGGAGGTGCGCCGTCTTGTTGGTACCACAAATTTGCATCTCGAATTCCTGGATTATTTCTACTAGGGTATAAGTTAACTAGCGTAGGGATAAGAAAGTTCTGAAGAAAATGAAGATAATTTAGCCCGTTTACATTGTTGTCAAAAAATATGGCCCAATAATTTTGTTTTTTACAATACCAGCCCAAACATTAATTTTTTGAGGATATTGAGTGTGGTGCTCACACATATACCTGGGATTTTCTTTTGCCCAGTATCTACAGTTTTGCCGGTTCACTTCTCCATTTAATTTAAAGGTAGATTCATCCGAAAATAGGATATTTTCAACAAACAAAGGATCTAAGTTACATCTTTCCATTAATATTTGACAAAACTCCATCCTACGATCTGGATCATCTTCATTCAACTCATGAACCAATCGGATTTTAAACGGGTGCCATTTTTCTACCGTCAATAGGTTATGAACGGTCATAGCAGCCGCCCCATGATCAATGCTAATCTGGCGGACGCTGTTGTGGGGATCTTCTTCCATAGCCAATAAAATATCTAATTTCTTATCATCCGGAATAGTTGGGCGGCCTTTTCTGGGAATATCTTCCACTGAACCCGTTTCCCGAAATTTTATTTCAAGTTTACTCACAGTTGATCTAGTAATTGGTCTTGCTGGATACTTAGTGTTAAACAAAATGCAAACTTCTTGTTGAGTACGGATCCTATCACCATATCCAATCATCATAAGAATTTCTATTCTTTGCGTTAAAGATAAACGCATAGTAACTCAATATGTTTTAAAATAACATTTATTACTTCTAATAAACTTACTAGAAAAATACAATGTAATGACAATGACATTATCTAAATACCATAGTTACATAACAGCAAATAAGCCTACTTGAGAAAAAACATAAGTAACAGCAACTGTCCATTAATTACGTAAGGCTTTCAGGTAAAATTGGGTGATGGCGGAAGGGATTCAGCCAAATATCACGAAATCTTTTATTGGGGGAAGGGGGGGTTGAAAAATCGCTAAAAACGCCTCACGTAATTAATTGATGCCTCCCAAGCCAAAAAAAAATATCTTAAATAAAATTATTTGTTTTGCCCTGTAGTAACGAAACTATGAATTTTAGGCCCTAAGTGTGTTATGTTTTTGAAATCAGCTGTTCTTGGAGATTACAGATCTGAACTAAAATATAGGGGTTCCCATTTAAAAAAATCGTCGATAATGTCATATCTACTACATGAGCCACCTTGTATATTAAGTTTGTATGGGAAAAAATGCGCCATTAAAAATTATTATACACGTGTCCGAGAATTTTTCCGAAATATTTTTAGATTTCTAGATAATGAATTTGTTCCTTACTTTATGTACACACTGTATAGACTACCGCCCGCTTAATCAATAATCGTTCGAACCCGTCATAAATATGCTTGCTTCTATCAACTTCATTTTATTTAATGGAACATATTAGGGGAATTGTGCCTAAAACGGCATACCAGGGCAGAACGGCATATGTTACTTTACCTTAAAATTAATATTAATTCACCTTATATCTAACGTCAAAACCTCATATGTCTTAGTGTGTCGGTTGAATGTTGATAGAGAGCGCACGGCTACTCATCGGAAATTTTGCCGCCAATCGAAAATGCAAGTTAATAAAATAATTTTTACACCTTTTTTTAGGTTACAAATCTGAATTTCTGGTTACTACATAATATTTTTTTGATTCATTAATGAGTTCTCGCCTACAAGATTATGTTGTTGCACTTTGGATAGAGGACAAACTTGTGGAAGTTAAGGATGACGCAAGGTTTGTTCTGGGTTATCAAGAAATATACTACGATGAGTGGTTTTGGAGAGGGCAGTGATGATGATGCAGCCGGTCTATTTTGCAATGGATTATCCAAAAGGTCGCGATACGGGGAGAACTGGATAAGATGCTACCTTTATTGGTCTCACGCTGAGTATGCCGATCGCGATGAACCGAAAAGAGTCAATAAGTCACATGCTACCTATGCAAATCATAATGCTTCTTGTATTTTAATAGTCTGTTTCTCACGTTCATTAATAATAATTAATCGCTTAAATTAAATAGACCTTTTTTTTTTAAATTAAGTAGGCTAATATTAGGACAAAATGACAGGTGTGTCATACTGTCCGATATATCAGGGCCAAATGAATAATTTAACCTTGGAGGTGTCTAAATGATACTAAACTAAATGTTCATCAGTGTATCTAAAAGGCGTGAAATATTTTTAAAAGTTACCAAACAAAATTCCAATTGAAAAGAAAAAGTATTCCGATTTAGGCACAATTCCCTTATATATTTTTCATCATCAATCATCCCCTATACCGATGTTCAACCGTTTAGGAAATATTAATAGGTACAGTTGTGTTCATTGAAAATGGGGACAAGTATTATGACTAGTTTTTTCTATATTTGTGTAAATCAGGCTTTCCTCATTGATTTATTAATTTTAAGGTTATAATAGAAACAAAGAGTACACAAATAACTTAACTTAATATTTGGTCATATGACATTGTTTTTCAACTATTTGAGCAAATCTGTCGGGAATCGAATGAATATAATTTACAATAAAATTTTAATCTAGCCCTTCCCAGCACTCGTGGATTACTTCGAGTAAGTCATCAGAATTGTGAGAGCGAAAATTATCCGTGACTGTCTACGCTCATCTGTGAGCATAATCTTTTTCGCAGCTACGCGGTTTTTTAACTCAGATTCTTTTACTCCTTGGCGGTAGGTTGAGACCCAGGAAATCCTGTATCAATCAATAAGAGCGTCGCTTGCAGTTCCAAAAGGATTTGGCCTTAGATATCCCAGAAAGGCGCCATTTTGTTCAGGGTTGGAAATGCGGGCCGGACCAGTACCAATTATTCTTTTCAAATACCCCTCTCGCTCCCAACGTTGTTTCAGTTGAAATAGTATTCTTGCCTTTTCCGTACAAAATTGCTAGTTCCTGTATTGACCACCCATCTTCAATCCTCGCTACTATTTGAGCTTCTTCAAGTTCCGTTAAACGACGAGGCATTTTGAAAATTTTAACAGTGACAAGTCTTGTCAACCATACAATTTTGAAAACGTCAAAGTCAGTTAAGACCGATTTACATTATAATTTAATGTCCCCGATTTCCATGAATAAAACTGTACTTTGAGGCTGGTATGTTTCTCGACATAGCAATTTTGCAAATTTAATTAACATTCACTGACATTTTTCGACGTCTCAAATTTCAATAGCAAATTGTCATTGTCAATGCCTTCAAGATTGTGATTTGACGTATTAATATTTCGTAAACGGTTGAAGATAGGTTGTAGGGCATAATTTATGAAAAATGTCTAGAATTAATTGTATAATATAAATATGTAAAATATACCATATGTTCAATTTAATATTGATACAAATAGCATTCTTATGATCCACCTTATATAATATCTTTTATCTAAAAAAAATACATTTCAAAAATTTTACGGGTCCAAGCAAGCAAGTATACGCTATTCTATATAAAAGCCTGATCAGCCTCTTTATCATAACCCTGTATACACGAGAGTTCATTTTTGTTACATTTATAAAGGAAAGGCATTTTAATAGGTAGAACCCATTAACTAAATAGAATTCTACAACAATATACCATAACAATTTTAATTGTCGAGGTAAACTAAACCCGAAAACAGGAAAATAAGGTTACCTAAAGGTAGGTAGTCAAGGCCTTATCTAATAGGATACGCAAGAAAGTGGGTCATTCATTTTGGCAGGAATATACTAAAAAATAAATACTACCTTAAAACCTCATTACGGTTTTTTAAATAGCAGACAAGGAGAATTTAAACTTCACATTCTTGACGTGACAATATTGAGAGCGCCTCTAAAATATATATGATAACATCGTAATAACTGATATATTTTAAATTAATACGTTTAGGTCAATTTTTTACAATTCGTAGTATTATAGGCGTATTTTTTTCTTAATGAAGCAATTTTTCTCCGTTATTGCGTATTTCAACTAAAACGCTTTTGCTGCATTGCCAGAAAATGTATAAGGCTTACCTAAACATAGTTGGCATAGTGCCAAATATGGTAATGGCGCTGCCGTATTGGGAAATCATTTTTTAGAGGATTTAAAAATAGCTGCTTTAACACTTTATCAGGAACCGCAAACGTACTTTAAATATGTATTACAATAAGTCATATTTCAGACATCATACAAACAGGTAAATAGCGATATTCAGTACTCAGAGAGCCTATTATTAAAATACAAATTACTATTAATGTGGAAAGAAACTGAAATGTTCACTCTAAAAAATGCATTAGTATCTGAGACTAATTTTATCTTGCTGTTAATGTTTTAGCTTATGTAAAAGTAATTTCTAGTTAGCAAAACAAATTTTCGTTTCAACTGAATTACGATGAATAAGATGATCTAGTTAACAGAACTAACTCTTATTTTTAACTACTTCTTAGTTAACATAACTACCTTATCCCGTTGAAACCAACCCTTTTTTATTAATTAGTTCCCTATACTAATTTATTTAGTTAATGTTATTGGCCAGATATAGTAATAATAAGTAGGTACGATGTGAGACCTGATGTCACCCCAACTGCCGCTATTTGCTGCTAGGAGATGTATTTTCTCGACTACCATTGATAATACGGCGTGAAGTATTAGATGTACACCTTCACTGTACTGACGAGAACTAAACAGTTCGATACCGGTCTGCAGGTGGTTACATCCTATCAATGGAAAAGGCTCCTTTTCTTGGTAGTACCATTCAATCTGAAATGGTATTTTAAAGTGCTACTGTGTAGACTAAATACGCCCTTAGTGTATAAGGTATCATCGGGTGGTCTGGCAAAACAATAATGTTTCCATATTTAATATTTCTTTGATCTTTTTTTAACAATAATTAACAAACACAATTGTTGAAACAACAATATGATCAAATACCAATGTATGGAAACATTATTATTTTCCAGAACAACCGATGATATACAATATGATGTTTCTCCGTATAACTAACTATATTGGTTATCATAAATATTTAATCTTTCGGGTACTAAAATTTTAATCTAATCTATCCCAGCACTCGTTGATTACTTTGAGTAAGTCGTTAGAATTGTGAGGGCGAAAATTATCCGACACTGTCTATGCTCATCTGTGAGCATCAACTTTTTCGCAGCTACGCGGTTTTTTGTAACTTAGATTCTTTTACACTTCTACTGGCGGTAGGTTGAGACCCCTGAAATCCTGCATCAATCAATAACAACGTGTGCTTCTCCGCTAAGCGTACCAAAAGCGATTGGCACCGCTGTACGCCCGGCGCATTACGGATTGTACCTCCTCCCCCCGTTTTCGAGGATACTGCTGGTGGTGGTGTTGAATATCGCGTCCGACCCCTTCCAACCCCTCCACCGACTAATACTCGCCCCCATTATGAAACGACATTACCTTTTAATCAAAAAAAAAATTTCGAAAAAAACGTGTTTAAAATTTTTTTTTTACTCTTTCTGTTTTATGATTTTTTTATTTAACTGAAATTTAAAAAAAAAATTCAAAAAAATTAAAAATAAACTGACCACGCGTTGGCGTTTTTTCGCGCAAACTATTTGATTATATTTTTTCAGTTGGACCGGAATGACCAAAAAGAGAACTACAACTATTTTCCCCATTCTCAACATCCTCGAAAACGGGAGGAGAGGGGGGGGGGGATATATATTTGCAGCTGATACATGAACAAAAATTCACCCCTTTTAGGGGCGAGTATTAGCCGTTGGAGGGGTTGGAAGGGGTCGGACGCGATATCCAACACCACCACCGTGCTCAGCATCCTCGAAAACGGGGGAAAGTTTGTTACTCTGCAGGGAAACCTCTTGAAGCGCGTTTAACCCCTCTGAGGGGTGGTTTTTGGCCGTTTTGAGGGGTTGCGCAACCCCAAAGAGAAATTCTGATGCCGCCATCGTGTTCAGCATTCTCGAAAACGGGGAGGGTATTCTTGTTCCGGCTGAAAATATTTCGATTTTTCGGTGTTTTTCCCGACTCACAGACGCCACTATTACTGAACTTTAAATCGGCATCAAAATCGCCATAATATAAATATTAACTTGGCAATATTTCGAAAACTACAAATTTTCGGAATAGGTAACCTAATACAAACATACTTTTATTTTAAATGCTAAATAGAAAATAAGATATAACATTTACGGGGTTTCCATTTGAAAATGTAGATTTTCAAATGGACACATTTTATTAATAGTTATCAAAATATTATATAAAAAATCTATTAAAACCGGTCCTTTTCAACAGGGAATCCAAAAATAAAGGCACTCCTTACATAAAAAATTAATTATTATTTTGAGGTCTGCAAACGTAATTTTTTACATAAAAACTTGAATATGTCACACGCGCTTAGACTTAGGTATAGGACGTGATATATGAAACCTGCCTAGAATCTTACGTATAATCCAAAAATGTAATAATATTGTATTCCATTTAAAATTAACAAGTTCACATCGACTTCCGGTATAACCGGAAGTGTCATCATATTGAAAATGTTTTGGCCGAGTTGCCCCCATCAACGTTAGCATACTGTCCAATTTTCAAAACTTTCCTATGTATAGTTTTTCATATATAGATCGAGACGAATCCCGGCGGGACACCCTGTATTAGAGTCTAGAGTTGGCGAATATATGACCTTCCCGTATTCTCCATATTAATATAATATAATTTTTCAAATGTTAATGTAATTTAATTTTTTTTTTATGTATACTGTAAAAAATCGAATAATCGGAAAAGCAGTTTATGTTTTACAAGGAATCTTGAAATATTTATACAATTTAAAAAATAATTAATAAGCAAGCTTCAAGGTAACTAAAAAGTAAAGCTTAAAAGTTATTCAAAGCTAATTGGCACAACAAATTTTTTAAACTTGCCTTGTTAATACTACTTAAATAACAGCATAGTGGCAATATAATATGCTTTAAGTTAAAAAAACAAACTTAAAGTGACTATTAAATTTTTATGCACATTTTTATTTAAGAAAATTAATTGAGACCCCTCCTACTTTATTTATTAAGGCAGTTCTAAGTAATCTTATTTAAATCCTAAATTTTATTTTCATAATTATAAAATATTATCTCTTAAAAAATAATATTTATTGTGTTTAAGAATATCTTGATTGTAATTTTCACTGACTTGTTATAAGGTACGGAAATGCAAAAATAGCATAAACAAATCTACCTATCTATTGTATTTGGCAAACTCCATATGAATTAAATGCAAGACAATATGGGACTATATTATTATGAAGTTGGAATAAACTGTTATAATACATGGTACTGCAATAGTGCGTCAGTCTTCAATAGCTCCTACACGACTTAAGTTAGGAATTTCATTCATATGCCAATTTATATGGTGTATATCAGGAAAATATTTTTCCATATACAGGTTTGACCCAAAAAAGTGTGACTGCATAAAATTGCATTTTTTAAATGGGACACCCAGTATTTTATTGCATATTTAGGTTCGTATTAGTATCTCTTACTTTACTTAAAATGTTATTTAATTTGCTTCGGTAGTTTAACAGCAATAAATTAAATAGTAAAAAAAAAATTGTAGTTCTGGAAAGAAAAATCAAAAAAATTATCTAAAATTATTTTTTTAACCACGGGAGGGGGTGAGCTTTATAACAAATGGATAGAGATAGAGATTCTATGAATCTAATAATGCTTATCTATTTTATATAGGCTGTTCATAATAAGGTTTTTTGTCGCATTGTACATAGATCAAAATGGAAGATATTTTGAATCTGTACTATAGTTTACAATTATTGGCTAAGGCACCTATAGTATTTAAACAGTATAAGCTATGAAATTTGTAATTATTACGAAAACGACTGGAAATAACTTATATATTTCTCTTACAGAAAAATTGGTTATGAATTCTACATCCAGTACCCAAAAGGGTATTCCATTTGAAAATGTGAAGAAAAATGATATTTAAATGTATCGCTTTTGGAACCGTATTATAAACACTCTGTATAAAATAGATAAAGAGTATTAGATTCGTAGTATCTTTAGACCCCTTGTTATGAAGCTCACCTAATCAAAAAATAATTTCTGATTTTTATTTCCAGAAATACAAAACTTTTTTTTAGTATTTTGCTATTAAACTACCCGAAGAAATCAAATAACATTTTAGATAATTATAGAGAACACTAATACAAACGTAAATGTGCAATAAAATACTGGGTATCCCTTTTAAATAAATACAACTTTGTGTTATCACCCTTTTTTGGGACACCATGTATATGCAAAAATATTTTCCTGAAATACACTCCATGATAGAGTATAAGTCTATGAATGAAATTTCTTAAAAACTTAGTTCGAATAGGAGTTATGGAAGCCTGACGCAATATCGCAGGACCCTGTATATCAGTACTAAAATTTTAAAAAATCCCTTCAATAAACGAATGGGACGAAACCAGTAAAATCAAACCTAAAAGAAGATGAGAGTAAGGAACAATATCGAGATACTCGTTCGAAATTTTATTATAATGGCAAACTCAAATGAAATTGCTTCAGTTTACAATACCCTCGTCTACTTATCCAATGAAAAAGCGAAAAATCTTAAGGGGAGTGTTTCTAACATCGGACGGCAACTAGTGCCGGGCAGTGACTTTGCGAATTATACTCAGACTTCCAAGCTGATTGGCAAAAAGGAAGCCGGGACACTGTACTGAGGATAAATAAAATATGTGTCTTATTGTTAAATTTGCTATCGAGATAAATGACAATTTTATTACTGGGCTCCAAACAAAAAAAAAAAATTAAATCTACATGGTGTTATGGAAATAGCTTATTATATTTAAATGAGTGACTCTTTGAGTGTTTTAGAGAAACCCTACAACATCTAAATATCCCTTTCATTATCCGACATGCTTCCACGTGTACATCTCTACTCAACAAACGTGTGTAGGTGAGTAGTAGGCAGCGTTGTTCCAAAGCTTAAAATTTTTGTGCCGTCTGAATCGTGAAACTTGTACCAAATTTGGTAAAAATGTACCAACAATCACCGAGAGAGTGAACAACAAAAAAAGGTCACCTATAGTATTAAAAAGAAAGGTCGTCACGGGCCGCATCAAAATGTACCAAAAACTGTTAAGAGTGCCAAAACTTTCTAAAGTGTACCGAATTCGGTACAAAAGTACGCTCTGGAACAACCCTGTCATTAGGGTAACAGTCGCGCGAACAGTGATTCCGGATCAACACGCGGGCTTCAGTTTCGGCCCATCGAGATTGTTGATCAATCGCCACGCGGCGCAACTACTTCAGTTCAGTTTTTCACAGCGTTGCCAGGTTTGGACAAAATTCTTCCGCCGCTGGGGCCTAATCTGGCATGTGCATTCTTAAATTCTCTGGATATTGACCCGCTTGTCCCTAATTTAAGTTTATTACACTATTGGGTCAAATATTATTTATTATACCAAGTAAATATTTTTTGTTCTTTATTTTTTTAGTACTACCTATACTATATATTTAGTTTGGGTTCACTCTCACTATATATTACTAAATAAATTGGAATATTATGATATTAGGGGGGTTACATTGAGATGGTTTAAATCATACTTATCAGGCAGGGAGCAAACAGTACAAGTCCCGGGCGATGGGGAGGGGACCGTTCGTTCTGATAATAGAAACATCGCAACTGGGGTGCCGCAAGGATCGGTCCTGGGTCCTCTACTATTCTTGTTATACATCAACGACCTTAGTAACTTGCAGATTTCTGGCAGTTTTACAATGTTTGCGGATGACACCTCCATCTGTTGGACCGATGAGGACCCAACCCTGTTGGAGGTTAAAATTAATAAAGATTTGTCGCTGATAAGTCAGTGGTTTGATGCTAACAGGCTGGTGCTTTAATAAAAATCTTGCATTATCATTAACTGTTAATAACTCGACTGTTCTTAGAGTCTCAGACTATAGGTTCCTGGGAGTTATGTTAGATCAAAACCTGAAGTGGGATAACCATATAGATAAGTTGACCAAAAGTCTAGCATCTGCTGTGTTTGCGTTAAGAACTGTATCGCAGGAACTGGACGACGGTCACATCTCTCGCCAGGTCTATTATGCTCTATTTGAATCGCATTTAAGATATGGATCGATGTTCTGGGGGTTTGGAACTGCTGGTAGGCTTCACAGTATATTTCTCATGCAAAAGAGGGCTATCAGAGTCATCTGTAAGGCCAATAGAATAGCACACTGCAAACCTTTATTCAAAGCTTTAAAAATCCTAACCCTTTATGACTTGGTTATTTATGAGTGTGTAACCTCTCTTCATAATATGTACTTGGGAAGAAGTAAGTGTTCGCATGAGTACCCTACTAGGAATAGAAATGCTGTACGTGTACCCCAATCTCACCTAAGGTTAACTATGGAGACCGTTTTTCATTCTGGCAAAGTATGGTATAATGCTATTCCCTATGGTGTGCGACAGTTAAGCTCCGGGAAATTTAAATCAAAAATTAAGAAAATTTTAATATCTTCGGCAAATTATTCATTTGATGAATTTTTGGAAAATTCCATCCCTAGATTGATTTCCGCCTAGCGCTTGACTCTATCAGGCTGTCTTGGGGGGGATTGTTTCAGTAAATTTTTTAAATATTATTATATTGTATATATTTTATATATTTTAAATATTTTTATAGTCTGTTATGTTATTGGCTGTCTTGCCCAATTGTGCATATTTTGTTTGATCTTATTCTATTTTCGACTTTGTGTTTAGTTAATTATTCTCTGTATGTTGCACGTTGATTGTTTTTTGTTATTGATTTAGTGTGTTCCATTATATATACATATAGAAATTGTGATAGGATTTGTGATCTACACCTTTATGGTTCTTTTTTTGATCAATAAATGAAATTGAGCATCTTGAAGATATAGTTGGACTACGAAATGGCCGTAACGCCAAAACCTTTTAATGTAGTGACATATAACAAAGTAAACTTTAGTTTAATTTTATATGTTTCATTAAAAATTTGTTAAGTTTGTAATTCAATCGTTCGAGAAAATATGTTAGTTTTACACTAAAATTTAAGAATAAAAAATATCACTTTTACTTTAGGTATTGATTTAACATCAAAAATTGTAAAATAAAAGAACATTATATAAAATAGGAACCATGTATTATTGTAATTGAATATCTGACTCTGCGAGCATAAAAATTCGTACTTCGAAAATGGAGACTGCTGGAAAACAATTGACAAACACTATAGTCGGCAAAATGGTCCATTTAGTTTTACAATGTACCTTGAAATGATCAAACAAAAGCGGTTTTGACAAGGATTACCTTTTAAATTTTCATGAAAGTAGATGCTTTCAACGAGTTTCGCAAGAAGTGTTATCTGTGGTTTTGGGGCTCGAAAATAACAGACCACATTCTCTGTTAAAGTTTCTTGGTATACCTTAATGCAGGAAAGTAATATAATTCACTTAAACTTTTAATGAATTCTAAATACGAGTTTAAATTCCTTTTATCCCGAAATACGTAATTTGAGACAACATTGTTTTATGTTTGTTTTTTTTGGGATCTTTTGTGATGTGTGGTGCATGGTGATGCTGATGATGGTTATACAGAAATATATTATGCATAGTAGTAGTTGCAGAACATCGTGTTAACATGTTGTGTTGCTACAATTTTTTTATTGTAACAAGCGATAAATTAGGTTAGGCAGAAGGTAGGTAGGTGAAACATATAGCTGGGTGACAAAAAACGGTAAGAGTTTTATCATGGGCCATATGTTAAGACGGGGTGCGTGTACATGAGTCAGCATCCACTCTCAGGGTCAGGTAGCGGAACATACGCAGCTACGGACTTTGGAATATACAGGGTGGTAATTTAGTGTGGCAAAGTACAATAGCTCCTTCACTACTTCAAATACCTCAAAAATGTTAATACAAAAGTTGAAGGGCAGTAAGCGAGTTATAACGCACAATTATTTTTTATGCTATAGGGTGGCTAGAAGAAGAAAAAAATATTCGGTTTTAAGTAGAACACCTGTATATTTTTGCATTTTAAAATTTCCCTCGAAATCCGCGTATCAGGGTAAGTTTTTAATTATTTTGCAATGTTGCCAAGTTATTTGAAAACATTTTTTTGGAAGAAAAACTTGTCATATCAAAATATAATTGAATTGACTTAAGATATACCAAACATTCTCGAGGGTACGACAAGAACTAATAAGGCCATAGCCCCATATTTTGTACAGGGTGTTCTATTTAAAAAAAATAGTTTTTCTTGTTCCGGTTTTATGATGAAATTATAAGTGGATATGGGAGTAGAGACTGGCTAAAGCCTAAAGCTAAGTGATGTTGAATGATAAACATATTTTGGAGGTATTCAGCAACATGAGAATAATATTTTTATTTGTTTGTTTAGGTCTTATCAGTTAACGCTGATTCTCACTATTGTGCAAGGCACGTGATCGGCAACAGCAAGGCACCGGCTCGGCAAAATAGGTTAATCATTGCGTCTTATGAGTTTTGACGGGACATTGATCGCATATTGTGAATTGACACCCGCAAAATCCATAAGATTCAATAATAAATATATTTGCCGTTGCCGAGCACGATAGCGAGCCTTTATCGAGATTAAACAACATATGGACCGACCCTGTTACCATGACATGATATCGGAAATGTCTGAGTTTAAAGAATAAATTAGTGAGCTAGCAAAAAGACTCCAATTTCTGCTTAAGATGGTCATATATCATGTGGCTGTGACTAAAAAAACTTTGTTGACACCGTTAAGTCCTAAAAATAACTTTGCCCTTCCCGCATAACCCATCCTCGCGCTCTTCAGATTATTAATTAGACAGAAAAGTTCGTTTCCGGGTTGAAAAGGCTTAATAAGCTTTTTGGTATGCACCCTAAGATGTCCCTTATTTTTAGTAAAAAAAAGTAATTTTACATATTTATTCAACAAACCCACAACAGCTAAACCAGTATAAAAAAATTTAAGCCCTTCTTCTTTCCATATCGACGAGGGATTAAAGTTTAAAGGAGGCAAATTTTGGGCCGCCGGTCGTAGGAGAGGAAAAATGAAATTCATAAAGCTTAAAGGTTGAAAATTTGTGTGTTTCATCGTTATGTTACCGTAAAACCCCGATTTCAGTTTAAACACGATTTTCCTAGGGGAAAGTAGTTTTGACTATCCTTCCTAGTCAATTCTAGATTTTACTAGTTCAAACTAGAATTCAAAAACATTCTCAGTTCATTCTAGTTTTGACTAAACATATTTTGGTAAATTCTAGATTTATCTAGCTAAAACTAGAAATACCATTCTGTTTATTCTACTAGATTAGACGTGTTCTAAAAAGCCCAGTAAAAACCCGAACAAACTCTCGTGTTCTTTCTTCTAGGACGGTTTTAATTAATTTACTAACTTTGTTAGTAAAAACTAGTTTTAACTAATAAAACCCGTTCTCTGGACGAGTATAAATTATCAGTTTTAGCTTAAAGTATAAGATAATTCTAGTTTTAACTAGATAAATATAGATTTAACTAGGGAGGATAGTAAAAATTAGTTTTTCCTACGAAGATAAAGTTTTAACTGAAATCGGGGTTTTACGGTAACAGTTATTCAAAGTGTAAATTTTTAGGATAAGACACATCGCAATGTCGATTAAATCACGTATTTATGATTCTGTAATAAATATTAAGGGACATTGAAAATGGAACATGTCGGAAGCTTAATTTATATTATACAGGGTTATCAATTCAGTTTGTCCCACTTTTAAGAGCCTGTAACTTTTTTGTATTTTGAGTTAGCGCGTTCATTCAAAAAACGAGATGTAGCATTTTTAGCCAAGTATTTATGTTGTCAAAAATGACAATAGGTGTCATATGTCACAACGAAAAGCAATTATTTTTTTTAAATGGGACACTATATATCTGAAGCGCATTAGATGGCGACTTTTCTTCCGATCTCAAAAATATAACACACATGTGCATTATGTTCATCAAGTGAGTAGTAGAAAAACAATTTTATTAATATTTGCATAACTAGAAGAAACAAAACTTTGAAATATTAATTTAATAACTAGAATTATTAATAATTATTTCATAATCTATATTGTTCTATATGACCACCTCCATTTTCGATAAATTTATGAAACACTTTGACAATGTGACTATTAATTTTTAATAAAACTTCTCTATTAGTTCTGAATGATGGCGTTTTCAATTCTAATATACAGTTCATTCAACGAATAACACGGGGTATTTTTCAATATACACAAAAGAAAAAATAACACGGTGTTAGGTCTGGGCTGTTCGACGGCCATTTTATAGTACCCGGTGTTCAAATCCTTTGGACTTATTTTGCGTTTAAATATGCAGTTACTGGAGCTACACTGTGTGGCGGCACTCCATCTTGAGGCCATATTAAATTTCGTAGGGTTGGAATGGGTAAATTATCTAAGCCATCTTAATTTCCTCCTGCAGCATATTCAAATACCGTGAGCCAGTTAAGGAATCTTCGAAAATTATTATAATTGGAAGGAACCCGTCTATTGGGAAACTGAATCCTATACCTCCTAAGTGCTAAAGTTTCATTGTCCGTTTGACGAAAAATATCAAACATAAAACACTTTTCCCCCACTGAATAATAATATCTCATATTATTTGGTTTTTACATACAAAATAACTTTTCTACAAAATTCGAAACAACTAATAATGCTAAGCATGACAGATTGAAATATAAATGAAGATAAAATCCATAGCAACCAAAACAGTTGCATAGCTATCGTGATGCTTTTTAATAATAATATATTTGTACATATTTTTGTCAATGTTTGATGAAATGAGGAAAAAAATTCATATGTGTGTTATATTTTTGAGATCGGAAGAAAATGTGCAATCTAATGCGCTTCTGATATATAAAGTGTTCCATTTAAAATAATTGCTTTTCGGTGTGACATATGACACCTACTGTCATTTTTGACAATACGCATAAAAACTTGGCTTGTTTTTGAATGAACGCGCTAACACAAAATACAAAAAAGTTACAAGAGCCTGTAACTGTAAAGTGGGACACACTAAATTGATAACCACCTTAAAATATTTAAATGCTAACAGACATTCAAGATTCAAAATACATTCGCCAGATTTGTGTCCAATTTATCACCGAATCTCAGCTAGAAAAACTAGTTTACCGGTGTCTTAAGTGTGTTAAGTTCACTTGCTCGACTTAACAGATAATGTTTTGTTGAAGAGTAAGCTATTTTCAGAATAAATTAGGTCAAAGAGCCTGTTGCATATTATTAATAAAATACGTTTTGAATTAACTGAATTGATTGGAAATGGCCAGAAATGGTTAGATCTCTTTACCACTTAAATAATAAAATTGATTATTCTTTCTCTCTCTACTTTCCCTTCTGTTAATGTATTTGATGCAATAACAGAACAGAAAGTACAGATTCTGCCATATAGTTTACAGTTCATTCATCAAGATCTATCTTAAAAGTTCACCAGTAAAATAATAAAGTTCAAAGTACAAGAAAAGTACCCTTAAGCCAGCTTAACTTCCCTCATTGTTTTCTCATTCTAATTAAAAACCGATCCCATTGTTTGATCCACCAGAGAGGCAAGTGGCTTCTTAACAAATACGATCTGGATAGTTTAACGGGATTGCATTGTTCGCTACAAATAGGTAGCCCTTAAAATTGGCAATATTTTATTTCAGCCAGCTTCCATTGTTATATTCGTTGATATGCCCGACGCAATTTGCATTTGCTTTTACTGATATGGTCGGTACGGAATTGGTTTGAAGCACAGCGCGCCCCTTTGTCTCTTGTTTCAGATTTTCCTTTTGTTTGTTTTGTTGCTTGCATTACGAATTTTGATTATTGTACAGATGAAATAGGAATGTTGCCAGCTTTTATTATTTCGAGCATAAACAAGACGAAAATGAAAATATTTAATACTTCCTGCCGACGTTTCGTATACAGATTTGAATACATTTTTGTGACAATGGAAATTATGCGGCTGGATGAACAATAACTGTTTTTGATCAAACACTACCGCACTCACAATCGTTGGAAAATACGACCTCGCGAAGGTCTCGTACTCCAGATGAACGAACTCTTAAGCTGGTTAGCCTTACACCGCGTGAAAATCTAATACTGGAAGTAAAAAACATAGATTATAAGTCAAATAACCAACTATCCCGCTGCATTATCCATGGTCGACGTTCACAGATGTTGCAAAAAAAACTTCAGCAGGTAAGCGCCTATAACGTATAATAGAAAATATCAAATAGTGGAGTCGTCCTGGCGAAATAAACGGCTCGAAAATCCCTTGACGAAATCGAGTAATTTTTTTTCCCCAATCGATACAGTAGGATCCCCTCGACATTCTGAAATAATTTGTGTACGGCGCCGCATGGGGGGAAGGGCTCACGCCCCGTAAATCTAACCTACAACGGGAAATGGAAAATAACTCAGCCGGTTTTGATGCTACAAAAAAAATGTGAAAAGCAAAATTGAAGAGCTTGACAGAGCGCGTAAGCTCGAACAAACCCGATCCCGATATCTCAATGAGTTCGCGATTTTTATGTGCAAAAACAATAAAATTTAATTAATTATATCTCGAGAAGGGGCGGAGTTGGGGCATCATTTTTTCGCGACTTAGCGGGTGACACCGGGTACTTTGATGGGCCGGAGGCTGGGGTTGGTGGGGCAATTAGGAGGGGAGTAAGGGCGATTGGAAATTTTTTACATAAATGCTAATAAGTAGTTTATTAATCGAGCTACGGGGATCAGGCCGGATTCAATTTGTTCATTTCTTATCAGCGAACGAATTTTTATTTTCCCAAATGCGCGTTGGGCGCGGCCTACAAGGAATGGCCTTCTCCGAAAATTCTTTTGATATTATGTTTAATTTTGGTATGTGTTAATAGGATATAGAACCTTTATCAATGTTAAGAATAATGAGTTTCAATATGCGTTTAGTGGTTTTAATCAAGAACGGTGCGTCTGACGAGAAAAACTCAAGAGACCGTTTTCATGGAGAATTGAACAGGCCAAGGAAAAATATCAGTGGCGTACCATCTTTTTTGTAAAAAATATCAAAGGACATGTTTGCAGCGACGCCACTGCTGGAACAATTGAATAACTTTTCTAACTAAAATTTGAGGTTATATATCCTATTAACACATACCAAAATTAAACATAATATCTATTTTTCGCCAATCTCACCTCGTAGGTGATAAAAAAATGAACAAATTGAATCCGGCCTGCTCCCCGTAGCTCGATTAATAAACTACTTATTAGCATTTATGTAAAAAATTTCCAATCCCCCTTACTCCCCTCCTAATCGCCCCACCAACCCCAGCCTCTGGCCCATCAAAGTACTCGGTATCACCCGTTAATTCGCGAAAAAACGATGCCCCAACTCAGCCCCTTCTCGAGATATAATTAATTGAATTTTATTGTTTTTGCAGTTAAAAATCGCGTTAATTCGCGAACGCATTGAGATATCGGGATCGGGTTTCTTCGAGCTTACGCGCTCTGTCAAGTTGTTCAATGTTGCCTTGACATTTTTTTGTAGCAACAAAACCGGCTGTGTTATTTTCAATTTCCCGTTGTAGGTTAGACTTATCTGTCTACTTCTACTACTCTACTGTCTATAAATAGGTTAGAAGTACACTATAGTCACCTCATGCAGCTCACGGCAAGTCATACTTGACAGCACAATTTTGGAAGGCTGCGGCGATAGAGCTCGCTAACAAATATCTAACCAAACATTTGCAAATATTTACTGTGTTTACAGCCTTTTTCATCCAGACTTTCTTGTTTATTCATCGCTGCGGTACCGCGCGATTCGTGAAATATTGTTATTATCAACTTCACTTGCGAAAAATATTTGTTTAATTATAATTAGCTTCTATATTTCGCAATTTTAAATCATCAAGCATGGAAACAAAAACCCGTGTATGGGGCAAATTAGTTGGTTAAAGGACCAAGAAAATAGACCAGTAGTTAATAAAAGGAAAATAGGAAAGCAGAAGTTCTGTCCAATAAAGGGAAAGAAATAATATTGCTTATACGTTCTTATTTTGTATGGCAAGTGAGTGAGGGCTGGATATTGGTTTTTATAATTAAACTATCACTTATTGTAGTTGCATAGATAGTATGTTATTCTAAACTTACACTGGATTACCATACAAACCGGAGAGAAGTGGCGGACAGGGGGAACAAGGGGTCACTGGTCACTCTGAGATATTAGGTAATGAGAAAGCGGATGAACTAGCGAGAGCCGGATCTGCTCAAAGTCTCAGGGGCCCAGAACCGGTCTTTGGGATATCAAAACAGGCAACAAAATCCACATTAGATAGATGGTCGAAAAAACACCTATCTCAATGGCAAGGGTTACCTGGTCAAACACGCACGGGCCGTAATTGGAAAACCATCGAAAATACTATCAAATGAGATGCTAATCCTGATGCGGCCCCAGCTGAAGCAAGCCACTGCCACCTGCGAAAATACCTTCAACGGATGGGTATAAACAACGGATCCATTTAATGCAGACTCCGCGGCGAAGAGAATGAAACCGCCTCACACATAATATACCCTTGCGTAGCGCTATCTCGTAGAAAACACAATATCTTCGGGAATATACAACGTGGTGATAACCTCCCACATGACAAGCTTGGTAGAAGGTTACTGGACCTCATAGAAGGAACAAACATCTTCTTACAAGATCGGGGTACACAATAAGCCAGCAGGCTGCAGTGATAGAAGTTCGGGCCTTTAAACCGACCCCCGCCTTTAACCAACCAACCAATACAGCAAATTTCTATGACAGTATTGCCAAAAATTTACGTAAATCTGAACATAAAGAATAATGAAAATTTTGTCACTGACACAAAATTTCGTTTTGTCAATCTCAAAATTTAATTTGCTGATGTTTGGTGTTTTACCTGAACTATAAGATTTTCTATAACTTATTTGAGTTGGGTTGCATGCTTGGTAAAATGACATATTTTCCATTATACGGTAAATAAAAATGAGTACAAGCTTGTACTCCTTCGATAATGACCTGAGAAGGTCGAAACACGTGTCAGGCGGCTGAAAATAAAAAGCTGTGAAATTTAACAAGAAAACTATCATTCTTATTTAACGTATAATGGAAAATATGAGATTTTCGTTGTTTTAATTGAATAGCTTGACTCTCCAAAATGAATTCAAAGTAGGCACATGGGTTTACCATATCGGCCTCTTAAAGAAGCTATAATACAGTTTTTCTATATATACAGGGGAGCCAATAATCAGCCACCTCTAAAATTACATGGTATTTCCTATGTTCAACTTAACGATGCATGCGAAAAAACCCGGTATAGAATAAACCCGAACAAACCTGAAACTTTAATATAGTACAAAAAAGAACGTGTATAATATATCGTCTCGCAAAAAGCTGCGTCTCTCCCTAACTGCTGAGAAAGATCGACGAATAGAAAAGGAAGGAGATGAATTTACAATTTTAATTAATTTTTTTCAGGTTAATTTTCTGTTGTCTATTTCGCCAAAATATATATACAGGATGTCCCAGATAAGAATGCCCTCTACAGGGAATTCGTTAACCATAGGACTTACAGAAACGATCAAATTAGACAAAGTTGCGCGTTAATGAGTTTTGCAACGTCACGCTTTCAAATTAAAAAAGTTCCGAATATTTCCGAATATATTTGGGCATAACCGAATAGTTCTTGAAAACATAACGTTGCAGAACTCACTAAAGCGAAACTTGTTAGCAAAATTGATCGTTTCTGTATGTTATATGATTAACGAGATTCCTGTCCAGTACATCCTTATCTGTATTTTAATTTAAATCACATGACAAGCAATGTCGTTATGAATGCAACATGTAGTAGCTCCTCTCCTTACTGTTAATGCGGTAAATTGATGGGAGAGATATCTAATCTGCTTATCAAGGTCATCGGGCTACAACTTAAACTTGATAATTGACTTTAATAAAACTATATACAGGGTGTTATGGAAATTACGTATTATATTTAAATGGGTGACTCCTTGGGTGTCGTAGGGAAAGTCTACATATATTTTTTTTAAATCGAATATCTAAATACTAAAAACCCTTTTTACCCACGTACTGTCGCGACGTTCCATCTGGATTCACTTAGCAACAATGTGGGTCATTAGAGTATACTAAAAGAGTTGTCAGATCACACCGCGTGTCTCGCCCTTGCTTGTATACCGGCCGCGCGCGACTATCGTTGCTTCAGTATGTTTCGAGACTCAGGGTTGGATTGACGCTGTCGAGGGTTCCACGTGCTTGACGTATACGAATTTTAAACGTTTTGTTAGTTGTAGCAGTACTCGATTTTTTTTTGTGAAATAATTCATAATAATAAATGTTGTGATATGATTTCAAATTTGTGTGATATTATCTACTGTTGAGCTGATGAAAAACATACTTTTTGTGTTTTATTTTTTTATGGAATTTAATTATAAAACGGATTATTTTAAAATAATGAAGAGAGTATGTACCTTAAAATTGTAGTTTTTTTTTTCTAAAAAATTTGAAAAAGAAGTGATAACGCGTGTCAAATACGTCTTGTTGTCAAAAACTGAACACATATTCTGTGTTGCAATATGACAACACCGCCTATAATGCGCTAACCTCTATTGAACCTCGAGACTGCCTCAATAAACTGATACGTAAATTTTGAGATTTCATATAAAGTGTATATTTCGCTTAATATTTCAAAACGCCGTTTATGGATATTTTTCTTCAATTTATTTGCATTTCAGGATTTGCCGGTTTAAATATAATACGTCATTTCCATAATACCCTGTATGTAAAACTTTTAGCACATATATTATGTCTTACCTTATAAATACTGCGATGAGAGCCACAGTTCTTGCTACTAGTAAACATGGTTACTTAATCTACTGTTGTTTCGGACAGATACAACAAATCTGTCATCGTTGCATCTCTCCCAGATTTACTCTAATATGTATACACAGAAATAAGTAGGTAAAATTTAATTAACATTTTACCATGCGCCTGGCTTTATCACATGTTACATTGTTCGTCAAAATAAGATAGGCTTTAGACGTAATATTATATGCAACAAGGGTTAAAATTGTTTCTCTATCGCAAGCATATTTACAACCCTCAGCTACGCCTTACGTCGTAAACAACACTCTCGGCGGTAAACTCATTACACTTGCAGCATAAATAACGATTACAATTTAGTGAAACTGAGCTACAAAAATTCGTGTTGCATGGGCACTTTCAACATAGGATTTTGGTTGTCGTCCGTGAGTTTTATTATATGCCAAAATATTGCCTCAAATACCTTTTTGAATTTATCACGTTAACTTAAATACAGGAACTGAGAAAATAATGAACGTATGTAACAGTATTATTCTAATGGACGTGATTAGCATTATGAAAGTCATAGATTTCATTGCGAACCAATTTACATTAATGCATGATAATGCTAGACCTCACGTGGCACATGTAGTGAGCGAATATCTGGATGAAGTTGGACTTCCAATATTGGAATGGCCCGCAGGTAGCCCAGATCTCAACCCAATCGAACATCTTCGGGCTCAACTTAAAAATGCCGTTCGTCTTCGTCCTGTCCAACTACAAACCTTGCAAGACTTACAACTGGCGCTGACCGAAGAATATCAGGCTATCCCTCAAGAAAGGATAAGTAACCTTATTCATTCGATGCCACGAAGGCTTCATACTGTCATTACTGTGAGAGGAGGAAATACACGATAGTAAAATTGTTTTTGTTATTAACTTTATGATATTTTGTTTTTCTTAATAATAATATGCTTCAAATCAGCGTTTCATTAAAATGTTGTGGCTCGCAGCAGAAATGAGATAATGGAATGAATCAAAGAACGAAATGTTTAGAATACATCAAAGATTATCAGATACAGTATGAAAATAAAATTATCAACCTCAATTTTCCTACAGGGCGTTTTGAAATTACGAGTGTATATAGCTAATTACTTTCCTTAATAAACACAAAATATAAATGTCAATAATGACATGTAAAAATTTTAATTTTGCCATTTCCGTTTAATACACTGGAATTGCATTTCATTTCTAAAGTTAAAACGCTGCCAGTTTTATCCTTTGTCATTAGCCGACGAAACAAAAAGACATTAAAAATAGCAGGTTTTTGATATTACTATAAAGTTATGACGCACGTTCATTCTTTCCCCGACCCAACTGTATCCCAAATGTTACAGCTTAAGGACATTTGAAGATTAATATTTTGTCCTTAAGCGGTGTTCACACATAAGGTTTTACCTGACGTCTTACCTGACGTTTTAATAGCGGCGTCCACGCATAAGGTTTTATCTGACGTCTTACTTGACAGTCTAACAGTTACTAAGTCTGGTGAAATTTCACCAGATCTGGTAAAAAATTCCAATTTCTGGTGTCTGCGGTCTAACTTGAATACCTAAAACGTCAAGTAGAACATCTGGTAAAACGTCAGTTAAGACGTCAGGAAATACGTCAGGTAAGATGTCAGGTAAAACCTTATGTGTAGACGCCGCTTTAAGCTATTTAAATATGAAAGAAAGTATGACCTACTGATATTAGTTTAGCAATAATTCTAAAAGTAGACGTTTTGACTGATTATAGATATTATTATGAAGTGAGTAGAATTAGATTAACTGGATTGAATTCTGGAAAATAATTTAAAAAGTGAGGAACCTAATTTCTTGGGTACTCAAACGGAGTATAGTATATACTCAGTATCTAACTTTAGATTTCTAACATCGTTAGATGTCGGCAGCGCTGACAAAATGTTAAAAAATTGTTTCTTAATAACTTTCACCGACAAATTAATTATTAAGGTTCTTCAACTTCAATTTAAGTTCTCTGTTGTGCTTAAAATCTTACTTCATGTAAAATAACAATAAATTGTTATTTTAGGAACAAACATTTAGTTCGTTAATAACCGGTGGTGTTGTTTGTTTATGATTTGTTTGCATGGATATTTTTCCGTAATTTAACAAATTTCATCACAATGAATCGTTTAGATACTATTTCACTAATTTATTTTACATCTAAAAAATTACAGCAACGACCTTTTTTAATAACTGAAAGAACATCTACATTGCAGCTTTCTACCATAGAACTTAACTCATATTACAAATTCGGTTTTTCTGCGATAAATATATAATATTTTTTGAAGCAATTAGTGACCACACTGATAAGTTTCAAAAGGGTTAACTCGTTGGATTCAGGCAAAGATATTACAAACTACAGATGGAAAAATGTACATTTCTAGCCTACGCAACGCCTGCAAACAGTCTTTCCCACCTCTTTCGGTCATTATTGTAGGATAGCCAGATTGACATATTTATCTCAAAGGTATCTTGCAAAATCCCAATTAAAAATTTGTTAATTTGGAAAATAGAACTGGTTTAAGATTAATCCGCAATTGCTCTTAAAATAAATTTATTTCCCAATAATTTCTGATCCAAAAGATAAGCAAAAGACGAATGAATAGTAATATCGTAAACATTGCGATGTTGTTCCTTGATCTAATAGATTTTTATATATTTTGGTTGATTTGTGTTTTTTTGTGATTATTGGTAAAAATCGTCTTTATTATAAACAATGTCTGTGTAGTTTGTAAATATCATTAAATATTTATTAAATCGTATTAATCTTTTCATCGTAAAGTATGGTTATGTTTTAATATTTAACCATCTGATATAACCAGACTTCAACATTGGTGCCAATAAACATGTAGTTCTCTCTTCCACCCGTTACTGATTTTCAACAACATTTCAAATCACAGCTTCACTGTCCAAGAGTTTTATGAATGGATTATGAGATCTTTAGTTTACAATACCTTAGTAAATCAAACTTAAAAGATCAAATTTTGTAATTTGGCCTACGTTTCCAATTCTATGAGGTCATCCTCAGGGCTATACAGATCCCCCGATCACGATCGCGATCATGTATATTTTTCATAGTACACACATATAGAGTATACCATTAGGGACCCAACTTTTCAAAAAAAAACAACAACAAAATAAACAGTTGTTCGACGAAAATAAGACTACAAAACGGCAACATTGCTGGTACGTATTTGCAAGAGTATTGATATATTTTTACCTTAAAAAAATTATTGTTAGTCTGTTTGATATATCAACATTCATTGTCACTTTACTCGGTCAGTTTCCTGAAAAAAAATTCGTTCAGTTCAGAAGCAAAACAATCATCGAAATAAAAAACGTGGTATCCGGTAATATAGGCAATTAATACTATGAGAAAAAGAAGGAACAGGAAAGTTTCATCTGGGAACAGATTTCGAAATTTATCGCTGAACGGTGTTATAAACTGGAATAATCTACAACTGCCAAGTAACTTGTGAAAATTTTATAGGGTTTAGATACGAAGAAATTCAAGGTAACTAATCGTACTCATCGAGCGACTGTAATACTTGCAAAGGAAGTTATTGAAGAGCCACAACTGATCAAATTAACAGGAGATTCCCCATTATGTAGGAAAAATTAAGAAGAACTACTTGTAATACATATTTCACAATTTTTATTCAATTTCCTAACACTTGTTTCGGCCTTCTCAGGTCATTTTCAAGGGAATACAAATACCAATTTAAAAAGAGATTTTACAGATATATTTATGCTATGGTTAATCTAAGCTGTGAATAGTAATTTCCGATATTTATATACAGGGTTGATAACATTATTATTCTTATTGAATTTAATCTTATATCATTACACTGTTGAAAATTAGTTTAGCACTAGAGGGTATTTCGGTCTGATTGTTAACAATATTACTTTTGTTTTTGTAGAGATTCTAACAGATTTAATTTTTTTGCTTTTTTCCTGGATAATGGTTTTATTTGGTTAGAAATAAAATGGTTTTATTCAATGCAATGATCTGCAAGACCTGTTTTGTTCTGTTTTTCTGAGAATAGCTGTTTTGTGTTCTTTGAGCCTGGCATTAAAGTTCCTGCCCGTTTGACCAATATAGACGGGATCGCAATTGTCACGGTTTATTTGGTATACTCCGCTATTTGAAGTTTGTCTTAAGTTTCTAATTTAGCATCGCCTATGTGTCTACCTAAATTATTTGTATTGACTTCTAGGGGTGAGATGTTGATATTTTTTAGTTTTTTTAGAAATTCTTTGATTGGTGTTACCGGTATAAGTAATTGAACAGTATTTCTTAGATTTGCCGGGTCTCCGCGATAAAGTAGTTTTTGAGTCTTAGTATTCTGTCTATAGTTTTTTATGTGTAACCGTTATTTGTAGCTGTTGTCTTAATTATGTCAAGTTCATTTTTCTAATCGGAGTCTGCTAGGAGTACCTATATTGACTACTCTGTGTAACATGCTATTGAAAGCGGTTAGTTTCGTTTGCTGTGAATTTCTGGACTCCGCTGGAATAACGATATCGGTGGTAGTTGGTTTTCTATAGATTTCACATCAGTTCACTTCGTCGTCAAACTTAGTGGTTGAAAAAAAAAGCGGACAACCATTAAACATCATTATACCGTTATGTTTGTAAATGAATAAGCTATTGCTATTAAATAAATAACTCTATTTATTGTTATTTATCGTGAAATGTCGAATACTACTAGAGATTTATCTCTTATATTATTCAAGTTTGCTGCTTTTTAACAACAGAAAATAACGTTTTTAATAAAACCACGACACGTGAGTCGTAAACCAAAAAGATTTCATATAATCGAATACATTTCGCGATAAAATTTATTGATATTTATCTGAAAAAATTTACAAACCTACTAATGGAACCACACATCAAGTAATCAATTTGAGAAATATGATAAAAAAGCATATACATTCACGTTCTGCCCTCGATCAGGATATGAATGAACCAGGATTATATTTTACAGATAATAAAACGATTAAATTATTAAAATAATCTTTTCTCTTACCAGTTCAAAAACTGGATAAAGGAAATAAGCTGACAAGAAGTTAATTTTATAAAGCAACGAAAAAAACTAATTTGTTTTAGAATGTAATGTAATTAAAGCAGCGAAGTGTTCTAGAAAGGTACTTCTCCTTTTGTTGATCAAACAGTAACGTATTTAATTAGAATTAAAATACAAAGATGAAAGTTACACTCGAGCTTGCCAATAGTTCGAAATTAATTTTATATTTGTAAAACTTTTGGCATTGATCATTTAATTAGAGGCGAACATAATAAAATCAAACTCCTCCTGATTTAAGAGAAATTGCAAATAATTAATTAAATCAACTTAGTTTCTAGGGTTGTTATTTTTTTTTTCATAGCTTATGACTTTGAAGCGACAGAAAATGTATTTAATCTTAATCTGCATGCAATCTAACTGTGTCTAAACCTGTTTTATAGTAGATTGATTCTAACACTTCCTAACTTTATTTAATTTGAATTTTGCCTAGTGACAACGTTCTCCAATTGCAAAGGAAATGTCTCCGGTACGATTCTGTGCTGGTTCGACTACTTATTTGATAAGGTTGAATTGGATTGGAAGGTGGCATATGACATATTTGACAACTGACAGCTGTCATACCTTGATAACTGATATGCTAGATGTTATATTCTAGCACAAATCTATTTATTTTTTATGTCAACACAGAATTATTTAAAGTCATTTAAATATTCGGTATTAGGTAATATAACTAGCGCTCGCTTGTTTTATCGATACAATTTTTCATGTTCACAAAAAGTTGTCTTGAAAATTTTACGAAATGGCATGTTTATTCTGATTAAATCCCGAGAGCAAAGATCGAGTGATTTAATCTATGAATAAACATTCCCAAACTATCATTGAGTAAAATTTAAAAAAAAAACTTTGAGTGTTACAATGACAAATTTAATCGATAATTAAATCGACGCTCGAGTTATATTTAATAAGATTATTTCCAAAACCTAAATTAAATATAATAATACTTTGAGAAATACTTTTAATATACAGGGTATTATGGAAATGACGTATTATATTTAAACCGGCAATTCCTGAGATCACCTTAAATGGCGCTTTCAATTCATTCAGCGGTAAAAATGACCTGACGTTAAACCAGAAAAACACCCGTGCTGCACTGACTGCGATACATGTAAACAAACCACGAATTCTGGCCGATGTTGTCAGAATTACACCTTACACTCTTTAAGTTTCAAATACTCAAATACGTAGCTAGGTCAAATGTCAATGACCTCTTGAGTGATTGGCTGACTGTTTTTTTAATGTAATTTTATTTAGGCCACACACATACACTTACCTTGTCGGTCTTATTTAAAAATTAGTGTCAATTTCTATAAAAACTTATACAACGTTTTTGTAAAGAAACCGGCACATCACATAACCCATAACCATAATCGCAAAACTTCACATAAACACTGGCCACCATAAAACTGCACAGAATTTCGCCTAGATTTGTATGAACTATTGTTTTAATAAAAAAACACATTGTAAAATGTAAATAACATTTCTTTGAATTAAAAATGACATCGGAACTGGAACATTTAAAACACGAGCTATCAAAAAGTAGAGATGTACTATGGCAATGCGTGCTTTTACGGTAGATTCCAGCGCATTCACCAAAAAAGGTTGAAATAAATAATTATAATAATCTAGAGCACTTATTTATTGTTTTCCTTCACTGCTGTAGATACCAATAAAGATTAAAAAACTTGTTAATCGATCGTTTCACAGCGGGATTTTAAAACCAAAGATTATCCATCTCTACTATAAAAGAACAGAAGGTTAGAAGTTGACATTTGCTTGACAACAAGATATTCCTCTGCGGCTTCGCGTGGTTTCGAAATTTAAAAATTTTTTTCGGGATATTTAATCAACTGTAACAATGCGAGTAAGTGTGAAAATGTTTAGTACATACAGAAAAATCAAGTGGAAGGCATATTAGAAAATGTTCCTTTAGTAAAATAATTGCTCAACGTTTGAGTTTATAAAGGGCCAATTTGTCTCCTATTTGTGTGTTTGTTAAAGAATGCATTAGTGTGTAGCGATTTTGTGAGACAAGGGCCTATCTTCAAAAAACTAATTTGAAACATGTGTGTGTTTCTTTAAGTGATTTATGGTCATTTGTTTAGTGTTTCACTATGTATTCTGTGTCTCTGACGATATACAGGGTCATGTTCTGAGAGTGGAAGAAAAACGCTGAAGGGGTTTTAGTGGGGTATAAGCTTTACCCACTAAAACCAAAAGAACTGAAGATGTGTGTGCCCTGGATTACTTGCTAGTGTACTGGCACCTGGATTCACCTCTATTTGGATACTAGGTAGCTAAATATCTATTTTTATAAGAAACTAAAGTTTTACACTAACAGTTTGGCGACATTGCGCCAGAACATCTGTTTACTACACAGCTGCTCAGTGTAATATGATTGTGCCGAGGACTGACCTGTGGGTTTATATGTGAATTACCCTACTTTTTAAACGTTCGATTTGACAAAAAAAATATGTAGCGCTTCTCTAGGACACTCCAGGAGTCACCCATTTAAATATAATACGTCATTTCCATAACACCCTGTATACAATATCGATGGTCGTCGATATCGATACTAGATTATGCTCTCTACTCTAGACATAAAACCTTCTGACGTTTCGTAAGTTTAAGGTTATGTGACTAAAGTTTCAAAAATATGAAAATACATTGCAAATAAACAGGATATATTTTTTTACTTATATTCTACCTTTACGATAGTTTTCCGTTTGGCATGGGTAAATAAAAATGAAAATCTAAAAAAATATACATATATTAAATGAAAGGTAATTCAAACTTGACATTTATTAAAACTCATTCTGTAGTACTCGGCCTACTTAGAAACGCTTTTTAAAAATGTTGTGACCAATGATACAGTTTAATCACTTTTAAGGAACATGCAAATTTACGTGTAATTGGTGTAAACAAAGCAATTTTATTGGCCGAAACACTAAATTTGACAGATGATGGAAATAATCTATAATATAAACTAAATTAATCATTTCAATATTTCTCCTTTTTGTCATGAAAAATCAGTGGCTACGAAGGGGGTAATAAAATATCAGCGATAAAAATATGTTTACTTAAACGCCTATATTTATTTGACAGTGGGACTCTCCCTCGCAGAACTTCGATATTTGTTTTGCTCTTGACTGTATTTCTTTCGATACGGTTAGATTTACTGCTCTCGGACTTTGGGGAGGTCCTTTACAAACACTGAATCAGCTGCAGCGCGTCTGAGGGTCCTTCTTATTCCAGATGCGATGGGAGATTTATAGTTATTGGATATACTTATTTCCGTATAAATTTTCTTGGCAAAATATTTGAGACACGTGGGATTAAGATAAAATTTTCAGTGCGATAATAAATATAGCTTTTCATTTCCAATATAAGCCTAGTTGGTTTTAGTATTATATGTCATTATTCGTTCATTGGATTTCAGGTTAAATAAGATATTCTATCGGTGTTATTATTATCGTTTGACCAGTTTTATTTGAACGTTACCGTATGAAGAGCGAGGGGAGAAAAATATATAAAAACCGATAGAAAGCATCTTACCATAGGCGCACTCGTAAAATGTTCATCTGACTGGTAGTCTTATTTAATTACTAGCCCCGAACAAACCCTCTTCTTTAATACGTTGTAAATATTTGGCCACATTTATTTTGCTATGACTCTTCAAATGTTTATTTCTAATTATTGTCTGATCGATCCATCCCGTAATTGAAAGAAAAAAAATATTAGCAAAACGCCAACGCCGATATAATAAACATACGCAAAATTTCCTTCCAGCATTTCACACTACTGTAGAGACGAATTTATGTGCGTTTTAACGGCTCTACGAGGAGCCGAACTACATAAGAAATAAAATTAAAACAATGAAGTTTCTGTGTTAGTGTAGGACGTAAAAATTGATAAAACGCATTTAATAATATATTTTATGAAATGAATAATGAGTCAGTAAACATATTATCTTGAATTTATTTAAGTTTGAGTCAATTTTGACCTAATTATCTCTTGTTAGCATAATGAAAGGCCATGGAAAAATCTTGCATGGTTTCGCCCCTTAGCAAAAAACAGACCGCGGTTACAGGGTTGCCATTAACTGAAGACAATGACTAGAGATTTATTTCATACATTTAAATATTGTGGAAAATTATCATTTTTTCCACATCTGCACGTTGGTCTAGGTTGATTTGTTACTATGCATATGCATAAAATTATATTAAAATTTATTAATTTGAACAGAAACAAAAAGTTATAAAATTTCCACAATTCTTATTTTGACGGAATTCCGTCAGAAGAAGGCACCGTGTGCCGAAACATGTTACGGTTTTTTCTAAATAAAAATTGTGGAAATTTTATAATTTTTTGTTTCTGTTCAAATTTATAATGGATTTCCATCAAGTATCGGCTAAATCAATCAATTTTAAAATTTATTATATTACTGTTTAGCTGTTTAGTTGTTTGTGTCGTTTTTTCGAAAACTATTAGGATTAGCAACATGAATGAAGAGTATTTAATTTTTAGTCAATAGTTTAATAATATTTAAGCCATAATGCCTGTCAGAAATGACGTTGCGTTTACGGTTGTCAAAGAAGTTGTGCTTTTAGACTTTTTAACGGAACAAGTTTTCTAAGACGTAACCCTGAGTTGTTCGGGTTTGTTCGGGCATCTAAACTATGTATACCTTACGTAGTTTAGATCCGTTTACGTTGTGTTTTAGCTTTAAGTGCCTATTATATGTGCACAGGAACTACGCTTAACGCATTCTCATCATTCTGCTATAAAAATAGATCTCTGCTGTGCCACCAGTAGCAATTTTACCTGAAATTCAAATTAAATTTTTGCCATATCTTTTTTGTTTTGACAGTTATTGGGAAAAAGAATATGTAATTTTAAAGCCAATTGTAATTAAACTTTTTGTTGGCAGTAAATTCAGCATTAGTATTGATTTATTTTTTTTTTTGGGATATGATACTATATTTATTTTAACATGTAGAATAAGCACCTGTCCAAGTCTCCCGATGCATTATCTGAACACCCTATCTTCGAAGAAAATTTAAATAACAACCCATATTATAACCTAATCACGTTAAATTAAAAACCAGTGTTTACAAAACGGTTTATCAATAGCAAATTAAAAATGAATAAAATATAAGTAACTAAGCTAAAGTCGTTCGAAATATTGAAAGAATTCGTGAAGTAGGGTCTGTTGGAACTCAATGTGTCACTGTCTCACTAACAGGGATAGTGTAGTAATCTCCAAGCTAAAATGTCCACGGTAATAAATAATTTTTCTTCCAATTATCTGTAAAAATATATTTAAAATGACTTTTTGTCATCATTATTTTGTGTTAGTAGTAACTGAGAAAATTACATTTCAAAAATTATTACAATCCAGGGTTAAATAAAAACCAAATAGATTAAAAATTGTTAATTATTTATAAGAACATCGTCCTCTTTCCTGAAACACCATGGCCCTTAACCTGGATTCATAGTTGACGTAAAGTAAGCCGTAAGACGTAACGTTGAACGTAAGAATAAACATGTGATTTGGAACCAAAACAATGCATAGTGTATAAAAATTAAGCAATAAGGAAGGGTTCAATTCCATTTCTTGCGTTATGGCTTACGGAATCGACCATACTCGTGTATAACCGCCATGTTAACATCACCATGTTTTTAAATGGTTGTTTGGCCAATTGCAGTACAGCATTGCTTCCGCTATTCTAACGATGTCTTCATCGCTGGTAATCATATTTTACAGTTATAAACCATAACCTACAACTTCTTGACGAAACTATTAAAGGGTATGCCCTTACTGCTTATTATACCTCTTATTGACGATGGCATTCGGGATATCAAAAAGATTATGCTCTCGCGAAACGCCAAATTAATAATTGTAGTGTCAAAATTATGTGGAGCTAAGTGGAGAACAAGATCTGTATTGACAAGAAAGGGATGTTGCCGAACATTGCGATTTTAGTATCATCAATTTTATCTTCATATTATTTTTATGACCTGGGCCTCGATTGTCGACGGCACTAGAATAGAACTGTAGTAAAATCTCACATGTACTGACTTTCCCCTTCTACATATCTTGAACAAAACAGGGAAAGAAAGGGAGGATCGCTCAGAAAAAGAGAACTTTTACACCTTTTTCTATTAGAAATTGATCGGGACAAGCGTTGAAAATTAGGCACGGAACTACAGTCTTAGTATATTTCATCTTGAAACAGTTGATTTTAGTTTTTGTCTTCCTTCGACACTATTATCTTTTTGACGTAACTAAGTTTATCTAATATTGAAATTATTACTGAACTTCACCTTTCAAAATTTGAATATATTTTCTAACATACATTACTAAAAGCTGATGATGGTATCATGTAATTTTATAAAACACTGAATGACTTTTGTTAACTTTAATGCTAGAAAAAATAATTTGAAGTTATTACATGTGTTTCAGTATTAGTTTTTAAACATTATTTCAACCAAGGTGTTAGAGGATTTCGTTCACTATAATGACGAGCTAACCCAAGCCCTACGTTTTCAATCCAAAGCCCCATTGATTATAATAATTTTTGATCGCACGGTATAATAATATAGTGTTAATTGCATAAGGGACTACAGTTGATTCTGGAAATCAAGACACTCAATTTTACAGGTTCGGATAAAGGAAAAAATGTAAAAACTACTTATTAGTTTCTTAAACAAGGATTTAGTCGTTGCCATATTTTAAGCCACAAAAAAATATAATCTTGGGGGCAACTTACAGTTGTTCAATTACATGTATTCTCATGTATTTGCAATATTACGGCCATTCTGTAATTAACGTTTATATATTGAATATTGTAAAAGAGTACGAACATCATAATTATATAACCTTCAACATTAAAACAATAAATATGTCTCGTCGATTTCCAAAAGAAGATCTGTAGCCATTATATAGACAGTAAAATAGAAGCGATAAAGCCGTGTTTACTTAACGGCCTATATTTATTTGACAGTGGAGCTTTCCTTCGCACAACTAAGATATTTGTTTTGTACTTGACTGTATTGCTTTCGATACGGTTAGATTTATTGTTTTCGGACTCCGAAGAGGCCCTTTACAAACACTGAATCAGCTGCAGCTCATCTTATTGGCTTATTTTATTCCAGCTGCGATAGAAGATTTATTACTGTTATCAGAAGGCTAATTTTGTTGGACTTCCGATGTCGTTATTTTCGTTTCTAACACAACATTTCGATAAGTACGTATCTCATAAAGTAAATCACAAAGTTTTTGGGGTAGTTCAGTCCTCAACTAGTGTTATATTAACCGCAGTCATTGAAGCATGACAGAGATGCGTGTGATCCTGCGTCGTGCCTTGTTTATGGAGGTTCTATTCTGTTTATATGTATTCAGTAATGATCTCCAATGATTGCTTATGTCTAATGAACCTTTATCCATAATTTAAATAGTTTCGCCAATGTATGACTTGTCGTATTCGCAAGGATATCGCTACTGGAGATCAAATGTAACACCTAGCTTTGAGGATGTAAATATACAACTACCTGAAAAGCTGGATAGATTGCAAACACTGAATTAATCAGTTGAAAAAGGTCGTTACGAAAAAGAAATCAATATCAGATGATATCTGCAATGTCAAGTTTCTAAAGGATACGTTTTGTGTAGTTGGATAACCCTTATTATATACACGACACAGGTGTCTTCCGGACAGGTACAATAACACTCATTTTGATAGCCTTGGGACTCGTCCCCGTTATGAGTAGTGTGTTTATTAAGTGCCAGCAGAATATAGGCCAATTAATTACGTCATTTCTTCTTTATAAGGGTCAATCTGGATTTAGGGAGAAACACTCTTGTGAATCGCTTTTCAGTATTGTGTTCCAAGTTGCATTCTGACATTCATGATGAAAATAACGTATTTAGTGTATTTATGGACCTTCGACGGGCATTCGATACCATAGATATGGAACGGCATATTGATAAACTAAAAAATATGATGTAAAGGCGAATGCGATTCGATGGTTTAGTGATTATCTTAGCGATCGTTGCCATGTTACTAAATTTAATGTTGCTGTATCAAGAAAAGTAAATAGTTTTAATGGTCTGCTCCAGGGGGAGTGTGCTGGGGTCATTACTGTTTGTTTTATACATTAACGACATCGATAAAATATCGAAAAATGCTTTTGTCAGTCTTTTGCGGATGATACATTGTTGGCTGTGTATGGCAAAAATGTTGAACAACTTGTTGCGATAATGAATTTAGAATTATATACATATATTCTATAATTGGTTGTGTGTTAATAAATTAAAATTGAATGTACACAAAATAAAATTTATGATTCTAGTTAACAAACAGAATTGTAAAATGTTTTTGGATCATAGTTATAAGATTTCTATCGATAATAAACCTATTGAACATACAAATGAAATAAAGTAGAGTTCGTTTCACGAAATTTGGATACGACTTAATGATTTCCTGGGTCGGTCCCATTGTGTCGACAAGAGCTTGGCAATAAACAAGTGAAGTATGAAGGGACGGACTAAGGAAAACAAGTAATGATATTATTATATTAATGTAATCAAATGAATTAACATTTTTTTTAAATATTACTAGTCATATTTATTTACATTTATAATGTCATTCTATAGATAGTGTTGAGTAAACAAGTATATACTCTTTTTACAATTTCCCTAGCATCGAGAGATAAATGCATTTTCTTCACTGCAACGCTAGAAGAAGCACCATCAATGTTTTTCCATGGACGCCACATACTGTTTTTTATACGTTTGGTAAAATAATATCGGTAATACAACTAAACTCTTCCAGCAAGAAATAAAAACTAACAAATTTTACCACAAAAAGGTATTTAAATATAAATTAAGCAACCTAACCTACCTGATGTGCCTATATTTAATTATAATTATTACAATCCGGTCCTTTCCACATAATAATAACAAACGGTCATAAATAATGGGATCACCACAGGTACTTTTACTGCAGTCATTAAGTTATATCCATTTTTCGTGAAACAATCTTTATTTAGGAGTAATTTTAGATAGTCAGTTGAATTTTTCTTCCCATATTATTTTTATTAGTAAAAAATAGGAGTTTTTTAGAAGAATTTCGCAATATTTTAGTCACTGGTCGCATCTTCTTGTATTTAACACTACTAATTTCATCCAATAATATGGACATAGGTACCTAAATTATTGCACGTGTATCTAGAGGAATATTTAAATCCCAGTCTATAAGCCATTCATATAATATCAGATCTAAAAACCACTTTGATATTCAATTTGCTAGAACAACATGTATGCAACAAGTCTCTTTAATGACATCTTATTATTTCAGTACGGAATGTTAATGATAGATGATGGTCCTTGATCTTCCTTAGGTTGATGTACGCGATCCTTTCTATATTCTAGGATCACCACGGTGTTTTTTTGATTAGAGTGGGGGTTTACGAGCTAATCGTAACTTAAATTTATTTTCCAACTTATAAGAATAACAAGGGGGCTAACAAATGCGAAAAGCCCCCTCAAATTTTGCATAATGTTAAAAGAAATTTTGTGAAACGTATTTGTGGCTGCCGAATTCAACAAGGAAATCAGTTCGAACATCTAAAAAAAATTAACTTTGTTTTTATTGCTATTCTTGTAAAATTTGAAAATATATTTAAGTTTAAGAACTATTAGAACACACATAATCTCAAGATTTCGCAAAATTTTTTTTAAATGCGATGTTGCCATTTAAGAAAATAAATAGCACCCAATCTGGCAACAATGCGTTTATTTTTTCACTAATTTTACTTAGTTGAACTAATTCCTAAAACTTTGCTTCATGAACATATATAGGTATATCTTTTCAAATAAAAAGTTAGCCTATATGTTAAAGCCTAGTTTTAAAAAAATAACCCTGTATAATGAACTTTTTTTTCGATTCAATTGTAATTTTAAAAAATAAATACCCAGTCTGATGTTTGGTATTTTTTTTTAGGTCGGACAGTAAACGCTGAGAAGTACATTGTTAGAAATAAAATCATGTTTTCGATTCAGAAAATAGGGCACATATACTAGATAAATTCCATTCAATATCTAATATAGAAGATACAAGTTATACAGTTATTGTTAATTTAATTTTTAGGATTTTTGTTATATTTTATGTAATTGAAAAATTATTAACATGCCGAAAACCCGGTCCTTAGTTAATCCCATGTTCGGCAGAAATTTACTCAGTTGGGTATTGCATTTTTAAACTAATTGCTCCATAAAACTTTAAAATCCTAATGGTTCTAGTTGGCTCAGTTTATCGATTTTATTTCTATCTTATTTGTTCTGTCTTTATTGGTTTGTAACATTTCTAGTTACAAACAACTACAATATTGCATATAATAAGTAAAGATTAATTTTATATATTTTTATAGAAGATTTCCAGGATGAAGCATTTTAAACATTCATACTGAATATGAAGTTTGTCGATTAATAACGGACTAAAGACTAAAATTTTTTGCGTTAAAATTTCATCTTCTGGTTTGTTCGGGTTCAGCCCTTCTTCGATAGAAACCAGTTTTTGTCATAATTTTAAGTTTGATGAAAAGTATGCTTTGGAAAAAATGTGTTCCCCCTAGTAAAGTGCATATTATCTAGGAGATATGATAAAATGTCATTAGAAAAAATGTCCAAGAAGAAAAACTGAGTTCGAGTACAAAATTTGAAAGTTTTATGCCTACTTTAATATTTTGCATTATTTTCATTAACCCTACCTATTGAAGCTTTTGAAGAAATTTCTTTAAGAAAATTTATAGAAAATAATAAAATAAACAAGGTCGGTTTATTTTCCTGCGTCTTTTATACATTTAGGTAATTAAAATTTTTTTAATATGTTCATTAGGGAGGGTGGAATGAAAATATTGCAAAATATCAAAATGGGCATAGGACTTTCTGAATATATTTTCTTAATAATATTTTGCCGTATCTCCTAGATACAATCCTCTTTCCAAAGCATACTTGATTTTTCGAAAGTAAAATTCTAACACAAATTAGTTTCTCTCCATGCAGGCCTGAAACCCAGAAGATGAAGGTTCAACCAAAAAAATGTCTTTTTCACCTATTCATGCGTCGATTCGGGAACACACTGTATATTTTTGCTAATGATGATTGCCCTTCCTTGACCGAAAGCATCGGTGAGAAAATAATAATAAATATAGGCGAAGTAAGAAAGGGATCGTGTTTCCTTGTATACAAAGTTTAATTTTATTTGTTTTTAATTCCTACTTTTTCTTTTTTCAGCTTTGATGTTCGGGGCAAACCGATGTCTCAAGCACGACACTGGTCAGCACCCGAGGTTTTCGGAACCCGAGCATATTTTCGAACAGTGTCCGAACCTGCACAACTTGTCATAGAAGATGTTAAACGTCACGATGAAGGGGTCTATAGATGTAGAGTGGATTTTAGAAACGCGCAGACAAGACAAGTGCGCTATAATCTTACTGTAATAGGTAAGTTTTCCATTAAAAACATGCCCTAGAAAGTGTGTTTATTTTTTAAGGATTTGAAAATATCTAATAATATTTATTATAACTTTAGACGGGCGAATTTTGTGGATCTTTATGTGCATATTGATAACATTAACTGGTACTTTCTTCACCACGTTGATGATGTGAACTCAGCTTGCAATTTATTTTATGCGGAAATCTATGAAACCCTTGATATTTTGGTACCTAAAACTATTAAACGTAAAAAAAATTATCTTCCTTGGTTTAATTCTGTCATTATCAAGTCAAAATACAAACGAACAATACTTGTTACGGATTTGTTAGAGTTTAGGCAATTAAGACGGCGAATTAAAACTGATATTAGGTATGCATATAAGCAATATTGCGGGAATGTTGAAAATCGTATAGTGACCGATCCCATTTAATTTTTGGAAAAATAATAAATAATAAAAAACATAATAAACAACTTCAGGAAGTAATGTTAATGGGCGATAATAATTTTAATGATCATGTTGACATCGCAAATGCTTTCGCCGAATTCTTTCAGAAGTCGTCCTATCGGTCCAGTCGTCAATAAAATAACTTATACTGTCACTGACTCTTTCTCAATTGACAGTGCTACTGAGGATGATGTTTTGCGGTATTTAAAAAAGATGAAGCCCACAATGACTATAGGTCCCGATAAAATACCGTTTTCCTATTGCGTGATTGTGCATACGTGTTCAAGGGACCCCTTTGTAAAATATTTAATTTGGCCCTGAAATCCTCTCAATGTCCTGATATTTGGAAAAAATCCAAGATAACCCCCAGTGTATAAAAAAGGGGATAAAATAAAATCGAGAATTATAGACCAATAAGTATTATTAATAATTTTTCCAAGTGTTTTGAAATGCTTCTTCAAGAAAATTTGTACTTCCAGGTAAAAAAATAAACACCACGGGTTTGTTAAGGACAAATCTACAACGTCCAACCTCATTTGTTTTGCTCAATTTGTGGCAGAAGCCTTTGAACGGAACTGCCAGGTATGCTACACCAGGAGTACCTCAGGGGTCCATTTTGGGTCGTTTACTGTTTGTTATATTCATTAATGATATAGTTAATTCTCTGGACATTAATAGTTTGCTTTATGCTAATGATAAGAAAATCTATGCTCGCATCGGTAACCTGGCGGACTGTGCTTCAAGTGTCTATTGACATGATATATAGCTGGTGTGTTTAAAATAAACTACCGTTAAATATAAGTAAATGTAACGTAATGACCTTTGCTTTAAAGCGACATACCCTTGTGTACGATTACAAAATTAACAACGTAACACTGAACAGAGCTGAGACTTTTCGCGATTTTGGTGTGTTATCTGACAGTAAACTATCTTTTGTTCCTCACATAAATGAGCTTATTGAAGCTTGCTATAGGTCCCTAGGTTTTATAATAAGAAATTCTCGTTAAATTTTAAATTGTCATACACTAAAAATACATTTGTAAGATCAAAATTCAAGTACGCCTCGGTTGTATGTTCTCCATATTATCAGGTGCACCTAAATCGCATCGAAAAGGTCAAACGACGTTTCCTAAAGTTCCTGAGTTTTAAAATTGATGGTCAGTATCCTGAGATAGGCATTCCAGATGATGTTCTATTGCGCAGGCATTCGTTTTGCTCCTTAGAGGATCGACGTAAATATTTGTATAACATCTTGCATAATAGAGTGGAATGCAGTGATGTATTGAGACACCTGCAATTTCTTGATCCTAGAACACGTCATTCCCAGACTTTTTATATACCAACAGCGCGTACCAATATCTGTAATATTCTCCCATTTATCGATTGTGCAATACTTACAATCTCCACCAACATAAATTTGACATTTTCAGCTGTAGCTTATTCAGTATGAGATTAAATTACTGTTTTCTTTAGGCATCTAATTAGGCATCTAATTACTGTGCTCAATATGTACTTATATATTAATATAATACCTATTTCTATCTATCAAATAATTTTTTGTTGAATTGTTATGATTACTGATTTTATATTGTACTCGTCTGTGACATGTGTATCAACTTAATTTTTTTAATAAAACAACCTATATATTTTTACATTCAATTCTAGACGTTTTCACATGTCCTATTGTTAATACTTTGAAATTTAAAGGTAGGAGGAAGGAAATTTAAATTTACGGGTCAGAACGATAAATATAACGGCTTTAGAAATATACGTAGTTAAAAAATGTCAATACCAAAAAATTAAAAAATAGAAACAAACATAACTGTAATACAGTTTAGAATTACAGCATTCTTATTCTGTGCTGTATTGGTTACCAATTGGAAGATCCCACTGAGTGATAATTGAATTTGTTATACCCCGTAAAGGGCATATCAGATAAACCGTCAAATTTATTCAATGCAAGTACCCAATTTTAATTATTTTTGCCTCTATAGGAAATAATTACGGGAAATAAAAAGCCCGTTTAGGCTAATTTATATTTAAACTGGTAATTAATCTTCTTTATTAATGATTCTTGAATTAATATGTAATTACCAAAAGCTCCTTTCTTAAAACCTGCCTCAATTTAATCAGTCCAGAAAGCTCATAATTAATGCGACCCCAAATAAAGTTGATAAATGGTAACAGACTGTATTGAAGATTTTTGTTAAAGCTCTCCCCTTTCAGGGCATCGGTTTTTGAATATTTAAAAATAAAAAAGGGTGTTCAGATATTAGGTTATCGTTTAGGCCCCAATGTAAGCTATCCAGTAAAAATTAAGGGTTTTCACATTAATACAGTGCAAATCATGTGCTCACCATGGTAATTACAACTGTACCCAGTAAAGGAAAATCACATAATTATTTTTAGTTAGTGGTAATTGTTAGGTTTAACTTTCAAATTGTTTAACCTGTTTTTTAACGACAAAACCACAATTTTCGAATTCAAAATAATAAATTGTGGTGAAACTAATGACAGCTAAATGTCAATTTTATTGTTTGAATTTTCATGGCTTACTTATTATTAATGATTATCATTTAAAAATGTTAAAAAATAGATTTTTGCTCATAGTTTAAGTTTGAAGAGCGATAATCTTGCGGTTTGTGCCACTTTTTAAATAATTTTACAAGTAATAAGACTAGCAGATTAAAAAGTTAGGCTTCCATTTAACTTTTCATGGAAAATGGAGTAAATTACTAAAGCGATTAAAAACGCCATCTAGCTGTTCTGCCTTAAACAAAAACTTAAGTATTATTATAGGATATAATTCATCTAAACAACTTTAAAGCAAGACTAAGTTCGATAAAATCGGTTAATAGACAGGGTGTTATGGAAATGACGTATCATATTTAAACCGGCAATTCCTGAGATGAAAACAAATTGAAGAAAAATATCCAAAAATATCCCGACCTCACGTCAAACCAAAATTAAGCACGTGGGAGAAAGATAAAGAAAACAAAATATGGCGCAAAACGTCAATGAATTTTGAGCAGCGTTGTCACTTTTTAGAAAGTCAATAACCGTTTGACCGATTGGAAGTTGTTTACTCTTCAGGATACATTATTATAAACTTTTACGTTCAGTTCAGTTCGCTGGGAAACAATCTCTGATTTAAAAAACTTGAACTGACTCGAATCAACCGCCGCGGCGTTTATAAATGGGCAGGTATGTTCTCATTTGTTCAATTCGAACGACACCCGTCGGAACTGAACAACTTAAATGCCACTTTACCATTTAGAAAAAAAACTGCAATTTTATTTACCCTTTCGGCCTTATTTAAAATGAACTTAATTTATAAAAAAACACCAAGTAGGTAATCCAAACAAAAACCGGCACAATAACCTCACAAAACACAAAAACAAAAGCACAAATTCACATTAGTTTTTGCGTAAATTTGTATGCATCTCATGAACACATCTAAGTACCATTCAATCTGACTTAGTATTTTAAAGTGCTACTGTGTAGACAAAAACACGCCCTTATTGTATAAAGTTTCATCCGGTATTCTGGGAAACTTTCGATGGTTTATAAGATTATATTCATAAATTGCGGAATTTATTACTTTCCTGTTTAATTATTGTCTCGGAAATGGCAACGAAGCACTCGACCCTTGGTTGGACTCGTCTATATTAAGACTTAAGGGGAGGTCCTTTTTTTATGATCAAACACAAGCCCTATAGGAAAAATCCTTTAGGGCACTCTGGGAGTGGTGCGTGTGCGCAAAAAGCGATTCACGTTGGTTTCGAATCGTTGGAGGTTATATTGTTGGGAAAAATGACCTCGGGAAGGTCGTTCCATAAGGGTGAAGTCCTTCAGATGAAAGAATTCTTAAATAATGAAGTTCGAGGAGTACTAAGCTTAACCACATATGGATAGGCGGCAGTTGTTCGTCGTGTATTTCTGATATTCAACATAATTATTTCATCATTCCTCATTACAGGATTAAAAATTGTTTTAGGCCAATTAGAAATTAGCGTTTTTATTATTTCTGACTTTCTATTGCGAAATAATTTGTATCCTATCTTCTGTATGTGCTGTTGTTCTATGTGTACGATAGTGTAATTATGCGTTAGTGTTTAGTGCTTTTGTGTAATCTGGTAATAGGTGCATATCTTCAAAAGAACTAATTTGGAACTCGTGGGTGTCTGTGTGTTTCTTTAAGTGATTTAGTGTAATTTGTTCTGTTCCACTATGTATTTTTTTCTCTCGACGATATGCCGGTTATGTTCCGAGATTGGAAATAAGAGGCCGAATGGGGTTTAGTGGGTTTGTTAGCTTATTATGCAGTCCCACACTATCATCAGGGCACGTGATGAGCATTAACCTCTTCCCATAGAAAAAGAACTGAAGGTGTCTGTGCCCAGGATTCCTTACTCGTGTTAAGCTTAATATTTATTTTTATAAGAATTTAAACTTTTATGCTTTTCCACAGTTTGGCAACATTTCGCCAGAACATGTGTTTATTACACAGCTGGGCAGTGTAATATGATTGTGCCAAGGAGTGACCTGTGGGTTTATGGGTGAATTACCCTACTTTTTAAACGTTCGATTTAAAAAAAACAATATGTAGCGCTTCTCTAGGAAACCCCAGGAGTCACCCATTTAAATATAATAAGTCATTTCCATAAAACCCTGTATTCAGAAGTTATCGAACTTTTTCGTCAACACGAATAAAATCTTCCCCCACCCCTTATTTTAGGAGATAGATGAAAATGTCAAATAAATAATTTGTAGATTGTTAATTGGAGAGTCCAAAACAGTTCCACATGACACATCACTGTTAATTCTAAGAGATATTACCATTTTTTCATTTTGAATTAAAAATACACCATCTAGCGGTTAAATTTCAAAGTTGAAAATAATTTTAATATACTTCGAAGGTGACTTTTGTCGAAGGCTGTAGTAGTTTATGCGTTTACTTAATGATTCATCTAAAGCGGAATAGTAACAAATTTAAACTATTGCGATGGGACAGCATTTGAGGGATTATAATTAATTAAACTATAATCTAAAAAGTTATGCTATTTAGACTAGAGGGTTACAGTTAGTCTTGTTAAGACGCTTCGGATGGCTACGTGCAAACCCCAGATGGCGATTTGGAACTTAAAGCCTAGAGTAAATGCATCTGTCAATGACTGAAATAGTTAAGTTCACGGAAGGGTTAATAAATCCCGTTCCATTGTATTTGATTACGAATACAAAATCATTACATTGATCATTTTTAGAAATAACCGTAAATGGATAGCTTAAAGTCACTTAAGAAGAACTTGGCTGGTAGTTATGCATCCCCATGTAATAGTATATTACGTACCGAGGTGGAAAGGGTTTCATTCCTGTCGAGAGAGGCGGTAGTTAAACGAGGCGCGAAGCGGCGAGGTCCACTAAATCTCGAGACAGTAATGAAACTTTTCACCGAGGTTTGTATACTATTTTATTTACAACCACATCTAATATCCACTTCTTATTATTTTGAATTAAAATTATTAATACAAGATAAATGTAATTTTGACTTTTCCATTGAAAAATTAGACAATTTCCAATAACCAAATTAAGGTTTTAATACACATCAAGATGACAAATATCATTTTTTGAATATGGTTTCCATGTCACTAAACAATATATTATTTTAACAACAGAAAAATGCTGTCAGATGAGAAATTTGATTTTGCTGCTACTCCACCAGAAATTCGAGAAGCAGCAACAATAGTAGAAGATCTTCTGCCAACTAAAAGCCGCCCGAGATATGACAAGGCATATAACTGTTTCAAAGAATGGTGTACGGGAAACAAAGTTCAAAATCCTGGTTCTGAGTCGGCGCTACTAGCTTATTTCAGTGAAAATGCCAAGACAAGGAAGATATCAACGATTTGGTCACAATGTTCAATGCTGAGGATCAGTCTATCAATTAGGGAAAAAGTAGATATATTTAAACACGCAAAGCTATTAACATTTTTAAAAAAGTGTATTATTTTGAGATATGATTACAAAAAAATAATTTACTTTCCACCCGGCTGGATAGTAAACGTAAAAAACGTCAACTTTCCACCATTCAAAGATAGATGAAGTGTCATTATTACATGCATGGTTGTAAATAAAATATATTGCAGGAACGTTATTTAGATTGATAGCAATACGGTCGATATCAAGAAGTTTTTTATTAGTGCACATATATTATGCTGGGCGTAAGTTGACCATCTACAACCAAACATAAGAATACTAGGCTTGTAATGGTAAGTACCAAAATCGGAAAAACGGAGCACATACGAATCAACTGTGTATCTATTCTATTAATTTTGATGAGGATTCAACCTAGTAACCAAATAAACTTTTGATTCGAGCTAGTGGTACTAAATAATAAATAATAAACAAAAAGTAATGAACATCCATAGGTTAGGGAGATAATGACGAAACCATCGCCTTTATCGGACTCTATGCCATAACCTAAAGCAACTCTACAGGCTGCAAAACTGAAAATTTATCAGTTAATTGTAAATTACAACAAGTACTGAATATACGGTAGCAGTAGCAACATCTAATAGGAATATACTACACCTGTGCAACTAATTCAGTAGAACAGTGAACACAAGTCAAACCACAGTTTTAAAAATTCATTACTATGTACCATGGTGAGACCTTAAGTGGAACCTATTTCCGAATTCGAAGTGTAGAATATAATTTCCTATGGAAAGCGCGTAATACACCATAGACTTTTGTTTCATCTCGGTTCCTCTTGAATTGTGGAAACAGAGTATTGTGTGTCATTTCTGTAACATAACTTTATATTAGAATTATTTATTTATTTATGTATTTAAGTACATGCCTTACAGGTTTTGATATACCTAATTACAAGGCAGAAACCATGATAAACATAATACTCAGTAACAAAATAATGAAACAGAATATTTCAAAAATCAGAAACATATACAGAGATAACAGTAAATATATACATATAAAAAAACTAAATATATCAATCGTATAATCATACACAAATGACTTCGTAGTATAAGAAACAACGTTACATTTTAGTATATTTAGCTGCAGATTATTTTCAGCGCACCAATCAACAACAAGATCAAGATCATGAAGATCACTGCAGTCGTCCAGGCTATTTATCCTTTTATACAGTTTAACATCATCAGCATTCCTCAACTCATTAGCTATGAGTCTGAGACCGATATCATTGATGAAAATAATAATCGGAAACATCAAAATTATTGAGTTTCTTAAGTATGGTCAAGTCGGTCGAAAGCTTTAGTAAAGTCCAAATAATTTACATCCGTTTGAGAACCCTCATCAATTGACTGTGCAATATTCTGAGTAATCGCCATAAGATTTGAGACTGCAGATCTACCCTTGTAGAAACCGTGTTGAGTTGGTGATTAAATTTTTTAATAAAGGAAATATAGAGTCATGAAGGAGAAATTCAAAAATTTTACAAAAATTACAAGTAATGGAGATAGGTCTGTAGTTAATAACTTTCGATCTCTCGCCCTTTTTATAAACCGGACAGACCTTTGACACTTTCCATATGCAAGGAAATTCATTAGTTTTTCAGCAAAGATTAAATAACCTCATAAGAGGTTTCGCCAGAATAAACCTGCAGTCCCTTATGAAAAATGCTGGGATAAGATCAGGTCCCGTGGTGAATGTAGTGTAAGCTTACAGCATGTTTTTGTATCTAATTGTCAAACTAACTAGACGTATTAAATTTGAAACTGTTTCGTATATACGGCTGTATACTACATCGAAACTGAACTGCATTCACGACATAAGTCTCACATTTTGTGCACTATAAAACGCAGTCGCGCAGTCACCGGGTAATGGGCCACGTCGAGCGCTGAATTAAAAATAAAGAGTTTTTTCCATGCTCCTTTTGTCAAACTCATTCTTAGCCGCGTTTCGCCGTATCACGGCTCGTCAGTATGGCTAGCGTCTGAAGAACGGAGACGGATTTTTGACCCGGTATTAAGTTCCCAGAATGAATGTCTACGGCAGTATAATTCTCCCCATGACATCTCGTGGAAAAGATCAGATGCAGTGGGCGGTTATTACTAATTGGAGAACCAAAGATGCCAGACTGGCGAACTAACGGTTTCAGAAGTGGTCCATTTCACAGTGGTTAAGGTAAAAGAAAGGAAGGTCCTGTCTAAACCACAAATAGAGAATTCCTAAACGCGTTAGTATCTTAGAAAATATTAGATACATCTTGTCTATCACAGTTAAGAAATTATTTTTCGATACATATTTTTGATATTACTACCACCTGACAAGCAAAGTATTCTTCTGTGTTCTTTTAAGATACTATATTACTACTCGGTTCTAGAAGATAATAATCTCTAGATTCTATTAAGTAATTGCATTTCTTACTTTGATTAGGTATGAAGTTAGTAAACAAACTTTCTACCTCTAATCGCCTTTCTTGGCAAGTTTCAAATAAATATATCAGATTGAAATTAATCAACCCTACTGTGGACTTAACTGTTTTAACGACTGACAGATGCGTTCCATTACTTGGAGCTTTAAGTTCTAAATCGCCATCTGGGGTTCGCACGTGGTCTGCTAGAGTGCCTTTCCTAGATTTACTGTGACCTCTGGTCTAACATTTATTTCCTTGGAATTATTAAGTTTAATTAATTACAAACAACTCTATTTACTGTTGGGTATTTGTCCTCAGCGGGCGATTATTGATGTAAAGCGATTCGGGTAAATGTTATCCAGGATCATTTGAGGAAATTGCATTAGTTTATAGAGTTAAATGATAATAGTATATTATTCTTTTTAAAACTAAGGCTATAAAATAGTGGGTTAAAAATTAATGACTTTGAAATATCTACTATAATAATAATGATAGAACCAGGAGTGGTGGACATGTTAAAAATATCACAACAAAATTCGCTATCTATTACGGTGGTATTATACAGTACATGTCAAACATGCTGGTATAGGACATGATATACAACATCTATCTAGATTCTTGTGTAATAATTTAATAATACATAGGGTGTTCCATTTAAAATAAACAAGTTGACATTGACTGTGCCACCATATTGAAAATATTAGCGGAGTTGGCCCTACCAATTTTCACAATTCTCCGATGTACAGGTTATAATATACAAGCTGGTCCAGCGAAAACTTAACACCTCGATTTTCCTGCTTTAAAATGAAAATGTAGAAAATCGCTCGGACCTGTCGATTTCTGATTCGAGGGGGAATAACTTTTCCGTTTTTTTCATCTCCGTAACTTCAACCCCCTAACGGAGGTGAACACAACCCCCCTGATTTTGAATAGGGATGAGGGGTCTTGCGATACCTCATTTTGAAGATCTTATCGAGTACTATCTGATCCTAAAATTTCGCTTCAAAATTTTCATCTTTAACGAAATGACAGCTAAAATAGTGGAAGACTACTTACTTTTGTGATTAGTTTATTAAATGCTGAAAATGGCCACCATTCACTTCAAAATGCAAGGAAAACTATCTTCTACCAAACTACTTACATAACATTTTTGCATAAATTTGCACCAAACACTACCTTTTCCACAGGAATATTTGACCTACACGAAAATAAATAAAATTCTAGATTCTAATGCACTTTCGGTATGACTGTTATACCACTACCACACGACATGGTATAAATAACTAAGAAGTACGATTCCACGCCGATGGAGGCGTGCCTTGTGACGTCAACAGGACGGGACAGTGATTTTTAAATCTCTTATGGAGATTTATATTGCTGTCGTTGTCGTTTTTAACTCTCTCTTAAAGGTATTAAAAGGTTTTACTCATTTAATGGTATGTGAAATGAAAGAATAATATTGTGGTATTGAGGTATATTTATTTCATGAATATATAACAAAGATTAAAGCTAAATTTTTAAATAGTCCATCTCTCAGTAGAGTGAAATTATGAAGAGTTAAAGAAGCTCATATTCTGAAACAATATTTTAATTTTTATAGATGTTACGAAGGCATATACACTCGTCAGTTTCAGTGGAAAATACTTAAGATGTAAATGTTAATAAAATAAATAAAACCGTATCCATTCTAATTTTTTGTTTTTATCTAGCTTAAACACCTTATATTTCTATCAAATTTCCTTGCCTGGTTATCCATATCACACCCGAACACAAATGACACTTTTTATGAAAATTCAGATATTTATTTTAATAAACACACACGACTAATTAAGAAAAAATTCTGGTAAACTTTCAAAATTTCCATGGAAAATACGGCAAACGGCACTACGTGGCGACCAGTATTGCTAGAAATTTTTGATCAAAAGTAATAGATTGAGGTCAGAGTAAGAAGAGTATGAAAAAAAAGGTCGTTAAGTACTTGCCTATGATATGTGGTCCACCTCCAGATTGTACATACATTTTATATGGGGAGCCCCACAACATGAATGAACATCTGAAAAAATGTTAAAATAGAAATGAATATATTACAATTGTAAAAGACTCCATAAGAAATTTCAAAATCACTCTCCCTGTGACGTCACTGCGCGCGGCAGGTGAAATATATAACGGTTAGATATCGTACCTATATCTGTGACTTTGAAAAGGAATTCTATCGTGAACTTATTTGCTCTGTATGTATGAATAAAATTGTAGTCTAATACCCTCCAACTCTTAGCTGGTATGACTGTAATACCAGAAAGCGTTAAAATCAATCAAATAAAGATTTTTTTAATTAAAAATAATTGAAAAGTTTAGGTCTAAGTCTGCCTTTAAATATTATATATTTTACAAAACAAAACTTAAATACGAAATAGTCTAAGGATATCCAAGTTTTCCTTTGTCGTTAACTTTCTTTTTAAGTCGGTTTTTATTTTCATAATTTTGAAATTCCTATAAAAGGACCTTTTCTCGCAAAATTAAATTCCTTTATAAAAACAAATACCGCAGTGTTATCTACAGGGTAAAATAGATTTAAAAACCAAGATGATGAGGTTTCTGGTTAAGCGAGTATTTAACCAGTTACGAAATGTCTTATTTATGTAAAAGTTACAGACAAATTTATATTCCAACCAACTTATTTGTGCAAGCAACATTTTGGGTATACTGTTGTGTCTTGGGTGCACTGACTAAGAATTATTATGCTACTGAATGTGGTGTGCCAAATGAATACCGGGTGTTTCAAGAGGAACTTTCACCCCTATAACTTTTTTATTGTTTAAATTACAGAAATAAAATTTGGTGGGTTTGTATGTGATTGAGATTATTTTATTTAATATCTTTTTTTTATTATATAATTTACTTGATGTGTTCTGTAATTTCTATTACGTGTTTTTAACCTTTTTAATTCCTTAATTTTTAAATCTATTAGTTGTCTTTATTGAATGTTATATAACAAACAAATGATATTGATGAGACACCGACTTTGGGCAATTTGATTTTTTATTATTTTATTAGATGATGGACATCATTTTGTCACTCCCGGTTTAACCGGAAATGACCTAAACACTGGATTTTTATATGGAAGGCTGAGTATATTTTTGGCTATATCGATTCAAAATACCGGTCGGTTAGATTGCTATGAACTACCTAAAATGGTTTACTTCTGAACGAAATTCTTGATAAAAATGCAATTTTCAAGTTTTATAGGGTTTTAAATTTTTTACACACTTTCTAACTTTTTAAGAAAGCTTTTCCCCAGAAAACTAAATTTTTTCAAATGCGAACATCGTGGCTCATTCAGGCAAAAGCAACAATATTTTTTCCAAACAATTTGATATCACTCACCCTTATGTCAACTTCAAAAAGGAGAGGTAATTTATTAAAAATGTCAATTCATGATTCAAGAAACGCAAACTGTTTTGCATTTATCTAGGTGCCCATGACGCCATAATGCTAAGAAACAAATGAATATAATTACAAATTTAAAATCCTCCATCATTTGGCTTATTTGGAAAATTTCAGGGAGTCAGAGATGAACAAATAAAAATAAAATGAATTAAAGTATCAAAAAGTGACGTATGGGGTGTCGTTGAATTTGCAATGGTGTTCTGAACCGATATAGCCAAAAATGGGTGTTCTTTTTAAGAATCCAAAGTAAGATCGTTTCCGGTTAAACCGGAAGTGACAAAATGGAGTCCGTCATGTCATAAAATGCAAATTTATATCACATATAAACCCACCAAATTTTTTTTGGTATTTAAATAGTAAAAAAGTTATAGGGGGTGAGCGATCACACTTCTCATACTTTCCTTATTTCGAATGTCCCAAATTAAGAATGAACCTTGTTCAAAATTTAATATCCCTTTATTGAGTTCATGTTTACAAATACATCATTAGTATGATGTGACTGGATAGTTCCAGTCAACTGAAATCTACAGATAGTATTTCTACGCAAGGGAGTGAAGTAAAGTAGGCTAATTTTTTTAATACTGTCAACACTTCTTTGTCATTCACTTACAACCACCACATGTGGATGCTCTAATTATTAGAACTCTACATTAGCCATCTAGAACCATGTGCCGTTTCTACGGATCCGTATACAAACCGTTACGTGTATCAGGGCACTCATTATTCTTCCAACAGTGCCAGCAATTGTAGCATTAAGGCGTGATTCGGCTCCCATTTTAAAAGAATGAAAATACTTTCAAAAGTATATTATATATAAAGTTTTTTATATCAATTATGAGTTTAAAGTAAATCAATTAACATGTTATGTCAATAAAGATACGGTATCAGCGCAATAAGAAATGTTGAAAAAGGTTATCCGCTAAAATTACGTCTGGATTAAGTTAACTCGATATTGGAAATGCCTTTTAGCTTCAGGATTATCTGTAATATCGATAGGCTTTGTTCTTGTTTTATTGAAGATATCGCCTGGGGAATTATTTTTATCTAACGTAATTAGGTTAGTGACTATTTTATTTTGTTTTTATTTTCTTTCGTTGAGATGATATATAATGTCCTGTGCGCTGATATCTCATTCCTTTCAGGTAGAAATTAGACGCTGTTTTACGTGACAACAAAGTGAAAAAAAATCCAGTTAAACAATGGGGGACCGAAAAAATTTTTTTATTAAAATTATGGGGTGTTAAAAAATTATTTGGACCAAAGTAAAGTGATTATGGTCAATTTACACGAAACAATAATACCTGTATTTAAATACACTCTCCGGCATAAAATTCCGCCACCATGAAATTTTGGTCAAGTTTAATATTTTATAACTTTTTTATTTCTTAATGCGATTTTCATGATTTTGTTTTCGGTTTTTAGATCCATTTATTGTGTTTTTCCTTAATTATTTTATGAAGTAACATTTTTTGATTACAACTTATTTGAGTTGGGTTACATGCTTGATGAAATGACATATTTTTCATTATACGGGAAATAAAAATGCTAATTTTCTTGTTAAATTTCACAGCTTTTTATTTCGGTTGCCTGACATGTGTTTCGGCCTTCTCAGGTCATTATCGAATTGTTCTTTTTTGTTGCAATTTCAAATCACCCTGTAGGAAAATTGAGGTGAATAATTTTATTTACATAATGTTACAAGAAACATTATGTCGTCCATATATCTTTGCTGTATTCTACCCATTTCGTTTTTTGATTCATTCCATTATGTCATTTCTGCTTCGAGCTGCGAAATTTTAAATGAAACGCTGATTTGAAGCCTATTTTTATTAAAAAAAAACAAACACTATCGAATGAATAAGGTTGCTTATCCTTTCTTGAGGGATAGTCTGATATTCTTCGGTCAGCGCCAGTTGTAAGTCTTGCAAGGTTTGTCGTTGTACAGGGCGACGACGAACGGCCCTTTTAAGTTGATCCCAAAGATGTTCGATTGGGTTGAGATTCGGGTTACATGCGAGTCATTCCTATCTTGGAGGTCCAACTTCATCCAGATATTCGCTCACTACATGTGCGACGTGAGGTCTAGCAAATGGAACAACAACTTCTTGAAGGATTTCCTCAATGTAACGGTGGGCGGTTAGAGCTCCATTTTCAACAAATACAAGATTGTGCGTACTTCGGTAGAAATACCCGCAAATCAAGACTGAACCGCCAAGATATGAGATTCATTCTGATATGATGTAAGCATATCTATAACTTCTACGTCTGTATACCCGCTCACGACCATCCGGCGACCTTAAACACAAGCACAGGATTCATCAGTGAATAGTACGTAATAATATGGCCACTGTCAAATATTTTGTCACAATAATCGCGTACTTAGCCAACGTCGATAATTTTTAACCGAAAGATTGACATACATTTTCTAAAAATAACATCGTTTCATTTAAAATTTTGCAGCTCGCAGCAGAAATGAGATAATGGAATCAAAAGAAGGAAATGTTTAGAATAGATCAAAGATTACAAGAAGCAGTATGTAAATAAAATTATCCACATCAATTTTCCTACAGGGTGTTTTGAAATTAAGACAAAAAATTAGAGTTTAATTTACTCCTGAATAATACAGCCTAATCAAAAAATGTTACTTTATAAAATAATTAGGGAAAAACACAATAAATGGATCTACAAACTGATAACAAGATCATGGAAATCGCATAAAAAATAAAATATCAAACTTGACCAAAAATTTCAGGATGGTGGAATTTTGTGCCGGGGAGTGTAGTTGTAAATATGAAACCATCCTAATTTGACATTTAGTAATGGTAAGAATAAGTTAGCTGAGTATCGTACCTTAAATGCTTCTTGACATTTTCTTGAAATTAAATAATTAATATATATGTACATTCCGTCCCCGGATCGACGCATGAATAGGTAAAAAAACTTTTTGAGTTCAAACTTCATCTTCTGGGGTTCATCCCTGGTTCGATAAAAACTAATTAATTTATGTCATAATTTTAATTTCGATACATCATTATGTATTGGAAATTTACAAACATACTCGTTTAGTAGGAAATATTGAAATATATTGGTGTGAAACAAATAATATGATCTCTGAGAGGGCCTCGATACAGCTTGGTTTATAAGTTAATGCTTTGGAATGAGAAATTTGGAGGTGGATAATAGAATCCATAGAACATAAAATTTATCGAACTGATGACGACATATAAACAAAATCAAGTAAAATGCGAAAGTTATTTGTCATGACACCTTTGAGCAAATATATTTAAATTGCTAATATTTAAAACATCTTATCATTAAGCAATCGCTTATTTTCTACAAATCTCGAATAAAAATAAAATGTGGAAACTTCCAGTATTAAAATATTATAAAATATTCAACCAACTAACGAGAAGGTTTAGGAAGCACAGGCTCCTTTTATAGTTGATAGAGCTATTTATTCTTGTTAAATTTAACGATGGTGTATAGTATCAGCCATTTGCTTGCAGGCGTTCTTTGAAAATTACCTAATGGCTTAGAAGTTTGGATCTAAATCATTTAACTTAATATGCGTATTGTTGATATGGTTCCTCATATTCTTTTATCCAGTTTCCAAGGATATTTGCATATAAAAGACAATGTAATGCTTTAAAACATTTTAGTAATTTTTCCTGATACTTCCTGATTACTTAAGAAAAATGATTGTTATATTTTTAAAGTGAAAATATATAAAATTTTCATTTTTACCAAGATGCTGAACTTTGTTACGGCAAGAAGATGAACTTTCCCTTATTTCCTAACCTTATTGTACAAGGTTCTTCAGGTGGTTAGGAAATAATGTTTCCATACATATTTATATGATATTGCCATCTGATAAGCAAACCTATTTTCTTTGTGATTCTGAAGGTCCAGATGGATTCCTGCTAAGATTGTGTGTTGTATAAAATTTTTAACTGTAGTTCACTGTGTTGTTCAAGCAGTATTTTATACTGATCTTAGTTCAAATCCGGAGTTCAAGTGAACGTCCACTTTTCGCGGTTCAGCATTCAGCAATTTTCTAACCTTCAAATTTTTCTTTTGTGTAAGGTCATTGTCATCTTATACAATACAGTTAATAATTATCGTTTTAGTAAATATCAATATGGAAAATTATTATTTCCCAGACCACCCGATAATCCTTATACAATAAGGGCGTGTTTTGGCTACACAGTAGCACTTTAAAATACTATTTCAGGTCGAATGGTACTACCAAGAAAAGGAAGCCCTCTCTATTGATAGGATGCAACCATCTGCGGACCGGTTTCGAACTCATTTGTTCTCGTGTAGACCTACCCTCTACTGCCGAGAACAAATAAGTTCGAAACCGGTCTGCAGGTGGTTGCATCCTATCAATGGAGAGGGCTTCCTTTTCTTGGTAGTATCATTCAATCTGAAATAGTATTTTAAAGTGCTACTGTGTAGATAAAAATACGCCCTTATTGTATAAGGATCATCGGGTGGTCAGGGAAATAATAATTTTCCATATTGGTATTTGATATTATACCACCTGAAAGGCATATACTTCTTATTTCTTAAATAGATTATCGTTTTATTGTTTATAAAAATATAGGAATTAAAACGAAATTATAATTGATGGTGAAGATTTTTTTGTCTTGTGGATGTTGCAGTGAATGGTACAATGACACGGACATTCAGCAAACATCCTGATCAGTTTACTAAATAGAAAAACAATTAATTGATGCAAAAATTACGCTTAACAAAAAACACAGCTGTTGCTTTCATTACTGAACTTCTTTTTCCAGCAATCTCTTCCAAAAGCAGGAGGTAAAATTAGCTTATTTTTATCTTTTAGGTAGGTACTTACCTCATCAAATCATCAAATGCATTTTTTAAAGGAATCAATAAGCTTTATCCGCTTCAGAAATGTATCACCAGTCCGCAAATAAAATGGAAATACTTTAGTTTAACATATTTTACAAGTACACTGAGTAGAAAATATACTTTTTAACAGATAAAATAAGTTTGGCAAGCAAACCCGCCAAATCTAATAAAAGGTTATATCTTAACTAAATGTACCAACATACCAACATAAACTGATCTTAGTTCAGTTGACCTAAGGTTTAATTTATATTGAACAACGTAATATTGAATGAACGTAGTTCACCGGTTGATCGGCATTGCGATGACGTTCAGAATTGTTTTATACCACCGGCCTTAAGATATGGCCATACTTGTTGAATTTCGCCGACTGAGGTTTATAATACGGTTTGAAGTATACAGGTTTCTCTGATGATAGGTATGTACACCTACCCTGTACTGAACAAAAGAGTTCAAAACCGGTCTGCAGGTGGTGACGTCCTATCAATGGAGAAAGGTACATTTATCTTGATAGTACCATTCAATCTGAACTAGTATTTTAATAGCAAAGGAACTAACGCGTTACATTTCCTTACGGATTCTAACATTTAAGTATTTACCGGACCAACTGTAAAAGCTCCAAGTTCGGAAAACAAGGGATTCCTGTTCTTTCCCTTCACTTCCTGCATAAGGCAGCTATAAGTTTTGAAAACAAGAGATTTCTCTGCCTTCCCTTTACTTCTTGCTTGAAGCTTACGGTTAAATTTTAGGCTTGATTTCAGTTGGAATAAGTTTGGGTATTTGATACCCTTTAGCTGTTAGGTTAATAAAGGGCCCAAGGTATTTTAAATCACTTTCAGTTCGATAAATGTTAAGAGAAAGTTTTGCAGTTACACCGATGCGATCATTTCGTTCAAGTTTCATTCGTTAATTTTAGATCTGTTGTTAAGCAGATATTTTAGATCGATTTCAGAATCGGAATTGTTTCAGCGATAAGATAATTCTAATCTAATTTTGGAATAAAATACAACGATATGGCAAAATGTGTATTTAAAAATGTATGCGCCTCAAAAGGGCTTTGCCACTCCCGCCACCAAATCTTGGCTACGCCACTGGATGCCTCCAATTTGGCCGACACTATTGCTTTGCAAAAATATCTTTTTTTTCGAAAACCGTTGATTTTATCGACAGTCAAGAGTATCTTTTTTCAGCTTAAGGTTTAGAGTATCTAAAAATATTATTGTCGTTCCTTCATCATACAAGGTGTACAAAAAAACTCATTTTTGTGTTACGTCTAGTCCGTCCCTGGCAAACGAAATAAGCCAAATGTGTTTAAAAGGACGAATTTTAAGGCGACTCATCTAGTAACCATTATACTAAAAGATTATTAAATTACACCAAGTATTTAAAAAACAACGATTTCCAGGGACGTCCGTTATGGGCCCGTATCTCCCTAGGCGAGGCCGCAGGAAGAAAAATTTATAGGTACTTCTCATGTTATTTTTAAGTGTTCTATCTGAATCCGGGAGATTGCCCACATATTCTGGGACACCCTGTATAACCCTACGCTACGCTAGTACCCTTCCACTTTCCATGTGGTTTAAGGGTTGCAAGGGAATCACCACCCTCGATAAGAAGTATGGACGAGGTCCGACGTAGACAATGTCCTGTATTGGCGTTTTCTAAATTAAGAAATTTTGTTATTTTGTATTTTCAACCACAGGCATAGCTATGTATTTATGATTTCGGTATGTCAGGTAAAATCTGCGTTCCTTAATAATTCCTTTTGGTCTTAATGCAAGGTACTGTCTAATGAATTTTAAGGCATCTGTTTGGCCTTCTTGGATTATAGTAAAACTTTTTGGCATAGCAGTTTTAGTTTCTGGTACTTTGACAAGCATAACGGGGACTGTTATCTTCAATATCATCAATGATTTTTACCATCTCATCCCGTCTTAGGCAACCAAAAACTCCCATTACGAGTACGACTTCCTGCGTATGCACTCACAAGTATGCAGCAGGAAGGTATCATTCGGCGCATTTCTGATAAAAGTTAAAATTTGTTTACCTTCCAAAACTTTGACTTTTTAGGAAGATATCCCTGATTTAACTTTTAAAAATGCTATTAATTGACAATATTTTGAAATATTAATGTTAACTTTACTATAAGTTCAGACTTCGCCTGGGAATATTTTGTTCAAAAGCTATTTGGGGTATTTTCCGACTAAAATAAAGTAAAAATAATTAAAAATTGTCAAGCTCAAAGCTCACAAAATATTAAAAATTGGCGAAAATAATTTTTAAAAAATGCAGAAATTTAACTATTTATATTTTAAATAGATGAAAAATAAAGTATTGTCTACACCACAGGCGTTACTAGAAAATAATGCCCACCAGGCGAAAATTATCCTTCAGGACAAAGGCCCTCGAGCTGGTTGCTTCCACCTTCTGGGCATTATAGTCTACTCAACGCCCTTGGTACATAAATAACTATTTTAGGGAATAACACTGTAAATATATGTTAATATACACATAGATTCAAAAGTTTTGCACTGATTCTCGAATAAGTAATTACGTCATCGCGAAAATAGACTAAATATTAGTTCATTGATAAGTTTAAAATAAAAATCAATTAATTTTAATTTTAAAAAATGTTATTTTAGTGTATTTCCGCCTCAATGCAAGGTTAGCAATCCATTCTTGTGGAATAGCCTGCCATTCCTCGGAAGCAGCGATGACAAGCTCCTGGAGAATTCTAGGGGAATTTCTTCTAACGCGAACTGTCCTAGAGAGCATGTCCCAAGCATGTTCTACCGGGTTCATGTCAGGGGACAAAGCAGGCGACTCCAAGCGATTGGTTCCCTCACTTGCTAGATATTCATCCAGAGCTCTAGTACAATGGGGCCTGGCATTGTCGTCCATAAACGCAAAATTATTACCAACAGCCCCTCTCCACGTCATAACATAAGGATGTAGAATATCCCTAATGTACCTGTAGCCAGTCATTGTGCCTTGAACGTGGACTAACTCAGTACGCTCGTCAGACCTAATACCTGCCCAAAACATGGCGCTTCCTGCGGCGATGGACGCATGGGGCGAGCATGGGCAAGTTGAGCGGCTCTTGTTGGTTCTCTCCAAACCTGAATCCAGCGACTATCGTTTACCAGCCAAAATTCTTCGGGTAAGCGAACTTGCGTTTCAGCACACTGCAGTGGACGAACTCGGTGGTCATATTGTAGTTGTGGAACTCTTACTGGTCGCCGACATCTTAAACCATTCAAGAATTCGTCCTCTTAGTGTAGAGACGGATACGCGAACTCCAATTGCATGCGTAACATCTCTCTAAAGTTGTGGGACTGGCATAGTACGATTCCCCCGAATTGTTAACGTAATATAGCGGTTCTACTGTTCGTTAGTAACGCCTTCTACAACTTCGTTGTCTGTCTCGCACAGAATTGGTCTCTAGATAGCGATTCCATATGAGAGAGACATCACTTTGAAAAACACCTATTGTTTCAGCTACAAACCGAAAAATTTAACTGGCCAGCGAAAATAAAATACAGCACTAAAAATGTTATCTTAAACAAATGTCTTGACAATAGTTTTTTTTGCTACAAAAAATGGTATCGTTTTAACTGATAAACATAAATAAACATTTAGAAAAAAATGCATTCCTGAAATTATCTTAACATGCCAAGATCAGAGTGATGCAAAACTTTTGAATCTATATGTATATGATAATAATGTTTTATCAACGAAAACTGCACAAATTTAAATACTTTCATGCTTTACAGCATGACACCCAAATTGGAACGGTTATAAATTTAAAGCAATTTAATAGTTAATCTTGAGTTCTGTATAACATATGTGTTTAGAATCAATTAAGATTGCTCGCTTAATTTGTAAAATGGTATTAAAGTTCATTTCTTATAGGTGTATTTTAGTAGAAATTAACGTATTCACCATAATGTTTTTGCAATCAATATATAATTCTCAGGTCCTCTAAAACACAATGCATGTTCCAATACGTATATACGGCATTAATGTTTCATTGGGCTACAAAGATTGACATTAATAACTATGTGCTTTGCCATTAATTTCCCATCATCATGAAACGTGCTGATTAATTTTGAAAACATGCTGGAATTAATGGAATGTAATATGGCTTGTAGGCTTTTTCATATGTTTGGCGTACATGATGCTGGACAACGATAATTCATTGCGTATTTATAAGCTTTGGGGTGTAAAGAAACCGTACAAACTTTGGTCAGATTATTGTGATGCAGTAATCTATATTCCACACACAACAGTCATGTGATGGCGCCGTTTCATTTTCATATAGTTCTGCTGCTATTCTTTCAAGTACTCTTTACAGTTGAGAATATACTAGTGTTTATTTGGTAATAATATTAGAAACTGTTCGCTACTGTTTCGAATATTTAAATATTTTTAAATTAATGAACCGAGGTGAACAAGTAAGGTCATGTTCGAAAGGTGTGTCCCAGGTCAAGCGAATTTATAGATGTAAATATCGCCTGCTTGATTAAATAATATAATTAACAAATTTTGATTTTTGGTAAATCAAGCATACCTTCTCTTTATTTTCGATCTAGGTAAAGTGCCTCTTCTTCACAAAATATCGAAATATTTTATTAAGAAACGTTGCTCGGGTAATGGTTACCTGCCTACTTGGGCATAAAGGAGTTTCCCCATACTTGCGCGTAATTCCCCGAGAAGTAGCCGAAGGTCGCGAAACAGGTTAAGAAACAGACTTTGTTTTATCGTAGTGTTACTGTTGTATTAGTGTTATCTAGAACCCACTAAACAGTTCTAGAAATAGGGAAACAGGAAAGCAGCTACAGAAAAAAAAATAACACAGCACAAACAAAACAGTAACAAAACAATAACACTACGTTAACAAAACGTCTGTTTAGCGACGTTCAGCTACTTCCAGGGAAATTACGCCCAATTAAAGGGAAACTTCATTACACCCAAGTAAGGTAACCTCTACTTGCTCGGAATTCAGAAGCATTCAAGCGTACCGAATTTAATATATTTTTTTGCATTTTTTAACCCCTAACCAGAAATAAAATTTTATTAATATCATAGAAGGTATTAAAATCGTCGAACGTTGAAAAAATACCATTATTAAAAAAAAAATAAATTAAATTAAATGGATTAGTTGTTGTTTCTTAATCCTTGAATTGACAGGCCGAAAAAAAGGTTGTCCCAAAATTTTACACCTCAATAATTGACACAATTTATTGCCTTTTTTTACAAATTTATCCGTAATTTACGAAATATATAGAACTAGAATACAAAGGCTAGTAACCAAAGAAAAAAGGTGAATATTGGTAGTATAGTATATTATTTAAAACATCGTCTTAGGAATCAATTAGGTAGTACTTAATGAACTAAGCTTCAAAAACAGTCTTAACAGTCATTCCGCTATATTGTTAAAAAATGTGAATAAGGACGAGGTTGCCAGATGTAGTCGCAAAGATTTGATGCATTTCATTATTGGGTCATAGATTTCTTAAATTATGGCAAGTTATAAAACATGTAAATTATTGGTTGAATGTCAATAATTGGGTGTTTACCTTATGGTATGTATAAAATTGTTATTCCATTGCCGATAATTTTAGATATCTCTTTCACTAATGCTGTCATTCCTTAAATTAAAATATTTTGTCTCTCTTTTTCCTAAGCAGAATATTCAATTTTTTTTAATAATAGCACGTATTTTACAAGACCCGCACCCTAAACCGGATTTTCCATTATATAGATCTCGTAATGTCTTGCATAGAAGGATGATAAATTCCCCATTATTTCTAGTTTCTATAAATTGCTTTTCTTACAGTTTTACCTTTTGTTTCAGTTCCTCCAGAGCCGCCCATTATTCTTGATAAATGGGGTCGTCATTTAAATGGCTCGGTGGGACCGCACGAAGTCGGAGACGATATCGTATTGACTTGCAGAGCTGTGGGAGGTCATCCCCAGCCAACTGTGCGATGGTTAATAAATGGTATAGTAGTGGACGATGAATACGAACATAATGCTGGGGATGTCATTGAAAATCGGCTAACATGGCCGTCCGTTTCAAGAAAGGATTTGGATGCGATATTTACGTGCCAGGCTCAAAACACAAAACTAACTGAACCTAAAGAAGCCATGGTTCTTCTGGATTTAATATGTATGTATATAAAATTCGTATTTCTCTTAAAACATTGTCTAGTTCACCGTAGGAACTAATAATTAGTTAAATTAAATAATTTATTTCATCTAAACACACTTTTCTTAGTTGAAATAAGTTCTAATTTAAAATCTAATAACATATTACTACTTTTCTATGTTTGACTAGTTGGCGTCAGACTCTTTTTTCATTTGTTTGTTCGGGTTTAAGATGTGAATCAGTCAGAAGTATCAAATTATTTCTAACAAAATTCGTTTGGTTCCTAAGTTACTAGGTACCATTTATGTATGTGGTAGGGGATGTCGATGGACGAACCATTTAGGGACAGGAAATTTATTTAGATAAGAGTGCGAGATGAGATTTGTCAGATATGGTCTTATACGTTAATAAGTTAGGTATATAAAATATTTCTATTTCTATTGACAACTATACAGCGAGAACGTTCATTTTTCGTTTAATTAAAATATAGGTGTTTTTTTTTCGAAAAGTGGTCGGATTTTCTTGTTCCTTTCGCTATTCTTTGCGCGATTTTTGAAGATAATTTCATGTATACAGGGTATCCCAAAAAACAAGTTATGACAACTTACTTAATTTTTTTAAATATAGGTCATTCTTTTACAAATTGCACACTTTTTAACCTTGACATTTTAGAATCGTCCGTATTCCAGGAATTTGGTGAAAAAAATTATTTTCCAAAATATCCACAAATGAATTTTTGATAATTTGCTGGATTTTCTCCATTCTTCTTTTACTTGAAATTTAATATCTACAGTTGTACTTATGGTATCAATGTCGGAATTAAAAAAAGTCATTGTGAAAAAATGTAAAATAATAACAAATGTAAAATAATAACAATTTAATTGTTTAAATAGTTTTAACATGTTCGCCACATACCTTAAATTCATTTTGAAAATTGCCGTTCTGTCTAGAATATACGATCAGTTTTTCACTCGAGCGATCACACTACCAAGCGGCACATTTCGGTCGACATCAAGCGAAGCTCGGGTATCGAGTGAAGGGTAATAATAAGTAACAAGCGACGATTATCGCTTGAATTTATAACTAACTAATTAATAATCGAGGATATCGGTTATTTCAATAATCGAGTACCACAACACTATTTATAAACTTGTAGAGCGTTTACACCCAAGATAGTTGTTCTAACACATTTTTAAATTTCAGTAAAGCCACTTACTGTGAGTATTCTGAATACCGAAAGTCCGTTAGTTGCCGACAAGAGGTATGAGGTATCCTGTGAATCTGCAGGATCTCGACCACCAGCTATCATCACATGGTATAAAGGAAAACGTCAGCTTCGTCGAACGAAAGTAAGATATTAATTAATTATAATATTTTTTTTATCGAACATTACACGAGGAACCTTCAGGAGGGTTTTTTAAACTAAAGTTTTCAAGTGCCGGAAAGTTGTTATACTAAGCTCACACGAAAATATAGGAAACTTTTGGCAAGTAAACATACATTATACATATATGGTTGTAAATAAAAATAATAGCTTTAATCCTATTTTCTTATGCTGATTATGTGGTCAGCGCTTAAAAGTTTATGTCGATTTTTTGGCAAATTGGCATTTTTTGGCTATATGAACTAAAAAATCGAAAATCTTCAACCTGATATATTCATATAACATTAATTTTACCACCAAATATTTTAAAAAATACCTTTTAAAGGCATATATTTCAGATAAAACTAAAGGACACAAGTTTACATATGTATTTTTTTTTTTTTTTTTTTTTTTTTTTTTTTTTTATGGTCAAACACAAGCACTATAGGAAAAATCCTTTAGGGCACTCTGGGAGTGGTGCTTGTGCACCATGCATTTTTAAATCGCTCAAGCGATTAAAGTTACATATTATGTATAACTTATTGATTTAAATGAAAAATGTTACGAATGCTTAAAATAAAATAAATACACTTAAATCAATTGAAGACTTTAATATTTCACTTATTTTAGATTTAATTATACTTATAACCTTTTAACCTTTCGATAGTTAGTTCTTACTCGTCAATAAGCTGATTTATACCCTTTAAAGCGTGCATAAATGTTTTCCGGCCTTAAAAAATACAGATCTGTTTACAGTTAAGGTACGGTTTCCTCCACGCGGCATGCGTCTGACGCAATATGGCAACCGCTGTTCATGCTGCTGATCATGTTTGCTTATTTATCCGTTTCCCTCCACGCGGCCTCTATACGCGGCCTCTCCTGCGAACATTGACGATCGTCTGTTCTTGAAGCAGTCTAGTCGCAGCCGCAGCAGGTGTTGACATCTATGTGCCATTTTGAAGGTTATTTTTATTTAATTAGCAAAATGCAACGTAAAATGAGCTCCAAGGACTACAAGGTATGATCTACCTTATCAGACGATGAATCATTAGTCAAAATGGTTTCAAAACATCTACTCCGTGTGACTAAAATCCACTTTACAAGAATCAAATTGTACGGTCCGGTCGCATGGAGGGAAACGTTTGGCGAAATGACTGATGCATCCGGCCGCCGTATTGCGGCAACTACAGTAGCGGGCCATGCGGATGAAGCCGTACCTTTAGGCAATTTAAAGTCAAAACCAAGCAACCAATACATGGTTATGTTAAAAATAATTAAAGTTATTGTTTCTGGTGGTTATAAACTGTATCTTGTGTGATACTGGAATATATGTATACTTTTCTCGTTTTTAACGTTTAAAACTTACTATCTTATTAGCGTTATCTAAACTTATGCCGTTCCTACCATCTCAGATGTCATGGTTTGCTCTGATAAACGGAAATAACTGTTATCCATTATTAACATAGAAATACCTCACAAATTAACTTTATCTAAAACATTAATAAAAGTAATAACCTTATACAAACGGTAGAAAGAGCTAAAAAAAAATAACTTTGAATAACTCGAAATGTCAAAAATCGACTTTTTAAGATTCGGCATCAGAATTATAATGTACTGTGTGTAAAACTTTATAGATTCTGATTTTTCAAATAGATTATTACCTAAAAAAAATAAAAATAAACTAATCTTAACTTGGGATAAATTCATCGTTCCAAGAAAATAATAACTAATAACCTAACCTCAATATTTATAGAGATAGAGTATATCGTTAATTTGTTAATTATGAAACTTTTACATTTTTTTTTATCGGTCAAACACAAGCACTATGAAAAAATCCTTTAAGGCACTCTGGGAGTGGTGCGTGTGCGCAAAAGGTGATTCACGTTGGTTTTTTAATCGTTGGAGGTTATACTTGTCGGGAAACACGACCTCGGGAAGGTCGTTCCATTAGGATGAGTCCTCCAGATGAAAGAATTCTTAAAAAAATGAAGTTCAAGCTTAACTACATATGGATGGGCGGCAGTGGTTCGTCGTGTATTTCTGCTATTAAGAGGGCAAGGTCAACCAAGCATTATCAATGGAAATATCCTGTAAAAGAGAGTCAAATCACCAACCTGTCTTCGATGTTCCAGGCTGCGAGGCTCTTTGTCAGCTCGTGGTGTCCGATCAGACGAATGGCTCTCCTTTCGATGGAATCCAGTAGCCGAATAGTATGTTTGGGTGCAGAGCTCCAGACATGAGAACAGTACTCTAGTGATGGTCGAATTTGGGCTTTATATAGATAGTGTTAAAAGTTGTTGAGGTGTATACAACTTTTTGGTCCGGAAGAGTACACCAAGTTTCTGTGAAGCTACCTTGGCGATTGCCACAACGTGTTTATGCCAAGCATATTTCCTCCCAGATTCATCATTTTTCAATCATTCAATCAAATATAAATATAATTGCATACATCACGTTTACTGACCCTATATGGATATTCTATCCTTTATAATTGTAAAAATTTAACATAAATCGGCACTGATCCCATTTCTACTTTACCCAGGCAGTATGTTTAATGGGTTGCCAAATAATTCTCTGTTCCTTAGTTTTTTATAATTATATAAAAAACCTAAAAGGATATTGTTCTAGTACCTTTTACCCTCATCTGCTATCTGTTCAAATATAGTTCTTTGAAACGCATTTTTCAACACTCTTATGATATAAGGCACTTTCTAGCAAAGTTAGCCGTGCACTTTTTCTCATTTGCATAGGTGGTCCCAGGAAAAAAATAATTGTCAATGAAACTATATTTCTTATGATAATTGTAGTGTATTATTGAATTTTTCTAACTGTCGTTTTATCATTATTCTAGATGAAAAATTTAATGTTATATATTAAAGACAAAAAGCCATTGTCCTTTGCAATTTAAAGTTGTTTATTTTAGCTTAATGCGTTCGAGCAATAAATTTTTGGTTGCTGTCATAAGCAAAGTCCGACTGCTGCCCGTTTTCTTTCCTCTAATATTTCTTATTTTAATAGGATGATTTCCGCGAATTTAAAAAGTTAGATCGTTAAGTCAACAAAAGAATCATATTCTTTTGAAAATAATCCCCTTAATGGAAAATAAATTTAATGTAGTGGGAAATTTAAATTTTAGTAATATTTATTTGGCACTCCTCGAATTAAGACAATAGAATTTATGCCTTTCTGTAATTAGACGTTGGTATTTAAAGTAAAGTGTATTGTATTTTTAAACAGGACTGTCCCATAACTTATGCCATAGAGCAACTGGAGATACTAAACCGATTGTCATGTTTCTTGTTCTAGAAATACAGGGTGTTGAAAGTGAAAGTTTATTTTGGAAAATAAGCCACGATTTGAAAACGGTTCAATGTATCGGATTGAAAGTTGGAGGTATGATGTTTTTTTGAGTAAGAAATGAGAATTTGTAGACATTTTTAAGTTTCATATTAGAAGGGACTAGTTGCATATAGTCGGTTCAATAAACTATGATTTTTTTCTTACGTGTTACTAAGATTCACAACTAGACTAAAAAGGTATTCGTGGCTCGATCTTAATATATCTAACCGTTTTCAAAATATTTCTATTTAAACATCATGCATCAAAAAAAAATAGAAGGTATCTCGAAAACGGTTAGCGATTTAAGATCGAGCAACTATACATTTTTAGTTGCCCTTCTTCAGAATCTTGGATTAAAAATACTTAATAACAGGTAAGAAAAAAAAGTCAGTTATATTAAACCCAGTATATGTAACTAGCGTCCTCTAATGTGGAACTTAAAAATCTCTACAAATTCTTACGCATAGAAGCGTAAATTTAACTTTCAATCCGAGAACGAACAAACCCGAACAAACCGTTTTCAAATTTTGGCTTATTTTCGAAAATAAACTATTACTTGCAACAGCCAGTATTTCGAGATGAATCCAAAATTTATTTATTTTTTATTTATCATCGTGGTAAAATAGTAATAGAAATATTAAGGAGCTCGCGTGCAAAACCGGGTATATCCAGTTTTGTAAAAACGTTAAAAATGTGCCAATATAAAAAAATTTCAAAATATTAATTTTTTTTGAAGAAGAGTTTTTATTTTATTTTTTTTTATTAATCAGAGTAATGTATATTTTTTCATAAAAAAAGTGAAATTCTCTGTGTAATTACGAAAAAAAAATGCATATATCCGTTTTGACACCCAAATAAGAATCATTTTAAAAAATAAATAGGCGTTTTATTTATTTTTAAATAATAAACAACATATATTTTTTAATGTGTAGGGCAGTTCCTTCTTCTAAATAATCACAGGCCCTGTCTTCAGCATCCTGGTTATTATTTCCTTCTTCATCTTAATTTTTTTCCTCACTGTTGACCTGCAGTAGGTTCTTATACCATAGAAGATCCTCCCTACTTTTCCATTCTTCCCCATAATGCTCCTTCATCAAGTGGCGTAAACTTTTTTATTTTTGTCTGGGATAGAGTTACCAAGTCGTGCCATATTTAGCTGAATGTTGTCAGATTTTCCTTATTAACAGAGATTGCCAAGTATTATGTGAAATAAATCGATAGTATTGAAGAGTTCTTATTTTAACAGTAATTTAATTTTTGTTTGTTTATACATTTTTACAATTCAATTTTTTTGCAATTGGATATTGATTTAACCTTTCTAAATACCTTTAGACGTTCTTTTATGTTATACATCTGCCAATCCAAACCAAGCGATTTTACAGATCCCACTTCTGAATAAAGGTCCACATATTCTTGTTTGGTTGGTACCACTGGATTTTTCCTTAGAATTTTCTCCGCCCTTCCAAAAACTCTGTCGGCCAGTAGAAAGCTATGTCCTCGAACTGGAAATGGTATAACTATTTTGGTTACATGTACAGGGAACTTATTTTTTAGACAAAACAACAAAGCATGAATAATATGAGAGTTTTTGTTCTGTCCAGCACATCCGTGGCAAAATAATCTGAACTTTTTTCTTCGTAATTTAAACTCTCGAGATGGTGCAAAAGTATATATTTGATAAAGTGGTTATATACCTTTTGCTACAAAAATTTGATTATAACCGGTTTTGTTCACAAGAGCTAACTTTTCCTAACCATTTTAACGAGTTAAATCAGGTTTTGCTCGCAAATAAATAGATCAGTCGATAGATCCCACAAAATTGATTCGAAAACCTCGGAAAAGTGATTTTGTGTAAAACTCGATATATCCGGTTTTACACGCGAGCTCCTCAATTATTTGAGACACAAAACGATTGTCCTATTTAATTGTCACTTAAACCGCTAGTCGCCAAATTATAATTATTTTGAATTTAGACATGAAAATATACAAGTTGAAATCAACAATAGTTACATCATGAATTAATAATTCATATAAATATAATAAAGGGAGGGGAGATACAGAATTTACTGCAATGTATTAAGACAACAGTAGTACTCCTATTTCTAACGCAGAGCTACACACCCAGAATTTCAAAATACATAAATTCAAAATTAAAATAAATTTGTATATATTTTATAAGAGATTTAATGAAACTACAGATTTAACATTATAATGAATTAATTCATAAAACTCAAACTATTCAAAGAGGAAAAGTGTGTGAGCAGACGTATTTCCCTTGAGGGCACATGTAAATCTATTTTATTTAGTTAAATTGGATATATATTTATTGAATTATGTAGCATTTTGAGGTCATGTCCCGATATTGTTTAAGTGTCCTTACTTGAATATTGATTTCAGTTGAGAATATATCAGTTTTGACGTTTTATATTTGAAGGCTATATATATTTTAAGAATTTGTGTTGTACTCTCACTATGATATGGGGTGATAGTAACCAAGTCGAATTTAACGCTAAAAAACCTAGGAAGCAGTTTTCTCTAAAAAGGTTAACAATACGGAACCGGCTTCATCTATTAATTTGCTGGGCGTCAATCTGGGAGGAAATATGTCTTGGCATAACCACGTTGTGGCAATCGCCAAGATAGCAGCTTCTCAGAAACTTGTTGTACTCTTCTGAACCAGAAAGTTGTACATACCTCAACAACTTTTGACAATATACAAAGCCCAGATTCGACCATCACTAGAGTACTGCTCTCATGTCTGGAGCTCTGCACCCAAACATGCTCTTCCGCTACTGGATTCCATCGAAAGGAGGGCAATTCGTCTGATTGGAGACCACGAGCTGACGAAGAACCTCGACAGCCTAGAACATCGTAGACAGGTTTGGGATTTGACTCTCTTTTACAGATATTTTCATGGAAAGTACTCGGCTGACCTTGCCCTCTTAATTCCGCCTAGAGCGGTGAATAGCAGACATACACGACGAACCACTTCATATGTGGTTAAGCTTATTACTCCCCGAACTTCATTATTTAAGAATTCTTTCATCTGGAGGACTTCATCTTTATGGAGCGACCTTCCCGAGGTCGTTTTTCCCAACGAATATAACCTCCAACGATTCAAAACCAACGTGAATTGCTTTTTACGCACACGCACCACTCCCAGAGTGCTCTAAAGGATTTTCCTATAGTGCTTGTGTTTGATCATAAAAAAAATATATATGGATATGATTATTATCGCTAGGGTTCCAGCTACGACATGGGTTCTTGTTACAGAGCAATATAGTTGTTCGATGCTCTAGTATTAGTGAACTCACTGATTATACTCTTTATGCAATCGAGATGTTGAAGATGTTTTCATAGCGTGGCGTGGATGTAAGGTATAAAAGTGAGCATCTTGTGGCAATTTAATGTATTCAGCTCTATAACATTTTTGTTACTAATTTATCCAAGACAGAGTGAAGTTTTAGATAATCGACAGATGAGAAAATTCCGCTGTATAATTTTAAATCATCCGCAAAAAGGAATCAGGAAATAACTGTATTCAAAGTGCAGCCCTATAGTTCATAAACAGGTTCAAGAAAATGGGACTTTTAAGGAACACGTATAATTTTAAAAGGAAAGTTGTTCGGTCAGTAAAAAATAGTTTAAATAAAACAAGGATAACTACGAAGAAAAACTCTCAAACTAATTTCTTGATTATATTTAAGCAACCTAATTATTCCTTAAAGTGTAACAAATAGACCAAAAAGTATCTATTGATCATCTTTAAAGTGCTGAAGCGTGATCCGAAGCTCTATTAATGCCTGATTCGCTTATCTTCCTCAAAATAAGCGACATACAATAGTTTTTTGATTTAATAAATAAATCTTCTTATAAATTGACATAATAGTTATCTACCAAATATTTCTTTTAATTTTTAGGAAGAGACAATGGAAAATGTCACGATCAGCGAACTAAGCTTTGTTCCAACCACCGAAGATGACGGAAAATCCATAACGTGTAGGGCAGAAAATCCGAATGTAACTGGTCTTTTCCTGGAGACTTCATGGAAAATTGACGTCGTTTGTAAGTACATCGTTTATATCATTTTATCGTCATTTACGATATAAAACGTAGAAAATATAATTCGATATTCTTGTCAAAACCCATGAAAGGTGATGACGAGGTCATTATTATGACCTTACCCTGACAGCATAACTATCGGGCATATGCCTAGGGGGCATACTTGTAAATTGGGCCAACCTCTGTGAATGTACGAAAGATGAGCAATGTACAGTTGTATCTATTGAAAATGGGGACAAGTCTTATGACTAGTTTTTGCCATATTTTCGTAAATTAGGCTTCCCTGATTGATTTATTGGTTTTCAGGTTATGGGCACAAAGTATTGGCGTCACTAAACCAAATAAAATAAGCTAATTAAATGTGATAAATGATTTAATTGTATAAAAATATTTCTGTAATGACACAACTCAACCTAACGTGATTTATGTAATATACGGTATACCCGAAGTTATTACCTATATTTAGATTGAAAAACCTTTTCGTCAGTGAATACTGTCGTGTTCCACAACTGATACTCGCGGAATATACAGGGTGTTATGGAAATGACGTATTATATTTAAACCGGCAATTCTTGAGATAAAGACAAATTGAAAATATCCATAAATAGCGCTTTCAATTCATTCAGCGGTAAAAGTGACCTACATGTAAGCAATCAAGGAATTCTGGCCGGTGTTGTCATATGTACACCTTAAACTCTTTAGACAAAATAAAATAATTTAAACACTTTTCCATTCTATAATACCTTCTTGTACAATTAATTGAAGAACATTTACGACGGACTATGTTTTAAACAACCCGAAAACATATGGAATAGTAATAGCCACGTACGTCACTATGTCAAATGCCAATGACCTCTTGACGCTTACATCGTCTGAGCGAAGTAGGTTCATATAGCGCCGCACGCTTGCGGTCTGTTAGTTGAAGACCAACCAGCGGCCAGATACGTTGTGTCTCGTCGATCACCAACACACTCTCAGCAATCCGCTCTGTTTTTTTTTCTGAATGAATATTGTTTTTATTGGCGCGTTTCTTCTGGACGTCAAATTTCGTCGCGTGTAATAAAATCTAATAATCTGTAGTATAACCTGTATTATTGTATTTTCAAAAGCTAACTATCAGTTCTGTTTCACTATTACTGTGTACATAAAGTGTTTCCAGGAGTGTTTCCAGGAGTGTTCCCATGAAAAGGAAAAAAAACTGATTGTGTTTGTGCCTGGATTTCTTTGCTCTTTAGGTATAAAGATAAATACAAGTAGGTAGAAAATAATTTATTTTTATAATTTTATATGGAATTTCAGTTTTACATTAAGTGTGGCAACATTGCCATTGGCTCTGGGTGAAATGTTGTACAGTATCGCGGACTGACCTGTGAGTAAGAGTGTTTGTTACCCCACTTCTAAAACGGTCGATTAAAAAAAATATATGTAGCGCTTCTCTAGGACACCCAAGGAGTCACCAATTTAAATATTATACGTCATTTCCATAACACCCTGTATAATTTAAGGTGACAATTATCTGAGACTGTCTACGTTCATCTGTAAGCATTATTTTTTACGCAGCTACCCAGTTTTTTAGCTCCGATTTTTAGGGGTCGGATATGCTGACCTGACCGGTATCAGTTTTTCTTTTTAAAGATTGCCCCCGAAGTTGATTAGTCTTATTGCATTTTCCTTGAAAATTTGTTAGTGTTCTTATTGACCATCCAACTTCAATTCTGGCTACTATTTGAACTTTTTCAATTTCTGTTAAATTCCGAGTCATGTTGAAAATTTTGACAATAACAGTCAAGTTTGTCAACCTTAAAGTCTTCAAAAAGTCAAAATCAATTAAGACCGATTTACATTATAACAAGTTTAGTGTACCCATTTTTCATGAATAAAACTGTACCTCTGGCTCTGGCTGACTCATCTATTCTATATATTTCATATTCTACATAGGATAATAATTATTTTGCTTGGTTCACTTAATGTGTGCCTTTTCGTTAAAATCAACATTTTAAAGAATGATAAATCGTGCAGTTTTTCCCTGACACCTAAGCGCATGATTTTGTTAATAATTTTATTCTTCAATATAATCTCCATTAAGGAAAAATACTGCTGATCCTCAATATAGGCATTAATATCCTCTTTTAATTGTCTAGGTGTTCAAATTTGGGAATAAAAAAAACAATAAGCTATTTTATTGATCGTGTTGTTTCATAAAATGTACACTAGATTCTGCATATATTTTATTGCAGTTATAGTAGTTTTTTTTCTAAAATATCGTCTTTCTTGTATTTTTTTCTCGATATTTAAATAATAATATTCCCGTTGAATAATATTTTATAATAACCCAATCATGAAATTAAAATACATCGTGCTGAATAGAATTTTACACAATTAGTCATTTACATTTTTCCTCTTGTTTTTAATTTGCTTCACATGAAAATTGTTCCTAATTTTTTGAGTATGTTGCCCGACTTAATCCAGGTTATTTAAATTATTTATATCCATGCCTTTACCGTAGGTTAGTTATTACCGAAAATAAAAAACAAATAGTTTACTGATATATGTCTCCATGAAGATGCTCATAAGCGTACTTTAAATATAATTTTAAAAATTGTGAAGTATTAATTTAATCGTGCGCCAAACTTTGAAAAATAATTTTTTTGGCATCTTCCTTACAGGTCTATAGGTTGGAAACGGCTTCACAGATTTGGAAACGATTAGCAAATATAACATACTATAATATAACATAAAAAAAAATTTGCTAAGAAATGTCCCTCGCCTGAATTTTTATTTTCTTTGTACAAGCCACCTTGACTGTATAAAATTTCAGGGCTTAGAGTACGTATGCATTACAACTAATCTACGGAGAACAATGTTTGACACCTGCAATCGTTCAGCATCAATGAAGCTGTTTCCGAAAAAAATAATTTATCATTTTTGGCAAGCAAACAAATTTGAAGTGATTTAGTTTCTCTCATTTATTATAAAAAAAATTAATATAACTAACACGTAGTTACTTTTTTGATCCAGGGTTCGTAATTTATAGGAAAGTGCTATAGGAATTAACTTTAACCTTGTATATAATACATAACAACCGTTCAACTGTATAATCACAAAGAGAAGTTTAAAGTTGTCATTCAATTTGTAGACAATAGTCATCATTTTCACACGCAAAGCAACAATAGCAGAAATATACATGTTTGTATTTCCCATAAAGTGTTCCTGTCGCTCTCGAGGATTTTTTGCTCGGCAATTTCGTTCATCACAAAAATTAGTCCTAATAATTATTTCAGTTACATAAGCTACACGAGGACACTATCTTCTTGCCACACAGAATATAAGAAGTCTTATCTTATTGAAACATTGAACATAATTAATTCCGAACTCTTTCAAAAATACATTTTGACTATCTTATCTCTTCCGGTTCCGGCGTTAGGATTCTACATCTAAAATTAATACTTTCTGAGATACGAACATTCGAGAAAAAATGATATTGACACTCTGTAGCATAGTAACAGTTCTGTATATTTTTATAATCTGAAAAATAGAACTTTAAGTTATCACGCTTTTTTTGGACCAGGGTGATTCATGACGAGCTTGCATTAGAACTTTATGGAGAACAACTGGATATATGTTTCTGAAACTTTGGGGATTTAGGTTTATCAATATGCTCTCTTTAACTAAAATAATCACATATTTTTGTCATTTCCGGTTATGCCGGAAGTAGCTGCCAACTTTCGTTTTTTAAATACAACATGACAATTTTCATTATATTTTTCGATTAAAAGTTAAATACTAAGCACATTTTATTGAACATGTTTTTGCCAGACTTTGTTAATTTTTGACTGATATCTGGACTTTTCGTAATTATTTGGCAAATGCATGACGATGAAAAAATCCATATAATTTTTTCACCTTAGCTCTTGGACTAAAAAATTTTTCTCACCGAATAGCTAGAAGATCATCAAGTCTCAGAAATATTTCAAATTCGGCAGAAAATGTACAGGGTGGTCACAAGTCAAGCTTCATTGTAAAAGAATCCTACAATTAAATCAATTAAATACTTTATTATTTTAAATGGTTAATTTTTGGTCCATTTGATGGCAAATTAGTTGTTCTTTATAAATAGTATTTACTGTCCTATACCTATATCAAAGCGTTTTCTCAAAAAATCCAATTTTATTTCGAAAATACTATTTGTTCAAGTGTGCTATGAAAACAATTGTACTTAGAGGCTGTATACTGATGTCTATACGGAGGAAAAGTGATTGATTGCTTGAAAATACAACGTTCTAAAGCGTTTCTTAATTGAATTTATAAATAAAATGCAGTTGATTGGTTTAAATTGTTTTAAATTTAATGGTTTAAATATTATTTTTTTTAAAATAGCAAGGAAACAAGGTGTTACACTTTAAATTCATTAATTAAAAATGTATTTGAAAAGTATACCTAATATCTTTTGATTTTATCTTTAAAATCTGTTCGAAATGATTGCCATTTACTTTCAAGCATTTATGTATTCCTTTCATCATATTATTTCTTGTAGCATTCCTAACTTCTTGTGCAGTGAGAGATTGAAATGCTGCAATCACCCATTCAATTAGATGTTTCTTCAGTATCTCTTCAGTACGTCAGTATAGAGCCCCTTAGTACAATTGTTTCCATAGTACACTTGAACAAATAGTATTTTCGGAATAAAATTTAATTTTTTGAGAAAACGCTTTGATATAGGTATAGGACAGTAAATACTATTTATAAAGAACAACTAATTTGCCATGAAATGAAACAAAAATATACAGGGTGTTCCATTTAAAATTAAAAAGTTTTTAATGATTGAATTGATGAAGCCAGAATTGTGACCACCCTGTACATTTTCTGGCGGATTTGAAATATTTTTCAGACTTGATGATCTTCTAGCTATTCGGTGAGAAAAGAATTTTATTCCAAGAGCTAAGGTAAAAAATTATATGGATTTTTTCATCGTCATGCATTTGCCAAATAATTACAAAAAGTCCAGATACCTCAAAAACTAACAAAGTCTGACAAAAACATGTTCTATAAAATATGCTTAGTATTTAACGCTTAATCGAAGCATGTAACAAAAATGACCATGTTGTATTTAAAAAACGGTATCCGGTATAACCGGAAATGACAAAAACATGTGAATATTTTAGTTAAGCGAGCATATCGATAAACCTAAATCCCCAATGTTTCAGCAACATATATTCAGTAGTTCTCCATAAAATTCTAATTCAAGCTCGTCGTGAATCACCCTGTATATGGGTAAATATTTTACTGAAGTACAGTATACATATAATACAGTATAAGTCAGCACAAGAATGAAATTCCTTATTTTATTCGTATAAGAGCAATGGAAGCCTTTGATGTACGATTGCAGCACCCTGTATGCATGTGGTTCTTATGACTACTATCAACGTAAGTTTGGGTTCTTATGTAAGTGCAGTTTAGATATTATAAAGTACAGCTAAAGGACAAATAATCAAATATCTTTATTTATCAAGATTTTTATATAAATAAATATATTATCCATGGTAACTCTTAACTGTTTATCATGGACAATTTCGAATAATGAGATGCTCCATCGATCACCGCTTAAACTATTCTGACAAATGTCTACACCATTGGTCATTGGTATTGTCGGAAATCGGATGCTTGTCGCCCCGGCTTTACGTTCCAGCAAGATTTATTGGCACTTCTGCAAATTAAATAAACATCCGTATCGCGTCATTATCGGAAACTTAATTTTTTGACATTTACTGATTTAAATTGCTTTTCATTGTCATTTAAGGGCCTCAAAAAAAAGGCCACACAAAAGAATTTTTTATGAAAGGAAATTTATTAAAGACCGTAATTGCATACACAAAGCTTGAAGCTTTTAATGTTTGTGATTATTTAGGAGCAGAGTTTAATTTGCCATATTCGCTGAAAAATGAGGAGAAGCAGAACGGCCGTAAATTAAGAAAAACATTATATCAAGTGCAAGCAGAAAACGCAAGTAGCGATAATTAAAAAACTGTTTTTGCAAAACAATTTATTTTAACTAATTAAAAACAGTTTTGTTAGGCGCCACTAATGAATCGTTAAGTAAAAAAGAAGGCTTCACGCTGAAAAATTACCCATCTGGGAGTTGGGAGCATTATATTAAATGATTAAGTAACAAGCTTTTAAAACAATTACCATATTAAACATCTATTGATTTTCGGAGCTTTTAAAGATTAAATGAATATGCATTAATGATGATTAAAACGCTCCTTTAATTCTTTTTAAATAATTAAACATCATTGACGGAAGAGCCCTTTAAAAGGGTTTAATTTGTAATTTAAAGATTTTTACAGTGTGGTCGGTTCGGGTACGATGTAAATAGAGACAAAATAATAAAATTCGTAATTTCAAAAATCATCCTACAGAGTCATACCCTGAAGGCTCTCTTAAGGATAATACATATTGCCGCCGAATTGAGAAAAAGACACGAAGGAATTTTTTGAAGCGGAACGTACGTACATTATACCATGATATGAGTGGAGTACGTAGCCCGAAACGTCCGTCCGTTTAGTAATTGACAGGTAACTCTAACGTTCTCCTTATTTGCGCGTTTTTACGTGGGACATTTTTTGGCAACCCCCGTATAACCAAGTTTCCCCTTAAGTTTTATTTGAATTTAATTTAATCAGATTATTAAGTAGACGGCTATTTTTTGGAAATTAAATTTTGTAACCATTTTTAAATTCTATCCAGAGATGAATTCCCCACCCAGGAATTATTTATTTAGAGCCAATCTAACTTCCTTAATCATTACATTTTGAATATATGTGTGAGGGCTGGTCGACACTATCAATAATGTCGCCAGTCTTGATATTCAATGAAAAATTCATCATAATTTAGAGACGCTCCTACTTAAAGTATTTTCGAACGCAATTTTCTCGGTTATGGTTTTTCGAATCGAATAGGTGTTTTTTGTCAGGGATGCCAGGCAATTAAGGCCATTGCCGACTTGACACGCACGTGTCAGTCGGTCTTGTGTGGGCCCACCATCCTTTCCCCGCTAACTGGAAGCTGTCAGCAGTCCACCAGAGCAATTGAAGAGATGATGGCAAATTTGTCATAAGAAAGAATGATTGATTTTAATTTAAAAGTATAGTTAGTTGAACGTAGGACGAGGCCTAACTGTTGTTGAAGCTATACTTATTGTTGTTGTATTGGCTCGGGCGCATCCAATGAATATAATAACAATGAACATTATTATATTGGAACACGGAGGGCTAGTTTTAATTAATTTTAAGTCTTTGTTTTGAGGGTTGATTTAAGGGTTAGTCTTTGCGTATGTCGAGTAGTTAATTATTTACAATTTATATACAATCAGAATTAACCTGAACTATCATTCAATTGTTTCAACCAACCTATCCTTCATCTGTCACGTACTCTGTTTAAATTTAGATTTATTTTCATGATTTACAATATAAAATAAACCTAAGCTAGCATTTTGTTCCCAACTAAAAGGATCTCAACTACACTAATATTTTCCAAAAATAATTATAACTCGCGGTAGGGACCACTAATACTAACTACGATATCGTGGCATTATTTATACTCGCACGGACAGCGACGAGTTTTCGTAAATCAATTTTAGTTGTTATTTAGACTCGCACTAAAATTCACGAGTGTTCGAAGATATTCCAGAGTTATTTATACTCGCACGGAAACTACGAGTGTTTAATGACAGTTCAGATTTTTTTAAACTAGCCGGAAACACGTTATCGGAATTCTTGATGTAAAAACACGCTGAAACCTGTAGTCACCATTGCGGCTCCCGTTTTTAAAAATAAAATCGCGAGTAAGCACGGTTCTGGGATACCAGAAAACCGACTAACTTCTAAAACAATTTTTTATATCATCCCTCCCAACGCTACATTGCGTCATTCTGAAACCATCTAATCTCTTGCCGGCGACGCCCGTAAATCCGTTCTCATGATTTTTGCTGACGAAGCATATTGAAAGATTACGTCAACCTTCGATCCAATTTCCTTATTCAATTATTTAGAATAATTTGACGGAAAATAAAATTCATTAATTTTCTGGAATTGGAAAAAGCCAGTTTAACAACAATATCAACAACAATGGTAACAAAACAAAAAAGAAGAGTTAGCATAATATTTATAAAAATAGCATGGTGTTCCAAGTATGGGAACGGGGCCCCCCATAAGGGCTACAGGCCCCCGGGCGTGCACCCGTACGTTGATACGGTAATCACTATCGTCAGTTAGTTACCACCACTGGATAGATACGTTCAAACCCGATTGAGTCAGGAGAAACTATGGAATTATATAATTATGAAACTTTAAATCGTTATCGCGAAATATAGAAACTGTACCGAGACTCCTTTTTTTTATAAATTTACACACATTTACAATATACAGACATCTCAAACTCTCTAAGAGAATAAAGAAGAGAAGTCTGATATAGTCTTGGTTTTTTATAAATTACCCTTAGTATATGATTTTGAACAATATTCAGCGGCTTCTGCAGTGACACCCAGGTTTCATCCGAGAAAATGACCACCGTATCATCAGCATAGGAACTTCTTTAAGATGGGAGTTAATATATATTAAGAGAATCGAACCCAAAACCGTACCCTATGGTATGCCCATTTTAAAGCTCATTGGATCACTCAGAACATTGCTGATTTTTACTGTCTGACTACGGTGGCTGAGGTAAGATTCAAGAAGGCCCAACACAGGACCCCTCACCCCATACCCTGGAAGAACATCCAACAAGGCGGCGTGAGGTACCTTAACCAGGTCCAAGTATACAGCCAAAGTTTTGCAATTCATGTTCCATGTAACATCAACCACCATGTGTACATAGCATCATTAGTGCAGGCACCATCCGTAAAAGCAAACTGGTTAGTCATTGCTTTATAGCAGCGTTTAGGGGTCCGCGAATAGCTAAGTGGGGATAAAATGTCACAAAAACAAAATATCATAATCGACTTAATGCCGAACCAAATATATATGCAGCTTCCTTCAAATTAAGCCCAACATAACATAGCTGCGTGGAAGAAGAAGAAAGCAGAACTATCCATCTCACTAAGTACATTTGCTGCAGCCAGTGATATATTATTCAGATTATGGCTTATTAATTCTTTTTGATTTGTGAAAAATAATAAGATTCGAATAAAAATTATTTTTAACTAAAGGTAATTAGTTAGGCATCACTTATCCCTGAATTAATTCTGTACTAATGTAGTGAGCGGCTGGGGGTCCACAACAAAGTTCTAGTATCAAAAGGGGTCCGTGGTCAAAAAAGTTTGAGAAACGATGCCTTTATAGCATTTTCTAATATTTTGATAAAGTTATTAATTCGACTTATTGGACGATAGTTCATTATATTAGTTTCATGACCTGTCTTGAATATGGGAGTAATACCGATGTCTTAAAATAACGTGGTATTGTGCTAGTCTTAAATATTATATTAAAAATATGAGCAATATAGTTTAAAAAGATTTTTATGAAATTTTTTAATTATTCTGGTGGATATACTATCCATTGCGGGCACAATTATTTTTTTGGGATGAGATATAACTAATAAGTTCTTTTTCATTGGTAGGTTTAAGAAACATGGAACATTTACTATTATATAACAATTTTAGGGGGAAAACAGGTTTTCGAATATGTTCCGCCATTTTACTGCCAAAGAATCATTACAGAAATTAACAGTTTCTTTGTCATTTTTAAATGACTCATTATTATCTAAAATAACTAACCTTTCACTTTAACTACTGGGATTTTCATATTATTTTTGTTATTATTAATTTGGTCTTTGTAATATTTGTTTTTAGTCTTTATAATAATTTTCTTAATATCATTCCTACACTTTTTATATTGTTCTTCAATGACATGGTTATATTCATTTATCACCTGTTTTTTAAAATTATCCCTAGACTTTATGGAGTTGATAATACCCAGGGTTATCCATGGTTTAATTTTTTTAACTGCCTCCTAAATTCTTTTGTTGCTGTTGTTGTTGAAGTATCAATAAAACCGCGCAGTGTATCCATAAATATACGCGTTGCAGATTCTGAATCCCCATATGATAGAAACTTGTTCCAGTATTAATTTTTTTTAAAGTTTTCTAATTTATTGTAATCAATTGGTTTTATACAAGTTTCTGTGTTATTAGCTTTTTGTGTTGAGAATTTGGTGCATCATCTATCACATTAACTAAAATTGGCAAATGATTTGTCAGAAGATGATTGATTTATACAAGATTCATATTTTAAACATGCGTTGTTTTTGTTTAATTTTTAGGACAATATGATCAATACAGCTTTGAGCATCATTCGCACATCTAGACCATCATGGCAGTATATTCAATGGTTAAGTCAGTAATGCTCTTAAGATTCCTTGACATTAGCAGTCAAGTATTTATCAAGATTTATTAGGAATGAATCAACATTATAATTAAACAATGAAATTTGAAATAGTTGCAATTAAATTAAAACACCCAAAAAGATTCCTTGATTTTATGTACTAATTTCTTAAAATTATAATTTCTAAGGCTTATGTAATCCGGCAAGATTTCGCGAGGAAAAAGTGGAAATATCCATCTTAAACGTAGCCTCTCAACCATAATTTGTCGGCTTTTTAAAGCGGATCCGCTTTGAAAGAAAACAGCGGAAGAAAATAAAACACGTGTCAGATTTATAGCCTGTCTATTGAATGAAATCTTCACGCCAAGTTCATGACTAAGGATGGATAAATGTTTCCGAACATAAGCGTCGTGCCGAGAAATTTTAGAAAAATATATTTGGAATTCTAGGCAAATAGGCTATAGATTTTACAATATTTATTATGGTCATTTTAAACCGCAACAATACCCGCGCAGACACGTGGTGGGGGAATTCGATCGCGTCGGACAATGGTAACGAACCGCCGAAGGTGGGAGTACGCGCAGTGGTTGAACAACATCATAACACGAATGTTTACGGCATCGTTGCATGTGTGATGCTTTTAGGTTCCTTGACGGTCGATTAAAAAACAATAAAGTACTAGGCTTCCTCTAGGACACTCAAGGAGTCACCCGCCTCAATATTATAAGTCATTTTCATCAGACTGAAGCAGCCCATCAGTAATTGCATAAAAAGGTGTATAAGAAGGCTACCATCTGCTTCTTGAAGAAGACAAATGGTTTTGGCTCGCCATTGTGAAGATCTATTACCATTATTTAGGCCATGAGTAATATATTTGCATTATTACTAAGTTGTCGCAATTTATTTATACATATCAGGATCTACTCGACGGTTAGGAGAGAATGACAATGACATTATAAATTGTGATGATCCCTACAATACAAATTTTTAAATATACTACTAAGCGCAGATAACTCTCCATTCATTTGAGGTTTTCAGGAGTTACAGGAGGATAATTTAAGTCGTGTGAAACATAAATCCATACCTTTTGATATAAAAGTCTAGTTAATTCATAAAAGCTTAGCATAGTAGGAAACAGGGGCCATTTTATATATAGGGTGCCCAAGATATGGAGGGCCTGTCCGGGTTTGGCGATGGGGATATCGTTAATGGTAACCAGTGGCGGCTCGTGACCTATGATAGAAGGGGTTCACCAATTACTTCCTAGGCGTTTTAAATGTAGAAAGAAAAAAAGTAATAAGAAAATGCGTTAGGTAAAACATATTTTTATTTATTTTTAATTTTACACAAGGAAATACAAATTTTGGAAAATAAGAAAGGTTTTCTTAGTATGTATAGCTGTCGGATCTTAACGTCGTCGCATCCAACCCTCGTAATAATATATATACTACCGCCATCTATGAGTTATCAAGAAAACCGAGTGATATATAATACCACTACGCCATCTACGGCTACGTCATTAGGCGCAACCAAGACGAGAACAATAGTTAACTATTTTATGACGAAAACGAATCAAGCCACGAGACTGACAAGTTGGTATTCTTCATATTTTCAGTGTTTTTTAGTTCAAATCCTTAAATAAAATGGTTTGAAATCATATCGAGTATCATTTATCGAAATACACAATATTTATCGACCCTAGAAAATAGTGCTTAAACGTAAAGTCCATTCTTCGGTTCTTAATTGTAGAAAATTGATCAATAACAGCCTCATTAAGTTTGGAATACCTTCTATAAATATTTTTTTATATATTTAATTTATAAACTTTCTAATAAAGTCCCAAGATTTACCCTTTGTGGTCTGCGTTAAATTAATTTCGGGTGTAGGTATTCCCGCATTCATCAATTCAATTTTTTGCTCCAAACTCAAAGAGCTAAAGTTATTTTTTAAATAGTCCACCGTCAACTATTCATTTTAACTTAATAAATATAAAATATTAAAACATACACCCTCGAATTTCTAACTAGATGCACGAACAGATAACAACGCGGTGCACACAAAAACTGTGCGCCTTTTCCATGTTAAATCGCCATAGCCCCGCTATCCCCCGCTGCCAGCCGCCACCTGTTACTACAGAGAAACTGCACTACTTAATCGCATCGCACGTGCGAGCAAGTCTCGTCTTAATCGTCATTTACTTCGACCGAGGCACGGTTGCCGGATCTATGCAGTTTAGTTTGACGGGATGATAAAATATTAGGGAGGGTCGGACTTTTTTAGTTTGACGCTACGATCAAATATTAGGGAGGGTCGGACTTTATACGATACGATAAATAATATTCAATGAATATAAATTAATATTTTTTATTCGTATTGTTTTGGGGGTGCACGTGCGCATGTGCTCCTGTGGAAGAACCGCCACTGATGGTAACAGATATAACTTCGATTAAATGAGGAAAACGTATCGCATTCAAAGTACTAAAAATATGCCACACAAAAAGTTCTAATAAGATGTTTAAGTTTTCAGTTATTTAAAGAACTGAAATTTTGGATTTTTAATTTAATTTTTTACCGGCGGTAATATTAAAGTTAGAACAAAACTGATTAAACATTCTCACAGCAACTTTCAATGAACCTAAAGATTACACAACAATTTTGTTTATACGACGTTAGGTTATTCTAAATTCAATGATGTACTACACTTTATTGTTTAATTACGTTTCGAGCCTGTTAATCATCTTTATGAAATTTTCAGGATACGGATTGTATTTTCCATGATTTTGTAAGTGTCAAATATTCAAAATAGGGGGGGGGGGGTCCAGTACTATAGGTACTATAAAACAGGATAATTTATTTACAATATCAAAAATAAAACTAAGAATTATTTAATCATCCAATAGGTTTTCTTTTCGATATATCGAGAATTGTGTTTATAAAAACAGAACTTTGAAACAGCTAGTTATTGAAGCCCTTCAAAGCGTGGAGATGTCTCTATTTGTTGTTTATTTTTCATATTTACTGTTTTGATATTGTTAATAAATTATCTTGTTTCATAATTATTCTGTGGTGCATTATTATAAAATAACTTTTAAAATATTAATTTTAAGTACCTACTGCAAAAACTATGGGAAATACAGGTCCATATCTTGAAAATTTCCCAAAGATGATTAAAAAGGTTCAGAACGTGATTAAACGATAATGTGTTGAATTTAGAACAAAACTGCTCACAAAATTTGACATTATAAAATCAGGGGTGAATTAGAAAAAATTAAGTTGGTGATGATTGCTTAAAAACGAAACGTCGTATGGAAGAAATTGCTGTGCAATTTTTGGGTTCTTTAACAGTTTCTGTAAGAAAGTTTGTGTGTGTGTAAATATATTTAATATTAACGCCGGAAAAAAATTGAATTAAAAATACAAAATATCAATTTCTTTTTTAAATAACTCAAAACTTTAACATTTTACAAAAACTTTTTGTGTTTCATATTTTTAGAGCTTTAATTGCGATACTTTTCCCTATTTAATCGAAATTGTGATCTCCATACAGGACCTCATTATTTTAGGCACCCTGTACCTATTTGTGATTAAAGAAGGTAAACGAACTTTGCAATAAACGATAATACTTGTTTGAAACATAATAATTATTTCTTTCAATTTCACGTTGATCAGAACTGATTTGTCTTGCGTTGTGTTATCATTGAATAACGAATGAATTACGCAATCAGGTTGATTGTATTTGAAGAGGTTGTTGGTAGGTTTTCTTTAAGATTTTTGAAAATACCTGTAAACAACGACAAATTCCCATTATCCTGCTTGGGAGAGCAGGTCAAATTAACCTGAAGACGCTAAAGACTGAAATAAAATACCATAGAGCAAAACAATTATAAATTAAAATGTCGCAAATAAATCTACACAAACACAAAATAAACGCAACAATTATGATCTAAAAATTATATTACGTTTGCGTATACGCATCGTCGTTAAAAATATGGAACTAATGATATGTTCCTGTACAAACAAATTCAAAAATAATAAGTATTTATGGGTTTAAAAGTAAAACACAAAGTTGAGCTTATTAATTTTCGCTATATTGATTGAAACTTAACATGTTTCGCTACACAGTAGCTTCCGTCAGAAGACAGTAGTTTCGTCAACAGACAAAATCTAAATAAAAGGTACAATAATATTTCTAGTTAAATAGGGTATAATAATTAGATTATAACCATTAAATCTATTAAAATTAGGGTTTTTTCCTTATCCATTTTCCTTTTAACGGGTTTATGGTAGGTATTAGTTGAATATGTAGGTCTAAAGCTTATTTCAGGTGAAGATAAGTAAAAATGGGTAAACAGTAGGTTATTTACATATTACATTAGGATTTTACAGCTTATTATGGTTGATACTAATTGAACAGGGGAGTTATTAAGACCTATTTGGTCATTGAGTAGTAATTGGGTATTTTTAAGTTTATTTATTTCCATAGATTCTAACAGATTTAGTTTAAAGCCTTTGTTTTCGATTTGTAATATTTTATAATTAGGGTCGAAATTATGTTGATTTTCGAGCAGATGGATAGCATAATTAGAATCTTTTTTTATCTTTGATAAAACTATTGTGATGTTCTTATTCTTTTTTTTAAATTTCTACCAGTTTGGCCTACATACGTTTTTGGGCAGTCATCACATGTTAGTTTGTAGATTCCTGATTTCTTATTCTTGTCTGTTCTGGTTTCATTGTTTCTGATAAATTTGCCTAAGGAATTGTTCGTTTTGTATGCGATATTGATGTTAAATTTATTTAAAAAATTACCTATCGATTTACTTGGTAAGCCAGTAAAAGTGATAACTTTGAATTTATTTGGAGAGTCTTTTACTTTTGGGTCAACTAAATCAATAGCTTTTTTATATGTTTTTTTCCTTAAAATCTGGTCGATTAAATTAGCATTATATCCATTATTAATTGCAAGTTGTTTTATTATAATTAATTCTTTAAGAAAATTTTCTTTATTTAACGGGAGTGTTACAAGTCTATGGATCATGCTATGAAAAGCAGCTAATTTATGATGTATGGGGTGGCATGAAGACATATGTATAGTGGTATCGGTGTGAGAAGGTTTGTTCGGAAAACTGAAAAAACATGCCTGTTATTCTCTCTTTTAATTTTTAAATCGAGAAAATTAATAGCCTCTTGTACTTCTTTTTCTATGTACTTCTTTTTCTATTGTAAATTTAATGTTTTTGTGTAAGCTATTGATATAGTCTAAGAAAAGGTTTAGTTGTCTATGGGTACCAAGAAAGCATGTTAATACATCATCGACATATCTATACCAATAAAGACATTGTTTAAAAAGGGGGTGATTACTGATTTGACTTTCCAAAAAATCCATAAATATTTCTGCTAGCAAGTGGCTAAGGGGGTTACCCATTATGAGGCCGTTATTACTTGTGTAGATATTATTATTAAATTCAAAATAATTTTGTTCGAGGCATACAGAAAGTGCATCGATTATTTCTTGTTTTGTAATTACATTTACCTTGTTTGAAGAGAGGAGTTTATTAACTAAATTTATTGTTTCTGTAAGGGGTATGCTTGGAAATAAATTTGTAACGTCGAAAGAAATTAGTTTGGCGTTATTTGGTATATTTATGTTTTTAATTTTCTCAACAAGGTCGAATGTGTTTTTTATTCCAAATTTGGGTGAAAACTGTGTGTTTGTTTTGATTATATCTATGAGTTTTTTGGAAAGTTTGTAAGACGGGACCAAAAAGAAAGAAACTACTAGTCGGATAGGGTAGTTAAATTTATGTAGTTTTAGTAGAGAGTATAATTTTCACCAAGTAACGGCTGACTCAATTAATTTTTCAAAAATAATAATTTAGAACCATTAGTTGTTTGAATAATAATTATTATGATATTCCTACCACAAAATAAATAATTCTTGACAACCCTCTGATCCAGCAACTTAATATCTGTCATTGCTTGTAAAGCGTAACAATTACACTGAGTGCAATAAAGTCATCCCCGTTTCTTAATTAGTGCCGCCTTATATATCTTCGCATTCATAGATACTTAAGCCTAAAAAATCCCTTGCTTACCACAAGATAAAGACAATGGGTCTTTGTGAAGTTTGGGGCAAAAACAGTATCCTCAGACTCAGCAAGGCGCACAAATCATTAATAGGCTGTACTCCCCCATCGTGTATTTTGCTTCCCGATTCCGTAAACAATGCCATGAAAAGGGAGGAGCGCATTGCGATTGTCAACTCGGAAAATTCATTAAGGGTATTTTTTTCAGGATGTTTTTTTTTATGCGAGAGAAAGTATATTATCAACTACACAGAAATGGTAAATTTTATTGTCTAAATTGTGAAACAAATTAACAACTTCCTAATTTGGACGTACATATTTGAATATTCGATAATTAATTAGGGTAGGTATGTCGCCTAATTGAGAAAAATACACGAAGGAATTTTTTCAAGCGGAACGTACGTACATTATACCATGATATGAGTGGAGTACGTAGCCCGAAACGTCCGTCCGGTTTGCGCTTAGTAATTGATAGGTAACTCTAACGATCTCCTTATCTGCGCGTTTTTACGTGGGACGTTTTTTGATAACCCCTGTATAACCAATTTCCCCCTTATAGTATTTTAGTTTTTAATCTTCCATCCGAAGGCGTATCCCCCCACCCAGGAATTGATTATTTAAAACCTATCTAACTTCTAAGCCTTTTTAATTTAAATTTTGAAAATATAAGAACTGGTCGTCACTATGAGTAAAGTGGCCAGTCTTAGCAAGTAATGAAAAAACGATAGCAATATTGTGAGGTAAAAATAGAGGCATATTCTATTTTTACTCATATCTTGTAAAACAGTTTGGTTTATTATTGTTATAATATTATTTGACATTGGTTCTGATTTCAATATCACGATCGATGGTCAGACGTGCTAATGATGTTATTAGTTATAATAATATAACAATAACAAGGACATGAACCTTATGGGTTAAGGTTGTAGATTAAGTAGTTAAGGTTATAATAAGATAATATAAGGATGATTGTAACAGGAGAGAGAAGAATCAATACTCAACCCTTTTTTGAGTAGGTTGTTGATATTAAGACTGATCAAAAAATGTAGTTCTTTTAAAATATACCTTTAGCATGGCTAATGTCCGCTGATGTTTTATTACGAACCAGCAACATCTATTACATGGCGATCCTGCCAGTGGACTTAGTCATGCAAGTCCAGTATTAGTGAATAAAAAGTTTAGTTCAGTGAAAGTTGTGCAAAAATGGGAAGTGTAAGGCAGTTAATTATGAAGGGGTCATACCACAAGCCCTTCAATGGTAAACATGTTACTGCAACTATACGTAAAAAGTTTAATAGAAAGCAGAAGAGTTGTAATATCCAGACCATGTCCACGAAGGCGAATGTACGTGTGAGGCCTTTGTTGAAGAAAGGTGAGGCAAAAAGCCGCTCGTACTCAACGTGGGACTAATGGCTCATGACGTTAGGGTTAATGGAGACCCGAAGCATCTGATAAAATTTTGAAAGTGTTAAAGGACTGTAAGTTAGATGATACCTTGTATTTATAACGTGTTTGTTTTTTTTTTTTAATTTTATTTTAAAGATGACTCGAATTTTTTTAAATTATTTGATACTGGGCGAAATTTTTGGCTTCTCGAGTATGGCACCGAGGATGTGACAGCGACTGATTGATGGCATTGAGTTAAGCGATTGTTTTTTTTAGTAAAATTAAACCGAAAGAAGTAATTTTATGTAATTAAAATTTTATTGAAGTGTGATAAAATAGGACTCCATATAAAAATTTTCGTCTTTAATAAGAAATATTTAATATATTTTTTTTATTTTTCTATGAACCAGGATTCTTGAATGAAGTTAGCTTAGTGCATCGTTGTGAGACCTGCGATTCAAATATATTAATACGGAATATAAAAATCAGAATTCTCGATCGGCGTTAGCCTTAAGTGCATCGTTGAGAGAACTGATATCCGTATGTGATGATGATTCATCACTTATGTATATTATACATATACATATTTGCAAATTAATTGCAATAGAAGACGAAACAATTGAATTTATTGTTATTATTTTTTTCAAAGGAAGTTGATTCTTTAGAATTAAAAATGCATATTCAGCGAGTAATTTGTAACGTGAATAATAACTTAATGGCATCAAGAAAGTAAAAGAGTAATAATATATTGTAATTGTGGAAATGTAGGTTTAGAAGTTATAGTCGATATTTTTAGAAGTTATAGTCGATATTTATAGAAGTTATAGTTGATATAGAAGTTATAGTCGATATTTATAGAAATTATAGTTATAAAAGTATAATTATAGAATTATAGTTAGAGCGCACACATTTAGTTAGTGCAGCGTATATATGTATATATATATATATACATAGGTCTAAAAAAAAAAAAAAAAAAAAAAAAAAAAAAAAAAAAATCAAAATTCTAGACCCTTGATTTTTTTTTTCCTTTCCCAAGGGAGGTGTGAGGTAAAAATAGAGGCATATTCTATTTTTACTCATATCTTGTAAAACAGTTTGGTTTATTATTGTTATAATATTATTTGACATTGGTTCTGATTTCAATATCACGATCGATGGTCAGACGTGCTAATGATGTTATTAGTTATAATAATATAACAATAACAAGGACATGAACCTTATGGGTTAAGGTTGTAGATTAAGTAGTTAAGGTTATAATAAGATAATATAAGGATGATTGTAACAGGAGAGAGAAGAATCAATACTCAACCCTTTTTTGAGTAGGTTGTTGATATTAAGACTGATCAAAAAATGTAGTTCTTTTAAAATATACCTTTAGCATGGCTAATGTCCGCTGATGTTTTATTACGAACCAGCAACATCTATTACAATATGAACCGTTCCTAATTAACTATTTTCGGACGCGATTTTTCTTTGCTTCAATTAGTATTTTCGATTTTTCGGTGCTATGTCAACGATGCCAGGCGTAATGCCATTGCCAACTTGACACGCACGTGTCAGTCGGTCTTGGGTGGACCCACCATCCTTTCCCCGCTAACTGGAAGCTGTCAGCAGTCCACCAGAGCGCATGAAGAAATGAGGGCAAGAATTTTTGTCATGAGAAAGAATGATTGATTTAATTTGAAGTATAGGTCGAGGCTTAACTGATGAACAAACCCAGACTATACTTTTGTTGTATTGGCTCGGGCATGTCCAATGAATACAATAATAATGCAAGTTATTATATTGAACACGGAGGGCTTTTACTTATTTCATTTTAATTGTCTTTGTCTCTGGGGGTTGTTTCAGGATTAGTCCTTTCGTCAGTTGAGTAACGCGACCCGAAGTACTCGTAGTTAATTATTTACATTTTTATGTACAGTGAAAATTAACCTACACTAATAAGGGGTTCTCAACTTAGGCGAAATCAACCAACCTGTCACGTACTCTTACTTTAACTTTGATATTTACATTTTTGTACAATAGAAAACTACCCTAAGCTAATATTTTTTCTCAACTAAAGAGATCTCAACTACCCTATAATGTCCAAAACTTTTTGAACCGCGGTAGAGGCTTAGTAATACTAACTTAAGATATTTCATTATTTTAGGACTAATAATAATTTTAGTTACCGTCACTTCTTGTAGAATATTTTCAGTAACCATTACTTATTCCGGACTCCGGAATATTTTTTAACGTCACAATCGGGTGAATTTTATTTCCAGTTCAGACTTATTTATACTCGCACGAAAGCCGAGTGTTCGAAGATATCGCAGCATTATCTATACTCGCACGGACGGCTACGAGTTTTCGCAGATCAATTTAGGTTTTATTTATACTCGCCCCCAAAATACACGAGTGTTCGAAGATATTTAGGTTCTTATTTATACTCGCACCAAATCACGAGTGTTTGAAGATATTCCAGAGTTCTTTATACTCGCACTGAAACATACGAGTGTTGGAAGAGATTCCAGCGTTTATACTCGCACGGAAACTACGAGTGTTTAATGACAGTCGAGTATTTTTTAAACTCGTCGGATACACAAGTAGTTGAAATTAAATTTTACTGAGGGAAAGATCCGCGGGTGACTATGCTCGGAATTTTTCGGTGACGAACACTCTGAAACCTGTAGCCGAAATACGGACCCCCTTCTTACGTAAAAGAAAAAAATTATAAAACGAAACCGCATTTGAGTATAGGACTCTGGAAACCTCAAGCCGCGTGCCCGAAGAAACCAAAACATCCACTAACTTCTCCGCTACCTCCTGCCGCGAAAAAAAAACCGTTGTAATAATTTCTTGCTGATGTGACTAATATATTTGTCTTAAAGAAGCCCGTATAGTTTCTTTGTTAAAGATTTTATTGGAAACTCTCAAAAATCATTACAAGGAGTTCCTATGAAACACTACTGCTAGGAATTCGCGTAATTAACTTACGAAATGTTTTCTCTATTACACCTTGTTAAAATAAACCTATCATTGCATTTAACTTTTTGAGAAAAAATCTATTTTTTTGCTTATATTTTAGTTAACGCCATCTAGCGGCGGCGACGGCAAAACTCGAGGATGCAAAAACAAAAGCGCAGTTTGTAGGGTAAATAAACCCCTCTTAAACAAGACCAAATTGGAGAAACAGTAGATATTTTTTTTTTAATTCCCCGCCCCACCACCTTATTTTACCAGATTGGAAAATATATAAAGATTAAAATATAGATATTTTCGATACCTCTCAATTAGTAAAAACACAAAGAAATTCTTAATTTTAACCTGGGGCACGATTGTTACGTCCCCTTGCGGATATTTTACAAATTCGAAAATAGTTTCCAGCATTTTCTCTTGGGCACCTTTATTAGAAATAAAACCCGGATGCTCTACCATTATTAGTTTTTGAGATATGGCCGGCGATCATTCTTAGTTGACCACCCGGTACATATTCAATTCGTAGTTTAATTATTCTCATTAATGGACCCTATAATTCCGAGATATAAATTACTCAATTTTATTTCTTTGGTCTACAGTATTGCCGTTTAAATTCAAAAGGGCGTATCTAATGAAAATTTTATTTTGAAATACATCGATTATGTATGTGGCTTCCAATCTTCAATTATGCACACATTTGTAGTTAAAAACGTATTAATAGGTTGTGGCAGCAGATACTGATAACAGATATTTAGATGAGCTTATTCAAGTCACGTTGCTTGAATGTATAAGTAACTTTTGACGACATATGCAGATACGCCCCTTTGAATTAACAAGGCAGAGTACCTTTGTCATATTACCCTAGTTTACCTGTGAAATATTACGCGTATTTTAATTGTCGCAATGCAGATTTACGACAATATATTTATATTATATTAAGGGCCGATAATTAAATGTTTCCTTAAGTTAGATCTGAGCTAAGGAAGCCTTAACGTTATGGTAAACCTTAAAAAACTATGACTTAAATTAATTTGATGGTCAATTGACGCGTTAAGTGGCAGATTAAAGATCTATTGCTTTAGATGAGAGTTAAAGAGAACTTTAATATGCTGTCAAACTTGTGTTAAGGATGACTTATGTCATTCTGTACCTTAAGGTGACTTTGAAATATCGGCCCTAAGGGCCGGTATTTGAATGTTATCTTAAGTTAGACCTCAGCTAAGGTAACCTTAACGTTATGGTAAACCTTAAAAGAACTATGTCTTAAATTAATTTGGGGGTCAATTGACGCGTTAAGTGGAAGAACAAAGATCTATTCCTTTAGATGAGAGTTAAAGAGAACTTTAAGATGCTGTCAAACTTGTGTTAAGGATGACATGTCATTCTGTGCCTTAAAGTGACTTTGAACTATCGGCCCTAAGGGCCGGTATTTGAATGTTATCTTAAAAGAACTATGTCTTAAATTAATTTGGGGGTCAATTGACGCGTTAAGTGGAAGAATAACGATCTATTCCTTTAGATGAGAGTTAAAGAGAACTTTAATATGCTGTCAAACTTGTGTTAAGGATGACTTATGTCATTCTGTGCCTTAAGGTGACTTTGAAATATCTACCCTAAGGGCCGGTAATTTGAATGTTATCTTAAGTTAGACCTCAGCTAAGGTAGCCCTAAGGGCCGGTATTTGAATGTTACCTTAAGTTAGACCTTAGCTAAGGTAGCCTAAACATTATGGTAAACCTAAAATGTTATGTTTTAAATTAATTTAAAGGTCAATTGACGGGTTAAGTCTAAGATTACCACGTTCTTATAGATCTATTTATTTAGATGAGAGTTAATAAGAACTTTTGTATACTGTCAAACTTGTGTTAAGGGTGACTTAAGGCATTCTATGCCTTAAGGTGACTTTGAAACATCGGCAATTACACCCGCGAAATCAATGTGTTTTAATAAGCAATCAGATAAAGTTTAGCAAGATTCAGTAAAAGAAAAATATGATATCAAATTTACTAGAGATAATGAATTAAACGAAAAATTAAAATGATTAAATGAAGATAAAGTAATTAATAATAAATTTTAATTAACTACTTATAGAAATAAGCTAATAAAGTAGAAGGAAGTAGAATGTCATAAAAAGTAAACTTTATTTTTAATTGTTTTGTTACAGATCCTCCTATTGTAGACCTAAATCTTGGGAGTACACTTAACGCTGACGATATTAAGGAAGGAGATGATGTATATTTTGAATGTAAAGTCAGAGCCAATCCACATTGGAGACGTCTCACATGGTTGCATAATGTAAGTATATATTGACCAACAGTGTATCACAGGATAACCGAACTTATAGGTGTAAAGACAAAAAATTTTCGAATTAAAATTTGATCATTGCTTGATTAGATAATAAAATTTAACATATTTTGATTGTTAATAAATCAAACCGACCTTGACTGAAGCTTTATTTCTATTTTCTGTCTGGGTAAAGTAACTCTACACAAAATATCGACAAATTTTATTAAGAAAAGTTGCTCAGAATTCAAAATCATGCAACTATGCCGAATATAATAACATTATCACCCTACATTATTTTTTTTCTACATTTTGTAAAACCTCTAAACAGAAAAAAATTTGTTCATGGTATTGAATAAATTTATTAGAAAAAATTATTTCGGGAAATAACATTTGATGACCAAATTTTATTTCCTAGGCTAAAATGACATTCGCTGAGGAAATTGAAGAAATTTCCTAACTATTGTATGAAAGGCAAAAAAACAATGTACGCTAATGATTATTAAATTCGATATCCTTCCATGATTATGAATTCTGAGCACCTTTTCGTTATAAAATGTTTCGATGTTTTGTGTCATTTACACCTATACTTAAATTTGCTTATCCTGGCACGCACTATACAGGGTGTGTCTTAATAACATGCTAATATTTAAGGAGGTTATTCTTTGGTCCATTTTCAGAAAAAAAACTTCATATGAACATATGTCCTAACCGTCTCTCTCGTCTCCAGATTTGCGGGTTTGTTCGAAACAAACCCGAAACCCTGTATTTGGTTAAATAATTATGTCAAATATAATATACAATATAGCAACCAAAATATTATTATAATACAAGCAACGTTATAAAAATGTATATTTAGAAATTTCAGAAAGTAAAATTCATAGCAAGGTTTATCTTTGTTTATAGACTTTCTATTTTTACCAGAATATAAAATGGTTCAGTAAAATACACAACAAATTTTCTTTTCGGGGAGTTTTTTTTCCTTCAAGCACAGACGTTTTTCTTTTATTTCATTCTTGGAAACCTAATTATAGTAGATGGATGTCGGTGACTTTATCAGTGTGATATTTAGTCATTTGTGTGAAAAACTCACAAAAGAAAAATAAATTGAGTAAGTTAAGACTAGGAGACGGGTTGATCGTGAATTTCTTATGCTACACTCGTTCATAATTGATAGAAATGCATTACGACGCATCTTTTGGTAGCTACCAGAAGACTACAAGGGTTTTATCAAGGCTGAAATGTTGGGTAGAGTTGAAATATTTCAAGGTCTTTTTAAATGTCAATATATTGCGGGTTTGTTCGAAAAGTCTTATATCTAACGAAATAAATATCTTAAGCCACTACGCGATTTACAGGCAGGTATTGACCACCAAAGAAATTATCAATAAAGGACAAATTCAATAATAAATTGTTTATTCATGGCTTTTTCATTTTCAAACGACAATAATAAAGGAGTACAAGAATTAGACCGATAAGTAGATTATTATAATTTTTCCTGAAAACCGCATAATACTGAAGTAGACACCGTCGGTTCAGATAGCTGCTTCCCCTACACTACAATTCGGAACGACATAGCCAGTCAACGACAGGCCCGTCGTTCCGAAAATCCAACTAGGAGAGAAATTTGAACCGAATGGAGTATGATGAGTTAGACGATGACGATTTTCAATTTAAAACAATCCCAAAACTAACATTGAGAGTTTAAATGACAAATGGTTATTCTTTTACTGCCTGAAATTAGTAAATTAATTTAAATTCGATCAAATTTTAGGACCCATTTTGATGTCAAAATGAGTCCATACCAATTTGCGCTCAGGTTTGTTTCTCCGCGATGATATTTATGAATAAAATGTTTCCTTAAGATTTATTTAAGGGGCATTTGTAAGGTTTGTCTTTGCAGTTCAGTTCAGTTGCGCGTAGTTGAGTTCAGTTTTGCCGGATGTCGTTCGACGTGAACAAATGAAATCATGCCAGGTCATTTATAAAATCTGCGGCGAGGCGGTTCGTTCGAGTCAGTTCAAGTACGCTGACAAACGGTGAGCGACGTTGAGAGATAACAAAATCTTATGTTTTGTCGTTGCCATTGCAGTTCGACTTTGAACCAATAGAATGCAAAAGGGGAATCACGTGAGTGATTATTGACGCCATTTTCCAGTCTTTTTAGGGATATAAATTCATTTCTTCGTGCAAAGAGTACAGTTGATTTGTACTTATACAGGGCGTTATGGAAATGACGTATTATATTTAAATGAGTGTCTCCTGGGGTCCTAAACCCACGCGGTTACTCCTCGGCACATTCATATATGATCATATTACATTGCCAAGCTGTGTAATCAACAGATGTTCAACCCCAATGTTGCCAACTGTGTAGAAAATAACTTTAGATTCTTATAAAAATAATATTTAGTTTACCTAGTATCCAAATAGAAGTGAATCCAGGTGCCAGTACATAAGCAAGTAATCCAGGGCACAGAGACATCTTCAGGTTTTTGGTTCTCTTTCTATGGGAAAAGCTTTATGCTCATCACGTACCCTGATGATAATGTGGAACTGCATAATAAGCTTATACCCACTAAACCCCATTCGGCCTCTTATATCCAATCTCTCGGAACATTTGCACTAAATCACTTAAAAAAACACACAGACACCCACGAGTTTCCAATTATTTTTTGAAGATATGCACTTATTAGATTACACAAAAGCAATAAATACTAACGCATAATTACATTTTACAATAACCTACCGTATACATAAAACAACAGCACTATAGGATACAAATTATTTCGCAATAGAAATTCAGAAATAATAAAAACGCTAATTTCTAATGGCCTAATCAAATTTATTAATCCTTTACTGAAGAAGAATGATGAAATAATTATGTTGATAGACCCTTCCATCCCTTTAAAATAAATAGTCTCGTCCAACCAGCGCGGTTGCCATTTCCGAGACTATCATTATAAAGAAAAGCATTGCAGAAGGAAATTCTTCATTTTATGAATATAACCTTATAAAACATCGAAAGTGTGGCAACGCTGCATTTTTAAGTATAAACCCCCAGTCAAGTAACAAAGAATATGCAACCGTTTCTGCTGATCAGATTCCTCCAAAATTAGCCGGCCGGTTTCATACTGCTGTTTCAAGCAGATTTGTGTGTTAAATTGTATGTTAATACTTAAACCCGAGTTTAAATTATTAAGTTTTTTGTTCTTTTCGCGACGGCAGTGCCCCAGTCCAGCAGTTCAATATTGATCGACGGAACCAACGTGTTATTTAGACAATAAGGGCGTACTCTTGTCTACACAGTAGCACTTTAAAATACTAATTCAGATTGAACGGTACTTAGATGTGTTCTGATTCGAAAACTATGTGATTTTATGATGTGAGTACTTGGTGTTTTTTATAAATTACGTTGGTTTTAAATAAGTCCGAAAAGGTAAATACAATTGCATTTTTTTTTCTAAAGGGTAAGTGGCATTTATAAACTTTTAAGTTGTCCAGATCTGAACAAATGAGAACATACCTGACAATTTAAAAACTCGAGTCAGTTCAAGTTTATAAATCAGAGATTATTTCCTAGCGAACTGAATTGAACGTAAAAGTTTATAATAATGTACCCTGAAAAATAAACAACTTGCAATCTGTCAAATGGTTATTGACTTTCTAAAGAGTTTACCCTGAAGATATGACAACACTGTTGACATATGTTGCTTTGTTTACCTTCCTGACAGGGGCATCACATGGTCATTTTTGGTTTGACATAAGGTCATGTACAGGGCATATTAAATTAAAGCGTCATTTTTGGATATTTTTCTTCAATTTGTTTTCATCTCAGGAATTGCCGATTTAAATATAATACGTCATTTCCATAACACCCTGTATAATAATTGTTGTGTTTCATTTATTATTTTGAAATGGAGTGTGCGAATATGCCACTTGAAGTAAAAAATTTCCACAAGCTATGGGTCGTGGCAGGTTGACCAATGAAAAGCACAACGACCGCGAACGACCAGCGAAGTTTATAAATCAGAAATTGTTACCCAGCGAACTACAACTGCGAGCGCAGCGCAGCTGAACTCAACTAAACTTAATACTTTATAAATTGTCCTTTAATGTCAAGCAAATGTCTGATAATGTTTTATTCGTATAAAATTTGACATTGACAAGTAAATATTGAGGGAACGCAATTGTTTAAATTGAATTCATATTTTTTCAAAAAATTACAAAAATTAACCCAAGAATATTTTCCATAAGAAAAGTATATCTCGCCCTTTAGAACGTTTTCGATGGTGCTCATGTGGTAAAAGTTTAGAAGGTAAATCGGCAGAGAAAACATGATAAGCAAAATATTTTAAGTGTCAGGAACCGTATTTCATATATTACAGCATTTTATACGTTGAACTCGCAAAAAGTAATCTAGCAAACATATTTCGATTAATATGGCACAACTGTAATCCATTAATCAAATACGAATACGAACGCAATATATTTTCATTAATGTGGATTCCACTATACGTCGAAAATTTAAAAAAATCAGTTTCGATGGAAACGAAATTCTGGCTTTTAAAATGGCATTCGTTTTGTATTGGTGAATTCAAAAGAGGAAAATATTTTTCTATATGCTGAATTTGTGTAGCAGGCTTTGAAAAATCTGCTACCACGCCATACATTTTTAAGAACCGAAAGTTGCAATATTAGTTAGAGGTGTAAAATAACTCATAACGTAATATAGTACAGGGTGTCAAACAGTCTGGAATATTGAAAATATTTCAAAACCTACTGAAAATTTTTTTGAAAATTTTAACGTATTTCGTCCATGGGATTTCGGAAATGGTAAGTGATACAAAGCTGCGTAATTATGAGCCCAATAATATGCCGCAAAAAAAAACAAAAAATAAATACACGGGCTATCAAAATATTTAAAAAAAAAAATTTTGTCGGTTTTTATTTTTTCCGGACTTTGTTCGAAGAGATGTCCAAAAAAAAGTCCACTTTCTCATTGATACTTTCTATTCTCAACAAGATGGCATCATCAGATCTTTAATGCGACGTTTCATCTTTGGGTCACCACCATCTATTTAACGTGTTTAAATACAGGCCTGGATTTTTTGTTTAAATTATGAAAGAGGAACTAGATCTATGTTCAGCGGTATACAACACTTACTGACCATCTCCATTAAAATAATTAAAATCTATAACGTCCAACCTGATTTATTTTGCTCAATTTGTGGCAGAAGCATTTGATCAAAATTGCCAGGTTGATGTCGTTTTCACCGATTTTTCAAAATCATTTGACAGATTAGATCATAAAATTTTACTTAATAAACTCAGTTCGTTTGGAATTTCAGATGGTCTTATAACATTTTTTCATTCTTACTTACATGAACGACAACAAGTAGTTGAGTGTGGTGGTCAGTCATCTGGGCAGATAGATGCTACATCAGGAGTACATCAGGGGTCCATTTTGGGACATTTACTGTTTGTTATATTCATTAATGACATAGTTAATTATCTGGACCATTAATAGTTTGCTTTATGCTGATGATAAGAAAATCTATGCTCGCATCCGTAACCTGGCGGACTGTGAAAGTCTTCAAGTGTCTATTGACATGATATATAGCTGGTGTTTAAATTCGATATAATTCGAAAATGTAAAACGCAATGGCTGGGAACTATTTTATTTCCAGAAGGTTATCAAATGATTGCACTGATATTCTTGTATAATTAAAACCCGATCCGAGTAATTTCGAAGACCTTTAAAATAATTTTAAATATGTCCTTTGAGTGCCGCTTCACAAGTAGAGGATGAATCCATATATTATTTTTGCTTTGCGTTTCTTCCGTGACCAATGGTAAACAATTATAGCATCTTCCACGTCTATAGTATTCGCTCCACACATCCGTCACGACTAGAGGGATGTTACAAAATACCCGTCTCATAGGTATTTGATAACAAGCATCAGCCTGGAACAGTCAATAACAGGTACACGATTTGAAATTTACCTGTTACGCTGTGTCAACCTAGTAGGGATGTGTTCTTTTACCACTGATGTATAATTTGTACTCCGAAAACAGCTTCCAGGAGGCACAGAGGTATTAAAGTTAATGGAACATGGATTAACAACATTCGCTACGCGGATGACACGTTCTTGACTGCCGACAACATACGCGACCTCCAATATCTTGTCAACGTAATAGGAGAGCACTGTAAAAGAATGGGACTAAAAATGAACGTCAATGAATCAAAATATATGGTTATTATTCGCCAACCAGACACGCTAAGAAATGCCGGACGGATCGCCATTTGAGCGGGTGAACAAATTTAAATATCTTGGAGTATGGATTACTGAAGAATGGACATCTGACCTAGAGATAAGATGTTGTATAGAGAACGCCCGCAACACATTCATGAGATTTAGATGCATCTTCACAAATATGGAATTTGACCTCAACCTGAAACTTCGATTCATAAAGTGTTACATCTGGTCGGTGTTACTATATGGCGTGGAGAGCTGGACATTGAAGGTGGCCACACTCAATAAAATAGCGGCCTTCGAGATGTGGATATAGCGCAGAGTGCTGAAAATCCCATGGACGGCTCGAGTAACCAACGAGGATGTCCTACGAAGAATAAACAAGGAACGTGAACTATTCCTAATAATCAAAAAAAGACAAACCGCATAACTAGGTCACATAATGCGAAATACGAAATACCAGCTCTTGCAACTGATCATCGAGGGGAAGATAGAAGGAAAGAGAGGAATAGGAAAGAAGAGGATGTCATGATTGCGCAACATAAGACAGTGGACCGGCTTACGAACAGTGGAAAGCTTAATACACACGGCCAGAGACAAAATACAAATGAGTCATTTGGTAGCAACCATTCATTAATGAATATGCACCAGAAGAAGAAGAAGCTTACCGTATGTTGTAGTTCAATGAGTAATGAAAATTAACATAGTCATATACTAAACATAGTCTTATTTAGTAGGTATGTGACAATTGTGACATAGTAGAACAAGAAGAAAAGTTATTTTACTAGTTATAGTAATAATAACTTAACGTAAAACATGTTTGTTTTATAGATAATTAATACAAAATGCAATAAGAACTATCAACAGAATGTTAAATAAATTATATGAAACAAAAAAAAAACATAACGAAACAAAACAAGATACTAAAAGTTAACAAGAAGATACCACTACTTAATAAATTGAGCTTTAACATTCAAAATAACATTTGTTGATAATATTTTCGGAATACGCGTTTGACGCTACCAAACGTATATCCGTTACTCTGTACCAATATAAAATTATCAATTTCAGTAATAATAACAGGTATTTTGTAACAGGTATGGCTCTGAAATAGGAGCAGCCATATATTATCAAAAAATACTGGTTTTTAACATCCCTACACGACTGGCCGATGGGCCGGATGTTTTAATTGGCTGCTTTTTTTTTATATGATCAAACACAAGCACCATAGGAAAAATCCTTTAAGGCACTCTGGCACTGGTGCGTGTGTGAATAAAGCGATTCACGTTGGTTGTGAATTGTTGAGAAAAAACGACCTCGGGAAGGTCGTTCCATAAAGATGAGGTCCTCCAGATGAAAGAATTCTTAAATATTGCAGATCGAAGAGTACTAAGCTTAACCACATGTGGATGGGCGGCAGTGGTTCGTCGTGTATTTCTGCTATTCGATGCTCTCGGCGGAATTAAGAGGGCAAGATCAGACGAGCATTTTCCATGGAAATATCTGTGAAAGAAAGTCAAATCACTAACCTGTCTTCGATGTTCTAGGTTGTCGACACTCTTCGTCAGCTCGCCGTCTCCGATCAGACGAATGGCCCTTCTGTCGATGGAATCAAGTAGCCGAAGATTATGTTTGGGTGTAGAGCTCCAGACATGAGAGCAGTACTCTAGTGATGGTCGAATCTGAGCTTCGTATAGTATCAACAGTTGTTGAGGTGTGTACAACTTTTTTGTTCGGAAGAATTTCTGAGAAGCTATCTTGGCGATTGCCACAACGTGCTCATGCCACGACATATTTCCTCCCAGATTGACGCCCAGCAAATTAATAGATGAAGCCAGTGGAATTGCGTGTCCTGCCATGACTATATCCGGTCTTGCAATGTTAACATTTTTAGAGCAAACTGCTGTCTGGGTTTTCTTAGCATTAAATTCGACTTGGTTACTGTCACCCCAAGAAAAAATTTCTTCCAGGTCTTTGTTGAGGCGTGATACTTCATGCTGTCTGCGAAGATGTGCATCGGCAACCGATGTTTGTGCATTCAAAGAGAAATATCGGGTTTTTAGTTTTCGCTAGAATGTCAATAATGTATAGTATGAAGAGGGTGGGACAAAATATGGATCCTTGAGGAATACCAGCATTGATAGTGAAGGTTGTCTGAGAGAAATACGTCAATCGCCATTAGCAGAGAACGGCCCTTAAGAAAGCAGAACTCACGTCAACAGAACATAAAAATGCTTTAATTTTAAAGCATATCAATAATGCCCTATATTTTTAATAAAGGTATAATGGAATTTTGGTGTACGAATAATAAAAGGAATACATAAATTTTAGCATATATGGTTTTGAAAATAATAAAACACAGTATCTGAAGTTACTTCGCAACATGTTTCATTCCCATGCCATATTAAAAATTTACGCACATTATTTATTCCCAAAGCGTTTACATCTTTATGTGTGCGAAAATTTGGGCGATATTTGTTGGCTGGATAAGGTAATAAATTTCATCTGGTCGTAAATATGGCACAATGGGGTGCATATAAATAATATTTGGTGACAAAATCTTTACACATCACATAAGATATTTAAGAAAGTAGAACATAGGGATGGAGTAAACGGCCCTCCTTTTCATTCTTTTTTGGCGTTCTTTCAAGCCTCATTAACTTTGTCGTATCTTTTTTCCCTTGATGATTTTAAATAAGCCTACTGTAAATATTATGAGGCCCGCCCGAATTAAATTTATTATAGCTAAGGCGGGAATGGAAACAATATTTAATATCTTCTAGAATGTAACTTTAAATATCAGCCGATCATTAACGAGTACCGGGTGGTCAACTTAAAATGGCCGCTCAAGGAAAAATGCTGGAAATTATATTCTTGTTTGTCCTGGTTTTTATTACATTTCGTTACGAAATATTTCGGTGGATTGGAACGGAAAAGTTCGTCGCTGGTCATTTGGTCACATGTGTAGTTTTTACTGCAGTACAAGTGCGTGGTTAAAAATGGACGATATTAGTAGATTCATTTGTACAGGGTGATCACGTATTATATCCCCCCATGTTAACCTTTTTATTTTACGTACTTGAGAAAAATTAAAACGATTGGTATATAAAGTTTTTAAAGTAGTATTTACAATGGACAAATATCATTTAGGTCTGTTGATTTACACGTAGGGTTGAACATACCTGTTTCATTTTATCCAAATTCTACCGCTCTTTTTTCCAAATATTCTCCTTCATTTGTATGTCTTTAAAAGTTTTTAATTTTTTTGTATACAGGGTGTCCGGGAACATGTGGAAAATCTCCCGGATATGAAGAAAACACGTGAAAAGAATACTATATAGGTTCATATAAACTTCTTTCGTATCGGCCTCGTCTTCGAAGATATGGGCTCCCAAAGAGCACCAATGGAAACAAGTTTTTTACTCATAATTATTGAACCACCTGGTATATTTCAATTATTTTTTAATACGATGTATACCAGGTAAGACCCGTCAAATTACTACCCAAGAAACTGTTGTGAATTACTCACAGCTGCAGGGACGGACTAGCTGTAACACTCATGGGTCCATTTATTTTACGCCCTGTATGATGCGAACTTTGGACAATGTTTTTTACATACCTTCAACTATTGGCTAAAAATTAAGTACTCTTCATTCATGTCGCTAATCCTAACCGTTTTCGAGAAAACGTAATTTTAATTACATCATATATTTGGCGTATCTCGGTAAGAGATCCATCTTTGTTCCTATGAAATGATGAAAGTCAAAATTCCGCTTTTTCATATCTAACCCGTGAGAAGATAGGGGGATCAGTGCAAATAAAATGACGTTTTCTCGAAAACGGTTAGGATTAGTGACATGAATGAAGACTACTTAATTTTTAGCAAATAATTAAAGGTATGTAAAAAACATTGTCCAAAGTTCTCATCATACAGGGCGTAAAAAAAATGGGCCCATGAGTGTTACAGCTAGTCCGTCCCTGCAGCTGTGAGTAATTCACAACAGTTTCTTGGGTAGTAATTTCACGGGTCTTACCTGGTATACATCATATTAAAAAATAATTTAAATATACCAGGTGGTTCAATAATTATGTGTAAAAAACTTGCTTCCATTGGTGCTCTTTGGGAGCCCATATCTCCGAAGAGGAGGCCGATACGAAAGAAGTTTATATGAACCTATAGTATTCTTTTCACGTGTTTTCTTCATATCCGGGAGATTTCCCACATGTTCCCGGACGCCCTGTATATGGATGGATTTTCTTTTACCCTCTATCTATCTACTTTTACTTTCTATCAATAATTTATCTTCTAAGGCACTAAACTCTAGTTTATGGTATTTTACACTCATAGTTAATAAAATAACAGTTCACAAAAATAAGAATCTGCCGCCGAAATACTCCGTTCAAATCCAAAAGGTTGGATACCGACGAAACTTTGTCAACGAAAAGTTATTCCGCTTGACGTGTGTCATTATTAAGTGACACTGGTTATCGGTTCTTTGTTTCCATAGTAATAACGATTTTCCACAATAATAATCTGCCCCCGAAAAACTCCGTTCAAATCCAAAAGGTTGGATACCGACGAAATTTCGTCAACGTAAAGTTATTCCGCTTGACGTGTGTCATTATTAAGTGACACTGGTTATCGGTTCTTTGTTTCCATAGTAATAACGATTTTCCACAATAACAATCTGCCCCCGAAAAACTCCGTTCAAATCCAAAAGGTTGGATACCGACGAAATTTCGTCAACGAAAAGTTATTCCGCTTGACGTGTGTTAAGTGACAAGGGTTATCGGTTCTTTGTTTTCGGATATATCACTAGGCATACTATGCTCTAGCCTACGACCTCGTATTTAAAGGTGCCTCGAAAAGAACCAAAAAATAAAACAGTTTAAAATAAAAAATACGATTTTAAATTGACAAATTAAATAAGGAATGTGTGCGGTGCCTCAAACTGGTAACAGGGCAAGAAAATCTGCGACAGAATAATGAATCGGCGTAATTAAACGCGCTCATTATTTTTATCGACTTTATTATTATTAATAAATCGGAATATACAATGCGCCTATTTTTGGTTATAGGGGGGCCTAGGCCCGTTATGCAATTCGGGGTCCCTTGTCACTTCAAAAAATGTTTATCCCTTAATAAGTTATGCAAAAGTAATTTATTATGATTTACTAATATCATACGATCACAAGTTAGTGTCGTCTTATATATCCTGTACATAACTGTAGGTTATTTCGTAAATTACTTGGTTGCATATTATGAAATAATAAATGTTGAGTAAAACCAACTCTACTTCAATCAACAGATCTAAATGAAATTTGTTCCCATTGCAAATACTACCTTAAAAACCTTGTATACCAATCGTTTTAATTTTTGTCAAGTACCTAAAATAAAAAGGTTAAGATGGGGGGACAACATAATACGTTATCACCCTGTACCAATGAATCTACTAATATCGTCCATTTTTAACCACGCACTTGTACTGCAGTAAAACCAACACATGTGACCAAATGACCAACGACGAACTTTTCCGTTCCAATCTACCGAAATCTTTCGTAACAAAATGTAATAAAAATCAGGGCTTAACAGTCATGACCAAGGTTAAAACTAAAATTTTCTTTGTGTGTTGACTAATTGAGAGGTAACGAAAATTATATATTTTCTAATACTTTTCGTCTTACATAAATTTTCCACTCTAGTAAAATAAAGTAGTGGGGTTAATCCAATTATTTTTTAAATAAGCTACGGTTACTCCGGCTGGGTAAACCGATTTTAACAAACTTGGTCTCCTTTAATCTTTTTAATAGCTTTATTTACCCTACAAACTGCGCTTTTGGTCTTGCATCATTAAGTTACGCCGTCGCCGCTAGATGGCGTTAACTGAAATATAAGCAAAAAATTAAGCTTTCTCTCAAAAAAGTTAAATACAATATTATTATTTTATGTTAGACTAGTTCAATAAATAACAAATGATTTAATAATAAACCACAAATAAGTGAACAAAATACAGAAACATTATTTCAAACTTCTGTTGATTCGGGATTTAAAAGAAAAGTAGGCGCTTGAAACAAAAAAATTATGGAGACGGTTGATTTGTTTCACATGACATTCCCATTGTGATCGTTTGAGAGCGTTTTAAGAGGTTTTCTATTTTCCAGAAAATATGGAACATAAATTTACAAATGCTGAAAAGTTTGATATTCTATTGCATGTTTTATTTTATCTCAAAAAAACTGTTATGTGGCAGTTAGAAGATGTTATTTGTGCTTAGAGAATAACGGAAATCATTTTGAACACCTGATTATGTAGTTCCTTACTTTTGGATACTGTTTTGGAATAATTTTTGTTCACTTATTTGTGGTTTATTATTAAATTATTTGTTATTTATTGAACTAGTCCAACATAAGTAAAAAATTTAGAGCTTAAATTGTGTGCTTAAAGCTCTAAATTTTTACTTCAATAAATAACAAATAATTTAATAATAAACCACAAATAAGTGAACAAAAGACATACCAAAACAGTAATAAAACGGACAACGAAAAAAGCAAGGAACTACATAATCAGGTGTTCAAAATGATTTCCGTTATTCTCTAAGCACAAATAACATCTTCTAACTGCCACATAACAGTTTTTTTGAGATAAAATAAAACATGCGATAGAATATCAAACTTTTCAGCATTTGTAAAATTATGTTCCATATTTTCTGGAAAATAGAAAACCTCTTAAAACGCTTTTAAACGATCACAATGGGAATGTCAAATGAAACAAATCACGCGTCAGAATCTTAATTATTTTGTTTCAAACGCTTACTTTTCTTTTAAATCCCGAATCAACAGAAGTGTGAAATAATGTTTCTGTATTTTGTTCACTTATTTGTGGTTTATCTCCGGATCTACTCGGAATTTTAAAACTTTCTAAGCGGCATATTATTAGGCACGTAAATGCGCTAAAACTGTTTGTTTTAACAAGATATAAAAAAAAATGAAATCCTTAACATTTCGGTAAAAATGCCGCGATGCGGGTAACCGTTCGGCTTTTTCAACCGGATGCTGCGTTGCGATTACCGCCCTGCGGTTACCGCAGGTTCAACCGCGTATCACGACGGGGTTTAGTTTTTTTTAGCACATAGTGTTATTTTTTAAAATTTAAAGTACTTTACATATTATTTTCAATTTTGGTATTAATAGGATATAAACCCTATATTTTATTAGCAAATTCATTCTAGCCAGTGGCGTGGCATTCCACCAGTGGCACCTTGCAAACATGTCCTCTGATAATTTTTACAAAAAAGTGGCACGCCATTAACATGTTTCCATGAGGATATTTTTCTGATTAGCCTGATAAATTCTACATTAAAATTGTCTCTCCCGTCATTCGTCAGCGTTCTTAATTAAAACAATAGAATTCAAAATGAATTTTGAATTTCAACAATTTATATGAATCAAAATTTATCATTATAAATATTAATTCAGATCAGACAGAAAACCAATTCTTAGGATTCATTAAATAATGACCCGGAAGGGCCGTCACACGCGTATCCAATAACTGAATAGAAAATTGTGGAACATAACAAGTAATTTTATTTCCTCAAAATGGATATCTCTATATTGAAAAAACCCTATTTCAGTTAACATCGGATTTTCCTCGGTAAAACTAGTGTTAAATACCCTCCCTAGTCAATTCTAGATTTAACTAATATCCCCAGTTAATTCTAGTTGTTAGAGATTTCTAGATTTAACTAGTTGCAACTGGAAATAATAAATTATATCGGTTAATTTTAGTCTCTACTAAAAATATTTTAGTCAAAATTGGTTTTTACTAGCCCGGCGATCAAGTGAAACCATAACCTTGAATCTTATCCATGATAGTTTTAACCTTAATTTAACATAGTAAAAACTAGCTTTTTTTTGATTTTTTTTTAAACTAGTATTAAAAGCCGTTTTCAATTAAACGAGATTGAAAAACAAGGCGGCCTTGAAAAATTCTGATTACGGCATCTTCTGTTTGACAAAAAAGTAGCAAAGTGCTGCGAAAACCGCATCCTTCTATCTTTTCTAATAACGGAGATACCCCGTAAAACTACCCAAAAATGGACACCCTGTATATATGTAGCCCAACACAAGTTAACTATAAACTAAATCGTTTTTGAGATGATATGAAGCATAGCTACTCCTGATAGTAGTTAAATAATTTATAAAATATAAAATAATATATAAACCACGTCTTACGAACTAAATAATGTATGATATTGTAACTTTGGGTAAATAATTTACATCTAATAATAAAAAGTATTTCTCCTTTGGCCGAACAATAATTCATTAATGGTAAATTATTTAAAATTTTGTACAATAGAATTATTTTAAAGGTAAAGGACAGTAATCAAAACATTTAAATAATTCATTAGTTAATTAAATATTAAGGTCCTTTGAATTTTATTCAAATAACCTCAATTTCATGTTGTTAGAAGTAAATTTGTAAATGTAGAAAAATGTTTCGTAAATATTTATATAAAAATTTTCATTTCGTGAAATATTTATTGTGATTTTTGTTCATTTCGCATTCCTTTCCTTTTAGAATACAGGGTGGATTTAATTGGTACTATAACAACATTTCTTGAATCCTTGTTTAAAATATGAGTGATACACGAGGGCAGACCATACTTATTTTTTTTACTACGAAATCTCCTATTTGTAATTATAATAAAATAATACACGGTTGGAAGAAAGAATAGGATACCCCCAATAGTTTCACCACATATATTTTCAAAGAACGCTCGGATCCGTCGATTTTATTTCTCATTTTTAGAAATTTTGAAAATTTATACACATTGTCATCTTGCTTAGATTGTGATATCTCGAAAACAGCTGAAGATCGAAATAGGGTATGTTATATGAAGAATATTCAGAATTTCAAGTAAAATTCAAAAATCGAATAAAATTTGGGATATTCCATTTAAAGAAACTAAAGTTGCCGTATGCTTCGACTTTTTGAGCAATAATATACACCCGCCGACACACTCAAATTTTGGTCAAGTTTGATATTTTATTTATTTTTTATGCGATTTTCATAATTTTGTTATCAGTTTGTAGATCCATTTATTTTGTTTTCCTGACCAACTCATTTCTGCTGCGAGCTGCAAAATTTGAAATGAAACGATGATTTGAAGCCTATTTTTTTATTACGAAAAACAACCACTAGGTATATCATAAAGTTAATTAACAAAAACAATTTTAATCTATTTAAGAAGTCAGTCAGTGTAGAAAATTTTAATATCGTGTATTTCCTCGTCTCACAATAATGACAGCTTGCAGCCTTCGTGGCATCGAATGAATAAGGTTACTTATCCTTTCTTGAGGGAGAGCCTGATATTCTTCGGTCAGCGCCAATTGTAAGTCTGGCAAGGTTTGTGGTTGTACAGGACGACGACGAACGGCCCTTTTAAGTTGATCCCAAAGATGTTCGATTGGGTTGAGTCCAACTTCATCCAGATATTCGCTCACTACATGTGCAACGTGAGGTTTAGCATTAGCATGCATTAATGTAAATTGGTTCCCAATGAAAGGAGCAGCAAATGGAACAACAACTTCTTGGTGGATTTTATCAATATAACGGTGGGCGGCTAGAGCTCAATTTTCAACAAATACAAGATTGGTGCGTGCTCCGGTAGAAATATCCGCCTAAATCTATCTATGTATACCCGCTCACGACCATCCGGCGACTTTAAACAAACCCTGGATTCATCAGTGAATAGTACGTAAGAATATTGTCACTGTCAAATATTCTGTCAAAATAATCGCGTACTTAGCCAAAGCTTGACATACATTTTCTAAAAATAACATCTTCAGTTAAAATTTTGCAGCTAGCAACAGAAATGAAATAATGGAATGAATGAAAAAACGAAATGTTTAGAATACATCAAAAATTACAAGAAACAGTATGTAAATAAAATTATCCACCTCAATTTTCCTACATGGTGTTTTGAAATTAGGACAATAAACAACAGTTTGATTTACTCCTGTATAATTTGGCCTAATCGAAAAATGTTACTTTATAAAATAATTAAGGAAAAATACACTAAATGGATCTACAAACTGATAATGAAATCATGAAAAATCGCATAAAAAATAAAAAGTTATAAAATATCAAACTTGACCAAAATTGCAGGGTGTCGGAATTTTGTGCCGACGAGTGTATATAGTATAATAAAAAAAATTTCAAAATTTGTAACAGGGGAAAGTAAAATCGATGGATTCGAGTGTTTTCCGAAAATATACATGGTTATGAAAATATTGAGGGTATTCAATTCTTCTTGCCAACCGTGTATAAATATCTAGGAAATGTATTGATTTAGAAATAAAAGGTATTAGCGTACCTTTTTTATTTAAAAAACTCACCGTAGGCGCAACAATGTGGCAGCGGTCAACACTTATTAATCATATTAATCAAGGTGCACGTATTATTATGTGTGTTTAGGTCTGGCCACCACGGCGGCCGTATTTATGTAGTTGAACCATAACAGAAGTCTTTGACTGTGACATAAATGATATTATTGTAATCATGTAAATTAAAAATTTGGCTTGTTGGATCGCAGAAATATTTTGAACAATGATTAATTATCCTGGCAACTTTGATTGTGACCTCAATACCCGGTCCCTTTTGGCTTGAGACAATCATTTCGGCCAATGTCACTTATGTCTATAAAAAATGTATGATTAGTTAAATTATTATTAAAATCTGCAACCTCTGCGATCACTATGAATATGCCTATAAATCCTCTCAACGGAAATATATTTAAAATAATGATAAGGAAAATTTTGTATTAAAATTTAAAATTTTTAGGATGTGGTTTTACCTCATAATATGTCAAGTAGGATCATTCACAGCAATCAAAGTCTCGTATTACAAAAAGTTACGAAGCAAAGTGCGGGAATCTACAGGTGTTCCGTTGTCAATTCAGAAGGGGAAACAGTCAGCGACGAGCTTCATTTTAGAGTGCAATGTAAGTATTTGTATTTCCAGGTAGCTAATGTTTAAAGGTTTTTTAAGACAGTGTCTGGTACACGGATGTCGGTGTTTTATGTTCTCGGCGATGCACGGATGATCATGCGTAGAAAGCAGTTCATATTTGTGTCTGAATGACATAACCTGAATGAATGATTGTTTCATATTCAAAGGGCATAACCTTTGATTAGCAAAGAATAGTCTAAGGACATAACGTCCGTAAAATATGTCATTGGAAATGGTGATTGGTGTTCGATTATCATAGTACGGCAGCCCATTACCAGGATTTCAGACTGATCACGACCAAAAGTTTTTTGGTGATTTAATAAGGACTTGAGAAGGAAATTAACAAGAACGGACATTGGTAACGTTGCGAAATTATTGAGAATCATCTTTACATATTATGTAAGAAAAAGTGGTAGTAATAGTTATCGCGCCTCGTCCATTCTCTTTATTTTTTGACTCAGAGTGATGTTTTTGATGAGATTAAAATAGTTACTGACAATTTCCGTGCGGTGAATAGTTTTGGTTTGAGAAAAATCGAAATTTGTTTACAGCGGAGAATTCAACTTATCACGCCTCGTCCGTTTTACTTGTCGGATGTTATTTTTCGTTATTCGTGACCGGAAAGAAATGAGAACGGACATTTTCATCGACGCGCAACCGCAGTGTTGGATCTTAGGTATGTCATTTTTTTAACGCTGTTCGAGTTATTGCGCCTCGTCGGTTTTCAAATACAAATCGTGTATTGTGGCTCGGAAAATAGGGGAAAAATATGAACTGATATTTTTACATACGCATTTTTTTTCAAAACCGTTTTCAGTCAACACAGCACGTATATCAATAATAATGCAATATGGGGACATAGCTGATGCTGAGTTGTTATAGACAACCAAGCCACACAGCAAGCCGTCCCATTCACGCGCCGTGTACCGCGATTATGGACTATACAGATACGAGATCCTACTACGCTGCCCTCCCTGAAGCTGCGCAACAAGGAAAATGTCCATTCGACTCGATTTCCCATTTTCTTTATATCTTTTATTTAAACTATGGAACTTTTGCTACACTCAAAACGTCCGTTGTCGATGAATTCACGTTTTTCTTAATATTTTTATGATTTCATCAAGGACAAGGTGTAGTAACAAAAAGACGATCTGCTTTCTTACGGAACACTCTGACGGGTAACCTCAGCGTTGCCGAACTTTTTCGCTCGAGTAATACTTTCTTATTTTTTATTAATCTTGCGATTAGTCATTGACCAGATGAAGGCGTGATAACAAGACATTTTGGTAACGGGCTGCCGAACTATCATAAACGTCTGTTGTTAAGTACTTTCTGTGTCTTGCAAGTTTCGACAAATTTTTAAGTGATCGTAATAAGTTTTTTTGTGTGTGGTTTTATGTCACAATAATGTGCGAAGTAATACATTCATAACAATAAAATTTGTGTTAATAAATAAACAATATACATGACAAGTGCATGAAGACAGAATTAATATACGAGTATATAAAAGTTGGCTTTACGCAAGCGTTGTACACTTTTTCTACGACAGTATACATGTAGTTTAAAATAAAATAAATTTCTAAATAATAATAATTGTTTTTAACAACGACAGGTGCCATAGATCGCAAACGTAATCGAAACAGAACAAGCATAGTAACCTATTCATTTTCAATATGGCACGGCCGTAGAAAAAAGCATAATTTTATTATTACATTTTTTAATGCAATTCCATCGATAATACCCAAAGAACTGATGTCATCCATGCACGAATAAAGTATTTTAACACACTGACACACGGTGAATACACCGGTTTCTGCGCATGACCATCAGTGCATCAACGAACACATGAAACACCGACGTCCATGTTCCAGACACTGCCTTTTTTAAATGATTGGCTTCATTTTATCGTTTATGGTTGGAGTCCTAATTAACTTTTTTGAATATAAAAAAGTTCGATCATAATTAATTGGAGGTAATGGGTAATTGAATCATTGTTATGAAAAATTATTAATAGTTGCCACTAAAATATCCTCATCAAGTTATGTCTAAGAAAGGCTACCAGTCACATAAATAATTACCTCAAGAAGATAAACTTTTACAACTAGGAACGAAAAATTAAAAAGATTATTCTTTACGTTTTAGTTTTCCTATCTTCCTTAGGTCGAATCGCGTGGGACACATTAAATTCACATAAAAAAAGAGTTAGTTATTTTAAAAATAAAATATTCATCCTGGACCAAAACATTCCAGTTAATCCATTAATTTTTAAAATCAAGAAATTATCTTTTTTAGGCATATAATTGAATATTACAAATAAGTACACAAATATAATTCGACTTAAAGCCGAACCAGATATAAGACTGCAGCTTCCTTCAAATCAAGCCCGACATAAACGCATACCCCCTTCGAAAAATCATAATGGAGGCATCGCCTCCAGTAGAATATCTCGGACAAAACTTCCCTATTGAAAAATCGCTCAGAGGAAATTACCCATAGAAATCTTAATATTAAAATTATCCATAAAAATAAATTTAAAATAACAAGGTTCCAATTATTAAAAACAGAAAAATTAGATAGATGTTGGGTGAATTGTTTACTTGGATGTAGTCGAGTACTCGTACTGCTAAACTCGGACAAACCCCAAAAAAGTTCGCCTGCGGCGCATTGTTTACAACACTTTTTCACCTTGGCCGTTTCATTGGTTATATTTGCTCCCATTGAGATTTCCAAAACTGGGCAGCCCTGAATTGTTGCTGTGTGGAAGTAGAAAGCAGTACCATCCATCTTACTAAGAATATTTGCTGCAGCCAGCGATATGTTATTCAGCTTATTGCTTATTAAAGCTTTTTGATTTTTTTAAAATAATAACATTCGAATAAAAATTATTTCTTTTATAAAGGTAATTTATTAGGCTCTTCGAGAATTAATTATGTACTAATGGAGCTAGCGGTTGGGGGTCTACAACAAAATTCTAAAATCAAAAGGGGTTCGTGGACAAAAAAGTTTGAAAAACGCTGTTCTAGAGAATTGGGCTAGTTAAAAATCATTTTAGCAAATAACGATTTTATTATACATTTTTATTAAAAAAATTCTCTTGTCAATTAACTTGCAAAACAAACCCTTTACCCGGGGTATCTTTAATTTTAATTTAATTTATAAACAAAATTTATCTTTCCTTATAATATTTGCACCATAAAGTAAAACAGAATGCTTCTTTATTTAATATGCAAATTCGTTTTATGAAGGAAGATAAAGCCACTAAACTGACATTTAAATCTTTGAGAAGTTTTAAATTGTATTTCTGACTTTTCCTATGTTTATTTAATATTTCATTTTGATGATATAATGCAACCAACGGAAAGAATGTAATCATTTTAACCTCACCATCAAGTTTAAATATTTTATTTTGATTGATGCTTAAAAGAAGAAAAATAAGCTACACTAGAATTACGTTTACGTCAAAGCGAGCTATTTTAAAATAGGGCAAGTTGCTATAGATATAATAATATACATTCTTTGATATTGTTTTGACGAGAAAACATCTATGGATGGCACTTATTGAATTATTATATATTATTGACTTATTCAAGTTAAGAGCAAGTTTTTACAAATTTAGCAAATCTATTATTGCATGTTACTAAAAAATATACCATAGTTCATGCCCATTTCCATCCCTGAAATATAAATTAGATATCTATCTTGACTGCCTATTTTAATAATTTTGAAATGGGTCCCACCTACATACTTGCTATTCCTAGACACAATGCGAAATTCATCAAAATTCAACGGAAAGGTCACAAAGCTTTCCCTTCTTTAGATGTGGAGAAGGCAATGTCTTATTGACTCCCAAAATTACTTAAAAGTCTTCAAAATCTAAATAACTAAACAAATAAATGTAATCGGCTTGATTGAAATAGTTTGAGAAGTTATATTGTTCTTTAGGCTCTGACCCGCTAAAATGGGTCAAGAACGATATGCGACTACTATGAGATGGCTCTGATAGCTGCATGCTATTTATTAGAGATGATATATTAAAATTTAAGAATATTTTCCTACGACCGTGCATAAAATATACTTTCACGCATCACTACTAATGCGTGAAGTACATTCGCACACCGGTGCGTGAAGTACAATGTATTCTTTATGGGATATATTTCACGCATACTTTCATTATACAGAGCCCATGTATTCAAAATGAATAGGTGTGGCTATGCATAATTTTCCAAAACCTGGCTCTATTGAGGAAATCTGAAAATTACGTGTAGGAATATAATACCGGGTCCGAGAACGAAGCGGGGGTGGAAGATTAAATCATTATCGAAGAACTTATCAAAAATACTAGAAGAGCTTAAGATATGGGATTAAAAGCGGAATGTTTTAAAAATATTTGACATCACCAGGGTGCCCAAAAAAGTGCGATAACAATAACACCCAGTATTTTATTTCATATTTAGGTTCGTATTAGTGTCCTTTATAATTATCTAAAATTTTATTTAATTTAGTTCTGTAGTTTAGGAGCAATAAATTAAAAACTGAAAAAAAAGTTTGGCAGTCCTTAAAAATAATTAAAAAAAAAACAATTCAAAACTATTTTTTTAACCTCGCATTTTGTGAGATTTATGGCAAGAGGTATATAGATACTATGAATATAATAGCGTTTATCTATTTTATACAGGGTGTTATAAGCATTCAAAACGACTCGTTTCAAAACATGTTTTCTCAAGATTTTCAAATGGAACACCCTGTATAATATTTGGCTATTTGATGTATAATTCATACGTAATATTTTTTTGTAATACAAGCATATATGTTATTACCGATCGTTCCTGAAATTTAATAAACTATGTTGTTTAAACGGCATAGCCGCCCAGACTAATAATTGTAAACTATAGTAATTATTCAAAATGTCTTCCGTTTTGATCTATGCACAAGTTAGTGTAACGGTTCATTAGTAGTAGTTAAGCCGAAAACCCATGTCAGGCTTGGAAATAAAATATGGATTCATGTTCATTATAATTTAACTAGTTCTTTAACTTCAATTATAATAAGAAATCTTGAGAAAAAATATTTTGAAATGTGTCGTTTTTGAAAGCTTATTATGAACACCCTGTATAAGCTAGATAAACAAAATTAAATTCATAGTATCTCTATACGTGTTGTCAAATATCTCACCAAATGCCAAGTTTAGAAAAATAGTTCTGAAATGTTTCTTTGATTTTTTTTAGAACTACTTTCAGGACTTTTTTTCCAGTTTTTAATTTATTGTTCCTAAACTACGGAACCAAATTAAATAAAATTGTACGCAATTACAAAGGACACTAATACGAACCTAAATATGAAATAAAATACTGGGTGTCCAATTTTAAAAAATCTTACTTTATGTTATCACACCTTTTTTGGCCACCCTGTATAATGTAAACTATTTTTAAAACATGCCGCTTTAAATCCCAGACCTCAACCTCTGTCAGTATTTTTGATAAGTTCTTCGCTTCGTTGGCAGACCCGATATATCGCTTGACAGAAAATTTCGCATTCTTTTAATTTTAAAAATAACATACAAGGGTTCCATTAAACAACCATTGACCGCTTTTAGGAATTATGGAAATAAACTGTTTTAACATGCCCTGCCGGATATCGAATCGATTGTTCTAAGGAATAGAGTTTCCTTATATTATCACCAAAATTTCAACTTTTAACTAACAAATTAACAAGTGTTCTGGACCATATTAGACAGCAATAATTTTTTATCTCGGAAACAGGAAGAGATATCCATACTAAAGTTATAAGAAAATATTATTAGAACTAAAATGTGATTCTAAACACATAATACTGTACGGGTTCTATTTAAAATCTCAAAGTAGTTAGAAGCGGTGCGTTTATATGAAAAGACAAATTTTTGAAACGATCCTTGATGAATGGATTGATCATATTAATATAACAATTATTGTTTTAAAATTGTAGATGCACCCACATGTAAGTACGATAAAATAATGGTAGTTGGAGCATCACGTGGAGAAAGCATAGATGTGGTATGTGAAATTGAGTCGGACCCTCCAGCAAAGGTAAACAATTTGAGCAAGTCGATTTTATTTTATTTTCTGGCGATACGAGAAAATATTGTTCATGTTTCTGATATTTATTTAACCAATTAGCGACTGGCCGAATGGCAGACCTGCCAAAGCCAAAACAAAATGATATTTATTTACCATGAAGAGGTAAAAATCTGTAACAAAAATTGTGATGACTGTTCCCATGTCCTCCTTGCTTTTTCCTAAAAGGACCAATAATTGGAATAGTAAATATTTTCTTAGCTAAGGCAATTATAACTTATTATACGGCATTCTGTTATCCGAACGAATTCTCGAATTATTACAATACAATATATTATTTTAATTAAATTATAAAATAAAATTTATCATTAACAATGTCAATAATGAGTTCCAATTTGAATTTTTTGAAATTGTTTTTGTTGATATCATTTTAAACATGTCACTGCTTACATGTGAACAAGGCACACCTATACAGGGTGGTGTATCGTTGAACATATTAAATACAATGTAATTTTTCAGGTGGCTGAATATTGGCACCCTTGTATATTTTATAGAAAAACTGCATAATAACTTCTTGAAGGGGCCGATATGGTAAACCCATGTGCCGAGTTTGAATACATTTTGGTGAACCAATATTGAGCTATTTAATTAAAAGTGATGGCAATATCACGAAACCCACAGTCCAAGTAATACAGCAAATATCAGCAAATTAAATTTTGACATTGATGAAACGAAAATTGGTGTCAGTGACAATATTTTCATTATTTGTTATGTTCATCTTTACGTGAATTTTTGGAAATAGAGTCATATAAATTATTTGCTGGTGCTTGCTATATCACCCGAACTATGAGAGTTTCGTGCTTTTGTCATCACTTTTAATTAAATAGCTCAATATTGGTTCACCAAAATGTATTCAAACTCGGCACATGGGTTTACCATGTCGGCCTCTTCAAGGAGTTATAATGCAGTTTTTCCATAAAATCCACAGGGAAGCCAATATTCAACCACCTCAAAAATTACATTTGATTTCCTATGTTGAACTCAACGATGGACCACCTTGTATAAGCATATATTCAGAAAAACAGTTTCCAATTTTCGATCTCAGTTCTCAATGCTTGGTTCATGAATGTTAAGGTACCACGAAACCTGAAATTAGGCCTCGATATTTAGCCAAGTTAAAAATGTGGGCTTGTCAAATAAAAATCCTATAATTGTTGTTAATATATTTTAGAGTTATAAGTGGAAATTCAATAATTCTGGAGAAACTTTGGATTTAGAGTCTGAACGGTTTGCTAAAACTAGTAATGGCACAACAAGTGTACTAAAATATACACCAATAACGGAACTGGATTATGGTTCTCTTTCCTGTTGGGCAACGAATATTGTCGGTCACCAATTAACCCCATGTAGTTTCCAAGTCGTAGCAGCAGGTTAGTATATCGTCGCCTTACAGTTATTGTTCTATATCACAAGTTTCTAACATGCGTTATGCTGTATTATTATAGCGATATAGGGTAATTTCTAAAAATAGGCTAAAAATTATTTCAAATACCAATATATGGAAAAATTATTATTTTCCCAGACCATCCGATGATACCTTATACAATAAGGGCGTATTTTTGTCTACGCAGTAGCACTTTAAAATACTATTTCAGATTAAATAGTACTACCAACAAAAGGAAGCCTTTTCCATTGATAGGATGGCATCACCTGCAGACCGTTTCGAACGCTTTTGTTCTCGTCAGTACAGTGTAGGTGTACATACCTATCATCAGAGAAGACTCTATACTTCACGCTGTATTATCAACGGTAGCTGAGAAAATACAACGCGTAGTGCCATCTCTTAGCAGTCCCACACAATCTGAACAGACGTTATTTGTTAGACTTTTTATTTTTAAAAATTATTTGTTTCGTCCTGGCGCAAATTAACAATGTACAAAAAAGAATCCACCTAAGCAGTAGGATGGATAAATAACATCGTACCAATTTTCAGCCTATAATTGTCCAAATTCCAGGTTGTAGTTTGGGAAGTGAGAATATTTTACAAACCTAGATATCGGTTTAATCACATTAATGCTTACTTCTTTAAATTCCGTTATATACAGCGCGTGTGAAAATATTGGCACCATATGGAAAACTTTTTTATTTATGATATTAGAAAGAAAACTAGTATTCATAAAAAGTTTTGCTTACTAACACACCTAATCCCGAAAGAATCACACATACAGTGTGTAACAGAAGTCTGGAACGCTTTAAAAAATAAGAATGGGCTGAAATGCTACGAGAAAAGTACCATTAATTTACATGGCACAAAATAATTTATTAGAAAAACTTGTAAAGAATCAAAATATAAGAAACAACCATCTACAGAGAAAAAAATATTTTCATCTATTTTTTCTTCGAACAAACCCGAAAATATTGAAAATATCATTATTTCTAATTTTCTGTATTTTTAAAAGTACAGGGTGTCTCATTTTCGATACTTTTATAGGATATCTTCGTAATTGTCACTGCTATCAAAATAGTAATATGTTGGTGTCATGTGCTCTTTTTGGGTCAAACTTAAAATGGTAAAATCAAAATTTGAAAATTTTCGCTTGCTTAAGAATACGGGGGAAAATTAAAAATCAAATCCATTATTAACCAAGAAAAAGTAGGAATTGTACTTGTTGTGGGTAATAATAAATTAAAAATTACACAAGCCTGCAACGAAATATAAGGATTTGAAATTGAAAACGCTATTTTCATTTCTTTTTAATAAACTATTTTCCATATCTGGGACATAAAATATAAATGAAATTTTTTTTCGTTGATAGCTGTTATTTTATATTTTGAATTTGATTCATGACAATTTTTTTCAAATAAGTGTTTTTGTACAATGTAAATTAATGTTACTTTTAGCATTTTAGCACATTTTCTTATTTTTTGACCAGTTTGTACATTATATTTGTGAGTTTTTTCGGGTATTAGGAGTTTTTAAGGTAAGCAAAACTTTTTATGAGGAATAGTTCTTTTTCCTAAAACCACAGTACATGTCCTAAATATATAACTCTATAGTTGTATTATTTATTACGATAAATGATATTTTATATTCCAATATTATATTATTTATAAACAGAAAATTAAAACCATTTCCCCAGACGACAAGTTATTATAAGTTCTTTCTTTCACCTTTTCAGGAAGATGCGCTTTAGTTTCCTTGGTGAAATATGTAGGGCTCTGGAATAGGGTCTTTGAGAATTATTTGGCCAATAAGTCGGCAATTTGCCCCTTCTTGTCGAAGAAGCTTTATCAAGCACTGCTTAATGGTCTACACAAAGAGAACTTAGCTAAATGTAATTTTTATTTTGCATACCCTCGTGGAAAAAATTTACGGCTATTTTGTAATTATTACTTCAGTTAAAGTGCAATTTTTTATATAGGGCTCCAAATAGTGGAAACAAACTAATAATGTATTTATGGTTAAGGCCACTTCGTAAAATAAGTTTTACTAATTAATACTAACTATTTAAATAGAGATGTATCAAATGTATTTTATAATATTCTTTAAATTCTGAGGATTGGTTGGTTGGTTTAAGGCCCGAACTTCTATCACTGCAGCCTTCCACCTTACTGTGTACCCCGATGTTATTAGAAGATGTTTGTTCCTTCTATGAGGTCCAGTAACCTTCTACCAAGCCTGTCATGTGGGAGGTTGTCACCTCTTTGTATGTTCCCGAAGATATTTTGTCTTCTGCGAGACAGCGATACGCAGCGGTATATTATGTGTGAGGCAGTTTCATCTTCTTCGCCGCAGAGTCTGCATTCAATGGATCCGTTGATTATACCAATCCGTTGAAGGTGTTTTCGCAAGTGGCATTGGCCTGTTAGCAGACCCATTACCTGTTTCAACTGGGGCCGCGTCAGTGTTAGCATCCCATTCGATAGTATTTTCGATGGTTTTCCAATTGCAGCCCTTGCGTGTATTTGACCAGGTAACCTTTGCCATCGAGAGAGATGTTGTTTTTTCGACCATCTATCTAATGTTGTTTTTTTGTTGCTTGTTTTGATATCCCAAAAGCCGGGTTCTTTCTCGGTACCCAATATCCCAAAGTGACCAGGAACCCACAAGAGCTCGATCTTGTTCCCCCTGGCCGCCACTACTTTTAGGTTGGTATGGCACTCCAGTGTAAGTTTTGAAGTAAACCGATTGGAGTTCAGAGCCTTAAGAGCAGCTTGGCTATCCGACAGGATGTATAGCTTTTGGTTGCGGTAGCCCTTTTCAAGATATATAATTCTAAGGAATGATTTACTATAATTCTTCTATTACTAAAACCTACGTCTCCTTTACCAAGTGATGGTACTTTCCGTAAATGACCAATCATCATTGATCATGACCAACCCTGGTCAATATTTTAAGTATTATAAGTGTCAGAAGGACAAAAATAACGGTTGGCACCTCTGAACAAAATAATCATGTACCAGATATGTTAAATAGTAACGGTAGCACCAGCTTTAAAAGGGTTTATTCTCGTTAGAGCCGATATTTGAATGTTACCTTAAGTTAGACCTTAGCTAAGGTAGCCTTAACGTTAATGTAAACCTTTAAAGAACTATGTTTAAAATTAATCTGAGGGTTAATTGACGGGTTAAGTCTAAGATTACAACGCCCTTAAAAATCTATTCCTTTAGATGAGAGTAAAGAGAACATTAATACACTGCCAAACTTGAGTTAAGGATGACTTATATCATTCAACATTGAACCTCAAATTAATTTAAAACATGGTTAAGGTTTACCATAACGTTAAGGCTACCTTAGCTGAGGTCTTAAGGTAACATTCAAATATCGACCCTTAGTCTATTATCAACCTTTGATTGTTTGGACGGCATCATTGTCTGTTCTTCGATTACAAGTAAAGTGATTATATCAGTAAAAAAAAACCTAGAAAACCATATAATATATATTGTATATAACATATATTTTATCAAATTTGCACTACGGCTGCTCAGAATCTCTAACCTTGACTTGTACTACTCGTACTAACCTGAAAATGCAAAGCATTGATATTATATTGTATGTATCCCATTGTTTTATTTACAACAATTAAAATTATCCTTCTTATTCAGGTAAACCGTTTCCAGTAAAGAATTGTACTCTCACAAATCAGACTAGTAATTCAGTAGAAGTCTATTGTCAAGCTGGTTTCGATGGAGGACTGCCTCAGCATTTTCTGTTAGAATTGTACTCAGCGAACTCTCTAATTCCACGATACAATGTGACATCATATGCCGAACCTTATTTCTTCCTGGATAATTTGGAAACGGACATAACTTTCAGAATAATAGTGTTCGCCGTTAATTCCAAAGGTCGAGGCAGTGGAGTAATACTTGAAGAAGTGACCTTTAGAGATGCTGAGAAAAGAACAGGTTTGATCATAAATATTTTTCTATTTGGGTTTCATAATGGTTACATTATGAAACGCAAAAAAATTGAATAAGCTGCCACTTTATGAAACTCAAATTTTATTTTTTTTATGTTGGCAGCAAGTAGGGTTCGAATTTTAGGGTTATTGCGATTTCGTTGAAACTAGTTTTCAAGGCATTATGGATTTGACAAAAAAAATTTATAGAAAACTTTAAGATACTAACCGTTAACCTTGCAAATAAAACATTTTTACTAGATATTTATCTGAAATACCTATACTCGGAAATATATAACATGCTGACGGTGTCCGTCAACTAATTTCTAGTCACAACTATAAAACAAGATAACCTAAAAATAATAGATAAATCTTCCAGTTTATGCTCTATTGCTAAAGTTTTATTCAATAAAGTACTATTTTTGTTTTTAATTCAATATAGTATTATAATATAGCTTTAACTTGTAACTTTTGGAGAAAACGCTCGGACATGTCAATATAGTTTTATATATGCTCACATTTTGAAGTTATTCGTGTGTTTTTTATAGATATTTGTCAAAGATATGACGACATCGATCTTTTTTTTAAATAGAAACATACAGCTTTTGATACATCATTTGAAAGCTAATATCTCGTACAGTATGCCCATAAATTTTAGGCGATTCTGTCAACCTATTTCAAAATGGCGACTGTTAATATTTTTTAAAAATCTCTATTCAAATAAGCGGAAATGATAAATCATTGATGGTTTTTCACCTTTCCAGGTACTACATTAATTTTACAAGTTCACAATGTCACAAAATGTCGTGAAACAATGAAGATTTCTTACCTTGAAAGGTTAAAAAAAATTTTTTTAAAGTTTTAACAGTCCCCATTTTGAAATAGCTTGACAGAATCGCGCTAAAATTTATGATCATACTGTACGAGATAGTAGCTTTCAAATGATATATCACAAGCTGTATGTTTCTATTTAAAAAAAATATCGATGTCGTCATATCTTTGACAAATGTCTATAAAAACACAAACGAATAACATCAAAATGTGAGCATATATGAAACTAAATTGACGGGTCCGAACGTTTTCCTCAAAAGTTACAGGTTAAGGCTATATTAATTTTATTCCGGACTTCTGTTCCTTCTGTCCTTCTTCTATGTATATGCATATTTATAGTTACTGTAGACATTTCCTGGGCATTAATTGTTATTCCTGATTTCTGTGTCGACACGATATTTTGTTCAATAGTATTATTTATTATTTTGTTCAATATTTTGAACTTTGTTCTGCTCGCACCATAACTCAAAGTTTTGCATATTCTTTTTAAAAGTTTTTCTAGATTATTTTCTGCAATTTCTTTTTCCTGAATCATTTTTATTAACTTTAATAATATATTTATTTTTAATTATGACGGATGGGAAGAAGCTTTGTTGTCATGGCATATTTGATACTTTTTTATTAAATTGTAAAAGTATTGCCAACCCAAAAAGAAAATATTAATTCAAATGGAAAAAAATCTACTATATTTTTTAAAGTTTTTCAGACTTTGAAGAGAAATAGAAAAAATATTATAAAATACACGGTTCATAAGACAATTAGAGAACTTGTACTTTAGAAAACTCCCCGCTTCGCGGGTCGTCTCCTAAATTATACGCGTGCTCTAAGATAATGTCTTATGAAACTTGTATCTTAATATACTAATAGGGGTACTAAATGAGGAGTGGAATTAATAAAGGGGCTAAGCGCCAAAACTGTTAACTCAAGATATTGGCGAATATCTGTAGCGAAACTAATGTGACGCTTACGACCGAAGCTAACTTAACCCCCCCTCAAACTTGTGCTCGGAGACTTTCCCCGTTTCATAGGATATAGTCGTTTGTACATAGAACTAGGACTAGGAATAACTCATATTTTCATATATTGGCACTTAGCTCCTCTATTACTTCCACTACTCAAATGCACCTATTATATTATGCATTTCCGCCTGCATCACGTAATCACTTGAATTTCATTTTATTTCACCATTATTTATATTAATGAGCGAAATTGTATGTCTGTACGGACCTAATACTCAATTTCTCGACAAAAGTTATTTCCTATTAAACATTTCGCTTGTAAAAAATTAACATTTGTCATTAGAAACATTTTGTATACAGCGAGGTCAAAACCTTAAAAAATGTTGGATTTATCTAAGAGTACATATTCGTTAGAATTGCCTTTTTCGCCATAATTTAAGATTTAAGGAAAATTTTGTTAAAATTAGTGTTGGGAAAAACCGATGATTTTAATAATCGAGTACTTGATACTCGAGCGATTTTAATAATCGAGTGGATAGCTCGAACGATTAATCATTTGAAATTCTGATTTACCAAGTAGGTAGGTATTCAAAATGACTTGTCAAATTCTGCCACTTTAAATTGTCAGGTGCAGGTGAATGACGCATTTTTAAAGAGGTAGGTACTTGTCATATCTGTTATGTTAATTTATATTAGTAAGTCGAGCGATAACAAATAAGGAAAGGAATGCCGACCTAATGTACAATTAAAAAGAACATCAATGCCCCGAAGACATTAGATATGATAGATTCGGTGAATCATTATTATGACGAAGAAGAATTTGTTGATAAAACACCAGGGGTTGTCTTTGTAGGTTTAGAAGTTTAGCCTAGAGTTTTTATTAAGGAAAAATAGTGGATTCCGATTTTTAATAAAATTATCGTGTGAGTTGGCCTTTTCATATATTCTTCTTCTTCTTCAAGTGCCATCTCCTCTTAGAAGGTTGGCTATCATCACAGCTATTCTAACTTTTGATGCTGCAGCTCTAAACAACTCAACGGAACTACAGTGGTACCATTCCCTTAGGTTATTTAGCCAGGAAATGCGTCTTCTTCCTCTACTTCTTTTTCCCTGTATCTTCCCCTGCATAATATTCTGCAACAATATATATTTTTCTCCCCTCATCACGTGGCCCAGGTATTGCAACTTTCTTATTTTAATTGTGTTTAATATTTCCTTTTCCTTTCTCATTCTTCCTAGCACCTCCTCATTTGTTACCATGTCTACCCAACTTATTCTTAAGATCCTTCTATATGACCACATCTCAAATGCTTCCAGTCGATCACTTATATTTTTCTTTAACGTCCAGGATTCCATCCCATATAGCAACACGGAGAAAACATAGCAATTCAATATTCTGGCTCTGAGGCGTAAATTAAGATCTCTATTGCATAACACATTTCTCATTCTGTTAAATATGGTTCTGGCTTGTCCAATTCTTGATTTGATCTCTTCAGTATAGTCATTACCCTCATTGACCGTTGTTCCTAAGTATTTGTATTTACTGACTTTCTCCACTAGTTCTCCGTTGATCCATAAGTTCTCCTGTTGTTGAACTGATTTTGTAATGGTCATAAATTTGGTCTTTTTGATATTTAAGGTAAGCCCGCTCTCCTCGCTGCTCGTCACTATTTGATCAACCAGGCCCTGTAAGTCTTCTATTGTTTCAGCAATAAGTATGGTGTCGTCTGCATACCGGATGTTATTAATTGGTATTCCATTAACCTTTACTCCCGTTGTTGTTTCTTCCAGTGCTCTCTGAATGATTTCTTCCGAATAAAGATTAAACAATAGCGGCGATAGTACACATCCTTGCCTTACACCCCGTTGGATTTCTATTTCTTCTGAGAGTTCATTGTCCACTTTGACATTAGCCGTCTGATTGTAGTATAGATTATTTATTATTCTAATATCCTTCATGTCTATATTTTTACTCTTAAGCAATTGAATAAGGTGGTTATGGCGTACTTTATCGAATGCTTTGTTGTAGTCAAGGAAACAAACATACATCGGTTGATTGATGTCCATGCATCTCTGAGTCAACACATTAAAGGCAAACAAAGCTTCTCTTGTTCCCATTGCATTTCTAAAGCCAAATTGTGTTTCGCTAATATCTTGTTCTACTTTCCTAAAAATTCTCTGATGTATTATTTTTAGGAATATTTTGAGAGCGTGACTCATTAGACTGATAGTTCGATGGTCGCTACACTCTTTCGCGTTGACCTTTTTTGGTAATGTAATGAAGGTCGATCTAAGCCATTCACGGGGAATGATTCCTGTGTTGTATATTGTGTTATATAGTTCCACCAATATGCCTATCTGATCTTCTGTGATTAGTTTAATTATTTCGGCTGGAATTTCATCGGGTCCTGGAGATTTATGAGATTTTGCCATTTTTACTGCGTGCATTACCTCTTCTTTTGTTATTGTTGGGCCCAACTCTCTTTCTGTGTCCTCTTCCACTATTTCTTGTTGTCTATCATCGTTGAATAGTTCTTGGATATACTCATTCCATCTTGCTAGTTTGCCTTCATTGTCTGGGATTATTTTGCCATTTCTGTCCAGCAAGATATTGCTTTGGTTTGGTCTTTTTATACCAGCTAACTCCTTAATTTTTTTATGAAGGTTAAGATCATCGTGTTTTGTCAGTAAGTCTTCTATTTCTGTACATTTTTCTCCATACCATTTTTCTTTGGCTTCACGTATTCTTCTTCTTATCTCTTTTTGTGTATGGTTATATGCGTTTTTGTCTATGTTTTTGTATGATCTTCTTTCCTCCATTAGTTTTAAGATTTCATGGGTCATCCATGGTTTTTGCTTGTGAGTAGTATTCTCTGTTTGCAGTAATTCCTTTGTTGAAGCCGTTATCGTGGTTTTGATGGCATCCCATATTATGTTTGGGTCTTCGTTCGGTTCAGCTCTTATCTTACTTAGTTCGGTGTTAATATTCTTGGTTAACTGATCTCTTATTATTGGGTTTTTAAAGTTTAAGGTTTGCAGATGTTTTTTGTTTCGCTGGGGTTTTGGTTTCTTCAATCGAACTTTGAGCTTTACTGTTACTGGATTATGATCTGTTGCTGCATCTGCTCCAGGGTAGGCCTTAGCCGATATTATGGAATTTCGGTAACGTTTATTAATTAAGACATAATCAATTTGATTCCTAACTATGTGATTGGTGTTATCGGCGGGTGATTTCCAAGTATAAAGCCTCCTATCAGGCAGTTTAAAGTATGTATTTGTAATTACCATGTCTTGCTCTTGACAGAACTGTGTCATTCTATCCCCCCTTTCGTTCCTTGTGCCCAAACCAAAATCCCCAATAATATCTTCCACCTTTCCCTTTCCAATCTTTGCGTTGAAGTCTCCCATTATTATCGTAATATCCCTGTTCTTTGTGACCTCCAGGGCTTGTTGAACTTCATTGTAGAATTGTTCTATTTCTTCTTCACTCTTATCGGAAGTGGGGGCGTATACCTGAATGATGTTAAGTATTCTTTGGGTTGTTGTTGCTCGTATCATCATTACTCTATCCGAGATGGGGATAAAGCCAGTTATAGATTTACAAAAGTTACCGTCTACCACAATCGCTACTCCGTTTCGGTGATGTGCGTCGTTGTTACCCGAGTAGTAAATCTTTGACTGATTAATCTTCATTTCTCCTGAATTAGGCCATCTAGTTTCACTGAGTCCCATTATGTTCACATTAAGTCGCTGCATTTCTTGAAGCACGTTGTGAATTTTACCTGCTTCGAACATGGATCTGATGTTCCATGTACTGATCCTCATGTCTCTTTCCTTCTTCTTAGCTTTATTCAAAACTGTCCCCCCCGGAGATCCGAACAGGGGACTAGAAACTCCGGAATATTTCGCCTTGAACTTAGCCATGTTGATTAACTAGGGATATCCATTAAGATCCTTAATGCAGTGGTTTCCCGTTGCCTTCTGCATCTTCCTGCCGTTCACCATTCATTGGTTTCTCCGCCTTTAGGAATGATTTCTCATCTCAAGGGCAAGAAGGTACCCTATCTCTTTATAACTCTTCCGCCTGACGCCGTTGGTCATCAAGAGTGGGTTACTTATACCGGTAACTATTCGGTCGATGCTAGTTTTGGTCCGCCCCGAGTATTTGATTTCCTCGGTACCACCTATATCTAGGAGGCATTCCCCTATCCGCCACCTGGGGAGGCGCCCGATGGAGGACTAGCAACCCCCACGGGATATATTATATATATTACAGTATCGTATTATGAGACCTGGGGGACTTGGCATACTTTTTTGTATGCAACCTCTCGTTTATGTGCCTATTATAAAGCCTTTTGCCAATCGGCACATATGGAGTGGTGCGCGGCGTCGAGCGATGATCGGGTATCAAAAGGGTATCAAAAGGACACGATTTTAGAATTTTTCGTTTGAATTGATCTACTCGAGTAGTTTTTCCTATCGAGCGAAAAATTGCTTTATTATACGAGCAGTTTTTCACTCGAGCGATCACACTACCAAGCGGCACATTTCGCTCGGCATCAAGCGAGGCTCGGGTATCGAGTGAAAAGTAATAAGTAACAAGCGACGAATTTCGCTTGAATTTATAACTCTAGCAGTTTTTGTAATAATCGAGCGATGTCGGTTATTTCAATAATCGAGTACTCAAGCGATTTCTTGCTCGAGCGATCACAACACTAGTTTAAATCAATTTTTCCCCATGGCCAAGCTGTTTTCTGAATATAACGGATCCGACCCAACCAAAATACCAGGGGCTTTCACGTTGAATAAAAACTTTTTAAATAAAATGATATTTTAATTAATGTTCGTTACTATTCATTTTTATAAAAAAATGATCTTGACCTCACCTCATACAAAAAATAAATTTTCTTTAAATCTTGAATTATGACGAAAAAGGTAATTCTAGCGAACATATTCTAGCGAACATTTTCTAATGGCATTTTTCTTAAAAACGAATTTAAGATAGTTTACTCTTAGGTAAAATCAAAATTTTTTAAGATTTGACCTCCCTGTATACAAGAACTAGATTTTTTAATGACAAATCTCAACTTTTTTTAAAAGCAAAATTTTTGATTAGAAACAACTTTCTGTCGAAAAATGAGAAATTACGCCTATTTGTGGTATAGGTAACTCCATCTAGGGACACCCTGTATAACAAACGTATTATCTGAAAAATGACGCCCGTAGCCCCTATTTGAATACTGCCTACTGAATATAAATATACTATTTAAAAAACAGAGATGATGATGATGGTTGCGAAAAACGTTGGATTGAAAATGTAACTGAAATTATCTACAGGGAAGAAAAAGTGACAATGAGAGCGTAACATTTATTTTCATATATCTCTTAAAATAGAATCAGAAAACGAAAGAACGAAATCGTAAAAATTCGGTTTTGCTCAAATATTCGGATCTTTTTAAGTTTGGAAACATAATATTGCAGAACTCAATAATGTGCAACTCTTGTTAACCAGATCCCTGTAGAGTGTATTCTTATCAGAGATACCCGTTATTAGTAATGCGTACCTCCTGCATAAACATTGTAACAGGCACTGTTGTCCCGTGATGTCCATTATGCTATATTTTTTTATTGCATTATCTAGTTTCTGTCGCTATAGTTTATAGTTACCATAACCTACATTTGGTGAGACATCTACACGCTAATTTCCCAGGTACACTTTTCGTATATGAAAAGACATATTATAGGAAAACTGGACTGGCACTCCATAAATCAAATAGGAATAGAGATACCTAGTCCTTCGCTATTTCATAACCAGTAACTACGTGCGGACTAAACGAATATGCCCGAAATCACGCTATAGACCGACTGAACTCAGTTACAGGTTATTTAAGGGAAAACCACAACTGTCCTAAAGTGCATCTGTCCTACTACTAGGAAGTCACTTCGTGTTGAACCAGGAATCTTCGTTTCTGCAATTGCCCTACCCACCCTTACGACGCGGAGGGAGAGGAAGTCGGCAAACAAGGATGGATATACATACTTTCTTTGTTGTTTCGTGTGTGTTTCATTATGGAAAAATTATTTGGTATAGTGTGTAAGTTTAGGGTTCGAACATGATTCGAAATTTGTTCTTTGGAATAGGCATATTGGCCAATGAGATCGTGTAGGATAGATGAACATTAGGACGGAAATAATAAATACTTGTGATAGTTCTCTAATTTATTTATATGTAGAGTAGCTGTCGGTCGGTTTGCGCTCGAATTTTGTTTTTTCAAATTAAAATAAAATACAATAGGAAATCGTCTCCAAAAGGTGTATCGGGGCGGGTTTGCACTTGTTTGCCCAGGGCATCTATAAATATTATTATACATTAGGGATTAATTTTTCTTATGTAAGTATAAAATTTCGATAATGAAATAACTACTACTAATGGCGTAGTCAGGTATGGCGCAGGAAACCCCAAAAATATTACAGTTCTAATATGAAAATAAATATGACATAACCATTCTATCGTTCAATGCTAAGAGCAACATTTTAAGTCTCTATCCAAAAATAATTTACAGCACGTCAGTAAAAATGCATGTAAAAAGGCGTTCCCAACGGATTAGGTCATACGAGCTTAACCGAACATCACCCGAATACACTCGAGTAGTAGGGCAGATGAACATTAGGATAGTTTAACAGTAGGACAGATGAAGCCATCTCCCGACCGAACTCAGTTACAGGTTATGAAATAGCGAAGCAATAGGTATATCTATCCCTATTTAATTTACGGAGTGCCAGTCCTATTGTCTTTCAGTGTTTTGACGAGTGACATCTGCACTCTAAATTATCAACTTTCGTCTGCCATTTTGGGGTTATTTTTGCCTTTTGCGTCTTCTTCATTCTGGCAAGTTGTTGAGAAATTCTAGCTCCTGGTAAAAAGTCTTAGCTGTTAGCGAGAAGTTTATTTTGCGCTTAAAATAAAATTTTTTTGTTGAAAGTAATGAAAAAAACGTGAATATGATTTTGATTATGCTATTTCGTTACAATACGGGTTTTCCTCTAATGTGCACTGTATAATTATTTTAATATTTTATACTTTTTTATCGACATTTTCATAAAATTAACGTCGAACTGCGATAAATCAAAAAGTTATTAATTTTAGGAAGATCGGCGTAATGTCATTTAATCTTTAAAGCATTAAAATTTAAAAGTTTCTGGTTAATTTGGCCTGAGCTTCCTAGATTTAACGCAGAAGGTAAAAAATTGCGTCGTTTGAGCTTAACCTATTATCTCTTGCGTTAAAGGATCTATCTAACACATATTTAATGAGATTTTTAGGGTTAAAAATCTATTTTAAAATTTTAATATAGAACTGTACATAAAAAATAAGTATTTGGCAATTTACAGGAACTTACCATGTTATAATTATTAAATTTGATCTGACATTAGACAGTGTATACAATATACAGGGTTATGATAAAGAAACGGATCAGGGCTTTTATATTCAAGAATCGCTCGGACCTGTTAAATTAATTTTTTTGAAATACATTTTTTTATCGTTTGTATTTACCTTAAATAAAGGGAGCTTCTGTTCAAAATGTCAAATTCAAATAACATTCTCTTAATCGATTTTTGTGACTGATATCCTAGCTACTTTTGTACTTTCCCAGATCAACTCGAACAAAAACTAATTAAATATTTCCCATTTTAGCAAATGATGGTGATTTAGGAATTTCTCCCGTTTTGGGGATTCTAATTGGAGCGACAATAACAATAACAGTTATTATCATAATAGTAATAGTGCGGGTAAGACGATCCCAAAATCATAATCAAGTAATGTTGGAAGAAAAGATACCGGGTGTTCAAGGTCACTGCAACACAATGTCATCGACAAAACCGCTGCTTAGAAGTGCATCTCCAAGGGATGTAGATGAAAAAGATCCTGATGTCATTCCTGCAAAATATGGTAAGGAATTGTCGCTGAGTTACTTTTATTCTACAGAGTGTTATAAAAATGGAATATAACTCCCCGACAAAAATCATGTTCGTCAGGTTTAAACTTTTAGAATTGTTTTCCGATCTTAGTGAAATTTCTAGCAAAGTGTAGACTTGTGTCTCGGGATATTAGCCTGAATTTTAGCTCAATTCTTCACGCCCTGTGAAAAAATTGAGCTATAAAATTTAGGTTCACTATATTTTATTTTGAAGTGTGAACTTTTCTTAATACAATGTTTTTAGTTGACGTCATTATCTGCTTTTTTAAAGAAACTGCAACTTTAAAAACAAGTATTGCAGTTTTTCAATTTTATTCACAATTCAGAACATTAAAATATGGAAAAAATTAATAGCTCATATTGTATTGAAAGCATGCCACGTCACATGGTAGCAATGATAAGAACGCAGGTGGCAATACGCTCTATTAATTTTTGGATATTTGTGTATGCTACTCGATAATATAATGTAATGTTCTGGATTGTGAATAAGATTGAAAAACTGCAATAACTTCTTTAAAAACTTATATCTTCTTTGAAGAAGCGGCTAATGACGAGAACTAAGAAACATTGCGTTAAGAAAAGGTAACGCTTCGAAACAAAATATAATAAAGCTAAATTCTAGAACTCAATTTTTCCACAGGGTGTTAAGAAAGTATCTTTTGATTGATCAAGATATGAGTATTTTTTGAAAACTAAAATTCAAGCCGACATTTCGAGATACAAGTCACACTGTACACTGTGCTTGAAATTTCACTAAGATCGCAAACAATTTGAAAAGTTACCGGACTGTAAAACGTGACTAAAATTATCCTTGTCCGGAATTTATTGTCGGGTATGTATTTAAATTGGTGACTCCTTAGGTGTCATACGCTATGCACCGAGCCGTACCAATATTGGTAAGTCTCAAACATACGTTGTTACCAGCCAGCTTAATTAAAACTAAATTTTCATATTCGAATGAATGAAGATACATTATAAAACTAAGTAAATAATGCAATAATGTATAGAGATAAGCAGAAATTATTTATTACAGTACTAACCAGGCAACTGAGAATTTATAATTTCTGCCAATGTCACAATGAAAGTTGCCTGATTTGTTAATTTATTATGGTTTAAAATCTTTCTGCAACCCGATACTAAGTTTCCAAATTACGTACCATTGATTTACGACTAGCCTATAATTTGAATAACTTATGCCCATTTCCACCAACGTCTCTCTAGATATAGAATATTTAGGGACATCCTCAGTTGTAGAGATTCCCTGGATCAAATTGGATTTTACCACATGTATTTATGATGACCCGGGTTAAGAAAGGAATAACGCTGGCAATCATGAAACTTTTCTTCAAGAAGGTGAAGCGGGTGGCTGGTCCTTTTACATAACCTAGAATTTTCGTGTTGTTGAAGTTTTAGTTTATTTCCACTTCAATAAAAAAGTTTAGTTACCATAAGAAATATAGAAAAGAAGAATTATACGCGCCCCAAACTATGCATCGTCAGAAAAGGCGCTTCTACTTAATATCGCACAAAAATATGTCATCGAAAACAGGAAAACCGAGGCTGTATCTGTAAAGGAAAAAACCAAGCCTGGCTTAGAGTTAGCGGAGAATTTAATAGTCGTTCCCCAAATTTGTACTGCACGCCCGCTCAGTCACTAAAAAAATATTCAATTAGGGAAGATGTACGAAAGAGAACAGGAATATACAAAAGGGCTACAGACCCAGAAGCAATCCTTGTTACCGAGCCAACTGACCTAATATTATTATCCATTGTAAATAATAAATGCATTAAAACTCATGTATTTCTTTAATGTGTAAAACTACTTACTTTCCTTAGATTTAATAATTGTTGGTGCAAGTGCAGCCAAGGGATTGTCTCTGTCACCAGGGATGCAGTAAAACTAGTGAAAATTCCATAATAAGCAGTTTCACAAGAAATTATTTTAGAATATTTTCAAAGATTGCCCTCAAATGAGGTAGTGTACGGTGGTCAACGTCTGAGGTGTCGGAGTTCTTAGTACCGAGTTCTCTAGTATCTAAGTGAAACCACCCGCAACTCATCCTCGTCAGTCCGAAAGAAAAAGTGGTCAGTCGTTTGAGGTGTCGGAGCTGGGTGCATACAGCTCTAGGATCCGAGACGAGAATCACGAGTTCCGGTCCCATCACAGAGGGGTTCTCTGTACATTTTGGGTCAGAATGTACCATGGAAAAATGTTATAACTGCGCATGCCTAGCTGGTTTCCCTCCGTAGGTAACGATTTAGGTAGAAAAATTTGACTCCATAAAGTTAGGAACCCCAGCTACTTTAGGGAAGGAATGAACGTTGCTGGAAACCGAAATCGAATCTTAGCGCAAGTTATTCTTTACTAACGTTAGGGTTTATTCGGGTATTCTTTACTAACGTTAGGGTTTGTTCGGGTTTGTTTAAACGAGTTGGTGGAAATGGGCATAAAAGCAGTATGTCCCAGGATAAGCGAACTTATATATGCAAATGACAAAAAATTTTCGAATTGAATTTTGACCATTTGGGATCTAGGCCTGCTTGATTATATTATTATTAAAATTTAACATATTTTAATTTTTAATAAATCAAGTAGGCCTTCGCCGGAGCATCATCTTTATTTTCTGTCTAGGTAAAGTGCTTCTCCTTCACAAAATATCCAAGGAACGTTGCTCAGACTTCAAAATTATGCTTCTTATACAATATTTTCTTTAGTTCTCATATTAGCCTAAAATTTGTCATCATCGCCTGTTATTTCCGAAATAATATTTTCTAATAAATGTATTCAATGTATTCAATCAGTACCATGAACAAATTTTTTTTCTGTTTAGAGGTTTTAAAAAAATTAAATTAAAAATTAGTGAAAGCTGGTAATTATTAAAATCTGTACGCTTGCATGATTTCGAATTCTGAGCAACTTTCGTTAATAAAATTCTTCGATATTTTGTGAAGAAAAGGCATTTTACCTAGACACAAAATAGAAAAAATAATGCTCCAGTCAAGGCCTGTTCGATTCATTAAAAACAAAATTTGTTAAATTTTATTAACATGCAGGCCTAGATCCCAAATGGTCAAATATCAATTTGAAATGTTTTTGTCATTTACATTATGGGTTTGTTATCCTTGGACACACTGTATGTATTATCATAATCAATAATAATTTGAGCATCATTCAGATGAAAAAATATACTGAAATTTTTCTTTGTTCAAGCAGACAATGCAAAAATCATTAGTTAATTGTTAAAGCAAGAACCATTTAACTTAATTTTTTAGGGGGCTCCTGTCTCCCGCCGAGTTAAAAAGGAGATAAGAAAAGCCGTGGTAAAGACATTAAAAGAAAAGAAGTAGTTAAAAAATCTTTTCTTTAATAATCATACTTAAGCAAAAGTAACTTTTATTAATCATTCTTAATGGCAACAAGATTTTTTTAACTGGGGGAGAATAAAGGATCCGTTAGCGCGCTTGAAAAGATATAGTTCCTGCGCTGTTCCCGTTAAAAGTCGCTTTCACAGTATGTAGTTAATAAGCAGATTTTTGGGGGGTTAAAACAGAGTTTACCATTTAAAAAGTATTCAGCATTATACAGGGTTGGGCAAATGTTAATTATAGGAGAACGGCAAGTAATATCAGATCCAGATTTTCGAGAATAGGACTATAATGTTACTATGTGACTGTACATTATATGTCAGTGACGTCACCAACTGTCAATGGATGACGTTACATTTATTTTTAAATTTTTTGAAATTGAACACCTTATGTTAGTTAGAGAGACGGTGACAATAGGGGTCCGTGAAGTGGAATATTAGTAATAGGAGGTCACGAGGAGATTTTTAAAAAAATCCAATATTGAAATGGCGAGACATGGAACGACAAAAAATTTTTCACTTAATCACATATAGTGTTCCATTCTAGAAAGTTTCAACTTCAAATTCGCTTTTTTTCTTTTTTTTTCAATTTCCATTTTTTTTTGACACGCTCGTAAAAGTATATGCAAGGGTTGACTTGTCAGGAAATGTGTTTCCCGTGACTTTGGGGTCACGCAGATACTGTAAATTAATTTTCAGACATGGCTCGATATAATTTTTAATTTATTGAGAACTTCCTATCTGAAGCGGTACATCGCCTCTCAGCAACGCTCTACGGCATTTCATCAGATATAAAAGTTGTAGAGGGGGACCTAAACTCCACGAAATACCAAATTACTGATATTCCACTTCACGGACCCCCTATTGTCACCATCTCTCTAACTATATGTTATTAGTTATTCTAAGTTCTCAATAAATTTAAAACATTTTTCTATAACATACCATATGTTTAAATTCAGTTGTTTCGGAATTATTGATGAATAAATGACGAAAACCAAGAAATTTTATTTTAAAAAATAAGCAACAATTTTTACATAAACGATAATTTAAAATTAGATTTATTGAACTAAATGTTCAGAATGTCATCCTTCAACCACCTGACAGTGTCCACGCCGCTGAAATATGGAAAAGCATGTTTTGCAAATGTTGATTAGAATGTAAAATTTTGCTTTTCGATAACTAATTCTGTTTCCATTTTGCCTCGAAATAAAATTATACCAAATTTAATTACTTTATACTATGATCGATATAACGATCAAATATTACGGAATGACATTTGGTTTCAGCCAGATGAAGCGCCACCGAATTTTGGTATACATTTCCGAAACTATTTGGATGAAACCTTAGTTGTAAGGTGGATATGAAGGCGAGGGGCATTGAATGGCCTCCTAGAGCTCCAGATCTAACATCTTTCGATTTCTACCTTTGTGCTCATTTAAAAACTGTCGTATATCGTACGAAAACTAACTTTTTGGACGATCTTGAGAACAAAATTTTACATTCTGTAGACGCTATTTCTTACCAACATTTGCTAAACCTGTTTTTCCAGGTTTCAGAGAGGCTTGGACACTGTCAGGTGGATGAAGGATGACATTTAGTTAAATAACTTTTATTTTAAATTGTCGCTTATGCAAAATTGGTTACTGGGTTGTCGTTTTTTTTTTTAAATAACGTGTCTTGGAAAAGATGTTTTAAATTTATTGAGAATTTAGAGTAACTAATTGCGTCACCACTTGACAGTTGATGACATCACTGACATATCGAATGCACGGTATAATTTTAGTCCCATCGATTGGTGAAAACCCGGACCTGATATCACTTTTAGTTCTCCTGTAATTAAGCCGTAGCAGAACATTTGCCAAACCCTGTATATCCTCGTTCTCTATGCTTTAATCAGAGTAAACCTTCTTTCTTTTGATTGTATAATAAATAAATTAAACGATAAGGGAAAGGGGCATATGTAAAGGAACTTTGGTCGATTTAAGCAACTTTTGAACAAATATCCCTTAACATTTTGATTTTTGAAGGAGATGGTTAAGAGTTGCGTTCAATCACAGGTTGCCAAGCAGGCAGTATTTTATGCGAACCTTTAGCCAAATATACTTAGTTTTTTTCTAATCAAAAACAGGATTCGTAAAGTTAAAGGATTGGAAAACGCTATGAAAAAATTGCGTTAAAAAATAAAATGTTATAAGAATAATAATAACAATTTTCAAATTTTTGTTATAGATCTTCCTGAAACTTGTGGATACCTGTTACATAATAAAAAAGGATTCTAAACAATAACAACACTTGATACACTAATAGATATTTATTTGTTAAACTCAAAATCTCTCGTTCAATACTGGTGATCTGTGTGGCGAGTTGATCCCCAACCGGTGCACATGGGCAATAATAAAATCGAATACAACAATACCTCAATCGACATGTCAGACAATCTAAATATAAATAAATTAACTAAAAAAACTTTATTATTAATGGCTAAAACTTCACGAAAAGAAATATTGATTAGCTGATGACTCTCGTCTCTTTCTTACCTGCCAAAAACCGGCATATTTTTAATTAAATTGATGCAACATAGATGGCTCTGATTGCCTATTTGGGATTGTTTAGGATCCTCACCTTAAACAAGGGCAGAAGAGCAGTTAATAACTGAATAGCACTGTTTTTAACCAGTTTGCTATGGAAACAATTTTATAAAATGGAATAGAATTTATATTTGGATGAAAGAGATTTTCACCTTTAATGTGAAAAAAGCAAAAGAATATCTTACTAGTAATAATAATCAAAATAATCTACCAAAAAAACAATCATTTGATAAATTCTTCAATGGCCTCAATTATTCAATGGAAAAGACACGCACAACAGAAATTTGAATAAACCCGGACGCCATACTGAAAAATGTTTCAAACATTTTTTTTTGGTAGATCATTATTACTAGTAAGCTATTGTTTTGATGTAAGATGTAAGTCTAAATTAAAGTAACTTCTTATTTTAGCCTGCCCTGTATGCTATTCTAAATCGATCTTAATAATTTTAAATTCGTTTTACGAGAACTTATACTTCTGTAAATATTTCCTGAAAATTTAGGTTAAAAATGATTTTAAACAATAAAATGTGGTCACTATTTTTGGCCCACCGTGTAGTTAATTTAACCGACTCGTCGACTCGCCTACATTGTCATCTTAGGGACCTGCCTCTTATACTTCCGCAATTAAGTTTACTTGTGTGTTCGTTATAGCCTGAGATACCACCTGAACTATTAATGTTGTAGTTGGTAAATAAATCATTAACTAAAATTGGCATTACTATTCACATGATAGTTAGTATGTAAATAAATCATTAATTGAAATTACGTATAATAAATTGATAGTGTGATTTGAGTGCCAGACGAGCAAACAAACACGCATGAAGGTTACTGAAATATAATTCGCTTCGTTTCGAGGGCCTGCATTAAGATTTGAAAAAATATTATAATGAATTTCTTAACACCGTACATATTACCGATTGTTCCCATATTTTGTAATACTTGACTTAATCTCGATTTGCATCATTCTTTTTATTATCTACATGCAAAAAGCCAGACGAACATGTCTGGATATGTGATCAAATAAGTGTTCTTTATAAAGGATAATGCAAAAAATTTGAAGTACATAATAAATTAGTCGTCAAAAACTGATAAAAGAATTGAAAGTAATAAACCCTATGACTATAAATAAATTGTTAATACAGTCCAATCAAAATTTAATTTATTTACTTAAATATTTTTAATTAGTAATGAGCTAGTACACGAACTCACGGCCTGTATTTGATCGATTACTTAATACAATACAATTACAATACACAATTTTTTCACATGCATGCTTTTTACCGATAAATAATAATCCTCCTTATCTTAAATCCTTAATTTCGATGAAATTTGAGTTTTTTTCCCTTTCAAGATGCAAGTATTTGTATCGATTCTGATATTCATGGTTAAATTGTTAATAAAATATTATGAAATAAAATGTTTGTCAAAACGAAAAAAAAATAATAATACAAATGAGTTTATGCTTAGCAGCAGCTTAAAAGCAAACTGAAATGCGTATTCTTTCAAATTTAAGAAAAAAATGTCACTCATGTCACTCAATGTCTCGCCCACTACATTGTAATGAATGAGTGAAATATAAAAATTAACGTGTTGGTTAAAGAGAACACCAACCTTCACATACACTGGTGTGTTCTAGATTTCTTAGTTTTGGGACAGCTTAATGTCCCGAATCACGGTCATTATAATCGTACTGGATCAACTTCCAGTTCAAGCATCGTAAATGTGTGGATCCACATACTACATAATGACTGCACGTTCTATTGTATTGCAGCGTATTGTTTAGCCGAAAAAAAATAGCGGAGCGACAGCCATTTCCTTGATTATTAAATCCACTATCATTAAGTTTGAAAAAATGTTTGTTCGCTCAGTCATCCACGACTTATCTCTCGAACAAGCGTGACTACACCCTTAAGAGTTAACTTCTCAACAACTTTAAATGTGCAAATTGACATGGCCCTTCCTAAGATTCTTAGCCGTACGTAATTTTGTTAACATATCACCTAATGGAGATAAAGGAGACTAAAAACCTTTTCTAGTTGCCTTTGATATGTGCCCTAAGCAGAACTTTAATATTAACCATTTACTATACAATTATTATTTTTAGGAACAACGGAAAATGACAATGACAATCATATGATATCATTAAATGGCTCCCAAATGCCAACAAACAGTGACATTGATGCATCTCTTAGCTACCCTTGTGATGTACCAGGACCAGAGTGGAGTAGTCCCGTTAGTCCTGTATCAATTAAACAAGTTAGTCAGGTATAATATAATATTAGAGGTTAATAATTGAAGGAGTCCTCGAACACAGGTTCACGAGGAGTTGTACGGTAGAAGAATTATCGGATCACCCGCCAAAGGCCAGCATTTAATTCGCATATTACGCATTTAAAATCTCGCCGGGAGTATAGACTAACGTCTCCGCGTACAAACCCGAAAGTCACGCAGGAGCGATGTAAGTACAGACAATCGGCTGGGTAAAACATGACTACGATACATGTAAGAAAAAAGATTGGCATCTAATTACACTGGGAAACAAATTTCAACTTTTTTTTTGTTTCCTGAACAAAACCTATTTTTTTGGATTCAACTGTACCCAAGTAACTAAAAAATACCTATTAAAGATTTTAGTTGGCTCGCAAAAAAAAAAATCTCAATTATTTGTTACAAAATTTTAATTCATAGGCATATACAATGGACATACAAAATACAGATAACAATATATTGTTGGTTCAACAAAAGCAACTAAATAGCACATTTTTATCATTGAATCCAAAGTTTAGACACTCATTTTGCGCTTCTTAGCTTGCCTTTTGAAAGCAGCCTCTGGGGCATCTCTCGTAATAGTCCAGCAGTAGTCGGCTAACATCTCACAGTTCCATTTTCCCTGATATCTTCTTTCCATGTTCGAAATATCCTGGTAGAACCTCTCACCGTGTTCGTCACTTACAGCACCACAATTTTCCGGAAAGTAATCCAGATGAGAATCCAGGAAATGAATTTTCAACGACATATTACACCCTAGGTTTTGGTAACACAAAAGAAGTTGGGCAACCAGGTCTTTATAATTTTCTGCTTTTATGTTTCCCAAGAAATTTTTTGCAACCATTTTAAAGGCATCCCAAGCGTCTTTTTCCTTGCCTTCAAGTATGGAATCGAATTTACGCATCTCCGAAAAGTTTCCTAATCTGGGGACCCACAAATATTCCCTCTTTAATTTTAGCGTCACTGATTCTAGGGAACTTTTCTTTTAAATAACTAAAAGCACGGCCTTCTTTGTCCATTGCCTTCACAAAATTTTTCATAAGTCCCAATTTTATATGAAGTGGCGGTAGTAAAATCTTTTCTGGGGCAACTAATGGCGCGCTGGTCACATTTTTCTTTCCTGGCTCAAAAGACTCTCTCGGTGGCCAAATTTTCTTTCTGTAGTGATCCGATCGTGCTCGACTGTCCCATTCGCAGAGGAAGCAGCAGTATTTGGTATAACCTAGCTGCATTCCAAGCAACATCGCCACAACTTTTAAATCCCCACAAATTTGCCATTTATATCTTTCATATTGTATGGTCTCAAGTAACAATTTCAAATTGCTATATGTTTCTTTCATATGGACTGCATGACCAATTGGGACTGAAGGCAATTTGTTTCCATTATGGAGTAACACAGCTTTAAGACTTACTTTTGAGGAATCAATGAAAAGTCTCCAGTCTTTTGGATCATAGTCCAGATTTAAAGCTGCCATTAATCCCTTGCCACGTGCTTTTTTTTGAAGTTGCGCCAAAAGGTGCGGTACAAGAAAAATATAATTGATTATCCTCAATAAGAAAAAGTGAATGAAACAAAGCTAGCTAGCAGAGCTGGGGGTGAATGGCACAATGGAGCACGAGCAAAATGCCCTAACTCAATTGCCGGAGAGTAGGGGGGGGGGGGGGGGTTAAAGGTAACAGGGCGCCACTGTTTTTTAGCCGGGTAAAACAGAACCCTCCTCGTTAGATTTAGGAACTCGCTCTCAGCTTTGCTAGTTCAGATACTTGAAATTTACGCAAAGCAATAAGCAAAACAAAAGATATCTATCATTAGTACGTGCTGTGGGGTAACTCAAATAAAAACCCAAAATTGTATTTAACAACCAACATTAAAATTTATTTACTTTATGACTGTGATGTATGATGTGGGTGGTAATTAACAAACAAAAAAAAAGAAATATAAATCATACGGCACTAGTCTCTTACCTAAGTCATGAGCAATAATTAGGAATAAAATATGATGAACGCAAGCAAAGTAATAGTAAATCAGGTTGAGACCAAAAGTTACAACTAAGCTTAAAATAAAAATATTCTTACAGGCGCAACCGTCGTGTACACGCAAGTTTTACATGGCGCTGATTACGTATAATAAATGAAGTAAAATTAACGGAATATAAGATCAACACATCACTAATCAATAAACGTCCAGTTAGCACACTAGTATCACGCTTGCATAAATAAGACAATGACTTGTCTCAACAGTAATAAGACGGCTGTCTTATTCAATAAAAAAAAAAGAATGACATCTCTTACTCAATAGTACTGACTGGCTGGTCTCACCCAATAGTAAGACTTTCTCGCTCAATAAAAATACTTCTTGCCCAACAAAAATACTTGCGAAAAGACTTCTTCTCGCCCAATAAAAAGACTTCTCGAAAGACCCCTTCTCGCCCAGTGAAAAGAACTTCTTCTCGCCCAATAAAAGAACTTCTCGCCCAATGAAAGAACTTCTCGCCCAATGAAAGAACTTCTCGCCCAATGAAAGAACCCTGAGAAAGAAACAGTGCGCATTAACGTAACAAAAAAAAAAACTAAAACTCTCTCATGTTCTACCTAAACAAATGGCTGAGGGCTTAAGTAACTTAGTATTGCCACCGAAACAAACAAAATAAACACATTGCCATTATTATATATATATAATATATATATATATATAGCGAATGAAAGTATTCATGACTACAATCGATTCTCAGTTCAAAGTCCCAAAATCGTTACTGCGCATGCGCCACACGCATGGTCAATAATTATACATAAATTGCTAGGCCTCTAAAACGTGATGGAAAATAAAATATAGCAAACAAATTAACTTTGGGAAAATATCAATGTACTGCGCATGTTCAAAATTATCACTAAAATTCATCACAAAAATCAGTAAACCAAAATAATTAAAAAGTACAAAAAAAAGTTATTGCGCATGTGCGGCACGCATACAAAAAATGTGACAGCAAGTAAGAGGAATAGCCCCTGAGTGACCCCCAAAAATATAAAATCATATGTTTAATTAATTCACCATTAACAATAAAGTTCAAATCCAAAAAGTTTACTCTTCTACGCATGCGTGAAGTTTTAAGCAATATGAGGCTCTAAAGACTCGCCATAAAATGGACTAACAGGTGACATAATTTGTTCCGATAATCGATCGTTAATCAATTAATAAAATTTAACAAACCCGAAATTCATTTCAGCAATGAAAACGTTATTTCAAACACTAAAGCAAAAGAACATACCCAATGACTATATAAAACTGCTGAACCAGACGCTAGGTGGCACTACTAGGGATAATTGCAAATTAACCAATTAATCACTTTAACGTAACGTATTTTAATTATAAAAAAAACTACAACACTTTAATTTATAACAAATTAGATAATAAACCAGTCCGGAAGGGCTGATCAACCAATTAATCAATTCAAGTAACGTACTTTATTCATAAAGAAAAGCAACAATGCCGGAAAGGCCAATCTTTACCAGCCAGAGTTACGCTGCACGCGCTACGGCAGTAAAACGACACTATAAATCACGAATCTATAGTAAATTACGCAAATATTAAGTCCTAAAAGGGCCTACAAACGCCAAAAGTAAAAGAACCATACACGTGTCCTATATATAATAAAAAAAAGGTAGAAATAGAACATGAGAGAAATTGCTCTAACAAAGTAAAATTTTACTAAAAGATATAGCTGACTTTAATAAAAATATGGAATGCATTTTGCCATAAAATCAAGTCTAATTAAAAGTTATCCAACTTAATACAATGTAATTTGGGAACAAAGCTTACCCGTTGTTATTTGGGGCCAACAAAGATCCTGACAGAGACCAACTGCAAATTCCGGCTGCTGCCGTATATCTTACTACATTTACTACACACAGTAAAATTGCCGATACAAGAAAATGAATGGAGTAAGATGGAAGAGTTAATTTCCAGATCCACGGTCCGTGCACTTTATTAGTGGAAATTAACTTCATGTGGCTTCTCCGTCGGAAATCTCGAAGAAAAGTGACCCGAACTGCGTTTCTACCGCCGAAGCAGCAAGGAAAAAAAACCGGTAACAAACTTCGCAAAAAAAAAACATCCAATATTCAGTCGGTTGAGATAGCAACAAGTACAGATCATAAATGCATTCCAACCATATGCAACCAGCAAAGCATAACATCGCAACTTCCAAAACCAAAATCCATAACGTGTGTGACAGTTAAGGAGCAGAAAGGGATGTAACAATTGGCGGTTTTTTTTTTCTTTCGCAGTTATTGAACAATCAAAACCTATAACGTAACATAATCGGAGACCAAAATATTGAAGCACTGTCAATCGCTGAAACCAAAGCGGCCGCAGGAACTAAAAACTTTGCCCACACTGCCCAAGGGAGGCGGAGTTACTGCCAGAGTTCGGCGTTCGCATGACAGTCTGACCACAACAAAACAACCTGTTAAAATGTTCCGATGCATAGGGAAATCGCATCGATTACCAGGAAAATTACAAGGAATAAACCCTTCACAGGTGAATAATACGTACTCGACTTTCAGTAAACAAATCATGGCAACGATAAATTAATTTCAGGTTAGTAAAGGATTCGCGCATTCGCACGGAGGCTATAGGAAGGGAAAAATTTATTTATACAACCAAATATGCATCACCACGGCATAAACAAAATAAATGAAATTCTGATCAGAATGGTGAAGGTATATTAACAATAATATTGATAGCTCAATATAAACTATCAAGGCTTTAATGACGAAATTAAATTGTTACAACTCCCCTCTACTTCGGAAGGAGGAAAACTTCCCATAGAAGTTTTACGACGATAAGCCAACTATACACACTAAACTACTCCAGTAATCAGATACATAATTACTACCAAAACGAAACTAACCACTACTGAAGTAGCCTACAAGTAATATACTACAGCAATCAAGTAATCACTTAAGAAAGTAACGCTAAAAGTAAAGAAACTAAAAATATTCCAGTCATTGCCCTACAGTCAATGGAAACCTCGAGAGAGATGGAAGCAATCATGAACTGTTTGTGTGGTAACAGATTCTAAGAATGAAAAGTATGATGTTAGAATGAACTGTAGTTAAAATTGCGTTCACACCAAATGTGGCTTGGCGAACCTCGTATATTAACTTCACACCAAAACAACTCAAGATACAACCAATCTCCACCGAAAGAAACCGAGCCCACGACAACTTCTAGAAGGTAAGAAACTAATAATAAACGCAAAAGGAGATAAAATAAAGTAAAGTAAGAGGTCACAATCGGTAAGGTAAATAACTAGTAGCGGGCAAATCCCGTACTAAGACACAATCGGTAAACTAGAAAACATCTAAAAGACAAAATCAAGCAAGTCAAAATCAAAAGTAAGGTTATTTCGTCACTTAACAATTGGATCGATATAGTGGAATTAAATCCCCGAAGGTGTATATCATCCTTTAATCAAAACCAACAAAATCAAGCAATCAAGCAAATCAAATAAATAAAGGAAGACAAGTAATTCTCTATGCAAACATCCCGACAATCGGATTAAAAAGGTTACACAGAAAATACCACTAACACCAAGAGAAAGTAACGAAATCAATAAGGGATAATCGACGTGAGTCAAAAATCCAAAATGGTGCAAGACTACCACCAGGCAAAGTCTTGACCAAATACGCAATACAGGCGTGAGCCAAGTAACGTAAGACAAATCAAGGTAAGAGTAATAGGAAACTTAGCCGCAACTAAGTTCCACGCAAAAATACTAATGCAAAAAGTCAAAATCAAGTAAATCGAAAGTCACAATCAAGTAAAGTAACGAGAACCGTAGTTCTATCAAAGGAAAAAGGAAAGAAGGAAAAGGGAAAGATACTAAAGGAAACGGAACACAAAAAAAAATAAAGTAAATCATAATAAAGAAAAGTAAAGCCAAACAAGAATTTTCTTCCTTCCTTAAAGCAAAATTATTAAAATTCAACAAGTTAAGACTGCTGAAGGCCAAAAATAAAAGAAAAACTACAAAGATAAACGCAAGTAAAATAATAAAGTCCCTTTCCGTTGGGATCCACCAAGTTACGCGCCGAGATGGAACCGAACATCATCAAACCCTTCTACAGCAAGAGTGATGACAAAACAAGGACAGAAGCAATTAAAACAGTGTAGTAACTGAAGGTTACTCCACTGAAGTGAGGGTAAGGTAACTGAAGGTTCACCTTACGCTCGCAACGTAGCAGACAACTGAAGGTTTAGTCTCTTACGGCAAGAAATAGATTAGCTGAAGGCTTTGATCTATTTTAGCACTCGATGGACTTCTACCATCACTAGAGCTCAGTGCAGGGCTTTTCTAACCAACTCCATCCGAATCCATCAAGTTACGCGCCAAGACGGAGTCGGACTTTGCTGGAACCCCACCTCTGCAGGGGTTGTGACAAAATATAAGTTAAATCAAACCAAAAGATAAAAGTAAAGGAAGGCAAGGAAGAAAATCACTAATTAATGAAACGAAACAAAAAAAAAGAAGATTGATGATAATAACGTAAGGGTAGAGTAAAGGTAGAGGTAGTGCACTATATTTCTTCATTATCCGAACTCTCACTTGCTATGGACGGATTACACAACTTGAGGTCTTGAACATGCCAAACACCTTTGCTTTGTCCTAACTGATCTTGAAGTTCGTAGGTACAGGTACCAGTTTTGCGCTTGATAGTAAACGGTCCTACATAAGTCGGGGCCAATTTGGCACTATAATATTTTAAGGCATCAGAAAGACTTTTGTTTTTACGCCAAACTTGTTGTCCAGGTACGTATTCAACAGGACGTCTACGTAAATTATAACGTCGTTGGTTTCTAGAACGTGAAGCCTTAATTTTATCTCGCACGTCCAAAAATAGTTTCTCAAAGGCGGTTTGTCTCTTTTTTACATAGTCCTGAGGATCCAAATCAATTTTAGTAATATCTTCGATGAAGTCTTGTCCGTAAAGTTTATGTTCTCTTCCAAAATTTAGGTAGTAAGGACTAAATCCAGTAGTTTCGTGACGTGAAGTACGCATAGTACAACCAATGGCAGCTAGATTCTCGTCCCAAGTACGGTGGTTGCTATTCTGTATGTAGGAACGGATCATAGTTTTTGCTACCCTATTCGCACGTTCAGTCGGATCAGCCTGAGGATGGTAAGAAGCTGTATAGAATATTTTAGTCTTATAACGCTCACAGAGTCCTTGAAATTCTTTAGATTTCATCTGGGCACCTTGATCACACATCAAAAATTGTGGAGAACCAAACATCAAGAAAATTCCTTCTTCAACTTGTTTAGAAAGAGATTTAGCGGTGGCAGAACGAGATGGAAATAAAACGGTAAATTTTGTGAAGTAATCATTGACCACGAGCACATATTGATTTCCTGATCTTGAGCGAGGAAACGGTCCAATGTAATCTAAACTGATACATTGCCAAGGTTGTTTAATGTCTGGTCGATCACCCATTAAGCCTGCGGGAGGTTTTTGTTCTACCTTGTTTTGAGCACAAACTGTACAAGCTTTCACATATCTGGTTATGTCACTCCTCATCTTGGGCCAATAATAACGTTGACATACTTTCCAATAAGTTTTAAATATGCCTACATGGCCTGCTGCGGGTATATCATGGCAACGGCGAAGAACTGCGCGCCTTTTATCTTTAGGAACGACAATCTTCCAGGCACTAGATGGATTAGCTAATTCAGAAAGGCTGGACTTCACATATTTATACAGAGTCTTGTTTTCTACGCGCCAAGTAGAGAATTTTTCCGGTTGTTCTTCGAGTCTAGTAAACATTTTGCTGTACCATTTGTCGGTGGACGGAGAAAATGCATCTTCTTTGGTTTCAGATTCTACAGCATCTACAGAGATAGGGACGGATCGGGAAAGAAAATCTGGAACTACATGGTCTTTTCCAGGTCGATGGATTAAAGTGAAATCATAAGGTTGATGACGAAGTGCCCATCGTGCTAATCTTCCTTGTGGGTCTTTTAATCGATGTAGCCATAACAATGAATGATGATCGGTTATTACCGTAAAATGAACTCCTTCCAGATAATGTCGTAACTTTTCCACGCTCCAAATCACAGCTAAGCACTCTTTTTCATCTCCTGTTTAGTTAATGATCGGGACAGGAAACAAATTACTTTTTCGCCTTCTTCAAAGGTTTGTGACAAAACTGCTCCTAGGCCGAAAGCGCTGGCATCAGTTTGAAGAACGAAGGGGCGATTAAAGTCCGGGCAACTCAGCACCGGTGCCGTAATTAAGGATTCCTTAATAGCTCGAAAAGCACTATCACAGTTAGGTGTCCATGACCACTTAACGTTTTTCTTGGTCAGGTTAGTTAATGGTGATATTACAGAGGAAAAATTCGGTACAAATCGTCTATACCATGAGGCAGTACCTATGAAACGTCGAATCTCGGTTACATTTTTAGGAGGTGGGATATTCACAATTGCTTCAACTTTTGATGAATCGGGCCGAAGGCCTTGGCTGTCTACAACATAGCCCAAATATTTTAATTCTGGTCGGCAAAATTGGCATTTTTCTAATGATACAATTAATCCTGCTTCGAGAAGTCTGTCGAATACTAATCCCAAAAGACGTAGATGGTCATTGAAGTCCTGAGAAATAAGGATGATATCGTCTAGGTAAACCATTACTGAAGGTTCAAGATCAGCTCCAAGGACAGTGTCAACAATACGTTGCCACGTAGCTGGCGAGTTAGTCAAACCAAACGGCATACGACGGAACTGGTATAATCCTCTTCCAGGGACAGTAAATGCGGTATATTCGCGCGAAGATTTAGACAAAGGAACGGTCCAAAAAGCAGACTTGATGTCAATGGAACTGAGGTATTTAGCATCTCTCAAGCGATCTAAAATTGACGAAATGTAAGGAATGGGATATGCATCTTTGGTTGTAGCCTCGTTAAGCATTCTGTAGTCCACGCAAAATCGGTAGGAGTCATCCTTCTTTCGCACTAAGCAAATTGGACTAGACCAGGCACTTTTTGAGGGTTCTATTACGCCATCCTTTAACATTGTCTTTAGCTCTTCGTCTATAATTTTCTGCTTAAAAGGAGATACAGGATAGTACCTTTGTTTGATAGGTTTGGTACCAGGTTTAACTTCGATGACATGCTCTGCTACTTTGCAGCAACCTAATCCAGATCCCATGGATGAAAGTTTTTCCTTTATTAAATCATCTAACTCCATACGCTGATCCAAAGTAAGAGTACTCTCGTCTTTGATGCTATTAATGATAGTAGAAGTAGAATTGTTTGCAAAATGCCAAATGTCTTGATTTAAATCGGGGATTATTTCCATATTTCTCCAAAAATCGATTCCTAGGATGAGAGTGTGTGAAAGCTCTGGCAAAACAAGCACTTCGAGAATTCGGGTCTTACCCATTAAACAGAATGGAACCTGCATAGAACCAATGCTGGAACAACTCTGCCCATTGGCGACGGTGCATTTAGTTTCGTTTACCAAAAGTCGTAATCCTAAACGTTGTAATAGCTCATATCCAGGAAGGCCCAATATGGTTCTGGTAGCTCCAGAATCTAATAAGCCTCGAATAGGCATGCCTAGTATGTTGACTTCCAAATACGGACGTTGATCACCGTGGGCGTGGCTAATAATATAATCCAAGAGCATTTTGGTTGAAAGTGAAGCATCATTGGTCGGAACAATTTCGGTAGCGGGAGAGATCTTACGACCTATTGATTCCCCCGGGAAGCGTTTCCCGAATTCGAACATCTTTGACAATTTCTGGTTGTTACATCAGCTGTTCCACAGCGGTAGCAATGAACTCTTCGTGGACTTTGACAATCTCGGTTATAATGTCCGGTCTTTTGACAATTCCAGCAAACTATCTCTTTACTAGGTCTGTTATTACTAGTAGATGGTACATGACGAATTTCTTGGATGCTGTGATTTGTTGGCCTACTCGGTAAGGCCTCTGACAAATCAGACACGAATGCAAAATCGGGTTCCACAAAGCCCTGTCTCTTTCTAGACGGTGGAACGTAATTTTCGGCACGGAATTTTTTAACCTCTAAAGCTAAGCATTTTTCTTCTAATTCTTCTAGCGAGTTTACTACAGGCAGTTGCGTAGTATAGAATGGAGCCAAATTTCTGGTTATAATGTCAAGTTTAACATCTTCGGTCATACCTCCATAACGCCTACATAAAGCGTGCATACTTGAGAGATAATCCACAATACTCTCGGAGGGATCTTGCGTCCTATCTAGTAATTCTCGGAATAGTCGAGCTCTATAATCCGGTGCTTGAAAATGACGTAATAATAAATCTGCTAAGCCTCTCCAGTCGGTAAATCTTGATCTATTTGATCTAAACCAGTTTAAAGCTTTTCCTTCAAAAAGGTCAATGGCGGACTCAAAAACTTCTAGCTCTGTCACATGTCGAGCAATCCTAAGTTCAGACACTCTCTCTAAAAAGCCATGAACTGATAAACTTTTCAGGTCTCCTGTGAACTTTAAACCCCATTTTTCAATTTTTGGTCCTTTAAAATGACTATTTGTTCTATTAGGCGTGGAAACAGGTAATGCTTCTGAAGGATGAAATTCATCATCTGAACACTCAGAATGACCTGCAGCCATTAAAATACTTAGGTTGGGATCCTGTTTGCAAACTGCTTCCAGATTATCCAAAGTGGATAGGATGTCGACCAATAGGCGTGTTTTCGTGTCAACATTAGCTGGTGATAGGCCAATAATTGGGACACGGTCAGTCCGCTTCAACAAGTGTACTAAATGAGTTTGAAAACGCTCGAATTTCGTTTTTGCATTTTCGCCTGTTACAGTTTTTAATGTTGATTTAATTCTCTGGAGTGCATCGTGCACATAAACTTTTTCTTCATCAAAATCCAGAGTGTACGGAGGATAGTTCAAAGGTTTATTGCTCTTCTCCAATTGGAGTAGCGGCCTTAAGGTAGCTCTAAGGGAATCGACGGTACTTGATTCGTCTACAGGAATTCCTCGGACTGTTAGTTCGTGCACTAGCATGTCCTTCTTCAAATAGTTGACTCTCATGTTGTAATCCATTTTTACTGTTACAAGAGTCACTTAAACACACGTAATCGATAAAAATATAGTCACAATATAGTAACACTACACTCGCGAAACTTCACTAGTAACAAGTAAAATTCACTAATAATTCACCTCACTCACTTAATCACCAATAACTAAGTGCAACTGAGGTTAAAGAAAGGGAAGGTAAAAGGTAAGGAATTCAAAAATCAAAATCAATGGTCATATACGCAGTATGCCAAAGGATCTTCCAACTTCGAACCGCAATTCGAGATGGAACAACGAAAATCAATAATAAAAAAAAATACCAGTAAATCAAAATGCAAATAAGTTCCAAATAGAAACTACATAGAACCACGGTACTCGATAAAAAAAAAAATACGCAAAACAAAACGCAAGGTAATAAATCAAAGGACGAGACAAGATATCAATCGCAAAAAAAAATTTCGAAAATTCAAAAAAAATTTCAAGTAAGCATCAGGTAAGCAAGGTAAACATTTTATTTGAGTTCACCCACACACACTCTTGATTTCAGAAAACAACTAACTGCCCCTAGCGTTGGGCGTCAAATTTGCCACGTGCTTTTTTTTGAAGTTGCGCCAAAAGGTGCGGTACAAGAAAAATATAATTGATTATCCTCAATAAGCTGGGGGTGAATGGCACAATGGAGCACGAGCAAAATGCCCTAACTCAATTGCCGGAGAGTAGGGGGGGGTTAAAGGTAACAGGGCGCCACTGTTTTTTAGCCGGGTAAAACAGAACCCTCCTCGTTAGATTTAGGAACTCGCTCCCAGCTTTGCTAGTTCAGATACTTGAAATTTACGCAAAGCAATAAGCAAAACAAAAGATATCTATCATTAGTACGTGCTGTGGGGTAACTCAAATAAAAACCCAAAATTGTATTTAACAACCAACATTAAAATTTATTTACTTTATGACTGATGATGTGGGTGGTAATTAACAAACAAAAAAAAAAGAAATATAAATCATACGGCACTAGTCTCTTACCTAAGTCATGAGCAATAATTAGGAATAAAATATGATGAACGCAAGCAAAGTAATAGTAAATCAGGTTGAGACCAAAAGTTACAACTAAGCTTAAAATAAAAATATTCTTACAGGCGCAACCGTCGTGTACACGCAAGTTTTACATGGCGCTGATTACGTATAATAAATGAAGTAAAATTAACGGAATATAAGATCAACACATCACTAATCAATAAACGTCCAGTTAGCACACTAGTATCACGCTTGCATAAATAAGACAATGACTTGTCTCAACAGTAATAAGACGGCTGTCTTATTCAATAAAAAAAAAAGAATGACATCTCTTACTCAATAGTACTGACTGGCTGGTCTCACCCAATAGTAAGACTTTCTCGCTCAATAAAAATACTTCTTGCCCAACAAAAATACTTGCGAAAAGACTTCTTCTCGCCCAATAAAAAGACTTCTCGAAAGACCCCTTCTCGCCCAGTGAAAAGAACTTCTTCTCGCCCAATAAAAGAACTTCTCGCCCAATGAAAGAACTTCTCGCCCAATGAAAGAACTTCTCGCCCAATGAAAGAACCCTGAGAAAGAAACAGTGCGCATTAACGTAACAAAAAAAAAACTAAAACTCTCTCATGTTCTACCTAAACAAATGGCTGAGGGCTTAAGTAACTTAGTATTGCCACCGAAACAAACAAAATAAACACATTGCCACTATAGCGAATGAAAGTATTCATGACTACAATCGATTCTCAGTTCAAAGTCCCAAAATCGTTACTGCGCATGCGCCACACGCATGGTCAATAATTATACATAAATTGCTAGGCCTCTAAAACGTGATGGAAAATAAAATATAGCAAACAAATTAACTTTGGGAAAATATCAATGTACTGCGCATGTTCAAAATTATCACTAAAATTCATCACAAAAATCAGTAAACCAAAATAATTAAAAAGTACAAAAAAAAGTTATTGCGCATGTGCGGCACGCATACAAAAAATGTGACAGCAAGTAAGAGGAATAGCCCCTGAGTGACCCCCAAAAATATAAAATCATATGTTTAATTAATTCACCATTAACAATAAAGTTCAAATCCAAAAAGTTTACTCTTCTACGCATGCGTGAAGTTTTAAGCAATATGAGGCTCTAAAGACTCGCCATAAAATGGACTAACAGGTGACATAATTTGTTCCGATAATCGATCGTTAATCAATTAATAAAATTTAACAAACCCGAAATTCATTTCAGCAATGAAAACGTTATTTCAAACACTAAAGCAAAAGAACATACCCAATGACTATATAAAACTGCTGAACCAGACGCTAGGTGGCACTACTAGGGATAATTGCAAATTAACCAATTAATCACTTTAACGTAACGTATTTTAATTATAAAAAAAACTACAACACTTTAATTTATAACAAATTAGATAATAAACCAGTCCGGAAGGGCTGATCAACCAATTAATCAATTCAAGTAACGTACTTTATTCATAAAGAAAAGCAACAATGCCGGAAAGGCCAATCTTTACCAGCCAGAGTTACGCTGCACGCGCTACGGCAGTAAAACGACACTATAAATCACGAATCTATAGTAAATTACGCAAATATTAAGTCCTAAAAGGGCCTACAAACGCCAAAAGTAAAAGAACCATACACGTGTCCTATATATAATAAAAAAAAGGTAGAAATAGAACATGAGAGAAATTGCTCTAACAAAGTAAAATTTTACTAAAAGATATAGCTGACTTTAATAAAAATATGGAATGCATTTTGCCATAAAATCAAGTCTAATTAAAAGTTATCCAACTTAATACAATGTAATTTGGGAACAAAGCTTACCCGTTGTTATTTGGGGCCAACAAAGATCCTGACAGAGACCAACTGCAAATTCCGGCTGCTGCCGTATATCTTACTACATTTACTACACACAGTAAAATTGCCGATACAAGAAAATGAATGGAGTAAGATGGAAGAGTTAATTTCCAGATCCACGGTCCGTGCACTTTATTAGTGGAAATTAACTTCATGTGGCTTCTCCGTCGGAAATCTCGAAGAAAAGTGACCCGAACTGCGTTTCTACCGCCGAAGCAGCAAGGAAAAAAAACCGGTAACAAACTTCGCAAAAAAAAAACATCCAATATTCAGTCGGTTGAGATAGCAACAAGTACAGATCATAAATGCATTCCAACCATATGCAACCAGCAAAGCATAACATCGCAACTTCCAAAACCAAAATCCATAACGTGTGTGACAGTTAAGGAGCAGAAAGGGATGTAACAATTGGTGGTTTTTTTTTTCTTTCGCAGTTATTGAACAATCAAAACCTATAACGTAACATAATCGGAGACCAAAATATTGAAGCACTGTCAATCGCTGAAACCAAAGCGGCCGCAGGAACTAAAAACTTTGCCCACACTGCCCAAGGGAGGCGGAGTTACTGCCAGAGTTCGGCGTTCGCATGACAGTCTGACCACAACAAAACAACCTGTTAAAATGTTCCGATGCATAGGGAAATCGCATCGATTACCAGGAAAATTACAAGGAATAAACCCTTCACAGGTGAATAATACGTACTCGACTTTCAGTAAACAAATCATGGCAACGATAAATTAATTTCAGGTTAGTAAAGGATTCGCGCATTCGCACGGAGGCTATAGGAAGGGAAAAATTTATTTATACAACCAAATATGCATCACCACGGCATAAACAAAATAAATGAAATTCTGATCAGAATGGTGAAGGTATATTAACAATAATATTGATAGCTCAATATAAACTATCAAGGCTTTAATGACGAAATTAAATTGTTACACCCTCAATGTCCCTACAGGCTACCAAATTGTTATCCATGTTAAAAAATGGTGTTAGGTTTTTCTGACGGCTTCGGTACACAGAAACTTTTACTTCATCTTCAAGTAAATTCCATTGTTGCAATCGAGAGGCCAATAGTTCTGCTTTTGTCTTGGGCAGTTCCAAATCCCTTATAAGGTCACTTAATTCACTTTGACTTATTTTGTGAGGCTTTTTACTTGGAAGTTCACAGACAAAATCGGAGTCTTGCGAGGTTGATGGGCCGGCGACATTTTCCGGTACACTACCGTTTGAATCCTCTTGATCATCATCAGAATGAAGGGTATATTCCTGAGGTGGATTAGGTATAGGCAACTCGTCACTATGAGGCACCGGGCGTATGGCGGATTGTAAATTTGGATACTGTATCGCAGACCTTTTTTTCTCTGAAAAGCCTTTTTTGATGGGAGGTGTCAAACAAAAGTAACAGTCAGTAACGTGGTCTTTCGGTTCTCGCCAGATCATAGGAACAGCAAAGGGCATCTTACGGTTTTTTCCACTTAGCCAGCCGCGAATGTTGGACGCACATTTGTAGCAGCAGATATGGGGAGCCCAATTTTTATCCTGGTCTCCAACTTTGCAGCCAAAATACAAGTGGTAAGCCTTTTTTATTAAAGGGCTAAGCGTACGTTTTTGTTTCACAAAAGTCATTTCACCACATATATAACAAAAATGATCCGGCTTATTTACACAAACTCGCGACATGTTGCTCAAAACTCTCTAATTTCTCAAATACGAACAGCTCTCGATCAACTGGTGGTTGAAATACAACTAACTAACAATTTAGGGTTTATATTATATGTATTTAAACCCCTTATAAAGTACACCTGTTATAATAAATCCAGGTATTTCTCATTTAATGGTGAAATTTTCCCATATATTAAGGGCAGGTAGGTAAATTATCATAATTGGGATGGATCTATAAAACCGGAGCCAACTGAGCCTTTTGCAAGACAGATTGTTAATTAGTATAATAAAAATAAGTAAGATTTTGCTATTTTGGTCTCGGAAACATTTTTGCTGTTCCCCAGTGTTATTTTTAATGTTGCAATAATTTTTTAACTTGCAACAAAAAAAAAGAGTGCATCGTCTATAATATTATTTTCACCTCCAGGCTTTCAAAACCAATTGATAAATGATTTTATCATCACCCGATGATCCTTATATAATAAGGGCATATTTTTGTCTACATAGTAGCACTTTAAAATACTATTTCAGATTGAATGGTACTACCAAGAAAAGGAAGCCCTCTCCATTGATAGGATGCAACTACCTGTAGACCGGGTTCGGACTTATTTGTTCTCGTCAGTACAGGGTAGGGGTGTACAGGGTAGGGGTACATACCCATCATCAGAGAGGACTGTAACTTAACGCCGTACTATCGACGGTAGTCGACAAAATACAGCACGCAGCGCCATCTCTTAGTAGTCCCACACAATTTGAACAGACGTTATTTGGTTAAATCAAATTTTAAAAATCCATCTAAGAAATAAAAGTCTATGCTTGTCAGGTGGTATTAATATCACATACCAATATGGAAAATTATTATTTCCTGAGAACCCGATGATCCTTATACAATAAGTGCGTATTTTTCTCTACACAGTAGCACTTTAAAATACTATTTCAGATTGAATGGTACTACCAGGAAAAGGAAGCCCTCTCCATTGATAGGATGCAACCACCAATAGACCGGTTTCGAGCTTATTTGTTCTCGTCAGTACAGGATAGGCGTACATACTATAATTGTATAAGGATCATCGGGTGGTCTGGAAATAATAATTTTGCATATTGGTATTTGATATTAATACCACCTGACAAGCATAGACTTATATTTCTTAGATGGATTTTTAAAATTTCATTTAATCAAATAACGTCTGTTCAGATTGTGTGGAACTACTAAGTGGCGCTGCGCGCTGTATTTTGTCGACTACCGTCGATAGTACGGCGTTAAGTTAAAGTCCTCTCTGATGATGGGTATGTACACCTACCCTGTACTGACGAGAACAAATAAGTTCGAAACCGGTCTATAGGTGGTTGCATCCTATCAATGGAGAGGGCTTCCTTTTCCTGGTAGTACCATTCAATCTGAAATAGTATTTTAAAGTGCTACTGTGTAGAGAAAAATACGCACTTATTGTATAAGGATCATCGGGTGGTCTGGAAATAATAATTTTCCATATTGGTATTTGATATTAATACCACCTGACAAGCATAGATTTTTATTTCTTAGATGAATATTTTAATTGCCTCCTGCATGTACTACCCAGCCGACTATCTTTGCTTCCATTGCTTCCATATAACTCTTGAGTAGGCGAGGAGACACGCAGAATGCTTTCATTACTCCCGAATGAGCCTTAAAACACTGAATACAATAACTGAAAGCAGATTGAAGATAATGCGATAGTTTTTCTAGCGGGTGATCACCATTAAAGAATTGTAGTGAAGGAGATTAAATGGTATTTATATTAAAAAAATGATAAAATTCTGGAACGTATTTGGTTCGACGAAATTTTCGAAATTAAACTTAATATTATAGAACTATTAAGAATGCTTCGGTATTAACGAAACTTTATGTTGCAAGTAAAAAACGATACTAGAAAAAACAAATGTAGCCAGGACAGTGAGTCCTTTAAGAAACATATTAAACAGACCTTGTCCCAAGGGATTTTATAGTAACCACGCTTTGACTAGTTCGAATTCGATTATTCAGATGTATTCATTTCTGAGGATCCCAGCTCTATGGGTGTAATATTATTTAATGGAAGCGAGATTTTAAGGGTAGGAAGTTTTCAAATGGACGCCCTGTTCATTTCTAATACATCATCATTATCATCATTATATATATCGATCAGTTAAATTGTATTTTTCTGGATTTTTAGTATCATCAGTACAGCAATCCAGTAGCTATGGTTGGTACATTTCCAAGAGATGCTCGTCCTAAGGATTTGTGCTTAGGAAATGGCAATTCGTCTACACTGGCACGGACATCCGATTTGGAACTGAATGGGCTAGCCATTAAAGAACGGCTTATGGCAAATAGGTTACCAGAAAGTTGTGTTTAAGCAGGTTTAACCAGACAATGCAATAGTTTTTGTGTGCCGTCCAAAAACAGATAAGGAACGATAACAGATGAAAGTAATGTAATGACTTTGAATAATATGGTTTTAAATAAAATGTCAAATAATGTGCCATCATATTGTTGCGAACTTGAACGCAAACTTGCAGTAATATTGTTATTGTAAAAACGTAAAAGGTAACCCTTTAACATTTATGCAGGTAGGTAAATTAATATTTTGTTTACTTCTGTGACAAATAAAAATTAATTATCATTCCTTAAACTTAAATTAAAGTAAGGATATTTGTTAAGCGCTTTTCGAGTGATAATAGTTATTTATACTCTATAAGTGATTAAAGACATATTTTAGCCACAAGTAGAATATTTAATATACGATGGAGAAGCCCGAGGGGCTAATATAAATATTATGTTGTGGAACATTTTTTTCAAAACCGATGATAATTCAGATATTATGCTTAAGTACATATTGGCAATCGCGAATCAGACATTAATGGTTCAATATGTTTATCCACAGAGCAGTCAGAAATAGTTACAAACTGCCCGAGGCATGAGCAGTTAAATTAAAATGCTCACAAAAGCAAAATCTGTGATCAACCGCTGACCAAAAATTCGTCATTCCAAGAGCAAAAAAAAATGTATCTATTGCCAGCTGCTTCGAAACTCCATACTGGTACGGAACTGTGGGTTTGGATTATGTGCATTTACTCGATCGGCTGTTTATTTACGTTTGAAACACGGTTTTTACCGGTTCGTTTTATGTTTTATAGTTTCGGCATGTTTTGGTTAAACTTACTTCCGATTATTCTTTTAATATCCATTCCAAAAGGAAAGGCTAGCTCTAAACAAAGCAAAATGAGCAAGAATACAAATACTTGTAAGTTTAGTTAAGAAGTCAATTCTCAGATTTGACAGTTGAAAGTTTGGCATTTGTACCCGTTCACAGAGACAAAAAGCAGCGTTATAAACTCGACCACAACGGTGACGCGTTACTACGGTTCTGCTTCAGGAGCTATTTTTTTTATCGGATAAAAAAATCACTTTATTCACTTGTGATTAAAATATGTTTTTATTAGTCAATATTAAAATACATTTTTAAGTAAGTGTGGAAGAAAACATTGTGCACCTTAAGAGCACAATATAAATAAAAATAGCGATTGTAAAAAATAAATGGTGCCGTTTTTGTCGCACTTATAGTACGTTACGAACAGTTATAGAAATCTAATATTTTAAAAGTTCGGTTCCTTTAAATGTTCCTCTTTTTTTTTTGGAAACGCTTTCGTTAAAGGTTCTATTTCATGGCCCTGGCTCTTGTTCCTTATTGGTTTAAGTACTGATACCTTTAATAGGTTCGGTGTTTGTAAGCGGTTCTTGATATGTTGAAGTTCAAGTACGGAGTTGTAATAAAATTTATTTTCGTAGCTATAAATAATAAATTTTAATATTATACAGGGTGTCCCATTTTCGACAAATTTATAGGATCTCCGTAATTGTAAGTGCTATCAAAAAGTAATGTAGGTATCATGTGCTCTATTTGGGTAAAACTTAAAATGGTAAAATCAAAATTTGAAAATTTTCGCTCGCTTAAGAGATACGGGGGAAAATCAAAAAATTGACAATTTCAAAATTACCCTATACTTTCTTAGTTAAAAGAGATATCATTCGGAAGTATGCTAAACCGATTTTTCAGGTGGAACGATTTATTTTTTGACATACAGAATATTAATCATAAGGAAAATTGATAAAAAATCGATAAAATATGTTTGAGGAAACTTTATTTTCTTTAATATCTTTGATCTTGTTCTTATAAATATCGAGTTTCAAATTTTTTGAAAATTCGTGGCGATGTTAAAGTTCTTCGAAACACAAAATATGGTAAAAATCGGTAAATATATTGCGGGCATATGCCATGAGATCGACACTCACATATCGCACATCTCGAACAAAAGTGTATTATTTCTCAAAAATTTAAATTTCACTTTTTGGCAGAAATGATAAGTAAACTACCTATTGTACTAACCAACAAAACCACAACATCGATATTTCAAAACTCGCCCGCCAGATGCGACTTTTGTATTTACAACATACATTCTATTTCCGGGCATAAGTGTACTATTTTATAATAACCCGTAAATGCGCACTTTTTATTTCCTCAAAACAGAGGGGTATGAGTTATTACTTATTACACGTTTCTATGACAACTTGTATAAATGTCTTAGTGCAAAAGTGAATCATTTTAAATTAATGCATTTTTGTAGGGAATATTATAAATCAGTTTTGATTATTTTTTAAATTTAAATATAAGAAAATCTTGTATTTGCTGTTAAAGAAAGTGCCACTATTTCTTGTTTTTTAATATCAATGCGAAAGGAAGCAATCGTCAAAAGAGGTACGATTAACGCCTGGTTTATGCACTAAATCTTATCTATAATCCAATTACCAAGCAAAACTGTAACACATCAATAAAATTATCAAAAAAATAGCGAAAAATTGTTAGAACATTATTTTTTATTTAAAAACAGCTTCAAAATCGAACTATATCTTAAATATACTGCTAATTAATGGGACATGGGAAAACCACAGACTCCTTACGTAAAAATATTAGGATTTAGTTATACTTACCTATATCCGAAAGTTGATATTAACTGAGATACAGGGTGTTAAAGTTAAAACTTCATTTTTGTTTCTCTCTAATAACTTTGACAGAAACCAACGGTTTTTTACAAAATTTAGCAATAATGGTTTTTTTAGGATGAGAAACTGATTTTTTGGTAAAATTTTCATGTACAATGTAGGGGGCATTTTTTGAACATTTATTAGGTCATAACTTTCTTGTGCCTCCGTGTATTTAAGTTTTTAATGAAAATAATACTTTCTCATATTTATTACATAAAAAAGGTAGAATAATTTCAGGTCACTCAGATTTACCATTTCGGAGATATATACATTTATATTGTTTAGTGCCTATTATTAATTTGCAAACAAATTTTTTTTAAAAGTAATCTATGAGAAAACAAATAAAATTTAGAGATGCAGTTGCTATGAAACCTCTATGTTGTTATTTGCTTGTTGATTATTGTAAAATAGCTGTGTAAAAAAATGTTTCATTTTTGAGTTTATCCTAAGTTAAGTAACAATGCCGAAACACAATAATCAACAAACAAATAACAAGATGGAGGATTCATAGCAACTGTATCTCTAAATTTCATTTGTTTTCTCATAGGTTACTTTAAAAAAAATTTGTTTGCAAATTAATAATAGGCACTAAACAATATAAATGTATATATCTCAGAAACGGTAACCCTGGGCGACCTGAAATTAGTGTACTTTTATTACGTAATAAATATGAGAAAAGTATTTTTCATTAAAAACTTAAATACACGGAGACACAAAAAGTTATGACCTAATAAATGTGCAAAAAATGCCGCAGGCAGCGCCCCCTACATTGTACATTAAAATTTCACCAAAAAATCAGTTCCTCATCCTAAAAAAACCTTAATCGCCAAATTTTGTAAAAAAAATCGTTGGTTTCTGTGATTTGTGAGTTATTAGAGAAAAACAAAAATGAAGTTTCAACTTTAACACCCTGTATTTCAGTTAATATCAACTTTCGGATATAGGTAAGTATAATTAAATCCTAGTATTTTTTCGTAAGGAGTCTGTGGTTTTTCCATGTCCCATTACTTAGCGGACACCCTGTATAAATAATTATGTTTAAAACAAAACAAAATATGAGCAATTTAAGAATCGAAATAATTTATATTGCTTCTCCTGTAAAATTAACTTTTTTCGAGTTAAAACACTTTTGTTCGGGATGTGCGATATACACACAAGTATTTTGTCTAATTTATCTTCTTTTAGTGAGATTGTAAAAATTATTTCTATCAATTCTTTCTTTGTTTTCATAGTTGCTCGAAAGTCAAAATAATTACGAGTAGGAGGGTTTGGTGTTTTGATTACTAGTAAGATATCGTTTTCGATTGTAATATATCTTAACTAAAGTGATCGATAATAGCAACAAAATCATTAACTTGAGAAGATTTTTTGGAATTAAATTTCGCCACTATCACAGCAAAAAATAATGGCGCTTCCCTGTAGCACAAAACATCTTAACAGAGATCATTGCGTTCCTTTTTTTATTTATTTATAATTCTAAATTTTAGGAGATTTTTTAGAAATTAATACACTTTATTTAAAATACTGTTGTAATTAAATTCATTTCTTGCAACATTTTCTTGATACAAAAAGGTCATTTTTGTAATGATTCGATAATGATGTTATTTTATTTAATTTTATCTCGTTGTATTGTAATTACTATGTGCTCTTAAGGCACTAACAATTATTTTTATAAAAATAATGCACAATAGTGTACCTACCTATTTGGTTGTAGGGGAGGAAGAAGTTTTGTGTTTCCCGACTTAGATTTTCTTTGGATATGTTATACTCATATGAAATGTATTCACATAGGATATGATAATATACGAAATCCGCCTAGAATCTGGCGTATAATCCAATAATGTAATAACATATAGGGTGGTCCATTTAAAATAAGTTAGTTGAAAACATTGCTGCGTATAGTTTCCCATATAGATCGAATTGGTTCTTGGTGGGACACCCTGTATATGTTACATATAAGTATAATATATCCAAAAAGAAAGGAAAATCGGGAAACAATATTTTTGCTATACGGGTTTGAAATATCCCACTAGACACGCTAAACAGTCCTTAAACGTAAATATCTCCGTAACCACGGGCGCAATATTCTCAATATACAGTGTGTCAATGGATGGGGTTACCTAAACAACAATTGGACTTAATTTTTAATTTCTAGACAAAGTCATTCTGTATAAAAAATTTTGCTTGTAAAAAAATAAGGATTTCTCATTATAAAATCAAATTTTTTCATACAGGGAAGTCAAAATCTTAAAAATATTGATTTCACCTAAGAGCAAACTACCTTAATTTTTCGTTTTTAAAAACAATTCGGAAATGTTCGTTAGAATTATCTTTTTCGTCATAATTCAACATTTAAAGAAATTTTTTTTTTTATACAGTGAGGTTTCAATTTTTTAAAACATAAAGTATATTTAGTATTAATTAAAAAGAAAGCCCCAATGTTTACACTTTTTTCTAGTTATCTTCTAAACTCACAACAAACAGAATTAATCATCTGATGACGGGAAAGGTAATTTTAACGAACATTTCCTAATAACATCTTCAACAACAACTAACAACTTCTTAAAAACGAGAAATTAATAATTAATATTTTTAAGATTTTGACTTCCCTAATACAAAAACTAAATTTTCTAATAATAAATCTTAATTTTTTTACAAGCAAAATTTTTATCGAGACTTTAAAAACTAGGTCCATTTGTGGTATATACAGTATGTCCACGGATGGGGTTTCCAAGAGGACAAATGGACTAAAAATTAAAGATACGAAAAAAGTCACTCTTTTTCACGTTTTTGCTTGTCTAGAAAATACGATTCATAATAAGAAATTTCAATTTTTTTATACAGGGTGGGTAAAAATGTTATTTTGCTAAGAGTAAACATACTTTATTTTGAAAGATACGAAAAAAAGTCACTCTTAATAAACGTTTTTACTTAAATAATGAATAAGTGATACTTGTTGTCGATGTCTTTATTTAATGAAGTAATTATAATAATAATAATAATAATAATAGAACATTTTTATTAACATGAGAAGAATACGATAACGATTTCATAATTTAAAAACTCCACCCCCATACTCGACACATTTTTCTAATTGCTTTCTCAAATAAGTGAAAGAATTTCTGATTCCTTCCTGAGATACCGATTGGACAGCCTGGATAATTCTGCCCTTCAGCACTTCAATATCATTTGGTATTGCGGTTGCAAAAACAATTTGTTTTAAACGGCCCCATAAAAACATATCGGCAAAGGTTAAGTCGGGACTTCTTGGTGGCCACAAAACTGGGCCATTCCTGCCAATCCACCTTGGACCAAATCTGCGGTCAAGCCATTCTCTAACCTCACGAGCGAAATGGGCTGGACAACCATGTTGCTGAAAATACATATTTTGTCGAAAATTTAATGGTAGATTTTCGAGTTCATCATTGAAAAATGTATCCAGCATTTCTAAATATGATAATCTATTGCACGCATCCACAGGCACGTTTCGCGTCGTCTCCCTCTTCCAATCTTTGATTAAAGTGCGGTTTATAAGGATACAATTTATTTGCTTTAAGGATCTTCTGAATTTGACTTTTTTTCACAACTTCATAAGATTTTCTTCAACAGAATGAAGAACTAAGACTGTAGCAGCATCATCATGGTCGTATGTCATCTTTTTTTTTTGAGGTCCAAAACCGAATCAGTTCTCTTGAACTTTTTTATTAACTTGCAGATTGCCATCCTAGTTATTGGGATTCCTACAAATTTCTCAGTAAATTGTTCCACGACGTAGCGGTATGAAACTTGACCATCCCCATAACATTGTATTATAAAAACTCTTTTTTCAGTAGATAGCATTTCTACTTAAATAATAACTTCATTAAATAAAGACATTGACAACAAGTAGTGTTTATTATTTTAACTAGGTTCACCAGTCAGAGGTGTGCCAGAGAATACTTTTTGGGAAATAATTTGTATATAGGTAATCATTTTAATGAATTGTTCTACTTCGGTTTGTTGTGTAGAAAACACATTCATTATGAGTGACTTTTTTTCTTATCTTTCAAAATAAAGTATGTTTACTCTTAAGCAAAATAACATTTTTGCAGTTTTTACCCATCCTGTATAAAAAAATTGAAATTTCTTATGATGAATCGTATTTTCTAGACACGCAAAAACGTTTATTAAGAGTGAACTTTTTCGTATCTTTCAATTTTTAGTCCATTTGTTCTCTTGTAAACCCCATCCGTGGACATACTGTACATATAACATAAATGGAACAAACCAGGGACACCTTCTATGTATATTTTGAATTAGGTAGAATACACTTTTCTGTTCAGCTAATCTAAAATCTTATGTCAACAGTCCGTCATTTTCGAACTAATTGCTGTTAAAGAACCGACTAGCGTGTTTGTTAAATATCAAAGTAACTGTATCATATCTCTAACTTCATTATATCACTATTTTAAACTCTAAATATCATAAACTATTAGGTATTAAAATATGTCATAATATCTGTTGTTAATAATGTTACATGTTCTTATTTATAATAAAGTGAATGACAAGCGTTGTGTATATTCTGGGTAAGTACATAAAAATTTGCTTTGCTCAGGTATGATCAAATCGATACATTCAAGCCACGTTTGTTGATAACAAAAAAAAAATAGAATAAAATTGTATCAAGCAAATTATTGAGAAATGTATTTAGCCTTTTTGACATTCATATCACAATCGCAGCCTTAACTAAAAATGTGGTTTCGTGTCAATTTAATAGACTATTCGAATATTTTGACAATAAATAATTTAGATAGAAGACTGCCACTGAGATACAACATTAAATAAACTTATAGATTTTAAATGACTTGGATGGTGGATGTTCTTTTGGATAATACATGCAAAGTACACACAACCAAACTTGTATGGAATCACCTAATGGTTTTTGAATATCTATAGAATATATGAAAATTATTTATTTAGAATATTTTTGACCAAATACTTTTAATTGCACATATGAATTAAATAATTAATTATAATTGACGAAACAGACATAATGGTATTTTTTCGTTCCTGAACCATAATAAGATTTCAATTAATTGTAAAAAACGAATAGAAACTTGTTAATTTTAATAATCCGTATTGCCACCTCTAGTCCTGATGCAATCTTCAATTGGCGCTGAAATTATCCTGATTAAATTGTCAACGTTTTCTTGGGGTACATGATTTTCCATTCTCCTAACGCCTTTTTAATAACTTCTGCGTTATTTCCTGGATTATTCTGACCTCTCTGCTCTCTGCTAATATGAGGAGGTGCATTTATCTTGCATAAAGATACAATTATCCCCAATTGCACCTCTCCAAGGCCAAACTACCGGTTCAAGCACTAAAGCAACATACCTAGTACCGGTTAAAATTTGTTGGGGTGGTAGTAGGAGTTTTTTCTCCCATAATAATACCTCTCCAGAGCATAACGGATCTTCTTTTATATTTTGGGATAAATCTTCTAACTTGCCTTCCTGGAGTTCTGAGAACCCGAATTCGTCGTCCAGTTTTGGTGTTGAATGCACCAATTGAACCAGCCAATTTAGTTCTGCCTGGACTACTTTGGAACCCGTAACTGTCTCCTGCCGTACAACCCTCGAGCACGAGGTCTTTTTCGTATGGTTTCAACTGAAACATTTACGCCTGTAGCTTCCAGAAGTTGTCGTTTTAGCTCTGGATGACAAGCATTCGGATTTCTTCTGGCAATTTGACACACAAAGCGGTCCTATTTTTCAGTTGGGCCTCTTTGAGGACTTTGTCTAGACCGTTTTAATCGGTTTACCTAGCTTACGTTTTTGATAAACGCCCTGGATAACGCATATTACCTGTGCAACATCTCTTTGGGACATTCCTTACTCAATGAGACCCATTATTTTCTGCCTCTGCATGTTTGTTAGTCGAAAATAAGGCAAATATTATCTTTTGGACCGAGATCAAATTACTGGAATATCGATATTTTACGAGTGAAAATTTAAAAGATTATAATAATGCACAGTTATTTTTTTGTTATCATGTTTATTTATAGCAAAAAAACTTTATCTTTGACTAGCATAATAAGTTTGGTTGTATGTATTATGCATACGATTTTATCTTATGCACCTACATCTAAGTAGAAACTCTATTCTACAGTGCGTCCATAAAGTCACTAATAAAACACAAATTGATTTCAAATTTAGGGAATTGATTTTATTTAAACGCTTGGTTACTTTCATTAGTATGTTTAGTTGCGTATTTTTTTAGGAAACCGGCGGTATGCCTGGTGATACATCCTTAAGTTGAACATAGGAAACACCTTCTTCTTGTGTACAGACACATTATAGAAAAATTGCATTATAACTTCTTGAAGAGGACGACATGGTGAACCCATGTGTCGACTTTGAATACATTTTTGTGAGCCAATAGTAAGCTATTCAATTAAACGTGATAACATAGCCACGAAACTTTCATAGTTAATACAGCAAACACCAGCAAATTTACATTTTCATTATTCGTTATATTCGGCTTTACGTCAACTTAGCTGGTGTTTGCTGTATTATCTGAACTGTGAGAGTTTCGTGATTTTGTCATCACATTTAATTGAATAGCTGAGGTTTGGCTCACCAAAAATTTTTTAAAACTCGGAACATGGGTTTACCATGTCGGCCTTTCCAAGAAGTTATAATTGTTTTTCTATAAATTTAGGGGAGCCAATATCCAGTTACCTCAAGAATTACGTGGGATTTCATATGTTGAGCCCAACCAGGGTGTCCCAGGTAGGCGGTATGACATCATCTAGGATATTTTAGTATTAAATTCTATGATAAAAATTTAAAAAACTTTTTGTATAACCAACCATACCTCTGGAAATGGAGGTTTCTGAAATATCGACGATAGAAAATTTAAATTGAAGGTATGACAACAATTATTAATTACTACAACGATACTGATAATAACTTTGAGGTTTTAAAAAGACAAAAATAATGACACCTGATAGAGCATCATGGCCAACCTATTGCACCTATTTTGAATGTGTTGTAATAAAGTCAGAATTGCAGCGATAATTATATACCTTCAAATTCAATTTTTAAAGGTCAATCCTTCGCAAATACTGGGTATTCCATTTTTAGATGACATCATACCTCCCACCTGGACCACTCTTTGATGTACCGTAAAAAACGCGCAACTAAATATAATAATTGAGTTGTCCGAGCGTTTAAAAAAATCCCTTTACCTGTACCAAATACATTATGTGAAATCAAACTTCTTTTAACTTGATCGAAGTCTCTTGGAGGTTATATGGATGGGAGAGATCTTTTTAAAAATTATAACTGATCATACCTCATCAAAAGTAAATTTGAGGTAATATAGTTGGACCTTTACTATTATTGCTGATATCCTGCTAATTTTCTCTGGTAATTGAAATTCTCCAACTTTTCGGCACTTGCTACTCGAGTTCTACTTATCCAAGATCAGTTAGTTCCTTTATTCATACATATCACAAGTCTTCACATTTTATCAAAATTATAAAAAAAAAAAATTTATCAAATCTCGTGGTTAAAACTGAGTTAAAGCCTATTTTTGCGTTCTTCATACCTGCTAATGTTATTACATTTTTATCTACCATAATAATAGGTGTACATATTTTTTTATACGGCAGTTGTAAATATATAAATAATTTTAAATTGTGTAATTACTGTATAAATATTCTTTTAGTCACTTTGAAAAATGATTTCTAGAATAGCGACCTATATTAAAAAACGTGTAAATTTTGTATAATTTGTTGACACAGTTACTATACTATGGCTTCTTAATTATATTTTCGTGATATCTTTACATAGTAAAGTTTACGTACTACCGTTGATCTTCTGACTGTCATAAAACGATAATTATTCCTCCAGAGCCAGCAAATTAATATGTAGATAGCTATATTTTCAAGCCAACCCTGCACTCATTTATTGCGGTTTGAAGATGTTGGGACCGACACAATGGGGTTTATTGCAGTCAAAGTCAACGGAATAATGTAAATTTGACTATATCATTACTCGGGAAATGTAATGGTTTTCTTAACAGCACGAATTCTGTAGCTATAACGTTCTATTTTTTTTTCTGACCGTATGTTTCAATAATATATTTTTTTTTGTCTTGGGTTTTGGTCAATAAATTAATGCATATTGTGTATTGTTGATGTTTCGGGTTATTTATGTTATTTAATCATCATCAGGAGAACAATATAATTACTTATTGGAATAAACCGGTACATTTTAAGTTGCATTCCAAAAAAAGTATTATTATTTGGACCGAAAAAGGTCACAACCCAACTGCATCTCGACCAGAAAAGGGTAACCGCTGGTCGGATGGACAAGTATAATAATTTAAAACACATGCACATCGATTTCCAGCATGTTGTGATTATATTAATTAAATAGCAATAATTTAGTGTTTTTATCCATTTAACAATGGGTCATAAAATCATAATATTTACTAAAAACTAAGAATAAAGGCTCTTCAGGCTTTAGAGGCTTCTTAGGCTATAGAGCCTGACGAAAGGAAAAATATTTTTGCTAGGCTATTAAGTGCCCAGTCTACGGTAGTATAATACTTCTTGCGGTGTACTTATCAACCAAAACACTATCTGAGAAAAGATCAGACCAAATATGCCAGACTGGCGAATTAAAGATTTACGAAGTGGTCACAGTGGTCATGAAAAATAAATGAAATAAAGGCCTGTCTAAACAACAAATATAGAATGCCCTTCTCCTTTGGTCAAATTCTTCCTTAGACGCGTTTCCCCGTGTCACGGCTCGTCAGTCACGCTATAGACTGACAAAAAGAGTAGGATCTTTACAACACCATCAAGTATCCAGAATGGGAAATGGGTACTTACTTAGAAGGGCAAAAATTCTATTTGTGGTTTTAACCCTTAAGTACTGACGTACAAGTTCTAGGACATAGTCGCTGACATGTCGTCTGTGAGACGACGCCATAAATTGGGAATGTTTTTTAGCAAAATACATAAAAAAAATTTAAAAAATTGTTATCTTTTTATTCATTATAGATGTTGATATTGAAAAAATCCTCTGAACGAAATAAAATTTAAAAAACATTGTTTCGGAAATTATATTTTTATTAGCTAAAAAAACAAAAAAAATCATATTATCAAACTTAGCGAAACTGAAACACAACTAATATCATTATCTATATTAATCATCCTTTAAATGGCTACACAGGCTCTACTCCAACAAATGAACTGCAAAAAAAACATATAAAATTCTAAATAAAGAAGCTATTACAATAGCGAAAAGTTTGAGTTTTTCACAGGTCTTCGCCACACCGAAGACATATTTTCTTCATACACTGGAGACAAATTGGCTTATTGCATGAATGACAAAGATATTTCGTCATTCTTCTTTTTCTGCTAGGATAAGTGGGGCATATGTATCGCTTCTCCAGAATCTGTTCAGAAGCAGGATCCAAGATAGGTTCCTCTTCAATGTCAAGATATAGTTACATTTGTACTGACGCGTAGTCTACAGGACGACGCTGCATTTTTTAAGTCGGAAAAGTTCGGTTACACTCGACCTAGGCTGCTCTTGCCTAGGCAGCATACTTGACTAACCTCTACTTGAGAGTACACTGACAGAAAATTATTAACCGTAATAAATAACGGAAATATTCTGATTTTAACATTACGAGTAGTCTGCTGGACGACACGTCAGTACTTAAGGGTTAAACAGACCTTATATCCTTAAATAAACTTTTAGCTCTAGGTTCCTCTGCTTTGTTTTTTTTTTCTTGATAAGGATTAATGCCCATTTCCACCAACTCGTTTATAGCCTCCCTAACGTTAGGTATAGAGTAACTTGAGCGAAGATGCGGTTTCCGTTTCCACCAACGTTTATCCATTCAGAAAAAGCAGTTTAGGAGTTTCTCACTTTAGGGAGTCAAATTTCTCTATTTATATCGGTACCTACGAGGGGAGACCAGCTTGGTTTTAAATTTAAAAATCATATTGTAAATAATTTTGGCAATCTTTCAAAAAAATTTTTTTTAAAATAATTTCTTGAGTAACTGCTTATTATGGAATCTTCCTTAGTTTCACTGTGTCCCTGGTGACAGAGACAATCCGTTGCCTGCACTTCCACCAACAAGATGTAAAGAAAATAAAGAAGTTTTACCTTAGAAAAACATATGAGTTATATCAATACCAATGTATGGAAAAATTAGTATTTCCCAGACCACCCGATACTACTTCAGATTGAATGGTACCAAGAAAAGGCTCCTTAGTAGTACCATTCAATCTGAAATAGTATTTTAAGTGCTACTATGCAGACTAAATACGCCCTTATTGTATAAGGTATCATCGGGTGGTCTGGGAAATAATAATTTTTCCATACATTGATATTTGATATTAATACCACCTGAAAAGTATAGACTTCTTATTTTTGATATGAGTTATAATATATTTATTATTTACAATAATATTGGGTCCGTTGCCTCCGTAACAAGAATTGCTTTTAGGCCACCACCACTTTTTACAATTCTTTTTTGTATGTTCCTGTTCTCTTCCTTCATTTTTTCGAACATTTTTTTTTTAGTAAATGAGGGGATCAGCAGTACAAATTTGGAGAACGACTATTAAAGTCTTCGCAAATTTGAAAGCAGGCTTGTTTATTTTCCTTTATAGATACAGCCTAGGTTTTTTGTTTTCGATGACTTATTCATTCATGGTAACTAAACTGTTTTATTGGCGTGGAAATCGTCGACAACACGAAAATGCTAGTTATGTAAAAGGGTCCCACCTCCGGCTCCACCTTCTTGAAGAAAAGTTGCATGGTTGCCAGCGTTATTCTATTCTAAACAAGGGGTATCATAAATACATGTGTTGGAATACAATTTGTTCTAGGAAATCTTTACAACTTAGAATCTCCCTAACTATTCTGTCCCTAGAGAAACGTTGGTAGAAATGGGCATTAGACATTCTTTGTTTCTTTCATTAGTGGGTATGTAGGAAGCGATATAAATATTTTTGAGTCCTATATATTTGATTTTGAGCAGTCTATTCTGTATATTTGCATAAAAATTTATTGACAGTTACCCAAGAGAGAAAAAAATCACATTTTTACTAATAATACGGCTAATTTTAGTTCACAAAAGGCATATGTGTCATACGTGTCAATATTCCTAATAACTCCAGTTTGTTAATAAGCCGCATATAGATAAACACGTTAAGGTAATTAATTAGGAAGCCCATATTAATTTTTAAACTGTTAAACTCGTAGCAAGAAGGTACAGCGTATTTGTCTAAACCCTCAAATTTAAAATTATTTTCACAACCGTTTAACCAAATCAAAGGGAATTCAAATTTGCAAAGTTTGTCCAATTTCCAAACGTTTTAGAAAATATGAGATTAGGAACCTTGCTGTATGTTATTATGAACCTACGATTAATATGAAACTTCAGTTAAAGTCATTTATCCAAAATAACACATGTGAATTATGTGCTATAATTCGCGCTCATGCGAATCAGCACGAAATACCACTTCATTTATCGAAATATAAGTATTTTTTAAGTTTTGTTTTATCAATAAAATTTTTAAGTACTATTTTTGTTTTATCAAAAAACTTAGTGTCATCGCGACTAATCCTTATAGTTAATTACGGTTTAAAGGTTTTACGAAACCATATATCGGGTGGTTCAGTTAACTCAGATACTAAATTACCCTTATTTAGTTAGCTAGCTCCGGCGAGTGAAATCTTAGATGGCTTTGGAAATGAGTAAATATTTAGACATTTAATATTGAATATTTAACACCCAACTCAACAAATATTGCTCCTTTCCTTCGTTTCCAGTAAGACCAAAACCATTAAGGCCCGGGTTAATAATGTGCCGGCAAAGTGTCTGTCAATCAAAAAATAGTGTTTGGCAGAGTTATCCTGCTGTTAATAAAAATTCAACTTTTTTTTATGATGAAACACAAGCACTATAGGAAAAATCCTTTAGGGCACTCTGGGAGTGGTGCGTGTGCGCAAAAAGCGATTCACGTTGGTTTTGAATCGTTCGAGGTTATATTCGTTGCGAAAAACGACCTCGGGAGGGTCGTTCCACAATGATGACGTCCTCCAGATGAAAGAATTCTTAAATAATGAAGTTCTTGTCTTCGTGTATTTCTGCTATTCGTCGCTCTGGGCGGAATTAAGAGGGCAAGGTCAGCCGAGCACCTTCCATGAAAATATCTGTAAAAGAGACTCAAGTCCCCAACCTGTCTTCGATGTTCTAGGCTGTCGAGGTTCTTCGTCAGCTCGTGGTCTCCGATCAGACGAATAGCCCTCCTTTCGATGAAATCCAGTAGCCGAAGAGTATGTTTGGGTGCAGAGCTCCAGACATGAGAGCAGTACTCTAGTGATGGTCAAATCTGGGCTTTGTATAGTGTCAAAAGTTATTGAGGTCTGTACAACTTTCTGGTTCGGAAGAGTACCCCAAGGTTCTGAGAAGCTATCTTGGCGATTGCTACAACGTGGTTATGCCAAGACATATTTCCTCCCAGATTGACGCCCAGCAAATTAATAGATGAAGCCAGTGGGATTGCGTGTCCGGCCATGACTTTATCCGGTTCTGTAATGTTCACCTTTTTAGAGAAAACTGCTGCCTGGGTTTTTTAGCGTTAAATTCGACTTGGTTACTGTCACCCCAAGCCAAAATTTCTTCCAGGTCTTTGTTGAGGCGTGATACTTCATGCTGTCTGCGAAGATGTGCGTCGGCAGCCGATGTTTGCGCATTCAAAGAGAAAGATGAGATAAGTGTGCTATCGTCAGCATAACTAAATATCGGATTTTTAGTTTTCACTAGAAGGTCGTTAATGTAGAGTAAGAGGAGAGTGGGAGACAATATGGACCATTGAGGAACACCGGCATTGATGGTGAAGGTGTCTGAGAGACATCCGTCAATCGCCACTTGCAGAGAGCGGTCCTTAAGAAAGCTAGACAACCATGCACAGAATCGACTGGGCATACCATAGGATCGCAGTTTAATTAGAAGCCCCTTATGACAAACACGATCAAAAGCTTTAGAAATATCCAGTGCAACAGCCCGAGACTCCCCATGATGTTCGATTGCGTTGTTCCAAATATGGGTGACATAGGCTAGAAGATCTCCAGTTGATCTGGACTTCTAAAAACCATATTGATGATCGCTGATAATATTGAAGCCTTCCAGGTACTTTAGAAGATGTTGGTTAATAGCTTTCTCCATTACTTTTGATATAACTGAAAGCAATGCGATTGGTCGATAGTTGTTAGGCAGGGTTCACTTACCTTTCTTTGGAATAGGCTGGACTCGCGCCATCTTCCAGCAAGATGGAAATATTTCTTTTTTGTAGGATAAGTTGGAAAATCTACAAAATACTGGTGTTCATCGGCGCATCTTTTGAGAACTATAATAGGAATTTCGTCTGGACCAGTAGCTTTTTTGACGTCGAGTCCTTTCAGGATTCGTTTGATGGGACGTTGAAGGAATCAATCAATCATTTTCGTATTCTTCCGTTTACACCAAAATTTAACATTTGGGGCAGATAATAGAATATGCAAGCCGTTTTTCTCGGTTAGGCACCTTCAATTTGCTGTGACTTCCAAAATTCAATTAATGTCATCATTGAGTTATAATTTATTGTGGATGTGTTGTGGATGCCCGTTGACTATATTTGATTAAATTATAGAGTTGCTCATGTTCAGTTCAGTAACTCCAGCTATCTTCAAGAGAGTACAACTGCTTAGGAATCGAACTATGAGTAAAATATTTGGTCCGTCATGTTTCTGATTACAATGTAAATATTTACATTGATTTGCAAGAAAGTGAAACACAGAAAGTATACAAACTTTGACCATTATAATCAATCATTATCAACCATATCAGTATACGTCAAATTTTGTTTTTAATAACATATCACCATAATATGGACATTGGACCGCGATACGTTCGTATGTGACGTATCTCAAACTTCTCAGGAATCTAAATCCCAAAAGACATGCCTAATGGTTAAATCCATTATTTTTATTAGTAAGGGATTCTTTAATATGCTGTTACATTAGTAATAAGATAATATGTGACAAGTACTGTCAAAATCCAAATGTTAATTCCTATAGTGTTAGTGTTAGATTTATGCATGATAACGTAAGTGAAGTTGTAGCGTTCTTTACCCTCAAACGTCACTCATTTGACAACAGAATAAACAAGAAATCAATCAGTTTTCCTGCTGCTTTTGAGAATTGCTAATTTGAATATGGGTGCACGAGGGTGAATATGTGGACATATCAGGATTTTTGATGCATATGCGTTCAAAATCATAATATTAGCTGATGCAGCGATGATTCAAATTGCAGGGTGAGCAAGCGTAGTACGGATCGGCCTTTATGATAAAGAAACTGCCTTTATGATAAAGAAACGGATAAGCCTTTTATCTAGACTACTTAATCAAGAAATGCTCGGACCTGTCAAACTTATTTTTTTGAAATGAATTTTTTTTTTAGAAAAAAGAATATGCTATATCAACTTAAATTTTTTTACGGGAACATATATATTTTTACATTTTCACGTTCTACAATCAATTCTAGACATTTTTCATAAATCATGCCCTATACCTGTCTTCAACCGTTTACGAAATATTAATATGTACTTTAATGCTGGTATGCACCATTGATATGTTTATCGACATAGCAATTTTGCAAATTTGATTAACATTCACTGATATTTTTTGACGTCTCAAACTTAAATAGCAGATTGTCATTGTCAATGCCTTCAGGAGTCAGTCAGTCGAGAAACATGCATACCAGTATTAAAGTATTAATATTTCGTAAACGGTTCAAGATAGGTATAGGACATGATTTATGAAAAATGTCTAGAATTGATTGTAGCATGTAAAAATGTAAAAATATACAATACGTTCCATTAAAAAAATTAAAGTTGATACAAGTAGCATTTTTATGATTTACCCTTTATACTATCTTTTTTCTAAAAAAAAAATGCATTTCAAAAATGATGGGTCCGAGCAATTCTTGATTCAGTGGACGTTATTCTATATAATAGCCTGATCCGTTTCTTTATCATAACCCTGTATAACTGGTATCGTTAAATAGACTTTGATAGAAATTATTTGATATTGGTGAATCTTGTCATATACAGCGTGTGTGGTAGAAATCGTAACAAATGGGAAAATATGTTATCCTTCATTTTATCGAAAAAAGTCACTCTTGCTAAAAAGTTTTGCTTGATTGAAAACCTCCTTAGTCATAGTCGAATATCCGAAATATTCTACAGAGTGGCCAAAAAAATGTGAAATTGATCTAAAAATAGAATACTCTTTTTTCTAAAAATAAATAAAAATGCGGGTTTGAATCTCTTTCTAGGATTATACTCTCTCGCTCTAAATATTTTCACTAGAAACACCTATCTGATATAATTAGGTCATTTTATTTTTATTATTTTGTAAATTCATTTTTTTTTTTCATTGGCTGAATACTAATTTCCCGAACAGATCAATAGCATGTGGTACGCATAGAGACAGTTCACAAATTGTCCTGCGAGAGCACCTGATTTGACGCCTCTGGACTATGATTTATTGGGTGTTGAAATTCTACAAAACAGAATAATGCAAGCTTGTAATGAGTTGCCGAGGGTGGAAATAAGAATAACTAGAACGATGTATCGAAAATGATGGTGGCTCAGCAGAAATTTGATAGTTTAGGACTTTTTTACATTAAAGTATTTATTTAATTTCTTAATTAATCCGTTTTTAAGTTCCGTCTTAAATTTTATTTCGTTTTATAAAATTACATAATTATATTTCATAGACGGCTTCCTCTCGTCAGAATATTTAGAGAGATAGCATAATTCTAGAAAGAGATTCAAAACTGCATTTCTATGATATTTTCTATTCTGAGATTAATTTCACATTTGCTGGCCACTCTGTACAATATTTTGAATATTCGACTATGGCAGGAGGTTTTCATCCAAGCGAAACTTTTTAGCAAGAGCGACTTTTTCCGATAAAATGGATACAAAAGTTTCCCATTTGTTACACTTTCTACCACACACGCTGTATTAAGAGCTCTTGTCAGTGGCCTTCATTAAGGTAAAAAGGTGTGACAAACTACAAGAAAACTATTGGATAGAATTTGTTAAAAAATTTAAATTCAGCTTCGAAATATATTATGATCTTGCATTTTTTCGAAAAAGAATTTTATTTTGTCAAAACGTTAAATAACGATTAAATTGAAAAAATATGATTATACAGTAATTTTTTAGTATTGCATGGATGCACTGTCAATAATCTCAATTAATGCAAATAAATGTAACACCGAGCTTTGCAGGAAAAATATCTAAATTCGCAAAAATAAAGCAATCAAAGGCAGAAGAATAAGGAAAACGTCTCCTACTCCGTCGTGTCTTGAGATGGCGATATTGTCTCATTGTTCAATAACAATGACTTATGCTGTTCCGCGGCGAAATCTTAAATCGGAACACGGGATCCACTGATAAATACTCTTAATCTGATTATTAACTTAACAGCACATTGGAAAACCCATCGTTAGTAACCAGAATATAAACAGTTTCAAAACTTTTTAATTATTAAGTTCCCCTTTAATTTTGCAGTTTTAGTTACAGTTAGTTCATGATGAAAACGCCAAAATTGAGTAAATGAGTTAAGAATAGGACAGGAAAATACAAAATAATTTTTTTTAACACGCAGTGAACGGTCGTAGAAAAAATAATGTATTTCATAGAAGCGCCATTTTCTCATGATGAACTTTCCTCCCTCGTGATACAAACAACAGCTATACTCCCGATAAAATATTACCATATATATTTCGAAAGCCTTGTACGTTATTTATACAGGGTGTCACAAACTCGTCCTTCACCATTGGGATTTCCGGAACGGCAAGAGATACGAAGTCAGTTAAATTGCGGCAAAGTTGCATAATTATGAGCCAAATAATATGCCGTAGAAAAAGCAAACTTCTAAAATATTTGGAAAAATCTAAAATTTGTATTTTGGTTTCTATTTTTTCCTGACTTTGTCGGACCTCGTATGTCTAACCTATTCCGAAATCCCAATGATGATGAACGAACTTGTTACATCCTGTATTACTTTGTTAATAGTATCTTTGGTTAACATAATTTGATTGCATTTACGCCAATTCTTCTTGCTACCAATATTGAAAATTTATAGCTGAATTACAGAAAAAAAACATGTGATATTTTGCGTAGTTTAATTTTAAAGTGTTAGGAAATATAGAAATAAATGTATAACTGAGATCGAGTTTTATTTTCTATTTAAATAATAAAGGTATTGTCATTTTCATTGACGAGCTTTGCATATGAATTTATTTATTATTACTAATATTTCAAGAGACGGCTATTGGGAAGATTCGGATAATCATTGGATATTTCTTAAAATTCTTTAATAAATATTAGATTTACTAGAAAGTGTGTATTTCAAAATAATACGTGTAAGTACTTGCATTTAAGGTCTACGAATGGGTACGATGGTTTCACGAAAAATGGATACGACTTAATGAATTCCTGGGTCGGTCCCATTGTGTCCACAAGAGCTTGGCAATAAACAAGTGAAGTATGAAGGGACGCACTAAGGAAAACAAGTAATGTAATCAAATGAAATAACATTTGATTACATTAATAATTAAAAATGCAATAATGGGGTGGGAGCCGTAGCACTGTATGTCCAATTTCTTCTGCTAATGTGTCACAAACATATACTTGTTTTATACAAAATGTCTTTAAAATTTCTAAAAGATCACTTTTTTATAACTTTCTTCAAAATATAAATTAAGCAATCTAACCTACCTGATGTGCCTATATTTAATTATAATTATTACAATCCGGTCCTTTCCACATAATAATAACAAAGGGTCATAAATAATGGGATGGCCCCAGGTACTTTTACTGCAGTCATCCATTTTTCGTGAATCAATCTTTACGTACGGTTACGATCTATTCTTTTTGCATTATGAAATTAACAAAGATCATGCTAATCGTCTATTACTTTTAGTAATGCTTTTCCAATTTAATATACAGGTGGTAACGACTATATTTTCCTCATACTCCTCGATATACGAACAAACTCGATATACATAAAAATTGTATTTCCATAATTAAATATAGTATCGTCAATATCCCATAAATTTGGACACACACACACAATTATGACTAATGAAAAAATCGAGGCAGAAATAAATATTTTAAAAGTAAACAGGAACTGTTATTTTTATTGAAAATCTAAATACAAAAGTATAAAAAGTTGATAATCTATATATGTATAATAGAGTGTCCGCTAATTAATGGGACATGGAAAAACCACAGACTCCTTACGTAAAAATATTAGGATATAATTATATTTACCTATATCCGAAAGTTGATATTAACTGAGATACAGAGTGTTAAAGTTAAAACTTCATTTTTGTTTTTCTCTAATAACTTTGCAGGAAACCAACGTTTTTCTACAAAATTTTTTAATTATGGTTTTTTAAGGACGGGAAATTGATTTTTTTTATGAAATTTTAATGTACAGTCTGCGGCATTATTTGCACATTTATTAGGTCATAACTTTTTTATGCCTCAGTGTATTTAAGTTTTTATTGAAAATAATAATTTTCTCATATTTATTACGTAAAAAGGGTATACTAAGTTGAGGTCGCCCAGAGTTGCCGTTTCGGAGATATTTGCATTTAAATTGTTTAGTGCAAGTTTATCGTAAGTTTGTGTTCTCATTGCTGTTGGTTTCTTTCGACACGATATTTTCTAGGTTCAAAGTTATTTTAATTAAAGTAAGTTAAAGAACAACCCAATTGTTGTATTTATTATTCCCAATTACCATCACTAGAACATTAACTATCATGTAAAAGTGAATTGGTAAGAAGTAACAAAATATTATTTGCTTGCCTGAGCTAACGCACTAAACAATTCAAATGCAAATATCTCCGAAACGGTAACTCTGGGAACTTAGTAAACCTTTTTTACGTAATAAATATGAGAAAAGTATTACTTTTGTTAAAAACTTAAATACACTGAGGCACAAACAAATTATGACCTAATAAATGTACGAATAATTTGTACATTAAAAAAACCATAATTGCCAAATTTTATAAAAAAACGTTAGTTTCAAACAAAAATGAAGTTTTAACTTTAACACCCTGTATCTCAGTTAATATAAACTTTCGGATATAGGTAAGTATAATTAAGTCCTAATATTTTTACGTAAGGACTATGTAGTTTTTCCATGTACCATTAATTAGCGGACACCCTGTATATATAATTATTAAGAGTTAATAATTTAAAACAATCAGCTAAGAAGTTTTTTTTCCGGAATTGCCGATTTTATATTAGGAAATATCCATAGAATACATGCGCAAGTTATGCAAACTGTGTATCCACGTTAATCTAGCAAATGTGTCTCAAAAATAAATATTAAGGGCAGACATTTGAATATTACCTTAAGTTAGACCTTAGCTAAGGTAACCTTAACGTTAAGGTAAACAAACCTTTAAAAAATTATGTTTTAAATTAATTTGAGGGTCAATTGACGGATTGTCTAAGATTACCACGTCCTTAAAGATCTATTCCTTTAGATGAGAGTTAAAGAGAACTTTAATATAGTGTCAAACTTCTGTTAAGGATGACTTATGTCACTCTAAACCTTAAGGCGACTTAAAAAATCGGCACAATAGTTTTTAGGTAATAAATTGCTGGTAAAATTACAACTTTCATAATAACAAAAAATACAATTAAAATTATTGTAACAACTACCCAGTTTACGAAACGTATAAAAACTAACTTATTATGTTATAATTATCTTTTTATGTGATAATTTATAATGGCGGACCCTGTTTACAGTTCTTGCAAGTTTACCTGGTTTTATTACAGCTGGTGTCGCTAATAGTTTATTGCAGATAAAAGGTCAACGAAATAGCGTGAAATGTATTTTATATAATATTTATTTTAATGTATATCTATGGGTAAAGTTACGCAAAACCATTTTTCTTTCCTGCCATAATTTTTATATTCGACCCAAAGGTAAAGCTCTGCTGGCATCTGAAATAAGAAATAAATAATTACACACGGTGTTGTCAAAAACATGTACAATCGCTCGTGTGGTGATTCCTTACTCAAAAATAAGACTAATTGTTCCTATCAGCATGTGTTCATAGATGCGTTGTTTTCGTACATATACAGGGTTTGTTCGCATATATTTAACATTAACATTATTAAAATGTTTAACAGGCGCGTGCCTGATCACACGCACGCGCCTGTTAAACCTGTTCACACGTTTTATTTGAAAATATGTGTGCTACTCTTCATAGCCCAAATTTCACTTAAATTACTAAAGTCGTTTTATCGTCGGAAATATCTTAAAAACACCGATAAAATTTTTAAATTTTAACACCCTGTATCTTTCAAATAAAGCATCTAAGGATGTTGATGGGAATTATTCATCTTATTTTTGGGTAAGGAATCACCACACCAGCGATAACACATGTTTTGGAAACACCCTGTATAGGTATCACCTGTATACCGTGATTTTAGGCCTCAACAACCATATGACTCTATTTATGTATTTATTCAGTTCAATATTTCATAAGAAATCTGCATTAAAATTGGATTAATTAATTAAATTATGGGTAAAACTGTACTCGCCTCTAATAACCTTACGGGAAATTCGACGGTCAAGTTCATACTCCTCCCTCCATGCCATAGAGGATGGACACCGGTTATGCAAGGATTGTCACATTCCGCTGGAATTGGAATATGAGCTCCCCATATCATAACGCTGGCTTGCGTCCTAATTTGTCTTATGTCTGGACCTGTAAGAAAAATAAACTAAAATATGTACAGGGTGTCCCATTTTCGACACTTTTATAGGGTATCTCTTAAGAGATACGGGGAAAATCAAAAAATTTACAATTTCAAAATTACCCTATATTTTCTTAGTTAAAGAGATATAGAAAAATGTTTTATACAGTGAGTCCCAGAAGAAATGTCTAAATTCATTTAAAATTCAGCGGTAAGTTTTCTCAAAAAAACGCTCGTACCCGTCGATTTTGATTTTTTAATTTTTTTTTTGTGGTAATTTCATGTATACAGGGTAGCTCAAAAATAAGTTAGGACCATCAACTTCATTTTTTCAAATGAAAACATATATTTTTTTATTTCATTTTTGAATTTTGCATTGAATTCTAAGCATGTTTCATGTACCATGTCCTATACATAAACTCAACAGTTATTGAAAAAATTAGGATTGAACATAAGACCTGTTTATTAAAAAAAAACACAACAAAATCAAATTAAATGTTGAAAATGTGCGCCATTTACGGCTTGACAATATCCAAGACGATCAATAAACTCTCTTTGCACGTTTCCAACCATTTCCGGAGTTATGACACGCACTTCTCTTCGGATCCTTTCTTTCAACTCCTGCATATTGTTTGGCCTGTTAACAAATACTTTTGATTTGAGGTAACCCCACAAAAAAAAGTCCAGCGGAGTTAGGTCTGGTGACCTAGCAGGCCATTCGATAGGTCCTCTCCTTCCAATCCACCGATTGGGAAAGGTTTCATACAAAAATGTGCGCACAGTGGCCGCATAGTGCGGAGGAGCACCATCTTGTTGGAATATCAGTTCTTCGTCAGGGGAGTCTGGATCCAATGGATTCGGAAATAAAGCCACTAATGCTGGAATTAATTCTAGTTGGAGAAATTCGAGATATACTTGTCCAGTTAAAGACTGTTCAAAGAAAAATGGACCAATTACTCTTTCGCGTACGATGCCACACCAAACATTTATTTTCTTAGGGTACTGGCTGTGAACCTCTATCATCCAATGCGGATTTTCTGTTGCCCAATATCGACAATTTTGTCTGATCACATTACCATTCAAATAGAACGTAGCTTCATCCGAAAAAATAATATTTTTTACTAAATTATTATCTAGATTGCACATATTTTGAATGCGTCCGCAAAACTCACTTCGCCTATCGAAATCATCTTCAAATAACTCATGCACTGGAATAACTTTGTATGGGTGATATTTGTGCTTTTGAACTACTCGGTGAACAACAGATTTCGGCATGTGTAAATCGGCCCCAATGTGCGACAGGGGAGTACATGGATTTTCTTCCAAGGAAAGCAAAACGTCAAGTTGTTCATTTTCATCTCGAGTAGGACGACCAGATTTAGGCAAATCTCTAACATGACCGAATTCTCTAAACTTAGCCTCTATTCTACTCACCATCTTTTGACATATGGGAGGACGATCAGGATGGATTTCATTAAATAATTGGGCTGTTTCTATTTGAGTACGTGTTTTATCACCAAACCCAACCATGCATAGAATTTCAATTTTTTCCCGATCCGTTAACTTCACCATTATTGTGAAAAAAGCCACTTTGAAACTACGCTTGACAATAATTATACTTATTTGAAATAAAATTGTCATACATTTTCTATGGAAATAAACGGTGACAGTGAGACAGCACACTCTTACTTATTATGGAGCCCAAAATGCCATATTGCCAGAAGATTTGATAGATCGTTGGATTCCCTAAATGATATGTTCAATCCTAATTTTTTCAATAACTGTTGAGTTTATGTATAGGACATGGTACATGAAACATGCTTAGAATTCAATGCAAAATTCAAAAATTAAATAAAAAATATATGTTTTCATTTGAAATGAAGTTGATGGTCGTAACTTATTTTTGAGCTACCCTGTATACATGAAATTACCACAAAAAAAAATTAAAAAAATCAAAATCGACGGGTACGAGCGTTTTTTGAAAAAACTTACCGCTGAATTTTAAATGAATTTAGACATTTCTTCTGGGACTCACTGTATAGAAGTTTCTTTATATTGATTGTTGAATAATCTGCCGTTCTCAGAATAAATATATGGGACCAGGTAAAAAAGTACACTCTGTATATCTATCTAAAAAGATTTCATTTTAAATTATCTTTTCAAATATATAACACATCATGTATAATATTGGTTTCCTAGGCGATTTATTTAAACTTTATTACTTTAAACCACAGTAGACCATGGAACAAAAGCTAATATCCTAGAAACAACTATGTTGACTATTAACATTTAACATCAATTTAATTTTTACATATTCATTTGCGAAAATGACCTATCAACATTTCGAAAAATGTGATATGAATCAGTTTATATTAAAAGTGGAAAACCGAAAAAATTGCGCAAAATGTATATTTTGTTCGCTATCCGGAAAGACGGTAACCATTTAAAGACATATTCCGAACATTTGCGATGATTCCCGTTATTTTTACCTTAATCTGAATCTTTTATTTCATTTCAAAGTAATAAAGTTTAAATGAACAAATCCATTTAAAAAAATGAGGTTAGGTCCGATAACTTTTTTACCTAAGGCCGTATACTTATTCTGAAAACGGCAGATTATTCAACAATCAATATGAAGAAACTTCTGTATAAAATATTTTCCGTATCTCCTTTAACTAAGAAAATATAGGTAATTTTGAAATGGCCAATTTCTTGATTTTCCCCCGTATCTCTTAAGCGAGCGAAAATTTTCAAATTTTGATTTTACCATTTTAAGTTTGACCCAAAAAGAGCACATGACAACTACATTACATTATTTGTGAGAAATGTGTCAGTTATTAAAAATATAATAGTAAGAATCGGTTTGCAGGCTCTTGCATCCTCAGGCGAAAGAAATGGTTCTCAATCTAATAGATCATTTCGAAAGTTAACAGAAGAGGGCTACTGAAACCCGCGAATTATTAAATCCAAGGTATATTAAAGAAAAAGTCTCGGAAGCTCTCCTGTTGATTTACAAGGGGGATTAAAAGTTTCTTCCTTAAATGGAACATCCTATATATTAACTGATTTTAAAATTCTACATCAAATTCTGAACGTAATTTATGTAATATACCCTATACCCAAATTCAGCAGTTTTGGATATATTGACAACTGGCAAGATCAAATATTAAAAATATCTAAAAATGCAGGAATGAAAGATACAATCTCGATTTTCTTTCATTTTGAGATATTTTAATATTGGATCCAATTTGCAATTGCCACGTGATCGCCCTATACACCACAACTATTTGTGGCTTTATTAAAGTGATAATATCCTGTCAGGTTTTGCTAATAGTTTTTAAATTGGCTGGTGCCGAATTGTCCTTGGCGCCGAAATATACTAGACTATTTTAATTAAACCAATCGGTTGCAACAAGTTGTATTGTATTTGTAAAGTCAGTTGAAAGTGAGAAAATACCTGCCGCCGGCATACATCAAACAAATTCCGGAGATGGGCATAACATATTTTTGTAAAATTGGAAACGGGACAATGGGATTTTAAGCAAAATGAGGTTCGTAATATTTTTAAAAGGTAATAAGGTTTTATTATAATTCATATGCCATCATCATTGCCAGAACTAGAGTCACTATCGGATTGAATAATGATTAAAGCGACACGCGCTGAGATGGGATACTCGTTTCCTTTTCGGATGACATGAGCTACACAGTTTTTCCATGATTTTCTGTCATTATCCAGTTCAATTACCACTGGCCGTATATTATCTACAATTACACATAAGTCGATGATTGATTAATTATTCATAGTTGTTTTTTTATGAAATAATTTCAATCGGATGGAAAATACGTTTTCTTTTTTTTCACTCCTTAATAACCCGATAGATTGTTGACAATAACAATTTGGTAAGTTCTCTAATTCTTGTAATATCTAATATCTGTGTCCGAATTTTGTCCATGTTCTTATTTTACGCACTCATATATTTAAAATAAGACGTTGATACTGCATATTTAAGTCTTTGTTTTTAAATTCTGGACTATTCTCTGTAAAATTCATTCCAGGATTAACATTCTCCTTATCTTCAGAGTGGCCTTCAAATGGTCTCCAGAAAGCCATACTACTACTATAGAATAATGGTTTAAATAAAAAATACATAAGTAAACTTTACTAAATTAATAATAACATCGAATTATTTAACAAACCGATATTGACCGAGAAATAATATCTTAAGTATTATCACTATTTCACGGCCTAGGCTACGACGAAATTAATGTTTAGTCTACATTTTTCTCTGTTTCCTCGATCCCTCTTGCCATTCGAAATGCTACAGCGTCCAGTCAAGCATAAGGCACCTCTTATGTGCGCGTATTTGGCGCGGCATGTCCGGCCATAAGAACAATGTATTTAGAAACGCCGCAACAAGAGCCGCGTGCATAAAAGGGGCCTAAGAGACAAAGATTATCGTTTATTATCTTAGGGCGATCGCGCTAATACTGAGCAGTCCGTCTATAAGCGAGATTTTCAACTGACTTTAAAAATTCAATACTATTAATATAAAGTATTGCATATTTACCTAGTAGTTCCGGAGTAATATAAAAATGGTATCTATTGCCTTTATAAATCCGACATGGTGCATGATTACATCCTGGTATGTCGATTTTATCCACGATCACATTCTCCGAGCCTGAAAAAAAATAAAACATAAATAATTGATCAATTACAAATTTCTGCCAATATTATTTACATAATCTGGTTAAAAAATCTAGTTATTTGAATCATATTTGATTTAATAATAATGTCCTTGGGTGTAACAGGAATTATGAATTCACCTGGAAAGCGAATGAACAAGAACACGCAATTTAAACTCTCTTGGAATTATTGACCGTGGAGCGTCGTTACTGATCTAGATTTCCTATTTAAAAATCAATATATCTTCAAGGAGTGCAATTTAAAATGTTCTTTTTAAACATTTGCAACTGAGGTTAGTAATCTATTCTACGCATCCAAGAAGGCAGCGATGGCATCAGCCGGAAAGGTCATACATTTTGTGGGATTCAAAATCCTCATGGACTATTTGGGGAAAGGAAAAACAATTACCGGCGCTTGCTATGACGAACCACCACGACAATGCACTTGTTCATTCATCTCGCATTGCCACATCAAAATTAGTTGAATTGCGCTACGAGATAATGCCGCTCCCATCGCATTCTCCAGATTTGGCCCCTGCGACTTCTTCCTGTTTCCAAACATGAAGAAATGGCTGGGTGGAAAGAGATTCACATCAAATGAGGACGTTATCGCCGAAACAGAGGCCTATTTTGCAGAGGTCGGCAAATTATTCGGACGGTTTGAAAGAGTTGGAATATCGCTGGGCTAAGTGTATCGAGCTAGAAGGATGTGTATGTTGAAAAATAACATGAATTGTCAAGAAAAAAATGTATTTTCTTGCCAAACATGGGTAGTTATCACTCGTACATATCTCAAAACCTTCACGTGATTGAATTATATTAATAATTTATCATTAATCAGTCGAATGACAAATAGATGTTGAATGTTTTAAACATCGAATTAATATAATGAAAGGTGATCAAATGTGCTCAGGATTGATACTATCAGTATTGGCCTTAAAGCAAGAGATTCTAAGCAGGGACATACATATAACTTCTCGATCAAAAACTTTTCTAGACCCTTTAATAATATGTATTATTGAAATTTACATAATTTACATAGATTTAGAACTATAGCCAACGGTGAGATTTTTATTAACCTTGCATAAAAAATCAAATTTTACGAAGCATTTGACCTAATATTTCTATGCAAACTATTGTTTATTATAATTAATGATTTTTGTAGATAAAAAGAAACAAAAATATATAACAGTACTCAGTAATCAATATATGGAAATAAAATAAACAAAAATTGTGTCATTTGTAATACAATGTTCCAAAAACTCAAAAAAATTAAAACACAAACTCAAAAATTAACTTCGGCATGTCTGCCGGGAACCAGGAACTAACTTTCTGCTTTTCGCCATCCTATCGTCTTGAAGTCTACAACGGAATTACAAAAAGATCATTTTTTTGAATAAACCTGTTAGAGTCTTCTGACATGAGAAACTAGTGCTAATTTGCTTATTTTTTGAAAGCTCATAACTTTTTAACTTTATATACAAATTAAATGGCAATCCATAAATAGATAGTTCTTACAATGCCATTTAAGAATGTATAGTTTAAAAGACCATCAAAGATCAGAAATTAGATCTAAATATACACACAAAATAACTTGCAGTTTTAGCAATATAATTATCACTTGGCAAAACAGCAACAATTGAAAGTAACGACTTTAGGTCGCAGAACGTATGCAATCATGTAAGAAACTATTAAATTAATTGATTCAGCCGATACTTAGTGAAAATCCATAACTAATATTATGAGAAACAATAAAACAATAAAACTACGTTTTATTTCTTTTCCACTATATTCTTAAAAATGGAATGTTTCGCTATCACTGTAGCTTCTTCAGACTGAGAATGAATGAATATTTTTCTATATCTAACAAAGCGTACAATCTTAAAATATTATTACAGGTATAAAGATGGTGTCGGGTGTAGGGGATATAATAGTAACAGTGGGATTTTCCGAATGGCCAGTAAAGTGATTATATAAATTATTTTATAGATTTATTTATACATGTAATAGCGGATTCGTGAAATAAATTTAACAAGGGAGAATTGTTAAGGTCTATTTTATCATTCAGTAAAACATCGGTATTTTTAAGTTTATTTATTTCCATGGATTCTAACAGATTAAGTCTTATGCCTTTATTTTCAGTATGTATGTAAGATTTTAAAATTTGAATTAAAATTATGTTGTTTTTCTTTTAAATTGTTGGAATAATTAGAATCTGTTTTGTCTTTTATGTAACTATTATAATGTTCTTGTATCCTTTGATGTTACTAATTTATTTCCTAGCATTCTTATAGACGAAACAATTAATATGGTAGAACAACTCCTTATTTTAAATAATGTCAATTTTATAAAGAAACAAGAAATAATCAGTACTTTTACAGTTTGCCTAGAACAAAATTATTTCGAGTTTAACGATAGGTTTTATTCAAGTAAAAATGGTCTTATTATGGGGAACCCACTCAGTCCGTTACTAGCTGAAATATTTATGGATTTTTTTTAAATAAAATTAGTAAACACAGTTTCTTTATTGGCACAGGTATATTGACGACATCTTAACATGTTTTCTCGGAACGGACAGACAGTTAAAAATATTTCTCGAAGATATCAATACTTTACATAAAAATACCAATTTCACAATAGAGGAAGAAAACCAGAATTCCATTAATTTCCTAGATTTAACTGTAAAAAGAGAAAAAAATAAACATATTTTCTCAGTTTTCCACAAATCTTCTCATACAGACACAACGATCCATAATTCTTCTCGTCACCCAATACAACATAAGTTAGCAGCTGTCCACAGTATGATTCATAGACTATTAACTCTTCCACTTAACAAAAATAACTTTCATAAAGAACTAAATATCATTAAACAAATAGCAGTCAATAATAGTTAATCTTCGAAATTAATAAACAAAATCTTAAAGAAAACGACTTACAAAAAAACTATTGATTTAGTTTTCCCAAATAGTAAAAAGTCAGCAGATAAATTTAAAGTTGTTTCTTTCATTGGAAAACCTAGTAAACATGTGGGTAAGGTGCTTAATAAACTCAACCTAAGGGTAGCTTACAAAACTAACAACACTTTAGGGAAATATATAAAAAATAATAAAACAAAAAATCATAAAAATAAAAAATCAGGGGTGTATAAACTAAAATGTAAAGATTGTCCGAAAACATACATTGGCCAAACAGGGAGACATTTTGGAAAAAGAATACAAGAACATTATAATAGTTACATAAAAGATAAAACAGATTCTAATTATCCCAACCAAGTAAAACAACATAATTTTAATTCAAATTTTAAAATCTTACATACTGAAAATAAAGGCATGAAACTTAAATACCAATGTTTGACTGAATGATCAAATAGACCTTAACAATTCTCCTTTGTTAAATTTATTTCACTAATCCGCTATTACATGTATAAATAAATCTATAAAATATTTTATATAATCGCTTTACTGACCATTTGGAAAATCCTACTGTTACTATTATATCCCCTACCCCCTACACCAACTTTATGCCTGTAATAATATTTTAAGATTGTACACTTGGTTAGATATAGAAAAATATTCATTCATTCTCAATCTGAAAAAGCTACAGTTATAGCGAAACATGTAATTTTTAAGAATATAGTGGAAAAGAAATATAATGTAATTTTATTGTTTCTCATAATATAAGAAACTATTAGTTTCAACTGTTGTCTTAGATTGCAGCTCTCTGCAAAGCTAGCAGATACGGGGGTTCGCTTTAAGGGGATGGAACGGGTTTGGGCACTTTCCTCTAAGTATACACTGTTCAGGTAAACATTTCAGAGCAGATTTAATAAATTAATACAACTTTTATACAATCAATTATTTTATAAATATTTTTATAAAACACAAGTTTTAGTTATGGCATGGCATCTTTCACTTCAGTTGGTAGTGCTATTTCATTCATATTCTCACATAAATAGGATACAATACCAATTGTTAAATCACTTTATGGAAAAAGAAGGGAACTGTCTGAACTTACCACAATCCATAAAATCGATATCACTGCGCACCAATGGCACGAAAAATAATATTAACCAGAAAAACATCTCAAAGTATCTTGTACAAGCGCTACTACGAGTAATCTTAGTAAACTTGGTTTTATATCTAAACGGATTAGATTTTAAAAAAATTAAGTAGAGTAATTAATTGCAATAAGTTCACGTGGTTCATCAAACTTAAACCTTTAGAAAAATACTAATCAGCACAATGGGTTTTACAAGTTAGTAAATTGTTTATCAATCATTATATTTATTGACAACCATTATGGAAAAAAAATGTGAGTCAAGCCAGACGCCATAAAAAAAAAATAGAAACTCCAATCAAATTATGGTCATAGTTTTAATAGTAACCCATAAAATTATATTCTGTTCATTTACAAGAATATTATCAAAGAATAAATTTTTATATAAGGAATTTTAGGAAATTATCAATAATAAATTGTAATAGTAAATATTGATCATCATAAAAATCGAATTAAATTATTTAATTATCCAATAAAAACTATTTTGATTAGAATCTTTGAATGGAAAATATTTTGATCTTTTATGTAGGAACGAATTTCTATGAAAAGTTATTTTTTAGATTCCGTTAGAACCAAAACCCTACAATCGATAATACACAGCCAAAATAACCAATGCAGGCAATATTTAAATGGATTTTGATCATGAATAATTGTCTTATTTTCAGTACGATTTTTATATTGTAGGTAACATACAGGTGGAAACAAGAACTGGTTTTTGACTCAAACCTGAAAACACTCTATAGAGTGATGGAGATGTCACACATTTTATTTTTCTATTTAAATACAAGAGTCGTCAATTCTTAACATTTTCGTTTATGATTCATTTCAATACTTTAATTTTTGTGGCAGATACGATTTCTTTAAACAAACTTGTTTAAGAAATGTGTATTAATTTCATCATAACAAAAACTAAGACCTAAAATCACAAGAATGGTGCGATTTAAATGAACACCAACTCCCCATCAGTGGGGCGATGAGAGGCACCCCTACTGCAGCAATGGAAGTTCCAGTATGACTCAGACCTAGATATTCACATCAGAATGGAGGCTAACTGTAGCGCCTCAAGGATGATCACAAATGGGGAATGGACACCCAGCAAAAATTGGACACAAAAACCCACGGATCTAATCAACGATGAGCTCTTGGATATGCAAACTGATCGTATGAGAGCAACATACGATTTCACAAAGCTTTTCAAGATTGACTGGAACTTTGATAAAAAGGACGAACAGTGCATCCCCGTCGTTTGACAAGGGTCTAGTTTGGTACACCGATGGATCAAGGACTGTCAACGGTGTTCCTCTGGGGACTTACGCTACAGTATACGAAGCGAAAGTTCATGCCATACAAGTATGTGTACTACAAAATCTTGAAAAGGGCTACCACCACCAAAAGATATACATCCTGTCGGAGAGCCAAGCTGCTCTTAAGGCTATGAACTCTAATCGGTTTACTTCAAAACTTATACTGGAGTGCCATACTAACCTAAAAGAACTGTCGGCCAGGAGGAACAAGGTGGAACTCTTGTGGGTCCATGGTCACTCTGGGATATTAGGTAATGAGAAAGCGGATGAACTAGCGAGAGCCGGATCCGCTCAAAGTCTCAGGGGCCCCGAAGCGGCCTTTGGGATATCAAAACAGGCAACAAAATCAACTTTAGATAGATGGTCGAAGAAACAACACCTATCTCGATGGCAAGGGTTACCTGGTCAAATACACGCACGGGTCGAATTTTTTGCCCAGCGTATCGCAGACATGTTTCGGGCTCATCTAAATACTCGTTAACAATTCTTGCAACATGTAGTCGAGCGTAGTCCTGCATCAGCATAAAATTTGATCCGATGAATAGCGCAAAAGGGATAGCCTGTGTGAAAGTAAATGGAAATTGTGATGTTTCTTTTAAAAAATAGAATCTACTATATAAATTAAAGTATTGAATGAACCAAAAATGAAAATCACTCTACAGTATCATAAAGTTTGAGTCAAAACCAGTTCTTGTTTCAACATGTAATTATGGACATATTCAAAACTTTCTGAAAATAATAAATTTACCTACAATATAAAAAAGAATAATGACAATCAGCCTTAAAATAAGACAATTATTCACGATCAAAATGCATCCAAACGTTGAGTGTATCTCTGTTCGTTTGTCCATTTATTTGTTCACGGGATAACTCTAAAACTAAACATTTTAGGTTGATGTTAGACACCTGAAGCCCTCTTGCTAAGGGTTTTGCCCTGGTCTATTAGTAATCAGAATCAGCGAACAAACTCGAACAAACCCCAACATTGCGTTTATCGATTATTTTCGCTGTGAGTGTATTTTGTTTATTCGTTTGTGCATTTATTTGTTCACGGGATAACTCTAAAACTAATCCCTTTAGGTTAGGTTAGATACTTGAAGTCGTTTTGCTAAAGGTTTTGTCCTGGTCTATTAGTGATCAGCATAGAACATCAGCGAACAAACATGAACAAACCCAGACATTGCGGGGATCGATTATTTTGGCAGTGAGTGTATTTTGTTTATGGTGCATTTATTTGCTCAAGGTATAACTCTGAAACTAATCTCATTAGGTTAAGGCTTCAAGCCCTTTTGCTAAGGGTTGCTATGCATTTTATAATATTAGTAATCAGCAATTGAGAGAATTTTTGTCAGCTACTATGACAATCTAACTTTATGTTATAATTTGGAAAGCGGGAGGGTGTTACTAAGGTTAATGGTAAATCATTCATGGCCGTTAAGATGTATTTTATCTGTCATCCAGATGCGTCGTCGACATAAAGTGATATCTGCATGAATCGGGTATAAGACCTCTGAACAATGATATCTAACCGTAATAATTTGACAAATGGTTATTGTTTATGTCTGTATCAGACTAAGATTATTAAAACACAAAAAATATTTTCCTTATACCACGTGTTTCAGGAGTAACGTTCACCCCTATAACTTTCTTATTGTTTAAATTATAGAAATGCAATTTGGTGGATTCGTATGTAATATTATTTTACATTTTATGACATGCCGCACTCCATTTTGTCACTCCCGGTTTTTGGAATTTGGATTTTAAATGGTACACCCAGTATATTTTTGGCTATATCGATTCTGAACACCATTCCACATTGAACGAAACCCCATATGTCACTTTTTGACACTTTAATTTTCACATTCATTTCACAATCATTTTTCTTTTTCATTATGGCGGATTTTAAATTTGTACTTATGTTCATTTGTTTGTTAGCATTATGGCGTTATAGGACCTAGATAAATGCAAAGCCTTCTGCGCATATTTTTATATGTTTTTTCCTGAATTGATATTTTTAATAAATTATCTCTGCTTTTCTAACTTGACATAAGGGTTTGTGATATCTTAATTATCGGAAAAAAGTGCTCTATCTTTTTGCTCGAGTGAACCACTATGTTTCCATTTCAAAAAATTGAGTTTTCTGGGAAAAGGCTTCTTAAAAACTTAAAAACTATGTAAAAAATTAAAAAAAGAATTTGCTTAGAAGTAAGTAAGCCATAGCAAGCTATATGGAAAAATAAAAAGAATTATTTATATATCAAGGGTACTAAGTAGATGATTATGCCCTGAGGGCGACAGTCTTACATAGCCGAGGGCCTCTGGCCCGAGGGTTCGTATGTCGCCCGGTATATATATATTAATACCAGTGGTGCATACAAACATTTATGTCAAAACAGTTCGTTTGAAATAATAAATATTTTTTAAAATTCAATTTGCTTTACAAATTATTTATTTTTACCTGCGATATTACCTTGACATTATTATAGCCTGTCTGCGTTTTGTTGCTAGGGAGATAAGAATTCACATGTTTAATGTGTGAAAGTAAAAAATGCAACAATGTTTTGATATTCCCGACGAAATTGAAAAAAAGTGGAGCAAGTATGACTACACTGAAGCGCCATGGTGGATGGAAGAGTACCACAGTTGCTGAAGCATATTTAGAGGATAGCATATCCTAAAAAAATGAGGTTTCAAGGATGTTGGCAGGCGTACCATCTGGATCTCGAATTTCCTTACAGAAACTAGAGACCCAGGCAATGAATCATGATCTTTGCTGCAGGAAATTTAGGTATAAGCGGAACCTTCCAGAATTGCCAGTTCTAATACAAGCAAATAATATATAAACTTAAATTTATATTTTGTTAATAAAGAATAAGTTAATCGAACAACAGTATAGTAGTATATTAGGATACAAGTTTCATAAGACTATCTTAGAGCACGCGCTTAATTCAGGAAACGACCCGCGAAGCGGGGTGTTTTCTAAAGTACAAGTGCTATAATTGTCTTATGAACCGTGTATTTTATAATACTTTTCTATTTTTGTCTTTAAAGTCTGAAAATCTTTAAAAAATGTAGTAGATTTTTTCCATTTGAATTAATATTTTCTGTTTGGGTTGGCAATACTTTTACAATTTAATAAAATGTTACAAGTATCAAATATGCCATGATAGAAACAATTGAACACAACAAAGCTTCTTCCCATCCGTCATAATTAAAAATAAATATATTATTAAAGTTAATAAAAATGAGTCAGGAAGAAAGTTGTACTCCGTCAGAAATACGAGAAATTCCAGAAAATAATATAGAAATACTTTTAAAAAGAATATGCAAAACTTTGAGTTATGGTGCGAACAGAACAAAGCTCAAAATATTGAAAAAAATAATAAATAATACTATTGAACAAAATATTGTGTCGACACAGAATCTGACAGGAATAACAATTATAGCCCAGGAAATGTCTACAGTAACTGTAAATATGTATATATAAAGTAATATGTATAATACTATATTGAATAAAAAATAAAAATAGTACTTTATTGAATAAAACTTTGGAAATAAAGCATAAACTGGAACATATTTGTATTATTTTTAGGTTATGTTTTTTTATAGTTGTGACTAGAAATTAGTTGACGGACACCGTCAGCATGTTATATATTTCCGAGTATAGGTATTTCCGATAAATATGATTTATTTGCAAGGTTAAAGGTTAGTATGTTAAAGTCCTCTATACAAATTTTTTGTCGAATCCATAATGCCTAGGAAACTAATTTTAACGAAATCGAAGTAGGCCTAAAATTCACACCCTACTTACTACCAACATAAAAAAATTAAAATTTCAGTTTCATAAAGTTTATTCCGTTTTTTTGCATTTCATAATGTAGCCATTATGAAGCCCAAATTGAAAAAAATATTAATGGTTCACATAGCCAGCTCCATTATAGTTCTGACACTCCTCGACCCGTACCGTTGCACGCTGCTATTGACCATATTTTATAATTCCGAACTAAAAGAGGTGCCACTTTCTCGTAAAATGAGGTTTGTAGAGAACAGAACAAAATGCTATTTTTTAAAGTTAATTTGAGATGGGTTAACAGCATGTTAAAACTATTTAAACAATCAAATTGTTATTATTTTTCATAATAAGTTCACAATGACAATTTTGTTTAATACACTTCGAAAGCTAACGTAACAAAGTGCAAAATAAAAAAGATCCGATCAGTACAACTGAAGATATTAAATTTTAAAACACGAGAAGATTGGAGAAAATCCAGTAAATTATCAAAAATTTATGTGTTGATATTTTCGACAAAAAATTTTTTTCAGCAAAATTCAGATATACATGTCAACTAATTAAAAATTTCTGATGATTCTAAAGGTTAAAAAGTATGCGGTTTGTATAAGAATGGCTCTATTGCGTTGGAATTTTCGACTGACCATAATGAGAGTTATGAGTATAATTTTTCCTACGATCACCTACGAAGATGAGAGGAAAGAACCTAATATCACAAGCATGCTGAAAAATACATTTCAACTCTAGAGTTGAAATATAATGTTTCCACGCGTATAATACCCGAACCAATCCGAACAACCTCTCGGAGTAAATTTCAGATGTTGGATGGGGTGTGATGGCTACTAGAGTAATCCTGAACCTTAAAAAAATTACATACAGGGTGTCCGCTAATTAATGGTACATGGAAAAACCACAGACTCCTTACGTAAAAATATTAGGACTTAATTATACTTACCTATATCCGAAAGTTGATATTAACTGAGATACAGGGTGTTAAAGTTAAAACCTCATTTTTATTTTTCTCTAATAACTTTGAGAGAAACTAACGTTCTTTTACAAAATTTGTCAATTTTGGTTTTTTTAAGACGAGAAATTGATTTTTTGTAACATTTTAATGTACAATATAGGGGGCGCTGTCTGCGGCATTATTCGCACATTTATTAGGTTATAACTTTTTTGTGCCTCAGTGTATTTAAGTTTTTAATAAAAATAATACTTTTCTCATATTCATTACGTAAAAAGGTATACTACGTTCAGGTGGTCCAGAGTTACCGTTTGGGAGATATTTGCATTTAAGTTGTTTAGTGCGTCAGCTCAGGCAAGCAAATAATATCGTGTCGAAAGAAAATAACAGGAAAGAAAACACCTACGATAAACTCAAAAAATTTAATTTTTTTTCTCATAGGTTATTTTAAGAAAAAAATTTTGTTTGCAAATTAATAATAATTGGGCCGGTTGCCCTAAACAATTTAAATGAAAATATCTCCGAAACGGTAACTTTGGGCGACCTGAACTTAGTAGGTACCTTATTTAAGTAATAAATATGAGAAAAATATTATTTTTATTAAGAACTTAATTACACTGTGGCACAACACTTTATGACCTAATAAATGTGCGAATAATGCAGACAGTGCCCCCTATATTGTACATTAAAATTTTACAAAAAATCAATTTCTTGTAATAAAAAAAACCATAATTGCCAAATTTTGTAAAAAAACGTTAATTCCTCTCAAAGTTATTACAGAAAAACAAAAATGAAATTTTAACTTTAACAGCCTGTATCTCATTTAATAACAACTTTCAGATATAGGTAAGTATAATTAAATCATAATATTCTTACGTAAGTCTGTGGTTTTTTCATGTACCATTAATTAGCGGACACCCTGTATATTTGTATTCTTTTTTAATTAGTAGGACTGACAGCAGAAAGCATACATCCATTTCGTTTGTTTATGTCAGTAATTAAAATATAAAAATGGAGAACGGTAAGTAAGTTAAAATGTTCAAATAATTGGTAATTGTATTTGCGGTCGTCGCGTCGGAAAAATTGGGTTCATTACTTGTGGGAAAGTAAATTTCTCAATCTCGGCGGCAGATTTCCGCACTCGGCTGGCGCTTCATGCTAAATGCCTCCTCCTTTAAAATATACCACTTTTAACACTCGTTATGTCATATAAAATTTGAAACATCAACAAGACCGCCAGATAAAATATTTTAATTACAAAGAAAATTATTTTCCCTAAATATTTATATGTCAAATTTATTATAATATGAATTCTTAGTCTACTGTGTCGCTTCAACGACAACCAAAATATAGGTACAAAAATTACTATTTGTTATCGAGTGTAAAGTCGGAAGCCTTAATAATGTAAAATAATCATTTGTCTACTAGAAAAATTACAGACTAATTAGAGATACGGAAGGTAATCAATAAAATATTTTAATCTTAGATTTTCAATAATCTTTTAAGGTAGGTAATATTTAAAAATAACTCGAATTTGTAAAGAAAAGTACCTAATCAATATGAATTTAGACAAAAATATACATGTAAATGTTATAAGTACTTAAATCCATATATTTTTGTCTGTCATGTGTCCCTACTTTAGAATGATTTACTTACTTTACCTTGGACTGAAAATTCAAAAACCTTGATTTATTCAATATACATGGTTGATGTGATAAAAATAGTTGGCCGCTACACATACCGATTGGAGTTAGATCGTGAAAAAATCTAATTAGCTACAATTTAAAGCAAAATATTGAAAATGGTTGGACATTAACCAAAGCGTTAAGGAAATTATCAAGTTTATTTAAACCCGTAAATACTGATATGGACACAAAATGCAGAAAAATAATCATAAAGGATGCTTCTCGATAATAAGCGAAAAAATGTAGACGCTTGGTTACTGTGAGAGTGGACTGTAGTCCGATTTTAGGGTTTACCTAATTTTTAGATTGTTGAGAATCTGTAGCTGCTCGTTCCAGTAATTACATGTGTGTGTACAGAGGGTGTCTCATTTTCGACACTTTTATAGGGTATCTGGGTATAGGGTAAAAGAAATTTGAAAATTTTCGCTCGCTTAAGAGATACGGGGAAAAGTAAAAAAATTGACAATTTCAAAATTACCCTATATTTTCTTAGTTAAAAGAGATACAGAAAAATATTTTATACGGAAGTTTCTTTATATTGATTGTTGAATAATCTGCATTTTCAGAATAATTATACGGGGTCAGGAAAAAAAGTTATCGGACCTAACCCCGTTTTCTAAAATTGCCCTGTATATTTTAATCTAAAAAGATACTATTTTAAATTCTCCTTTCAAATATATAACACACCATTGATGATATTGGTTTCCTAGGCGATTTACTACTTTAAACCACAGTAGACCATGAAGCAAATGCTAATATCCTAGAACCAACTATGTTGACTATTAACATTTAACGCAAATTTCATTTTTACATATTCATTTGCGAAAATGATCTATCAACATTTTGAAAATTTTGATATTAAAAGTTTGAATTTTGATATCGGTTTATATTGAAAGTGGAAAAAACGAAGAAATGGCGCAAAATGTATATTTTGTTCGCTATCCGGAAATACGGTAATAATTTAAGGACATATTTCGAACATTTGCGATGACTCTCGTTATTTTTTATCCTAATCTGAATCTTTTATTTCGTTTCAAAGTAATAAAGTTTAAATAAATCGCCTAGGAAACCAATATCATCCATGGTGTGTTATATATTTGAAAGGAGAATTTAAAATAGTATATTCTTAGATTAAAATATACAGGGTGTTCCATTTAAAAAAATGAGGTTAGGTCCGATAACTTTTTTTACCTGACCCCGTATACTTATTCTGAAAACGGCAGATTATTCAACAATCAATATAAAGAAACTTCTGTATAAAACATTTTTCTGTATCTCTTTTAACTAAATAATATAGGGTAAATTTGAAATTGTCAATTTTTTGACTTTTCCCCGTATCTCTTAAGCGAGCGAAAATTTTCAAATTTTGATTTTACCATTTTAAGTTTGACCCAAAAGAGCACATGACACCTACATTACTTTTTTGATAGCACTAACAATTACGGAACCCGAAACCCGAACAAACCCTATAAAAGTGTCGAAAATGGGTCACCCTGTACATATTTACGTACTAATAACTAGCATTACAACTACAACAAAAAAAAAACACATTCGAATGCATAGTCTAAGCGACATTGCCACAACAAATTTAGAGTATGAGATAGGTCGACCAATTTCTGCCGAACGTCCCCATTTAGGCGGAACTGTCCCGAATTAATCTGATGTCCCGAATTCCTATTTGCACGTCGAAAATGCCGATTTATTAATAGTTTAAAAAGTGCAGATTGAACTTCAACCAAATATATTTATTTCCTGCTTTACGCTACTCTAGGAGGCATGACTTGGAATTGAGACGTTCGGGCCGATAAACAAATATGATCCCAGTAGCCGATAGGTCATTCGTCTCGAATCGGTTCATCGGCTGCTGCGCCGGGAGAACCATCGACCGAGATCATTTGTTGCGCTTGCGTTGCTTACTTAGTTTCTTGCTGTATGGTATCGTATTATTTAAGAGAATTTGTGTTGCCGACCAGCGACTAAACACTCTTTATTTTGATATAATAGTATATGTACATATAATAACAAGTTATTTAAAAATATCTCAATAGAATGTATTCAAATTCCTCAATATCCTTTGAGGAAGTTCTTTAATAATATAATAATTTTAAGTTTAGTGATATAATTTATATTAATTTTTAAATTATAACTAAAAAGTCGTCAAAATTTATCTGAATCCATACTTTATCGCCAGAGTTTTTCTAGTATTTTTTACTATAAACTATTGTCCAAATTTCGAAATTTTTTGCCGTGGTTCTAAAAACTTTTTGCTTCCGCCGATTTTGCCTACGGTTGGCTTTAATGCATTCTAAATCAGCTATAGACTGGTTCACGAAAAATGGATATATCTTAATGACTGCAGTAAAAGTACCTGGGGCCATCCCATTATTTATGACCTTTGTTATTATTATGTGGAAATTATAATTAAATATAGGCAGATCAGGTAGGTTAGGTTGCTTAATTTATATTTAAATATCTTTTTGTGGTAAAATTTGTTAGTTTTTGAGGAATGGTTCAAGAATTGTCTTTTACCAAACATTCCTCAGAATAGCGTGATAGTAATGGACAAAGCGAGCTATCACAGTCGCCAGTTACATAAAGCTCCAAGCTCAAATAATACAAAATTGGAGATTCAGAACTACATGGCGGCGAATGATATATATTTTGAAGAAAGTTATAAAAAAAGTGATCCTTTAGAAGTTTTAAAGACTTTTGTATAAAAAAAGTATATGTTTGTGACACATTGGCAGAAGAAATTGGACATACAGTGCTACGGCTCCCACCCTATTATTGCATTTTTAACCCCATAGAGCATATGTGGCACCAATTAAAATCACTGGTTAGGTCTGAAAATATTTCTCCGACTTTAAGTTCTAGTGTTGTAGAATTAATACGAAAATGCTTTAATGATATTCCCCCAGGTAGTTGGAAAAATTCAGTCCGTCACGTAATAACTGTAGAAAATTCGTATATTAGTCTGGATCGTATAATTAATTCAATTATAATTAATTTTGATGCTATCTATAGAATGACATAAATGTAAATAAATTTAATATGACTAGTAATATTTAAAAAAAAAATTATTTCACTTGATTACATTAATATAATCATATCATTACTTGCTTTCCTTAGTCCGTCCCTTCATACTTCACTTGTTTATTGCCAAGCTCTTGTCGACATAATGGGACCGACCCAGGAAATCATTAAGTCGTATCCAAATTTCGTGAAACGTGCTGTACTTGTCCCGCTTTTTATTCACAAAATCTGGAAACCCTGAGTCATAGGTACAATACCTCGCAGCGATATTCCTCGTGACCCATGGATGGGTTATAAAAACTGACACATTGTTTGTCACTTGCATGGCCGGTGATAGGGAGGGTCATAATCGCTATTTACTCAATACAACATACTGAACATTATCCTAAATAAAAACAACGTATGAGTTTAACTAGTTGTTTTATTTTCTTAGTTGTCTTGCATCGATAACTAAAGTCGATATTCCTTGATGAGTCGTCCCAGCTTACTTAGCAATGTAATTTCGTTAATTGTTCGAAATGGCCTCACCATGTTGGATATAACTGTTTGGAATGAATCGATTATAAGTCGTTGAAGTTTGTGGATATTATTACATGGGGGTGTAATATACTTCGTTCTGGAGATTTCCCCACAACAAATAGTCCAGCACCACACCATTTCTTATGCACGGTTGACTGTTTGAATTTGTACCTATTTTTAATTTTGTTGTTCTTAAATGGCCTAGTTTCGGATACCAAGATATTAGTCTCAATAACAGGAAAATTTAGTGAAAATGGCGATAAAAAGAAATTTAGTATCGAAGGCCAAATTTTATTGCTATGATTATTCTAGTTGGAGTCACTAATAACTCTTTTTAAATCAACCAAGTACTTCTAGTACTCGAAAGAATAAATATTCTTCCGGTAACCAATATAGTTAGTTAGCTATTGTTGTTTCAACAATTGTGTTTGTTAATTATTACCTATTTTATTGTTAAAAGAGCAAAGAAATATTAAATACCAATATATGGAAAAATTATTATTTTTCCAGACCACCCGATGATACCTTATACATTAAGGGCGTATTTAGTCTACACAGTAGCACTTTAAAATACTATTTCAGATTGAATGGTTACTTTACTACCAAGAAAACAAAGCCGTTTCCATTGATAGGATGTAACTACCTGCAGACCGGTATCGAACTCTTTTGTTCTCATCAGTACAGGGTAGGTGTACACTGTACATACCCATCATCACTCTAATACTTCACGCCATATTATCAATGGTAATCGAGAAAATACAGCGCGCAGTTGGTGTGACGTCATTCACATCGTCCTACTTATTACTACTACCTCTATTTGGCCAATAGCAATAACTAGGTAAATTAGTATAGGGAGCTAATTAATAAAAAAGTGTTGGTTTCAACATGATAATGAAGTTATGTTAACTAAGAAATAGTTAAAAATAACAGTTAGTTCTGTTAACTAGTTCACCTTATTCATCGCAATTCAGTTAAAACGAAAATTTGTGTTGGTAACTAGAAATTACGTTTGCATAAGCTAAAACTTTAACAGCAAAATAAAATTAGTCTTAGACACCACTGCATTTTTAGAGTGTTTGGCCGCCCCACCTTATATTTGCCACCATATATTTGCCACTGATGAAATAGTAGTTGCCCTGCATACTAAAGGGATTAAATTTAAAACCATCTTAAATGTTGATGGTTTAAAATGTCAACCGTAAGAATAAAGTGTCAGGTTGCAGAAATAATTCATTCAATAATTAATTAACACTTTGACGTAACTGACAGTAGACAATTTTCTCATAACCACCAGCGTAACGCTGTTAGCTAAATATTGATTTAATAACCAGACAACTTTGAAAGTGAGTGAAATGTTTCTGTACATGTCATTAATGTCCCAATCACAGTTGTCTAGTTAGTTAATTATTATTTAAAAATTTTCTATAAACCAACAATAAATAGTCTCTTAGTTTTCACCATGCAATTGCTTCTATAGTTATTTTTCTTAGTGATGCGGTATTCGAATATAAGAATCGAAGAAGAACTCGATTTTTTAATGTACTCTGATACTCGGCTCGAGAATCTGGTACGGTATTCGAGTACGGAGTTAATGTAGACAAACGATACTGCGAATGACTACTTATCGCTTGTAACTCGGTACTTTTTTCGAACTAGTTTACCTGCAGAACCAAAACTGTGATGGAATGGGATGAATCGGACGGTCTTGTTTAATTTTTAATACTTATATATAATTTTTATCGTTAAAAACGAAAAAAGTTGGACAAAAACAACAAATTTAATCAAAAATAAAAAGTCTATACTTTTCAGGTGGTATTAATATCAAATAACAATGTAAGGAAAAATTATTATTTCCCAGACCACCCGATGATACCTTATACAATAAGGGCGTATTTAGTCTAGACCGTAGCACTTAAAATACTATTTCAGATTGAATTCTACCAAGAAAAGGAAGTATTTTCCATTGATAGGATGTAACCACCTACAGACCCGTTTCGAACTCTCTCTGTTCTCGTCAGTACAGGGTAGGTGTACATACCTATCATCAGAGAAGACTCTAATAAAGTATTATCAACGGCAGTCGAGAAATTACAGCGCGCGGCGCAATCTCTTAGCAGTCCCACACAATCTGAACAGACGTTACTTGAATAAATCAAAAAAAAAGTGTATACTTTTCAGTCCGAAATAGTATTTTAAGTGCTACTGTGTATACTAAATACACCATTATTGTATAAGGTATCATCGGGTGGTCTGGGAAATAATAATTCTTCCATACATTGGTATTTGAAAGAAATTGAATGACAATAAGAATAGAAAAATGTTATTATATCCAATATTTTTGGTAGTAGGCGATTTCTCACTTTTGTACTCGGTACTCGAGTAAGTAGTTCCCGATTATTGTGTACTCGATTCTGCAAATAACGATTCTTTCCCAACACTAATTTTTTTCAGTAATTTCCAGATTAATATTTTTACCGGACTGTCATTCCGAAAATCTATTAATCACAATGTTCTTTCTTCATGAATTTGAGGAAGAAATAAAACATTTAATTAATAACTATACGAAACTTAGTTGGGTTATTAATTATAATATTAATATTTTAAACCCCCAACTGTCAAATTAGAATGGTTCTAAATATCAAATATTTTAGTAAAATACGGTAATAAAATTTTTATACATATTTTTCCCTACGTATTATACATTTTAAATATTAAGGTTTTCTTACTTTTCTTGTAATAATACAGTTTAAAATATGTTATATATTTTATTTAATTACTTAAATAGGGAATATAGATTAATAAATAAAGGTATAATAGGGAAGGGTATTAATCAAGATAGGATATATTATTAATATATATCTACGTTAAATTCAAAACAGAATCGGCATATCGCGACACCGCGATGCTGATAAGTTGCATTTATAATGAGCGGGGCTGGACCCTGAAACAAAACAAAAAAACAAAAATAAGTTTATACCGAGTCAAATAAGCAGTTATATAAATGTTCGAACATTAGAGACACTGCTGTAGTGATAGACGTATTTGGGACTTGTCTTTATTTATTTGTTACATAACGTTTCAATTGGTAAACATCTCCAGTCGTCTTCAGGCGAATACTGTATACAGTAGAAGACGACTGGTCCAAAATACGTCACTCAGTTATATAAATATTCTAGTAGTAACAGAGTATTTTACGTCCTGCTACGTATAATTGTACGGGGTAGCGCATAAAATCCAGATGCATTTAAATTTTATTTTACATAAAAGTTAAGTTTAATTTATTTTTTAAATCAAACCAATTTTATAGATATACAGGGTGTTATGGAAATGACGTATTATGTTTCAATGGGTGACTCCTTGGGTGTCCTAGAGAAGCGCTACATATATATTTTTTCAAATCGACCGTTTTAAAAGTGGAGTCCAGCCCCATAAACCCACACCTCATCCGGCGTTTGTTCGTCATGTCACCCTGTAGTGGCATATCAGAAAATAGGTGTTACGTGCAATGTTGCCAAACTGTGTAAAAATGTAAAACTTTAGTTTCTTATGAGGTTTCTTTTAAAAATAAATATTTAGCTTACTTAGAAAGTAAATCCACGCTGACAGGAGTAAGAAATCTAGACATTTTCAGTTATTTTTTCTATGTGAAAAGCTTTACGCTCATCACGTGCCCTGATGATAGTGTGGAACTGCATAATAAGCTTATACCCACTAAACCCCATTCGGCCTATTCTTTCCAATCGCTCGGAACATAGCCGGCATATCGTCGAGCGAAAGAAACACATAGTGAAACACAACAAATTGCACTAAATTACTTAAAGAAACACACAGACACCCACGAGTTTCAAATTAGTTTTTTTGAAGATATGCACCTATTATCCAATTACACGAAAGCACTAAACACTAACGCATAATTACACTTTACAATAACACTATCGCACACATAGAGCAACAGCACTTGAATATAATCTTATAAAACATCGAAAGTGCAACCCTGTATTTTTACCGATGAGCTTAATATAATAAACCCAACGTCAAGACACGAACAGGCTCAAAGGTGTTATTTAGTTTCAACAGTTTTAGATGTCAAATACCAATGTATAGAAAAATTATTATACTATTATTCCCCAGACCACCAGCTGATGAAATCTTATACAATAAGGGCATATTTTTGTCTACACAGTAGCACTTTAAAATACTAATTCAGATTAAATGGTACTTAGATGTGTTCATGAGATCCGCGATAGCTAATGTGAATTTATGTGAGTTTGTTTGTTGTTTTTGTTCGGGTTACCTGGTGTTTTTTTATAAATTAAGTTGGTAAATAAATTTACATTTTTTTCTTCTAAAGGGTAAAGTGGCATTTCAGTTGTTCAGATCCGATGGGTGTCGTTCGAATTAAACAAGTGAGAACATACCTGACCATTATAAATTCCGCGGCGGTTCGTTCTAGTCAGTTCAAGTTTAAAAATCAGAGATTGTTTCTCAGTGAACTGAACTGAACGTAAAAGTTCATAATAATGTACCCTGAAAAATAAACAACTTGGAATCTGTCAAACGGTTAGACTTTCTAAAGAGTTTACCCTGAAGATATGACAACACGTTTCAAGGTTTACTGACGTCTTTCGCCATATGTTGCTTTGATTACCTTCCTGGCAGGGGCACCAAGTGGTCATTTTCGGTCTGATATAAGGTGATGTACAGGGCATATTAAATTAAATCGCCATTTTTGGATATTTTTCTTCAATTTGTTTTCATCTCAGAAATTGGCGGTTTAAATATATTACGTCATTTCCATAACACCCTGTATACAGGGTGTAACAAATTCGTTCATCACCATTTTGATTTCGCGAACGGTAAGAGATATGAAGTCGGTTAAATTGGAGCAAAGGTGCGTTTTATTACGGGCACAATAATATGCCGCAAAAAGCAGAAAGGGGCATCCAAAAAAATTTTTAAGAATTTAAAATTTTGCGTTTAGGTTTATTTTTTCCTGACTTTGTTCGAAGATATGTCAAAAAATAAATATGATTTCCTCATTGTTACTTTTTATTCTCCACAAGATGGCATCATCAGATCTTTAATGCGACATTTCGTCTATGGGTCACCATCATCAAAAATGTATCTTTGAACATCTCTTCGAAGAATGAAAGAAAAAAATAAAAACCTAACCGCAAAATTTTAGATTTTTGTGTTAAGCCAGGATGTTCTTCTTCTGCCATGACTAGGCTTTCCCTTGATTTTACCTTCCATAATATTTTGCAATAGTGTATACTTTAATCATTAAACATATAAGCCGTATCTAGTTTATTCGGGTTTGTTGTCTTATAAATCACAATTCACTTCACATAAAATGTTTTACTTACCCTTAGTAATGTAGGAGCAACCAATACTTTAATTTCAACAGGTGTTTCTGAACCGTCCATATGGCGTGGAGCTGGATTTACTGCATAGGCAGTAACTGGAAACGCTGCCCCTCTTATTAATGCTCTAGCTGAAACGTCTATATGATCATCTAACAGAGGTGCTAAAAAGGTAAACATAGATATAGTAACTTCGACCCTCGAACACTTAGTTTTTCTTCTTCCAAATATAAAGTTAAACACTTTTAGGTCTGATGATGTCCGTATAAGGACCAAACATATATTTATTTATTTATTGAAAACTACACAAAACATTCGAACAAACCCAATTACAAGGTAGTATTTAATAATTAAACTAAGACTAACACTGACACATCATTTGCATACAATGCACATACTAAGCTAACACCCCAGCATACTGGAAAAGAAAGTCTCTAGAAATCTACAAAATCTATTAGGTTCAACATTCGCTTCTTAAGTTTGCTTACAACTGTAGTGTTAGAATCTCCAAATATGTCGCAGTGTTTTTGATTTTCATTATAATTAATAAGCATACATCTAACAGGAGATTTTTTTTGATAATTGGTTCTAAATGATTTTAAAAAAAGTTCTATAGCCTACTTGTCTAGTTTTATTAGGTATACAAATACCAACCATACTTAGTGTTGTATTGTATAGTGTGAAGTTATTAAATATTTTATAAATATAAACAGTACTGCTAAAGATCCTCCTATTATGTAAAGACATTAAGTTGTGGCGCATTAGATTAGTAGGGTAGTTAATGTCATGTGTTCTTTTTAATAAGAGGTCTGAAATGCGAATAAACTTCTTTTGAACTTTTTCAATCATTTGAATGTACTTGGCATAGAGACGAGGCCAAATAACACTGGCGTATTCAAGCTTTGTTCTAACCAGACTATTAAAAAGGATCTTTAAAGTTTTAGTAGCAGTAAAAAATTTCGAATTTCCAAAAACACATCCGAGGTTTTTATAGGATAACTTTACTATTGATTCATTGTGTAAATTAAATGATAATTTATCATCAAACAAACGTCCCAAATCTTTTTTTTTTTTCAGATACTGAATGTATCTAATAACCATTGATTACGTAAGCAACGTTAGATGTTTTCTTAGAGTAAGAAATACGCATGTGTCGTCAAAGACACTTATCAATGTTGAAAGGCAAGCGATTTATTATAGACCAATTATACTGTGCATCCAAATCTCTTTGTAAATCATATATCATAAGGTTATTATTGTGTTATGTTATTTGATGAGACGCCGACTTTGTACAATATTAGTTAATAAATATGAGTCAGAGACAATTTGCCATAGGAACTAATTAAAAGTACAGTCAAATATACTTACTCGTCTCATCTGGATGAACAAGAATTGTGTAAGTTCGACCTCTCACTATATTGCAGGGTGATCCGAAGCATTCCTCCATATCTATCCTGTCTATTTCCACATCGTGCGAATCTAAAAAAAATAGTATAGTGCAATACGACTGTCTGTACATTAGGGTGGTTCATCTTTTTCAACTTTTAAATTTTTTCCGTACTACCCCCTAAGATTGTTCCATTCGAGCGATCCTAAATGGACGCGCCAATGCCATATAGGATGATAAAAATAGGTTTTCCTTAAATTCTTATTGTACTTAATAACTTGTTATAACAATTAAACTTCAATATAAATTATTATTAACTCTTTATTTATAATAATAGACATTTTTTATTCATCCATCATTTTAAAGAACGAATAATAATATTATTACCGTAATTATCAAATTTCCAAGTCTCAGGATCATCAAAAAATATAAATCTATATTAAATATGTAAAAATAGGATTTGGTACAACATGACGCGAAATCAAACAAAGATTCATGAAAAATATTGTAAATCACTTGAGTAATGCTATGACCATATCTATTTTTTCCTTATTTGGTACGTTCTCATCGAAAAAAAAAACCAGTGGGATATTTTCGGTGTTCAAATACCATAAGTGATTTACCATTTTATGTACTGAAGTGTCGGATATAACAGGATCGACTTTTTTGTACTTAATTAACTTTTCGAGAAAATCCAAATCGTGTGCCCTAATGCAAACCGTACCGAAACCATACCTTGATATAAACTTTTACTATAAAAATAGATATTGCATCTGACAAGCTTGACATTTCTTCTACTGTTCTACTTACATGCATCACAAAATAAAAATATTTTTAAGGTATAAATTGCTTTTGACATTCATCTTGCATGAGGAAATGCATCCTAATCGAAGTATTATCTGACAAGAGCAGAAAATGTTACAAGAGGGTGCAAATTCTTTTTTAGAAAAATGATGATAGTCAATTTATTGATAGAGTAATTGATGCATTTATTTGGCAAGCAGCTCAGAAGGCTTACATTTTTGTTCAAAAATTATACTAACTAATTTTGTCTGTATTATGTAAATAAAAAAATAATAATGGCATGGCGAGCACGGATGGTGCAAGTGTCTTAGTCTTACACCCCCGTCCTGGCGCTGATGTTATCTGATAAATTTCCTAGAAAGATTTCTGTTAGTTATATCTAGTAATTCGCAATAATCGTTTCTTGGTTGTTTCAGCATGCAGATCCACCAATTTCTAATGCAGTATGTGCTGAAGTAGGTCCAAAAATGAATATCTCAAACACAAAATATAAGAAAATTTAGTCCCCAGTGAGCAAATTTCCATTGGTGATGAGGAAGTAGCTCTGGTGAGCAAGTATGATTATCTAGGCTACGAAATTCAAATATCAAGAGACAACCAAACGTGTGAAATGAAAAGAAGAATTACACTATCTTGGACAGCCTATGGACGGCTTGCGGAAGTATTTGGAAGCGACATACCACAGTGTTTGAAGAGGAGGGTGTTCGATCAATGTGTGTTGCCGGTTATGACCTGTGGAGCCGAAACCTTAACACTAACCACAACAAGTGCTAAGAAACTTATCGTAACACACTGCAAGATGGGAAGGTCCATGCTCGGAGTATCACTGCGGGATCATATAAGAAATGAAGACTTCCGAAGAAGAACCGGCGTCACGGATGTAGTTACCCAGATCAGCAAACTTAAATGGAAGTGGGCTGGATACGTGGTACGAATGACGGATGGGAGATGGACGAGAAGACTAGTCGAGTGGAGACCGCGCGTGGATAGAAGAAACAAGGAAATACCCCCTACGCGGTGGATGGAAGATCTCAAGAGATGTGCAGGCAACTGGATACAAAGAGCTCAAGACAGGAGGGAATGAGCAGAAATAGGGGTGGCTTATGTTCAGCAGTAAACACAGAGGGCTCAATAATTATGATGATGATGATGATTGCTTATCCCGGGTTTGAATAGTGCTTTATTCCAAAATATTATAGTTTCCTCTATTATTATCTCCTCCTCCTCTATTATTCCTTCAGACTTAATTTAACCTCCCGGGCATCAAAAAAGTACTATAAGTACCTGTTCAATGAAGTTCCGATAATTTGTGGGTAATAATGTTCAATCAAAAATGTGTTGACATTTTTATAAACACTAACATAATTCAGGTTAAAACGCAGATAAAATGAGATTTTCTTAAAGTCATCCACAACTACCCTTGTTGTAAACCAGTAATTTAGGATAGGTAAAATAAAATGTCAATGTCAATCAATAAAAATTTTAGAACGGATATTCATTTTAAGTTTTTCCCTAAAATAAAAAAAGAAGAATAAAATACCCGAAGTTGCTAGAGTTCGAATCTAGTCTAGGCCGGGAAAGCGGGTAGCGGACCAGCGGCGAGACAAAACATTTGTGGCGACCGTGACAGGACTTTACGGTAGCTCGGCAATTTTATTCGTGTTTTTTGGGGAAACAAATAGTTGTGTCCGACTTATTTGTTGATAGGACGTTTTGAAGTTTTGTATAATATCATGGAGTCAAAGAAGAAAAACATAAAAGTACTACGCTGTAGTTTTACCAAAGCGGCAAACGATCTAGAGAAACTATTCAGTCCTGAACAAGCAGATGGAGGAGATATCGAAATTTTATGGGAATGTTTGAAGGAAAAATTCGAGACTCTCCAAAGATGTGCAGGTGAACTCTACGACGGGATGCTGGAAGGTGCTACGGAGGAGCAACTAATAGCAGAAATGGAAATTCAAGACACTTATGTGAAGAGGTACGCTGAATTCCGAATTAAATGTACAAAATTGTTTAATCCGGTACCTGCAGGTGATGTTGTGTCAGTTGTGTCAGGTCAGTCCGTTATTACACATCAAGAGGCAGGTAAAAGAAAGTTTAAGTTACCTCAGATTGAATTTAAACATTATGATGGCAATATTAGAGATTGGTTAGCTTTTTGGTCTCAATTCAGCAAAATTCATGAGGATTCATGCATAGATGATAGTGATAAAATCGAGTATTTAATTCAAGCCACCGTTCCAGGTAGTAGGGCACGTCAACTGGTAGAAAGCTTTCCTGTCAGGGCTGAAAATTATCAAAAGATTGTTGAATGTTTAAAGGCTAGGTTTGGACGTGAGGATATGCAAATAGAGGTATACGTGAGAGAATTACTGAAACTAGTTTTAAACAATGCTATTAGTCAACAAAAGTTAGATATTTATATGCTTTATGACCAGATTGAAACACAGCTAAGGGCTCTTGATACTCTAGGTATCACAGCAGATAAATATGCAGCCATGTTATTTCCTCTCATTGAATCAAGCTTGCCTCAGGATTTGTTAAGAACTTGGCAACGTTCTTCTTTTTGTTCATCTGTTCGATCAAATCCATGTTTAAATGGAACTTATACGCTAGAAATTAAACTTAAGAATCTCATGAAATTTTTACAGGCAGAGGTAGAAAATGAGCAAAGAATAAGTTTAGCCAGTGAGGGTTTTGGATTAGCAGAGAATATTAGCAATCTAAAATTAAAATCCAATAAGCCATCTTTTAACAAAAAGCCGCCAAATAATGATTATCAAAATACTCAACTTACAGCTTCGGGGTTGTTGAATGCCGATGTTGCCAAATGTATTTTTTGTACAGGATTGCATAGGAGTGACGCGTGCTTTAAAGCTCAAAAAATGAGTATTGAGGAGAGAAAGTACATTCTGAGGGAGAAGAGAGCATGTTTTCGTTGTCTGAAAGTTGGTCACCAGTCAAGAAAGTGTCGTACTCGAGTAAGATGCATAATATGTAAAAAATCCCACGTACCGTTGATGTGTTTAGATGTATCTACTCATCAGGAACGTTCCGTGACTCAAGATACGACAAATATTGAAAATGTGACGAAAGATCAAGTACTTCATAATCAGACAAGTACACACGTTTTTCTTCAAACACTGCAGGTTACTTTAAAAGGCACCCATGGTTCTCGTGTTGTTCGAGCGTTAGTCGACAGTGGCTCACAGCGTTCATATATTTTGAAGTCTACTGTGTTAGCGCTTGGGTTGAAGCCTAAAAGAGTAGAGAAGATTGTTCATTGTCTTTTTGGAGGTACAGAGTTTGCCAACAATCACTATTCTTATGATATTACTGTGAGTAGTGGGAAGTATAATAATACTTTTGAAGTTTTAGATCAATCCCGTATATGTAACGATGTTTCACCAATATTCTATGGTCCCTGGATGCATGAACTGAAGAGCTTAAATGTTGAAATTTCCGATTCAAATAATCCTGGACCTATTGAGCTTTTATTAGGTGCTGACGTTGCTGAGATGTTATATACAGGGAGGCGCCATTTATTGCAATGTGGATTGGTGGCAGTCGAAACATATATTGGCTGGACTGTAATGGGTAAAGTTTTAAAACCAAAAGTAGAGACAAATGCTATAATGACCATTTTATCCTTATTTGCAAATTCATCGATTTCTGATTTATGGGAGTTGGATGTGCTCGGTATACAAGAACCTACTGAAAGAAAGTCTAAAGAAGAAATGGTCTTGGCAGCCAAGGAGTTATTTTTAGATACTGTAACTGTAGATGAAGAGGGCAGGTCTGAAGTTCAACTACCGTGGTTAGATGGTCATCCCCCATTGCCTACAAATTACAGTGTTGCCAAGAAGCGAGTTAATATAACGTTGCGAAAATTAGAAAGAGATGATCTTTCTCAGCAATACGATGATGTTTTTAAATACCATTTAAAAAGATGTTCGGAAAACTGTTCATTGTCAGATTATGTATATTCACAAGAAACAATTGTCTAAGAGCTTATATGTAGATAATTGTGTGACCAGCTTACAACATCAAGAAAATTTAAATACACTTATTCGAGAGTCGACGGCAATGGCTGAAGGTCAATTTGACTTAAGAGGGTGGGAGTTTTCTGGAAATTCCAACAACGACGACAGACTTTATACTCAAGTAATGGAAAGTCTTACAGACACATTTAGTAGTTATTTCTGGTGTGATTCGTCAACATTTATATCATGGATACAGCGCAATGAGGAGTGGGGGACTTTTGTTGGGAACAGGGTTAATGAAATTCGTCGCTTAACCCCAGCGGAACAATGGCGACATATACCTGGCACATGTAATCCTGCAGACCTTCCATCTCGAGGTTGTACGCCAAGACAGCTATTGGAGTCAAAATGGTGGGAGGGTCCGTGTTGGCTTCATCAAGATATACATAGTTGGCCAGATGAGAAAACAATAATTGACGAAGAAGAAATTTACAAGGAACGTAAGAAAAAATTAGTTGTAGCACTTGTTAAAGTTAACTATACTGATTTCTGGCATCTTTCTTACTTTAGTCAGTTTACGAAAACAGTAAGAATGATGGCTTGGATTTTTAGATGCATTTATAATATGAAAAATTCAATTAGCAAGCGACAAGGTGATTTGACAGTTGATGAATTAAATGAGGCAGAAAAGAGCATTTTCAAATTGATTCAAAAAGAAAGCTTTTCTGATCTTCAAGATAAAAAGTTAATCACTCTCAATACCTTTTATGATAAATATGAAGTTATACGTTTAAAATCTAGAATCTCCAACAGAGAAGATACCAATAACTATAGTTTTCCAATTGTTTTGCCTGCAAAACATCCTACTGTTACAAGTTTAATTATGGATGCGCATAAGAAATTATGTCATGTGAGGACGCAGGGCCTCTTAAATCAATTACGTGAAGACTATTGGATACTAGGAGGAAGACGTCATATTAGATCCATCCTGCTAAAATGTGTACCTTGTAGGAGATTTGATGCAAAACCATTCATCGTGGAATCTCCCCCATTACCTGTAGACAGAGTGCGTGATGCTGTGGCATTTGAAGTAACTGGTGTAGACTTTGCCGGTCCACTCTACCTTAAAAATGGTGAAAAAGTATGGATCTGTTTATTTACCTGTGCTATATATCGAGCAGTTCATATGGAACTGACTTCGTCGTTATCAACCATGAAGTTTATGCAAGTTCTACGTCGCTTTGTGTCTCGACGCGGTAGACCAAAGGTACTATGGAGTGATAATGGCACCAATTTCAGAGGAACAGAGAATACATTTGCCAATTTAGATTGGGAGCAAATTACACGAGAGACGACAACACAGCGTATTGTTTGGCGTTTTAATCCGCCTACTGCATCATGGTGGGGAGGATTTTTTGAGCGGCTGATTGGTGTTGTCAAGCAATTATTACGAAAAGTTCTTGGACGAGCTTACCTTTATTATGAAGATCTTCTTACTCTGGTATGTGACTGTGAGGCAATAGTGAACGCTAGACCTCTGACCTATGTCTCAAGCGATCCGAATGACTTGATGGCGCTAACGCCTGCTATGTTTCTGCGCGATCTGGCTAATGCTGACATGCCCGATTGTGATGAAATCAATAAAACTTCGCTATTACGTAGTGTACGTAATAAACAAAAGTTACGTGATAACTTAAAACGTCGTTTTCTATTAGAATACCTAGGACAGTTAAAGCTTTTTTGTGAGAAGAGAACTAATGCTGTAGTAAAATTAGGTGACGTTGTACTCGTAGGAAATGACAATATAAAGCGAATCGAGTGGCCTATCGGACATATTATGGAACTGATACCAGGAAGAAATGGGCTTACAAGATTAGTTCGAGTTAAGACTGTACGGGGCGAGTTGTTGCGGCCAGTCCAGCGATTATTTCCGCTTGAATGTGGTGATACTGTGGAAGAAGATGCTAAGGTTTCCAGCCCGACAGCTGTCCAACCCGAGTCGCAGCCTGAACAAGAATCCACAACCAAACAAGATGAAAAAAGTGCGGGAGTGATTAAAAGCAGAGCACCCGTACAAAAAGTTGTTATTACGCGTAGTGGTCGAGCCCAAAAAGGTTTTAATAATTGTTAGGACTAATGTAAGATTATTTTAATGTAAATAGTATTTAATGTGAGAAACGCTTTATGTTACACACCGTTTCTCAGGTGGGAGAATGTTGTAAACCAGTAATTTAGGATAGGTAAAATAAAATGTCAATGTCAATCAATAAAAATTTTAGAACGGATATTCATTTTAAGTTTTTCCCTAAAATAAAAAAAGAAGAATAAAATACCCGAAGTTGCTAGAGTTCGAATCTAGTCTAGGCCGGGAAAGCGGGTAGCGGACCAGCGGCGAGACAAAACAACCCTCAACTTAGAGCATTGTGACCATGACGCGAAATGACATACACCACACGAAACGTTACCTAAACAACGGGAGCGGCTGATTGATAAGCTTACAATCGAAGTGGTAAACGTAATGGTTAAGGTAAAATGCAATTAAGAATAAGGTAGCTCTTTATTCATTGTTGAGGTAAGAATATTGAGTATTTCCGGGAAGAAACTTATTGATTCATATAAATCGTCATATTTCAAATGAAAAGTGCGTCAATTTCCCGATGTCCAATCGCAGTCAATTTTGGTGAAACACTTTCTTATATAATATGGAACCACTTCAGGGGGTGAGACCAATATAATTGTGAGATTTTTTTCCCTATAGAGATGGACCAGCTTAGTGTATATACTGTGCCTGAACCTTGCAAAAAGAGCCGGAGGTAAATTTGTTGTGATGTCAAGTAGTCAGCGATTCAATCAATGTGTTCACTAACCGTCAGGTATAATATTCGGTTGCTACAGAAATAATTTATAAGATGAATAGAAAGTTCATGACAAAAATATAAAACACGATGAGGAATAAATGCACAATATTTTGAAAAATTTGGTGACCACTCATAATGGATATACTTTTTTCCCCGAATTAATGGAAAGTTCTAGAAATTGCTAGAAAAGTTGTACAGGGTGGGGCACCGCGTCGGTATATTTACAGCAACCAGTGTCTTATTTTTATGTTTTCTTTATTTTGGTCGCTTAATTTTTTTTGTAAATTTAAAGGGTTTCTCAAAAATAGTTAAATACTTATCAGTTATCTATATCAAACAAATCTCTATATCTAGTTCGCAATGCAGGGGTTGCTATTAATTTGATACACTTTTTTTAAATTAAGGTGACGTTGTCATTGTTTCCTTTTTATAGAGGAATTAATTGTCAGTATATCAACAGTTATTGTTGTTCTAGATTGCTTAAGAAGCTCTATAATTTTTTATAATAAAAATTTATAATGTACAAGAAAATATTGATTTGGTATTAGTAATTGGAGAGCGTGAGGAAATCTGCTTCTTGGAGTCATGCTCGAAAATATCTACAGAAATCATCCAGACAAGCGTTTTTTTGAAAAGTTACTAAAAACATTTCGACAAACTGGAAATGTTGCCTATGAGAAAAAAATAGGAAAAACTTGTTATTAAAATGAAGAGGAGTTTCTAGTGATGAGATCTGTGGTAGAAAATTCACATACGAGCAATCACAAAATACGTCAAAATATATAAGCAGAAGGACCATTAGCAGAATAATTAAGAAATACAAATTCCATCGATACCGTATTCAGTTACATCAGGCGCTTCTTGACATAGATTCCGACGACTTTAATTTCGTTTATGGGGTTTGGAGAAGTTAGGGGATAGCTAAGATGTCTTTGATTCTGTGCTTTTTCGGATAAATCTACTTTTCAAAAATAATGCATTAGTAAACTTATGTCTATTTTCCATTACTACATTGTACTTCAAGTTTTAAGTGTAGATACGCGGTGATACAGATATTGCATCGCGTTGTTGATAATAAATCACTTGGTGCCAAAATTTTAATCTTGATATAATAAAGAAAAATAAAATTACATACGATAAGAAGAAAATAATAAAGAAATAGACATTATTGTATAATACTATGGCATGTATACGAACGTATATATAAATGTTTTATAAAAGTAATATAATGGTTAATAAAAAATTATTGGATGCGAAAGTTAACAAATGTAGACGTCTCTGAATTTTCTACATTGAATAAGACTGAATTCGCAAGCATTACGCATCACGTAACAATTAATAGTATAGAGAAAATATTGCACCCTTGCTACAATAGTGATACAACTCAAAAGTTACTTACTTGGCGTGAATATTATCAGTCGATCCGGAAGTCTAACATGCATCAATCATAAATTGCGGTTTAAATTAACTAACAGCATACGCTGCTAGATGATACTTATGTATAATGCTTTTGAATATCGGTATTAGGATAGAACGCCTTCTACAAAAGTGACACATTATTAGTTTAGTTTTTGCGGTAATGATAAAAAGTCATATCTCAAAATATTTAATGTTGAATGAATGAAAATATCTGTTTTAAAACAAATTTGTTTTTTAAAAGATCATAATGTAAAAATAAATAATTTACACTTATACTTAGTTTAGTTTAGTACGATTTTGAAAAGCGCTACAACTCGATAGAAAGGTTTTTGTGGGGTGAACATAGTGAGGATAATAAAAATATGTAATTATATTTCGTTTTGTGTTTTGAAGCACTGAAATTGTTTGGCATAATTTAACAGTTTTTTTGCGTCTTCTGAAAAAAGTTTTTAGAGTTTAGTCACTATTGTAACAAAAGTGTGATATGTTAACATTATTGGTAAATTTTAAATAAATCATTACATTCAACGATGGGAATTAGTTCATTCACACAAAGGATTAATAGAGAAAGTTGTAACTAACCCATGAAAGTTTTCTCCCAAAAAAAAAACTTTTACCACTAAGTACCCCTCACAATGTTGAATAAGAACCTCGATGAAGCCAAATCCGACTCCAACTCTAACCAAAGTTGCTTTGATCTGGCGCATTGTCAGAATATGTCTGTGACATATAACAGAACTTTTTTGGTCACGAGCCGTATGTAATGTTATTGTCATATTAGCGTAAGTATAGTAGTAGGTAAAATCTTACCTACTTATAGTATAGTTTACATTATACCGTTGATGAGTTGCATCTTTTCGGGCAGTGCCGGAGTACGAATTGTATTTGCTTGGATCCATATTATACCGTTTTAAGTAGGTGTCTCTTTAATTCGAAATAAAAATAAATCAATATGTACCTAGATAGCCATATTTTCAAGCCGACATTGCACCCATTTATTGCGGTTTAAAGATGTCGGGACCGAACAATGGGGTCTAAACAGATAATTGATATATTGCAGTAAAGGTTAAAGGTATAACGTAAGATGCTATAACTGCTGTGATTGTTTTACCAAGATTTACCAAAAAAAAAACTTGTTTGGTCACAAATGATGCGACGGTAGCCTTTTCCGCCGATGATAATCAATCGAAACAAGATTTTGGTGTTTATTTTGAAGGCCAATAGGATTTATTTTTTTCTGATGAAATAAAGATTATCAGCATGCCTATCATTTATTTAATATTACGTATATATGTATATCCTACCATGACGTATCAGGTTAAAATCCCAAACACTTTCGTAAATAAATAGATAATATTAAGGGTTCTTGAGAAAATATACATTCTAAGCAATCAGCGTGCATGTCAATATATTTATAAATACATTTGTTATTTATTTATGCTCTTACCATAAACTAATATTTTAGTTACGGGACAGATTACTAACCTTGGCAAGTAAATAGTTTATAAAAATACATCCCTAGCATGACTTTCAAGTAGCAAAATCTTCTAAGATAACATATGATGGGACAATTCGTTTTGAACGAAGAATTTTTTTCAAATTTAAAAAGCCTCTATCGGTAACTAAGGCTAATTAAAACTAAACTATAAATATTGAAGACTGGCATTTCTTATCAAAGAAACGAAGGAAACAATGTCTTATCTCTCACAAAAACTGTTCTAATTTATTGGTTTACCGGTTTCGATCACTTCTTTAGTGCTCTTCTTCAGAACCTCTACAAAAAGATACAATGTTTTTATAAATAATAATAATAATAAATAATAATTTTGTAAATACTCTAATGCTTAAAAATAATAAAAAAAACGTTTTTTATTATCAAACAATTAAAAACAAGGCGAATATTTCGTATTTTAAAAAAGTTAAGATTTTTTTCTAAAATGGCGTCGTAAGAAATCTCTATAAAATATGGCGTATCGGGCCAAGTACAGCGTCGAAAACGAAACGTTCAGTCCCCGGTCGGTCTGTAAGATAACCTAAAACGTTCACAAATCGGTTACTCTATGGAAATTTTTATAGTCACTATGTACTAGTGGGTACATTTAACTTAACTCTGTGCTCACAAGTTATGTTTCTGTCGAAACGGCGACGTTTTCTTTTTACTTTAAAGTTTTGGTGTTTTATAAGGAGCCAAATGTTGACGAGCTGTGGTTCTAGTAACCTTTATACTGACTATAAAGTAATGACACCATAAAGTCATTATACCAAGTAAGTGGTACGTAAATTCTACTAATAATTTTAACTTAGTAGTGGTTCAATGTTTACAGTAATTAATTTGCGGCCAATTACCGCGTTTTTATTAAGTCATAGTAACAGTGTCACTCAGTCACAGTTTCTATAACTTTGATGCTGGTTGGACCATCATTAACTTGTCAAGCAATTTTTTCTTCAAAAAATATGCCACAATTAACACCCCAGCAAAAGGCTATAATCTACAGTCGGTTGCGAGATGGTGCTTTTAGTAGGGATATTGCAGACGAACTGGGAGTAAACAAAAATACCATGTTGTTGGCAAAACCAAAAATAGCAAGGCATGGGACTATTATTAGGAAAGCAGGTTCAGGTCCCCCTAGAATTTCTACTGAAGATGAAGATAGAAGACTAGTTAATTATCTAAGGGATCATCGGGTTCGTTACACTATTCGGACACACTAATTATTTATATTTTTACCTTTTTTTGGTTTGATTTTGTAATATTAATTCTTTTAAATAAAATTAGATGCGGAAAACGCACATTAATTCTAAAAATTTGAGTTTAAATGTAAAAATTGTTGATTCTTAAAATGTATGCTGCTAAGATGTGTGTTTCATAATTCGGAATTTTAACAGTGTTGCCACATAGAATCGAAGTTTATTGCCAATGCATGGAAATCGACTCCAAAAGGCGTAGCGGGGCGGGTTCTAACTTGTTTTCCCAGGGCACTGTCAATTTATATAACTTTCTTGTGTTTTCCTTTGCCGAATGCAGGAAGCAATCAGCTATAAAACTAAAAATCCGGCAACATCACTAACATTTTTGTTGTCAAAACACTCAAAACCCATAGAATCGGTATTTTTATTAATTAATTTCTTAACAACCACCGAGTATTCCTCAAATTTTTTTATTGAACATTACTACTAAAAAATGTATACTTTTAGAAAAAATAGTGAAAATTTAAAATTCGTGTGTCCGAATAGTGTAACGGACCCGGATCATCCATTCGCAACTGCAATAAAGGCGAAAGAAGAGACTAACTTTCCAGGTTCTGCAAATACTGCTAGAGACAGGGTTCGAATTTTCGATATACGAAGTCGTTGTGCTACTAATAAAATATTTTTAATCGAAAGAAATTAACAAGGCAGGTTAAATTTTGCACATGAATATTTAAATCGGAATATTTTCTGGGAAACACATATTTTCTGACGAGAAAACTTTTCAATCGTGTAATAATGGAAGAATTCGAGTGTATAGGCCTTCCGGCATGCGGTATGATGAGATATACACTCACAAAACAAACAAAAGAGGCGTTTCTCTATAAATGTCTTCGGTTGGATTAGCGCTAGAGGTCCAGGAATTTGCCAAATCGTGGAAGGAAGACTAAATGTACCTGAATACGTTAATATCCTAAATGCAGTGATGATACCATCGATAAACGCTGTATATGGTCAAATTTTTACATTTCAGCATGATAATGCTCCAATACACACAGCACGCATTGTGCAAAATTTTCTCCTAGAAAATAATATAGCAGTTCTTCCCTGGCCTTTGAAGAGTCCCGATTTGAATCCGATCGAAAACATTTGGGGTAATATGGTGAAATCAATGTATAAACATGATTTTCGGCCACGAAACAGAGATGAATTACGCTACAGGATAAATGAAGCTTGGGATGAAGTAACAGGCGAATTATGCATAAACCTAGTTTTAAGTATGCCGCAAAGGCTTCAAGAAGTAATAAACAGGAATGGTTCTATGACTAAATATTAAAAATGATTTGTTGCTTCGATAAATTTTGCGTTTGTATTTTTGTAACCTTCATTAAATTTCTTTTATTTTTAGGCGACGTTATATATACCTACTTTAAATAAGGTATTAGACTTTTTCTTAATAAAAATGCAATATATATTTACTGCCGCTCAAGTTTATAAACGAAATAAGATATTTTGATGCCACCTCGTATCGAAAAAAAAAAACGTTAAATTATGTAACCTAGGTTACTTCCTAAAAGTTATGGGTTTTTACCATTACAGCTGTCGAGCACCTTTTATAGTCTATGAGATATGTATATCGGTTCCCAGTTTTGTGATTTTGTTGTCCTAGTTTTTTATCGGCACGATAGTACGTCAAGTCATAATTATTGTCTATGTTATAGTTGCTGATGCAATATATTTTATATCTTAGTAGGCCACTACTATTGTGATGCACACTGTATGTTAAAATAAATTAGTATTAAAAAATGCCAAATCAACATGGACTGTTTCAAGAATACTAAATAGTGCTAGCAAACGCAATGATGACCATAACCATTTAATAAGCTATAAACGACGAAACCGGCCCTGTTTTCAATACACACTGTAAATTTACAAAATATTACTTAACTAAAAACTTACCACACTCGTGAAAATCGATGTCACCTAATGAAATGGACAAAAGTCCAAGAAACAAAAAAAACACCTGTTTTAATTTCATGATAACTTTCGCACTGATTTAATCTGGCTCGATACTTTGCCTTCTGACACAGGAATACTGCTTTTATATCTGTAAGTAGTTGATTATGATTAAAAAATTGTACATATGAAAACCCTGATACGGCAGTATTCTTAGAAGATGTCTAAAAAAAATTACGATAAATGAAGGATTATTTTCACGCAGTTGAAGGTTCGAAACAAAAATAGATATGCATCTTCCACATTACTAGTAAATATGTTGCGAAGATGTTGCAGACTGGTACTTAATATAGCAATATTAATAATAATTAAAATAGCAGTCCTAAAAACATACTTCCTCCAGCAAACGCTTTACGATGTGTTTCTTAAACAAATATGTGTTTTACTCTAAGGAGAGTATTATTTGATAGCGCAAGCGTAATTTAACAGAATTGAAGACCTTGGCGTGAAAAGGATGCAAGCAAGGGAGGAATTATTGCGGTCTCACTTCCCACTGCCAACTTGCCTTTAAATACAATTAAATTTGGTTGACGAGTGAAAAATTTAACTTCTGTCGTGCGAGAGTCTTAAGAATGATTTTCATGCAGGCGATAGTGCGACGATAAGACAGTTCGACAATGATTTGATTTGGTGAACAAACAACGTTTTGATAGGCAGATGTTTAACATCACTGATTTCAACCCATAATTTTGTCGGATTATCGTATAGTCTCCCGTCACCCGCATAAAAATCCTCCTTACCGTTTCTTATTATTTGCAGGAACCGACCAAAAAATGCCGTGCTGATCTTCCAACCCCTGACAAAAAACTCAAAAGTAGGTGGCGAAAGAAAAATATAGATAAATATGCATTAAGAAAAACACGTCGAAATCTTGGTTCACCATATACAAGTAAAATGGGAAAAGATGTTGCAGCAAGAGTTTTAGGCCCACCTTGTGGATGCATGAAAAATTGTAGAATGTCGCTGCAAGGCACGGAAAACAAAATTTTAGACGAATTTTGGAATATTGGATATTATTATTATATGACAAACAGAATGCTTATTTATACCATAACATGAAGCGGCATGAAAAAAAAAGGTCATATCCAAAGAAAACCAAGCGAAATGTTTCTTCTCGGAATTCCAGTTTCAACTATTTTGTGAAGGTGAATGGATTCGATGTGAAAATATGCAAGAAAGAATTTATTTCCATCCATGGCCTTACTTCTCAGAAGAGATTACAGTTACTGCAAAAACAAATGCATGAAGGCTTGACAACACCCAAATCAGATCGACGAGGAAAATACTTGAACCGTCATAATAAAATATCTGAGGAAGCTTGCTCGTCAGCTCGAGATCATATTAATAGCATACCCAAATACACAAGCCACTATAGCAGAGATAAAAATGCGAACAAAGTATACATTGACCATGATCTCAATATATCTTCTTTGTATTACGACTATTATAAGCCCTGGTGTGCTGAAAAAAATATAATACCCATAAGTCAAGATAAATACAGAAGGATATTTTGTACAGAATTTAATATTGGATTCAAGCTACCTAGAAGTGACACCTGCAAATTATGCGATGAAATTGATGTGAAGATTGAAAACTGTAAAGGAGTTGAAGATTCTGTGAAGAAGTTAAAGATAGAAAAGGAGTTACATTTAAGGCGAGCTGAAGCAATGAAAAACACTTTAAAAGATGAAATAAAACTGGCTGCTTCAAAAGATACATACATATTGTCATTCGACCTTCAGCAAGCACTTCCTGTGCCCTCATTAACAACTGGCCCAGCTTTTTACCTGAGGAAGGCTTGGGTATATAATTTGGGAATACACGATTGCGTAAATGAAAAGCGCTATATGTATATGTGGTCTGAGAATACTGGTAAGACAGCCAGCGATGCAATTGCTAGTATTCTCCTTAAACATTTCCAACAGCGAGAACGCCTCCCTAGAAACCTCATCCTTTATACGGATAATTGTGTAGGCCAGAACAAAAACTGGGTTTTGGTTAGCTTGTGGAGGCAATTGGTGGCAGGGGGTGTCTTTGATTCTGTAGAGCATAGATTCTTAGTAGTTGGGCATACTCATCTACCGTCCGACAGAGACTTTGCTATGATAGAGAAATATAAGAAGAAAATGAAGGTAGTATATGAACCAGCAGATTGGTATGATGCAGTAAAGAAGTGCAAAAGAATCAATCCTTTTGAAGTAACAATAATTAAAAGAGAATACTTCTTGTTATTTAAAGTTTTGGAAGAAACCATAACCAAAAAAAAGTTTACAGATGAAAAACAAAATGTTTCCTTTTCCAAAATTTGTGTTTTTAGGTTCGACAATGAAAGCCCAAATATAATGAAAATAAAACACTTCCTAGGTGAGAATTTTAAGAATGTGAATGTTGGAAAAAGGGGTATCAGAAATAAATGTTTGGCAGACTATCTTCAGCAAAAGTATGCGGAGCCAATAAAACTAAATCCGAAAAAACCTAGGAACTTATCGCTTCTGCTACCTTATATACCCGAAGTTAACCACCAATTTTATTTGGAAATTGGTGCTAAAAATTTGGTTAATCAAGAAACTGAGGAACCAACAATGGAAGTAGAATATATGGATGAAGAGTATCCATTAAGTGATAACTAAGTTCTTATTTTCAATCCTTGTGTTGTTTCACATTACCGATTATTTTTAATGTGTAAGTAATGTAAAAGGATACAAGCCACATTTTTTAAATAAATAAATATATATATATGTATATATAACATCGGTTTACAACGTTCTACGTCTTCCGATTCCCTATCTCCATCCTTCTCTATCTCTCCATGCACCTTCTTCCAGTCGGAGCTTTTGGACCTCTTCGGCTACTCCCTCTCTCCAGCTTCTTCTTGGTCTTCCGCGTTTCCTCCTTCCACCTGGTTTCCACTGCATCACTTGTTTAGGGATTCTTGTCTCTGGCATTCGTTGTACATGCCCAAACCATATTAGTTGTTTATCCTGAATGTCGTCCACTATTGTATGCTTGACTTTCATTACCTCTCTGATTCTCTCATTTGGTATCCTTTCCATCCTTGACCTGCCCGCCACTCTCCTCCAGTAGTCCATTTCTGTTGCTTTCAGCATTTTCTTTGTTGTCTCTTTTAGTGGCCATACCTCCGAGGAGTAGGTGGTTATTGCCTTTACGATTGTGTTGTAAATTCTTGTTTTGTTTTCCTTGCTAATATTTTTGTCCCAGAGCACGCTATTAAGTAATGCTATTGCCTTTCTTCCCTGTGTATTTCGGTCTTTTATTGCTTCTGTTAAATCTCCGTTGTTTGTTAGTCTCATACCCAGATATTTATACTCTGTACATTGTTTTATTGTTTTTCCAGTTTAGTATAAGGTCCCGTTGTTCTCCTCCTATACACATGTATTCTGTTTTGGATAAGTTGACTTCCAATCCCCATTTGGTGTACTCCTCTATCAGCTTTCGGGTCATATATTCAAGGTCTTCATAATCTTGTGCGATTACTACTTGGTCATCCGCGAAGCTCAACGTGTATAGTATATAGTCTTCAAGGGGCAGACCCATTCCTCTGCTGCTTCTCTTCCATGTTTTTATTGCCTGCTCTAGGTATATTTTGAACAGGGTTGGTGACAGACAACATCCCTGCTTAAGTCCTTTATCTGTTTTAAATCCTTTACTGCTGTTCTTTCCCTGTTTTATTTTTGTTTTTATGTCTTCGTATAATGATCTTACCGCTTTAATCAATTCTGTATTTATATTGCTTGTTTCCAGAGCATGCCACAATTTACTGAGGGGTATGCTGTCGTATGCCTTCTTTAAGTCGACGAACAATAAGTGTAGCTCTTGGTTGTAACCTAGTTTTTTTCTCCATTACTTGGGTTATCGTGAATAAGTGGTCCACCGTCGACCTTCCTACTCTGAAACCTGCTTGTTCTTCTGTTTCGCTATCTGTGTATTCGTTTTCGATTTTGGCTTTTAATATTTTTCCATAAATTCTACTCAATGTACTTGTCACTGCTATACCTCGATAGTTTTCACATTTGTTCCTGTCCCCTTTTTTAAATATTGTTGTTAAATAGCTGGTTTTCCACTCCATTGGTACCTCCTTCTTATTTATGCACGTCTAAAACAGTTTTGTTAAGTGATCAGTCAATTTGCTGCTTCCGTTTTTGATTAGTTCCCCATATATCTCTCCCGGTCCCGGTGATCTTCCATTTTTTAGGAATCCACATTGTTTTTTTACTTCTTCTTTTGTTATCCGTACTGGTGATCCCATTGTTCTTATGTTCTGCGTTTCCTCTTCTTTGAATTCTATCCGTTGTTCCGTTAATAGCTCTTGAAAGTATGTTTCCCATTGTTGTGGTGTTATCGGGGTTACTATTTCTTTTGATCTATTACTTCTTAGGTTTCTTAGTGTTCTCCAACTTTCCGTATTCCTTTTTCCTCCCAAGTAGGTATTTAGCCGTATACATTTTTTCTCCCATGATTCGTTTTTCTTCTGGCTGATTTTTCTTCTAACTTTTGTTTGGGCCTTTTTATATGTTTCCTTATCTTCAGTTTTTTTTTAACTTAGGTATATCTGATATTTCTTCCTTTTTTCCTCTATATCCTTCTCTATTTCCTCGTCCCACCAATATGGTTTGTTGTGGGTGGCGATATTTTCGTATCTCCCTAGGGCTTCTAATGCTGCGTTGTGTATACTTTCTTTAATATGTAGGTAGTGCTCTTCCAAGTTCGTGAATGTCATATTGTTACTTAGTTTTTGATCCAGTCGGTTTCTATATAGCCATCCTCCAATGATGCCAGGTTGTACTTTTTTGTGTCTTCGGTTTCTTCTGAAGCTATTTTGCCCTTAGATTCGTTTTGATTATTTTGTTTACCTCCCGGGAACCAGATTTTCGTTTTAAGTAGATAATGGTCGCTGCCGCATGTTGGTCCTCGACATATTTTTACGTCTCGTATTTCTAGGTTTGATTTTTGCTTTGCTATAGTATAGTCGATAATTGATTTTTGTCCCCGTGTCTCGTTTGTCCATGTAAATTTGTGGATTTCTTTATGTTGGTAAATAAATAAATCTTAGAAAACAAAACCGATGTTTTTTTCCAATTTCATTTTATTGGTAAGATACTCAATGACCAATTTTATCTTTTGTACCTAAAATCAAATATATTGTATTTAAATTGGATTTTGTGGATTTAATATGATTTTCAAAAATTAATATCTCCAAAGTAATTGTATGTGGCGTACATCCTTTTCACGCCAAGGTCTTCAATTGTAGAAAGTCTTATAAAATTTCAACAACTTTAAGAACTTCGACTGAACGTTTTTTAATCAATGATTTTAAAAATAGATCTGAATAATCTGGTGGCGCTTCTCGCTCATTGATTTCAGTAGCATCATAAGAATGCCAAACATTACCAAAGTTTCCAATCAATTAGTCTGACATTATTTGTTCAAATATCAAAAATCAGCAATGCTAAAAAACGACAACCGTGTCCCTTTAGTTGGATTTCAATAAGATTTTAAAAACAAGTGTTTTTAAAATCGAAACAGATCCTTATGGCTGGTTGGTTGGTTAAAGACAGGGATCGGATTTAAGGGCCGAACTTCTATCATTGCACCCTTCTGGCTTATTGTGTACCCCGATCTTGTTAGAAGATATTTGTGCCTTCTATGAGGTCCAGTCACCTTCTACCAAGCCGGTTATGTGGGACGTAGTCACCACGTTGTATTTTCCCGAACATATTTTGTCTTCTGCGAGACAGCGCAACGCAGCGGTATATTATGTGTGAGGTAGTTTCATCCTCTTCGTCACAGAGTTTGCATGCAATGGATCCGTTGATTATACCTATCCGTTGAAGGTGTTTCCGCAAGTGACAGTGACCTGTTAGCAGACCCATCACCTGTTTCAACTGGGGCAGCGTCAGTGTTAGCATCCCATTTGATAGTATTTTCGATGATTTTCCAATTGCGGCCAGTACGTGTATTTGACCAGGTAACCTTTGCCATCGAGATAGGTGTTGTTTTTCGACCATCTATCTAATGTTGTTTTTGTGGCCTGTTTTGATATCCCAAAGGCCGGTTCGGGGCCCTGGGACTTTGAACGGGTCCGGCTCTCGCTAGTTCATCCGCTTTCTCGTTAACCAATATCCCAGAGCGACCAGGGTGCCACAAGAGCTCCACCGTGTTCCCCTGTGAGTGAGAGTTTTACGAAAACTACGACATAATTTTGTGGGTTACATTTATGTTGGTGATATTCTCAAACAAGAAATGAATGCAAAGGACCGACATTTTTTGATAGTCCCCTGAGGATCATATAAAAAGTGCAAGACCACTGGTTAATGAATTATTTTCCCACAATAAGGATAGAATAGTACAAATATGAAAAGTGTATCACAAAAAATAACTAAAAGTACAAAAATATTGACTTAGAGAATACTTTATCAAACCATGAGCAACCTCCTTTTTAAATCTGCAAGAATTGCAATTTTTGGCATTAGGATGCGTTAGAACTATCACCAATACTGGCACACTGGGACTAATTGTGTTAGAAGTAAAACGTAATTTACATTGGTACGGTAGGTCAGCTTCACAGGAACGATTCCTCTACGTCACTTCTCTAATAGATTAAATGGAAAAACAACTGACTCAAAAGATCTAGTGTATTGGCGTGCTACTACAAGGTTGCGATATAGTTATTGTAGCGTTTAATAAAACAAATCGAACTTAACCACTGGTAGATAGGAAGGATCAAAAATAGCTGTTAGAAATTTCTCAAGCAATGCTGCTTAATGGATTTGTGGTAAATTATATACTAAAAATAAATTCTGCAAAGCTAGCTCACGTTCGCTGGATTATGCGAACCGAATTTTATAATTATACATAGAAAAGTTGAAATCAGACGACATACAGAGTCATCCAATAGAGTGTCCATAGCTCCGTTACTATCGCAAATATACAAAAATATTTTTAAGATGAATTATAAACCTTCTTAGGACTTAGGACCTCTGGAAGCAATTATCAAGGGTGGTGTGTAGGGGAAAAATGTTAAGACCTTGTAAAGAAGAAGAACAACAACACGCAGAATGGTGAAACGAAAAAAGAGAGAATTCCAACTATCAATAATAAGGGAAATAGAAGAAAATAGACAGAACAACAGAACAAGAGAGTATTTTAGCGAAATCTCGAAACAGAAAACAGGAAATCTTCTCACGGAAAATAATGGAGAACTCATAACCAATGAAAAGGAAATTCTAGAGACTTGGAAGAAATACTTCTCTGAACTATTAAATGATGAGGAAAGTACAAATACGCCACCAACAAATACACAAACGGCCGAAATAGAAACACAGCCACCGTCGTACGAAGAAACAATGAAGGCAATAAGGAAATTGAAAAACAACAAAGCCCCGGGCAGCGACGGCATACCCGCCGAATGCGTAAAATCAGGCGGAGAAACACTACATAAGGCCATACATAAACTCATACAAACCATATGGAAAACAGATGCCATACCGGATGAATGGAAGGAAGGTATAATAGTCCCCATACACAAAAAAGGAGATAGAAAGAAATGCACAAACTATCGTTGAATAACTCTTCTAAATACATGCTATAAGATACTCTCCAATATCCTAACGGAGAGAATGAAACCATACACCGAAGAGATTGTGGGGGACTACCAATGTGGTTTTAGATCAAATAGGTCCACCGTAGACCAGATTTTTACCATTAGACAAATAATGGAGAAATGCTGGGAATTCGACAGAGAACTCCACCAAATGTTTGTCGATTTCAAACAGGCATTCGACAGAGTATGTAGGTCAAAGCTGTGGCAAGCAATGCAAGAACTAGGATACCCAAAAAAGCTTATATCGCTGATAAGAATATGTATGGAGGGTACACGATGCAAAGTAAGAGTGGGACAAAGTCTCTCCAACTCCTTCAGTATCAGCAATGGTCTCAAACAAGGCGACGCCCTCTCACCTCAACTCTTTAACATAGCATTGGAATACGTAATCAGGAACTCCAAAATCGAGAAACCAACTGCTATCTTCCATCAAGAGGGACCCAACCTGCTCCTTGCTTTTGCAGACGATGTCGATGTGATTGGAAATAGCAGGATCAACCTCAAAGACTCCTTCATAAGATTCGAAAAGGAAGCGGAAAAGATAGGCCTCAAAATAAACGAAGACAAGACGAAGTATATGTACCTCAGCAGAAATAATCGGAACCGAGATAGAGTAGGACAAAACTTCTCTATCGGAGACTACAACTTCGAGCGGACAAGACAATTTAAATATCTGGGTGCAAGTATCTGTGAAAGCAATGACATCACAGAAGAGATTAATAACAGGATACAGAGTGCAAATAGATGCCTGTCTGCTCTTCATGGCGTAATAAAATCTAGAATACTTACCAGGAAAACTAAGCTGAACATATACAAAACAATTATAAGACCTGTCGTAATGTATGGATGTGAGACCTGGACACTAACGGTTGCAAGCGAAGAACGACTTAAGGTCTTTGAACGGAAAGTGCTAAGAAAAATATTTGGCCCAACTAGAGACGAAAATACAGGGCAATATAGAATAAGAACCAACCAGGAACTCCGAGAACTACACACTGATAACAACATAATAAACGAAATAAAGGCTAGAAGACTACAGTGGGCAGGACACGTCATAAGAATGCCAGATCATAGAACGGTAAAACTGGTATGGGAGGAGGCTCCAAGGGGAAAACGCCGATTAGGCCGCCCCCGCCTAAGATGGAGAGATAATATTACAAAGGACCTAAGAACCATGGAGATCGAGGACGGTCACGATCGGATGCTGGATAGAGAAGGATGGAGACGTGTGGTTGAGTCGGCAAAAACCCACCCAGGGTTGTAAAGCCACTGATGATGAAAGAAGAAAAGAACATGGTGCCAGATGCTTGCTCTTCCAAAATTAAATCCCATAGTCCTAGCGGCCTTAAGTGAACAGGGGGGCCGCCGTGATGTTAGACTAACGAAAATACAGTCAAGTGCCGTTGGGCTACTATAGCTATTGGCCAGGTTATAATAACAATGTAAAACTAAGGAGGGGAGGAGCAAATCTGATTGATACATAGTCAGTCAAAAGGTTGATTGAGGTTGGCGGACTATTAACTGACATTTTACATAATGAAACCACTGTCAGCTGTGACACCAAACATACATAGCACTAGTTGATATGTGGGTTTTTGGGGAAGACCTCGACACTCGGATAAAAACTTCAAAAAAGCGCTTTTACCATGAGTTAAAGTATTAGAAACCAAAAACATTCGGTAAGGCCTCGACGAGTTCAACAAGAACTTTAAACTCGAGAGGTCTTCCTCAAGCAATTCTGGGAGGCACGCAGGGCGGTCCAAAACTAACCTAACACGAGTTCTCTATCTTCAGCGCCCATTACAAAGGGAGAAAGGACAGAATGGAAGCAGGATACTCCAAACACACCACGAAAGATAAGCAAAAAGATTTACCTATAGCTAAATTGCTATAAAAAAATGGAATTTCCAAGGTTTGTAAGGGCCAGAGTCCATTCCATGTGTCATTATTTTGACCTAAATATTTCAACTTATTAATATCGTCCAGTATATCCCCTGGAGGATGAATATTTATGATGAATTATGAAATAAAAGTACTGGCGGCCAGGGGGAACAAGGTAGAGCTCTTGTGGGTCCCTGGTCACTCTGGGATATTAGAAAATGAAAAAGCGGATGAACTACTGAGAGCCGGATCTGCTTAAAGTCTCAGGGGCCCCGAACCGGTCTTTGGAATATCAAAACAGGCAACAAAAACAACATTATATAGATGGTCGAAAAAACAACACCTATCTCGATGGCAAGGGTTACCTGGTCAAATACACGGATGGCCGTAATTGGAAAACTATCGAAAATACTATCGTATGGGATGCTAACCCTGACGCGGCCCCAGTTGAAACAAGTGATGGGTCTGCTAATAGCCCACTGCCACTTGCGAAAACACCTTCAACGGATAGGTATAAACAACGGATCCATTGAATGTAGACTCTGCGGCGAAGAGGATGAAACTGCCTAACACATACACTATATATAGCAACACTATATACACACATAATATACCGCTACATAGCGCTGTCTCGTAGAAGACAAAATATTTTCGGTAACATACAATGTGGTGACAACCTCCCACATGACAAGCTTGGTAGAAGATTACTGGACCTCATAGAAGGAACAAATATCATCTAACAAGATCGAGGTACACACTGCAGTGATTTGAAGTTCGGGCCTTTAAACCGACCCCCGCCTTTAACCAACCAACCATGGTAACTAAAGAAAAAGTATCTGATTGGCGTAAAATGTCGGTGTGAAATTTTACAGTTCAACACTTAAAATTATAGGATTATAGAACCGTGCCCAGATTAATATAAAAAAAAATGGCTTTTTCTGTGCCAAAACACATAAAAAATATTGAAAGTTTATGTTTAACAAACTATATTTACGAATATAATTGTTTACCCTTCGGGCTTAACTGTGTCCGATTTGTTTTTATTAAATCAGTCATGCCAGTAATAATTACTATGCTGAGAAAAATGGTCACCTTACAGCACTTATTTGATGATTTTAGCTTACTAGGAAAATATTTTTCAAATTGTCAAAATAATATTGTTGAAACCTCCTATATATTAAAATCTTTATGATTTATTATTAACTACCCTAAAGGTTCCTTAATACCAAAAGATAATTGTAAATATCTGGGTTTTGTTTATAAACCCAGCGATATATTATCACCGTTACCGCTACTACCGTTAGAGATAAAGCCAAGATAATGAAACTATGTAAGGAATTTTAATTTTTTTAAAGATAAAACAGTGCAAAATAAAAAAATCTTCCAGATTTGTTGGATTGTTATTAACTACCGATTTTTAGTGGTGATTAGATAATATTCCTGGTTCCAAGAATATAATATTAGGAAATATTTTCGGACGTTCCTAAAAGTGATTGGGGAATTTATTGTAAGGGTACAAGATTAAACGGATTTTAGAATGGCAGGGAAAAAACTCTATATTAAACATCTTCTTGACTTGAGCCCTTAGCAGCCTATTCTGGATTAAAATGTTTCACAAAGAAAGTATACAACTGCTATAGCCATAGCATATATTAACAGGATGTGTAGTGTACAGTTTACATTATTCGACAAGAAAAGTTTGGCAATGGTACGAAAGTCGAAACATTTTCGTATTTGCAAAAATAATAATTTGAAGCGGATATACAATAGTCACGAAATTTAAACCTATGGACAGAGTGGGATCTTAAAAATGCATATGCACAATGTACACAACCGTGGTGGGAAGAACAATAATATTTTTAAATGAGAATTGTATTTCTTGTGACGTTGAACTTAGAATGGAATGATCCAGGAATTGTAGCCAGATAATTTTCTTGACATAATTACGAAGGTTAATATAATAAAAAATAAATCTTTCCGTATCAGTATATTAGTATTAGTGGTTTTAGTAGACAATGAACTATATTTTTTATTATATTTACCTGCAAATAATAAAATATTGGAAGTGAATTATTAGAATTTTTAGTATTTTTAACTTTGAAGCAGTGAAAAAGTACAACTAATAACTTAAAGTTAGGAAATTCCAAGAAAAATCAATTATAGAATTTTGATCGAAACTCTTAGTATTATCGGCATTTTTATAATAGAAAATACTTAAAAAACTTGTCACTAAAATGTACCAAACATTTAAAAATAATTAACTACTGGAGCTATAACTTCATTATTTTAACTTAACTTCGTTGTAAAATTTAAAATATATTTTAGTATTTTCTTGATTGTACTGAATTTATTAGAAATACTAACGATACCTTTTTATAAATTATGGGTATCTACAATATTATTTTGGTATGGATTAGTAATGGAAAATATAATTAATACTATATTTTATAGGAAATCGTGAAATAAAATCTTTACTATAATAATTTTACTAATAAAAATAACAGAAACAATAATGAATGATAGAAAAGTTTTGCGTTGTGTTTATTTGTTATATATCACAACGTTTCAACTGGTAAGAATCTCCAGTCGTCTTCAGGTGAATACTAAATAAGAAAAGTAACTACAGTTCTATTTATACTAGCTATGTGCACTGAAGCATAATTGAGATGGGTGCAATCGTGCGTTCAGTTTTGCGCGATATTAGCAATTCTAAGCTTACATCTACTTAACAAAGGTGTAAAGATATTTCTTAAAAGACCAGACTCTACGAGAAAGAACACCGTTACCTATCAATGCCATCATGGAACTATTAGAATGTTGCCTCAACAATTCTTATTTCCAAGAAAAAGATAGGTTCTTCAGCCAAGTGGATGGACTACCGATGGGCTCTGCTCTTTCGCCGATAATCGCCAACGTTTATATGGAATGGTTTGAAACTGAAACAATAAAACAAGCAAAAAAGAAACCAAAAACGTGGCTGAGATATGTCGATGACACCTTCATTATTTGGAATGGAAACGATGATGAACTCAAGGAATTCCTACAGCACATAAACAGCTTCGCACCGACAATAAAATTCACCATGGAGAAAGAAGACAACAGTCAACTACCTTTCCTAGATGTCAATGTAAAGAAAAATGGCAACACCATCGAAACTTCAGTGTACAGGAAACCTACTCATACAGGTCAATATCTGAATTACACATCAAATCACTCAAACAACACAAAACATGGGATCGTAAGAACGCTTGTGGATAGAGCAATCACCATTTGCAGCTCAAATCAAGCACTCAAAACAGAAACTGACCACATCAAGACCGACCTCAACAAAAATGGCTATACACCAAAAGGAGAGACAAAAGAGGCTCAACCAATACTCAACATTCCATATGTCGAATATCCGAGAGAATCAGAAGACTAGGACAACGATACAACATCAGAACGGTATTCAGCTCGAGAGACACCTTAAGAAGCCATCTAACGAAGACGAAACCAACTAGCCAGAAAGAACTGTGTCTACCAGATCCCCTGCGAATGTGGCCGATCGTATATTGGGGAAACACTACGGCCACTGGAAACAAGGATTAAAGAACACAGAAACAACACTCAAAAAGGAGGAACGGAAAAATCAGGTGCAGCTGACCATGCCTGGACACACGGCCACCACATCAGGTGGACAGAAGCCGAAATCCTGCTCAAAGAACCACACTAGAGGAAGAGGAAGTTCAAGGAAGCTGCTACCATACACCAGAACCCTGGCTGTTTTAGGAAACCTTTGTTAAGTAGATGTAAGCTTAGAATTACTAATATCGCGCAAAACTGAATGCACGACTGCACCTATCTCAATTATGCTTCAGTGCACATAACTAGTATAAATAGAACTGTAGTTACTTTTCTTATTTAGTATTCACCTGAAGACGACTGGAGATACTTACCAGTTGAAACGTTGTGATATATAACAAATAAAGACAATGCAAGTCCAAAACTTTTCTATCATTCAAGAAACACCATTGTCTACAACCTTCAAACAGACACTAAAAACAATAATAATTCACTTCCTTTATTTTTTGTTTATGCGGTTTCCCGGTAAGTATATTAAAAAACAATATAGCACATTACCCGTCCAGAAATGGCTTTTCCGAATTTAATAATTGTATATCATACAGTTGCGAAATACAGATTGTGATGTAATCTGTAAAATCATGTGCTTGGAAATTATAGGGCAGCAGTCTATCCGATTGACTTATCCGTTCCTTAATCTTATCGAGGGCGTGTTTATACTATAATAAAATTCCTTGTACATCCTTAAAGTATTTTATATATTATACTACGGAGATACTAAAATTTAAAGATCCACTAAGCAAAATACATCCTCTGGATGTTTAGTAACGTTTACAACAAATCACCAACGTTAACGTTTACAAATACACATCTTAAAGTCGTTTTCTGAATGTTTATCTTTTAACGTTACTCCAAAAAGGGGAGTAAAACGGCTATACATCAACGTTAATTTATCTTAGAAAAATAACATTTTAAACATGTTATATTTGTGTTATCTCTAGTAAGTTAAAAATTAATCATGTGTATAAATGTTGAAAAAACACATATATCCAGGTGTCACTTCAAACAAAGAAACATAAAAATATAATCTTTTTAACGTTCCTAGAACCTAAAATTTTTTCATACTAAGAACTTCCTTAAAATGTTTGACTTTTGTAGATATCTACAGGTTGAAAACGTTATTGAAATATTGTTGATGTTAAACTACCCGTGTAGGTTAAACTACCCGTGTAGTTTAACATCAACAAGCTAAAATTTTCATAATATGTATCCAGCGTGTCCTGGGAAATTTTTACCAAATGGGAAATTCTATTAACACGGATTTTAGAGTCCGCGTTGAGAATTTACCAGATATATCGATAACGCTATGATGTGCAGATCAGTAACATTTTAACAGCAGATACTGGGATTTTATTTATTTTTAGTAAATTTAACTTAAACCCTAGAGGAGGTATATATTAAATAATTATCTATACTATATTTATCGATTCTTGAATTGTTAATGAAAATATATGCTTATACAGATCATCTTAAATGGAATTGTATATATGTACCTATATAGTTTTAAGGTGTAGCAATAATATGCGTTCACACGCGGTCTTTGTCAACTGATGATTGGGATTGACTGTTTCGTGAGGATTAGTAACATGGCAACGCTGGTTGGCTTTGGGATATTGACATTGACAGGGATCAGAATGCTCCACAATTAGTTTTGGTTAGTAATCAGACTAGGTTTTATCTCTTACTACCACATCAGATTCAGTCAAGTTGTCTTATCGTACACGGTTACAAGTAGACTACTTCGACATCGAAAGTGATTTTCAGTCTTAAAAATGTTTTGGGCTGGATCACTGCCTTCGAGAAAGTTCGTTTCTCGAAGGCAGTGGTTGGATACTAGGCCGCCATTTGATTTTGTGAATTTACAACGCCAGTATCCTTTGTATACATATAATAATGGATTTAAAGGTAACAAAGTTAATTTTTATCATTTTTGTACTTTACTTTATTATAATATGTAGATTTGAAACGGGTAGCGTAGATTGTAGAGTGTCTTGCTCACCAAAATGCTTTGTATGGATTGCATGCAATTTTGTAACGACCATAATATGTATGTAGGTAGTGTCGCCGAATTGAGAAAAGAGACACGAAGGAATTTTTTCAAGCGGGACGTACGTACATTGTACCATGATATGAGTGGAGTACGAAGCCCGAAACGTCCGTCCGTTTTGCGCTTAATAAATGATAGGTAACTCTAAATGTTCTCCTTATCTGCGCGTTTAACGTAAGATATTTTTTGATAACCCCCGTATAACCAAGTTTCCCGTGTCACGATCGGGTAATTTTTTATCTCGAAAATTATTCTAGGCTTTTGGCACAAAGTCTTTATAGAATAATTTTCCTCGCACTTAAGATTTATTTATACTCGCAAAAAAACGAGTGTTCGAAGATATCGCAGCATTATTTATACTCGCCGGAAACACGAGTGTTTGAAGATATTCCAGTGTTGTTTACACTCGCCGGAAACACGAGTGTTTGAAGATATTCTAGTGTTGTTTATACTCGCCGGAAACACGAGTGTTTAAAATTAAATTCACTGAGGAAAAGATCCGCGGATTGACTTTTCTCGGAATTTTCGGTAATAAACACTCTAAACCTGTAACCGAAAATAAATTATATATTACATATTCAATAAAACACACATTTAACAACAAATAACTAGGGATTATTAAACAATGATCAGTGAAGCTGTGAAAGTATTTAATCGAAATGTAAAAAGTATTGTATTGTTGAAATGTTTAATTTAAATTAATCTATTAATTAGCACATCTAGACGTGAGGGTTCTATAAAGTAATTGAAAGAATATGACGCAGGGGAAGTCGAAGATTCATGAACCTTTTACCTAAGACCTGTCATAAATTAATGAAATTTTATATGTGTACTGTCGAGATTGCTTTACAAAATATTATGATTTAAAAGTTAAGAATAAAAAGGTTATCGATTTAAATGAAAAGTCTTATAACGAAATACCTGACACAGACAGTGTAAATCTGCTCAGTGCTGATAACATATCCTGACTCCTCCGAGAGGCATCTTCACAGATTAGTCTCTGGATAAGGATGAAGGGACATTGCTGGCTGCCCACCACTTGAATCAGCAGGTACTGATGATTACATTTGGCTCAGCAGGTACTGATTATTTTAACTTATGAACGGTGGACCTTAGGGGTCATTCTTGTAGATAATGTAGATCCTTAGTTACTGACACAACATCTCTCTTATAAGAAACTAGAAAATAATCTTGAGTTTGCTGATTAAGCGGAGTTAATCAAAAGAGAACGCCAAAAACGGAAAAATAAACCCTGAAACAAAAGAAATCCCAATTTAAGTAAAACGCCTCAAAGGGAAAGTTAATATTGGATCGAAAATTCATTAAAATTTAGTCACAATAACTTAACTGGACTTACTTCTAAAAAGGTGCTGGGACCACATGATCGGTCTCTTGCAAAGGATTAACCAAAAAAATTTCAGCCACGTCTCCTCGTGGTCAACGGAAGAAGAACCCAAAATCGAAACGGAAATAATTAATTCCTTATTTGACATATCCCAGTACTGCCAACTGGAAAGGTGCATTCCCCTTTTCTGTTCTACTCCGAGCAACACCAGAGTAACAGCTGCACAAGGAAAGCAAGCACGACCCTTTCAACCAAAACCTTCCATACAGAGACCTAGACCACAGAGAATCGCGGAGGGCACCAAATCCGCCTTGCAGCACGAGACGCTCGGATTCGTTGTCACAGACAATCCGGGCCAACAAGGCGAACCGGTATCCACTCACTCATACCTCTTAACTTCGAAAATCGACAGGTCAAAAATAAATATTTGGATAAAACGTTAACAAAAGTCAAGGTATTGAATAGTTAAGAAGATCGAATAATTGCAAATTATAACAATTATTCCAAATGAGGTAGGATACTTAATATAAAAAAAGTGGCAAATTCCAAATTGCTACATTATTTAGAATAATTTAACGGAAAAAATAAATTCATTAATTTTCTGGAACTGGAAAAAAAGTATTTTTACAACAGTAGGTACTATTGGAAGGAAGCTTAATTATTTATATTAACATAATTATTGGAAATCCTAGAATGTTATTTTTCTTATTACTTTCTTTAGCTTCTTTTCCTTTTTTTTTTAGCTGAGTATTTCTTTACATGATGCTTCTCTTTATGGGTAGTAGATATAGCTTTAGCAAAGGTGAGTTATTTTTTATAATTAATAGCTAATATACAAAAATATGTGAATCATTTGAGTCATATTTTCATCACGTCGTAAACAGCATCTTGCAGCAGATAAGCTTTACAGTTTCAAAAATATGGCCTAGGTCTTTAAGCGTGAAGTAATTTGTTGTATATTTTAGTACACTGTTGTTCATTTTAAAAATGATAAAAAAAACCTGTTGTTCCCTTGCCATGAGCTGGCACAGATACCCTAACATATGTTTGGCCTCAAAGGAGAAAGGACTTGAGAACATTAATAATAAAATTGCAGCCACCACAAATAGATTGGGAAATACATGAATGCAAGAAATTTTATGGATCATTTGGTAAATATATTAGTATACCTATTAATGTGTATTACCTTATTATATGGGTATTTTTTCGGCCTTGAATATACAGGGTGTTATGGAAATGACGTATTATATTTAAATCGGCAATTCCTGAGATGAAAACAAATTGAAGAAAAATATCCAAAAATGGCGCTCTAATTTAATATGCCCTGTACATGACCTTATGTCAAACCAAAAATGACCACGTAGTGCCCCTGCCAGGAAGGTAAACAAAGCAACATATGTCAACAGTGTTGTCATATCTTTAGGGTAAACACTCTTTACAAAGTCAATAACCGTTAGACAGCTTGCAAGTTGTTTAGTTTCAGGGTACATTATTATAAACTTTTACGTTCAGTTCAGTTCGCTAGGAAACAATCTCTGATTTATAAACTTGAACTGACTCGAACGAACCGCCGCGGAGTTTATAAATGGTCAGGTATGTTCTCATTTGTTCAATCTGGACAACTTAAAAGTTTATAAATGCCACTTACCCTTTAGAAAAAAGAATGCAATTTTATTTAGATTTTCGAACAACACCAACTGAATTTATAAAAAACACCAACTGAATTTATAAAAAACACCAAGTACCTAGGTAACTTGAACAAAAACAAACCGGCACAATAAAATCACATAACACATCTAAGTACCATTCAATCTGAATTAGTATTTTAAAGTGCTACTATGTAGACCAAAATACGCCCTTAGTGTCTGAGCGGTCTGGGAAATAATGTATTTAACATCTAAAAATTTTAAAAATAAATAACACGTTTCTCTTTTCTTTAATTAAACAGCTGATTGTGGACATCGGGTAATATTTAAAAATACAGCGTTGTCACTTTCGATGTGTTATAAGCGACTATCATAAATTGCCGAATTTCCTTATTATATTACATTCCTGTATAATTATAGTCTCGGAAATGACAACCGCGCTCTAGACAGCCGAGATTTCTTGGAACGGTTTGATGTCCGAAGTCAGACCAGCCCATTATTTCAGAGGGTAGTTCCTGTCAATTGTTAACATAATTGCTTCATTTTATCTTTAGTAAAGGGTTAATGGCCCATACAAATTAGCGTTTTTATTATTTCTATTGCGAAATGATTAAATGCTCTTGTTCTATGTGTGTTATTGTAAAGTGTAATTATGCGTTAGTGTTGGGGTTTAGTGATAAGGTTATTATGCACTCCCACACTATCATCAGGACACGTGAAGAGCATAGAAAAAAGAACTGAAAGTGTCTGTGTCCTGGATTCCTTAATCGCGTCCTGGATTTACTTTCTAAGTAAGCTAAATATTTATTTTTATACTAAACTAAAGTTTTACACTTTTAAACATTTTGGCAACATTCTGCTTGAACATCTGTTGATTAATCAGCTGGGCAATGTAATATCTTCATATATGAATGTGCCGAGGAGTTGTGTGTGGGATTAGGGGTGAATTACCCCACTTTTTAAACGTTCGATTTAAAAAAAATAAAATATGTAGCGCTTCTCTAGGACACCCCAGGAGTCACCCATTTAAATATAATACGTCATTTCCATAACACCCTGTATGAACTATTAATTACTACATTAATATAATTATTTAATTAAATTTAAACTTACCAAAGTGCTTTGGAAGTAGAAAAAGAAAAATGCGCTTCCTCGGAATCTGAAGAAGCCATGATAAGGGCCCCTGGGAAAAGAAGAGTAAACAATAAAATGTCATACAGTCCCCCACCATACTTCCCGGGCTCTTGTGGTATGTTAACTATTTTGTCTTCATTACCATTTATACAAAACCGTTTAGTTTCACAGGACATATGTTTTATCTAAATTATTGTTAAACTCAACTGACTTATGACTATTAAAGATCTCAATTTTGAATTTTTATACCTGGCTAAATTTTAAACTGGTTAAGTGAATAATAATAATAAATTCTTATGTCATTTTGCATTATTTTTTAGGCAACGAAGAATCTAGTTCTGAAAAGTCAGTGTCATCAAGAGACTTAAATTTCATAGATAAATGTATTGAAGAAGGTAATAGTCCGTCAAGAACACCAATAAAACTTTAATTACCCATAAAATAGGTTTTAATCAGGTTTCTTTTTTTTAGGTATCGAAGAAAGTACCTCTGAAAAATCACTCACAGACTTGAATTCCATGCACAAATCTGTTTTAAACTCATCAAATAGATTAAATTTAATTGATGTCGGTAATAATGAGAGTGCTTCTTGCGATGTCATCAATAACACTTTAGTTCCACCATCGACGAGCCAGTTTTTAGCTGGATCGGATCAGTACCTCTTAAGTTAGCGGACCAGCTACAAAATATCTAGCGTTATAAATGACGTACTGATAAAATACGCTTATTTCTAAAAATCTTTAAAAATATATAAGATAATATTCTGCATGAAATTTAAAAAAAAATGATAATTTTAGTTGTTTAGTTGTTTACTACATTAGGTTTTTTTATTTGCAGACATTACAATTGATTTGGTAGAAGTTGAAATATCTAACAACGAGTTAAACTGCTCTTTAACGAAATTGGAGCCACGTTAGAACTTATCCTTCTTAGGTTAAGTAAGAAAGTAAGTCAAGAAATTATACCAACTCGTTGTGACAGAATAAAAGAATATATTCCTTGTGACACGTTGGCCAAACTAATGCTTTTTTTTTACGATCAAACACAAGCACTATAGGAAAAATCCTTTAGGGCACTCTGGGACTGGTGCGTGTGCGCAAATAGCGATTCACGTTGGCTTTGAATCGTTGGAGGTTATATTCGTCGGGAAAAACGACCTCGGGAAGGTCGTTCCACAAAGATGCAGTCCTCCAGATGAAAGAATTCTTAAATAATGAAGTTCGAGGAGTACTAAGCTTAACCACATATGGATGGGCGGCAGTGGTTCGTCGTGTATTTCTACTAATCGTCGCTCTGGGCGGAATTAAGAGGGTAAGGTCAGCCGAGCACCTTTCATGAAAATATCTGTAAAAGATCCCCAACCTGTCTTCGATGTTCTAGGCTGTCGAGGTTCTTCGTCAGCTCGTGGTCTCCGATCAGACGAATAGCCCTCCTTTCGATTGAATCCAGCAGCCGAAGAGTATGTTTGGGTGCAGAGCTCCAAACATGAGAGCAGTATTCTAGTGCTGGTCGAATCTGGGCTTTGTATAGTGTCAAAAGTTGTTGAGGTGTGTACAGGGTTAGTCAACGATTGCGCGGAGTAAGTTTATGCATTGAAGATAAGATTTGTCGATAATGAGCTATTGTGTTGAGGTATGGTTGTATATTCTGCACATTTTAAAAATATTTTCAATTATACAGGGTGCGTTCAAAAAGTAGGGTGGCAGAAAGTTGTATTTTTTTAAATGGGACACCCAGTATTTTATTGTATATTTAGGTTCGTATTAGTGCCCTCTATAAATATCTAAAATATTATTTAATTTGCTTGGGTAGTTTAAGAGCAATAAATTAAAAACTAAAGAAAAAAAGTTTTGTAGTCCAGTAAAGAAAAATCAAAAAAACATTCTAAAATTATTTTTTTAACCACAGGATTGGGTGAGGATTATAACAAGGGGTCTAGAGATACTATGCAATTAATAGTGTTTATGAATTTTATACAGTGTGTTCATAATAAGGTTCCAAAAACGAAACATTTCAAAATTATTTTTCTCAACATTTTCAAATGGAACACCCTGTATATTTTTATGCCATCTTATAGCTAGTATAATATTCTTCAACTTTTGTAGGAAGTATCCAATTCCTATCTCTAATGGTTTTCGAACTATTTTGGTTTTTCTGGTTTTTACCATTTTAAATAATTTGTCAATCGAACGAGGTAGCCATGGAAAACAAATTGAAAAATGTAAATGTCACTTTAATCAGTTTTCAAAATATTTTGATTTTTTTGGTTAACACGCTATTTTTGTTACTTTAACATTCCAAGAAACAATCAGTTTCTTCTTCTTAATAAATGTTCGAATATATGTCCTTCTTGTTCAATACACATGTCACTTCTTTTAATGATATTTTCTATAACATGCCTGGGGTTATTGTTTGACATATATCCCTAATCCTATTATGCATGTCCTGCTTTGTCGTAGGAGGTGTAACATATACCCTATCCTTTACGTAGCCCCATAGAAAAAAATCTAACGGGGTAAGATCACAAGACCTTGGTGGCCATGCAACAAAACCGCCGCGGCCAATCCATCTTTGAGGATAGTGCTGATCCAAATATTCTCTCGCTTCACGATAAAAGTGGGAGGGAGCACCATCTTGTTGGAGCCACATATTTTGCCGTTCATCTAAATCTACTTCTGTTAATAGCCTTGGCAACTGCTGTTGCAAAAAAACTAAATAAGTACGTCCGTTTAATGGTTCATTAAAAAAATATGGACCTATAATTCTGTTGTGGAGTATGCCGCACCACACATTAACCGACCAATGGTTTTGGTGTAGGACCTCACGGACCCAGTGTGGGTTCTCCATTGCATAGTAATGCATATTGTGTCTATTGACAGTACCATTACTTCTAAATGTAGCCTCATCTGAATACATTATACGGTTTAAAAAGTTTTGGTTATCCCTTAAAAGGCGAAGTTTTTTTTTTGTAAAATTTTTCTATTTTAAACTTAAATTTATATTAATTTAGTCTTATTCAAGAGGTTCTAATACAAGTTTTTGTTTAAATATTTGCTGATTTAAAAAAAAGTTATTTGGTATGAAAATCATAGGAACAAGGAATGCAAAGTCCTGCATCACATTTGACGCACATTGTTCTGATACTTGACGAGCAGCCCTCCGCCGGCGCATCTTCTTCGTTTTTTTTCCCGGGGTTTCAATAACTAGGTGATTCTGTCCATCGTACCGTACATTATCAGAGATTCTGTTCAGTGAGACACTTGATTTTGAAATTTTTGGTCTTCCTCCCGGTTTGGCCGAGGTTCCAAAACTTTTTAAATAGCTCGAAGCAATATCCCTTCGAAATTCAAGCTGTGTCAGGTTGCTACCGGATTTTTTGTGGATTTGCCACGCATAGGTAATTGTAACATCGATATACCAGCTAAAAATAGACCACCACCATTTCTTGCTTCTTATGCCTATTCGGCACCGTGACAAGTTCTCATTCATAAGATCTGTACCTCCCATATGTGAGTTGTACTCACCAATCATATATGGACGAGGCCCCAGGGTAATTTTTTTCTGGGCAGAACTGTAACGTTTTACTTGCGAAATAGGTGTTATGCCGTGACAGGTTGAAGCAACCATTACAACATTGTTGTCTACCCATCGGACAACCATAACTCCCGTTCTTTTTTCAATGGCCCCTTCGTATGTGCCTCTTTCTTTCTTTGCGAGATTTTTTTGTCTGAAATAGGACAGCTGTAGTTTTTAATAGATTTTTTAACTTTTGATGAAGTTTATGATTTGAAGGTTGTGGCTCAGCAATAGTATCCTTACTAACAAATTTCACTTCTGCTACAGCTCTTAGTTGGCACCCTGAAAGGTGGTGAATGGTGTCACCAGCATCCTCATCTCCGGAATCTTCGTCGGTCAGTATATTAGAATCTGGTGTCTCAACATAAATAGCATCAACGTCCTCTGAATAGGCCAGATCAAGAGCTTCTTGCAATGTAAAACCACGTCTAAAATAATAACCACCATTGGAAAACCAGAACAAAATTTTATAGCGTATTGTCCTAGCGTTACCATACGGTAACACCGAAAACACATCCTTGCTACCAGCAAACACACCACATTAAATATACAAATCAAATTATTATCCAAAAGGTTATATATTTATGTAGCATATTTGCAAAAAACTTTCTAATACTATAAAAACTAAGAGAAACAATACTTACTCGAAATTTATGTCCTCCATTTTTTTACGTTTACGAATATAACCATAACAAAAACAATATTTGAAAACAGCCGCACGCTAGCAAAGTCAAAACTTAACTAACAAACAAGTCTGAACGAATACTTACACCACATATATGGCGCCTTCTAACTTAGAAAATCAAGCGTACACAGAATAAAGGATAAGAAAGGAACCTATGTTTAGCGTTACCAGTTGGTAACGCCAGGTCTTTATGGGTTAAATTCAATTTGGGCACGTAACCATTGGCAGTAAGTTACGCGCCTTTGAAAATCATCGCCGTGAAGTTCTTGATGTAACTCAATATGGTAAGGGTGGTATTTATACTTGCGCGTTATTCTATTTGCCGTTGATTGTGAGGTATCACACATGGAAGCTAATGTATGGCTACTAACTGGGGGGTTCTCCTGAACTAGCAACAGTATTTCGAGTTCTTTTTCATCATTAGTAGCTATTCTATTAACAACTTTACGTTTAGATTTTTCCACACTGCCGGTTGAATCGAATCGTTCCATTAAATTATGAAAACACCGAGGACTGGGTGTTCACCGCTCTGGACATTTCATCTTGTATAATCTTTCGGCGAAAAGACTATTTCTATCTGCCTCGCCCAAAACATAAATCATATCAATTAATTCATTTTTCGAAAAATTCATTTTTCTAGAAAAGTAACTGGATAATAAACTTTACAGTAGAAACCCTTGACTTTGAAACCGATCTAATTATGATTCTTGATGTTATGCACTGATTAAAGTGACATTTACATTTTTCAATTTGTTTTCCATGGCTACCTCGTTCGATTGACAAATTATTTAAAATGGTAGAAACCAGAAAAACCAAAATAGTTCGAAAACCATTAGAGATAAGAATTGGATACTTCCTACAAAAGTTGAAGAATATTATACTAGCTATAAGATGGCATAAAAATATACAGAGTGTTCCATTTGAAAATGTTGAGAAAAATGATTTTGAAATGTTTCGTTTTTGGAACCTTATTATGAACACACTGTATAAAATTCATAAACATTATTAATTGCATAGTATCTCTAGACCCCTTGTTATAATCCTCACCCAATCCTGTGGTTAAAAAAATAATTTTAGAATGTTTTTTTGATTTTTCTTTACTGGACTACAAAACTTTTTTTCTTTAGTTTTTAATTTATTGCTCTTAAACTACCCAAGCAAATTAAATAATATTTTAGATATTTATAGAGGGCACTAATACGAACCTAAATATACAATAAAATACTGGGTATCCCATTTAAAAAAATACAACTTTCTGCCACCCTACTTTTTGAACGCACCCTGTATAATTGAAAATATTTTTAAAATGTGCAGAATATACAACCATACCTCAACACAATAGCTCATTATCGACAAATCTTATCTTCAATGCATAAACTTACTCCGCGCAATCGTTGACTACCCCTGTACAACTTTCTGGTTCGGAAGAGTACCTCAAGCTTCTGAGAAGCTACCTTGGCGATTGCCACAACGTGGTTATGCCAAGACATATTTCCTCCGAGATTGACGCCCAGCAAATTAATAGATGAAGGGATTGCGTGTCCGGCCATGACTATTTCCGGTTCTGTAATGTTAACCTTTTTAGAGAAAACTGCTGCCTGGGTTTTTTTAGCGTTAAATTCGACTTGGTTACTGTCACCCCAAGCCAAAATTTCTTCCAGGTCTTTGTTGAGGCGTGATACTTCATGCTGTCTGCGAAGATGTGCGTCGGCAGCCGATGTTTGCGCATTCAAAGAGAAAGATGAGATAAGTGTGCTATCGTCAGCAAAACTAAATATCGGATTTTGAGTTTTCACTAGAAGGTCGTTAATGTAGAGTAAGAAGAGAGTGGGAGACAAATTTTGTAATTTCTGCCCCTCTAGTCAGAAATGCAGACGCCAAAGAAGAGCCAGACTGCGCCCACAATGTCAAGGGAGGAGGCTTTGAGAGAATGGCTCGAAGCCAGAGCCGAGCAGGTGAGATACCGGGAGCGCCTCAAAAAATCTGAGGAGAAGGAAAAATCCCTCCTTAAGAGGTATCCCTTTCTGAGAAATGTAAAGGGACTTCTTCGGAAGGAGGAGAAAACGGCACCGGGGGGGGAAGGCAGTCACATCAGAGGAGCCTCCCCCGAAGAGACCCCATTTGGACTCTTACACGTCCACCGACGCCTCCACATCGTCCCAGCCCCCGACGGACAAGAGTTCGGCTTCTGGAAGAAAGGGCAAGCTGATGAAAAAGGCCCGGAGGGAAGCCATGGTGGAGAAACTGCCCTTTCGCTCTACTGGGGCTCGTCCCAAGTCGAGTCCCCAAATCAGGACCCACGTCGTCGGAATTGAAGAGATGTCGGCGGCTGAAATCAGAAAGCTCCTCAACGCGAAGGAGGACCAGGAAACCAAGGAAAAGGACCAGACAGGATCGGGGATGGAAATTTAGGGAGAGACTGGGTTCTTTGAAGGTTAGGCTGTAGAAATAATAAAGAAAAATTTCTTTCGTAACTTTTGTGTCTTATTTCGTCTGGACAGCCGGATCCCGCAAATGCTCCTAGAAGAGGAACTTAGTAATCACGATACTCTTAAAAAGGAGTTGGTGAGTAGACCATACACCGCGTTATTCACTAAAGGAGTTTGAATTTTAGTCATGATGTATATTTATACCGAGAGGTTATTATTTCTATTAATGATAATAGCATATACTTTGTGCCTTTTAAATTTTGTAAAAACCCAAACATTTTCATCACAGTAAAAAAGTGCTAGTGTCTTAGCTTAACATTTGTGTCAGTTTTTTGATTTTAATTTAAAATCTTTTAGTGAATATAGTTCTTTATTTTGTTGGAATCATGTTTAATGCTTATTTATTTATTAGTTTCATATATTGCTCAAAATGGGTGGAAAGAATGGGGCAACCTTTACCAGGCGAGCGGTGGCTACCATTCTCAATAACAAAGTGGGAAAAATGTGCTCATGGACCGGTCAAAAGAATAATTTTAAAATACAAGGCTGTATTATGGTAAGAATAAAAAATTATTTAGTACCGTATTTGGTTCCTCTTTAATATTAGTAATTCCACAGCTGCAGTGCTAGTTGGTAGGTAGGACAGGGGAAGTAGTCTAGACAACTTACCAGCAACAAGTGCAGTAAAAAAATCAGCCATCTAACTCACATTCTAAACGCCGATTAAGTGGTTTTCTTAAAGAAATGTCTTTTAGATTCTTTGAACGGATGAGTTTTTGACCGTACCTGTACAGTATGTTATATCTGTATTTTTATTAGAGCCCGCCGTCCTTATCTAAGACATTTTCACTGACACAATCTGTTCATAACTTAAAAAGCAATAAACTCAACTATTTCCGCTAATGACTAATAATTTTTAGATGCAGTCCATCATTTATTCAAGTTAACCGAGTGCGATTATGAAAAAGTTGTAATGGATTGGTTCCGCCACGCTGTGACACGGTTAAAAAAGGAAGTGCCAATATTTTGAAAATATCTGTTTTTACTTTACATAACACAGAGTTGCGCCATGTAAAGTGGCTTTAAAGTAAATATTTAATGTAACCATAATAACAATAATAAAAGGCAGTTAAAATATTGGACTTTTAAATATCCCTGATGCAAAAACTGCAAGACTTATATTTGATTCAATGCAATGGTTAATGTTTCGTTATTTGAAGTTGCTTCTTGGGGTTAAAATTATCTCATTTCAATGTTGAAATTTATAAATTATTATGAAATGAAGAACATCGTAGCAAAATTTTATTTTTATCAATTTATAAATTTCTTAGCTTTAAAGTAATTGGTAGTTGAGTCCAGAAGGTAGCAATCAACGAAAAATTAATTAAATGGCGGATGAACCACCATTGTATATCACTGTCAACAAAACGTTATTGAATCGTTTTATAATGGCTACTATAAACGTTATTTTATCTACAAAGTAATGATATATGGTGAACGTTTATTTCATGTTCTTATATACGCTCAAAGATATGTTATTTCCAACGTTATGCCGCCATTAAAATAATGTTTTATTTATGTTTCTGAAGTGTCTTTTTCGCAACGTTACCTCTTAAAACGTTGTAGGGTGTGGACTATGGTGTTTATTTTTACGTTGAATAAGTCATCGATTTTACTTAGGGGAGACCGGGGCAAGAAGATCCGATGGGGTCAAACGATCCCACGCCAGTTTGGCGCCACTGTATGCGCGAGAGCAACAGTAGATTTGACAACATGTGCCTTTGAAATGGGTGGTTCAGTACAGTGAGTGACAGCGACCAGTGCAGAAGCGTTTCGTCGGTGTAAAGAAATATGTGATTTTTGCCGACTTGATATAAGGTTGCATTTCATTTTATTCATGCTTATCACTAAAAAATAATTAGATATTTTAAATATTTGATAGTAGCTATGAGTAGTTATCGTTTAGTGAACAAGCTGATCGATAGTTTTGCAAATTTCAGTTCGTTTAAAAAAAGTTATGTTAACTTTATTATGCCGCTTACAAATGGGGCAAAAGGATCCCCTAAACAATGGGGCAAAATGATCATCAGAGGAAGATGACGACACAGATGTATGGTTTGTGGTGAAAATATACAACTTATGAAGGATGGATTCAATGTACCTCATGTTCCTTCTGCGCCCATGATGCCTGAGCCGGTGCCGATGGAAGGATATGATGTTAATTGTAAAAATAGTTACTACATTCCACGAAAAAAAATAAGTTAATTAAATTTTATATTTAGGTATGTACTTCGTTTGTTCATGTAAACGGAGCAAAATGATTATTTTTCATTAAAATGCTTTGAAAATGACTTGCTAGTTTTATGTTAAGGGTACATTATAAGCTGCTAAATAATGTTGGTCGCATTAAACGTGCTCCGTAAATAATCGCCGTTATTTCGGGGTTTTTAAAGCTATTGAGTCGGTTTTTTCGCGAAAATAGTAAAGTAAATTACCTAATTTTTGAATAAAATATCGGTTTATACAACGGTCTTGAAATAAAGTCATAATTGTAGAAGATAGTTTTCACAATGGAACTAAATGAATAAATTTCAACAAAGGTGATTAAAAAGGGAATGTAAACAAACTGATACTGATAAGAAATCTGCAAGGTATTGTTAGCAGAATCGGACTAGGAAGTTTGTTATGATGGTGAATAATAAAAATAAACAACGAAATATAAAGTGTAATTGCGGAAAATTAATCACAAAGACCCAAGAGAAAATCCAGTGTGCCGGAAAATGCGAAGGTTGGTACCATAAAGAATGTAGTGGCCTAACAGATAGGGAATTTAGAGAACAACAATCAAAACGGGCACAAAGGAAATGGATTTGTAACAATTGTAACGAATTCATAGGAAGCGACTCTGAAGTTGAAGAAGAGGAATTCGAGGAAGAGGATGAAGTTGAACTGGTTAAACCTAAAACCGCCAAATCCAGAAAATCATACCATCTTGACTTTGAGGAAGTTCTGGATCATCCGAATCCAAGCAACAGAGAGATTCTTGGGGCTTTGAAAGGTATGTTTCGAGAACTGAAGAGCTCTCTGTCTTTTAATAGCAAGATGATTGAAGATCTTACGACCAATCTAGACAAAATAAACAAGGAAAATAAGAAACTAAAAAAGGAGCAGTCACAGTTAAATGACAGAATTGTGGAATTAGAGAAGGAAATTGTCTATCTTAAGGCCTCTCCCGGCATTGAGAAAATGGAAGAGAGATCGAGAAACATTATAATTGTTGGACTTAATAACGACCAGAATGTAAAAAATAATGTGGGAAAAATTATCACCAAACTGGATCTTAAGATATCACAGGAAAATTATGAGGTAAAAACGCTCCCAGGGCAAGGAGAGAGAAAACCATTACTAGTAAGCTTTTCCCAAAAGGTAGATAGAGACAGAATTTTCGAAAAACAATGGCTTTGGATACAGTAAGCTGTGGTATAGTTTCGAAAGAATCAGTTAGAATTTTCCTTAATGAGGACCTGTCCAAGCACACAAGAGAACTATTTAAAAAAGCAAGAGAACTAAAGAAGAGTGGTTTCAAGTATGTTTGGTGTAAGGATGGGAAAATATTTGTAAGAAAGAGTGATAATGACTCCATAAAAAATATTGTAACAGCGGCACAAATAACGGCTCTCATCAAGTAATACTGGTTGATTTTTTTTTGTGGTTTTCTATTATTGGACAATTATTGATTTCACTGTTAAAATGGCTAATAAAATAAATATTACTCACATTAATGTGAGATTTTTACTCCCTAAATTTAATTTGTTTAAAGATTATGTATTGGAAAAAAACTAGATATTATAGGAGTAACGGAAACTTGGTTAAGCAACAATATATTAAATGAATTGATACAAATAAATGGTTATAGAATTATTAGAAGGGATCGTATGCTGGGACGAGGAGGAGGCGTTATGCTTTATATAAGAAACAATATTAAGTTTTGTGAAATAATAGATATTAAGTCTTTAAAGGCTGAACAAGTTTGGATTAAATTTAGCATTAATAATATTCAAAATATTCTTGGAGTTTTATACAGAACCCCTCCACTCGCAGAAATTTCAGATTTTTGTCTGGAATTTGAAGATAATATTAGTGTTCTTATACCAGAGTGTGATAGTTTTGTATGCATGGGGGATTTCAATATTAATGTTTTAGACATGGGGTGTAGACACGTCGACAGATTCTTATCTATTGTCAGTGATTTTGGATTGAAGCAACTGGTAAGTGAACCCACCAGAATTGGACCAAATGGTGGGACTCTTTTGGATTTAATATTGACGTCAAATTCAAATTTGTTGGTTGATGCTTTTGTTGATCACAATATTAATGTATCCGATCATGCTCTCACAAAGTGTAGCCTAAAGCTAAAAATAAGTAAACCTAAGCCTTCTTACTACACCTACAGGGATTACCGTTATTTCAACAAAGAATTTTTTAATGCAGATCTCTCTCTTGTCCCTTTCGGTGATATATATCGTTTAGGAAATATTAATGAGAAGGTTGATTTATTTAACAAATTAATTTTAGATCTTTTTGATGTTCATGCGCCTGTTCGTACAAGTCGTATAACGAAAAAGAAAGCACCTTGGATTACCCAAAATGTAAAATACATGATATCACTTAGAAATAAAGCTCTTGCAAAATATAAAACGAATCGAACGGCACAAAACTGGGAGTCTTATCGTCAATTGCGTAATTATGTTACGGGAGCAATTAATAGGGAAAAGAAGGCATATATTGAGAACAAAATTAGGTTGAACGGGCCAAGGGAAAACTGGAGGATATTGAGGGATATGGATGTGTATGGGAGGAGGGTTGGTACGGTGCCGCCAGGGTTGGGAAGCGCTGATGAGATTAATGACTATTTTGTTAATGTTCCACAGGTAGATCCAGATCCGGATCTTTTAAATTTTTATTTAACCAATAAAAGAGAAAATGTTAATAACTTTGAATTTGTATTGGCTACACTGGAAGAAATAAAACAGGCTATACTATCAATAAAGTCGAATGCTGTTGGTGATGATCGCATAGGAATTCGGATGATATTGCACTGCTATCCTGTTATAATCCCAGTTATTGCTCATCTGGTAAACTACAGTATCGAGACGCTAACATTTCCGGACACATGGAAACTATCTCACGTTATGCCTTTACCCAAAGTTCATGAACCTGTGGATTTGAAGGATCTACGCCCGGTAAGTATCTTGCCAGTTCTGTCCAAAATAATAGAAAAGGTACTGAACACTCAAATTAATAATTATTGCAGTCAGTGCTCTATTTTGCCGGGTGAGCAATCGGGATTTCGAAGGGATTACAGTTGCACTACAGTTATTGTTAGACTACACCAAAGCATTTGACAAACTTAATCACACTCTTTTTTTAGCCATTCTTAAATATTTGGGTTTTCAGGATGATGCATGTAATCTCATCAGGAGCTATTTATCAGGTAGGAAACAGGTGGTTGTTTTAAACGGTGGTAGGTCGGAAGAAAGATACCTTCGATATGGGGTTCCACAGGGGTCAATTCTGGGGCCTCTGTTTTTTACTATATACACTTCCCAACTTGTGACATACCTTAGACATTGCAAGGCACACTTTTATGCGGATGATACTCAGATCTACATATGTTTTAAACCTAGTGATATTGATAATGCCGTTGAGAAGATCAATGCGGATCTGAGGATTCTTCTGCAGGTGTCTAACTTCCACTGTCTTGGTATAAATCCAAGCAAATCCCAGGGACTTCTTTTTGGTAGGAAAAAGGATCAGTCATTTTATCAAGATCGGGTAAGAGTTTTAATAAATAATGAGCAACTTAAACTGGTTAGTGCGGCAAGAAACCTGGGTCTGGTCATTGATACCGGCCTCATATTCTCTGAGCACGTCAGTATGTGTATTAAGAGGGCTTTTGCGAATCTTAAGTTAATATACGCTCAACGAAATATTTTAAATGAGAAACTTAAAAAAATGCTCTGTGATTCCATCGTATTGTCACATTTTAACTATGCTGATGTTGTGTACAGCCCATGTCTATTGGATGCTGATGCCCGAAGAATTCAGTTAATTCAAAATTGTTGTGTACGTTTAATAGGGGGTATAAGGAAGCGTGAAAGGGGAGTGTCTGCAAAGCTGAGAGAAATAAAATGGTTAAGAATGAATGAACGTAGGGTGCTCCATTCCTTAGTTCTTTTTAATAAAATTATTAGTAAAAAATGTCCGGACTACCTATATAGGAGTATTAAATTCCGTAGTGATGAGCACAATTTAGATCTCCGTCATAAATGTATTTTAACGACCCCAGCACATACATCTTCTTACTTTGAAAGATCATTTATTTTTAATATCGCTAAACTATACAATATGGTTCCCTTCGATATCAGATGCCTTTCTGGTTTGCAATTTAAATTATCAATTCAACATATATTACCTGTTTTTGTTTGAATCTGTCTTATTGCTTTAATGAAATTGTACTTCTAAATGAAAATTATTAAATTGAGTAACTAATGTAAATTATATTTTTTTTATATAATGTTAGATATTGTGTAGGTTAAGTGAGGAAGCGTAGTCTTCAACTTCGCCCTTTGTAGCTTTTAAATGTTACAATAAAGACATAATTTATTTATTTATTTTATTTATTTATTATGTACCTAATATGTATGTATATAAACACTAATTTAGAGGGAGAAGAAAAAAAGAAAATTCAACTTACTTTACATAGGGAACCATTTTGCCCTGAGTGCGGGGCAAAACGGCTACTTTGCATATGTTTACATAGTGGCTAAAATCTCAAAATTAACTTAACGAAAAAATACAAATAATACAGAAAATATAAACAACATATGAGACTACATGTTTGCAAAAGTACAAACTCCTAACTCTCAGTTGATGCGATTTCTAAGGCCAAAACTATTACGGGGATCTTCTAGCCCCGGTCTCCCCTATGGGCTAACGTTACTAGTTTCCTAAACTACAAGTTTATAACGTAGCTAAAATGTTTTTTTGCTTAGTGGGAAGCGGAAGAAATTTTTTAAATTTTACGTTAAACGTTAAAGTGCAACGTTTAATGAATGATTTCAAGCATCGCTTATATCAATAGCCCAGTCGAAGGATTTATACTACAGGAATTTATATAAAAAAAATATGTAATTAAATATTAAAATTCTTTCAGCAACTAATTTTGCAATTTCATCAGGTGTATCTATGCACGCCTCTGTAAACACGTTGCTCAAGCATGTCATAATAAATAAAACATTTTTATTAATATTTTAATTTTAAAACGCAATACATAACCACTCACAAAAATGATATTTAGACGTATCTTTATTTACACTTTTTTACGTAAGACTATTGCATCTAAAAATTTCTGGAATTACTTATGTTCATTTTTATTAAATTTGACACTTCTAAGTGATTGATTATTCATAAACTGCTCACTATCTCGTTGAATGAAATGTTTCGTACAAAGCTAAACATGTTAAGCTGTCGACAGTGTCATAATTTTTATTTTTCACATTTTCCTTAACTGCGCAACTCTGTTGGCATTTAAAATAGGGAACAAACCCAACGTCGACTACTGCAGTCTATTCATTTTCCCAATTCAGTAGACCAAAATGAATACACGCGACGAGCACGTGAACAGCACACACGGCCGCATTAAGAACAATATAACAGTACACTCTAGAAATACTCATGACTAGACCTGAAATAATAGCTTACACTGAACAACGACCCTGTTCTCGCCAGCATCGGAAGTTTCATCGCCGTTTGACCAATACCAATGAGCTTATGCCTCGAGCATGTGGCTATCACGCGGTGATGTTTGTTTTCGCTCCTGAATGGGTAAAATGAATAAAATATAGTTAACTTAATATCATCATCTTTAGGGATCAAGTATGAGTTATACTTGGTAAATACATGCCACGGAGCATTACAATAACAGCCATCACCTACCATAATTTGACATTGACATGACATTTGATAGAAATTTGAATAAAAATGACAGTTTGGTTCATTCGCAGAGCACTCATAAATAGTTACAAACTGTCCGAGCCATGCTGACGAAAAATTCGGTGTTGATAGAGATTGTCAACTGATTTGCACCCGTCAGAGTAATCCGGGTACTAGTAGTGAATTGTCGGTATGGATTCTGCGCATTCACTCTCTAGGCTGTATGTTTACTTCTGACTTGTTGCTTCTACTAATTCGTTTTATTTTCTTTAGTTTTGGCATGTTTTGGTTAAACTTACTTGTCATCATTCTATAAATATCTGTTCCAAACGAAGGTCTACCCTACACAAAGCAGAAATGAAAATGAATAAGAATGAGAATATTTGTAGGTTAAGTTAAGAAGTCCAGTCTAAGTTTTGACAGTTAAATGTTTGGAATTTACACCCGTTCACAGAGACAAAAAGCAGCAACCAGTTAGAAACTCGTCCACGATCGAACATGCGCAGAACGAAATTTGTAACCGGTGGGATATTTCGCTCTGAGAATAAATTGAAGTTAAGTGACCTTCTAAATTTCAATAATTATTGATATGTAGGTACTAAAGGAAAAATTGAAATAAATTTCAAGTCAAAATTGAGAAGGTCAAGCATTTGAACGAAACCGAAAAAAGGGTTTTATTTACATTTTTGAATCTGGGAATTTCGGTGAAATTGGATTTACTTTTGTTAGTCGAATGAAATTCAAAGCTAAGATAAATAATATTAAATATTGCATATATCGAATTAGATACAATCACTGCAGGTAGGTAAATTTAATCTTAATCACTTAGTTTGTTCCATCGGAAGAAGACACTGTATTGTCATGGTACAATAGAATTTTAGGGAACATTTCTATACATCGAAAACTTTAAAAAAAGTATTTTAATTATTGATTTGATTGAAAAAAATACTACTACACACAAAAAATAAATCTATAGTTTAAAGATATAATACTCAAATATACGCAAAGAAATCTATTTTCGTATTTAAATACATAAATAGATATTATAATTATTATTTTGAAAAATGAATTCCTTTCTACGAGATTAAGTGGTCAATTCATACTTGTTTTCAAAATATATTTCATTGCGTAAGATTTATTCTATTTGGCAAGTTTTTTAAAAATATAGTCTATATTTTGGTACTAAGGTGGTATTAATATCAAATACTAATCAATGTCGTATGACTGTTTAGATAGGGAAATACTTGTAAAAAAATTAAACCTCTATGGTATTAGGGGAAATGCTCTAAAATGGTTACAATCATATTTAAATGATAGAATACAGTATGTAAGTGTTGAAAAGGAGGGGTTTACGTGTAGGTCAGAGCCGCTGGGATCACAATACGGAATTGCACAGGGAGGTATATTGGGGCCCCTCATTTTTGTTATTTTTGTAAATGATTTAATTAATTTGATGGATCCCTCGAAAAGGATCTTAAAGTATGCCGATGATACTTCTTTATTGACAGGAAAAACTAATCTTCCCGAATTATTGGATGCTAGTGAAATGTTCTTCAATGAAGTAAAGTTATGGTTTAGACAAAATGGCTTATTCCTGAATGAAAAAAAAACTGATAGTGTACTATTTAGAACTAAGCTATCAAGAGTCGAAAAACCAGAAAATTTTGAAGTTGGTGAAGTGTCACTACCCTTTTCCAAACAAACTAAGTTTCTGGGGGTTTACATTGATGAGCCTTTGGACTGGTCATACCATATTAATACTGTTTCCGGGAAACTCAATTCCGTATGTTATGGCATAAGATTAACCAGCAAGTACATGAATGAAAACTGTATTTCGCCAATTTTCAGTCCCTTATGAGTTACGGAATAATTTTTTGGGGGGCACACTCCCACGCTCAGAATTTATTTGTAATACAAAAAAGAGTAATTAGGATTATCAAAAAAATGAAGTACCTAGAGACTTGTAGAACGACTTTTAAGAACAATGGAATCCTAACGGTGTATGGCCTATACATTTACGAATGCCTATTATTTTTCTTCAAAAACAGACAGCTATTTGGTATCTCATCTGAACATAAGTATAATACAAGAACCCAAAATGTAAATTACCCTAGGCATCGTCTAACATTAAGTGAGAGAAGCCCACATTATATGTGTTTGAGATTATTTAATAAGCTTCCCGATAATCTAAAGATAATACAGACCGAGAAGAAGTTCAAGCAAAAAATAAAAAATGTATTGATTAGTCTGGAACCATATAGTGTGGACGAGTTTCTGGACATAGGGGGACGTAGGGTTTTGGTTTTAAATTGTTTTGAAATTAAATGTAGCGAGGTATAACTTATTAATGTAGGAATTGTAACTTTGTGATTAATGACGTAACCTCAGTGGCGTGTGTATTGTATACATATGTCATGTGAGATTTAATTTGATAAATAAATAAATAAATAAATAAATGTATGGAAAAATTATTATTTTCCAGGCCACCCGATGATACCTTATACAATATGGGCGTATTTTGTCTACACAGTAGCACTTTAAAATACTAATTCAGATTGAAAACAGGAAGCCCTTTTCATTGATAGGATGTCACTACCTGCAGACCGGTTTCGAACTCTTTTGTACTCGTCAGTACAGGGTAGGTGTACATACCTATCATCAGAGAAGACTCTAATACTTCACGCTGTATTATCAACGGTAGTCGAGAAAATACAACGCGTAGTGCCATCCCTTAGCAGTCCGACACAATCTGAACAGACGTTATTTGAATAAATTAAAAATAAAAAGTCTATACTTTTCAGGTTGTATTAATATCAAATACCAATGTATGGAAAAATTATTATTTCCCAGACCACCCCATGATACGAGGGCGGTTTGATAAGTCAGTGACTTTTTGAATTTCTCGCGCCGATACTTTAAATTAATCACTGCTGTCCATAACTGTCATCTATTAATAGCCTACTGTCCAATTTTGAGTAAGCCGAGTCATTTAGTTTATGCTTGACAGCCATTGAAAGCAGGCAACCTCTCGACTTTTAACAGAAATGGAAAAAAGTGAATTTCGTGTGCATTATTTATGCATTATACAGTGTGTACATAAAGTAAGGAACAAATTCATTATCTAGGAATCTAAAAATATTTCGGAAAAATCCTCGGACACGTGTATAATAATTTTTAATGGCGCATTTTTTCCCATACAAACTTAATATACAAGGTGGTTCATGTAGTAGATATGACATTATCGACGATTTTTTTAAATGGGAACCCCTATATTTTAGTTCAGATCTGTAATCTCCAAGAACAGCTGATTTCAAAAACATAACACACTTAGGGCCTAAAATTCATAGTTTCGTTACTACAGGGTAAAACAAATAATTTTATTTAAGATATTTTTAATTTAAAAAAATGTAAAAAAATTAAATAAGCTATTTAATTAAGTGTTGAAATTGTCCTCCTTCTGCTGCCTGGCAGTACCCCAAGCGATCAATAAATTCTTGTTGGACTTTTCTTATGGTTTCTTCTGAAATGTTCCTGCATTCTGTTGTTATTCGATTTTTTAAATCTTCAATATTGGCAGGTCTGACTTTATAAACAACATTTTTCAGGTGACCCCACAAGAAAAAGTCCAGTGGTGTAAGGTCTGGAGACCTAGGCGGCCATTCAACAGGCCCACGTCTTCCAATCCACTTGTTCGGAAAAACTTGGTTTATGTAATGGCGCACTACTGCTGCATAATGTGGAGGTGCGCCGTCTTGTTGGTACCACAAATTTTCATCTAGAATTCCTGGATTATTTCTACTAGGGTATAAGTTAACTAGCGTAGGGATAAGAAAGTTCTGAAGAAAATGAAGATAATTTAGCCCGTTTACATTGTTGTCAAAAAAATATGGCCCATAAATTTTGTTTTTCACAATACCAGCCCAAACATTAATTTTTTGAGGATATTGAGTATGGTGCTCACGCATCCACCTGGGATTTTCTTTTGCCCAGTATCTACAGTTTTGCCGGTTCACTTCTCCATTTAATTTAAAGGTAGATTCATCCGAAAATAGGATATTTTCAACAAACAAAGGATCTAAGTTACATCTTTCCATTAATATTTGACGAAACTCCATCCTACGATCTAGATCATCTTCATTCAACTCATGAACCAATCGGATTTTAAACGGGTGCCATTTTTCTATCGTCAATAGGTTATGAACGGTCATAGCAGCCGCCCCATGATCAATGCTAATCTGGCGGACGCTGTTGTGGGGATCCATAGCCAATAAAATATCTAATTTCTTATCATCCGGAATAGTTGGACGGCCTTTTCTGGGAATATCTTCCACTGAACCCGTTTCCCGAAATTTTATTTCAAGTTTACTCACAGTTGATCTAGTAATTGCTGGATACTTAGTGTTAAACAAAATGCAAACTTCTTGTTGAGTACGGATCCTATCACCATATCCAATCATCATAAGAATGTCTATTCTTTGTGTTAAAGATAAACGCATAGTAACTCAATATGTTTTAAAATAAAATTTATTACTTCTAATAAACTTACTAGAAAAATACAATGTAATGACAATGACATTATCTAATACCATAGTTACATAACAGCAAATAAGCCTACTTGAGAAAAAACATAAGTAACAGCAAATGATGGTGCGTCCATGAATTACGTAAGGCTTTCAGGTAAAATTGGGTGATGGCGGAAGGGATTGAGCCAAATGTCACGAAATCTTTTATTGGGGGAAGGGGGGTTGAAAAATCGCTAAAAACGCCTCACGTAATTAATTGATGCCTCCCAAGCCAAAAAAAAATATCTTAAATAAAATTATTTGTTTTACCCTGTAGTAACGAAACTATGAATTTTAGGCCCTAAGTGTGTTATGTTTTTGAAATCAGCTGTTCTTGGAGATTACAGATCTGAACTAAAATATAGGGGTTCCCATTTAAAAAAATCGTCGATAATGTCATGTATACTACATGAGCCACCTTGTATATTAAGTTTGTATGGGAAAAAATGCGCCATTAAAAATTATTATAAACGTGTCCGAGGATTTTTCCGAAATATTTTTAGATTCCTAGATAATGAATTTGTTCCTTACTTTATGTACACATTGTATATCACCGAAACCAAGGAAAGGCTATAAATACTATGGAGACACTGCACCATCAATTTCAATGACTAAGAAGTGGTTTACTGAGTTCCGTTGTGGTCGTATCAGCACAAGTGACGTCGAACGTTCAGGTCGCCAAAAAGAGGTCGTTACACCGGAAATCGCCGATAAAATCCATGGAATGATATTGGATGACCGGAGAATGAAAGTGCGTGAGGTGGCTGAAGCGGTAGGCATCTCAACTGAACGGGTACATCACAATTTACATTAATATTTGGATATGAAAAAGTTATCCGCGCGATGGGTGCCGCGATTGCTCACACTCGACCATAAACGCAACCGTGTGACCACTCCAAAGGATTGTTTGGCGATGTTCAGCCGCAATCCGAACGAGTTTTTGCGCCGTTTCATAACTGTTAACGAAACATGGATACATCACAATACACCAGATACCAAGGAACAACCAAAACAGTGGGTTTCTCAATGTGAACATGCACCAAAGAAGGCGAAATTGTGTTTGTTAGCCAACAAAGTCATGGCTACAGTTTCTTGGGATGCACGCGGTATAATTCATATCGATTACCTCGAAAAGGGTAAAACGATCACCGGTAAATATTATTCAGAGCTTTTGGACAGATTTGATATTGATTTGAAGCAAAAACGACCGCATTTGGCGAAGAAAAAAGACAATGCACGGGTGCACACGTGTGTTGTCACCATGGCACAAATCCATGAATTGGGCTACGAACTACTACCCCATCCCGCATATTCTCCAGATTTAGCCCCATGTTACTATTTTCTATTTCCAAACCTGAAGAAATGGCTGGGTGGTAAGAGCTTTGAGTCAAATGAAGAGGTCGTCACAGAAACAAACGCCTATTTTGAGAGTCTTGACAAAAGCAATTATTTAGAAGGAATAAAAATATTAGAAAAACGCTGGACTAAGTGTATAGAGTTAAAAGGAGATTATGTAGAGGAATGAAACGTTTTTTTGCCGAAAAAAATATATTTTATTCAAAAAGTCACTGACTTATCAAACCGCCCTCGTACCTTATACAATAAGGGTGTATTTTTGTCTACACAGCAGCACTACTTTGAATGATACTACCAAGAAAAGGATGCCTTTTCCATTGATAGGATGTCACCACTTGCAGACCGGTTTCGAACTCTTTTATTCTCGTCAGTACAGGGTAGGTGTCCATACTTATCATCAGAGAAGACTCTATACGTCACGCTGTATTATCAACGGTAGTCGAGAAAATACAACGAGTAGTGCCATCCCTTACCAGTCCCACACAATCTAAATAGACGTTATTTGAATAAGTATTTGAAATAGTATTTTAAAGTGCTACTGTGTAGCGTCCTTATTGTATAAGGTATCATCGGATGATCTGGGAAATAATAATTTTTCCATACATTGGTATTTGATATTATATTTTTACACTAAGTATTTCTTTTTTTCCGTGTAAGTAATTTATTAATACGATTATTTGCAAACGTTCCTTGAAATATTCTTAGCCACCTTAATTATGAAAGACACTGAATAACGTTTTTAACAAGAAACATAAAAATTAATAGTATTTAAATACGGGTTTTCGATTTTTGAAATACCAAAATCTTCGAAACCTTTATTTTATCAAATAGTTCTTATTCAGGGGTAAACAGTCCTCTTTTGAGCGAACCGAATAACTTTCATTTAAAGAGTCGGTGAGAGTAGTTGCAAAAAGTCTCAAATAATATTTGAAAAATCAAACACAGATTAACAGGTTTTCATTATATTAATTGCCATGAAATGTAATAAGTAAAAAAACCATTATTGTATAAGAAACAATAAAGCGACTATATACTATTATATAATTAGTATTTAAAATAAATATATTTACAATGAAAACTTATACTAAAAAAACTGTTAGTTAAATGCCTTACATTTTAAAGAAATTACAAAATAATGATTTATATTTTTCTGGTGTATGTACCCTATATGTACACGGTGGGCCGATAAAAGTGAACACATTATTATTTCCTGAATAACTTTATAGTTTAAAATAATTTTTGTAACGAAATTTTCAGAAAATATTTACCAAAGTATAAGATCGAATTCGGGTTTGTTCGGGTTTGTACATATACATACATTTCTTTCCACCAAATATCAATTCTGTTTCATTTTATAAAATTGTTTCCCTGGAAAACTGACTGATAACAGTGATATTAACTGCTTAGAAACTTTTGCTCAGAAAATTAGGTGTAAATAACGGAAAGTAATATCAAGACGTGTTTTCTATTGAGATATAAGAGGCTTTAACATATAAGTCCCAATTATTAAAAAAAAACTGAGTTTTGCGACATGTGTTTGAAGTAACTTCAATTTTAACCTGCCCTGTTTGATATGCTAATTCAGTCTTATTACTTTGAAATTAATTTTACGAGAACTGATACTTTTATAAATATTTCCTGGAAATTTGGTTAACAATGATTTTAAACAATAAACTTATTCAGAAAAGAATAATGGGGTAACTTTTTTTGGTCCACCGTGTATATTATTATACTTATAAGTGTCATAGGACTCAAGATTCACATTTCTTGCTTAAAATCAAGCTATTTATTTCAAAGACCAAATTAGTGATGTCAAATTGCAGTACGTAATAGTATTTCTGGTGTCTGTGTTAATAATATTAAATTTAACAGTTATCATTTCAAAAGATAACATTTAATCTAATTATTAATTTAACAGTACAACAAAACCTATTCGTAAGTGATTAGAATAATGAGTATTTTATGTATACTTGCAGATATTCTAAACAGAACTATGTAAGTACAATATATGGATTAAACTCTAATAGTTAATAAAATATTTTTTAAATTATATCAACAAAAAGTAAAATACAAAATCCACTTGTGGGTTTATTACCTTCGTAATAAGTCCCATTAATCTCCATATGTCCAGGCATCTAAAAAAAAATAATATGATTTAATTTCATTATTGCAGTTAATTTATTACTTTCTCAATAAACATGGAACTGAAATGATGTGTTTTTATTTTTCAAACCGATTTGTCGTAACAATTGTGTATATTTTTTTAAATCGCATATTAGTAAGAACCTACTTACGCACTATCTACTGTTACCAAAAAGTGATTTGGATGAGAATATTTAAGCGTCGTTCGGAATATTATAGGAAGTGTGACTTATAAAAAAGATCGAAGAAAACGTGTATGCACCGAAGAAACATTTCCACCTTATTAACCCCAGAACCACAAGGCGGCGTCGCCGGCGACCGTCAAAATGTAATATCCCCCCTCGTATTGTGTCGTTGCTGAGCGCCAGTGTTGCCAACCGTACTATAATTATAGTGTTTGTACTAGAATTGAGTCTCCGTGTACTATGTACTTACAAAGTCGATATAGTACACATATTGTACTATAATTTCAAATTCTGATGGGTGCAATGTTATGATGGGGAAAAATAATAGTGTACCCTCCCGATTTATGGTTAACTACCCAGGGCTAGTGATCAAATGCGTTTGTCATTCAGCCCACCTCTGTGCAAACGAAGCCAGCAAACAATTACCGAGAATATCTGAGGATCAAGCTCGAAATATTTATAATCATTTTAAATCTAGTTCAAAACGCCAACATGAGCTTAAGCAATTTCAAATGTTTTTAAATGTTGATGTACATAAGATTTTGCATCCTTCTCAGACCAGATGGCTGAGTTTGCATGAGGTAGTGAACAGAATTGTGGAGCAATGGGATGTTCTCAAGTTATATTTTACTAACACTTGGTTATCAGACACGCGAGCGCTACCGCCGCTGTTGTCATCCATTCCAAGGTTGTTAACTAGTATTCAGTAGTATGGTGGCTATCGTAGAAGACGTACGCGTGCCTCGTGAGCATTTTATATGAACAATAGGTTTTTTGTCAATTTTAGTTTGTTGTGATACTTTCTCCTGTACAGGATAAACGATAATAAACAGGCAAAATTTTATATTTACCCAGTGTGAACTAGTATATCAAGTAAGTATTTATGTTATTACATTCTTAAAATTGTGTTTACCAAACCAGTGGCGTCACATAAAGTAAAATGGCGACATTATGCGCATTGGCGTAACTAGAATGATTTTGTAGGGGGGGCCTGGCCCCTAGTCTAGTAGGATTTTAATGGCAAGTGTCACTATGACGTATGTATGGCTTTGAACTTCGGAAACACTGGGGTGGGCACCAGACCAATCTGGGGTGGGCACGGCCCACCTGGTCCCCCTCTAGTTACGCCTATGATTATGCGGGATGACTTTGTGACACTGTTGGGAATTCATAAAGTTGCTTCGAAGGACCACCGCCTTTAATTTCGGCTGGATGTTGTAGTTTTCACAATTTTTGTTGGTTGGGACAACACAGTAAAACGCCGGGTGACATTGGCTCTTTGGGAGTAATCTTTATTGCGTACAAATGTGGAATCCACGCACTACTAAGTTATACCATATAAAGGAACAGTAACAGTACAAATATTCACCTATTTCCTCGTCTCAGAATAGATATTCCGCCTTGTTTGCTGAAATTATCTAACCCACGTTCTCGGTCTCAGCGCTACACCGCAACGACTTTCTCTAGCCCGGCTTCGTACACCTGCTGTCGTGAACTGTCACTGTAACTATTTGACAGGGCGGCCATTAGGGTTATAATAGTCCAGCTAATTTAGGTTAGGGATGTAAAAACATAGTCCAGACAAATCAGATATTGAAATGTAGATAATTTAGTCAATGTGACAAGGATTTGGAACAGACACCATATATTCAAAAATTCAGAAAACATGGGGTGAGTTTGTGACAGTCATTTTTTGTTTTAGTAATGCCACGAAAGTATATTAGGCAGCCTGGAACACGCGCATATAAAAATTACACGCTCGAGGCGCTTCAGGAAGCACTTCGAAGTATAAGAGCTAAAACACTAAGTATACGAGATGCTTCGGACAGGTAAAAAAATGCGCCAATAAGCATAAAAGCTTAGATTAATTTATTTTTTATATTCGCAGATATGGAATCCACCGCAATACCTTGTTATTAAAGATGCATGGAAAACATACTCTTCCCGCTGGTGGCCAAACGGCATTAAACAATGAAGAGGAGCTATCAATTATTGCTCATATAATTGCTGTATCCACGTTTGGCTTCCCTGTTACAGCACATGACCTCCGTTTTATTGTAAAGGCTTATCTAGACAAGAGAGGAAAAAAGGTAAAAGCTTTCAAGGACAATTTTCGCGGCAAAGAATGGGTAGCATCATTTCTTAACAGACACAAAAATATTCTTGCCAATCGAATGGCTCGAAACATTAGTATTGCGAGAGCTGCTGTGGATCACGAAATCATAAATAACTTCTTTATTAATCTAGAAAATGAGTTAGAGGGTATTGCTCCATCTAATATATGGAATTATGACGAAACGAATCTGGGCGATGATCCTGGTGCTACGAGAGTGCTTATAAGATGAGGCACAAAGTATCCGAAATGCAACCAAGGCCTGTACTTCATTAATGGTAGCTGGAAATGCATCAGGAGAGATCGCTCCAGTATACGTCGTATATAAATCTGAGAAGCTGTGGCAAACCTGGACAGAAAATGGCCCTGAACATGCCCGGTATAACAGAACAAAAGTCCGGCTGGTTCGACTATCAAGCTTTTGAAGACTGGTTTGTTAATCTCATGCTTCCTATTCTTAAAAAACAGGAAGGAAAGAAGGTACTATTAGGCGACAATTTGAGTTCGCACTTAAATATTGAAGTCATACGTCAATGCCAGGCAAACAACATTTCTTTTATAGCATTACCCCCTAATGCAACTCATTTAGTCCAACCGCTGGACGTAGCATTTTTCAGACCTATGAAAGGTAACTGGCGAAAAATTTTGCACGAATGGAAGGACACGGTATTGGGTAGTAGATGTGGAACTATACCCAAAGACCAATTTCCCACTTTGCTTAAAAAGTTAATGGATGTCATGCATGAGAGTTCTTCCCGCTGATTTCAGAAAATCGGGCGTATATCCATTAAATCGTGCAGAAGTGCTGACACGTATGCCAGAAGAAATTATGAACAACCAGAGTACCGGCGTGAAAGATGCCTTGGGCGAAACTTTTTTGGAACAATTACAGAGAAAACGAGACGCAACAACTGGGTTACGTCAACGTCAAAAGCGCAAAAGAGTAAATGTAGCTCCCGGTAAAAGTATAACTGCAGCGGATTTTCTTGCTGACGACTTGACAACAGCTAAACCAAAATCAAAAAAAGCTAAAAAAAGCTTCAAACGATGAAGTTCAGAATATGCCATCGACGGTACTATCTGAAGAAGCCTCAACGTCAGCGCAATCTAATGAACCTTCGACATCAACACAATCAGAAAAGCGCTTAACGTCAATACCATCTGTAGAATCCAACAAAAAGCTTCGATTAAAGCGCCGTCAAAGTGATTCGGAATCAAGTGAAGATTCTGATGTGATCTCATATAGGGAAAGTAGCTCGTCTCCCATGACTGAGTTTGATGGTATTGTGTCTGAAGATGAGGTACCGGAAAGTAGATCAGTGATTAATGATATAAAAACAAAGATTGGAAATTATGTTATTATACGTTATGAAGAACACTTCTTTCCTGGCGTCATCACTAGCCTTAAAGGAAATGATGTTTGTGTTAGTGCAATGGAAAAATGTGGTTTCAATTGGAAGTGGCCTGATCGAAAGGACGAACTGTTTTATGGGATTTCCGAAATAGTTCACAAAAAAATTAATAAACCAGTGCAAATATCGTCTCGTCGAGAAATCTTTCGCGTTCCAGAAATGGACATTTATTTTTAGTGTTTATTTTCATTTCTTTTACTGTTTTGTAACTTATTGACACGTTTCTCAGTTATGTATTATTTAGTTTGCTTTGAGCTTCAAATTTTCTTGTAAAGTTGAGATAAATAAAGCATTTTTGTTTGATTCGTGTTTCTATTGGGGTACACTTTGTGACAAACAATTTTTGTATACTTACAATGTAGGGGTCGAATTTGTGCCAAACCCAACATGAAGAATATAGTTTTAGAACATTATTTGTCATAAAGTCAGCCGGCCAAACTGCGAGTTTGTGGATGTATGAAAAGTTATAGGTGTCACAAAGTCGACCCATCGAGTGGGGTCAAATTGTGACAAATGATTTTGTTAATAACTTTTTTCTGTTAATATTTTTCTTTATGAATATGAGATAGAATAGTAGCCAAAGGATGATATTTCATTTGTAATATTCGAAATATTTTACTTTCATAACACACAACTTTGTAATCGATAAAAACTGTGAAAAGTGTCATAAAGCCACCTAGTTTTACGGTACTATAGAATATGTTTTTTTTCAACCCTTTAAAAGCACTTTCTGTTACTTTTAGAAATGATAATCCCAGTCTGATCAACCTTTTATTGCATTCTAAAAGATTTTTGCCCTCAAATGACCCAAATGTTGAGCAACCGATTGATGATGAATGGAGAAAACTGTCAACAATTTTAGACCCTAAATTAGCAGAAATTGAAGATGTCGATATGTTTTGGTCTCATTTATTTAATTTCAAAAATTCTCTTGGCATTTTTTAATTCAAAAATTTGGCCCAGTTTGTATTAAATTTACCCTGCATTCCACATTCCAATGCACAGTGTGAACGCATATTTACTAAAGTAAATCTCATTAAAACAAAACAAATGAATAAACTTTTATCCGACACTGTAAATCGCAGCCTACTAACATCTCAATGTGTTAGAAATAACAACTCATCTTGTATAACATTTGAGCCATCCAAAGACATGTATAAGTGATGCAACGAACTTATATGTATGATCACAAAAAGAAAATAGTACAGTTTGAAGACGATCGCGATGGTACTGAAACGGATGATAAACTAGACTCAGATTTTGAACTAGATTTAAATTTCGACTAACCCATTTAATATAACCTTTTTTATTAAGTTCCAGTTTTTTTAAGTTTTTTTAAGTTTAGTTTATTTTTAAGTTTACGTTTCGAAATATATAGCTTTTAATCAACAACATTTACCGACATGTTTAATTCTACATTCCTAGTAGGTATGTATGTGCTTTAAAATTTTAACAATGCAATTTCGCATTTGGCCGCAAAATATTCAATAAATTAACACGGATAGGCCGATACTGCTTCGTAGAAAAGTGTACTATAATTACCTTCATTGTACTATATTTTTTCAAGTAACTGTACTATAAAAGTTTACATGAAGTTGGCAACACTGCTGAGCGCCAAAGTACCTTCCGCATATTTAGTAATCTTTTGATGGCTTATTGAGAGGGTGCGTGTAGTTTTGATAGTTTTGAGTTATATCGTCCCGGTCGCATACGACGCCACCTTGTGCTCTATCATAAAAAAATCTCTAAGGTATGTGTTCTCATTTATTGCATGTTTTCAAATCTTTCTTATTGTTTTTCTATTTTAGAATACTACCTTCGCTAAAATGGAGTAAAAAAACCTCGATTAGATGCTCCCGGAACAAGTTCTGGTACATATTATGAGAGAAAACGCCCTTTACGAGATTCTGAACTGGAGAAATACCTGTATGAAGATATAAATGACTGTGACATATTGGAGAGCGAGGAGAGTGAAAACGAAGATTCTACAGAAACGGATGAGATCGCCGATGATGAGTTTGATGCTATGATACCAGATATAGTCAATCCCATTTTACCTGACCCAGCTGTGCAAACAAAAAGTGTGATGTACTCTAAAAATAAGCATAAATGGTACCTAAATAGTTTTCACGCCAAAGCCACCAGAACTTCCCAGAAGAATATAGTTATTCATTTGCCGGGTCCAAAAGGCAAAGCTAAAAATATTACAGATCCAAAAAAAATCTGGGATTTATTTTTTACGGATGAACTTTTAGATTTTATTGTCAAGTATACTAACAGTGAAATTGAAATTCAAAAACTTCGTTATAAAACTAAGCAATGGTATATTGACGCAACAAGCCGTGTTGAAATAAACGCATTATTTGGACTTTTATATTTAAGCGGTGTTTTGAAAGATGCGCATCTTACGCTTGATGATTTATGGTCGCCCATTTTTGGACCTGTACTTTTTAGGAGTACCATGAGTAAGAATCGAATTCGAATTTCTAATAAACTGTTTGAGGTTTGATAACAAGAAAACAAGGGAAGGAAGAAAATTTCATGATAAATTTGCTGCAGTAAGAGTTGTTTGGGAAATGTTTGAAAGAAGTTGCAGACAGAATTACACCCCATCAGAATATGTAACCATCGATGAAACACTTTTGGGATTTAGGGGTCGCTGTCCATTCAAAATGTATATACCTAATAAACCGGATAAATATGGTTTGAAATTGGTTACTATGTGTGATGCAAAAACATCGTACATGTGTTCTGCAAAACCTTATGTAGGAAAAGAAAATAGACAAAGTTCATATTCCATTCCTACTCAATATGTCTTGGAGCTTACTGAAGAAATACATGGAACAAACAGAAACTGCACGATGGATAATTGGTTCAGTTCTTACGAAGTTGCAGAAAAATTGTTAGAGAAAAAACTTACCATGGTGGCACGATGGACAATGAGGAAAAATAAACCCGATATTCCAAAACAACTGGTGGAAACTAAAGGAAAACCGGTCCATTCTTCCTTATTTGTTTTTGATCAGCACAGTACCTTGGTGTCATTTGTACCAAAAAAAAATAAGGCTGTAATATTATTATCCACCATGCATGATCAAGCTGACGTTGATGAAGATACAGAAAAACCTGAAATAATATTATTCTATAATCAAACAAAAGGAGGTGTTGATACATTCGATCAGCTATGCCATTTAACAACAGTAGCAAGGAAAACTAGAAGATGGCCACTTCGAATTCTATATGCCATGCTTGATACAGCAGGTGTAAACTCGTATGTGATTTATAAATGCAACGTAAATAATTCCAAATTCCAAAAGCGATCCGATTTTTTGAAAAGCCTCTCATTTTCTTTGGTTGAAGAACATTTTTGAAGAACATTATATGCAATGGCCGCCTGCCAAGAGAAATGAGAAGTAATATTCGTAATATTTTAAATTGCGAAGAACAAGAAGATAGTGCACAAAGCCCATCAGTGAATAATTCCTTAGGACGATGTGAATTTTGTCCTCGAAAAAAAAACAGGAAAGCTCGAAATAGATGTGAACACTGTAATAAAGGTGTGTGTGCCGAACATCGTCTAAGTATTTGCATTGACTGTAAATAACGAGTTTATTTTGATTCCATCGACAGTTATTGTTCTAAAAACAAAGCAGATTGAGAATAGGCATTTTTGTGTTTTAGATTAGTTTACAGACAATTTTTTTCTAGTTAGTTTGGGCTAGTTCACATTTATTAATATTTAGATTTGAGCGTTATTAACAAACTGAGGTTTTATTTTTTTTTTAACAACAATTTGGTATAGTACTCTTTTTAATTTTACAATGTTTTTTGAATTTACTATGTCATAAATATATGTATAAAATAAAAATATATTATATATTTATTTATATTTACGAAATAAGCAGAAAAAAGGCTATTCCATGTAAGTGTCGCATACGACGCCACCTTGTGGTTATTGTTCCAATAACACCACCATGTGGTTCTAGGGTTAATACAACGTGTCCAAGATAAGGAGAGCCAGTACAGGGATCTCAGAAACCGTAAGAGATACGATGTCGGTTAAATGGAGGTAAAGTTGGCAATTTACGTACCTAATAATATGCCGTTTAGAAAGTTTTAAAATCCCGAGTAGTTCCGGAGATCCGGAAAACCCGAAATTCTGAAAAATCGTTTTATTGTTTTCCTGGGTTTTTTTGAGATCGAATTCTAAAGTAAATTGCACTTTTTCCGCTCTATCTAACAGCGTTAATTGTTTTGTAATCCGACGACTATGTAGTTTAATGACGCTTCGAGGGTTTTTTGAACAACATCAGGAAATTTTGGGATACGGTCCTGTATTTCTCCTAATTTTATAAATAATATCTCAACAGTAAGGTCTAAATTTGTACTTATCTTGGACTAGTTCAATAAATAACAAATAATTTAATAATAAACCACAAATAAGTGAACAAAAATCATACCAAAACAGTAATAAAACGAACAACGAAAAAAGTAAGGAACTACAAAATCAGGTGTTCAAAATGATTTTCGTTATTCTCTAAGCAGAAATAACATCTTCTAACTGCCACATAACAGTTTTTTTGAGAAATAAGACACGATAGAATATCAAACTTTTCAGCATTTGTAAAATTATATTCCATATTTTCTGGAAAATAGGAAACCTCTTAAAACGCTTTCAAACGATCACAATGGGAATGTCAAGTGAAACAAATCACGCGTCACCATCTTAATTTTTTTGTTTCAAACGCCTACTTTTCTTTTAAATCCCGAATCAACAGAAGTTTGAAATAATGTTTCTGTATTTTGTTCACTTATTTGTGGTTTATTATTAAATTATTTGTTAATTATTGAATTAGTCCAACATAAGAAAAAATTTAGAGCTTACTTATGAGATATTATTTATAAAATTAGGAGAAATACAGGCCCGTATCCCAAAATTTCCTGATGTTGTACAGAAACCCTTGAAACGTCATTAAACTACAATGTGTCATACAGCGTTGCATTTGGAAGAAAAAAAGCTCTCAAATTCCAATATCAGAAAAACAGGATCGTATTTAAAAAAAGAAAGTTAAGAAGAACGACCGAAGACGACTCGTCGGATTACAAAACAATTAACGCTGTGAGATTGAGCGGAAAAAGTGGCAATGCAAAAGTGCAATTTACTTTAGAATTCGATCTCAAAAAACCCCAGGAAACAATAAAACAATTTTTAATAATTTCGTTTTTTTTCGGATATCTCCGGAACTACTCGGAATTTTAAAACTTTCTAAACGGCATAATATGTAAATGCGCAACTTTACCTCTATTTAACCGACTTCGTATCTCTTATGGTTTCCGAGATCCCTGTACTCGCCCTCCTTATCTTGGACACGTTGTATAACAGAGATCAGAAAATAACTTTTATTACTATTATTTTGGAGTTGTTTATTTGGTTATTTAGAATTTGTAACAACGAATTATGACAGAATTGTTTTACACGCCACTAAATATTCACGAAAAGCACATAAAATAAGTAAATATGATCTTAAAGGCGTCTTTCTTATAATATGACTGCAATTATTTTTGCCTGTCATGATCAACTATAAAATACTATTATAAAAATACATTTTTTTCATAGACTATTTATTAAAAACAAATGTTACGCCAAAATAAATAAAAATAATTCAACAATCTAACAAAAGTTGTAGTGAGCAAAACAACTCTACAAGATGGAATATTCCGAGGATTTAACGTCTTAAATTGGTCTTTCATACCCTCGAGAATATTTCTAATGACTTAAGTTAATTCAATTATAATTCAAATTTTAAGATGGCAAGATTTTACTGTAAATATATATATTTTTTTAAATGATTTGGCAACTTTGTACAATAATTAAAAACTATTTTTGCTGCGATACGCGGAATTTCGAGGGGAGTTTAAAAATGCAAAAATATACAGGATGTTCTATTTTTAAAAAAAAATTATGTTCCGCTTTTTTGAGCCACCCTATAGACAAAAATAATATTGCGTTATAAGTCACTCACTGCGCTTCAACTTTTATATTAGCATTTTTGTTATATTTGAAATAGTGAAGATAGAAGGATGCGGTTTTCTCAGCAATGTGCTATTTTTTTGTGAAAAAAAAGATGCCCCAATTAGAATTTTTCTAGGCCTCCTCGTTTTTTTATAATCCGGATGTTTTTGAGCATTTTATATTTTGGGACCCCCCCTATATTTCGGCTACCCTGTAATTTATCAAGAAATAAAATGTTCTCTTTGTAATTTTTTACGTAGAATCCATTGACGTACTCATATTTTTTCTACGTTCAATAGTATTCAATAAAACTAAATTTTTCAATAATGTTCAATGATGAGTTTTTAACAAGCTTCTCAGAAATATATAATACTTTATTTTTAGTCTTAATACTATGCCCGAAATTTACGTTTCTTAAAAATATACAATTTTTTGAGTAGGTAGGCCTTGACGGATATTTAAAAAAAATACATTATTGGTTCGATTAAATATAAGAAGCGTTTATGGAACTTTCTTATAAATATTTCTCAAATTGTTCTCCATTATGCCTTAGGCATGTTTCACACATAGTTATTATTTAGTATTATAATAGGATTTATTTCAATTGAAGCAAAAGTACATTTATTTCATCAGTCTCGTAGGAGGTAGGTTTTTATAATGAACCGTGTTCAATTAAATTTGATTTTATTCTTGGAAAAATTATTTTATTCGGCTGTCGTCTTTCGAGATATCTACAAATAATTCAATAAATTTTATAAATTTCATAGAATTACATACTAAAAAAGGCTTATATTTACATTGAAATACACTTCTAATGCTCGATCTGAAATTTCGTTACACCGGATATACGACGACTATGTCATATTTTAGGTTACATTGGCTGTAATAATTAACACAAACTGATTTTTATTAATTAGAAATTATAAAACAATTTAGAGAACATGAATACTCGACAGAAACAGAAGAATTTTTCATTATGATACAACTCACAGGGATATTTTGTTTTTTTTCTTCTTAAATCTCCGTCATGGTTTATTCAAAAAAAAATGTAAATTTAGGGCATAATATTGAGACTAAAAATTAAGTATTATATATTTCTAAGAAGCTTCTTAAAAACTGAATTACATTATTAAAAAATATATAGGGTAACCTATTTAAAAAAAATGTGTTTTTTTCGCGAAAACTATTGTGATGAATCGTTCCTGTTGACCACTATAAGGGACAGGCCTCGCAAACTATGCTTTTCTGCTTCAATTTCTTCTCCAGTGAAAAAATATTTTTTTTTGTATTGCAAACAATTTTATTTTCTTTGATTACTCAACAATTTGGTTTACAAACAGCAATTCTAAACACTAATACTATATTTTCCTTCAGAACATGCCTAAAACTCATAATATTTTCTTTTCTATAAGGTCTTTTTTAAGGGAAAAAGAATTGTCTCAAAAAACTGTCATTCGACATGGACAACAACTAGTGTCCGAGCATACGGGGTTAAAGGGAATACAAATAAAAATATGAAATCTGAACACTATTGAATGTAGAAAAATCTGAGTACGTCAGAAAATAACAAAGAGAACATTTTATTTATTTTTGATAAGTTACAAGGTAATATGGGGGGGGCCGTCCGAAAATGTAAAATTCTTCAAAATATCCTATGTCAAAAACGAGGAGACCTAGAAAAATTCTAATTGGGGGCATCTTTTTTTCACGAAAAAGTAACACAGTGCTGCGAAAACTGCATTCTTTTACCTTTACTAATAACGGAGATACTACCTCGTAAAACCACTGAAAAACGGACAATATAAGGCGTCTTTAAATAATTAAGAAATATCCGTCCATATTTAAATAATACTGTATTTTATGTTCGTATTATCATAAAATGTGTGTGATGAATTTAATTTTCTCGACCCACAAGAATATCGTTTTAAAAGAAGTTGTAAAAAGTATAACCTCTTGCAGTACATAAAATATGTCGTAGGTCTCATAGTTAAGTATAAAAAAAAGTTAAATATAAACTCAACGTCTGATTATAGACCGAATTCAATCATTCAAATTTTCGGGAAGGTATGTGAAATAATCATAAAAAATAACATCAGTCGTTACTTTGAGACTTGCTCACTGCTCAGTGGTCTGCAATATAGCTTCAGGGAGGGTCGTTATACTGTCCAAGCAGTTGTCCAAATTGTGCGTGATATAGTCGGGGGACTTGAGAGGGGAGAGCATGTCAATTTGATTCTGTGCGACCTTAGCAAGGCCATTGACTGTGTTTCGCACGTGCTCCTGATTGAGAAGCTGTATCGGTATGGCATTAGGGGTAACACTTTGAGTCTGTTGAAATCATATCTGTCCCTGAGAAGGCAATGTGTTTCTCTGGATGACGATAGGTCGGATCTTGGAGTGATTGAGAGTGGAGTGCCCCAGGGAACCGTCCTTGGGCCTCTTCTCTTTGTGATATATATGAATGACTTATTCTCATTTCTTCTCCCATATGGTTGTTTCTGTTATGCAGATGATGCAACTTTATTGTGTAAACACAAGAACATTACATACTTAAAAGTACATAGTCTCAAACTTAATGCAAGTAAAATTCAGGAAATAGTATTCTCAACAAGCCGTGATGTTGTTGAAGGTCATAGTGTCAAAGTACTGGGTTTAACTGTCGATGACACTCTTAGTTGGACTCCCTATATCGAATCTCTTCGGAGTAAGCTAATATCGGCAATTTTTGTAATAAGAAGACTAAAATCAGTTTTTGATCACCGGTCAGTTCTTAATATCTACTATTCGCTTTTTCACGTCCATCTTTCTTATGGTGCTATTTTGTGGGGAAACTCATCCAATTCTGTGCATATCTTTAAATTGCAGAAAAAATGTATTCGAGAAATTGCGAGTATTGGTCGACGGGATCACTGCAAGCCCAATTTTATAAATTTAAAAATTTTAATTTGATTAGACCAAATAGGTATGGCTCATTAAATCTATTAACAACTTGCTCAGAATTGAGCTATATGATGTGCTTCCTTCAAGGGTTAAAAGCTTTAACGAAACAAATTTTAAACTTGTTATAAAAAAATTCCTTGAAGTAAATGCTTTCTACTATGTCGTGGAATACCTTGATGTTGTTTCAAAATATAATTTTTAATATTTGTTTGTTTGTCTGCTTATGTCTGTTGTATGGTTTCTTTAAATTTTCGTATACACTTTTGTATTATTTTATATACTACAATATGTTTTAGTGAAATTTTAATTAATTTATTTTATTGTATTACTTAATTTATTTATCTAATCATGACTTGCTACAATTTGTATTATATAAAAATGTCGTCAAATAAAAATATGTTTATGTTTAAGCATTCGGGTTAGCTTCCATGGCTCTTGATTTGAACCTACCCCTACTTTAAAGTTAATAAAAATTAGTTTCTACCGTACCAACCATCTATAATTCAAGTGTTTTCTTGAAATATATGATTAGATAAACCATATTAAATCAAAACCAAACTTGAGGAATGTATTTTTTTTAAAACAAATGTGAAGTACTGATGGAACTGAGAACGCGTCGATCACGTGCTAAAGTCATTATACTTAGATTTTTTTTATATATTTTTTGTAATTGAAAAATTGATAATTTCATTTCAAGATGTCTGAAATTTTGAGAAGATAGTATATATGTTACCGTAAGAATTCGAATTCAGTTAAAACCAGTTATTCCTAGGGAAAACTAGTTCTAATTATCCTTCCTAGTCAGTTCTAGATTAAACTAGTTAAAACTAGAATTTACAAACTTTCTCAATTAATTCTAATTTTGACTAAATGCGTTTTAGACAATTCTAGATTTAATTTAGAATTCACAAACATTTAATCATCAGTTAATTCTAGTTTTATCTAAACCTATTTTAGTCAAAATTAGTTTTCACGAGCCCGGTAAAATCCCAAACAAACCCGTGCTAGCTCGTCTCTTCTTGTCGAGCAAGTGAAACCGTGAAGGTGCGTTTCCACCGAAGGAGCAAGCAAGAGCAAATATCTGCTTGGTATTTTATTAATTTGCTCGCGAAGTAGCTTCATCATTTATCAATTAATGAAACGAGCGCGCAAACGTGTGCTCAGATCCGGTGCGTAAGCACAGGTCTTATGCGGTATTCGTCAATAATTGCAGCATTTCTTCATTACTCCACTCCATAACAACAGAAATTAATTAACATAAACTTTTCAAAATTAAGTATTTAAGCGCGCGCGTTAGTGTGCTGCAAACTCGTTTCAAACAAAATACCTACGAGAAAAACTTCTCTTTGAACTACCGACACCGTCCCGATCACATTCGTGCACGAGCGAGCACGTGTTTGCAAGCTCGTAAGTCGGGTGCGACCAATCCAGCAAATATAAAGAATGCGTGCTTGCTCTTGCACGCTCTTGCTTGCCCCTTCGGTGGAAACGCACCTTAATACTGAATCTTTTCTACAATGAGAGAAGATTTTTACTAACGTTAAAAAAATTTTAACTACGGCGCCAATAAAATACTAACTTAGGGGACAATAAAAAAAAATAATTGTGACACAAAAATTGATTTTGCTGGGTACATAATTGCTGTAGTATTAAAGTTATAGCTTTATAAATGTTATAAACTTTGGAGCGGCTGTATGTACTTCTCATGATTAGAAAAAATTATTTTTATATTTAAGTGCAAACATTTTATTGGAATTTTAATCACAGTGCAAATATTTTATTTCTAATTTAATAGCTCTGCTATTAAAATTGCAATAAAATGTTTGTTCGGGTTTGTTCACTCTCCCTTAAATATAAAAAGTATTTTCTCTAATTATAAATATTATCAAGCAATTACAGCAAAGATAATTATTATGCTTGCAAAGCCACTGACTACCGAATGAAATTGAAAAGATACTTTGCTGGAACAAAGATATTTTCTAAATCGCCAGGTAGTGTTCGGCAACTTTTTAAGTGTTTTATTCAAAATCTTTTCTAGAATATATACAAAATTCAGAACAATATACATTTTCCCTGTTACGGGTTATTTATATCTTTACATTTATGGATTTAAAAAAACTATTACAAACTAAGCAATATAAATAAAAATTATATGAACGAAGTTTAAATTAAGTGATAAATACATGCTGATGAAAGATTGGCATCTTGTAAAACGTAATTATTTAAACCATGATAAAAATAATTACGTACCTTCAAACATAAAATGAAATTATTGAATAATTTCCTATTTTTATTGCATTATTAAAATAATCATAGCACGCCCATGACACGGCCATGTTTTAAAAGATATTGCTTTCCCTTACCGATTGCTTCGGAGACATAGACTCGCTTGTCGACCTGTATGTATACAGTCAAAATTTGGTCATGCCTAAATATCTTAGGAAGTATATGATTTGGCTTAAATTTTGAGATGAAGATACAGTTAAGTAAATATATAAGTATAAAATAAGTGATAGACGCAAATAGTATTATTTTGGACCATCATTGTCTTTATTTATTTAACAACGTTTCATTGGTAAACATCTTCAGTCGTCTTTAGGTGAAATATATCAGTATTCCCCTGAAGACTACTGGAGATGTTTACCAGTTGAAACGTTGTGATATTAAATAAATAAAGACAATGGAAGTCCAAAATACGTTTATTACTTATTTTATATATTTCTTAAATTTATTTAGCTGTATCACAAAATGTAAACCAAATCATTACTTCTATTGCTAAGATATTTAGGTTTGACCCAATTTTTAATGAACCTATAGTATTCTTTTCACGTGTTTTCTTCATATCCGGGAGATTTCCCACATGTTCCCGGACACCCTGTATATTCATATCTTTAGAATGTTCTACGAATATGCTTGTCAATATGCTTATGCAAGAAAGTATATGCGTAGTATATGTTCGCTATATATTTTTGCTATGTGGCTAACAGAGGTAGAGGGGTTTGTTATTTGCCATACGGTAAGATACTTTGCAGAATCTGGTACCGTAATAACAACATATGATTAAATATTTTTTTAGAAACCTTTCATTCGGACACATCACACCACTTACAGCAATAAGTTTCTGTGAAACTCTGACGTTGATGTCATATTTGGCTTCTTCTAGTTCCCTGACCACGGGACAACCGTAGATGCAGGGGTTGTTAATTACAGTTTCTTGTTTAAAATTCGCTCCATATTGAATTATATCAGTATCTACTACCACGCTATCAACTATTGGATCTACAACAAAAATATTCAAGTTAGTAAGTTTAAGTAAATATTATATATATATATATCAAACATCCCGATTTTTCAGGGTGCCACTGTTGAAAAAGTCGATTTTCAATTATTAATATATCAATGACGATTACATTTAGTCATATGGTGCTCAATACGAAAAAGAATCGCAAGGAATCTTTAAATATATAAAAATAGATATACAGATTCAATAATCAAAAGAGCAAGTCTGCTTGCTTTTTAGGCGGTATTAACATAAATAATGTGTGTGGAAAAATCATTTGATAACCTCCCGAAGAACCTTATACTATAAGGGCGTAGAGAAACTCTCCGTGAGAAGCAAGTAGGCTTGTTCTTTTGATTGATTCCCCGCCGTTGCGCACGAGTGTCGAAACTTATTTTTTCTAATAAGAACAAAATATAATATACAACTCGAATTGCTCTTGCCCAGTCTCGCTGTCGCTCTGGCGTAAACAACGTCCTCGTCCTTATAACTACATTGTTACCCTTGTAGTGTAAATAAGCCATGCCAAACAACCAAATCAAACCTCCTTAGTAATAGACTAACGTCTATAACCGCAGCCATATTTGACGGGTGTTCGCGATCCTCGGTAATCTTCGGTTTATTACGTAAAGCGTAATCCAGGCCAAACTGCTACCGTACTATAGTAGTAACAAACCAGCACAATAATAGAAAACTTCTTTTGATAAGTTTTAAGCAAAATGATGCTTTAAAAATCTCGTAAAATTGCTGACCATTTTTTTTTTGATTTAATTATCATTTAACCTAATGCTTTTAAGCTATAACGTGAACGTCAGTGCGTAGATGGGTAATTGAGAACCCGCGTTCGATATTTATGCAGAGAAAATTGAAATATGTAAATCTGAAAAAAATATTTCTTCATTTTTTCCTAACATTAAGAAAATTCATATATAGTATTTAACTTGCTCTTAAATGGGAAATAATTATTGTTGCTATATTGATATTTGATTACTCCTGTGAAAAGTGCTAATAGAAATTAAATAAAATGTGGTGAGGATCAATTTCGTTCAATAACTGTATTATTGATAACAAAATAAGTTCCATTTTACGTGTTACAAAATTTATTAAATTGTTCAGTTCAGAGTTCAGACCTATAAAATATCATTCTACAATAATAATATTAATATGCGTTATATACAGGGTCGCTTTTATGTATGGAAACGGTCGATTATTTGCTAAAGTAAGATAGCTAGCGAAGAATGTTAAATATAAAACTTTTAGGGTTTTTAGAAATCTATTATACTACACATAAACTAAGTATACAGGATCAGTCAAAAGCCATGGAAGAACAAAGTTACTTTATTTTAAATGGACCCCCTGTATATTATTCAATATTTCAATTATTTACAAGATTCTAAAAAAAAAATGTTAAGCACACCACATACCCAATCTTAACCGTTTTCGAGATATCGAGTTTCGAATTTCGTTTTCAAATAAATCTAATAACAATAATAAAAAAGACAAACTAAGTTTTAGTAAACAACAATTTAAAATCCTATTTTATAAGGTGCTCAAAGTGTCCACCGTTTACCTCCTGGCAGTAATAAATATTTTGTGGCTTATTTTTGTACACTAAATTTTTGATATGGCCCACAGGAAAAAGTCAAGAGGGGTCATATCAGGAGACCTAGCAGGCCATTCAATTGCACCTCTGCGCCCAATCCATTTACCAGGAAAAGTTTCCTCTAGATATTCCCTCACCATCCTCAATGTGGTAGAGCCCCATCTTGTTGAAACCATATTTGTTCAGCCGGTAAGTTGGGATTATTATGGTTCGGGAATAATCGTCTGAGCTGTGGAACAATATTCTCTTGTAAAAGTAATAAATATCGTTCAGAGTTCAAATTTCCATGTATAAAATAGGGTCCGTTTCCACCAATAATGCCACACCAAACATTGTTTTTTTGTGGTCGCTGGGTATGAACTTGTTCCATCCAATGTGGATTTTGGTCTGACCAATATTTACAGTTGTGTCGATTTACGTGCCCGTTTAAACAAAACGTTGATTCATCAGAAAATAAAATGTGGTTGACAAAGTTCACATTTTGATTCAATTTATCCATAATGATTTCGCAAAACTGAATTCTGCGATCAAAATCGTCTTCACTCAATTCTTGTAACAAACGAATTTTATATGGTTTGAATTTTTCTCTTTTGGTAATTTTTTGAATGGAATATCGACTCATATTATGATTTAAAGCCCGCTGTTGCGTCGAATTTATTGGATTTTCTACCACATCTAACATGAGATTTAGAGAATTTTCTTCGTTAGTAACGCTTACCGGTCTTCCACTTTTTCGTCGATCTTTCAGACCTCCAGTTTCATGAAAACGCTGCAATGTTTTGGAAACAGTTGATTTAGTTATAGGTTCCCGATATGGATGCAATTCATAAAAAATATTCACTTCTTGGGTAAAACTCCGTGTCCTGTCGCCGTACCCTATCATCATTAAAATTTAAATGCGCTCGATATCACTTAAACGTGCCATATTTACGCGGAAATTGTTCACAAATTGTAAATGTAAGCATTTTTGGCATATCTGTTGCCAAGATGACAAAACAACATTGTTATGAAGATAAATATTTTCTAAGGTACCTTGATGGCGTAGAATGAAATGAATTTAATAATTTATTTGAAAACGAAATTCGAAACTCGATAATATGTGGTGTGTTTAAAATTTTTTATTAGAATCTTGTAAATAATTGAAATATTGAATAATATACAGGGGGTTCCATTTAAAATAAAGTAACTTTGTTCTTCCATGGCTTTTTGACTGATCCTGTATACTTAGTTTATGTGTAGTATAATAGATTTCTAAAAACCCAAAAGGTTTTGTATTTCACATTCTTCGCTAGCTATCTTACTTTAGCAAATAATCGACCGTTTCCATACATAAAAGCGACCCGGTATAATTAACTGTCAAGAACCAAATAAAATCCTATAAAATGCCATACTACAATATTTCTGTTTTATAATATTAAGACGTAATTTTCAACAAGATCCGATATTCACACATACATTTCAAATTTGGCAGTACACTGGAGGATATTTACCAAAATTTCCCACTGTGAAGAGCCTACTGAGATGGATCTCAGGTTTGTTCTGGTTTGTTTAAAATTAAATATGTTTATGGTGGGCGGATTGTTAACGCGCTTTTAAAACTCTAAAAAACAATCTGAATCTTGTAAACACCAAAATACAAGAGAAAAGCAGGCAACAATGTCCGTTAACTCAATTAACGGTTATGTTATGTATTTGCGTGAACAATGCGTGCGACCGAGTAATTCCGACAAATCCAGGATCGCGAACACCCCTACTAAATTTGGCTTTGGCTAGACGTTAGTAAATAATAGACGCATTAAATGCCTTTAAAGAATCGGTAACAGTGTGGGCAGTACAATGATGACAAAAGAGATAGGCGTTTACATGAAAATTGTATTAAATAAAATCTATGAGAAAACTGATTTCCTGTAATTTAAAACTTTTGTCATAATAGGTCACCTATGGAATGATTAAAATTAAAACTTACAGATATAGTCCATGGTAATAAAAATATTATAAGTTTCTCCTCTGCGAAGCATACAGGGCGGGATGGTACACCCGGTAATCTGTACCGAGCTCACTGGGTCCCCACCTAAAAATAATTTATTAATGCATAAGATTTGTGGATTAATGGACATTAATCAGTACAACAATATTTAATTCACAAATAACGGATGCCATTTAACTGTTGGCTACTATGCGGTAACTATGGAAATGAAATAATATTGAATTGTCAAACTTGTCGTATTACAAGTTAACTTTTGGCGCCTGTAAGGAAATAACATTTCCTTACAGGCGTTGCCTCGCACGCACTACAGTTTCCTTATTTCTAAGACTTCTACTTCCTTTTTTCTAATACTATAAACCTTTTTTTTAGTTTTTAATTTATTAATCTTAAACTACGTAACCAACTGAAATGAAACAGGCAATTATAAAGGACACTAAATACGAAGCTAATTATATAATAAAATACTGGGTGCCCCATTTAAAAATAGACAGCATTATGTTACCATACATTTTTTGGCCCTGTATATTTAAAAATAATTTCCTGAAATTCACCCTATAATATAGTATAAATCGGCATATGAATGAAATTCCTAAGTTAATTCGTATAGGAGCTATGGAAAGCCTGGCACAATATTGCAGGACACTAGGCAGCGAAAAAGAACCTAGTTTCGGACGAAGATATCTCTCGACAGGGAGTTTTTTACGCTGGGCGCCCTTGGACACTTTTTATCTGCTCACCCAATCCTATCAGTGAGGAAAGTTTGGGCCAATTTGACCGGGAGCCATTTTCCATAAGGATTGTGCGGGATCCTTTGAGAATATTCGCAGTATTTTTAATATAGTATATATTATATCAAGTTATTTTTTGTGTTGTGTCTGATAGGGTGGAAATAACTAATCTGTACATTTACTATGGATGAAAATCAGTTGGTTTTATTAGTTGATAATCTGCTGGAATGTTCGTGTCTGTTATGGTAGGTTTTCTATAGATTTCAAAATCTTTTGAACATCTTGTATACCTAAACTTGCTAATAATAGTGTTTCTTTGAAGGTTAGAGACAATGCTGTATCATGAGTGATAGACGTGTTTTGGAATTCCATTGTCTTTATTTCGTTTAAATCACAACGTTTCAACTGGTAAGTATCTACAGTCGTCTTCAGGTGAATACTGAGCAAGTTACTAAACTACGAGAGTATTTATACTAATAGGGGGGGGAGTGAGAAAGTTAGTCGAGTATGACCGAGGTGGGTGCAGTCATGCGTTAATTCTAGAGGACGTACCTATACTAAGATTACATTTGCTTAACAGGGGTTTCCAAATGTTCCTTATATCTAAAGAGGGTTTGCTAAAACAACCAGGATTCTGAGTGACAACAGCTGCTTCTTTGAATTTCCTCTTCCGCCAATGTTCTTCCTTAAGTAATATACTTGATTGTCCCCATTGTAAGTGGTGGCCGTGGGTCCAAGCGTGATCTGCTGCTCCGGATCTGTTTGTTTCTCCCTTTCGTGTGTGGCTCTGATGTTCCTTGATCCTTGTTTCCAATGGCCGTAGGGTTTCACCAACATAGGATTGTCCGCACTCGCAGGGTATTCTATATACACAATTCTTTGTGTCTTTGTGGTTGGTTGGTTTTGTCTTTGTCAGGTGGCTTCTTAAAGAGTCTTTGGAGCTGAATACTGTTCGAATATTGTATTGTTGTCCTATTCGTCGAATCTTTTCAGAAACCCCCTTGACATAGGGTATGTTTATGGTCGGTCCAACTTCGGTGTCATCCGTCGTTCTTTGTTTGTGATTTTGACGCTTTTTGATGGCTTGGTCTACCAGTCGTTGGGGATAACCATTCATTCCTAGGTCCTTGGTGATGTTGTTAAGTTCTTGTGTGATAGCCTCTTGTGAGTTGCAAAGCGTGAATGCTCTGTCAACCAATGTTTTAGCTATCCCATGTTTGGTATTATTCGAATGGTTCGAGGCATAATTTAGGTATTGTCCTGTGTGAGTTTGTTTCCTGTATACCGATGTGATGATGGTATTCCTGTTTCTCTGGACCACAACGTCTAGAAAAGGTAGTCTGTCATTATTTTCTTTCTCCATAGTAAATTTAATTGTAGGGGCCAGGTTGTTCATATGTTGTAAAAAAGTTTGAAGTTCGTCATCGCTTCTGTTCCAAATAATGAAGGTGTCGTCTACGTAGCGGAGCCATAGTTTAGGTTTTATTATAGCTTTTTTAATGGCTTGGTCTTCAAACCATTCCATGTAAATGTTGGCTATTACTGGGGAGAGGGATGAGCCCATTGGCAGTCCGTCCATTTGTCTGTAGAATCTATCCTTTTCCTGAAAGTAGGAATTATTCAGGCAGCATTCCAGTAGGTCCATTATGGCTTTGATTGGTAGCGGGGTTCGTTCTTCGAGTGTCAGGTCATCCTCAAGTTTTTGTTGTATAATCTGAAGAGTTTCCTTTACTGGGACGTTGGTGTAGAGACTCTCCACATCGAAGCTAACCAATCGATCTTCAGGTTGTATTTCATATCCACTTATTATCTCTACGAAATGCTGTGAATTTTTGACGTAAGATGAGCTATGTCCTTGTAGAGGTTGTAGTATCGGGAGCAGAAATTTGGACAGTTCGTGTGTTGGGGAAGCCATCAAAAAGCGTCAAAATCACAAACAAAGAACGAGGGATGACACCGAAGTTGGACCGACCATAAACATACCCTATGTCAAGGGGGTTTCTGAAAAGATTCGACGAATAGGACAACAATACAATATTCGAACAGTATTCAGCTCCAAAGACTCTTTAAGAAGCCACCTGACAAAGACAAAACCAACCAACCACAAAGACACAAAGAATTGTGTATATAGAATACCCTGCGAGTGCGGACAATCCTATGTTGGTGAAACCCTACGGCCATTGGAAACAAGGATCAAGGAACATCAGAGCCACACACGAAAGGGAGAAACAAACAGATCCGGAGCAGCAGATCACGCTTGGGCCCACGGCCACCACTTACAATGGGGACAATCGAGTATATTACTTAAGGAAGAACATTGGCGAAAGAGGAAATTCAAAGAAGCAGCTGTTATCACTCAGAATCCTGGTTGTTTTAGCAAACCCTCTTTAGATATAAGGAACATTTGGAAACCCCTGTTAAGCAAATGTAATCTTAGTTTAGGTACGTCCTCTAGTATTAACGCATGACTGCACCCACCTCGGTCATACTCGACTAACTTTCTCACCCCCCCTTATTAGTATAAATACTCTCGTAGTTTAGTAACTTGCTCAGTATTCACCTGAAGACGACTGGAGATACTTACCAGTTGAAACGTTGTGATTTAAACGAAATAAAGACAATGGAAGTCCAAAACACGTCTATCACTCTTGCTAATAATAGTTATAACGTTTCAATTAGTAAAAGCCGTATTAGAGTCGGCAAATCTTCTCTTGCGCCTGCAAGGGCAATCATAATTGCACGTATTCATGCTCAGTAAACCGTTCTCGATCAGCTGGCGCATGCCAACAGTCAGAACAGCAGTTGGTACTGTCGAAATCCCTAAAATGCCCCCAGAATTAGAGATGGCAAACCTGTTTGTTTTGATTACCAGTTAAAGCATTTACTGCTACTTACACACACAATAAACAGTTAAAAATAACAGGATAATCCATCTCTCTACCCAGACTTGCAGCGGGAATGGCAATTAAAATGGCGCACGACCCATTTCTGGCAATGCAATACTAATTACGCCAGCTAATCGAGAACGGTATACTGCGCATGAATAAGTGCAATTATAATTGCCATTGCGGGTGCAAGAGAAAAAATTGCCGCCTCTAATACGGCAGTAATATTAGAAATAATAATAACCAATATTAAGATGAAGATAAAATAGATTTTATTTTATATCGAATAGCTTAGGAATCAAAATTTCTGGGAAAAAAATTATTTTACTTTCAGATTTTTTTTGCTAAGCGCTTTTCATGTTGATGCTTGAAAAAGTTCAATAAAAAAAAATTTACTTTTTCGAATCCAAATTTTTATAGTTCCTGCTTATCCTTATCAGTTGTATAGTAATTTAGTGTAACTTATTGAACGTGTAATTATATTTTGTGGTATTGTAAGTTAAAACAAATCAGTTACTATTTAATTTTATAATTAAAATTGGTTTCATACTTTCTGTACTATTTATATAAAAAGGAAAATAACAACAGCAAAAGATAGGCGCCAAATGAATTATTTACGTACATAAAAGCACTTAAAAAAGATTTCAAGATAATTGTTTATTTTTAGTTCACCAAAACACTTAATAAATCAACATGCAGTTAAAATCATTCTTACTCGGCGGATCTAAACGTCATCGCTTGATTTATTCTTAATTATTGATATTGGAAATGTCAAAGTAACAAGTTTGACTATTATTAATTCAAATGACAGGTAATTTTGTAAGTTTATAAAGTTGAAAGCCTCGGAAAGCTATAAATATACCCTTCTATCGGTTCCACAACAATTTTAACATGTTATAAACTAGTTGCAGTCATATTTTGACATATTATTATAAAAATAATTGTTGGTGTGCCAGTTGCACTTCACAAGGTAGAATAGTAAAACAACAACTTTGTATTTACGTACAAGATTGGAAAAAAAATTTCAACTCTGAAATTTAAAAACAAAGTGAAAAAATTTTCAAATCTTGCACTTAAATACAAAGTTGTGGCTTTACTATTCTATATTATTATATTACTTTTATACCTAAACTTATACCGGGTCCTGCATTAGTGCGTCGGGCATCCATAGCCTCCTTATTTACAACAGTAGAAAAAAAAGTTTAATACAAAAGTTGTAGGATGTGGGTGACGTCATAAAATATATTTTTTTAAATGACACCCTGTATTTTTTGGCACAATTAAGTTCCTTTCGGCGTTCTCTCTTATGTGCAAAATTATTTTTTTATTTGCTTCGATATTTTAGGAGCAATAAATAACAAAAGATAAAAAGATCGTTTTTCACGCTTGGAAAAATTAGAATAAAAATCTTGTTAAATCTGTTTTGTTCCAGCTAAATAGTGTGAACAGTAATGCTAGAGGTCTAATAATACTCTGACAATAAACAGGTTTTTCTTATTTTATACAGGGTGTTCAAAATTTGGTTACAAAAATGGCAACTTTCAAATCAGTTCTTCTTAGTATTATTTCATTATTTAATGCAGAATTTAATTACAAGCATATTTTGTTATAACGAATGTATTAAAATTCTCAATGGTTTTAGAGATATTTACCAAAAACCATAAATATCCTCATTAACCTAAAAAGGTATTGGGAAAATATCATAGACAGCCATGGAAAAACAATATGTAGGTGTTTATTTATCACTTTACAGACTTTAACAGGAACTATTGGTAATTCATTTTAACAAATGTTCAAAATGTCTTCCATTTTGCTGCAAACATTTGTTTATTCTTACTTGTAAGCTTCTATCCACATCGCCCAGCATCGCTGGTGTAATTGTCCCAAATGCGTTAATTATTCTCTGCTGCTTGTTATCCTGGGTAGTTGGCCGTTCCTTATAAACTAGATCTTTTACATACCCCCACAGAAAACAATCTAATTTGGTTAAGTCGGGCGACGTCGGAGGCCATCGAACTGGCCCTCCTCTTCCAATCCAGCGATTTCCGTGCGTATTATCTGCTCTGCTCCTCTTGCGCATAATGGGCTGGAGCTCCTTTTTGTTCGAACCACATTTGTGCCAGCATATTTGGTGGTAAGTTAGCAAGTAATGCAGGTAAATCGTTTCTTAAGAATTCAAGATAAATTTGACCAGTAAGGTGGCCGTCAAAAAATGAGGACCGATCACATTACCACCAATCACTCCTCCCCAAACATTTATCGACCAACGATGTTGGTAGTCCATTTCAAGAAAGATGCGTGGATTTTCGGCGGCATAATAATGAAAATTGTGTTTGTTTACGCATCCGTTGTTGTGAAATGTCGCCTCATCAGTAAATAACACCGACATAAAAAAAACGTGGATTTTCTTGAAGACGTGTTCGAGCCCACTCGCAAAATTGTACCCTGCACTGAAAGTCATTTTTACTCATAGCCTGGTGTAGCTGAATATGATATGCATGATAACGATGCATTTTTAAAATTCGCTGAACACTAATTTCAACCTCTTCTCCCACGCGTGCCTGACTTATGTTTGGATTTTCAGTAACCCTTAACAAAACAGCTAGTTGATTTTCCTCATTTGTAGCCGGTTTTGTTCCTTCCTTTTTATAGTCCACACTCTCTGTCTCGATAAAACGCTCGAGCGAGCAATCTAGTAAAGCTTAGGGGATCTGGATGACGTCTTTCCGGAAACTTAGTCGCGTAAACTCTACTGGCCAGTAAACAATTTTTGTCACAATTCCACAACACAAATACCATATCAATTAACTCTTCCCTTGAAAACTTCATTTTTAAAAAACTAATACTCCAGAAAAGAACTAAATGAGATAAAAAAATTATTATAAGGAACTAGAAATGTCAAAATCATTTGTTGTTGAAAACTACCAATTGTTTTTCCATAGCTCGCTGGGATAATATTTCAATTCTGGGGCATTCATTGGCTGTCTATCATAATTTCTCAATACACTGCACTAGTTTAATGAGGATATTTATGGTTTTTGGTAAATATCTCTAAAACCATTGAGAATTTTAATATATTCGTTATAACAAAATATGCTTGTACTTAAATTCTGCATTAAATAATGAAATAAAATACAGGGTGTGCCATTTAAAAATACTAAGAAAAACTGACTTGAAAGTTGCCATTTTTGTAACCAAATTTTGAACACCCTGTATAAAATAAGAAAAACCTGTTTATTGTCAGAGTATTATTAGACCTCTAGCATTACTGTTCACATTATTTAGCTGGAACAAAGCAGATCTAACAAGATTTTTATTCTATTTTTTCCAAGCGTGCAAAACGTACATATCTTTTTTTATTTATTGCTCCTAAAATATTGAAGCAAATAAAAAAATATTTTTGCACATAAGAGAGAACACCAAAAGGAACCTAAATGTGCCAAAAAATACAGGGTGTGTCATTTAAAAAAAATATATATTATGACGTCACACTTTTTTGGACCACCCTGTATATTTACAAATATTTTTAAATATGCATCAACCCGCATCCTACAACTTTTGTATTAAACTTTTTTTTCTACTGGTATAATTAAGGACGCTATGGATGCCCGACGCACTAATGCAGGACCCGGTATATTAAAATTAAAAGAAGAAGAAATTACTTAAATTTGGTGCATAAAGACAATTATTATCTCAATATCGGATCACCTATTTACAATTTTACCGAAAGTTACCCTCAAACATTAAGCTAGAGGTGTTGTTTTCGATTGATTACATCGAAAACAATACCCCTAGCTATCGAACACAAAACCATAGTAACCTTCTTACAGCGCCATTATTGGAATAATATGTCAGTCTGACATTCTCATTGTTCCGAGTTTAGTTTGAAAAATGTCACGTTTTAGAAAGGAATCGAAGTAAGTCAAGAAAAGATCGCTCAGTGTCCCAAAAAACACTAAAAATAGCAAGCAATATGTCTGGCTTCAATCTCATGATGCTTTGTGAAGAGATAAAGTACGTTTTTAGCAAGGAGACCCAGATTAAAAAGCATGCGGACATACTTCAAGACTGGGCTTACAACATGAAAAAACAAAACGGTGAGGAATACAAAGATTTTACAATAAAAACAATATGGAATTTAACAGCGAAGATGCTTCAGCAAATATATTATAACGAGTACCAAATTAGGTTTGATCCATTTACGAAAATTGAGTTTAAAATGGTTCGTGAGGCGAAGAGCGCAAAACGCAAGCAAGTGCAGTATCTGCCAGAAAAGAGAAAAGTAAGTTTAGCTTTTCTAAAATATGATGAATTTAAAAGAATTGTTGGTAGTTGCGATGAAAGTACTTCCGATAGCATAGAAAAAAGCTATTTTCCATACTATCCTATGAGCTGGCTTGGAGAGTAGATGAAGGAGCTCGCTGTCAATTAAGATATTTTAAAAGGGAAACTAACAGTAGTGGGGACAACACAGGGCGTATAGAGTAGAATCCAGATACTGATATTTGTCCCATACGGCTTTTTGATAAATTTTACACTCCAGTTGGCAAAAATACCATAGGTTAGGCCAAGAAAATTGGTGTAGATACAAAAAATAACCAACCATTCTTTACGCGCAACAGCTGTTTCAAAACTAGTCAAGCAGGGAGTTGGCGAGCAGCAGCTTATAAAATTCACGGGATATCCGAACACAAAATCAATTTCGTCATATCTACAAATGGATCAGGAACACCATAAGCTTGTTATTCAACAAATGAGAACGAATGAAATATATGCCCCACCTAGTTGCTCGAAAATGTCGAAACCAACCTCAAGAGATTATTCAAATTGCGAGTGAGATTCTAATACTAATTATTACAACTGCGTTATTAATAATTATTAAAGTAAAATATATAACACATTATTGCATTTAACTTTTGTAAATTCGAGTAATTTTCTCCATAAATTACAGAGCCACCAATATCAAAATTAGTTTCTTCAAATTCCATCTGATTTCTTTACTTACAATATGCATAGTTGGATAGAGCATGATATAGGTCCTATAGATTTTTTTTTTCGTTTGTTTATCTCTGTTACTTCATGAAGTGCACACTTTATAATAATGGCGCCTATATTTTTTAGTTAAAAAATAACCATACCGAAAAATGAACGAGTTACCTACGACGCTTTAATCGTCGACATAAATTACATTTAAAAAAAAATACCCAAAGTTGGAAGTAAATAAAGAATCAGTATCTGGTGGTTCCATCCCTGCCCCGAATGACCTCAACATCTTTGATTCCTTCTTAAAATTAAGGTTCTTTTTATTCGAATATAAGCCATTCCATAATTCGATGAGCCGTTTCCCCATTCTTGTAAGTTGTGAGACTGTCGTTCTTGATTTTGTAACAGTCTACCAGTAAAATCCCAAATATGTTCACTGGCATTTAGGTGGAGGCTTTTAACTAAAATATCCAGGCACACAATAAGAGTTGTTTATTTCATGAGGTAACAGAGATAAACAAAAGAATCACAGAAGAAAATGTGAAGGAAATACTTCAATTTGACTGTATCTGCAATAAGATGCAATGCCTAGTATACTCCACAAAGTGTTTGAATTTTCGTAAAAAACACGACAGAATTATAACGCCCGGGATAATATTGTGTAATAAGTGACTTTTTTCAACAAAACCATAAAGACATTAAGAACAGAAACCTAAGATTAGAAAAAAATCAAGTAAAAAGACCAACAAATTTCGAAAAGGGGGATCTCGTTAATGGTAATAGATACAACTTCGCTTAAATGGGGAAAAAGTATCGCAATCAAAGCACAAACAATATGTCGCACAAAAAGTTTTGATAAGATCTTTAAGTTTAGAGCTTTTTTTGATGTTAATATTAAAGTTAGAGCAAAACTTACATATTATCACAGCAACTTTTAGTGAACTCAAAGATTACATAACAAATTATTTTTATTTGACGTTTCGTTTTCACGCAATCATCATCAACTTAATTTTTTGTAATTAAAAGATAATGTGGTGTACATCATTGAATTTAAAATAAAAATGGTCTTAAAATTTGACATTATAAAATAAGGGCCTTATTAGAAAAAATTAAGTTGATGATGATTGCTTGAAAAATAAACGTCGTATAAAAATATTTGTTGTGAGACAAAAAATTGATGAGTTGTTTTTTCAGTTCTGCTCCAACTTTAATATTAACATCGGAAAAAAAATTAAATGAAAAATCCCAAATTTCACTTTTTTTTAAATAACTCAAAGCTTAAAAATCTTACCAAACCTTTTGTGTGGCATTTTGTTAAGTTGTAGTTATTACCATTAACGAGATCCCCACCCAGAGAGTGAAATTCTAAACAAAATTTATCCTTTACTACAAATGGCTAAAATTAATAATAGTAAAAATATTTTAAGTTAATGATAGGGAAGAACTGATTTTAATCAGTGCTGTCGAAATGTATTTAAAGGAAACGGTATCATGACAGTGTATACCTTATATATACAGGGTGTTACAAATTCGGCCTTAACCATTCTGATTTCGGAAACGGTAAGAGATACGAAGTCGGTTGCATTGGGGCAAAGTTGCGTAATTATCAAAATAATAATAATACAGGGGTTTCAAAATACTTGAAAAAATCTAAAATTTTGCGTTTCGGTTTTTATTTTTTCCTGGCATTGTTCGAAGAGATGTCCAAAAATAAATTTCAATTTCCCATTGTACTTTTTATTCTCCACAAGATCGCATCATCAGTTCTTTAGTGCGACGTTTCGTCATTGGGTCATCATCGTCAACTTAATTTTTTTAAATACTGGCCTTGGATCTTTTTGTTTAAACTATGAAATACGACCGAAATCTACGTTCAGTGGTATATAACACTTACTAGTTTTCCAACGTTTTATTCATAAATTGACCATCTTCATTAAAATATCCCTGGTACCATCCTGTAATGTACTTTTTTTTTAATTCGGTATAATTCAAACATGTAAAACTAAATACCTCCTTTAAAAGCCTTTAGAGAGTGCTGGCTTTAGAAGTCAAATTCAATTTGTATTAATAAAATAAAGTAGTACTTGTACTTACGCTAAGTAGAAATTTGATACAACTATTAGTTTAAAATAAAAAAAAACAGTAGTAGTACGTAATAACAATAACAAATTTAAAAATCCTCATTCTTCGAAACAAAAGTAAATTACAGGAACGTACTAGGGGTATTTTAATGAAGATGGTCAATTTGAGGAACAAAACAACAGAAACCCAGTAAGTGTTGTACATTACTGAACGTAGATTTCGATCCTGTTCCATAATTTAAACAAAAAAAATTCAGGCCCATATTTAAAAAAATTAAGTTGATGATGGTGACCTAAAGACGAAACGTCCTATGAAAGATGTGATGATTCCATCTTGTGGAGAATAAAAAGTAGCAATGAGAAAGTGAAATTGACTTTTTGGAGATCTCTTCGAATAAATTTAGGAACAAATAAAAACCTAAATGTTAAATTTCAGATTTTTCAAAATATTTTGAAAGCCCCTGTATTTATTTTTGATTTTCTTGTGGCATATTATTGGACTCATAATTACGTAACTTTGCCTCAATTTAACCGACTTCGTATCTCTTACCGTTTCCGAAATCCGAATGGTGAAGGCCGAATTTGTAACACCCTGTATAACACACATATTTCCGCGTTACTGATATTATTTCGGCGTAATCGATTTAATCTTTAATTTAATTTAAGTGTATTGAGTATTTTTGCTGAACTGTCCTATTTGGCAACGCACAACTATGTAATTTTTATTTAGAGAAATAAAAGACCGCAAATATTTAGTAATTTTCTTTAGGAAGTTCATTGGCTTACATACTATAAAATTGTGAAATTAAAAGAAAAATATACGTAGGAAGATACGTGAAATCGTCATAAACTTCTCTCTTAATGAAGCGTGGAAAGCTTTTTTTAAATACGTAGGAAGATACGTGAAATCGTCATAAACTTCTCTCTTAATGAAGCGTGGAAAGCTTTTTTTAAATAAGTACCAATACTAATATATTTTTCTTGTTACTTACCACATTCTTCAAAATCAATCCAAGAATATACAAGTGAAAAACATGTAGCTAATACAACACAAACCAACCAGCACTGTCGCATTTTGATACTGTGACTATACAATTATGAACGGAGTGGTCGTTGAGTGATTTAATATTCATGTGGAATTTAATCAAAATAAATTTATCTTCTATTAAAATAAGGGTTTGTTCGGATTGTAAGATTAGTTTCCGATAAAAAATATTTTTGTAGTTAAATAATTTATAATTATTATAGCGTAAGGGAATAAGTTTCTGATATTTCACACGGAGACTCTTTATTTACTTACCATTACGGAAGCATCAATATTTCCAGTAAAAACCATTTAGTGCTGCAGAAAGTGACCTTTCACATGTAAAGGATACAGCAAAAAGTGGCAAACTCCTACATTTTTTAATATGCGCAACACTAGGGAAAGCTATATTAAAGTCATATACATGGTGTCCGGAAAAATGTGGGAAATCTCCCGAATATGAAAAAAAAACAAGTGGAAAGGGTACTACAAGTTCAAATAAACTTTTTTGTATAGGCCTCCTCTTCGGAGATATGGACTTCCGGAGAGCTCCAATGGCATCAAGTTTTTTACACATAATTATTTAACCACCAGGTATATTTCAATTTTTTTTTAATATGATGTATACCAGGTAAGACCCTTCAAACTACTATCCAAGAAAGTGGCCCCCTTTTTTTAACACCCTGTATGATAAGAACTTTGAACATTTTTTACATACCTTAACTATTGGCTAAAAATTAAGTACTTTTCATTAATGTCGCTAATTCCTAACCGTTTTCGAGAAGTATTTAGCGTATCTCTGTAAGAGTTTGTTCCTATCAGATATTGAACCTCAAAATTCCGCTTTTAATTTAAATATACCTGGTGGTTCAATAATTATGTATAAAAACTTGATGCCATTGGAGCAATTTGGGAGCCCAGCTCTTCGAAGAGGAGGCCTATACGAAAAAAGTTTATATGAACTTGTTATATGAACTTGTAGTACTCTTTTCACTTGTTTTCTTCATATCCGGGAGATTTCCCACATTTTCCCGGACACCCTCTATAATGAGTATAATAACGCCATGGCTTGATCTACACGGCAAGCTGCTAATGAGGAACAGAAGAGTTTGGTGCTGTGTAAGATAGGTAAGGTAACTTACTCGTAGCACCGCGCAGCCTTAATACAACTACATAATCGCGATATGATGTCGTGTAATATAGCACCACAATCATGACGTCAATCGCACTTAGCATTCCCAGTTTATATTCACAGTGAATAAAAAATCGCAATCGCATATTCATTCGCAGCTAACTCATCTCTAGGTTAAACTCCATTCTCGCCACAATTGAAGATGATACAACCAGATATTTACAGATTATATACAGCGTGTAACAAATTCGTCCTTGACCATTGGGGTTTCGGACACGGTAAGAGATGCGAAATCGGTTAAATTGGGGCAAAGTTGCGTAATTATGGGCCAAATAATAATAATGCCGCACGACAAAATCAAAAATGAAACAGGGGCTTTCAAAATATTTGGAAAAATCAAAAATTTTGTGTTCCTGACTTTGTTCGGAGATGTCAAAAAAAAATTTACTTCCTAATTTCTACTTTTTAGTCTCCATAAGAAGGCATCATCAGATCTTTAATGCCATGTTTCGTCTTTGGGCCACCATCATCAACTAAATTTTTGTGTCTAAATTATTTCCAGCAAAACGGGAGCCGTTCGTCGGGATGATAAAAATACATTATATCTTATCGCCACTATCACATCTTTTACGCAAAAACGCATTATTTCTACGATTGCTCCGAACGGCTCCCGCAGAACGGGACCTGCAAAACGGGACAGTGTAACAGCGCACTGCCAGGCTCCAGCCTGTCGTATAACCTTGAAATAATGCAACCCACATTTAAGAAAGAAAGAACTTTAATTTTTTACCAAATAGCGCATTACTTTAAATAAAGGAATTTTTTCACATTTGTTGAAATGAGTTTAATTCATAATTCTCATTACATTGTTTGTCAAAACTAAATAATTATTTTTGTAGAAAATAAAAACTTCGATGCAATGTTGATTTAAACTGCAAATATCTCGGAAACAGATCGATTTAACAAAATATATGAAGTATACATTTTTTCTTTACAAGTGGCCTTCCTATTATAAACACAACATTACAATCACAACAAAGTTATTCGAAAAACATTTTGGGGGTAATATATCGGGCGTGTGACGCATAACTAACTTTCTAACTAATTTATGTTACTCGCCCCCAAAAAACCCCAATTACAAATTTTTATGTCTAAATCTCAAAAACAGCTCGAGCTATGAAGAGAAACGTAATTTAGAAATTAAACTTTAACACCCCTGTATCTCATTATCGTCCAACACCGAGACATATTTAGTTAAACCTATTATTTCATGTGTAGATGTGGTTACTCTACGAGGCATTCATTACAGACCACCCTGTATAATCGGTAACAGAAATAATTTTAAAAGTAAGGCGCTTTATTCCTATCAATACGGCCCTGTTACTATACACCATAAGCCACTGATGTAGTACATTAACCTAGAGAAGCGAGGAAGGAAACATTGTTGTAAGCTGTGTTAGCAGTTCAAGTTCAGTGACAGTGGCCTGCTATAATCGTCTGTAAACTGGTACTGTAATAATTATTTATTATACAAGTGCGTATAAATAAACAAATTTTTTAAATGTACTTAGTAACGGGAGTTTTTTAAACAATTGAGGTAATAATACGGGGTTGAAAAATAATTTCGGAAGTGCAAATAATACAAAACAAAATGAATGATTTATTTCAGGGCCGGAATATTCAAATGATAAATTGATTTGAGAACATTTTTAACATACTTTAACATACATTTTAAACAGTCTTTCTTTGGTTTAAATATTCTTTCTTTGGTTTAAACATTCTAAATGTAGCACGATAAATGAGTAAATTTGCTATATCTATCGGGATAAGTATGTCCTTTATTTTAAATTGAATCCTGGGGTCTGAACAGCAAAGCATATGTCACCTGATCCTTGAAGAAACCCACAAGAACTACAGGAGTTCATTGACTACATAAAACAATCGGCGCGGATAGACAAAATACCGTCAGAGGTTATCATTTAAAATAAAGAATACTGTGAAATACAACCTCAAACTACATGGATACTAAATTTGGTTTAAGTTCAAACCAGAATCCTACACTTGGACACTAATAAAATAGCTTCACACATTTAAAAATTACTATTCTTACAAAATATTCATTTTTTCAAACATTGATATTTACTATTTTGCGAAAACGGGAACCAATAACTCGCCGATTAAGAAAAGTTCGTTTTACATTTTAGCCGGTAATATTTATTACTTATAAAATGGCATTACTATACGTTACGTACTAATATAGCTAGCCAACGTCCTTTTCTTTTAATGTCCTATCCTTTTCGTTTAGCAATAATACTTATTTTGTTACGCTCCGTTAACTTAATATGTCATTAATTAAAAATTAAATGGGTCCTAATCAAGATGATATTTTCTAAAACAGCACAAGGTGGGTAATGGCTCAGTAAAAATGAAACCGATGAAAGCGTATGTCCCATAAAGGTACTTTTAAATGGGCAACATTTCTCTGCAATATACGCCTGACATATTAGTGAACTATAGCCCGGCAATCTGTGTATATTAATTGTTGCAGAAATATATCTGGCAATGTATAGCTCGGCAATATTTACGCAACAGCATATCATTTATCTGTATCTGTAGATAGGCTATTCTGTCGGGCAATTAATGGCTGATGAAATTCTTCCTGTAGCAGCGGCTTTTATTGTCCTAAATAAAAATAAGGAAACATATGGATGCGACCTCACTGCAATAAGCAAGATGCCGGCAGGCATCATATTAACAATACTAAACATGGGTGATGGTGCATTTTAGCACCCATGGTTCCTACAAAAATGTTATCCAACAATATACATATACAGGTATTTTCATGATATTTGTTCCTGGCAGTTGATCCAAAACGAAAAACTTTTTTTACTAGCCACAAAGTGGCTGTGTTTGCGACCAGCCTGGTTGGTCGCAAGCACAGCCACGCAACCGGTGGCCGCCACACGCTGCGGGCACTATGTCGTACACAGTTCTTATGGGCTGAGGGCGACATGGTGTTTTCGGTCGAGCTGCGCTGGGCCCATAAGAAGCCAAAGTAGCTGTATTGGCGACGAGCCTAAAGCATTATTACAACTATTTTTTATATGGAAAAAGAAAATCGGCTCCAAAAAGGTGTACCGGGGCGGGTTTTCACTTGTTTTCCCAGGACACTGTCAATTTATGTAACTTTCTTGTGTTCTCTTTTGCCGAATACAGAAGGAAAAGGTATAGCGGGAGAGTTTTGCACTTGTCAAAGTCGAACTTTTTCCAATTTCCAAAAAAGAACGATTTTTTTTGTTTTAAATTGTTCTATACAACCAGATCTTTACATTGCAATTTCAAAAATTGTCAATTTCTGTGAGTGCTAAAGTGGAGAAGCATCCTAAACATGTTTGGCTATATTGCCGGGCCCACTTCCAGCTACTTTATTGCAGCCACACATTTCATTACATGAGTGGATTTATATCTGTAAAGCACCTTTGTATCGATGTCAAAGTCACAAAAATTACCCATTTAAAGATCCACAATCTGACATATCTAGACAACTTTGGTTAATGTCTATCAACTATTGTTACTTTTAAAATACCAGTTTCGGACCATGTGAAAATTGGTTTTACGTTAGGTGCCGCATTGTGGGTTCAATATTTTTTATTTATTAGATATATTTTGGACTAAACGTAAGCCTTATCACTTTTTCACTTTCATTTTTATTAAAATTTCTCTTGTTTCAATATGTTTAAAAATTGTATATTTTTCTCGTGTGATTGGCCTTACAATCTTGTAATTAGCGAAGAAAAATGCTTTAAAAATAATAGAACTTTTCTTACGAATATTATTTAATGTTATACAAAAATCGAAAAATCAGGAAATAATCAAGTCACATTATTTCAGCAAATGCAGGCTTGTGTTTCCTCAAAATTTCAATTCTATTCTTCTTCTTTAGGTGCCTATTTGTTCCAGACGTTGGCTATCATATTGGCTAATCTAACTTTGTTTACAGCTGCTCGGAATAGTTCGATGGTTTTTAGGGAGAACAAAATTCTCAAATTTTTTAGCCATGAAATTCTTGTCCTTTCGGCTCCTCTCTTTCCTTTCACTTTCCCTTGCAATATGCACTGCAAGAGATTATATCTTTTTTCATTTCTCAAGATGTGACCTAGATATTATAGTTTTCTTGTCTTAATTGAACTCATGATTTCTTTTTCCTTTGATATTCTTCTAAGGATTTCAATGTTAGTTACGTGCTCTGTCCAAGATACCCTTAGCATCCTTCTGTAGAGCCACATCTCGAATGCTTCAATCAATCAAATGACTCCACTCCTTATAGTAACACGGAAAACACATAGCACCGTAACATTCTTAGTTTTGTGTTCAGGGTTAGGTCTCGGCTCTTAAAAACTGCTGACATTTTAATGAATACATTTCTGCTCTTTTCAATTCGGCATTTAACTTCTTGCGAGTGGTCCCATTGATCATTTATGGTGGTGCCGAGATATGTGTATTTTTCAACTCTTTCAATTGTTCCACCCTCCAACCTTAGTTGTCCAATGGGGGGAACGTTGTTCTTGCTAATGATCATATATTTAGTCTTATCCATGTTGATATCCAATCCATATTGGTGGCTACTTGTTATTAATCTATCCATTAGTTGTTTCAGGTCTTCCATATTATCGGTAAATATTACTGTATCATCAGCTTATCTGATGTTATTTAAACGCTGTCCATTTACCAGAATTCCTTCTCGTGCATTATCAAAGGCTTCTCTAAATATGTGTTCCGAGTAAATGTTAAATAGTAATGGCGACAATACACATCAATTCTATAGGAACAGTTTATAACAAAGATGAAAATAAATAATACTTGACCCTATAGAAAAATTAGTATAACGTGTGAATTATCGTGGCCACGGCAACAAGTAATAAATTTAAATAATAAATTACTTCAGAATCGAAAGGTTAATGCCCGATAAATATTTTATTTTTCCTTTAAAATTTTAGCGCGATACAACCATAGACGAATTATGTAAAATATTCGACGTAAATTTCCAGATCCAGTTTAAGGAATCGATCGACCAAAATCGACATCGGGTTTTCGACCTATAAAATAATTGCTATTTTACATCTATTTGGATTTAATAATTAATTTTATAGTTTCGATGCAGAAAATTAATATAAATTCAAAAAAGTAATTAAAGATGGCCACGGGCTATGCGTCTATTCATCGATGTAAAGAAAATTGATAAAATATACAGGGTGTTCCAGTTGAAAATATAGAGTAAATTTAATCTAAACTTCCCGAATTTTAGAAGTAAAATTAAAGCACCCTGTATAAAAAAGATTGTAAAATTTTATAAATAGTACAACCCAGATGTGTGTAGCAAAATAATTAATCTCTTGACAACAATGCAATAGATTGGGAAAGAAAATTGGCATTACATAAACAATAGGGAGGGGCACTAATTCCGAGTAAAAAAAATATCGCATTCCATTTAAAAAAAATAAAGTTTTAATGGTCCCGCTTTTAACGCATTGTATATTTCAAAATATTTTTAAAATATACATCTTCAACAGCCCACTAATATTTTAAAGTTTTCCTCTATTTATGATATTATAGGAGATATCGAAGAATTACACACTAAATGGGCACCATGTTCTGGAACTATACCGTAATGTAAAATATTCCTATAAACTTTTTTTTAACAGAGCTCACCCATAAATTTTGACAACATAATTTTAATATTATTACCTAAATAATATTAATGCTATTTATATTAAGACCTTCATTCCCGATGCAAATGGAATGCTCCGTGGAGAAAAATCTTCCCGGTCTCCTCTTTCTTGTGTTCTTGAACGAAATAGAAATGAGGACAAATATTTGTTCAAGAGAAATTATGAACAATTTGCAAAGTTCCTCGTCAGAACTGGTTAACGCACCTTTAAATCTTATAATGAAGCGGTCGTCTTGAAAAAAAAGCCACACATCCATGTCGCCCGGTTCTATTTCATTTAACTTTTATTAAAATTACCAGTTTATAGACGTTACCCTAGTATCCACTAGAGGGATTTACAATTTAGTACGGGTCTGGTAACAATAGAAATATAAACCGTTGGTAGACAGAGTGTCCTTTTTCGTGTTATCTACTCTTTCGAGTTATTTAAAGCATATATGTTATTATAGTATTTTTGGTAAATTTATTTTGTGAATTATTTTTTACACGGACCTGTAGTGGCCGAAACTAGATGTAGTGATATCATGTTGGTCAGTATGAACTCAGTGTGTGTGTATATAGTCTGGAAACAGCTTAATAACTGTTGGCCTGCTGATTTTTTTATTTGGTGCAGCTTATAGGGGAAGGAAAACTACTTTTTGAACGAAGAATGATAATACTAACTGTCAAATTGGCGCCATCTTGGTAAAGAAAATTAATTAGAGAGGGTTTGCGATACATAATTTTGAAGGTATCGTCGAGTACTTTACGATGCCAGAATATTATTTCTCTATTCGCAACGAAAACAAAATGACGGCGTTTTAAAAATTGAAAGTTATTATTCGTTGATTATCTTTTACTTCGTGTACTGCCTTAGAAAAATAAATACAAGTTGACATACTATAGTAGGAATCAGAGGACAATTCAAAATGGCGGATAGGCGCCATCTTGATGAAAAATTTAACAAGAAGTGAGGTTTTGCGATATATCATGTTAAAGGTCCTATCTATTATGATCCTAGAATATTGTATCCATACTCGTTCCCAAAACAAAATGGCGGCATTTAAAAAAATATTTTCTATATTTTTCTTCTGTTGTTTAATTTTTACAACTTTATAGAAAGTCAATTTCGCAGCTGGCTGATACTCATGCCAAGTTCTAAAATCTAAACTAAAATAGAAGAAGAAAAAAAATAGTAAATATTATTTTTTTAAATGCCGATGTTTGTACAAATAGACACATAATATTCCAGGATCGTAAAGTACTCTATAGGACCTTTAAAAAGATATATCGAAAGAACCACTTCCTATTAATTTTTTTATATCAAGATGTCACCAATCCGCCATTTTGAATTTGATCACCAAGAAATATGCAAAGAAGTGTAGCTCTCTGATTCCTACAACACTATGTCAAGTTGCTTTTATTTTTTGAACACGGTAAATAAAATAATAAAAGGGATAATAAAAAATAATAACTATGCAATTTTTAAAACGCCGCCATTTTGTTTTCGTTGCGATTACAGAAGTAATATTCTGGTACCGTAAAGTACCTTCAAAATGATGTATCGCAAACCCCTCTTCCTATTTAATTTTCTTTACCAAGATGGCGACCATCCGTCATTTTGACAGCTAGTACCGTTATTCATCCTTCAATATGTAGTTTACCTTCCCCTATAAGCCACACCAAAATTTTGTAAAAAAGAAACTAACGGATCAATAGTTATTAAGCCGTCTCCAGACTAGATACACACACTGTATATTTTTAATGTATAATTTAAGAAACATCTCGAACGTGCATTGAATTATTGAAAGGTCAGTAAAAACAAAATCAGAATATTTTTTGAGGATATTTAAGAATAAACCAAAGATAAATATTTTGGCTGATCATCGACTGTGTCTTGCATTCAAAATTTCTTAATTTAAGTCGTTTTTGTTTTCATTTCTCTGATAGATACAAACGCCTATTTCCAAACCTGCTGTTCTCCAATTGTACTTTTTCTACGAGCATTTTCCTATTTTAAAGTAACGTAAAGTGAAAATGCGTAATACTGTTTACAAAATTGTACGTCATTGTTAAAAATCAGAAAGGTACTAAGTAATCTTAATTGATTAAAGTTTAAGTATATTTAAATTAAAAGTGTTTGCTTTGCATCGAAAATAATACAAAGTTATCAACAGTATGGTTATGATACGAGAATAATAAACGTAAAAGATAAACTTCTATAATTAGGGTATTTTCGCATTTGTCCGCAAGCTTGGTTACGATATAGTTATTTTAGTATCAAGGGTGCGAAATACTACTTTGGCTCGAGAACACCAAAGAATTTCGCACACGAGTTGCAAACTACGACCTGAATTTCATTAAACTAAAACCATAAAACGATATTTTGTATTATAATACAGTCGCCGGCACAAAATTCTGCCACCCTGAAATTTTGGTCAAGTTTGATATTTTATAACGTTTTCATTTTTTTATCCGATTTTCATGATTCTATTATTAGTTTGTAGATATATTTATTGTGTTTTTCCTTAATTATTTTATAAAGAAACAGTTTTCGATTAGGCTATATTCTACAGGAGTAAATCAAATTGTTGTTTTTATCTTAATATCAAAACACCTTGTAGGAAAATTGAGGTGGGTAATTTTATTTACATACTGTTTCTTGTAATCTTTGATGTCCCTATTCTAAACCTTTCGTTTTTGATTCATTCGAAACGCTGAAACACTATTAGTAAACTTGTATTAGCTACTTTAGCCAATTTCATGTTACACCATTTTACCAACATTTTGAATATCTCCAACATACATTAAGGTACCTATAAATAAAACTAATATTTTGGTTTAAAATTTATTAAAAGTGACAGTTTATAAATCAATATTTTTCCCTACGCCTTGCTGATTCCGGTTTTGCTAACAATAAAATAGATAGGAAAAGTATTACTGGATTCCTAATTAAAATTAATAATAATTTTATAGAATGGAAATCACGTAAACAAAATGTTCTAGCTCTATCCAGTGCTGAATCTGAATATTTATCTTTATCATCATGTGTAAGTGAATGTCTTTTTCTAGGGCAAATGTTGTCAGAAATTTTAAGCAGTAATTTATTTCCAATTAATGTTTACGAGGATAACCAATCCTGTATTAAAATGGCGTCAACAATGAAAACAGAAAGAACTAAACACATTGACATAAGACACCAAGTGTTGACCAAGAGAAAATCATTTTGAATTATGAATTATAGAAGAGTTTTGGACTTGCATTGTCTTTATTTGTTATAAATCACAACGTTTCAACTGGTAAGTATCTCCAGTCGCCTTCAGGTGAATACTAGTATTCAGTTCCAGTATTCACCTGAAGACGACTGGAGATACTTACCAGTTGAAACGTTGTGATTTATAACAAATAAACTAACATAACAAAGTGTAACAAACATAAAAAAAAGTCTTCTATCATTCAAGAAACGCCATTGTCTACAACCTTCAAATTTTGAATTATGTTTCGACAGAAAACCAGCAAGCGGACATTTTAACTAAGTCTTTGTCGAATCCACAATTTAAATATTTCAGAAACTGTTTGAGCGTTGTTGAAATAGAAAAATCTTGCTGATTTTCCATACCAAACCGTATTTTTATTATCAGCTGTTTTGTGTCTGTATTTTAGTATCAGCTGTTTTTCCATTTTTATATATGGAGTTTATTATGGTTGTATTATATAAAGCTTAATAGTGTATTCTTCCCCAGATAGCACACGTTTTAAAAACGTCCATATTATGCCTATCTTTAGCCTGAACGTCTTTGGACGTAAAAAAACACATTTTAAAGATATCACCAGATCAGTGTATTTAAGACGTCTTAGTTTAGAAGTCTTTACTATGTTAAAAAGTGGACGACGATAGAACCTATGTTTTTTCCATAAAAAATATAACTTTAATTTAATATAATTTGTGTTTTTGCGAGGCCATCGTTTTGTACTTTTTTCTACATTATTGGCCAGTCTTGCAATAAATATAAAAAGGGTTTCTAAAACATTTATTATACAGGCCGCAACAAGAACCGGTATTGCCAGATGTACTAACTAGTGGTTATATAAGGGAACAATAAATTTTTTGTTTATATCAATTATCTAAAAAATAAAATAGTTATTATTTATTTGGAAGTAAAAAAATCTACAAATAACAGCGGTACACCGATCTTTATTTCCAGAAAGAAATAAGTAAATATGACAATGCTGGATTACGGTGCGGTGCTTATCCATTAAAATTGCGTGAACGTCATTAGCGAATTGGCGTTCGACGAGAATCGGCGAGATTTCTAAATTACGTTTGTGATTGTGAATCGAGTTTATTATATTTTCTTTGAAGCTTATAATTCTGTTTGACAAAGATCCAGGTAAGTTAATTTTTATTAATTACTACACTTGCTATAGTAAACATGAGTGTAAGGGACATCCATAATCTTTATATGCGGGCTCAGCAGCCTTATTGTAACGACAAACATAAACGGGACGGTTCTTCAGATTTACAGGACATAGCTGAAACCAATGTACTAATTTCTCATTCTTTCTAATTCGAGGAGGTTGTTATGTCCCCCTCGGTGTCCTCCGGAAGAAGTAATGGTGGAAGGTAGCATTCCTGACCAACACAATCAGAAAACAAATATTTTTTTTGGCACCATCAGTGCTTGTCCTGAAAGCCAGCCTCTTAAATGTAAATTAATAGAGTTGGCTTTACAGCACAAAATTTCCCATGTTGCCCTTAATGATTTATTAAAACTTTTAAGAAGGGCTTCAATTTCTGCGGACTTGCCTGCTGATGCCAGGACATTATTAGGGACAGTAAGGGAAGTCGAACTGAAACATGTTGAATCATTGTTTTATTATCATTTTGGCTTTCAAAAGTATATTGAAATTTTAACCAGTCGTTTAGATACAGCAGACGTTTTAAGCAGATCTAATATAATTTATCTTAATATAAATATTGATGGTTTACCCTTGTTTAAAAGTCAAGCGGCCATGTATATCCAATTTTGTGCAGTATTGTTGGTAGTGATGTGATCGATACGCTAGGTATATATCAGGGAAATGAAAAACCAAAAGATGCTAATTTATTGGTTGCTGATTTTGTTTCTGATGTTACTAGTGTAATAAATAATGGTTTTTATGTTAATCATTTGTATGACATGAGAATTAAGGGTTTCATTTGTGATGTACCAGCTAAATCTTTTGCAAAATGTACGATTTATAATAATGTGAACGTTTACTTTTAGGGTCTGCTGAGGTAGCTAATATAGCGTCTGGCTAGAAGGAAACTGAGGTGTCCATTCAGGCATGGTTACGACGGGCTACCGATAGGAAAAAAAGCGGTTTAAATAATATACACATGTAAACAAAAAATGGAATGAATAAAAATAAAGATATAGTGAGACCGCCAAGAACTGCAATTTTTTTTTTTTAAGTTTCAGAGAAATTCCCAACCTATATACCATACCTATAATGCCGAAAACACGACGTAAGGGAACGTCTTTAAGATGTCGTAAAACGATGTTTTAAAGACGTACAATTTTGTAACAATGTACGTCTTCAATACACCTTTAAGATGTATTTAGGATATTAGCCGATGTTTTAAAAACGTCCTAAACATCTTTAGACAATATCTTTAAGAGGTCTTAGAGACGTGTTTGTGCTAATTGGGTCACGATCCACGAAAATACAAAACTATTAACCGCAATATGTTGACAGATCCAGGGAGTTAAAATTCTCAAAATGTTTTCGTGTTTTCACGATATTTGCGAAAAGGAGTAATTTAAGTGAAATTTGGGTTATGAAAAATACCTAAAATAGCACATATTTAGCAATAAAAATGTGTAAACAGGTTTACCACTTTTTCACATTTTGATAGAAATTAACATTTCGTAGAAATTAAAGTGACTAAAACTAAGTAAATGTTGAAAATGGTCACCATCAGTTTCATTAGGCATTCAAACTTCTACGTAAACATAAATTAACTGAGTTACTTTTGATTATCGAACACATACGGTTATTACATTGCGGTCCTCAATAAGTACTGTATTCTATCCGTGAGCATTTTTGGCCGATTTCGGGCCGACAGTTGACAAGAAAAATACTTCATAAATGTATAGTTTGTAATAAAGTAAACCCTAAATCGTACAATTATAAAATGGGAAACTTACCAGCTGCAAGACTTAATCAATGTTCACCATTTTTAAATACAGGTTACTTTATGTTGAGAGATCGAAAAACGCGTGGTTATAAATTAATCAAAGCCTACGTTTGTATCTTTGTTTGCATGGCGACAAAAGCTGTCCACTTAGAACTGGTAACTAGTCTAACCAGTCAAGCGTTTTTGGCCACTTTGAGACGCTTTATAGCTAGAAGAGGTAAACCCTTAAATATTTATTCTGATAATGGAACTAATTTTGTCGGCGCAAATTCTGAAATACAACAATTCTTGAAGTCAAACGACACTGCAATAAAGCATCACGCAGCTAATGATGGTATAAATTGGCACTTCATACCACCCCGCGCCGCGCATTTTGGCGGACTCTGGGAAGCCGGTGTCAAAAGTTTTAAGCATCATTTGAAACGCGTAGTCGGAAACTCTAACTTAGACTTTGAAGACTTTACGACTGTACTACAGCAAATCGAAGGCACACTTAACTCAAGACCGTTAAGTCCTCTATCTTCTAGTCCAGACGATGTTTCTCCATTAACGCCAGGTAATTTCTTGATAGGAAGATCCTTACTTTCTCTTCCCGATAATGATATATCTGAAGTGAGCGTAAACCGATTGAGTAAATATCAACGCTGTCAACAAATGACACAACATTTCTGGAAGCGATGGAATAAAGAGTATGTGTCAGAACTACAAAATCGTCAAAAATGGAAACAAAATGGACCACATATTATTCAGATCGGAGATTTAGTTGTCATAAAGGAAGACAATTTACCACCCCTCCGATGGAAGTTAGCTCGAGTTATCGAACTTTTTCCGGGAAAAGACGACGTAGTCAGAGTCATAAATGTACGTTTTAGTGACGGAAGTTGCGCGAAACGGGCGTTGAATAAAGTATGTCCATTGCCATTGCACAGGACATGAACTGAACATTTTAATAGGATTAATAATTGCTGCCACCAGAAGACCAGGAGAAGAAATTGACAATAGTGTCAGAAAATATTTGTAGTTGATAATTTTGTAATATACTTCTAATAAATCATATTCAAACCAGTGCAGCATTTTATACAGTCCACAACAGTACCAGAAGGAACAATTTGATATAAAAATTTTGAACGGAAGAAAAATTCTCTACAATCAATTAAAATGTAGAAATAAATATCATATACAATTTAATTTAATTTATTTAATTATTTGTTTCACGATTAAAATGTATGACATGTCTGTTTCAGTATTATATTCTAAGAAATATGTAAAAAAACTGTAATATGTTAAAGAAGAAATGTTCTACTGTAATACCAACAATTAATTAATTATAAAAGTGTATTTTTATCAGATACGGGTGTATCACAGATATTTCTATGAAAATTTTCCCGATAGAATTTTTTTTATTAACAATAAAGCTGGATCACTCTTGTATGTTTTTTTTAGTTTCTCTTATTAAGGAAAACAAATGACACGGTCATATTCAGGGATTTGAGAATAAGCAATATGAATAATAGAAACGTTTTTTATTTAATGGTTCCAGGTCTTCCAGACCACCTTCGATAATTTTGCCTAAAAGCAAAACAAGTAAAGTCCACTGATGTACATTTCGAGAAAAGAGCAAAAAACTGTTGTCGCTTCAGATTAATCGTTTTCATTGTCAAATTATCTTAATAATGGTTGGAAACGTAAATAAATTATTGATACAAATTCAGAACTTGGCCACTATATCCCAACAGCCTTTATTAAACTTTGAAAATGGATTTTATTGATTTTGCTTCTAAAAACTGGACTTTATCGGTTTTGCATATGAATAATATGGATTTTATTCGTTTTGCTTTTTTTTATAACTAAATCAATAAAATTATTTTTCAAGAACGAAATAATATTTATTTTGCTATAATGACAATAATTATGGCAAAATTTATTTTACACATATAATTCAGGAGCTTCTTCTGTCAAACCACACATATCTTCCATGATTTCTGGGCCATCTATATGACGACCTTCACAAGAAGCAAAAAAGTGCACGTAAAATTTCAGAGAAGGGTACTTGCTCCACTCTGATCCAAAACTCTTTTATTGTTTACTGGAGCATTGTCTTTATCAATAACTGTAGGGTTGATGACCGAAATATTTTTTTTACCCATCATTAGAGGTTTGAAACTTCCACAGCTGTGGTAATAAAACTCTTCTCCTTTTACAAGAATCATTTGATGCGAATTCCTTGAACGCTTAAAGTGGAATCTCTTTTAAGGTTTGAATTTGAAATGCCACTTTGACGCCTCGTCGTCTAATGGTTGAATATTTTTCAATAATGTTGATATACCCCTGAGGATTCGGGATAACTTCTTGTTTCCAAAACTCTTTTTCACAAAGACCAAATAAACGATGGGGTGGTGTAAAGGAATGGCCTTTTACTAGAAAAATTAACTCGATTTCTTCAACATTCCTAGGAGCTTGTATCAGCCACCGTTCTATCATGGTTTTATTTTTATTTTGCCCGCCACATCCGTCAGCGAACAATCTTATACGCTTAATCTCTGATAAATCTAAATTCTGCAAACAATGGAGAATACACGAGGATACCTCATTTGAGCCTTTTCTTTAGGCTCCTTCAGTCCATACGTAGCTGAAGCAATTGTCTCGAGACATTTTGGATTGAGAACTGCCAACATACCGCAATTTCTTTGCAATAGCTCTTTTAGTGGCACTAGGATTAACTTTTCTCTTCCTTGCCTTCGATGGAGATACTACTGAAGGTGATTGTTCCATTTTTCAATTAAAATAACGGGTATAACTCTTCATTAAAAAATAATTATCACTAGTAAACTTTACCAAACGTGTACAAACGACAATCTTTACTATATTGGGCGTTTAATATCACGCCGCCGTCAAGACCTGCTGACTCCTTACACCAAGCCTGTGATTAGTCGCAGTGTACTTTACCTGTTTAGGTTTTTAAGCGCGAGGGAATTTATCTGTTTTGCTTCCAAGCTATGATTTCAAGGTCTAAAATACAGAGGATTTTATCTGGTTTGTCGGTTATCGATATGTTGCACCAATAGACTACAACTTTAACAACAGTTTTTACTGACCAACTCATTTTACGCCAAAAGTGGACTTTAATCGTTTTGCTTTTAGGCGCCTCATATAATTCAATTCTTTCTCAAACACGTGTACAGGGTGTCCCATTTTCGACACTTTTATAGGGTATCTCCGTAATTGTTGGTGCTATCAAAAAAGTAATGTAGGTGTCATGTGCTCTTTTTGGGTCAAACGTAAAATGGTAAAATCAAAATTCGAAAGTTTTCGCTCGCTTAAGAGATACGGGGGTAAATCAACAAATTGACAATTTCTAAATTACCCTATATTTTCTTAGTTAAAAGAGATACAGAAAAATGTTGTATATAGAAGTTTATTTATAATGATTGTTGAATAATCTGCCGTTTTCAGAATAAATATACGGGGTCAAGTAAGAAAGTTATCGGACCTAATCTCATTTTTTAAAATGGAATCTAGAAGATAGCATCTAGAATGTCAACATAGTTGTCTCTAGGATATTAGCTTCTGTTTCAGGGCCTACTGTGGTTTAAAGTAATAAAGTTTAAATACATCGCCTAGGAAACCAATATTATCCATGGTGTGTTATATATTTGAAAATAGAATTTCAAATGCAATCTTCTTAGATTCCTGGTGAAAGGAATGGTAATAGCGACGGAGTGATGAGGCCTTCAACAATTCTCATAACGGATTTTATAAACTCACAAGAGGAGACTGTCGATAGAGCATTGCTGATGTCACTTTAGCTGATCGCTGTTTCACGCACAAATTGAAATAGTAGCCCGCGCAATATTTGTTAAAAGGAAGTAGCATTCCTGCAAATATACAGATTGCTCCATTTAAAAAAATGGGGTTAGATCCGATAACTTTTTTACCTGACCACGTATACTTATTCTAAATACGACAGATTATTAAAAATTATTATAAAGAAACTTTTGTATAAGATATTTTTCTGTATCTCTTTTAACTAAGAAAATATAGGCAAATTTTTAAGACAGCGAAAATTTTCAAATTTTGATTTTATAATCTTAAGTTTGACCCGAAAAGAGTACATGACACCCCTACATTACTCTTTTGATAGCACTAACAGTTACGGAGATACAATCGACTTTAATTTATCCATGTTTTCCGACAGTTTAAAAAATGAAAATAACCAATAGCACTGTATTAAATTGTTTACGTTTTAAAGATACAAGAATGTATAGCCAAAACTCACTAATATTTCCCTTTTAACAAATATTATTATCATTAATGTCTATAGTCTCTGTCTTCATTACTTAAAACATAATCTTAAAATTTAATAATGTATTCTTATTTCAGGAAGAATAAAATCAACAATTAACATGTTTTGCAAAAAGTGTAATATTCTACGAGCTTCGTGCAATAGTATATATTCAAGCTATGTATCTAAAGGAGCAAATTATAATAGCTATATAGGAGATAAATTAGCGAAGGGTATGGATGATATACCTTCTCCCAAAGGTATGTAGTAATTTTTTTAATTAATATAATAGTTGCTTATAACATTTATTTGGTGATGACCATGATTTTGGTTATAGGAGCTATGACCTCCTACGTCTTAAAATATCTTTCAAGCATGATGTGGCGGACTCATTAAATGTTTATGGATACTCCAACGTATTAGAGTCATGATGTTGGTTAACTTAGTAACCTAGTAGCGGGTTCATTAAAGTGACAAGAACGGAAAAACAATTGAACATCGCGTTTCTGCATTATTTCAGAAAATGCCCTTATTTAAAATTTTACACCCTGTATACTTCTGTATTGTCGGTAGCACATAAATGTGCTACAAATGTGAACAAAAAAGTTAAATCTATACAGGGTGTTATGGAAATGACGTATTATATTTAAACGGGCAAATCCCGAGATGAAAATAAATTGAAGAAAAATAACCATAAATGGCGCTTTGAATTATTAAGCGAAATATACACTTTATATGAAATCTCAAAATTTACGTGGCCGCTCCTGAGGCCCTTCGCAATAAAAATTTTATTGAGGCAGTCTCCAGGTTCAAAAGAGGTTAACGCATTAAATGCGATGTTGTCATATTGCAACACATTGCACGTGTTCAGTTTTTGACAACAAGATGTCTTTGACGCGCGCTATCACTTCTTTTTGAAGCTTTTTAGACAAAGAAAACTACAATTTTAAGGGACATTCTCTCTTACCTTCGATCTTATTTTACAATAATCCGTTTTATAATTAAATTCCATAAAAAAATAAAACACAAAAAGTCTGCTTTTCACGAGAACCAACAGTAAATAATATCACACGAATTTGAAATCACATCACAACATTTATTATTATGAATTATTTCACAACAACAAAAAAATCGAGCAATACAACTAACCAAACGTTTAAAATTCGTATACGTCAAGCACGTGGCACCCTCGACGTCGTGGAACCAACGTCCTTTCACTCCCGAATCGCGAAGCCTACTGAATTATAAAGGGCGCGCCGCAAGTATTCAAGTAAGGGCGAGACACGCGGTTTGATCTGACAACACTGTTAGTACACTCTAGTGACCCACATTGTTGCTAACTGAATCCAGATGTAACGGCGCGACAGTATGTGGGTAAAAAGGGTTTTTACCTTAGTATTTAGATATTCGATTTAAAAAAAAAAAAGTATGTAGACTTTCTCTAGGACTCCCAGGAGTCACCCATTTAAATATAATACGTCATTTCCATAACACCCTGTATAATAATCACTATTTTCCAAGAAATAATTAAAATTTGCTCAAGTGCAGGATGGAATGTTCAATTTTAAATAAGTAGATGTGTTCATGAGATCCGCGATAACTAATGTGAATTTAGGTGACGGTTTTTGTTCGGGTTACATAGTGTTTTTTTTATAAATTAAGTTGGCTTTAAATATAGCCGAAAATATAAATAAATTCGCATTTTTTTCTTCTAAAGGGTAAAGTGGCATTTCAGTTGTTCAGATCCGACGGGTGTCATTCGAATTGGACAAGTGATAACATACCTGACCATTTATAAACTCCGCGGCGGTTTGTTCGAGTCAGCTCAAGTTTATAAATCAGACATTGTTTCCCAGTGAACTGAACTGAACGTAAAAGTTTATAATAATGTACCCTGAAAAATAAACAACTTGGAATCTGTCAAACGGTGAGACTTTCTAAAGAGTTTACCCTGAAGATTTTTTCGCCATACGTTGCTTTGTTTGCCTTCCGGGCAGGGGCACCACGTGGTGATTTTTGGTTTGACATAAGGTCATGTAAATTAAATTAAAGCGCCATTTTTGGATATTTTTCTTCAATTTATTTTCATCTCAGGAATTGCCGGTTTAAATATAGTACGTCATTTCCATAACCCTGTATTTTATGGGAAATAAAATCTTTACTATAATAATTTGACTATAATCCTAATAATATCCACAATAAAATTTTTACTATAATAATTTTACTATAGTGTTTGTTCCGTGCAGATACATTCGTTGTAAAATTTACAATATACTTTAGTAGTTACTCGATCATGCTGAATTTATTAGAAATCATAACTATAGATTCTTGTAAATTGTGTTTAGAACATTATTTTGGTATGGATTACTAATAAAAAATGTAATTAATACTATATTTTATAGGAAACAAAATCGTTACTATAATAATTTGACTATAATCCTTTTCCGTGTATTGTTTTATAGGTTTACCTTATATTGGTACTACAATGTCTTTGATAATGGCCGGTTCAACGCCAAAGCTACATCGGTACATTGACAACAGACATAAACAACTAGGGTCCATCTTTAAAGAAAATATTGGGCCAGTACCATGTGTATTTATTTCCGATCCTGAAGCAATGAGATCAGTTTTTGCACACGAAGGTAAAACAACACGATTTAAATTTGGATTATAAATAATGTATTTTTTTGCTATCTGACATAATAAATCTCCAATGATAGATCGTGTAGTGTCAGTATTTCTATAAATTATGTATATTTGATGTGAATACTAAAAACATTAATGTCGGATAGCAGAAAGATGTTTACCAATAATTGACTAGCCAGCTTTGACTGTGGTATAAATTACATTGACAGAAATAACTTGGTCACAATTAAAGTAACCTGGTTAGCATAATTCTCGATTTACTAATAAGGCCATACTTGATTAGGAGTAAAGCTTATATGGCTATCTAATTATTGTTTCAAATCTTTCGCCAGCCCAGCATACACAAAGCGCCGTTCACACATGAGGTTTTACCTGACTTGTTCAAATAAAACGTATCAGTTAAAACATTAGGTGTAGACAGGGTATAACATAAAGTTTTACCCGACGTTTTACTTGTTAAAGGAAGACGTCCTCCTCATTACGAATTTGTCTTGATAGAAAAAATGCGGCCAAAAAATATAAACCTAAAAGCAATGTTACGTTCATAGCGACCTTCCAAAACTGACCTGAAATATGAACACTAAACTGTGTGTGTAGAAACGGGTTTTAAAACCGTTTTCCCTGACATACTTGAAGAACAGTAAAACAACTTTGTATTTAAGTGATTTCTTCTCAGTGCCTCCTACAAATAAACCACAAGAAAATTATAGAGTTCCAGAAAATTTTTAAAAATAATTCAGAAAGTTAATTAATCATGTCGGTAGATAATAAATAAAATGAATGGAAAAAATTTGATCAAGAACATGTGCAAAAAGTATAAGTGGTGAAATAGTATATGTAGTGTACTACTTCAAATGAATAATAAGTAGGTATAAACACCGATGACGAATACACTGTTTCGCTGAGTTACGTAAGTACTGAACGAAGGCAGTCGTGGTAAGACAGGGAACCAGTGAGCATCGCGAATGCGAGATAACGTTAATCCTTGTTTATAGTGTGATAATAGAAACTAGTGATAGTGTCCTGTGGTGGTATATAAAGGACACTACAAATTGGCGACGAGGATAAAGGTAGGATGAAATAATAAAAGTAGGAAAAAAGAAATTTGAGTATAACCTGGACACATCTAATAAGATAAATTGTCAAAGAAAAAAAAAAAACAAACAAAACTGTCATTTACGTAGTATTAACACTATATGGGGAATGCATGGGAATTACAAGACACTCATTGGTTAAGACGAATAGGGCAAACAAATATAAACAATACTAAAATAAGCAATAAAGCAAATGTAAATACGATGAAACTGACCGTAGCTGGTTACACAATCGAAGAATGGTCTGCCTTATCAAGTTGTTTACTTATTCGTATATAAATAACGTGACGTAATTTTTAAACGATATTGATTCATATAGATTTAAATAAGGTATAATAATATATTTTCGGAAAAAATTAAAATAGGGTGTTTCAGGCAAACATAAAATATTATTATATTATAAAAGCGAAAAAAAAAATAATGCATCCCATTTAAGGAACTCCTGTAACAGCAATTATAAACATCTCTTTGCCGTACGTAGTTAATTTAGCCCTATAAATCTGAAAATTAGATACATTGATTAAAAGTAGAGTCCATGTATGAGAATACATGGCAGTCAATGAATGAGGTACATTGATTAAAAGTAGAGTCCATGTATGAGAATACATGGCAATCAATGAATGAGATACATTGATTAAAAGTAGAGTCCATGTATGAGAATACATGGCAGTCAATGAATGAGGTACATTGATTAAAAGTAGAGTCCATGTATGAGAATACATGGCAATCAATGAATGAGATACATTGATTAAAAGTAGAGTCCATGTATGAGAATACATGGCAGTCAATGAATGAAGTACATTGATTAAAAGTAGAGTCCATGTATGAGAATACATGGCAATCAATGAATGAGATACATTGATTAAAAGTAGAGTCCATGTATGAGAATACATGGCAGTCAATGAATGAGGTACATTGATTAAAAGTAGAGTCCATGTATGAGAATACATGGCAATCAATGAATGAGATACATTGATTAAAAGTAGAGTCCATGTATGAGAATACATGGCAGTCAATGAATGAGGTACATTGATTAAAATGAGAGTCCATGTATGAGAATACATGGCAATCAATGAATGAGATACATTGATTAAAATGAGAGTCCATGTATGAGAATACATGGCAATCAATGAATGAGATACAGTGATTAAAATGAGGGTCCATGAATGTGACTACCTCGAATAAGTGAGATAAAATATTGATTAACACCACGTGAATGACATTACATAAACAGTACAATTTACAGTTGCTATCCATAGCAAAGTTTAAAAGTAAAACCAATATTTTATTCATTTTTGTATGACCTAAATTTGTACACTATAAATAATGTAAAGTAAAATAATATACGTTTTGTTACAGTACCTAAATATGTCAAACCTTACGGCATTAGAGCCTTTCGATTGCGATGGTGAAGTCGGCTCTGTAGGGGTAAAATGGGAAAGGTGGAAAAGAGCGTTAGAAATTTATCTGGATGCTGCTAATATCGAGAGTCCGGGAAAGAAACGAGCGACTTTATTACATGTGGGAGGAATGGGAATCCAAGAAATTTATTATAACCTACCCGGCGCTCAGGTTCAGCCCGATTCGGAAGACACAGATATATACAAAATAGCGTTGCAAGAGCTAGATGCATACTTTGCACCAAAACAAAGCAAAGTATTTGAACGACATGTTTTTCGTCTAATAAAACAAGAGGCGGGAGAAAAATTTGAAAAATTCTTGGTGCGGCTAAGAAATCAAGCCGAAAAATGTAAATTTACAAACACTGAAGACACCTTAATTGACCAAATCGTTGAAAAGTGCAATTCAGTCGATTTAAGGAAGAAAATACTTACCACTGGTGATTCGATAACATTAAACGGAATCATATTGGAAGCCAATGCGCTTGAGGCACTAAATAGGCAAATGGAGGAATTCTGTGAGAAAAAACCTTCATTTGAGGTTAATAAGGTGTTATCCAGAAATTACCGACCAGGAACTAGTATAAATACGAGTAACTCTAGATCGTGTTACCGATGTCAATCCAAAAATCACTTATCGTTCCATTGTCCGGACAAGAACGCGACATGTCAAAGATGCGGCATCAAGGGTCACACCAGTCAACACTGCCATGCTACAGCCGCAAACAAGAGACACAAACAGAAGTTTTCATTAAAACAAGCAAAGAAACCCAAGTTTGAGAAGCCAAAGCGAGATCAGGATGACGACATTAACTATGTTTTTCATATAGACAACGATTCGGACATACTGTGCAATATTGGTGGGGTTTCTGTACAATTAGTAATCGACTCAGGTAGCAGATGTAATATTTTAAACGAAAAGACGTGGAACTATCTAAAAAATTCGAAAGTTGTTGTGTCTAGTCAAATTAAAAGGCCAGATAAAATTTTTATGGCATATGCAAGTAATAAACCATTAGATGTTTTGGGCAGTTTTGAGGCTAAAATAAAAGTTAATAACATAGAAAGTATTGCCACTTTTTATGTCGTAAAACATGGCTCAAAAAATCTTTTGGGAAAAGATACAGCAAAATTAGTAGGAGTTTTACGAATAGGTGTAGATGCTACTTCACAGGTCAATGCCATATCTGCCTTTCCAAAATTTAAAAACGTGTTAGTAAATATTCCCATTGATGATACTGTCAAGCCCATAATTCAATCATATCGAAGAATTCCAATACCTCTTGAAAATAAAGTTAACAAAAAAATTCAGGAGTTACTTGATTCCGATATTATTGAATTAGTGGATGGTCCTTCAAAATGGATCTCACCAATGGTACCAGTATTAAAGCCAAATGGTGAAGTAAGAATCTGCATTGATATGAGAAGGGCAAATATGGCAATATTAAGGGAAAATTACCCTTTACCAACTATGAACCAGTTAGTACCAAACTTCAGGAAAGCTAAAATATTTTCACGGTTGGATGTAAAAAACGCATTCCATCAAATCGAGATTAATGAGAGTTCGAGATATATAACCACCTTTATTTCTAACAAAGGTTTGTTTAGGTATACACGTCTTAATTTTGGGATTTCTTGTGCTCCAGAAATGTTCCAAAAAATCATGGAGAGAATCCTTTCACGCTGCGAGGGAACTACCAACTTCATTGATGACATTGTTATCTTTGGCCGAAATGAAACTGAGCATAATATACGTTTACAATGCACATTAAATATCTTAAAGGATAACAATGTCCTCTTAAATGAAAACAAATGCATATATAATATATCCGTAATTCAGTTTCTGGGGCACGAGTTATCACCAAAAGGCATTAAGCCTTTAGATAACTATATCGCTGTTATCAAAACTTTCCGTTCTCCTAAAACTACGCAAGAGTTGCAAAGCTTTTTGGGGTTAGTAAACTATGTTGGTAAATGGGTTGATAATCTGGCAACGCTCACTGAACCATTAAGAGAAATACTGCGACTTAAATTAGGAAAGAACGCTAACATTAGTAAGTTTTGGAAAACACAACAAGATATCGCCTTCCACAAACTAAAATATGCTTTATCCCACATTAAAACATTGGGGTATTATGACCCTGAAGATAGAACTCAAGTGGTCGCTGATGCCAGCCCTGTCGGATTGGGGGCTGTTTTAATACAGTATGACTCCGAAGGTCCTAGAGTAATAGCATATGGCAATAAAAGTTTATCCGATTGCGAAAGACGATACTGTCAGACAGAGAAAGAGGCATTGGCCTTAGTTTGGGCAGTTGAACATTTCCACATTTACTTATTTGGAAAAAATGAATTTGAGCTGGTTACAGACCACAAACCATTAGAAATCATTTTCGGCGAAAAATCGAAGCCATGTGCTCGGATTGAAAGGTGGGTGCTCCGGCTACAGGCATACAACTTTAAGGTAATTTATAAACCAGGAAAATCAAACATAGCTGATTCACTTTCCAGACTCTGTGTTAATACTCTACACAGTAGCTCGTTTGATAACGAAGAGCATATTCAACAAATTGTAGAACACTCAAAGCCAGTAGCCGTATCATTACAAGATTTAAAAAATTACTCAAAAGCTGATAAGGAAATTAATAAGGTACGTAACTGGATGTATTCAAATCAGCCAGATGAGGAAATCAAGCATTTTCAACCATTCCGAGCTGAATTATATTTTTACAATGACATTCTGTTACGAGGAAATAAAATCGTTATACCATTTAAGCTTAGAGAGGCTGTACTTAAAGCAGCCCATGAAGGGCATCCGGGAATCGTAGCTATGAAAAGTCGACTTCGTACTAAAGTTTGGTGGCCTAAGATAGATTCCGATGCCGAAAAATTAGTTCGAAACTGTAAAGGCTGTACATTAGTTTCTGCCCCAAGTAAGCCAAATCCCATGTTCATTTAAAAAAGATGGATGGGGAATGGAAAGTGGTGGATAATCCTGATAGTAATAACGAACCTGAAAACTAAACTTAAGGTATAGTTAGTATTGTCAGTACAAGCCAGAAATTAAAATGTATAACTAGGATTATTGGTACAAGTTAGAAAGTAAATTAATAATTATTAGTACAAGTTGAAATGTTAATTTTTGGAAATTAAAATATATAGTTAGTGTTAGTACAAGTGGCAATTCAATAAATACATTGTTAGTAAAAGTTGAAACTTTAATTTTGTTGACAAAGAAGGGATGTAGTGTACTACTTCAAATGAATAATAAGTAGGTATAAACACCGATGACGAATACACTGTTTCGCTGAGTTACGTAAGTACTGAACGAAGGCAGTCGTGGTAAGACAGGGAACCAGTGAGCATCGCGAATGCGAGATAACGTTAATCCTTGTTTATAGTGTGATAATAGAAACTAGTGATAGTGTCCTGTGGTGGTATATAAAGGACACTACAGTATATTAAAGTACAAGTTTTATAAAGCATGATATCTTAGCACGCGTCCATATTAGGAAACGAGCCGCTTGCGGCGATTTTTCTAAGGGGGCAAGTGCTAAAACATGTACTTTATACTACTTTTTCTATTTTGTGTATTTTTCAATAAAAAAAACACATAATTAAAACTAGTACATGCCATAAAAACTTTGGAAATTTGTATGTTTAAATTTTATGTTGGCAATAGTCATATTATTTATCAAGTGAACTTTGATAAATTATACGTGTACGCCATTTTGTCGCGAATATTGAAAGCTTTTTTAAAATTAATCAATAATGGATCAAGAAGATATTATTAATTTAACTCCTCCTGTGTTAAGGGAAATTGCAAATAATACATTGGATCAACTTTTACCAAAAAAGTCCAAGAAAGTATACGAAAAAGACTACAATACCTTCACAACCTGGTGTACTGCGAAGGGTGTTTCTAGAAGTAGTGAAAATGTTCTAATCGCTTATTTTGAGAAGGAAAGTAAAACTAAGAAGTCGTCCACTATGTGGTCCTTATACTCAAAATTAAGAGCTTGCATTAACATTTATGAAAACACAGATATAAGAAATTATGCAAGACTTCAAGCCTTTTTAAAAAGGCAATCTGAGAGCTACGAGACCAAAAAATCTTCCATTTTAGATTTAGAGGATATCAATAAGTTTATAACTGAGGCTGAAAATAGCATTTACTTAGGTTTAAAGGTAAGAAAATTGTACAGTATCTACCTATACATTAATTTTTATATACTCGTTTCCTGCTTACTTGATTTTACCCAACGATGGTGGAGAAATCACATATTTCTAGTGTAATGTATGTACGACCTACAGAGCTATCGTATAACATTTTAGGTTGCTTTACTTATGGGGTACAATGGAGCATACCGAAGAGAAGAACTCATCAATATGGATGTGAAAGATATTCAGTTTAAAGACGATTCCATAATAGTAAATATTCCTAAAAAAAAAAAAAAAAAAATATTCCGAGAATGTTTATTATAATGGACACATCATGGATTAAATTGATTAAACAATATGTTCAATTACGTCCAAAAAGTGTAACAACATCTCGATAGAAATGGCTATTGTAAAAACTCACCAGTAGGCATAAATACGATGGGGTTTGTTCGCCTTATTGCAAAGTATCTTCATAAGCAAAGGCCAGAACTGGACACTGTTTTAGACGTTCCAGTGTGACCGAGCCGTTTTGCGTAACAAAGGAAGAGATTTAGTCACAATAAAAAAACATGGGGGATGGAAGTCTTCAGCCGTTGCCGAAGGGTACATTGAGAGTTCACTTAAGACAAAAAAAGATGTAGCTCAACTAATATCTTCTGGCTTCACATCGACAATGCAAAATAATGAAAGTGCTACATTTTCTGCTGGAACATCAACAAACGAAAACACTATTTTACAACCAGTTTTTAATAAAAGTGGATTATTGGATCCGCAAATAAGGATTAATCATGAACAAAACGTTTCAAACACACAAACTATGCCCGATTTTAAAATTAACGATGCCGACACAAGTACGGTCACAATAAATGTTTATAACAACTGCACTTTTAATAATAAATAAGTATAATTATTGTACAGTGTATTTAGTAGCTTTAAATTGATGTCTTTGTAAGAGAATATCTTACGTGTTCATCTAAACTTGTGATTGTGAGGTTAGTTTAGGAATTGTTTATTATGCAACCAAACATACACAGCAGTACCACCAATCGTTTAAAATGAAAAAAAACGGTATCGAAAAAGCTTTCATATGAAACCAAAATAGAAAAATTTCTTTAAAAAACTTCTTTAAGAAAGAAGCTTTAGCTATTAGGAGAATAAAAATATTCAGTCAAAATGCGCATACAGTGTAGCACAAAAAAGTTGGGACCATTCAAATTAAGGTAGAGGTTCGTATGTGGCGCCTTCTACAAAATGCGAAAAAACGGTGGACAAATTTGTATTTCTCATCCCGAAAATGAAACCCTATACGTGATTTTGTCAACATATTATGAGCGTGGCAAAAGATATTACGAAAAAACTGCAAATAAAATTTAACATTAACACCCTGTAACTTCGTTTAATAATCAATTTTCGAAAGAATGTTGTAGAAAGAGTTAGCATTTATTTCGGTCTACAATTATCGCCTAAATTTTTTTCTCATCATTTCCGGACACCCTGTATATATAATATAAATTTTTAAAACATTTATTTTATAAATGTTGTGACGATTGTTTTAAGCTTCTTTTCTCAAAAGGAAGCCTGTCACTGTGAGTTTTTAAAATTAGTAAATGCTTTTATGTGGTTCTTTAAAGGACGGAGAATTCCTGGATTCGTGACAATGTAAGTAACAAGAAACCTTGTTTTTTCAAGAAGTTTTCACCACTTTACTATACTTTTTGCACATGTTCTTGACCAAATTTTTCCTATTCATTTTATTTATTGTCTACCGACATGATTAACTTGCTTAATGATGTTTCAAAATTTTCTGGAACTCTATAATTTTCTTGTTATTTACTTGTAGGAGGCACTGAGGATGACCGAAAGGTCGAAATCGCTCTGCTAATAAAAATTTTCTCATATCTTGCACTTAAATACAAAGTTGTTTTACCTTGTGAAGTGCATACAGCCACACCAAAACTTCTAGCCTTACTGAAAGACCTAAAACCTCATGTGTAGACCGGGATATTTTAACCGTTTTGCCTGACAGTTTTACTTGAAGACCTAAAACATCAGACAAAACCTCATGTGTAGACCAGACCGGGCTATATAACCATTTTGCCTGACAGTCTTACTTGAAAACCTAAGACGTCAGGTAAAAACCTGGCTATTATAACCATTTTGTCTGATAGTCTTTTGAAGACCTAAAACGACAGGTAAAACCTTATGTGTAGCCCGGGCTATTATAACCGTTTTTCCTGAAAGTCTTACTTGCAGACCTAAGACGTCAGGTAAAACTTTATGTGTGGATGGCGCTTAAAGGTTAAGTACAGGCGCTCGACAAATGATAGCATCGCCCGCTGCTGCCAACATTTAGTTATGTTATTCCGTATTTTAAAAGTCCCTCGGACTAAAAAATGCGCATTTCATTTAGAGAACAAAGGCCATTAAATATCACAATTATATTTAAATTATATTCAAATTTACTCACATACGTGATAATGTATAAAATGTAGTACATACATAAATAAACACCGAGATAAAAAAATATTTCACTACTGCGAGATGAAATAGTTGACCAACGTGCGAAGCCTTGGGTTAACTAAATATTGGAACATTAATGAAAATTTTGATAGATATTTTTGTACTATTTTATTTACAACCATTTATATATTTTTTAATATTACAATTTTTCAAGTAAGTAATATTTATATGTCAATTTGATATCTTACAGCAAAAATTAATAACCAGCGATGAACGGAATGTTACTTGAGAGAAGGAATTGATCTTTCTTCAAAAAAAAAAAACTTTCTTGAAAAGAACTTTATTCAATTACAAATACAATTGTTTTCTTAAAATGTACAAATACCAACATTGAGATTGATGCTATGATCCTAAATACTAACGAATGTTTCTGTCGCTATTGCGTACAAAAAAGAGAATGTATTTTCTAATTACTTTTAATATATTGTGTAGGTAAATATCCCATTCATCTTCTACCAGAGGCATGGACGACTTATAATACTCTTCACAACGTATCCAGAGGTATATTTTTCATGAATGGCGAAGAATGGCTGCATTTCAGAAGAATGCTCAACCCACTTCTATTAAAAGGAGACCAACCTTGGATAGAAGATAGTTGCCTACCCGCTATAGACTCTTTATTAAATGAACTGATTGAAATCTCTAAGAGGTAAATATATTAGAACCCGACAAAAATTTAGAAAAAGTAACGTTTGAAAAAAGTTAGTGCAATTGTTCTTTTTCCCCAGCATTTGTGATAGCAGCCGCCGACGACTCTCTTATTATTCTTCAATAAACTTCATAACTTTAAGTGTTATGAACACTTATAAGGAGAGCGTGCCACGCAATGTGTAAGTTTGCTAAAATGAAATAAAGCGGCGTTTTGTTTACTGTGCGCTTTATTTTACAAAAACCGTGCGATTTACTTTACGGTACGTAAAATTTATCTTACTTAGATAGTAAGTAGTATGTTCTTTGGTATTTACAGTAGGGGTCGTAGGTAAATTCATATAATTTCATCGAACTGACCAAAGCATATGTGTATGTGAGCCTATTTATTTATTGGAAATTAAACGTCTTACCTGAAAGAAATAATAAATATACATAATATACTTATAGACTACACCGGTGTGAAGTTGGCAGCCAAAATTCCGAAGATGACTGAACGTCTATTGGCGGAGATATATTTTTAAAATTTTTAATAAATATGAACTTTTATAAAATGTTATTTGAGTTAAATATGACCACGTAGATTTTGCAAGGAAGTCATTCAGGGGGATGAACAATTAATTTGAGGATTGTACACTTTAGTTTTAGTTGGGAAGTATTCAAGGGGATACCACTTAACTATCAAACCTGTCAAAATGACTTCCACTCCCTTAAAGACGCGGATATAGAATTAAACGTGTAAAATTTTAAATAACTACTGAACAATTAATTTGACGATTGTACATCCTAGTTTTAGATGGGAAGTATTCAATGGGATGCCATTTAATTATCGAACCCGTTAAAATGACTTGCACTCCTTTAAGGAAGCGGTTATGGAATTAAACGTGTAAAATTTTAAATAATAACTGAACAATTAATTTGAGGATTGCACACTCTGATTTTAGATGGGAAGTATTCAATGGGATGCCATTTAATTATCGAACCCGTTAAAATGACTTGCACTCCTTTAAGGAAGCGGCTATGGAATTAAACGTGTAAAATTTTAATTAATTACTGAACAATTAATTTGACGATTGTACATCCTAGTTTTAGATGGGAAGTATTCAATGGGATGCCATTTAATTATCGAACCCGTTAAAATGACTTGCACTCCCTTAAGGAAGCGGTTATGGAATTAAACGTGTAAAATTTTAAATAATAACTGAACAATTAATTTGAGGATTGTACACTCTGGTTTTAGATGGAAAGTATTCAAAGGGATGCCACTTAACTATAGAAACCCGTCAAAATGACTTGCACTCCCTTAAGAAGCGGTTATGGAATTAAACGTGTAAAATTTTAAATAATTACTGAACAATTAATTTGAGGATTGTACACTCTGGTTTTAGATGGAAAGTATTCAAAGGGATGCCATTTAACTATCGAACCCGTCAAAATGACTTGCACTCCCTTAAGGAAGCGGTTATGGAATTAAACGTGTAAAATTTTAAATAATTACTCACCAATTAATTTGAGGATTGTACACTCTGGTTTTAGATGGAAAGTATTCAAAGGGATGCCATTTAACTATCGAACCCGTCAAAATGACTTGCACTCCCTTAAGGAAGCGGTTATGGAATTAAACGTGTAAAATTTTAAATAATTACTGAACAATTAATTTGAGGATCGTACATCCTAGTTTTAGATGGGAAGTATTCAATGGGATGCCATTTAATTATTGAACCCGTTAAAATGACTTGCACTCCCTTAAGAAGCGGTTATGGAATTAAACGTGTAAAATTTTAAATAATTACTCACCAATTAATTTGAGGATTGTACACTCTGGTTTTAGATGGAAAGTATTCAAAGGGATGCCATTTAACTATCGAACCCGTCAAAATGACTTGTACTCCCTTAAGGAAGCGGTTATGGAATTAAACGTGTAAAATTTTAAATAATTACTGAACAATTAATTTGAGGATTGTACACTCAGGTTTTAGATGGGAAGTATTCAAGGGGATGCCATTGTTCAGTAATTATTTAAAATGTTACACGTTTAATTCCATATCCGCGTCCTTAAGGGAGTGGAAGTTATTTTGACGGGTTTGATTGTTAAGTGGTAGCCCCTTGAATACTTCCCAACTAAAACTAGAGTGTACAAACCTCAAATTAATTGTTCATTACCCTGAATGACTTTCATGCAAAATCTACGTGGTCATATTTAAAAATATTGGTACACTAATTATATAAATTTTAATCCTAACCACACCATTCGAGACTCATTTTCAAAACTCAAATAACATTTTATAATAGTTCATATTTATTAAAAATTTTAAAAATATATCTCCGCCTATGGACGTTCGGTCATCTTCCGAATTTTGGCTGCTAACTTTCTAACTAATCTTAACTTAACTAATCTTAACTAATCTTCACACCGGTATAGACTACGTAGATTTCCATAAACTACAATATATGGAAATTTCAAAAAAAAAAAGTGATAAAATGCCCTAATAATGTGCCATCTCCCAGTATTATCAGATAGTATTTAACAACACATGAAGAAGCCAGTCCTTAATGTCAATAGCTCGATAAACATTTGCCCGAACTCTGATCAAGAAAACAGATACAAGCAATCATCATTAGTTACAGCTTATTTCGACAAAAATTCTAAACGTATGTTGATGTGTAATTAAAATCCGATTACAAAACCTTTAATTCCTATATTTTAGAGGAAAGTATTACCCCAATATGGAGCACCTATTGTACCAATGGTCTTTAGAAGTAATCGTTTCTGTATTAATAGGACCATCCAACTATCTAAAAGTTAAGCACCGGTTGAAAAAGAGACTGGATAATCTGGCTAATACTGTACATTTAGTATTTGAGACGAGTGCCAAACTAGCACTAATACCGTCAGGATTTGCATCCAAATTCAGGATTCCAAGGTAAAATAAGTTGGGTGTTGATTAAAGGTTAAAATCAAGCAAGGTTGAACAAAGGATTATATCTGTGTCCATTACATCGCACAGGGTATTCCTGAATGACATGTTAATAATTCTTAAAGTGATTCCCTACGTAATTTTAAGGTGTTAATGTATGCAATATAGGGTCCTGCAATAGTGCGTCATCCATAGCTCCTATGGTAATTTATCATTTCAGCACTTTTCGAAGGACATGTTCTCCAAAAAAAATTAGTTAAATTAATTATTATCTCGAGAATAATAGCAAATAGACACAGAAAAATGTTAACGAAAGTTATTAAAGAATTAATAGGAATTATAAAATACATGATACACAGGGTGTTTCATTTAAATTATCAAAGTTGCTAATACGTTCTAGCTGAAGCAGCTGCACGGCTGAAAATATTTTTGAAAGAGAGACCATGTAGACTTACACAAGCTATCAAATGCTGAAAGTGATCCGTTGACTAGTTCTTCTGAGACGTCTAATAAGCGATTAACCATCAATCACCGTGTATGTATTGTAATTGTAAATAATCAAGCAATTTCTAGATGGCGAAAATTTGAAACTACTGTTACAAATACCCTAAATTCAGCAGCTGATTTGGTGGATGTGCTTTCAAATAAATATGTTATCGAAGGAGAGGGACTTCTGGGAAAACTGAAAGGACAGATGACAGCAAATGAACTTGCAAAGATTGTGACAGATCTAATACTAGCCGCTGGTGATACAACGGCGTATTCTATGGAATGGCTATTGTACCTTGTTGGCAAAAATCCAGATATACAAACACGGCTTAGGCAGGAGCTTATTATATGCAAACAAAAAGTAAGTTAATTTTTTAAACAATTAACAGCATTAAATGCTGTTACAAACAAGTAGAACTACAAACAAGAAACAAAAAATTTAAATAAAATTCTATGAAGAAGAAATCGGCGAAAAAAAATTAGTAATGTGCGAGTAAAAATTTCATATAAAAAATTTCAAATAATCAATAAATTTCCAATGTTTTTTGCCAGAACATAATAAAACAATTTCTGTCAAAACGAAGAAGCCATTTTGTCAGTTAGGCTGATTCTCACTATCGTGCAAGTCACGTATTCGGCAACGGCAAGGTACTGGCTCGGCTAAATAGGTTAATCATTACGTCTTATGAATTTTGACGGGCTGTCGCTTGCCGAGACTGTGTGCACATAGTGTGAATTTACACCGGAAAATCCATAAGTTTCAGTGATAAATATATTTTACCGAGCTGGTGCCTTGCCGTTGCCGAGCACGTGCCTTGTACGATAGTGAGAATCAGCCTTTATTATAAAGAAATTTCAAAATTGAATGCGGTAGAAAATACTATCTATTTAATTTATTTTGAATTTATTTTTAGAAATTAAAAAAAATTATAATCTTGTTGGAAATGAGTATAGTTTTACGTAAAAAATACGAGTAGAATTTTTACAATAATCATTGGTGTATTATGACGTCACTAAAGTTGACTCTTTGAATCAGACGCTATCTCAGAGTTTAGTTATTAGGGCTACATCCTCGTAGATATACTAAACATTCTGCTTGTGGATAAAATAGCCCATAATTCCTTATGTTATAAATAACTATTATTCTTAGCTCACATCACATTTTCGACACTTTATAGGGTGTCTCCGTAATTGTTAGTGCTATCAAAAAAGCAATGTAGGTGCCATGTGCTCTTTTGAATAACAACTTTGAATATAAACTGATATATACAATTTTTCAAAATGTAAAAATTTTTACATCAGTTTATATTTAAAGTGGAAAATGGCGCAAAATGTATATTTTGTTCGGTATCCGGAAAGACGTGAACCATTTAATGACATATTCCGAACATTTGCTATGATTCCCGTTATTGTTTACCTTAATCTGAATCTTTTATTTCGTTTCAAAGTAATAAAGTTTAAATAAATCGCCTAGGAAACCAATATCATCCAAGGTGTGTTACATATTTGAAAGGATAATTTAAAATAGTATCTTTTTAGAGTCAAATATAGAGGGTGTTCCATTTTAAAAAAATGAGGTTAGGTCCGATAACTTTCTTACCTGACCCCGTATACTTATTCTGAAAACGACAGATTATTCAACAATCACTATAAAGAAACTACTGTATAAAACATTTCTCTGTATCTCTTTTAACTAAGAAAATATAGGGTAATTTTGAAATTGTCAATTTTTTGAGTTTCCCGGCATCTCTTAAGCGAGCTAAAATTGTCAAATTTTGATTTTGCCATTTTAAGTTTGACCCAAAAAGAGCACCTAACACACATTACTTTTTTGATAGAACTAACAATTACGGAGATACCCTATAAAAGTGTCGAAAAGGGGACACCACCTTGCCAATAATACGAAATTTATTTTTATCTGACATATTTAGGACCAGAAGGTTACTTCAAATATCCTCCTGAAAAACTTAGTAAAGGAATCTCTTCGACTGTATCCGGTGGCACCGTTTTTGACAAGGATATTATCAGAACCTGTATCCATAAAAGGTTACGACATTCCTGCTGGTACCATTTTCATTTTATCCATTTTTACTACTGGAAGGGACGAGGAAAACTTTCAAAATCCTCTTAAGTTCGATCCGGACAGATGGGTTAGAAATGAAATTAGAAGTGGTATAGCTCAGTCGGCTGCATTACCTTTCGCTATTGGGTCTAGGTAAGATTTTTTTGTAAAAATAATAATACAGGTTGTTCTTATTAATCTCAGATTTTCAATGGATGTTCTTACATCTTTTATTATAAAATATTAATATTATTTACAGAGCTGTAACAATTAATTTGATTTAAATCATCTTTGTGATTGAAATACATTTTTTGATTCAAATACTTTCATTCTAACCCAAGTAGCATTTTTAGACACATTAATGGGAGATTAAGTATCGTTTCTGTTTCCGATCCGAATTGGAAACTGTTGGCAACAAAAATGGAAATATTAAATATTTTCGGAACGTATACATTTTAAATGGCACATTTACATGTGTTTACACGTGGTTGGTACTAGCTGTGACTTTCGCTGTTTCGATGGACAATCGAAATTTTTATCAAAAATGTTCGAAAATATTACTAAACTGTTACTTTATCTGTTTGTTCGAAAATTACAGTATTAAGGGGTGGGGCTATGTTACAGCATGCGCAAAACCAGCGTAAACTTTTTAGCAAAATTGTTTCCAAGTGTGTGGCTGATATTTGTATTTGAACATGCCAAAATGGACAAAATAAGGAAACAAAAGTTGTGTCTCGATACAACTTTACAATTTTAATCGAAAATGTTTCGAAACGTTTCTCAGCAAAGAATGTGTGTCCAATTTGTGTCTAAAAATGCTACTTGGGAAACCTTTTGCCAGAAAATGCTTATTGGTTTAAATCTTTCTAAAAAGGATCTTTAATTCTATAAAAATAGGATTTTTATCATTTCATGTTGATTTAAATCTTCGAAAATAATTATAATATTTTTCAAAATATTTAATCTTTAAAAAAGTTTAAACCTCTAAAAAGATTTAACTAAATCCCTAAAAGGATTTAGATCTTTATGAAATATATAAAATGAAACTCAAGTTGTTTACCTTGTTATTTGTCACTATATTAAGAGGTCTCTCACATGAGAGTGAACCCAAACTGTGTGTATATAATGTGAGATCTGAAGAGTAGTAAAAAAATATTAACTTGATATAATAAATAATATTTGACACAATAGTGTCATAAACTTAAATTAGGGGCAAACGGGTCGATATTCAGAGAATCTAAGAATGCAGGTGCCAGATGGGATTTTTACAATAATTTTAATACTTGCCGAGATCTAATTGTGTGTTTAAAAGGTGGTTTCGTCTTTTTCATGTTTATAAATTTCAATATTTTCTAGTAAATTTAATTTACGGCCTTTTTGACCAGTGTGTAAGATTTGTAGGTTGCTTATATCTAAAATTATGTGGCTTGTATCTAGAAAGTGATTCGCAAAATTAGATTATCTTTTATTAAGTCTAAACCATGCATTATATTCTTTAAATCTCGTTTCAAAATTTTTCCCGTTTGCCCTATATAGCAGCTGTTACGTTCTTTACATTTTAACTTATAAACTCCTGTTTTTTTTTCAATTTTTCATGCATATTCTTGACGTTCAAAACTAAAACTGTTGGAGGGTGTGAATACTATTGTTACCTGATCAGAGGATAAAATATTTGCAATTTTTTCTGAGATGGGACCTGAGTATTTAAGGCTAAATTTGTTGAGATTTCGTTCTTTTATTTTGGGGTTAAGTGGGAGAATTCATCAAGAAGGTCAAATCAGAATTAAGGTTAACCATACACTATAGCCAATGCTATATTAAATTTACTCACATATCTGTTAAATAGGCCCTCAAGTAGTTAAACTACAACTCGAACATGCTTACAAGCTGTAGGTCACTTTAAAATTTTAACAATGTTGCTAGCTAGCCCATAGCCCAATATCTCACGATAGCTAAGAAATCGTGACATTAGGCGCATGTAACACAACTATGTACTAATTTGATCAAAACAGCGCTGGTTTGTTCAAACCCCTTCTTTATGAAAATTAGCGGGTTCGCAAAGAAGTCCAACCCATCCACCTCAAGTGTAACTTTCTTGAAGCGGACCTCACGTAGTGTAGTCTGTATTTGGCTGACTTATTGTTGATGTGCACCAAAGAGCTAGGACATGACATAGTATTCATTTTGTTTTAGATCGTGTATAGGCAGAAAATTAGCAGAAGTCCAACTACAACAAACTTTAGCAGAAATAGTAGCCAATTTAGATATTCAAGTTGACAATGCCCAAGACGTCGATGTTATCCTAAAAATGGTGGCAGTTCCTTCGAAGAAAATTAAATTTAAAATTAAACCTCTACGATAGTAATAAATAATAGTTTACTGGGCTCAGCCACACACACAGCCGGGTACTGCCAAATCCTACGTAAACTTAGGTCTTTTAAAAAATAACAAACTATCAACACAAATTCTACTTACGTAGTAGTTTTATATTTTACTAAAATTAAAAGGTTTGTACTTAAATGTAAACAACATAAGTAATTGACAATCAGGAGCGAAAGTACCCACTGTATAAATTTTTAAATGCTCGGCGACAAAATGTTTCAAAATTGATTGCATTCTAGTAAAGATTCATACGCTGGTAAGAAAGGTAACATTAAAAGCAGGACCTGACTGGACAAAAAAAGTTGCTCGTTAAATAATAATATTGTCACATGGTGTTTTGGTTATGCCTGAGACTGCTTTGAGAAATCTCTGGGATCGATTTTAGAGGGAACTTAAATTAAAATGATCGGTTTTAAAAAATAAAATACATTAAACAAAGTACAAAATGAGAGTTGGTTTAAAAATGTAATATAGAAAAATTTAGTACTTACTTAATTTCCTTCGGGTGGCTCTTGTCCTGACCAGCGTCACATGTTATGGCATTTTAAAATTGACTGCCTGTAGTTTACGTCACTACTCTTATGCCTCGTCCACACCAACCCAACAAACAGCAACAGAATGTTTTTTAACAATTTAAAAACAAATCGGAAAACTTTTACCAACTTTTTTTGTTCCGTTTCGGTTTTTAGCAACCTGCCGCCTTACCGTCGCGAAGCGGTAAACACCAAAGGGTTGTTGTATCGTTTCCATCGGCAACACTGTCGGTGCGGTGTGTACGTACTGTAAAACAAATTCAAAAACGAAACACTGCAGCACTGACAGGCAGAGTTTGAGAACTATCGATAGTGATCCTCTATCAATACGTAATCGATCATAAAATCCCAAGAACGGTCATTACCCGCACTCTTAGGCTTAGTTTTGTTCCGTGAAACATTAAAGTTGATAAAATATTTCGTATTTGTTGCTGAATTGTTAAAAAAGTTTTGTTCTTGTTTTTTGGTAAAACACGAAACAAAACTAAATAGTTACTCCATAGACTTTTGTTGACAATATGTCTCGCCCGTGTGAACGAAAGTTTTCGTGTTGTTTCCAGAAAGTTGCTAGTTTCTTGGTTTGGTGTGGACGTGACATTCGGTTAGCACCCCGTAAAGTTAAACAAACTATTGTGACTGTTAATTACAATGGAAGTTCACTGAACAACAAAGTGTATATTCATCATTTTTGTTCTAATGCGACAATTCCGGTTAGAGAAACATGATTTTGCAACAAACTAAATAAAATACAAATTTGATCAAATAAATTAATTACCAAATTTCGTATCGTGACAATATCATAAGAAGATGCAAGGAATATTATCTCATAACCTCATGAAGATGTATCAAATAATAAAGAATTAAAACAAAAAATGCTGAATAATCTATTCTCCGAGATATAGACGCAAAAATTGGTCGGTAGATATTAAAATACAAATTCAATTTGAAAGGTAATACCAAGGAAAGCTTTTTCTATTGGTTTCTTCCATGTAAAAAATGCATGCCGGTAACGAACCGTTCTCAGTACAGGGTAAGTATTTATACCTTACCATCAACAAGAAACTTCTACCATAGATACCATACCAATTCTAGTAGACCAAATATAGTTATCCGCGCCATCTAGTAAGTAGTGGTTAGGAAATAATTTATTCCTACAATCGATAAGAAATATTGACACTTGATTGATCACATTTTTGAAAGAAAAAGCCCATATTTCCCACTTAGTCGCTGCCAGGCAACAGAAATAACTCTCTGGAAATACTTATTTTTGAGGAATAGTACATTACGTATCAAGGGCCGAAAAGAGGCTTTTACGGACGAGTCCGTACGCGCGACGGCCCGAGATATGTACCGAACTTTTTTTACAAGTGCTCCGAGACTTTGATGCCAAATAATTAAATAAATTCTTCAGACAGTTTTCCTGTCTACATAATATGAAAAAACTCTCGCATGGAGAATGTAAATATCTATTTATTATCGTTGATATGTATGGCTCGGTGGCCTAGTGGCAGATTGTACGCCTGGAGATCTGAGAATCGCGGGTTCAAATCCCGCACCGACATCTCTGGTTTTATTTATTTATCAGTTAAAAAACTATTGAGGAGAGGTGACTCGAAGCGGGTTTGTTCTCTTCGATACTTTCTTCCCGCCCGCTCTCTCGGAGAAGTCTGGAAAGCGCCACTTTCGGAGAAGAGAACATGCATGAAAAGAGGCATTTTCGAGGCACATGTAAAAAAAAATTATTTGTAAACTAAAAAAATGATTGAGAAGAAGTTTTTTCGAAAACAATTTCTATTTTTAAATACTATTCATGGCATCCTTTATTTGTGAATAAAATGAATAATGTTAATAAAAATTTTAAAAAGTTGATTGAAATAATTTATGTCCTTTGAATAATTTTCTGTTTTTTGGAAAAATAGTAAGTATACCTCGCAGGAAAAGCCACTTTACGGGACTCCGTATTGGCAGTCTTGGTTTGCGCCTTGACAGACAATCCTTAGTCGTATTTAAAACTCATTTTTACGATATTTCATCTGCAGAAAAAAAATTTAAGCAAATATGTATAATGTACAAGTGTCTTGCAGTACTAATAGTGCATTAATATTTCTTGTAGCATAAATATTGCCCATATTAGATTATTTAGAGGAAAAGTCTGCTAATTTCCTTTAGAATTCATTTTCTTGTAACGAAATTTATAATATTTTTTGTCAATATAATTTGAGATTTAATTTAGATCATAATATGAAGTCATGGCAAAAACCACATATCAATTTAAGTTTTCAAATTTCGAGAACAACTTACCTTTAGTTGCAGCTTGCCGGTATTTAGTCACAAACATTTTATTTTCTGTACTCTTCAATTATTTGCCGCTCAACAGCCAATGAAAACGCTATGTTTTTAGAGTTGTAATGCAATTAGAATCCTGCGTAATATGCAATTTACAACTCTTATTACGTAAGGTACATACTATCAACCATCGGGGGTAATACCATAAGTGCTTTAAAATTACCGATAATTCTGCGTGAGAGCGTGTTATATTGTAACTGCATGAGTTTTCCCTTCGAAGTAAGGTTCATTCGGATTTAATCAAAAATTAAAATCACCGAATACAGTTTCAATACTACAACACGCAAGAATGCAGAATTGTCTGGTTATTTTTTATGCATGGAGTGGTATTCGGTCGAATATTTCCCGAAAAATCGTATTTCATATTAAAAAAAACATCATTGTACAATAATTATTACGTGACGAACAACAAATGTATTACAAATATACTTGAAATTAGGAATAAAATCTGTTTCCGTTAAAAGTACAATTATAATAATTAACAATGTGTGTTTTGAGGTGGCCGTAGATTTTCTCATAGACATCGATAAACAAGCTGGCGTCTGCTGTAGCTGAAAAAATTCTTTAAAATTATCAGAACAAATCCCGCTTTTAGCTAATTTGGAAACTGGTGCGGCTCGTAGAGAATGATGGTAATTTTTTTTTGTTGCTGTGTACAGTCCAGCTTTTTTAGCTTTCCGGTTTGTCCATTTGCCTAACTGATTTTTTCGCCAGGAATACTCTGGTACTACTTGCCGCTACACTTCCAAAAATGATTGGCTGTTAAAATATATTTATGAATAATAGTATCATTAATAGCTATCTACTGTCGAACTAGCTTTGAAATTCTGGCAAAAGATCACACTTCTTATGGTTCTAAGTGAATGGTTGAATTGGAATTCAAGGTATCCCGATATGGTTTTTTGCTAGTCGCAAAACGATTAGTGTCAGATTACATTTTAAACATAATAAACTAACGAGACAACTTCGATATGATATTGACAGAAAGGATGATGAACTAGAGAACTTTGATTGTGAATAAAATCATTACTGCAAATGTCATTGATGTCACAATCAAAGTTATCGGGATAGTTAAAAATTGGTGTTTAAACTCTTTCTGCAAACCGCGATAGATATTTATGATCATTTACAATATTCTGCTTTACTACTTATTTACAGCCGAGCCTTTTATGGTATTAGAACAAATTAATTCTTAACTTAAGTATTTGGTATTTCATCTTATTGAATTGTATATAAGGTGCATTAAAATTAGCATTTAATTCGTCTATATGGCAAATTTGTTGGTAGCTAGTTTGGACAAAGATATTGCTCTTATATTCTCCTCGAACAAGATATGAAAAGTATTTTTAACTTAAATACTAGTTATAGTTGAATATATTTTTTGAAACATGACATTTTAATCATTAAAAATATACAGAAGGTAGTATTATTTCTAACTAACCCTGTATAGGGACAGAAACGCATTTATCCTTCCAAGGTGTGTGTTAACTGTACAGGTTGTTATAAATTCGGCCTTCCCCATTGGGATTTCGGAAACGGTAAGAGATACGAAGTCGGTTAAATTGGGGCAAAGTTGAGTAATTATGGGCACAATAATATGTGCAAAAATCAAAAATAAATACAGTGGCTTTCAAAATATTTGGAAAAATCTAAAATTTTGCGTTTCGGTTTTTATTTTTTCCTGACTTTGTTAGAAGATATGTCCAAAAATAAATTTCACTATCTCATTGCTACTTTTATTCTCCAAAAGATGGCATTATCAGATCTTTCATGCGACGTTTCATCTATGGGTCACCGTCATCAACTTAATTTTTTTAAATACAGGCCTGAATCTTTTTTGGTCTTGAAGGCCTGAATCTTTGTTGGTCTTGAAGGCCTGAATCTTTGGTTTGAATCAAGGAAGAGATAAAAAAACATTAGTTCACCCCATTGAAATGAAATACTACTGGAATGACCTCGCTTGCGCGAGTTTGTCTAGATATGTGAGCCGAACTGTTAGAGACGGTCAGATGCTGCAAAAGGGGTTTCTCTCTTTGTCTAGCTTAAGAAAGTGAACGTAGTATTTAGTCGGTGTGTTTATTTATTTACTTTTTTATCGTTTAATAGTGTAAAATGGTTAATCATTGTTGTGCATATGGAAATGAATGGACTTCTACAGGAAATATAAAATTCCATAAGTAAGTAATACATTTGCTTAAAACATGCGGTGAAATAAATTTTTCTACGTAACCTATTTCGCCAAACAATTTTTGAAAGCTTGGAAAGCAAAATATATATATTTTTTTTTTTTTTTTTTTTTTTTTTTTTTTATGATCAAACACAAGCACTATAGGAAAAATCCTTTAGGGCACTCTGGGAGTGGTGCGTGTGCGCAAAAAGCGATTCACGTTGGTTTTGAATCGTTGGAGGTTATATTCGTTGAGAAAAACGACTTCGGGAAGATCGTTCCACAATGATGAAGTCCTCCAGATGAAAGAGTTCTTAAATAATGAAGTTCGAGGAGTACTAAGCTTAACCACATATGGATGGGCGGCAGTGGTTCGTCGTGTTTTTCTGATATTCGCCGCTCTGGGCGGAATTAAGAGGGCAAGGTCAGCCGAGCACTTTCCATGAAAATATCTGTAAAAGAGAGTCAAATCACCAACTTGCCTTCGATGTTCTAGGCTGTCGAGGTTCTTCGTCAGCTCGTGGTCTCCAATCAGACGAATGGCCCTCCTTTCGATGGAATCCAGTAGCCGAAGAGTATGTTTGGGTGCAGAGCTCCAGACATGAGAGCAGTACTCTAGTGATGGTCGAATCTGGGCTTTGTATAGTGTCAAAAGTTGTTGAGGTGTGTACAACTTTCTGGTTCGGAAGAGTACACCAAGCTTCTGAGAGGCTATCTTGGCGATTGCCACAACGTGGTTATGCCAAGACATATTTCCTCCCAGATTGACGCCCAGCAAACTAATAGATGAAGCCAGTGGGATTGCGTGTCCGTCCATGACTATATCCGGTTCTGTAATGTTAACTTTTTTAGAGAAAACTGCTGCCTGGGTTTTTTTAGCGTTAAATTCGACTTGGTTACTTTCACCCCAATCCAAAATTTCTTCCAGGTCTTTGTTGAGGCGTGATACTTCATGCTGTCTGCGAAGATGTGCGTCGGCAGCCGATGTTTGTGCATTCAAAGAAAAAGATGATAAAAGTGTGCTATCATCAGCAAAGTGCCACGTTAAGAAAGTGGCTAGGTTCTTTTAATTGTGAGGTAGGATTTTTATCCGAAGTGTTTGAATACTTAAAAGCGAGTGTTGTAAGCAATAATCATTTAAAATATGTAGCAATAATTTTTGACTCGATGGCAATACATACTACTATAGTATATGATAAAAAAAGAGACAAACATTATGGATATGTTGACATGGGAGGTATTAGTAATTTAAGTAATGAAGAATTGGCTACTGAAGCATTAGTTTTCCAGATTGTTTCTTTTACAAAAAAATTTAAATGTCCAATAGCATATTTTTTTGTAAACAAAATAACAGCTTCCGTACAACAGCAGTTAATATTATTAGCTATTGAAAAATTATTTAAAATAGGTATTAATGTCAGATCTGTAACATGTGATGGTTGTGCTACTAATACTAAAACATTGACATTGTTAGGATGTAACTTATCTCCGGAAAATATTTCACCCGTCTTTAAAAATCCTTTTAATGGAAGCAATATTTTTTGTATCTTAGATCCTTATCATGTTTTAAAATTATTACGAAACGCCTTTGGAGAAATTATTCTTTCCTCACCAAAAGGTCAAATTTCTTTCAAATATATACAGAAATTACACGAGTTACAAGAAGATCAAGATTTAAAATTTGCAAATAAGTTATCTTCATGTCCTATAAATTATAAACAAAAAAAAAATGAATGTACGGTTAGCAGCACAAACAATTAGTTGTAGTGTTGCGGATGCTATAGAATTTTTATGCCAAAGTAATAATCCTGATTTTATTGGCAGTGAAGCAACTATTGAATTTTTAAGAATTTTTGACAGAATTTTTGATGTTATGAATTCCCGGAGTATGTTTGCTAAGGGATATAAATCACCAATGTATTTACATAATCAGCATTATTGGTCAAAAATTTTTGAAGATACAAAAAAGTATATTTTAGATTTAAAAGCGGATGGTATTAAAATAATACATCATAGGAGAAAAACATTTGCCATAGGATTTCTTATGAATATAATTAGTTTTGAGAATCTAGCATTAGAACTTCTTAGCACTACAGAAAATCCACTTAACTATTTTCTTACATATAAGTGTTCCCAGGACCACCTCGAACTATACTTTGCATGTATCCGATCACGAGGAGGCTGGAATGATAACCCCAATACCCTTCAGTTTAAATGGACCTTGCGAAAATTACTATTTAATAATAGTGTTCAAGCAGGGGTTAATTCGAACTGCTTAGGTAGTGATTTTGATGTTACACCAATAAGTCATAGTCATGTAAATAGAACATTGCCCACTACTGATACATTTGAGACAGAGGAGTTGAGTAAATTAATTTCTTTCGTAGATAGAACATTTCTAACATCATTTCAAGAAAATATATTATATTATATAGCTGGATTCATTGTAAGAAAATTACTTAAAAAAACATCTTGTATACATTGTAAACATAATATGTTAGTTACAGAAATACACGAAGATCATGGCTATTGTAAAAAAAATAATAATAATTATGCAAGTTTTACAAAATTTGTTAATAATGGAAAATTATATTTTCCGAATATACTGAAGTATTTAGGACGGAGGTAAATATGAACTATATGGGCAAACAAAACTTTAAACAAAGAATTACTGTATTAGTTTTGCAGCATTTTGTTCATAATCTGACTCAAATATTTCAACCTCCCCATCCTATTATTGATATGCATGAAGATCTTCATGAAGTAGTTATTAAGTTTATTATTGATACTTATTCAAATATTCGTATATAAACCCATGCAAAGAAGAAAACTCTTCAATTATTAGGTGATAAGGCTACTATACGCCATAAATTACATAAAACAATATTATTTTATCATGTTTAGTTAATAGTATTAGTTATAAGTATTAATTATTTTTGTTTTAATAATATTTATTATATATCATAAATATAACAATACAAATACTTAAATAATATAAATTTTAAAAAATATATATAAATTATTAAAGACTCAATCAAAATGTTTCGTCTTGGAAGAAACGTTATTAAAACAATTGCATTTATTTATTTTTGTCCGAAAGTAATAGGTCATTAATAAATTAAGTAAATTTGACTTATTAGCTTAAAAACTTATACGCCATACTTCTGTACACCTGGCTTTTTACCTGGCTGTCGCTACTTGGCCGTAAGCGCGCGTGTGTGTGAGTGAAACAGCATCCCCTATTGCAGCAGCGGTACCCTTCCAACACCGAGGCTCGAAATTTTAACACGGCGAGCGCCTTCCAGTTTGTGTATTCATTTCAGTGGTTCACCCTTAACTTGTTGGATTTGAAGCTGAAGAAATTCACTTTAGACTTACTTCGTTGTTTCATCCAATAGAATGGGATACTTTTCAGTCATCACTCCTGATAAAAGTAAGCTATATCCGATGCTAATCATGTTGATGAACGCACAAACCCCACTTTTATATGGGTTAACTAACAGCCATAAAGATGGCGCCCTGTTGTAAGTTATTTGAATTCTCCATGTCATAAACTTGCATCTTGGCTTAATAATGTTTTACTTTCCTTAACCAATTTCAGCAGTATATATTCAATTAAAAATTCTTTTGAACTTTCTAAAAAGCTTAAAGATTTTGTCATTCCTGATGCTTCTATTTTTGTTTCTTTTGATATAAAAAAATGTATTCCCAAGTGTTCCCCCTAAAGAATGCATTGAACTTTTCAGAAACCGGATATTCCTACTCACCATGTCCTCAACATTTGCTTACTGATGGATACCGTTCTTAAACAAACTTTTTCCAATTCAATAATAAATTTTACACTCACACTCAAAAATCAGGCTTATCCATGGGCTCTCCGCCAAGTCCTTTGCTGGCGGAGATTTTTCTGGCGTTTCTTGAATCTAAGATTGAATTACATCCTTTATTTCACAAAGTTTCTTGTTTTTTCAGATATGTGGATGACACTTTTGTTGTTTTCAATGGGGACAATCAAGAGTTACAACTCTTTCTTTCTTTTCTCAACTTTTTGCACTCTTCTATTCTGTTTATTATGGAAACGGAGATCACCGGGTCCCTTCTTTTTCTAGATCTTTTAATTGAAAGAAATTTAAATTCATTACAATTTGGCATTTACCTACTATAGTCATTGCAGCGAATCCTCGCGCCAGATATGTCAAGTGTCACGTGACATTAATGACTTGTCTGCTTATTTCTGGTTATTTATTTTGCCTAGGTTTGTATGACATTCCAGGACCGTACTACAATAGTACTTAAAAATGAAACGAGTCTATTTATATTTTTAAATACATTTTTTTATTATAAGGAATAAAACACACAAACACATTGTATTATTACACACTACATGACCAATAATTGTACTTTAATTCTGACCAAAACTATTAAAAATATCATGCAGATATTTCTTACGTTCCCAGCTAACCAAACTGTCGCCACACAAAAGTATTACCTGATATTTAACTGAAATAAATCTCAACTCACTCGGAAAGAAATAAAACATCTAGAATTTTTTTTATTAATATTAAAATTAACCTTAGTTTCTCTAACGGTGGCATCAGCTGAGGTAGAAGGCAGACAATAATAATTATGCTGCATAATTATTATTTTCACCTAAAAACAGATAAATAAAATATTAACCTATAAATTTTTCGTTACGTGACTCGTACTTACTGTGGTTTACCAGATACACAAACAACTCAATATGTAGTTAATCAAAGTTTTCAAAGCAAAATAAACTATACTAAAACGACGGAAATACACTTTTAAAACTTATTAGCACCAATCAAACTGGAAAAATATAAAAACACAACACGCTCAATGCGGTTCCTATAAAACTGGGGTATTTGTTTAAGTACCAAAACAGCTGATCGATGGCATATTGCTGATGTCAACTGTCGAAAAAGCTTGACGGTTCGCTGCAAAGACTATACCATTACAGATGTTGTCATCCCCTACTGTTCTAACCACCCCTTTAGTCATAAAATTGCTGCTTTTAATAGTTATTTTCATATACTTTTTAGTATCCCTCTTTCAGATTTCAATTTTAATACAGAATTAAACCTTATTAAACAAATAGCTTTCAATAATAATTACCCAATTCACTTTATCAATAAACTCTATTATAAACATTTATCAAAATTTCTTAACAAGAAACTTAAGCATCATCACACTGTCACAGATAACAAGAGATATTTTTCTTTACCCTTTCATGGTCGAATTTCTTACAAGGTGTAAGTTTCAGGAAGCTGGACCTTAACATCAGTTTTGGGGTTAAATCCAAATTTGTTGTTCACTGGAAGGACAGGACACACATACTGGATAGGTCTGGTGTGTATTCTGTCTCTTGTGGCCACCCTCTGCAATACTTCCCAGTAAACACGTCTGTGACATTGACATAAATTTTACGTAAATTTAATATAATGCCCTCAACTTAATTAGTTTTATGTAATATTTATGTAAATATTATATAAGCTAAATCCGCACTGCTGGTGGCCAAACTCTATTAATGCGAGAAGTTTAATGGTGGTACGATGTGAGCTTCCAGACCAAGATGCTTGGAATCTTCATGAAATAAAATTGGAAGCTTATGCTTGTAAGTATACTTTTAAATTTTTCATGATTGCTTGCTACCTTTTCTATTTTCAAAACAGCTACTTTGGAAAGTGCCCGAAAAAAAGCAGAGAATCCAGACTACCTTACTGGTGGGGATGAGGACCTGGTAAGCGAAAAAAGAAGTAGGAAACCTTTGGTTTGCAGTAGCAGTAGCTCTGAAGTAGATCTTACGCCACCTCCTTCACCAAGAGAAAGAAAAAAGAAAGCATCAAAAAAAGCAATAGAAAGAATTGCGTCTGCAGTAAACGAAAAAAATATATTAGGCTCTGAAAAAGTGAGTCAACCATATAGGGTTCTTGCAGAAACCAATTCCCGATCTGTGATGATTGAATTACATGGAATGTTCAGTGAACCGATAAACGAAAATGGCAGTGAAGTGGAAACTCAAAGTATAAAGCAAAATGCTATATATTTTTGTAAATGCAAAGGTAAATTTAATAGTTATAATTAAAATAAAGTCAGTCAATTTATCATTAAACAATATACATTTTTAAATTATATGTGTTTGTTTCTAGGGAAATGACACAGTAAATGATGTACTAACTGCAGTTGGTAAGTAGAGTTACATGTTGTACCTAGGTTTATAAATTCATTAAAACTTTCTATTTTTTATTGTGAGTATTCTATATTCCTTAAATTGAAAAACATGATAGAAAACTGTGTGCCTAAATCTTTTTTTTAGTTACTTATAGAGGTACTGACATAATAAATTCGGCACCTGAATAACATGTCTTCGAAAGACTTTTAATAACTTGTAGCAGCATACAGAAATGTAATGGGGGTAGATTTAACATTTTAAAATAGTATTAAAGATAGTTATATGGGATGATATCTAACATGAGATTAATATTAATGTAAATGTTTTAGAAAAACTGACAATAGTTTGCAGCAGCATTCAAAAATATGCAGTAAGCATTGACAATAGACTTAAGGCCATAACTTCAGAACAAGGGAAGATAATTGTGGATGAAGTAATGGAAAATATTTCAAATCTTTTAAATCAGTGGAAGATATTCCAAAATTTGATGCAATTTTATCAGAAAAGAATGAAACAAATAGGGCTTTTGTGAGTACAAAATTTAAAGATAGTCGTTGGTGTAAACCACCTTAGAGTTTTCGATATAAGGTAGTGTGTACCGTGCATGAGTCAGTCTGTAACTTCTTAATTGTTAACTATTGTATTTGATAGATTACAAATAAAATTCAAAATTGTTAAATTTGCGTTATATTTATTTTAACGTCTTTTAAAATAGGTACATTATATCAAGAATATTGGAGGACGAGACTTCAAGGACCACATGAACAGATGTCTTCCCAAAATATTTACGAATGAATTGGGAAAGGAGTGTTCCTATCTAGGCCTAAGAAGAAATTTTAAATTACAACAATTCCATTTTATAAAGACTTTTGTGGGTAAGTTTTTTTTTAGTAATATTTACATGTTTATAATAATTAACTATGCAGTGATTGCCAAGGTAAAGTGACTTATCATTGCAAAGAATTTTTGTTATAACAAAACTGATGAAAATATGTTAATTTTTAGATGTCATTATGGTATGGCAATATTCCTGCTCATTGCACGAGGTCGAAAAAGGCATTGGAGAATGGTTTCGGCTGGCCAACCAGAGACAGAAAAGAATGAATAAAAATAATTGATGGGTGTTTTTATACTATACAGGGTGTAACAAATTCGTCCCTCAGCATTTGGATATCGGAAACGGTAAGAGATACGGGGCAAAGTTGCGTAATTATGAGCCTAATAATATGCCGTAAAAAATCAAAAATAAATACAGGGGCTTTCAAAATATTTGGAAAACTCTAAATTCTTGCGCTGAGGTTTTTATTTTTTCCTGACTTTGAGGCCATATAAATAAAGAAATTCTTCAGACATTTGACTAAAGCATCTTTGAAAAATTAACTGCCAATTTAATTTATATATAATCCGCTATTTATTACCGCTTGTAGTATGGCTCGGTGGGTAGTGTCCGAGGCGATCTGAGGGTCGCGGGTTCAAATCCAGCACCGACAATTCTGGTTTCATTTATTTATGAGCACATGGTGACTCGAAGGGGGCGGGAAAAATCTTTCCCGTCCGCTCTCTTGGAAAACGCTACTTTCGGTGAAGAGAACATGCATTAAAAGAGGCACTTTCGGGGCACATGTAAAAAAAATATTATTATTTATTTATTAACTCAAAAAATATAATTTTACAACAGATTCTAGTCATGAATGCGTTCAATTGTTATCGCGGCAATGAGTTTTTTTTGTTTGGTTGGCAATACTAGGTTACTTAGGCCCTCAGCAGTTTGTTTAGGTGGAAGTTATGGAACATGAGAGTGTTTTAGTTCTTTTTTTTACGTTAATGCGCATTGTTTCTTTCAGGGTCTTTTCACTGGGCGACAAAAGGTCTTTTCACTGGGCGAGAGAAGGTCTTATTATTGGGCGAGAAAGTACTATCGCTGGGCGAGATATTCTAAATATCGGTCCTAATACCGGGCAAGAAAAGAAAAAAAGTCTGCCTTCAGTCTTTGTTGTGATACTGGGCGAGACAAGTCGGTCATTGCTACTGAGCAAGAGAAGTAGTAACTTCATGTCATTGAGTAAGAGATGTCATTCCTTATTATTGAGTAAGGCAGCCGTCTCATTATTGGGCGAGACAAGTCATTGTGTTATTTCCGCAAGAAAAATACTAGTCTTATAACTGGACGTTTATTGATTGTTGAAACGTTTTTCTTATATTATGTTAATTTTACTTTATTAATTGTACGTAATCAGCGCCATGTGAAACTTGCGTGTACACAACGGTTGCGCCTGTAAGGATTCGTTTATAACACTAGCTTAGTTGTAACTTTTGGTAGTGACATTATTTACTCATTTATTTTCTTCGATAATTATTTACAGGTGATTATTACTTTACTTGCGTTTACCATATTTTATTCTTAACTCTCTGTTGCTCAAGACTTAGGAAAGAATCTGGTGCTGTATGATTTACATTTTTCCCGTTAACTAACGTCCGCATCCGTCATTTTAAAGTTGAATAAATTTAAATGTTAGTTGTTGAACAGAATTTTGGGTTTTTATTTGAGTTACCCTGTAGCACGCACTAATGATATATTTTTTTTATTGCTTTGAGTAAATCTTAAATTTATGAACTAGCAAAGCTGGGAGCGAGTTCCTAAATCAAACTAGGAGGGTTCTGTACCGTAGTCAGGTTAGCAACGGCATTTGGCAACGCGAGCTATTCGCGTCGACGGCGGCTGGCGCGGTCGTTCGGACCGCGTGGTCTGGTCAATCTGCACCATATCTGAATACCTAATATACATGTAATGTGAAGGTTCTTACGAATATTTTTAGTCTTTTGGAAGTGAAAAATAGGAAAGCGAGTCATTTCTTAATGACAGATATAATTTATTTTCTTGCAAATTGAAGATATTTAACTCAATAAAGTTTAGAAAAGAGAGAAAATGAAATAAAGGGAGTCTAAAATGCCAAGTGGATAAACTGAAAACGAGCGGTAATATTTAAGAAATTATAATTCTATATTAGTTGTTGAATATTTACAGCCACAAAACCCGAGCTGCTGGGAGTTTTTTCGCTTTAACTTAGGGATACTACCTCCCTTAGTACGTTTTTGATAAAGAACCAAAAAGGCCGACGTAAATTTCTTCAGAAATGATTTTTGAAGTGGGAAAGAAACAGAAAATTAAATTTCTATATTAGCAGATGGCCATTTACCGCCACAAAACCCGCGTTACTGGGGTTTTTTTTCACTTTAACGTAGGGATACTACCTTCCTTAGTACGTTTTTGATGAAGAACCAAAAAGGCCGACGTAAATTTCTTCAGAAATGATTTTTGAAGTTGCAAAGAAACAGAAAATTAAATTTCTATATTAGCAGTTGGCCATTTACCGCCACAAAACCGGCGTTGCTGGGTTTTTTTTCACTTTAACGTAGGGATACTACCTTCCTTAGTACGTTTTTGATGAAGAACCAAAAAGGCCGACGTAAATTTCTTCAGAAATGATTTTTGAAGTTGAAAAGAAACAGAATTTTAAATTTCTATATGAGCAGTTGACCATTTACCGCCACAAAACCCGCGTTGCTGGGGGTTTTTTTTGCTTTAACTTAGGGGTACTACCTCCCTTAGTACGTTTTTGATAAAGAACCAAAAAGGCCGACGTAAATTACTTCAGAAATGATTTTTGAAGTTGGAAAGAAACAGAATTTAAAATTTCTATATGAGCAGTTGACCATTTACCGCCACAAAACCCGCGTTGCTGGGGGTTTTTTCGCTTTAACTTAGGGGTACTACCTCCCTTAGTACGTTTTTGATAAAGAACCAAAAAGGCCGACGTAAATTACTTCAGAAATGATTTTTGAAGTTGGAAAGAAACAGAATTTTAAATTTCTATATGAGCAGTTGACCATTTACCGCCACAAAACCCGCGTTGCTGGGGGTTTTTTCGCTTTAACTTAGGGGTACTACCTCCCTTAGTACGTTTTTGATGAAGAACCAAAAAGGCCGACGTAAATTACTTTAGAAATGATTTTTGAAGTTGGAAAGAAACAGAATATTAAATTTCTATATTAGCAATTGACCATTTACCGCCACAAACCCCGCGTTGCTGGGGGTATTTTCGCTTTAACTTAGGGGTACTACCTCCCTTAGTACGTTTTTGATGAAGAACCAAAAAGGCCGACGTAAATTACTTCAAAAATGATTTTTGAAGTTGAAAAGAAACAGAATTTTAAATTTCTATATGAGCAGTTGACCATTTACCGCCACAAAACCCGCGTTGCTGGGGGTTTTTTCGCTTTAACTTAGGGGTACTACCTCCCTTAGTACGTTTTTGATAAAGAACCAAAAAGACCGACGTAAATTACTTCAGAAATGATTTTTGAAGTTGGAAAGAAACAGAAAATTAAATTTCTATATTAGCAGTTGACCATTTACCGCCACAAAACCCGCGTTGCTGGGGGTTTTTTCGCTTTAACTTAGGGGTACTTCCTCCCTTAGTGCGTTTTTGATAGAGAACCAAAAAGGCCGACGTAAATTTCTTCAGAAATGATTTTTGAAGTTGGAAAGAAACAGAAAATTAAATTTCTATATTAGCAGTTGACCATTTACCGCCACAAAACCCGCGTTGCTGGGGGTTTTTTCGCTTTAACTTAGGGGTACTACCTCCCTTAGTACGTTTTTGATGAAGAACCAAAAAGACCGACGTAAATTTCTTCAGAAATGATTTTTGAAGTTGGAAAGAAACAGAAAATTAAATTTCTATATTAGCAATTGACCATTTACCGCCACAAAACCCGCGTTGCTGGGGGGTTTTTTCGCTTTAACTTAGGGGTACTACCTCCCTTAGTACGTTTTTGATAAAGAGCCAAAAAGGCCGACGTAAATTACTTCAGAAATGATTTTTGAAGTTGAAAAGAAACAGAATTTTAAATTTCTATATTAGCAGTTGACCATTTACCGCCACAAAACCCGCGTTGCTGGGGGTTTTTTCGCTTTAACTTAGGGGTACTACCTCCCTTAGTACGTTTTTGATAAAGAACCAAAAAGGCCGATGTAAATTACTTCAGAAATGATTTTTGAAGTTGAAAAGAAACAGAATTTTAAATTTCTATATTAGCAGTTGACCATTTACCGCCACAAAACCCGCGTTGCTGGGGGTTTTTCGCTTTAACTTAGGGGTACTACCTCCCTTAGTACGTTTTTGATAAAGAGCCAAAAAGGCCGACGTAAATTACTTCAGAAATGATTTTTGAAGTTGAAAAGAAAAAGAATTTTAAATTTCTATATTAGCAGTTGACCATTTACCGCCACAAAACCCGCGTTGCTGGGGGTTTTTTCGCTTTAACATATGGGTACTACTTCCCTTAGTACGTTTTTGATAAAGAGCCAAAAAGGCCGACGTAAATTACTTCAGAAATGATTTTTGAAGTTGAAAAGAAACAGAATTTTAAATTTCTATATTAGCAGTTGACCATTTACCGCCACAAAACCCGCGTTGCTGGGGGTTTTTTCGCTTTAACTTAGGGGTACTACCTCCCTTAGTACGTTTTTGATAAAGAACCAAAAAGGCCGACGTAAATTACTTCAGAAATAATTTTTGAAGTTGAAAAGAAACATAATTTTAAATTTCTATATTAGCAGTTGACCATTTACCGCCACAAAACCCGCGTTGCTGGGGGTTTTTCGCTTTAACTTAGGGGTACTACCTCCCTTAGTACGTTTTTGATAAAGAGCCAAAAAGGCCGACGTAAATTACTTCAGAAATGATTTTTGAAGTTGAAAAGAAACAGAATTTTAAATTTCTATATTAGCAGTTGACCATTTACCGCCACAAAACCCGCGTTGCTGGGGGGTTTCTCGCTTTAACATATGGGTACTACTTCCCTTAGTACGTTTTTGATAAAGAGCCAAAAAGGCCGACGTAAATTACTTCAGAAATGATTTTTGAAGTTCAAAAGAAACAGAATTTTAAATTTCTATATTAGCAGTTGACCATTTACCGCCACAAAACCCGCGTTGCTGGGGGTTTTTTCGCTTTAACTTAGGGGTACTACCTCCCTTATTACGTTTTTGATAAAGAACCAAAAAGGCCGACGTAAATTACTTCAGAAATGATTTTTGAAGTTGAAAAGAAACAGAATTTTAAATTTCTATATTAGCAGTTGACCATTTACCGCCACAAAACCCGCGTTGCTGGGGGTTTTTTCGCTTTAACTTAGGGGTACTACCTCCCTTAGTACGTTTTTGATAAAGAGCCAAAAAGGCCGACGTAAATTACTTCAGAAATGATTTTTGAAGTTGAAAAGAAACAGAATTTTAAATTTCTATATTAGCAGTTGACCATTTACCGCCACAAAACCCGCGTTGCTGGGGGTTTTTTCACTTTAACTTATGGGTACTACTTCCCTTAGTACGTTTTTGATAAAGAACCAAAAAGGCCGACGTAAATTACTTCAGAAATGATTTTTGAAGTTGGAAAGAAACAGAATTTTAAATTTCTATATGAGCAGTTGACCATTTACCGCCACAAAACCCGCGTTGCTGGGGGTTTTTTCACTTTAACTTAGGGGTACTACCTCCCTTAGTACGTTTTTGATGAAGAACCAAAAAGTCCGACGTAAATTTCTTCAGAAATGATTTTTGAAGTTGGAAAGAAACAGAAAATTAAATTTCTATATTAGCAGTTGACCATTTACCGCCACAAAACCAGCGTTGTTGGGGGTTTTTTCGCTTTAACTTAGGGGTACTACCTCCCTTAGTACGTTTTTGATGGAGAACCAAAAAGGCCGACGTAAATTTCTTCAGAAATGATTTTTGAAGTTGAAAAGAAACAGAAAATTAAATTTCTATATTAGCAGTTGACCATTTACCGCCACAAAACCCGCGTTGCTGGGGGTTTTTTCGCTTTAACTTAGGGGTACTACCTCCCTTAGTACGTTTTTGATGAAGAACCAAAAAGGCCGACGTAAATTACTTCAGAAATGATTTTTGAAGTTGGAAAGAAACAGAAAATTAAATTTCTATATTAGCAGTTGACCATTTACCGCCACAAAACCCGCGTTGCTGGGGGTTTTTTCGCTTTAACTTAGGGGTACTACCTCCCTTAGTACGTTTTTGATGAAGAACCAAAAAGGCCGACGTAAATTTCTTCAGAAATGATTTTTGAAGTTGAAAAGAAACAGAATTTTAAATTTCTATATGAGCAGTTGACCATTTACCGCCACAAAACCCGCGTTGCTGGGGGTTTTTTCGCTTTAACTTAGGGGTACTACCTCCCTTAGTACGTTTTTGATAAAGAACCAAAAAGGCCGACGTAAATTACTTCAGAAATGATTTTTGAAGTTGGAAAGAAACAGAATTTTAAATTTCTATATGAGCAGTTGACCATTTACCGCCACAAAACCCGCGTTGCTGGGGGTTTTTTCGCTTTAACTTAGGGGTACTACCTCCCTTAGTACGTTTTTGATGAAGAACCAAAAAGGCCGACGTAAATTTCTTCAGAAATGATTTTTGAAGTTGGAAAGAAACAGAAAATTAAATTTCTATATTAGCAGTTGACCATTTACCGCCACAAAACCCGCGTTGCTGGGGGTTTTTTCGCTTTAACTTAGGGGTACTACCTCCTTTAGTACGTTTTTGGTGGAGAACCAAAAATGCCGACGTAAATTTCTTCAGAAATGATTTTTGAAGTTGGAAAGAAACAGAAAATTAAATTTCTATATTAGCAGTTGACCATTTACCGCCACAAAACCCGCGTTGCTGGGGGTTTTTTCGCTTTAACTTAGGGGTACTACCTCCCTTAGTACGTTTTTGATGGAGAACCAAAAAGGCCGACTTAAATTTCTTCAGAAATGATTTTTGAAGTTGGAAAGAAACAGAAAATTAAATTTCTATATTAGCAGTTGACCATTTACCGCCACAAAACCCGCGTTGCTGGGGGTTTTTTCGCTTTAACTTAGGGGTACTTCCTCCCTTAGTACGTTTTTGATGAAGAACCAAAAAGGCCGACGTAAATTTCTTCAGAAATGATTTTTGAAGTTGGAAAGAAACAGAAAATTAAATTTCTATATTAGCAGTTGACCATTTACCGCCACAAAACCCGCGTTGCTGGGGGTTTTTTCGCTTTAACTTAGGGGTACTACCTCCCTTAGTACGTTTTTGATGAAGAACCAAAAAGGCCGACGTAAATTACTTCAGAAATGATTTTTGAAGTTGGAAAGAAACAGAATTTTAAATTTCTATATGAGCAGTTGACCATTTACCGCCACAAAACCCGCGTTGCTGGGGGTTTTTTTGCTTTAACTTATGGGTACTACTTCCCTTAGTACGTTTTTGATAAAGAACCAAAAAGGCCGACGTAAATTACTTCAGAAATGATTTTTGAAGTTGGAAAGAAACAGAATTTTAAATTTCTATATGAGCAGTTGACCATTTACCGCCACAAAACCCGCGTTGCTGGGGGTTTTTTCGCTTTAACTTAGGGGTACTACCTCCCTTAGTACGTTTTTGATGAAGAACCAAAAAGGCCGACGTAAATTTCTTCAGAAATGATTTTTGAAGTTGGAAAGAAACAGAAAATTAAATTTCTATATTAGCAGTTGACCATTTACCGCCACAAAACCCGCGTTGCTGGGGGTTTTTTCGCTTTAACTTAGGGGTACTACCTCCCTTAGTACGTTTTTGATGAAGAACCAAAAAGGCCGACGTAAATTACTTCAGAAATGATTTTTGAAGTTGGAAAGAAATAGAATTTTAAATTTCTATATGAGCAGTTGACCATTTACCGCCACAAAACCCGCGTTGCTGGGGTTTTTTTTGCTTTAACTTATGGGTACTACTTCCCTTAGTACGTTTTTGATAAAGAACCAAAAAGGCCGACGTAAATTACTTCAGAAATGATTTTTGAAGTTGGAAAGAAACAGAATTTTAAATTTCTATATGAGCAGTTGACCATTTACCGCCACAAAACCCGCGTTGCTGGGGGTTTTTTCGCTTTAACTTAGGGGTACTACCTCCCTTAGTACGTTTTTGATGAAGAGCCAGAAAGGCCGACGTAAATTTCTTCAGAAATGATTTTTGAAGTTGGAAAGAAACAGAAAATTAAGTTTCTATATTAGCAGTTGACCATTTACCGCCACAAAACCCGCGTTGCTGGGGGTTTTTTCGCTTTAAGTTATGGGTACTACTTCCCTTAGTACGTTTTTGATAAAGAACCAAAAAGGCCGACGTAAATTTCTTCAGAAAAGATTTTTGAATTTGGAAAGAAACAGAAAATTAAATTTCTATATTAGCAGTTGACCATTTACCGCCACAAAACCCGCGTTGCTGGGGGTTTTTTCGCTTTAACTTATGGGTACTACTTCCCTTAGTACGTTTTTGATAAAGAACCAAAAAGGCCGACGTAAATTACTTCAGAAATGATTTTTGAAGTTGGAAAGAAACAGAATTTTAAATTTCTATATGAGCAGTTGACCATTTACCGCCACAAAACCCGCGTTGCTGGGGGTTTTTTCGCTTTAACTTAGGGGTACTACCTCCCTTAGTACGTTTTTGATGAAGAACCAAAAAGGCCGACGTAAATTTCTTCAGAAATGATTTTTGAAGTTGGAAAGAAACAGAAAATTAAATTTCTATATTAGCAGTTGACCATTTACCGCCACAAAACCCGCGTTGCTGGGGGTTTTTTCGCTTTAACTTAGGGGTACTACCTCCCTTAGTACGTTTTTGATGAAGAACCAAAAAGGCCGACGTAAATTACTTTAGAAATGATTTTTGAAGTTGGAAAGAAACAGAATATTAAATTTCTATATTAGCAATTGACCATTTACCGCCACAAACCCCGCGTTGCTGGGGGTATTTTCGCTTTAACTTAGGGGTACTACCTCCCTTAGTACGTTTTTGATGAAGAACCAAAAAGGCCGACGTAAATTACTTCAAAAATGATTTTTGAAGTTGAAAAGAAACAGAATTTTAAATTTCTATATGAGCAGTTGACCATTTACCGCCACAAAACCCGCGTTGCTGGGGGTTTTTTCGCTTTAACTTAGGGGTACTACCTCCCTTAGTACGTTTTTGATAAAGAACCAAAAAGACCGACGTAAATTACTTCAGAAATGATTTTTGAAGTTGGAAAGAAACAGAAAATTAAATTTCTATATTAGCAGTTGACCATTTACCGCCACAAAACCCGCGTTGCTGGGGGTTTTTTCGCTTTAACTTAGGGGTACTTCCTCCCTTAGTACGTTTTTGATAGAGAACCAAAAAGGCCGACGTAAATTTCTTCAGAAATGATTTTTGAAGTTGGAAAGAAACAGAAAATTAAATTTCTATATTAGCAGTTGACCATTTACCGCCACAAAACCCGCGTTGCTGGGGGTTTTTTCGCTTTAACTTAGGGGTACTACCTCCCTTAGTACGTTTTTGATGAAGAACCAAAAAGGCCGACGTAAATTACTTCAGAAATGATTTTTGAAGTTGGAAAGAAACAGAATTTTAAATTTCTATATGAGCAGTTGACCATTTACCGCCACAAAACCCGCGTTGCTGGGGGTTTTTTCGCTTTAACTTAGGGGTACTACCTCCCTTAGTACGTTTTTGATAAAGAACCAAAAAGACCGACGTAAATTACTTCAGAAATGATTTTTGAAGTTGGAAAGAAACAGAATTTTAAATTTCTATATGAGCAGTTGACCATTTACCGCCACAAAACCCGCGTTGCTGGGGGTTTTTTCGCTTTAACTTAGGGGTACTACCTCCCTTAGTACGTTTTTGATAAAGAACCAAAAAGACCGACGTAAATTACTTCAGAAATGATTTTTGAAGTTGGAAAGAAACAGAAAATTAAATTTCTATATTAGCAGTTGACCATTTACCGCCACAAAACCCGCGTTGCTGGGGGTTTTTTCGCTTTAACTTAGGGGTACTTCCTCCCTTAGTACGTTTTTGATAGAGAACCAAAAAGGCCGACGTAAATTTCTTCAGAAATGATTTTTGAAGTTGGAAAGAAACAGAAAATTAAATTTCTATATTAGCAGTTGACCATTTACCGCCACAAAACCCGCGTTGCTGGGGGTTTTTTCGCTTTAACTTAGGGGTACTACCTCCCTTAGTACGTTTTTGATGAAGAACCAAAAAGGCCGACGTAAATTACTTCAGAAATGATTTTTGAAGTTGGAAAGAAACAGAATTTTAAATTTCTATATGAGCAGTTGACCATTTACCGCCACAAAACCCGCGTTGCTGGGGGTTTTTTCGCTTTAACTTAGGGGTACTACCTCCCTTAGTACGTTTTTGATGAAGAACCAAAAAGGCCGACGTAAATTACTTCAAAAATGATTTTTGAAGTTGAAAAGAAACAGAATTTTAAATTTCTATATGAGCAGTTGACCATTTACCGCCACAAAACCCGCGTTGCTGGGGGTTTTTTCGCTTTAACTTAGGGGTACTACCTCCCTTAGTACGTTTTTGATAAAGAACCAAAAAGACCGACGTAAATTACTTCAGAAATGATTTTTGAAGTTGGAAAGAAACAGAAAATTAAATTTCTATATTAGCAGTTGACCATTTACCGCCACAAAACCCGCGTTGCTGGGGGTTTTTTCGCTTTAACTTAGGGGTACTTCCTCCCTTAGTGCGTTTTTGATAGAGAACCAAAAAGGCCGACGTAAATTTCTTCAGAAATGATTTTTGAAGTTGGAAAGAAACAGAAAATTAAATTTCTATATTAGCAGTTGACCATTTACCGCCACAAAACCCGCGTTGCTGGGGGTTTTTTCGCTTTAACTTAGGGGTACTACCTCCCTTAGTACGTTTTTGATGAAGAACCAAAAAGACCGACGTAAATTTCTTCAGAAATGATTTTTGAAGTTGGAAAGAAACAGAAAATTAAATTTCTATATTAGCAATTGACCATTTACCGCCACAAAACCCGCGTTGCTGGGGGGTTTTTTCGCTTTAACTTAGGGGTACTACCTCCCTTAGTACGTTTTTGATAAAGAGCCAAAAAGGCCGACGTAAATTACTTCAGAAATGATTTTTGAAGTTGAAAAGAAACAGAATTTTAAATTTCTATATTAGCAGTTGACCATTTACCGCCACAAAACCCGCGTTGCTGGGGGTTTTTTCGCTTTAACTTAGGGGTACTACCTCCCTTAGTACGTTTTTGATAAAGAACCAAAAAGGCCGATGTAAATTACTTCAGAAATGATTTTTGAAGTTGAAAAGAAACAGAATTTTAAATTTCTATATTAGCAGTTGACCATTTACCGCCACAAAACCCGCGTTGCTGGGGGTTTTTCGCTTTAACTTAGGGGTACTACCTCCCTTAGTACGTTTTTGATAAAGAGCCAAAAAGGCCGACGTAAATTACTTCAGAAATGATTTTTGAAGTTGAAAAGAAAAAGAATTTTAAATTTCTATATTAGCAGTTGACCATTTACCGCCACAAAACCCGCGTTGCTGGGGGTTTTTTCGCTTTAACATATGGGTACTACTTCCCTTAGTACGTTTTTGATAAAGAGCCAAAAAGGCCGACGTAAATTACTTCAGAAATGATTTTTGAAGTTGAAAAGAAACAGAATTTTAAATTTCTATATTAGCAGTTGACCATTTACCGCCACAAAACCCGCGTTGCTGGGGGTTTTTTCGCTTTAACTTAGGGGTACTACCTCCCTTAGTACGTTTTTGATAAAGAACCAAAAAGGCCGACGTAAATTACTTCAGAAATAATTTTTGAAGTTGAAAAGAAACATAATTTTAAATTTCTATATTAGCAGTTGACCATTTACCGCCACAAAACCCGCGTTGCTGGGGGTTTTTCGCTTTAACTTAGGGGTACTACCTCCCTTAGTACGTTTTTGATAAAGAGCCAAAAAGGCCGACGTAAATTACTTCAGAAATGATTTTTGAAGTTGAAAAGAAACAGAATTTTAAATTTCTATATTAGCAGTTGACCATTTACCGCCACAAAACCCGCGTTGCTGGGGGGTTTCTCGCTTTAACATATGGGTACTACTTCCCTTAGTACGTTTTTGATAAAGAGCCAAAAAGGCCGACGTAAATTACTTCAGAAATGATTTTTGAAGTTCAAAAGAAACAGAATTTTAAATTTCTATATTAGCAGTTGACCATTTACCGCCACAAAACCCGCGTTGCTGGGGGTTTTTTCGCTTTAACTTAGGGGTACTACCTCCCTTATTACGTTTTTGATAAAGAACCAAAAAGGCCGACGTAAATTACTTCAGAAATGATTTTTGAAGTTGAAAAGAAACAGAATTTTAAATTTCTATATTAGCAGTTGACCATTTACCGCCACAAAACCCGCGTTGCTGGGGGTTTTTTCGCTTTAACTTAGGGGTACTACCTCCCTTAGTACGTTTTTGATAAAGAGCCAAAAAGGCCGACGTAAATTACTTCAGAAATGATTTTTGAAGTTGAAAAGAAACAGAATTTTAAATTTCTATATTAGCAGTTGACCATTTACCGCCACAAAACCCGCGTTGCTGGGGGTTTTTTCACTTTAACTTATGGGTACTACTTCCCTTAGTACGTTTTTGATAAAGAACCAAAAAGGCCGACGTAAATTACTTCAGAAATGATTTTTGAAGTTGGAAAGAAACAGAATTTTAAATTTCTATATGAGCAGTTGACCATTTACCGCCACAAAACCCGCGTTGCTGGGGGTTTTTTCACTTTAACTTAGGGGTACTACCTCCCTTAGTACGTTTTTGATGAAGAACCAAAAAGTCCGACGTAAATTTCTTCAGAAATGATTTTTGAAGTTGGAAAGAAACAGAAAATTAAATTTCTATATTAGCAGTTGACCATTTACCGCCACAAAACCAGCGTTGTTGGGGGTTTTTTCGCTTTAACTTAGGGGTACTACCTCCCTTAGTACGTTTTTGATGGAGAACCAAAAAGGCCGACGTAAATTTCTTCAGAAATGATTTTTGAAGTTGAAAAGAAACAGAAAATTAAATTTCTATATTAGCAGTTGACCATTTACCGCCACAAAACCCGCGTTGCTGGGGGTTTTTTCGCTTTAACTTAGGGGTACTACCTCCCTTAGTACGTTTTTGATGAAGAACCAAAAAGGCCGACGTAAATTACTTCAGAAATGATTTTTGAAGTTGGAAAGAAACAGAAAATTAAATTTCTATATTAGCAGTTGACCATTTACCGCCACAAAACCCGCGTTGCTGGGGGTTTTTTCGCTTTAACTTAGGGGTACTACCTCCCTTAGTACGTTTTTGATGAAGAACCAAAAAGGCCGACGTAAATTTCTTCAGAAATGATTTTTGAAGTTGAAAAGAAACAGAATTTTAAATTTCTATATGAGCAGTTGACCATTTACCGCCACAAAACCCGCGTTGCTGGGGGTTTTTTCGCTTTAACTTAGGGGTACTACCTCCCTTAGTACGTTTTTGATAAAGAACCAAAAAGGCCGACGTAAATTACTTCAGAAATGATTTTTGAAGTTGGAAAGAAACAGAATTTTAAATTTCTATATGAGCAGTTGACCATTTACCGCCACAAAACCCGCGTTGCTGGGGGTTTTTTCGCTTTAACTTAGGGGTACTACCTCCCTTAGTACGTTTTTGATGAAGAACCAAAAAGGCCGACGTAAATTTCTTCAGAAATGATTTTTGAAGTTGGAAAGAAACAGAAAATTAAATTTCTATATTAGCAGTTGACCATTTACCGCCACAAAACCCGCGTTGCTGGGGGTTTTTTCGCTTTAACTTAGGGGTACTACCTCCTTTAGTACGTTTTTGGTGGAGAACCAAAAATGCCGACGTAAATTTCTTCAGAAATGATTTTTGAAGTTGGAAAGAAACAGAAAATTAAATTTCTATATTAGCAGTTGACCATTTACCGCCACAAAACCCGCGTTGCTGGGGGTTTTTTCGCTTTAACTTAGGGGTACTACCTCCCTTAGTACGTTTTTGATGGAGAACCAAAAAGGCCGACTTAAATTTCTTCAGAAATGATTTTTGAAGTTGGAAAGAAACAGAAAATTAAATTTCTATATTAGCAGTTGACCATTTACCGCCACAAAACCCGCGTTGCTGGGGGTTTTTTCGCTTTAACTTAGGGGTACTTCCTCCCTTAGTACGTTTTTGATGAAGAACCAAAAAGGCCGACGTAAATTTCTTCAGAAATGATTTTTGAAGTTGGAAAGAAACAGAAAATTAAATTTCTATATTAGCAGTTGACCATTTACCGCCACAAAACCCGCGTTGCTGGGGGTTTTTTCGCTTTAACTTAGGGGTACTACCTCCCTTAGTACGTTTTTGATGAAGAACCAAAAAGGCCGACGTAAATTACTTCAGAAATGATTTTTGAAGTTGGAAAGAAACAGAATTTTAAATTTCTATATGAGCAGTTGACCATTTACCGCCACAAAACCCGCGTTGCTGGGGGTTTTTTTGCTTTAACTTATGGGTACTACTTCCCTTAGTACGTTTTTGATAAAGAACCAAAAAGGCCGACGTAAATTACTTCAGAAATGATTTTTGAAGTTGGAAAGAAACAGAATTTTAAATTTCTATATGAGCAGTTGACCATTTACCGCCACAAAACCCGCGTTGCTGGGGGTTTTTTCGCTTTAACTTAGGGGTACTACCTCCCTTAGTACGTTTTTGATGAAGAACCAAAAAGGCCGACGTAAATTTCTTCAGAAATGATTTTTGAAGTTGGAAAGAAACAGAAAATTAAATTTCTATATTAGCAGTTGACCATTTACCGCCACAAAACCCGCGTTGCTGGGGGTTTTTTCGCTTTAACTTAGGGGTACTACCTCCCTTAGTACGTTTTTGATGAAGAACCAAAAAGGCCGACGTAAATTACTTCAGAAATGATTTTTGAAGTTGGAAAGAAATAGAATTTTAAATTTCTATATGAGCAGTTGACCATTTACCGCCACAAAACCCGCGTTGCTGGGGTTTTTTTTGCTTTAACTTATGGGTACTACTTCCCTTAGTACGTTTTTGATAAAGAACCAAAAAGGCCGACGTAAATTACTTCAGAAATGATTTTTGAAGTTGGAAAGAAACAGAATTTTAAATTTCTATATGAGCAGTTGACCATTTACCGCCACAAAACCCGCGTTGCTGGGGGTTTTTTCGCTTTAACTTAGGGGTACTACCTCCCTTAGTACGTTTTTGATGAAGAGCCAGAAAGGCCGACGTAAATTTCTTCAGAAATGATTTTTGAAGTTGGAAAGAAACAGAAAATTAAATTTCTATATTAGCAGTTGACCATTTACCGCCACAAAACCCGCGTTGCTGGGGGTTTTTTCGCTTTAAGTTATGGGTACTACTTCCCTTAGTACGTTTTTGATAAAGAACCAAAAAGGCCGACGTAAATTTCTTCAGAAAAGATTTTTGAATTTGGAAAGAAACAGAAAATTAAATTTCTATATTAGCAGTTGACCATTTACCGCCACAAAACCCGCGTTGCTGGGGGTTTTTTCGCTTTAACTTATGGGTACTACTTCCCTTAGTACGTTTTTGATAAAGAACCAAAAAGGCCGACGTAAATTACTTCAGAAATGATTTTTGAAGTTGGAAAGAAACAGAATTTTAAATTTCTATATGAGCAGTTGACCATTTACCGCCACAAAACCCGCGTTGCTGGGGGTTTTTTCGCTTTAACTTAGGGGTACTACCTCCCTTAGTACGTTTTTGATGAAGAACCAAAAAGGCCGACGTAAATTTCTTCAGAAATGATTTTTGAAGTTGGAAAGAAACAGAAAATTAAATTTCTATATTAGCAGTTGACCATTTACCGCCACAAAACCCGCGTTGCTGGGGGTTTTTTCGCTTTAACTTAGGGGTACTACCTCCCTTAGTACGTTTTTGATGAAGAACCAAAAAGGCCGACGTAAATTACTTTAGAAATGATTTTTGAAGTTGGAAAGAAACAGAATATTAAATTTCTATATTAGCAATTGACCATTTACCGCCACAAACCCCGCGTTGCTGGGGGTATTTTCGCTTTAACTTAGGGGTACTACCTCCCTTAGTACGTTTTTGATGAAGAACCAAAAAGGCCGACGTAAATTACTTCAAAAATGATTTTTGAAGTTGAAAAGAAACAGAATTTTAAATTTCTATATGAGCAGTTGACCATTTACCGCCACAAAACCCGCGTTGCTGGGGGTTTTTTCGCTTTAACTTAGGGGTACTACCTCCCTTAGTACGTTTTTGATAAAGAACCAAAAAGACCGACGTAAATTACTTCAGAAATGATTTTTGAAGTTGGAAAGAAACAGAAAATTAAATTTCTATATTAGCAGTTGACCATTTACCGCCACAAAACCCGCGTTGCTGGGGGTTTTTTCGCTTTAACTTAGGGGTACTTCCTCCCTTAGTACGTTTTTGATAGAGAACCAAAAAGGCCGACGTAAATTTCTTCAGAAATGATTTTTGAAGTTGGAAAGAAACAGAAAATTAAATTTCTATATTAGCAGTTGACCATTTACCGCCACAAAACCCGCGTTGCTGGGGGTTTTTTCGCTTTAACTTAGGGGTACTACCTCCCTTAGTACGTTTTTGATGAAGAACCAAAAAGACCGACGTAAATTTCTTCAGAAATGATTTTTGAAGTTGGAAAGAAACAGAAAATTAAATTTCTATATTAGCAATTGACCATTTACCGCCACAAAACCCGCGTTGCTGGGGGTTTTTTCGCTTTAACTTAGGGGTACTACCTCCCTTAGTACGTTTTTGATAAAGAGCCAAAAAGGCCGACGTAAATTACTTCAGAAATGATTTTTGAAGTTGAAAAGAAACAGAATTTTAAATTTCTATATTAGCAGTTGACCATTTACCGCCACAAAACCCGCGTTGCTGGGGGTTTTTTCGCTTTAACTTAGGGGTACTACCTCCCTTAGTACGTTTTTGATAAAGAACCAAAAAGGCCGATGTAAATTACTTCAGAAATGATTTTTGAAGTTGAAAAGAAACAGAATTTTAAATTTCTATATTAGCAGTTGACCATTTACCGCCACAAAACCCGCGTTGCTGGGGGTTTTTCGCTTTAACTTAGGGGTACTACCTCCCTTAGTACGTTTTTGATAAAGAGCCAAAAAGGCCGACGTAAATTACTTCAGAAATGATTTTTGAAGTTGAAAAGAAAAAGAATTTTAAATTTCTATATTAGCAGTTGACCATTTACCGCCACAAAACCCGCGTTGCTGGGGGTTTTTTCGCTTTAACATATGGGTACTACTTCCCTTAGTACGTTTTTGATAAAGAGCCAAAAAGGCCGACGTAAATTACTTCAGAAATGATTTTTGAAGTTGAAAAGAAACAGAATTTTAAATTTCTATATTAGCAGTTGACCATTTACCGCCACAAAACCCGCGTTGCTGGGGGTTTTTTCGCTTTAACTTAGGGGTACTACCTCCCTTAGTACGTTTTTGATAAAGAACCAAAAAGGCCGACGTAAATTACTTCAGAAATAATTTTTGAAGTTGAAAAGAAACATAATTTTAAATTTCTATATTAGCAGTTGACCATTTACCGCCACAAAACCCGCGTTGCTGGGGGTTTTTCGCTTTAACTTAGGGGTACTACCTCCCTTAGTACGTTTTTGATAAAGAGCCAAAAAGGCCGACGTAAATTACTTCAGAAATGATTTTTGAAGTTGAAAAGAAACAGAATTTTAAATTTCTATATTAGCAGTTGACCATTTACCGCCACAAAACCCGCGTTGCTGGGGGGTTTCTCGCTTTAACATATGGGTACTACTTCCCTTAGTACGTTTTTGATAAAGAGCCAAAAAGGCCGACGTAAATTACTTCAGAAATGATTTTTGAAGTTCAAAAGAAACAGAATTTTAAATTTCTATATTAGCAGTTGACCATTTACCGCCACAAAACCCGCGTTGCTGGGGGTTTTTTCGCTTTAACTTAGGGGTACTACCTCCCTTATTACGTTTTTGATAAAGAACCAAAAAGGCCGACGTAAATTACTTCAGAAATGATTTTTGAAGTTGAAAAGAAACAGAATTTTAAATTTCTATATTAGCAGTTGACCATTTACCGCCACAAAACCCGCGTTGCTGGGGGTTTTTTCGCTTTAACTTAGGGGTACTACCTCCCTTAGTACGTTTTTGATAAAGAGCCAAAAAGGCCGACGTAAATTACTTCAGAAATGATTTTTGAAGTTGAAAAGAAACAGAATTTTAAATTTCTATATTAGCAGTTGACCATTTACCGCCACAAAACCCGCGTTGCTGGGGGTTTTTTCACTTTAACTTATGGGTACTACTTCCCTTAGTACGTTTTTGATAAAGAACCAAAAAGGCCGACGTAAATTACTTCAGAAATGATTTTTGAAGTTGGAAAGAAACAGAATTTTAAATTTCTATATGAGCAGTTGACCATTTACCGCCACAAAACCCGCGTTGCTGGGGGTTTTTTCACTTTAACTTAGGGGTACTACCTCCCTTAGTACGTTTTTGATGAAGAACCAAAAAGTCCGACGTAAATTTCTTCAGAAATGATTTTTGAAGTTGGAAAGAAACAGAAAATTAAATTTCTATATTAGCAGTTGACCATTTACCGCCACAAAACCAGCGTTGTTGGGGGTTTTTTCGCTTTAACTTAGGGGTACTACCTCCCTTAGTACGTTTTTGATGAAGAACCAAAAAGGCCGACGTAAATTTCTTCAGAAATGATTTTTGAAGTTGAAAAGAAACAGAAAATTAAATTTCTATATTAGCAGTTGACCATTTACCGCCACAAAACCCGCGTTGCTGGGGGTTTTTTCGCTTTAACTTAGGGGTACTACCTCCCTTAGTACGTTTTTGATGAAGAACCAAAAAGGCCGACGTAAATTACTTCAGAAATGATTTTTGAAGTTGGAAAGAAACAGAAAATTAAATTTCTATATTAGCAGTTGACCATTTACCGCCACAAAACCCGCGTTGCTGGGGGTTTTTTCGCTTTAACTTAGGGGTACTACCTCCCTTAGTACGTTTTTGATGAAGAACCAAAAAGGCCGACGTAAATTTCTTCAGAAATGATTTTTGAAGTTGAAAAGAAACAGAATTTTAAATTTCTATATGAGCAGTTGACCATTTACCGCCACAAAACCCGCGTTGCTGGGGGTTTTTTCGCTTTAACTTAGGGGTACTACCTCCCTTAGTACGTTTTTGATAAAGAACCAAAAAGGCCGACGTAAATTACTTCAGAAATGATTTTTGAAGTTGGAAAGAAACAGAATTTTAAATTTCTATATGAGCAGTTGACCATTTACCGCCACAAAACCCGCGTTGCTGGGGGTTTTTTCGCTTTAACTTAGGGGTACTACCTCCCTTAGTACGTTTTTGATGAAGAACCAAAAAGGCCGACGTAAATTTCTTCAGAAATGATTTTTGAAGTTGGAAAGAAACAGAAAATTAAATTTCTATATTAGCAGTTGACCATTTACCGCCACAAAACCCGCGTTGCTGGGGGTTTTTTCGCTTTAACTTAGGGGTACTACCTCCTTTAGTACGTTTTTGGTGGAGAACCAAAAATGCCGACGTAAATTTCTTCAGAAATGATTTTTGAAGTTGGAAAGAAACAGAAAATTAAATTTCTATATTAGCAGTTGACCATTTACCGCCACAAAACCCGCGTTGCTGGGGGTTTTTTCGCTTTAACTTAGGGGTACTACCTCCCTTAGTACGTTTTTGATGGAGAACCAAAAAGGCCGACTTAAATTTCTTCAGAAATGATTTTTGAAGTTGGAAAGAAACAGAAAATTAAATTTCTATATTAGCAGTTGACCATTTACCGCCACAAAACCCGCGTTGCTGGGGGTTTTTTCGCTTTAACTTAGGGGTACTTCCTCCCTTAGTACGTTTTTGATGAAGAACCAAAAAGGCCGACGTAAATTTCTTCAGAAATGATTTTTGAAGTTGGAAAGAAACAGAAAATTAAATTTCTATATTAGCAGTTGACCATTTACCGCCACAAAACCCGCGTTGCTGGGGGTTTTTTCGCTTTAACTTAGGGGTACTACCTCCCTTAGTACGTTTTTGATGAAGAACCAAAAAGGCCGACGTAAATTACTTCAGAAATGATTTTTGAAGTTGGAAAGAAACAGAATTTTAAATTTCTATATGAGCAGTTGACCATTTACCGCCACAAAACCCGCGTTGCTGGGGGTTTTTTTGCTTTAACTTATGGGTACTACTTCCCTTAGTACGTTTTTGATAAAGAACCAAAAAGGCCGACGTAAATTACTTCAGAAATGATTTTTGAAGTTGGAAAGAAACAGAATTTTAAATTTCTATATGAGCAGTTGACCATTTACCGCCACAAAACCCGCGTTGCTGGGGGTTTTTTCGCTTTAACTTAGGGGTACTACCTCCCTTAGTACGTTTTTGATGAAGAACCAAAAAGGCCGACGTAAATTTCTTCAGAAATGATTTTTGAAGTTGGAAAGAAACAGAAAATTAAATTTCTATATTAGCAGTTGACCATTTACCGCCACAAAACCCGCGTTGCTGGGGGTTTTTTCGCTTTAACTTAGGGGTACTACCTCCCTTAGTACGTTTTTGATGAAGAACCAAAAAGGCCGACGTAAATTACTTCAGAAATGATTTTTGAAGTTGGAAAGAAATAGAATTTTAAATTTCTATATGAGCAGTTGACCATTTACCGCCACAAAACCCGCGTTGCTGGGGTTTTTTTTGCTTTAACTTATGGGTACTACTTCCCTTAGTACGTTTTTGATAAAGAACCAAAAAGGCCGACGTAAATTACTTCAGAAATGATTTTTGAAGTTGGAAAGAAACAGAATTTTAAATTTCTATATGAGCAGTTGACCATTTACCGCCACAAAACCCGCGTTGCTGGGGGTTTTTTCGCTTTAACTTAGGGGTACTACCTCCCTTAGTACGTTTTTGATGAAGAGCCAGAAAGGCCGACGTAAATTTCTTCAGAAATGATTTTTGAAGTTGGAAAGAAACAGAAAATTAAATTTCTATATTAGCAGTTGACCATTTACCGCCACAAAACCCGCGTTGCTGGGGGTTTTTTCGCTTTAAGTTATGGGTACTACTTCCCTTAGTACGTTTTTGATAAAGAACCAAAAAGGCCGACGTAAATTTCTTCAGAAAAGATTTTTGAATTTGGAAAGAAACAGAAAATTAAATTTCTATATTAGCAGTTGACCATTTACCGCCACAAAACCCGCGTTGCTGGGGGTTTTTTCGCTTTAACTTATGGGTACTACTTCCCTTAGTACGTTTTTGATAAAGAACCAAAAAGGCCGACGTAAATTACTTCAGAAATGATTTTTGAAGTTGGAAAGAAACAGAATTTTAAATTTCTATATGAGCAGTTGACCATTTACCGCCACAAAACCCGCGTTGCTGGGGGTTTTTTCGCTTTAACTTAGGGGTACTACCTCCCTTAGTACGTTTTTGATGAAGAACCAAAAAGGCCGACGTAAATTTCTTCAGAAATGATTTTTGAAGTTGGAAAGAAACAGAAAATTAAATTTCTATATTAGCAGTTGACCATTTACCGCCACAAAACCCGCGTTGCTGGGGGTTTTTTCGCTTTAACTTAGGGGTACTACCTCCCTTAGTACGTTTTTGATGAAGAACCAAAAAGGCCGACGTAAATTACTTCAGAAATGATTTTTGAAGTTGGAAAGAAATAGAATTTTAAATTTCTATATGAGCAGTTGACCATTTACCGCCACAAAACCCGCGTTGCTGGGGTTTTTTTTGCTTTAACTTATGGGTACTACTTCCCTTAGTACGTTTTTGATAAAGAACCAAAAAGGCCGACGTAAATTACTTCAGAAATGATTTTTGAAGTTGGAAAGAAACAGAATTTTAAATTTCTATATGAGCAGTTGACCATTTACCGCCACAAAACCCGCGTTGCTGGGGGTTTTTTCGCTTTAACTTAGGGGTACTACCTCCCTTAGTACGTTTTTGATGAAGAGCCAAAAAGGCCGACGTAAATTTCTTCAGAAATGATTTTTGAAGTTGGAAAGAAACAGAAAATTAAATTTCTATATTAGCAGTTGACCATTTACCGCCACAAAACCCGCGTTGCTGGGGGTTTTTTCGCTTTAAGTTATGGGTACTACTTCCCTTAGTACGTTTTTGATAAAGAACCAAAAAGGCCGACGTAAATTTCTTCAGAAAAGATTTTTGAATTTGGAAAGAAACAGAAAATTAAATTTCTATATTAGCAGTTGACCATTTACCGCCACAAAACCCGCGTTGCTGGGGGTTTTTTCGCTTTAACTTATGGGTACTACTTCCCTTAGTACGTGTTTGATAAAGAACCAAAAAGGCCGACGTAAATTACTTCAGAAATGATTTTTGAAGTTGGAAAGAAACAGAATTTTAAATTTCTATATGAGCAGTTGACCATTTACCGCCACAAAACCCGCGTTGCTGGGGGTTTTTTCGCTTTAACTTAGGGGTACTACCTCCCTTAGTACGTTTTTGATGAAGAACCAAAAAGGCCGACGTAAATTTCTTCAGAAATGATTTTTGAAGTTGGAAAGAAACAGAAAATTAAATTTCTATATTAGCAGTTGACCATTTACCGCCACAAAACCCGCGTTGCTGGGGGTTTTTTCGCTTTAACTTAGGGGTACTACCTCCCTTAGTACGTTTTTGATGAAGAACCAAAAAGGCCGACGTAAATTACTTCAGAAATGATTTTTGAAGTTGGAAAGAAATAGAATTTTAAATTTCTATATGAGCAGTTGACCATTTACCGCCACAAAACCCGCGTTGCTGGGGTTTTTTTTGCTTTAACTTATGGGTACTACTTCCCTTAGTACGTTTTTGATAAAGAACCAAAAAGGCCGACGTAAATTACTTCAGAAATGATTTTTGAAGTTGGAAAGAAACAGAATTTTAAATTTCTATATGAGCAGTTGACCATTTACCGCCACAAAACCCGCGTTGCTGGGGGTTTTTTCGCTTTAACTTAGGGGTACTACCTCCCTTAGTACGTTTTTGATGAAGAGCCAAAAAGGCCGACGTAAATTTCTTCAGAAATGATTTTTGAAGTTGGAAAGAAACAGAAAATTAAATTTCTATATTAGCAGTTGACCATTTACCGCCACAAAACCCGCGTTGCTGGGGGTTTTTCGCTTTAAGTTATGGGTACTACTTCCCTTAGTACGTTTTTGATAAAGAACCAAAAAGGCCGACGTAAATTTCTTCAGAAAAGATTTTTGAATTTGGAAAGAAACAGAAAATTAAATTTCTATATTAGCAGTTGACCATTTACCGCCACAAAACCCGCGTTGCTGGGGGTTTTTTCGCTTTAACTTATGGGTACTACTTCCCTTAGTACGTTTTTGATAAAGAACCAAAAAGGCCGACGTAAATTACTTCAGAAATGATTTTTGAAGTTGGAAAGAAACAGAATTTTAAATTTCTATATGAGCAGTTGACCATTTACCGCCACAAAACCCGCGTTGCTGGGGGTTTTTTCGCTTTAACTTATGGGTACTACTTCCCTTAGTACGTTTTTGATAAAGAACCAAAAAGGCCGACGTAAATTACTTCAGAAATGATTTTTGAAGTTGGAAAGAAACAGAATTTTAAATTTCTATATGAGCGGTTGACCATTTACCGCCACAAAACCAGCGTTGCTGGGGGTTTTTTCACTTTAACTTAGGGGTACCTACTACTTCCCTTAGTACGTTTTTGATGAAGGAACGTACGATCGACGTAAGTTTCTTCAGAAATGTTCATATAGATGTTGAATTAAGTTTAAGACTTTGTAATATATTATTTAGTTATTATTTATAATAAGTGTACTATAAGAACCAAAAAATTTAAGGACGATTCGATTCCCACTAAAAATAATAAGATAAGTACATTACAGAAGGGAACACATCATCTCTAAAAAATTTGACACTTTATAAGCAATAAATCAATATACAATACATGCACCCGCCGATATTCCTGCTTTGATAAAATTTACCAATTCATACTTTATTAATTTGCATGTCCCCAGATACGTCGAAATGCTAGGACGAACCCACGACTACTTTGTGTTGTGTGATTACAAAGTGACTTTCTCCTACTCTGTTACAAATATCATAATTTCGCTCGTCATAATTTTAGGTATTAACTCACGCCATCTCAATAGTAACACCACCATCTCTCTCACACCCGCTGCCAGACGGTTGCATCGCGCCAGGTACGGGAGAACATAGGCAGCAATAAAGGACTTGCGCGTATTCTGATTCGTTGGCGGTGGCATTGATGGTTGCGACAAAGAAAGTCCAACTAATAGTCCGGCAAACGGTGTAGTAAAGCAACATAATGTAGATTCCGTCTAGTGAGATTTTCGCATGTTTTATTTTGAAATGTCACTAAATACAAAGGCAACATTAAAGGCGAATATTTAGAATACTGTAGAACAGGATATTTTTATACTTTTTGTAAGTCGTATGTTTACATATCGGCGTTAAAATTAACTTGATACTACACCATGGAGCATTAGACAGTTCTCTTTTAAAGCGGCGCGACGTTTTAAACATCTATGTAATTCGTTCTGATATACATAAATACATCTATTTTGTATAGTTGGCAAGTTTGGGGTTACCAGAGTATTTAAATTTGTTGTTTATGAGATTTTGTCGCGTGAATTGAAGATCATTGGATGAAAAGGCAGGATAATGAAAAATAAACTTATTATTCTACAGAAAAATTATAATTGGCATAATAAAATTCTACTGAACAAAAATGTGTATTCGTTGTTATATTTTAACGCTAGATATTGAGTAAAATGGAGGAAAACATCTGCCAGGATCATAACTGAACATTTTCACTTACTTCTTTTCGTTGTAGCGTTTAACTTAAGCTTTTAGCTGATCATTTTTACTGTTTTGGTAGGTTTTGACCTTGCTTTTCCTAACCTGATACTGTCTACCATGAAGGTGCTTCATATAGAAGGGCTGCCTTACGTATACTTTGTAGATTATTGTTTTGTTTTTTAGATTTAATTTACTTCTTAGTGAATATTTATCCCGGACTAAGACGGTGACCATGGTGAATTGCCATGATTTTTAAAATGGTTAGACTCCGTTTGATGTTTTACCGGAAGTTACAATGTTGCTAATCTTCTATTTTCCTTCTCTAAGGCTTATCATCCTGATTAAAACATCAATAAATTCTCGTTTAAGACTAGACGTATCTTTCTAAACTTGTAATGTGTTTTTTGTGATTATTACAGCATGGGAAAATGTAACTTTTTTCTATAAAATTCTTATCACCATTCGATTCAAGTAAACTATGAGACAGTGGCGGCTCGTGGGCGAAAATATAGCGGTAGAGTGAAAGAAAAATATTCTTAGACACCCCCTTCTATCGTTATAGGTCAATATAATTCACGCAAAAGGCGAGGCAGTGGCACTTCCTCTACTTCCTCTGAATAGCTGCTATGAGACATTTTAGGGTTTTTATATATCAAAGCAACATCTGCGTGTAAAATTTTATGAATGACTGATTTATCATTGTACTATATGTGTCCTACTTACAAAGAAAATTACCTTATAATTTCACCATATTAATGGGAAACTTGCTTCCGGAACTGAAACTGTGATATCTCGTTTTTTACTAACTGCTTGTTTCAAATTTCTACACCAATAGAACTACACACACTTCTGGGCACAAAATTAAGATCAACCAACTCATTTTCTACAAAAAGGGCCTGATAAGACTCGATTCCTCTGACGATTTTCGAGAAATTTGCATTTTAAAAATTTGCAGTAGTTTTTATCAAAAAATTGACAGCATAGCTCTAAAAGGTCTTTAAAAAAGCTCATTACATAATTCCTTAGACCAAAATTAGCCCAGTTGAGCAAACTTATCTTAAGGAGGTAAAGAAACTCACAGTCTGCTGTTCTTTACCTCCTTATAACTTCACTCCACTTTGAGATGGACTACTTCAAGAGAAAAAAAACTTATCTTAGTACAGAGTTGCTTAGTTTGGGCACTAGACGTATAGACCGTTTTAAATTTAATCTAAAAAAATAATTTAATGATTGTAACTTCAGCGCCGTCTAGTGCCCAAACTAAGCAACTTTGTACTAAGGTAAGTACACTTAAATCGGAAAATTGGGGTCTGAAGAATATGTGGTAGGATTTTGTAAAGACATTTACAGACACTCTGTATATATACCTATTGTTATTTTTGATCTGCTTGACCCCGTATATACTGCGAAGTTTATATTTATTTTACAGAAAAATTTAGCTAGGTAGGGATTGCAATGAACATTCTTGGATCATTAACTTACATTACCTATTTTAATAATCTATATAAGGCTTAATGATATTTAAAATAGAACATGGAACAATTGCAACATTGTTTTTCTCAACCCGAATATTTAGTCTTACTCTTTTACTTTTTCTCAGTTTGATGCTCTATGTGATTAAGAATAGTCGTGTCAAACACCAGCAAATAAACCACATATTTTTTTATGTTTACAATATTTATATTGGTTGCTTATTTTTGGTAGTTCTGTTGTGTATTTGTAGCGCATGTTAGCTTGTTAACTATATTAAAATTAGGTAAGAAAATCTTTTTATTTTAAAATGCCTTCAAGAAAAGTTCGGGCTAATTTTAAACAACTTGCATTATTTTTTAATAATTTAAAGATTTCTTACAAAGAAGCATGTACTTTAGCTATAGATAATATGATAATCGGTAAAGCAGCCTCTCTGGCTTATGGTAGCGATAAATATGAATATTGAAGGAACGTAATGCGGGTTTTAACTAAAAATTCAGGAGGAATCAGACAATTTTTTACCCATTATAACGATTTTGTCGATTCTTCTTATGAATTGAAGAATAATAATTCGGATGTAATCGTCAATACGTTAACTGCGGATCTTTCGGAACAAGACGGTATTACTGATGACGAGTTAGATGTTGATGACACTATTAACTCGATATTTTCTAAAAGCTTACATCAAACGACGAAAGATATATTACCTAAAGGAACAAGAAATATTTATAACGAAACGGACGAAGCAAGTGTTTCCCAAAAAAAATCATTTGTTTGCCTAGAATTTGAGGGAAGTTTTTTTGTTACGGAAAAAGAATATAATGAATTAATAACAATAAATAACAGCGGTAACATTAAATTTAAGGAAACTTACGTCTATTTTTTTAAAGAACGGATTCAAGCAGTAAACAATACTTGCATTTTCTACAGTAAAAGTTATAGAATTTTAAGTAACTTAACTATTTACGGTTATTGCGGTCACAAATCATGTAAAAGTTTTACAATTAGATGCGATCTAAAACTAACTTCTAGTCAATATATATTTAATGTATGTCTAAACTTTAAGCATGCGCATAGTCTGACCCGCCAAGTTAGGGGAGTTGAAAGAGCGCTAATCGGTAAAAAATTTTCTGACAAAAACCCCATTCACATGCGAATGCAAAATGTTTTAAAAGCAGATAAAAATCTTTTGGATGCTCAAAATTTACAATTGATAAAGTCGGATAGTGTTTATAAAAATATTCGGTCAGAATTTCAAGCACGAAAAGATAGGGCCGATGATGATAAAATTGACATGCATTTGATAGATAATAATATATATATAATAATATAATAAAGAGAATAAACAGAATAAATTATTAAGGAAAGAATTTTATAGTGTTAGCCCTCCTAAAAATAATAACTTTAAATTCATTAATTATACTTCCACTATCAGCAATAATACTTGTAATAAATTATGTAATTTAGGCTACAAAACTATATGTGTAAATAAACAAAATCTAGGTAAACTGCTAGTTAATAATAAGGATAAAACTGACAAACTAAATAAATCAGGCGTATACAAAATCAATTGTATATATTGTGACGCTGTTTATATAGGTCAAACTGGTAGAAACATAAGAACTAGGCTTAAAGAACATAGGACATCAATTTTAAACAATGTTAGGAGTTCAGGGATGTCTAACCATTGCATAGATAATAACCATTTTATGGATGTAGATCACATTGAATTATTACATAATGAAAGGAAGGGCAAAAGACTAAACATGTTAGAACAATTAGAAATAAAAAAATCTCTCAAAAATGCCAACATCTGCACGAATGACCAGCAAAATTTTTATAGTACACCCATTATAGATAAATATTTACAGTCTTTATAATGGGGCCTTCCCAAATGTGCACTAAATCCATAAAATGCAAATAGGGTCATTAAGTAGGTAACAAATTATTGGCAGATAATCCGACGAACGCAAACAAACTTTAGTATCATCTGTACTCTTGATAAAGCCCTAAGAAGGCGAAACATATGTAGAGTAATACTCTATTAAAACTGAAACATTTAAAAGCAAAAAAGGGTTTTATTTCACAAGAATTACAATTATTAACTGACATTGACATGTTACATTTTTTCAAGAATAATATTCGTGGCGGGGTCAGCACTTGTGTTAAACGTAAAGCTATTGCAAATAATCCATTTCTTCCACATTATGATCGAAAAAAAGAAACTTCGTATATTGTTTATTTAGACGCGACTAATCTTTACGGTTATGCAATGTCACAGTATTAACCAATGTCAAGTTTTGATTGGTTGACAGATGAAGAAATTGTACATTTATCAAAAAACATATCAAGTTTTTCGTCTACATCCGCTGAAGGTTATGTATTTGAATGTACTCTTTTATATCCGGAAAATTTACATAACGATCATAACAGTATGCCTTTTTGTCCCGAAAAAATTATTCCTCCAGATGGATCGTATCCAAAGCTTATACCCAACTTGGCAAATAAAACCAACTATGTTATACACTATATGGCTCTTAAACAAGCCATCAGTCAGTTATGGTTTAGTTTTAAAAGAAATTCATAGGGTGGTAAAATTTCATCAAGCACCTTATTTGAAAAGTTACATCGAATTAAACACCAAAATGCGAAATAATGCTAAAACAAAGTTTGAGGGAAACGTGTACATAAATAAAGTCAACTCTCTATTCGGGAAAACTCTAGAAAATATAGATAATTGCATAAATATGCATTTAGTGTCTACATGGAAAAAAAATAAAAAGAGAGATGTAAACCAAATTTTAAGGATGTAACGGTATTTTCAGGAAACCTAATAGCTGTTAAAATGCAAAAATTACATTGTTTTTATAACAAGCCATTGTATGTGGGGTTTGCTATACTGGACATTGCTAAAACAGTAATGTACGAATTTTTTTATGGATACTTAAAAAAAATGTATGGTGACAATGTCTCTCTTTTATACACAGACACCGACAGTCTTATTATTGAGGTAAAACCTGCTAATTTTTATCATGATATGAAATTAAATATCGAGCAATTTGACACATCGAATTTTAGAGAAAATAATATTCACGAATTGCCAGTCAATAAATCTATTATAGGAAAAATGAAGGACGAATATGCGGGTAATATAATACAAAGTTTTTATGGAACTAGCGCAAAGGCGTATTGTACACAACTAGCCGATTTTGTAGATAAAAAAGCAAAGGGTGTAAACAAAGCTGCAATAAATAAACAATTAGAAATATCACACTATCAAAACATTGTAGAAGGTAATATACAGTACGTTTATTGTACAATGTATATGTTTAAATCAATTAAACATAATATTTATACTGAATTAGTTAGAAAACTTGCTCTCAATTCTAACGATGATAAAAGATTTATTATTCCAGATTCTGTAAATACTTTAGCTTGGGGTCATAAAGACATTATAAACTATTTGTCTGAAGATCAAAGGGATGATAAACGTCTAAAAAATTTATTAAAAGAATTTCAACAACATACAGAATCTTCGAAATTTAAAAAACGAAAATGTAAGAAACATCTTACAATTGAGTAGAGGAGGGGAAGCACTTATATCATGTTCACACTTGGTTTTGATCAGTATAACTTTGTTATTTGTAGAAAGTTAATAATGTCGTCTTGTGAATATAAACGTTTTAAAATTGATTTGAATGAAGAGGTGGGAAAACAGTATTGCAGATTTATAGAAAACATAGTGCATACAAATCCTTCAAATGAACATGTATATAAATTATTACATCGTTACATATTACCACTTGATATATTTACATGGATTTCACAGTCACGAAATGGTGTTAATGAAAAATTTCTAAACTATATCATCGACAAAAAATTGAAGCAAGATCAATTTATTTCTAATATATTAGACGTTTCACGAGTTCTTAGTTTTAAATCTATTAGTATCAACAAACTTCAACCAATCTTGGAACAATCCGTCATTTGTCCAAATGAGTTTCATAAAAACTTTGTTTACGAACTTTTAAGTGGTGTAGTGTATACTTCAAATAGTGATCGAGAGAAATCTTATTGTGTGAAACGTATTAAGGAACGTTACAACACACTATCAAGTGAAATAAGTAATTTATAATAATTTATCAATTATCATTCTTGGCAGATAGCAACAGTCTGGAAACTTTGTTAAAAATTATGCTTGAAAAAGACATTCCTTATACTTTTAATCCAATAAATAATCTCGATCATGGAGATATTTACACGTGGGTAAAGGAGAATATCGTTAAAGGATGTAACGGTGAACTTGTGGGAATTTATGAACATGATACTTGTGGTAACTTTAGAGAACCTTCAAAAATCTTCAACAACTATTTAAAAACCTTAATTATTTTGCAAAATCGTATGGTGACCGAAGAGTGTTTGGTATAAATTGTATAAAATAATTGTGCTCATTTTTATGTGTAAAATATTTTTTAGACGCGAATTTATGTATCAATATATTATCTTATAAAATGTTGTTGTTTTATTTGGTGGGGATATCTGATATAAGAAGCGAAATTTATACGATTAGGAATTAAATGACTCAATGTCTCAGTCCATTAGAGTTTGCAATAACCAATATTCCTTTATTATTGTATATTTAAGTGTGTATATTGGATTTACAGAAATCTAACCTTTACAAGTAAGTTATAACTACAATATTTTGTGACAAGTGTTTAATTTATTTTTATTATTTTAGTGGAAAACAACGCTACCACAAAGTCATATTCATCAGAAAACAAAAAGTTTATTGTTTTACATGAAACTAGATATTTTTTAAATTCTTCAAAGACTAAATATATATCAATTGGAATTAATTTCAATACTAATTACTTTAAACCATGCATCTGTATTAGGGGTCTCAAGTTTAAAAATTTTATATTGTTAGACGATAGTGATTGGGGTAAACTTTTATCCCTGAAACAACAAATAACCAGTTCCATGTCAAATTCCGAAACCAGTAAACCTATAAAACTAAATTCTTGTACAACAACTTTTGAAAATTTTAACGATATTAGGTTGTTAAAATTTGAAGACTTTTTTGCAAATTCTGTATATCGATGGCTAAGTTCTAACAGGTCGTAACCCACAGTTTTTGCCAAATTGCGTTTAATGCACTTTTAGATAGGTTGGGCCATCTCTGAACTAGTTCCTAAAGTTCATACGCGCCCAACAAGTAAAAACCTTTTTTATTTCAATTTTAAATTAGGTCGTATCATCGCTCCTCATTTTACAGGCGCAACAAGTCGTATCCCACATAACGGCCATTTCAAACACGTCTATTAAAGCAACGGGTGATTCTTAGTTGTTAAAAGGGTGTTTTTATAATTTCCATGGTAAGTTAATTTTGTTATAAATATTAAATAGCATGCATTAGTTGATGTAGTTAATTTACATTTGATTATTAGTCATTTTAAACAAATAGAGGAGACGTTAAATACAATTGGTGTTGATACGTCCTCTTAGAAATAAACTTTTAAGTCAATTAGTGGATTATACGATCATTTAGAACTAATCGGACAATAATAATTATTGTAAATTATTAGTTTTTTTCTATTTTTTCATCAAAAATGTTGTAATTTAATTCAACAAGTGTATTAAATGATTCCGTTTAAAATTTTTTTTGTTAAAGAGTTGGTTGTAGAAAATAATCTAATGATTATAATGCTAAAGTTTATTTTAATACTGTCTTTTTTCTTAGATGGGAAGTAGAAGTAAAAAAATGGTAGAACTTTGTACACAAAAAATGAAGAGTAATGTCTTTTACAATTGTGAGATAATAGACAATAACGTAACGAATTTAGTAGTCAATAATATTGGAGGTGATGGTCTAAAGCTAGACAATGAGGTGGAAAGTTTATCTAATGAATGTTACAATTTAAACAATGTACTAGGTCAGTATTTTCAGAATTTAACAAAAAATTTTTACAATATTAACCAATAGTTATTTATTTAGATCAAGAACTTGTCGAGATTCAGAATGAGCCTGAGGAAGGTCACGAGGCACAAAATATCGAAAAACTTCAAAATGCCTCATTTTTAAACCTTACAATTGGAAGTAGTAATTTTAATGAAATTGAATGCCAAATAATTGAAGGTAGAAAAATAATTTAATTTAAAGTTTATTATCCAACTTAACAAATTGTGCTTAATATTTTAGAAATTTGTGCTACTGACGAAGCATTAATTCCTGAATTAAGTTCATTAGAATTTCAAAATAATGTTTGGGATGATAGTAACAGACAAGAGCTAATGTCTCACGAAAAAAAAACAAGGTACCGTTATAAAAATAAATTAGCAATTTTAATATTTTTAATAATAATAATTATTCTTACCTACTTAGTTTTTCTTGTGATTCTTTTGTTGCATTTTGAATAAGAAATACAATTTTTAAGTCTCCTTTTTTCAGCTGCAAAAGAAAATCAGGATAATCTTAAAATCTTCACAAATATAGATTCATCTGAGGAAGTACGTCCCACTGACGTTGATGGTACCAATTGGCTTCCTGAGGAAAATAAGATTGAAGAAAATGAACAGCTTGCTGAAGATATGAAAGAGGCTACCGGACAAGAGAATGGGCAGCAGGAAAATCAAAAGACAAATAAAAAAAGAACTCGACAAAATACTCCAAATCCTGATGAATGGGAAAAGAATAAATGCAAAAAAAGTCGAATGCTTGGGAAAGAATACATTGGATACAGAAAAATTAACAGATCTATTAAACACGATATTCAAAGGCCTGAGAGAAAAATGAAGGAAGGTTGTAATAACGGGTCTTACTGCAAAAAATCTGAGAAGAGAAACTGTGATTTATTTACAACCGAGAAGCGTAATGAAATATTTCAGCTTTTTTGGGAAATGGATTGGTGCCAGAAAAAAATGTATGTGCGAAATTTAGTACTATATGAGCCAAAAAAAAGATGCTATGTGAATGGGCCCTCTAGAAGACATGGATCATTTTTTTATTATCTTAGGCTCAATAACGATAATCTCCAGGTCTGTAAAAAAATGTTTCTGGCAACATTAGATATCAAAGAAAAAATGACACATAAATGGGTTCTAAGTAGTTTAAATCATGGACTCGGTACACGAAGAGAGGTAGAAAATTCCAGCAGAAGTTTGAAACGAAGTGGCTCTAAATATTTTGAAGAGAACAATAATCAAATCCAATTTTTAAAAATGTTTTTTAACCTTCTTCCAAAAATGGATTCGCATTATTGCCGCAAAGATTCTCAAAAGCAATACTTTGAACATCCTTTTCAAACCAAGAGCGAAATTTTGGAGATCTATAAAAAAAAATGCATTGAGGAGGACAAGCAAAGTGTTTCAATTACCACCTTTAATAGAGTCTTTCAAGATTTAAATTTGGCGGTACATAAGCCGAAGAAAGATCAGTGCGACACCTGTCTTGAGTATAAGGCCAACCAGCTTTCCGAAAAAGATTACGAAACTCACATAAAAAGGAAGAAATTGGCCCATGAAAACAAGGTAAAAGATAAAGAGGAAGCAATTAAAGAAAACCAACACACCTTTACCATGGATGTACAATCAGTAAAATTATGCCCAATGATAGCAGCTAGCAAAGTTTATTACAAAACAAGGCTTCAAGTTCATATTTTTACTATTTTTAACTTGGCCACACATCAGTGTACAAACTATGTTTGGAACGAAAGTGAAGGAGATTTACAAGCATCTGTATTTACATCATGTATTTTGCACCACCTTGAAAAGCATTGCGTGGAAAACAAGAGAAGTATTATTATTTATTCTGACGGTTGCGGCTATCAAAATCGCAACACGATATTAGCCAATGCTCTAAGTTTTTTTTCGACAAAATATGACGTTTGTATAGAGCAAAAATATCTTGAGAAGGGTCACACCCAAATGGAGTGTGACTCTACTCATGCCCTTATCGAGCGGAAACTAAAAGGTCGGGAGATCACTCTTCCATATCAATATGCGGAGATTATACGCGAGGCTCGAAAGAATCCCTTTCCCTTTGATGTGGAGTATCTTACCTTCGATTTTTTCAAAAAATACGATGACAAATCTCTAATAAGATATGACTCAATTAGGCCAGGAAGAATTAAGAATGATCCTTCCGTTGTCGATTTGCGCTGTTTAAAATACACACCAGATGGTGCAATTCAATATAAAATAAACTATGAAGACAATTACAAAATTTTGCCTCAAAGACCTAAACTACCACCACTACAAAAAAAAACTTCTTTTGAACAATTATTTTCTAAACGACTTCCAATTAAGGATACCAAATATAAACATTTACAGGAATTGAAAACTGTGATAAAATACGCGGAAGTTCATAATTTTTACGACAGTCTACCAATAGAAACTAAAACTACAATTAATAAAAAAAATATGTAATAATTTTATTATTTATATTTTTTGCTAATGTTATTTAATTTGTGTTTATGTTTAAAAGTTAAGCTTGTTTCAATAATTAAAAACAATATTTGCCTTGCATTATCTAAAATGTGTTTTTAAATAAAAGTAATATCATAAAATATTTGTTTTCTTTTTATTAATGATCCTAATTATTATTGAGTTAAAAGCAAATCCCATTTACCTATATTTTTCAAAGTTTTAAAAAATCAATGGCTTTTATAGCTTACAGTTATACTTTAACTCTTAATTTCAAGTTTCAAAAGGACGTAACCCGTTCGCCTTTATACGACTGAATAATAGATAAAAAAAGCGTAACCCACAGATCTCTAGTTATAAAAGGACGTAACTTGTCGTTATCGATATTCTAAAACGTCGTATCCCACTTTTTAAATTCAAATCATTTTATAATAATAAATATGTTTAGATACAAGATTTCCCATAATATTAAGTAGTTATATCTACCTAACTAAACATCTTTTAAGTATTTTACTAAACACTACAGAGTTTTTTGTGTCTCCTGTAAAATTTGCCTCACTGGGGTTACGACCTGTTAGAACTTAGCCATCGATATATGGGCGATGAAACATTGGTTGGTCTATGGGCTTTAAGTAAAATTATTCAATATAGATTGGACATGTTAAAATCTTTAAATTTTGATAATTATTTTAAAAATATTCTGGCTACACTTCCTCCATCATATAACCATGAAAACTTAGCGGACAATATCTACAGAAAAATACAAGCGGCAAGCAGTCCTCTAAGTGAAAACATCTGTATTGTACTAGAATTTCTTTCATTGCATCAACCTTTTCTAGAAGATTTGATTCAGAAACCTTATGGATACTTCTGCTACAACAAGGATTCGGTTTGATGAAGCACGCAACACTACTTTATATATTTTTGGTTGGAAATATGCATATAAGGCAGCGAGAAGAGGTCCTTGGCAAATGTATGCGATCGAGAACGCTTTAAAAGGAGAATTTTCAAACTGTCATTACATCAAATTTTGCAACCGTATCATAGATTAAAAATATATTTGGAACGTTTCGCTTAATAAAAAGTGTATTTGTATTTTATATGTGTTTTATTTAAAAAAATCCTAATAAGATTAACAAACAGGTAATAAATACAGGGTCCGCAAACGAAGCGTGGACGGAAGATTAAATCGTTATCGAAGAACTTATCAACAATACTGAAACAGCTTGAGATATTGGATTAAAAGCGGCATGTTTTAAAAATATTTTAAATTATACAGGGTGTCCCAAAAAAGTGGGACAGCATAAAGTTATATTTTTTTAAATGGGATACCCAGTATTTTATTGCATATTTAGGTTCGTATTACTATCATTTATAAGTGCCTCAAATTTTATTTTATTTGGTTTTGTAGTTTCGGAGAAATAAATTAAAAACTAAAAAAAAAGTTTTGCAGTCCTGAATAAAAAAATCAAAAAAAACAATCCAGAACTATTTTTTTTAACCTCGGCATTGAGTGAAATTTATGACAAGAGGTCTAGAGATACTATGAATGTAATTGCGGTTATTTATTTTATACAGGGTGTTCATAATAAGCTTTCAAAAACCCCATATTTTAAAATAATTTTTCTCAAGTTTTTCAAATGGAACACCCTGTATATTATTTGGCTATTTGACGTAGAATTCATAGACAATTTATTTTTGTAATAGAAGCATATAAGTTATATCCAGCCGTTTTCGAAATAATTATAAATATCATAAATTATGTTGTTTAAATAGAGTTTTTATTGGGAAATTTTCTTATAGGCGACTAGACTAATAATTGTAAACTAAAGTAAAAGTTCAAAATAGCTTCCTTTTACTCTTAGATTTTACCGTATTTTAGTTATTTCGATATAAATTTTAAAATCATACATTTTTGCTACTTTTATTATTTAATTTTATTTTTTATTCTTAATCGAGTTGCCATGATTTCTTTTTGTTCATATTGTCACTATGACAGCCATATAAAATTATTTAAATTTGTTAAGTCGTCGAAATTAAGTACTAACTTACACAAAATGTCGAATTCTACAACTTTAGAAATGGTAAATATGATTTTTATACTGGGTGAATGTGCAAGAAATTGCCACCACGCCAGCCGAGTGTATGCTGAAAGATATCCAGATATTGAGAGAAAGCCGAGACCAAAAACCTTCGAGAAGTTATTGCAAAGATTTGTAGCAACAGGAAGCACTGCGTACACAAAAAGGATGATAATCAATAAACCCGTTATTAATGAAGAAAATGAATTAAGAGTTCTGTTTTCAGTAGAGGAAAATCATTAAATTTAGTAAAAGGAAGCTATTTTGAACATTTACTTTAGTTTACAATTATTAGTCTAGTCGCCTATAACAAAATTTCCCAATAAAAACTCTATTTAAACAACATAATTTATGATATTTATAATTATCTCGAAAATGGCTGGATATAACTTATATGCTTGTATTACAAAAAAAAATTGTCTATGAATTCTACGTCAAATAGCCAAATAATATACAGGGTGTTCCATTTGAAAAACTTGAGAAAAATTATTTTAAAATGTAGGGTTTTTGAAAGCTTATTATGAACACCCTGTATAAAATAAATAAACGCAATTCCATTCATAGTATCTCTAGACCTCTTGTCATAAATTTCACTCAATGCCGAGGTTAAAAAAATAGTTCGGGATTGTTTTTTTTGATTTTTTTATTCAGGACTGCAAAACTTTTTTTTTTAGTTTTTAATTTATTTCTCCGAAACTACAAAACCAAATTAAATAAAATTTGAGGCACTTATAAACGATAGTAATACGAACCTAAATATGCAATAAAATACTGGGTGTCCCATTTAAAAAAATATAACTTTATGCGGTCACACTTTTTTGGGCCACCCTGTATAATGTAAAATATTTTTAAAACATGCCGCTTTTAATCCAATATCTCAAGATGTTTCAGTATTGTTGATAAGTTCTTCGATAACGATTTAATCTTCCGTCCACGCTTCGTTTGCGGACCCTGTATGTTTGTTTATATTAATTCACTCTTATTTATCCACGTATTTTGACGGCTTATTAAGTCCAAGCCATTTCACATACAGTTTATTTCCTTTTCGTCGTAATACTTTCTCAACAAGGTATATGTCAGGATTCGAAACTTTTTGCAACTCTGGTTCATAAAATTCACATCGGTTAATAAATAAACCCGTGGATTAGTTTGACGGATTTTGGTAATTTGGAAAATTTCATTAGAAAAATTAGTTACGTCAACGTTAAAAGAATGTTTTCTTAAGGAGACTCTTATGTAACGTTACTTTTTGAAACGTGGTATAGCGTGAAGTATAGCGATTCTGTCGCATTAATTAAGTAATCATTTGCACTTGTTTGCTAACGTTACACGTTAGCTTGGTAACACGTTTATAACGTTGCGTGTATGTTTTCTTGCTTAGTGGGATACCTTGTACAATTCTCACCCACTTACACTAAGATAGCATTGAAATTAGAAACATTTTGTCACGTTGTTTAATGGATGTGAACTAAGCTATTTTAGCACTAATGCAGGTTAATATTTAGTTACAATAAAATAGAAGGTATGCATATTTAAACAATTTACATTTTGGGTTTTGGGCCTGTTTTATACCTTTACAATAGGGTTTGGGAATTCCCATATTAAAATTATTTGGTGCCATCAGTGTTCCTTTTATGATGGTAAAAATTTGCATTTAGTTTCATGTAATTATATTATTGTAAATATTACTAAGGTTATCTGTATCAGTTCTAAAATTAATCGTATTATTGTTTTCTTGATATGAATCATTTCTTTGATGTTGCGTTTTTTATAATTTGTTTCGTAATCTAATACTTGAACTTCGTCGAAATTATAGTTGTGAAGGTAATCTAATGAGTGTTTCGATAGAGCAGTTTGGGATTGATTCGTATGGCGTAGACTGGTTTTATGTTCTTTTATTCTATTTTTGAGATATTGTTTTGTGACCAATGTAAGTTTTAGGGCATACGGAATAATCTGTTTTATATATCAGATTTGATTGATTTAATTTTGGTTCTATGGGTTTTAATTTATTAAAAAGCCTCGCAACATACCCTAGTTCTTGGTCCGAATGGATGGCACTAATTTCCAAGAGTTTTCCTGACCACATTGATTACGCCACCGTGACCATGAGAAATTATTATTTTAGCAAGATGGAGCTATTGAGAACGTGCCAAATTTCGGGTCGACATGCAGTGTCATGTTTAATCGATGGGATAGTAAACGCAACTATTCAAAACGGCGCTAGGGCATGGCGTTACGTGACCCCAGAGGCTCTATATGAGGAATACTTATCAACGTTGCGGGATGAAAAATCAACAGAAAATAGTCACGGGTACCAGGGGAGTAGTGAACGGCGAAACCCAAAACCGGCACCCAAACTTAACGAACAACAGCCGCAAAGAAAACTAGACCTGAAAAATGTTCATTGCTAGAATTGCAAGTCCAAGGGACATTTTCACTCCAACTGCACAAATCAACGGATCGAGTGTTCAAAATGTCATCTATTGGGTCATGACGCTATGAAGTACTATCCACAGGTGAGTCAGTAAATATTTTACGAATACTGCAAATTCCTAAAAGTAATAGAGAATTATTGCACATTCAAATAGTGACAGTCACTAATAAAAGCGTCTTTATTTTGAAGTTATTGACAGCTACGCATGCGTAGCGGTGGCTAGAAATATCGACGGTCAGTATTAAAATAAGACCTGCCCTTATTTGTGACTGGTTAGTGGAAGGCCGTATTTATGCCCTTATTTCTTGCTACATGCGCATAGGAAAGTGCAGCGTCATCTTACTGTCAGTTATCAACTTCGTTTGCGAATATTTCGGCCATTTTGCGGGTTTCTCCAGTTTCAGTTTTGCTTTTGTTGTTCGGGTTTGTCCTGTGTTTTAATCTATTCTATCGAGTTCCTATTCTTCTGATTTGTAATTCTATTATTTTATTATTATTCTCTACAATGGCAAATCCAAAAGTAACAAGATTGAGATTTGCCTATGAAGATGACCTGGTGTTATTAAGGGAATAAGTGCCAATCCAATTTTTAACCCTGAAGGTTGGGACGTTATTCACAATAACGTTTCAATTACAACTGGATAGTTATTTCTGTTAAAAACCTTAAAACAACATTTACAATTGTTAATAGAAATATTTCTGAAGAAAGTAAAAGTTGATCAGGTTAGGTAAGTAAAAATCTTTCTACCTTACATACATAATATGTGTTCAATAAAAATAAACAAACTAAAGTATTGGGAACCACAAATTACAATGAATAACTCCATAATGTTTCAGATCTGGCATTAAGGAACCTTATAGTGAAAAAGATGTTTTATTGCAAGAGGTGAGTTCCCTTTGTCAGGAAAATAATTATGATTTCAAGCGAAAAAATAAATCTGCCAGTAAAGAGCAGAGGACCATTGAGTTGGGGAAAAGGAGCAGGGACGACTTTGCGCAAGCTTATGTCAAGTTACAAGATACTGAAATTATCATCGAAGACCCCACCGAGGAAGTAATACCATTGCCCATAGATCATGATTATATTTGTAAGTATTAATATATATATATATATATATACCTACAGTAGTTTACAGCGACGAAATTCGACATCTACAGTGGTTTGTCGCGACATCGCGGTGTTTAGCGAGACGTCGCGCTATAATTTCGTTATCTTCCGGTACCTGGCGCACCAAAGCGATGTTGCCAAATATTTAAATTTCCATGGTTCGCTAAACTACTAAAATTAGAGTAAATTTTACCGCGACGTCACGCTATCCACCACATAAGGTCGCGGTAACGCACAGTTCAATATAATTTCAACGTATTGTTTCGATTTCAGGTATCTAGGTACCTATCTCTTTAAATAACAATAATTCTAACATAAACGAATCTAAAGACATGTTAACGCAATATCGCTAGATTAGTAGATCGCGCAGACATCGATATACAATAATTAAATCAATATCATTTTGCATTGAAAATTTTCAGAAGCAAGGAATATTACATTGTGTAACAAATGCGTGAAGACATACAAGGTTTTATTTACGAGTGAGGAGTTTACTACACGAGCTGTAGGCGAGTTTATAAACTAAAGGAATGTTTAAAAGTTGCCTTTACGCAAGTGTTGTGCACTATAATTTTTCTACGGCAGTATCTAGCTTAAAATAAAAAAATGTTTAAATAATAATAATTATTTTTAATAATGACAGTTGCCATAGCTGGTCAGATTAGATAATTGTTTCTAGTTTCTACCTAAATAATGCACTTTTCAAATCAAAAATATAAAGCAGGATAACAAAAAAAGCTAAACACATCTCAAATGGCTTTGTCAACATGCTATTGGTTGCAGCTCATGACAGGTTGACCAATGAATCGAGTAGCCAAGATTGTTTTGTCTTTGTCGACTCCAATAAATCACAGAAGGCCTAGGGTCAAAGAATACTTCCACTCGCAATATCAACCCTCAAAGAACTACTGTTCAAGCTACCCTAAACGTGTTAGTTTTTAAAAATTAGCTGGACAGTGTGCAAGCCACTTTTAACGGATGTCGCAGTCGCACTGGAGTCGGAATCACTCCGGCGCCGGGTGTATTGTATTAACGCACTCTATATATTGCCGCCAAATTCATCGCATTCTATTTAAACAAGATGTCGTGATAAATGGTCCGACTATATTTCTGTCTTTTTCTATTCACAGTAATTAGTAAAAGATAGTTACACATTTAAGTAATAGGACCAGAATTATTAATTGCGGTTGTGGTCAGTGGTCGACTGGTCGAGTCCGTGTGCCGTGCTTCTTTTTCTGTTTTTTTTCTAAAATGGGGAAGAAACGATCTTTAGGAAGGTAAGGAATTTATATATTTTAATACGTTTATTAAGTAAACTTTAAGCATACTACTAAAACAGAATAAAACATCGAGCATGTCTTAATTAGAATAATTTTGAAAAGTCTAACCCTTTCCCTAGTTACTATCCATTTAAGCAGTTTTGATGTAATATAAAACGAAAAAATGTTTAAAAATATTTATATTACACAAATGTAGTTGTTAGGGGACCGACAATTTAAAACCAATATTAGCTTTGAAACTTTTTATTGACTATTCCTCTACACTTGTTACCAGTTGTATAGGTAGTGAATTTTAATTATCAAATTCTTGTTTATCTGAGTATGGCTTTCCCTGCACATTGGTTATTCAAGGTTCCATTGTAGCATGTACAATCTATTATAAACGGGTAAGTGCAGAAGTAGAACCACTAATACTGCAATTCTATAACTTTTAGGACATACTCCTTGGTTCAATTTTTAGACGACCAAATTTTTTATATAACTCCCACCAAAAGTTTAAATAAAATTGAAGGAGATTTGGTATGGGCTCCTTACAAATGCATGGGATTCTACGATGCGAGGCTTATTGCCTCCGACAGCAATAAAGGAATTCTACAAGATCTAATGCTAAGACTAAAAAATAGTCAAGGTAATATTTGTATTAATTGTTATTTTTAACATTTTGTTAGGTGTGGTGAAATTCAATGTTTAATTTAATTGGTAAAAAAATTTGAACTTTACATTTTAATTTCAACCTAGATCACTCTTTTTGTAAACGTCTGAAAATTAATATAATATTTTTAGCTTCTAAACATGAAAAATTGACTGCCAAAAAAGAAAATAATCTTTCAGAACAAGACAGCAAACAAGTTGTGAACAGTGAACCTGATGTGGAACAAGATTTACAGGATCGTTTTGGTACCAGTAATGCAACTTCTAAAGGTAAGGTTACAATTTGTATGTTTGCATAATGTAGGTATCATTCTTTTAAGATAATGAAAATATTATATTTTTAACCTCATGTTAGGCCCCATTGTAATAAAAGTACATATCTAAAACCAGAGTTAAAGCTATTTCTGAGTTTAAACTCAGAATTAATTCTAATTCTGACTTTAAAGTTGGAAATAAAACTAATTTTGAGTTTAAACTCAGAATTAAGTATATAATAATTGTTTTTCTTCTTTTGTACAACATTAAAATGAGAGGTGTGATTTGTCATATATTTTTTCATGTGTCATGTTACCTCTCCTTGGGTACTTCTACGGGGTTTTTACTCTAAAATTTTTTGTATTACTTAGTTTTAGGTTTTGAATAACTAAATAATAGTAAGAAAATTTAAACTTTACATTTTGATTTCAACCTAGATCACACTGTTCGTAAAAGCGTAAAGAATAATATAATAATATTTTTAGCATCTAAACATGAAAAATTGGCTGATAAAAAAGAAAATAATCTTACAGAGCCAGTCAGTGAACAAGTGGTGAACAGTGAACCTGATGTGGAACAAAATTTACAGGATCATTTTGGTACCACTAATTTAACTTCTAAAGGTAAAGAAGAAAATAATATTATAGAACAAGTCAGCGAACAAGTTGTGAACAGTGAACCTGATGTGAAACGCGAGTTACAGGATCATTTTGGTACCACTAATGCAACTTCTGAAGGTAAAGAAGAAAATAATCTTATAGAACAAGTCAGTGAACAAGTCGTGAACAGTGAACCTGATTTGGAACACAATTTACAGGATCATTTTGGTACCACTAATGCAACTTCTAATGGTAACGAAGAAAATAATCTTATAGAACAAGTCAGTGAACAAGTTGTGAACGATGTGTTGATGAAAGTGTTAAAAACTGTAAGGAATTAATTCATTCTCGAAATATTGATACCGTTTGGAAAGCTATTGATGATATTGCAGAAATTGATCGTTCCACAAGTATTTATAAACATCCAACTAATGCTCGAAATCTACTTACCGAATTAAAAAAAATAATCCAAGTAGTAAAATCTGAGAGCGATAAGAATGAAGATGACATACTTATGAAACAAGCCAAAGGATTTTCCCGGAGAATGCCTTTTCTTTGTAGTTGGAATAATTTCACTATTATCAGTACTTTCATCATTAATACTGCACCTATTAAACTCTATGGTTGTATTATCTTTCTTATTCGGGTTAGTTCTATGCAATATCTTCTTTGTATCCGATTTTATCTCCTCATCGTCATCGCTACCATTCACGTGAAACTCGACTTTGTTTCGTTTTATCGTTTTATTTTTCATAGTACCCTCCAAATGCTTAGAGACCTTAGTAATATCCACTAAAGCAGCACTCTGATCATAAATTGTTGTGTGAATCTTAAAATCGTGAGACATGTAGGAAGAAACTCTTCGTTCTTCTTCTTCTGAAGTTCCCTTTTTTGCAACTTCAGTCGCAAAATGTTTCCTCAGTTTGGTAAATGTTAGGTTTTCGCTTTTTATATTTAAAAATTCACATATTTGCTTATGGCATCTGTAGGCATCAAAAGTAACATTTTTCTCTATTTTTGAAGGCTTGCCAAATAGAAATCTATTTAATGTGTGTACTCCTGCTTCTGATCTATATTTTAGCATTAATTTTATTCCAGGAAGTACCTTTATTTTATCAACAAGCAAAACTGTTGAATTTCCCAATTTTCCTCTGAAGCCAATTCGTTCATACTTATCTGCTTGTACTCTTTCAGATTCACTGAGATGTTTAAGATCTGCTGCTTGCTGACACATTCTCGATTGTTAAAATCCGATATTTCAATTCTTTGTGTTTCGCCCGGTCGTTTCCTGTTAAAGGCTGCTAAATAAACCATTAAATGTTGAGCTAATTTTGTCCAAGCCAAAGATGAAAATTTTAATTCCAATTCTTTTTGACTGGTATTAATATATTTAAGTAAAACTTTTTAAGTAGTTTCCAACCTCTTCATTTTCCGGTAACTCATTACACTTTTTCTGCTTTAATCTTCTATGCATATTTTCGCTGTTCTTGCACACCCTGAGAAAGAGGAAATCAAATAAGTTTCAAACGACCATGAGTGATGATGATGATGGTTATAATGAGATGGAATTCAGTCAAAATAATAAGATTTTGAAAAAGAAGAAATTAGAAGATAAAAGTTGGAGTTTTTCAGGCTCAGACAGGGATGAAGTGGAGGAACCAAGCTTGGAAGAAGTGGAAGACTGTCTTGGTAAACACTTTAATATTTTTAATGATTTGTAGTATTGCTTTGTTTCCACCCCTTTAGAAACCCTGTCCCTTGTCTAAAGGGCTAATTTTATTTTGAAAATTCGTATAGGGTAAATGTTACATTTTGTCGAAGTAGAATCTATTGATTTTGATAAATAATTCATAAAATTATAGATTAAACTATTTTCAACATATTTGTAGAGCAGAAATGTTTTTTCATATTTTTGGCTTTTTTAGTTAAAACTTGAACCTTCGTCCTTCTTGGTAGCAATGTATGTTTTCAATATCTAGTAAATAAATACTAACATTTGATGGCATTAAGCACCATCTCTGTTTTTAAAGCTACACCATTTTGTCTTGTACAAGATCATCCAACCTGAACTGAACAATGGTCTATTTTTCAGTTTCCCTGTAATTAAGGTGGCTTAGCTTAAAACAAAGGAACTGTGAAGTAAAGTTGTTGTTTTCTAATGAAACACTTTAAAAAAAAATTTATTTGAAATTTTTAAATGATAACATGAAATGTTCGTAATAACGAGTAAGCCATGAAAGTCAAAACAATAAGGTTGACATTTTTTATTTTTTAATTAGGTACATTTAAGTTAGAAGGTACTAATAATAAAAAATGATACTTTACTAAAAAGACGAGAAATACGATTTCATAGCAGAATTTATAGGATCTGCAGATGATTATAGTGTGTGTTCTCCCTGAGGTGATATATACTTCATCCATGGGAATGACAGATGACGTACTTTGAGCTGATGATGGAATTGAGTTTTCACCTTCTTTGACGAATATTCACATGCCATGGATAATAGCTGCTTCAGATCCTGTTTTCGTGCTTTTCAGTACCTCTTATTTTTTTGGAGTTCTAATTATGTCAACATCCTGTATTTGTGTCATCAGTAACCTGAAAAAATAAGAAACAAATAAATTAATTGGATATTTTCTTTTTTTTAGATGCCATCTACCTACGTGGAATGGGAAAAAATATCAACGGAGTTTCAACAACGTACAACAATTTATGATCAGAGTGTTGCTTTAGTGGACATCACTGAGGTCTCTAAGCATTTGGAGGCTACTATGAAAAATAAAACGAACATAACGATGGCCAGAGGGAGGATTTCCAAAAAAATATTTTAAGTTTAATTTATTAACTCATTTGAGTTGAAATGTAAAAACATATTTTTATAATTATTAAAGCAATTATATTTTGTCTTTAATTATTTAATTTCGGAGCTAAAATATTGGCAGTTTTAACTATGAATATAATCAAATCAGCAATAAAACAAATTTACATACCTCGTTTTGTTTAAAATGCTTCTTTTCTTCCCTTGTCGGAAGTTTCGACATCGGATAAGATAAACGCAGCTCAAAAAAAGTCTATGAACTCGTTCGTATACACTAGCGGTACGCTTGCTTGGAGTCTTATTTTCTTCAACTCTTCGGTATTTACTTACTTCTTAACGTGTTTATTTGCCTTTTAACGTCTTTAATTGTAGCTTTAGCTGCACAAAAATTTTAAGCCCCCCTTGTACTCTGGCATTGACCTATAAGTTTCGATAAATTGTAATAATGATTTTTTGGTTTCTTCTTTGTTCGACACGATTTCAGGTACCGGGGATCCTATTGGCGTTGTCCAGTGGCATATATTACATACATTAAAGTACCTATTTTAGAATGTTTTCCTGCAAATTTGATATCATGACATAACACGTTTACACACAAAAATACGAAGGGCCAACAAAAGGGGGCAAAAACCCGTCCAAAAATATGTTGAGGTTATGTATTATCAGATAATTATACAGTAACTTTATATAAGAAACAGTGGTGACAATAGGGCGTGGTCTCTAAGTGCGAGAAAATGAAAATTTTTATAAAAACATCAAAATGCATGTTCAAAGCAAGTATTGTTTTCATAAATTATTGAAAGTTATAAAGGCTTACTTTACTTAAAAGCGCAATACAAACTTCTTATGACGTTGAGAAATAATTTTCGCCGAAAAAGGGAGTATCAATCACAACAATCGCGAAAAAAGTCAACTTCCAGTCGGTTTTATTTTGGGGGAGTGTTGAAATGTTGGCACACACATAATCCATGTATCCTTATAATTTATTTTTTGGTGCAAATACCACAAAAATACCACAATGTCGCGACAAACCACTCTAGAACTCAAACTTGGTCGCTAAAAACTATTGTAGATAAATATATTATTATACAGACATGGATTTAGGCATAGGAAGCCTAGGGCGGAAAATTTTACGTTCCGCGAATAATTATTAAAAGAAATAAAATTATGCTGTGCAACGAAAGTTGTAAATCGTATAAATGCATCCATTATTGGATATAACTTTCTTGTTGTCAGAATTTAAAAAATTGATATTGGTAAATAAAGTATTTTTTTGAGATAATAAAAGAAACTGCTATAGGTTAGATGGAATCGCTGAGAATTATAAATTTAATATTTTGATTATAAATCATTTCTACAAATTAATAATGTAATCACTCTTGTCATGAAAACATCATTATTGCGCCATCTATTACCATTACCAACCAATTCCAATCTTACTTTACTATTTTCGGTTTTTCTCATTAGGGTTGTGTTTAAAAGTCAATTCTCAACACTTATTCTGCTATAACTATGCACCGTATACCTGAAATCATACTTTTCAATGTTATGGATAAAGTATAAAGTTACATGTAGTTATAATATATGTATGATTAAATAACCCAATTGTAAGAGCAGCAAAGGTTTATAATAGAATACCAGAGGAAATTATAGATAATGGGAAGTTATATCAATTTGTGAAACAGGTTAAATTGTATTTAAGACAGGCAGACACACATACGTTTAATCAAGGATCGCCAAGCAGCAATACTTTTATCAGACTATTACACTTTTATCAACTAATATGTCAGACAATCTAAATATCAACAAAACTAAATGAATCGGTGAGTCCAAGAACAGTACAAGTGCCAAAAATGGCGTTTTGACTTGAGATAGCCAAATCGTTTAAAATTCGAAGATCCACGCGTTGCGCTTAAAAACATTACAACATTCAAGGCTAACCCGATCTTAAGCTCTGCCTACCTACGGCGTTGAGGTGAGAAACATTACAAGTCATGTACTGTTTTTGATCTCACTGATGTCATTTGTCGAGTGAAGTAAGAAAGTTAGGTTATTTTATTGTTGTCAAGCTGCCAAAACAATACTTTTGACGAGTTTTGAGAAAGTTAAAAGCAGTAGTTTTTGCGAAGTTATAATGGATATTGATGACAATAATGATAAGGTGAAGCATATGTTTCTACATCCGGAACAATAGTTGCACCAAAAACCTTTGGTTCTCCATGCGGGTAAGTTCTATTATTAATACTCAAACGAACGTGATTTATTTACTGTTTCTTATTTTGAAGGTGTAAGCAGAAATGCACGGAGAAGTTTACCGTTGAAGAAAAAACTGTTTTAAACTCAAAGCTGTATGATGGTAGACCCAAAAATGAACGCGACACATTTCTACAAGGCTTAATCGAAGTAAAACCCATAATAAGACGCAGAGGACGAGTCCAAGCTAATGTTAAGCCCAAATCTGCAAGTTTTAAATACTTCATACTGAATATCTCTGGAAACCGCTCAGCTGTATGCAAACAAGCTTTTATGAGCATTTATGCTGTGACACATATCCAAATTCAACGTTTAACTACATTGCTTGCGGCTGGTCAATCTCCAAGAGATTTGAGGGGACTACACAATAACAGACCACGTTCCAAATCAGATGAATTGTTAGTCAAAATAAAAGAACACATAGAACGTTTTCCACGCAAAAGTACACATTATTCTTCAAAAGTATGCCAGTACTTAGACGCTAGGCTAAATGTTAAAACTATGCACTCTCTTTTTATTAAAGAAAATCCTGCATTACAAAATAACGTTAAGTATGAATTCTACTTAAAATATTTTAGCGAAAACTATGCACTCAAATTTGGAAGACCACAGGTGGACGTCTGTTCCGAATGTGAAGGACTAGGTACCAAAATAAAGAGTAAAAATTTAAATGACAATGCAAAACGAGTCGCCACAGCAGAACTGATTGTCCATAAGCGACGTGCCAAAAAATTTTATAACAAACTACAGGAGATTCAGCAAATGTGTCAAGAACGACCTGAAGTTGCCGGTATAACTTTCGATTACATCCAGAACCTACCCCTCCCGAATATACCAGTACAGGAGATCTTTTATTTTCGGCAACTGTGGGTATACGCTTTTCAGATCCACAATTTATCAGATAATACTGGACATTTCTACACGTACCACGAGGGGCAGGCCCGTAAGGGACCAGACGAAGTCTGTACTTTCCTCAAAGATTACATAGACACTTTTATACCTGACAACGTTACCGAGTTACACCTATTTTCTGATGGGTGCCCTGGGCAAAACCGGAACAACACAATGGTGCGATTTCTCCTGGCGTTACAAGCAACCAAGCGTTTTAAAAAAATATTTCAGTACTTTCCAGTACGTGGGCACTCATTCTTGCCCTGTGATAGAGATTTTGGAACTTTAAAAAAACTCATTAGAAGAAGCGACCGAGTCTATCTACCAGAGGAATATCAGGAAATGATGGTATCCTGCAGAAAGAATAATCCGTTTACCTTTAAAGAAATTACCTATAAAGATATCCTTGATTTCAAAAATTGGTGGCCTTCTAGTTATAAAAAAACTGCTTCTATCATCTCCAAACCTGGTAAGGGTACGCAAACATTTACCATTTCAAAGTATAGGCAGTTCGTTTATGACAGTTCATCCCCAGGATACGTTACAACCTATGATTATGTAAATGGTATTCTTTCTTATACCTTTAAGCTTCTCAAACAAAACAAAACAAGTCCTGGTTTGCCAGAAGTACGTGCATATCAAGAACCACTTCCTATCAATCATAAGAAGATTGTTGATATTAAAAAAGTCATGCAATATATTAACGATGAAACACTGGAGTTTTACTATCATATCACTTCCTGGAAACAAAGTAACGCAGATGAAGACCCTGATAACTAAGTTGGCAGTATAGTGTATCTTTAATTAACATTTTTGTATTTCGTTTACTCAATAAAACATTTTTCATATGCTTCGTATTCTCCATTATTGCTTTCAAATAGCTTGTCATTCGCTAAAACTCAAAAATGTAGAAAAAAAACTCTTAAAAAAAAGACGTGAGTCCAAGAACAGTACAAGGGCATAATTTTGTTCAATCATAGCTTGGAGGGGGGGGGGGGGGGGATTTTTTCGGATTTTTTATATCTAATTATCATTCAGCTAAAAAATTACCATAACTTTTCTATGATGGCCAACATGGTGGCTTTAGTCACTGTGGAGATATTATGTTTTTTAATTTTTTCTCAAAACTATCTTTTTGCACTTGTACTGTTCTTGGACTCACCGATTCAAATACATTTATTATTAACGGCTAAAACGCCTATAAAGAATAATAAAATAAATATTGATCAGCTGTTTACATAAACTTTCAATAATAACTTCGTTACAGAGTAATTGTGTCGTCCTAGAAGCACTTCTAAAGTTTGCACATTCTCTTCCAGGGTGCATTCTTAGTTTTCATAAAAGATATCTGTAACATACCGCCTAGCAGAATAAAAGATACCTGTAATACCGGCTAGCAGGATAAAATACCAGGAATGGAATTTTTGTGACAACAGTGTTCAATGTAGGGGTATTTGTCTACATTTTAAAAATCTAACGTATTTTGTTACCAAAGTCTTTAACAGGGTTTCCGATTTATCTATTGCTAATAATTTTGGTTATTTTAGCAAAAATCCAGATTTATTTTTTGGTGCAAAATGTTTCGCTAAATACCACAATGTCGCGACAAACCACTCTAGAACTCGAACTTTGTCTCTATAAACTACTGTAGACAAATATGTTATTATAGAGGCATGGATTTAGGCCCAGGGCGGCAAATTTTGCGTTACGCCAATAATTATTAAAAGAAATAAAATTATACTGCGCTTTAAATTAATCCAATCATACCTACTTTACTATTTTCGGGTTTTCTCATCTAAACAGTCAAATTCCAGTTTCCGGTATGTTTTATTTTGGAGTATTTAAAAAAATGTTGACACATAATTTATCATATCTTTATAATCTATTTTTTTGAAGGTTTCAAAACATTCTATATCGTAATGAAAATACATCCATTGTACATGATGGATACCTTGAAAAATTGTTGGAATGGTAGTAGCATAGCACATAGCACTCAACTTATCTCAATTGGGTTTCTCATGTGTAGTGCTTTAGTAGATATTTAAATCTAAATTATGCCGAAAACAAAAGAACATTGCAGTTTAAATTATAGGTAGTGTGTCTTGGGTTTCGGTCACTTTGAAATGAAATTCAAGTATTTTTGAGAAAATTAGTAAGTAAAAATGTTATATTAGTTTTGCCTCAGTCTGCGATCACGATCGGTATCCGCTGTTTTTGTAACATAACCTATCAAAGTGTCAATTATAATATTGAACAAACCCTTTCTGGTAAAAATTGTAGGCATATATTGTAAATAAACAAGTGGCCGCCGATGGTAATATTTATTCCAACAGAAGTTGTAGTTTGGCGGAGAAAAATGGTAAACGTGTTTGAACCCATGGGTATAATGCACTAGGGACCTTTAAGTCAAAAAAGAAAAAGTTAGTCATGAATGCCATGGGAATAATATTTATATTATGTTGTTTAGAATATTTAGACACAATCCCGACGACGACAAAATCAATGTGGTTGGAATCGACAAATAATAAATATGCAAACAACAATGGTCCTTACCGCGACATCTCAAAAGTTATAAAGCGTTTACCGCGACTTATATGATGCCTAGCGCGACTTTGGCGATGTTGCCGCTTTTTGGTTCACTAAACCCCTGTAGACATATAAAAAAATCATGGCGCGGTAAGCTACGGTAGGTATATATATATATATATATTTAAATCCCAATATCAATAGAGCGTCTTTTCATGAAACGTGAGTACGGCGTCCTAAGGAGAATATATGGTTACTGCTTTCACTTTAACCTTAATTGGGCGTCCGTTCATTTTCTGGTGTATAGAGCGTCCGCTATATGCGGGTTCTTCCACACCAAGATGTTTTTAGCGTCCGGTTATCAAATAACCGTTTCACTTATACATCAATTTAGCGTCCCACAGCGTTGCCACGTTTAAGACTTGTGAGATTCCGTATATATTAATGTTTCCACCTACTATAACTGAACCAAGCGTCCTTAAACAAAGCACTATAATAAAGTTTACATTATATCGTTGATCTTTTGACTGCCATAAAAAACTAATTATTCTTCTGACCATAAAATGCCCCAAATCTAATAATAATAATAATTTATTGTTAATAGCAATTGCTAACAATCTTACAAAAAATTAATAATATACATATCACATAAAAAATTATATATCACACAAAAACTTAACTGTAGTTCCCCCTATACATTTTCCCTAGAATAATGTTTGCATTTCCTTACAAATATTTTAAATTTATCGCTTTCTTAATGTCATTAGGTAAGTTATTATATTGAACAAGTCCATTGTGGAAAACATCATTGTGACTGTAACGATTTGGAACTGTAGCTACATAGAAATCCTCTCTGGATCTTGTTTGATAATCGTGGACATCTGATTTATTTTATATATAAAAATCATCGTGTTTAAAAATATGACCTGTCTAACACTGAACGTCCCTGTTATGTCTAGCATTACTTTAACACTATTAAGTCTATGACATCCCAAAATATATCGCATAGCTTGATTTTGCTTCCGCTGTAGTGTATCCTTTTCATTGATATTAAATAAAAATAAAATTGAGGTGCAATAATTGAAATGCGGCTGCATTATTGCTTTATAAATTATTTGTTTTGTCCATTGGCTTAAATAAGAACTCCTTCTTTCCAGAGGGAATATTTTTTTGACACTTTTTAGTTATGTAGTATGTAGTAACGTCAAATTTTCGTCCATCACCATGACGCCCAAATATTTGTATTATTCTACTTGTTGTATCTGTACATTATTTACATAAATTCCACCATTAGTCTTTGTTGAAATATCATTAACCCTACTTTTTATGAGCATACATTTTGTCTTGTCATAAATGTACATCTTTTCGGGCAGAGCTAGAGTGAAAATTTTATTTACTTGCTCCCTAATTATTATACAATTTTTATTTGAATTAATCTGTTAAATAAATTAATATGTAGGTATTCGGTTTAGGGCACATTCCATTCCTTGAAAAGAAAGTTGATAAATCGATTTTCTCGACATTAACTCTACGATATTTTTTTTAACTTTCCGCATTATTAGTACCTTATAAGTCGAATTATATGCCATAACTCGATTTTCCAGGGAAATTCGGTTTAGGATACATTCCTTGGAAATAAACTTAATAAATCGATTTTCTTGACATTGGCTCATTTCCAGAAGCAATAATGTCAATTACTTGTCAAAATGATGTAAATGTAAACAATTTTATTTTACTATGCACGGCTATCATACACGTATATGATAGGGATAAAAATCCTGTTCCCTGTAGAGTATTACTAGATTACGCGTCACAATCTAACTTTATTACATCATCAATGGTTAAGAAATTAAATTTAGATACCTCAAAAATTAATATTCCAGTAGTAGGAATAAACAAAATAAAAACAAATATATCAGAACGGGTTGAAGTTAATCTTCAGTCTAAACATAGTGACTTTAAAACTAAATTAAAATTTTTAGTTTTGCCTAGCATTTCAGACTTAAGCCCGCAAAAATATTTCGACATTTCTAGATTAAATATACCGCCTGACCTACCATTAGCAGACCCGGACTTTAATATTCCTTCCAAAATAGATATGCTTTTGGGCTGCGAAATATTCTTTGAACTTATGTGTGCGGCACAGATTAAGTTAGGCAAATATCTACCAGTTTTACAAAAAACTTTATTAGGGTGGATCATAGCAGGTCAAATTCCTTGCGGTAACGGTAACAAGGGGAAATCAGACGTTATGCTATCGAACTGTTTTTATACTAAAAATTCATTAAATCAAAATATCGAAAAATTATGGTCGGTAGAAGAAGTTGATCCCTCAGTTGAGCCTCAGTCTTTCACGAATAAAGAGGAACTCGAATGCGAAAGCTATGTTAGTCAAACCACGACTAGAAGTAAAGACGGAACATTTATTGTAAATCTTCAATTAAATGATATAATTTATCGTGGAGCTAGTTTTAAAGGTTTAACTGACTCAGACTTATGGCGTCATGGTCCACAGTTTTTGTTACAACCTAGCGATTGGCCTGAAAACTGTAATATTTAAAATTTTTCACGATCAAAGACGGAAATTCCTGAAGTAAAAACTAATGCATTTATTGTACAAAATTTGACTCACGAAAATACAAATATATTTAATAAGTTCGACACTTTAAATCGTTTAATAAATGTCATTGCTTATTGCTTAAAAATTTTTAATAATTTAAAAGCTCTCAAACAAAATAGACAAGTCGGAAAATTAACAATTCCAGAAATTGAAAACAGCACCACAGTGCTGCGCAAAATAGTGCAGCAAAACTCATTTCCTAACGAAATTCACAGTTTAAAAATTAAAAATTGCGTTTCTCGTAGAGGTAAATTAAAGGTATTAAGTCCTTTTCTTGACGAGAACGGTTTAATTATACTCGGTGGCAGATTAAAATTGTCAAACTTTAAATATGACGTAAAACATCCTATAGTTTTACCAGCAAAACATTCGTTTACGAATTTAGTCATTGATTTTAATCACAAACGAACCATTCATTCTGGTGCTCAGTGTACTTTATTACATATTCGACAAAAATATTTCCATATCAATGGTTGCAATAATGAACTAATTTCGTTACAAAAAATTATTGAAATCGGTGAGTTCAAGTATTTGATGTTTTCAAAAATTAATTGGCACTTCATGCCGGCTAGATCACCCCATTTTGGAGGTTTGCATGAGGCAGCGGTAAGGTCGTGCAAGCATCACTTAAAACGTGTATTAAACGGCACTCGGTTGCATTATAAAGAATTTTATACAGTAACAAAGCAACGAATGCCGACGGAGAATATGCGAGAATAGGCGATTGGTGGTTCAATTATCACGTCTAAACGAACAACCTGAATGGTTGTTCGTTTAGAACGTGGTAATTTTACAAATTTAAATGATGATGTATTGATAAATGAAGGAAGGCAATTGAGGGTGAATGTAATGCGTGCGCAGTTACCGGAACAAATGGGGGGCGGCGTGATTGAAAATGGAATTAGTGAAATTAACACGGCGCCGCGATTCATTAACACAACTGCTGATAGCCCAAGCTCATCATTAAATGATGGTATGGATGATGAATTGCTAAATATTAACGTTGACGCCATTATGAACGCTTATCTGAGTTCCAATGTTGCGACAACGTCAACAGTGGATCGCAGACATAGCATTCATGATAATGTGGGCAACGTTACAATTGAGCAAGTCAACGTTCATCCCATCATACCTGATTCTGTTGACAGTCTCGAAATCGACAGATGTTGACAGATTCAGTGAATCGGAACTACAGTCCAATGTCGACTTTCAATCGACATTAGACGGTAGAGCTGATTCATTGACCGCTGGCAACGTTCACTTGCAACATGATGGAGTCAGGATCGAGACCGATTCTCAAATTCTGTTTGAGAATGACGACGGTATGGATGCTATTCTTTTACAGGTAGTCATTCCTAACGTCGATCATTCTCAAACTGAAATGACGCCATATTGTTGCAGGTGGATGTCGATGCGCTCGACACTCACAAACAACAAAATGGCAGTTCCAATTATGATATTGATAGTAACTCAAGTGAGTCACAAAATTTCGATTCCAACGACGGCATGGACGAACTAATGATGGCGTTGGACATTGACGCGATCACTGGAGCTTAACTACATTTCAATGTCAATTAATTTTGAACATTGAATTGTAGTTATACTTCAGGGATTATCGGCAACGTTCAATCCTATCATTATTTCGTTTATCGGGAATTTTTCGCCCATTTCTTAAATTATTACTTTTTTTTGATTGTCAATCTTCAATTATCTACTCGACTTTGTTTGCTTTATTTGATGGACCTCTTTTATATATCATCCTCACATTGCTGTTATTATTATTATTATTAAATGCTCATCGATAATTACCACATTGCGATAACAGATCGATACTTTCACTACTTCCATTAAATGAATGAGAGAGAGAGAGAGAGAGAGAGAGAGAATTAGTAAAACTATAAGTATTATATGCGTATACATACGGATGGCGATAGCCAATGAGATAAATGTTGCTGTTGTTGTTGTTATTAATTGACAAATGAAATTCTACCGTTCGATAGTTGTTCATATTATACGAATAATTGTAAATTGAACCGCTTACTAATCGAAAATTTCGATTAAATATTTATTAAACCCATTGCTACTAAAAGTAATAACAATAATGACGACGACTACTAAGGTTATTCATAATAATATTTAAATGTTTATATTGTTACTTATACTTGAATAGTGTTATGCTTAATTTAGTAATATTGTATTCAACCTAATGTTTTAACTGTTGATTACCGTCTAATGTCGATTGAAAGTCGACATTGCTACTAAAAGTAATAACAATAATGACGACGACTACTAAGGTTATTCATAATAATATTTAAATGTTTATATTGTTACTTATACTTGAATAGTGTTATGCTTAATTTAGTAATATTGTATTCAACCTAATGTTTTAACTGTTGATTACCGTCTAATGTCGATTGAAAGTCGACATTGCTACTAAAAGTAATAACAATAATGACGACGACTACTAAGGTTATTCATAATAATATTTAAATGTTTATATTGTTACTTATACTTGAATAGTGTTATGCTTAAGTTAGTAATATTGTATTCAACCTAATGTTTTAACTGTTGATTAGCAGTATTGTAAGGTTATTATTCACGTTTATTAATATTATGTATCATTACATATTAATCATCCACGTACTATTATCAATTTCACTATAAATTAATTGTTAATGATTTTAACGTTTGTAATTTAATGTTTACGTAATTATAATTAAGTATCATTTAAAAATTGTTAATTGTCACTGTTACGATATTTAAGTGAACTAAGACAAATAAAACTCCAACTATTTGCAATTAATGCGATTTTTATTGAGTTTACTACTTTCTTTCAGTTATTCAATTAGGAAATTAGAAACATGACCAATAAGGGGGACTACTTAGGTAAAGCAAGGTGTTCTGATTAAGCGTTTAGGGGTAGGTAAAAGAAAATTGATTTACGTTTGTAAATGTATCAGAATATAAATTAAATTGATAAATTGTTAAAACTTATGGTTAATTTTCATATAACGTGTTGATTGATGACATCCTGTATAATTTATACCTAACTATGTTATTATAATAATGTGCATAAGAGCGTAAAACTATTAGAGCCCAACAGTAACGGTGAAATTGTCGTCAAATGATGTCCCTTTATCGATTTCGTATCTATCATGAGTTATGTCACTCATAATTCCATTATCACTCTTTAATGTACTTTTTATGTTTACTTTCTAATGTATACTTAAGATTATCTAAATAGGTTTATGTTAGTATAAATACCCTAGATTCCCTTGTTAGATACATTAGTCTTGCTTAAGATTTTGTAGTAAACTCAAATCATTGTAAAACTGTCTCAATTTAGTAATAAAAGTTGTTTTTTAAAAAAAACCGTTTTCCACGACTAGAAAACATAACTGGCGCAGTCTTTTCGGTAGAATTCAGAAGACGAAAGCAAAAAAGTGTGCAAATTTTCGTCGTTGGTTTCAACCATTCATCTGAAAAGAACCAAAACCTGGGACAGAGACCGGACTCCGAGGACTTACGAGTAAGTGTTGAGATCCTTCTTTTTTCCCATCCCTTTTATATTTTATAAGTGTGAATTTGAAAAAGAAAATATTATTTTTGCATTTTTGAAAATCATATATTTACATATTTTATGTCACTCAGTGTGGATAATTTATCTAACGTTTTAAACGAACTATCTCTAACTAATAAAATGACAACTATTCAAGCTGCGAAAGAAATTGCACATACTCTTCGTACTTTTTCAGGTCGAAGCGACCACTTAGAATCATTTATAAATTCAGTCGAAAAATTCTATGTTAGGTACGGTCATACTACAGATAACAGTTTAAGTGAATTTGTTTTTGCATCTATTTGTTCAAAAATCACAAATGAGGCAGGAGACTTTTTACTTTGTAGACCAGATCTAGACACCTGGCCTGAAATAAAAAAATCACTAAGAGAAAAATTTGGCGACCAAACTGACCGACACGTGTTACAACAACAATTTATATTTTTGACAAGAAATAAAAACGAGAACATTTCTGATTTTTTAGAAAGAATAAAAATTTCAAAAATGCGTTTAAATCAAAAAATAAATTCTGATGATAATATCAATACAGCAACAAAATTAACTCTAATCGACCAGAATGAAGTAACAGCCGTTACGGTATTAATGTCAAACACAAACGCAGAACTTAGAACTCTTTTAATGTTAAAAAATCCAAAAAATATCGAGGAAGCAACCTCTCTTGTTTTAAATCATTCCTTATTGGAACAATAAATTAATATAAGACACCAATCTTACAAAACACCACAAAAATCTAACGAACATAACCATACCAAGTACTGTGATCCGTAACGTAACTCCTCAAGACTGTTTCTATGGTACGGTTATTTCTCTCAACAAAATTACATTGCGGAGAATAATATGGAGTATACCATATCTTCTGAACTTCGTAATCGTCACACAACTTCCGGAAACTGCGACCTACAAATTGCCTTCCGTTGTCTACCCTAATAAACTGAGGACAAGAATGTTCCAAAATCACTCTCTCTAAACACTTATTCACATACGGTGATTTTGAACTTCTCAATGGAAATAGGAACACATACTTGGTAAACCAATCGGAAATGACAAGAATCCACTTACTTCCTTTCTTCGAACGAGGGAATGGTCCTACCAGATCTAACCCTAGAAGTTGGAATGGCATATCGATTGATTTTTCCTTGCCCATAAGGCCCATACTGAGAGTGTTCGGCATTTTTTGTTCGCCACAGACTTTACAAAAGCGTACATATTTTAATACATCGTTTCTCATTTTTGGCCAATAATATTGTTGTTGAATTCTTTTTAGAGTTTTAAAGAACCCAAAGTGCCCACTCGTCGGCGGGTCGTGACACGCCTGAATCACTTCCTTTCGTTGTGGTGTTGGCACCAAGATTTTCCATTCTGGAATGTTCGTTTTCATGGCCATATTGGAGGAAACGTGTTTATGCACAAATTCGTTCTCCACTCTCCATTGAGGAAATTTTTCCGGATCCTTCAAAATTCTTTCTCTGAGGTTATCGTACCATGCATCAATCCTTTCTACATCTACGTCGCAAATCGTATCGATCTCCTCGTCCTCATGAGGGATTCTAGACAACGCGTCTGCAACTACGTTCAGAGATCCTTTTCTATGTATGAGGTCAAAAGTGTGTTGACGAAGTTTTACCGCCCATCTCACTAATTTACCGGAAGGGTTCTTCAGATTATTTAACCACAACAAACTGTAATTGTCAGTAATCACATTTAATCTAACTCCTTCCACATAGGCTTTAAACTTATCTATACAAAACAATACGGCTAATAACTCTTGCTCCAGGGTAGTGTAATTCCTCTCTGTACGTGAAAGTGAACGGCTAGCATAAGCTATCACTCGTTCTTCACCATCTATAACTTGAGTTAATATTCCGCCTAACCCTGTTTTACTAGCATCACACTGTATCGTAAACTTCTGTGTAAAATCCGGTTGAACCAATATAGGTGCAGACACTAATAGCTCTTTCACTTTCAGAAAAGCAGCTTCAGCTTCATCTGTCCACTTAATGGGCTGTCCCTTTTTCTTTCCTTTCAACAAGTCGTTAATTGGAGACATTAAACTGGAAAAATCCTTAATAAACCGCCTATACCAGGAACACATGCCCGTAAATCTTTTAATCTCTGTAGTCGTTCTGGGTCTACTAAAATTTACCATGCTGGAGACTTTATCTGGGTCTGTTCTGAGTGAATTATTTCCCACCACATATCCTAGGAACTTTAGTGAAGTTTTAAAAATTCGCATTTCTCCAAGTTAATGGTTAAATTCGCTTCTTCCAACTTTTCCTTAACGGTTTTCAGCAGTTGAATATGTTCTTCGAGGGTAGATCCCGTAACGATAATGTCGTCGATGAAGGAAAATATTTTCGGTTCGAACTCAGGCCCAAACAATGCGTCTACTAATCTCTGTTGCGTCTGCGCAGCATTGCAGAGACCAAAAGGCATGGTCACAAATTGAAACTGTCCTCTACCAATAACGCTAAAAGCTGTTTTTTCTCTAGAAACTGGATCCAAAGGTATTTGCCAGAATGCCTTCCTTAAATCGATCGAACTAATGTACTTAGCTCCTCTCAACGATGTGAGGATCCTATCCACATTCTGCAGTGCGTACGAGTCTGGACGAGTCAATTCGTTTAGTCCCCTGGCATCGTAGACTAATCTATATTCACCATTCTTTTTCTTGACTAATAACACTGGAGAACACCATGGACTATTAGACGGTTCAACTACTCCTAACTTTAACATTGAATCCAATTCATCATTTAGTATTTTCTGCATGTAAGGTGACATCACGAACGGTTTTTTCTTAAAGGGTTTCGCCTCACCAGTATCTATGGTCAGGCTTATCTTATTGGTTCTCCCTAGTTTGGTTTCACTAGAAATATCGTTAAACGAATAAATAACTTCATCAGCTTTCTTTCGCTCGTGGGGAGCTAAATCATCAAGAGAGCACAAACTACTAAATATATCACCACGACACGACTTATCAGAAACTATTTCCACATCACTCCGCACTAAATCACTATGAACATGCCAAGTGTCATCACTAAAATTCACAAATAACTTGAACACTTTGGCAAAATCGCAACCAAATATAAACGCTTGGGGTAATGATGGTACAACGAGGCACTTAATGACTTTACATACTTCATCAATATATATAGGCAAGTCTGCTATACCTAAAACCTTTTTTTGCGTACCGTCCGCAGTACATATACTCTTTGAAGTATCAGGATTTATTTTTACTTTGAATTTCTTTAAAATAGACATACCTCCCGCGCCTACAACAGAAACTGTTGCGCCAGTATCAACAAGCACGGTAATTCGTTGATCAAACAACTTGACTGAAATATATGGTCTATTGTCCGATGGTTTTTTAATAATCATGGGTGAGACATGCTCACTTGATAACTTTGGGCCTTTATAAAAATCACCCACTATTCTTAGCCATTTATTCCAATTCTTCCTATCAAAATATTTGTTTTTATAGTTAGTCTCATTTGAGTTTTGTCTATAGATTTTTTTTTGAACAAGAACTACAGCTATAGGACTTAACACCTTGCTTTCCACATTTATGACAAAAAATAGTCCTTCTAGCTGTACAACCATGAAAAGTATGGTTAGGTTGACTACAATTCCAGCAATTAATTATTCTGTTATCCGACAATGTATTTACTTCTCGTTTCCTATTATGATTACCCAAACAGTTATTATCTCTATAATTATAAGAATTGGACGAATGGTCCTGATTATTAAATACTGATGCTTCAAAGGGTTTAATTTTGTCTATCAAATATTTGGCTTCCTCTAACTTTCTACCGTAATTCTTCAAATCTGAAACTGAATTTATTTCCACTAAGGCTAACTGTCTTATATGGTCTGGCAACAAATTTTTCCTAATCATTTTAACTTTCGTCACCTCTGCCGGAGGTTTTGACAATCTATTAAAAAACGTTTCCATATGCGCAATAAATATTGAAATAGATTCATTTTTCTTTTGCTTACGATGTTTAATCTCATCCCATATTTGATCTTCGGCATCTGAATACAGAAATTCTTTCTTCAGCAATGCTGTCAATTCGTTCCAATTTTTTACTTTAACTTTGTTACACCTAAACCACACGAAAGCGTCACCTGTGAAAAGTTCCACGGCTGAGTTAAAAAGATCCTCATCCGACACTCTGCGCGCTTGCGCCAAATCACTAACCCTTTCCAAAAATGAAAATAAAAATTTCGCGTTCCCATCGAACTGAATACCCCAATCTGAAATTGGAATTATATTACCCTTACACGTAACTATAGGAGCAGCCACATTGATGACCGGAGAATATTGTACTGGAATATTTGACACGGTATTATTTACTTTAACACTATCGTATAAATCAGCTTCTAACTTCAAACAAGTAGCATATGATTCATCGCAAAATTTTTCTATCGCGCCCTTTGCAATCTCTTCCTCATCACCGTGTAACCTTAAAATCTTTCCTACATTCCTAACTCTTTGCGTGACATGAATGATTCTAGACTTAATGCGCGAAAAAATACTGTCATTTTCGTCTCCGCTGTCCGCGAAATCAATAATAGCCTCTGTAATGTCATAAAATGTTTTCTCTATCTCTCTTTGCTCTTTATTAAAATCAAAAATATATGAAACTAAATCTACCAGACAACCTGGTTGATTTTTCTCTTTGCTTAACAACCTCCTTAAAATCTTTCTTTGATCATTTAAGTTCCGCTCAGTTCTAGTTTTGCGAATTGAAAGTTCATATGATACCTCATAATCATGTAGATGATTGACCTGATAAATCTCAACGTCCATGTTGACAAAAAAAGTTTTTTAAATCTAAATTCAAAAAAAAAATTTTTATAAGGCTGCGCCTTTACACCAAACCCTTAATGAGTTACACTCATAACTGACTATATGACATATATGTCCTCGACAAAAATTTTTCAAAACAAAAAATTCCTAAGTCCCCAAAATTATCATAATGAATTTTATTGACGCCATCGTCTATAATAAATTCACAAAAAATTTTTTGTTGCTTCACAACAAATCCTGTTCCTGCGGAACACTAAAAAAATGTAGCTTCAAAGAAGTACAACTTTACTAACAAGATAATGTCCCTTTCGGACACTTGTAAGTCCTAACTGAATAAATTGTCCAAGAAACCATCACTAGACAATTTCTATGAACCGCAAAAAATGCATACTTCCTCTAAGAATTCATAAGTCATAAAATAATCATCAATAAAAAGATAATGTCCCTTGCGGACACTTCGTAAGTCCTATCTTAATAAATAGTCCAAGAAACAATCACTAGACAATTTCTATGGACGGCAAAAAATATATACATCCCCTAAGAATGCATAAGTCATAAAAGAATCGTCAAAATATATGTCCAAAAATTATTACTCAAATAATTTCATTGAACCAAAAAACTATATGTCCAAAACTATCACCTGATAATTTCATTGAACCAAAAAATATATGTCCAAAAATTATTACTCGAATAATTTCATTGAACCAAAAAATATTACATGGGTCAATTAAGAATTCTTTAAATCCTGAAATGAGATTTTCCAACAGTTATCTTACTGAAATACTTTGGAACAAAAGTTAATTCTTAGTTGACCAGTGTCAGTTTTGTGCGTACACTCAGTATACTGCACAACGAAGATGTTTTTTAGAAGGTGCTAAATTTCCAAAAAATAACTTTACTCAATAAATTTGTAGTATTTGACCATATCAAATAAATAAAAATCGTAAAATCACTCCACTTGTATCATGTACTCTACATCATAATATATTTATAAACGCAGCTAAAAATGAAATAAGTATTACTGAAATTTGTCACTACTGCTAGACACGGCACTTTGAATCATCAAATATTTTGACTTTATTGTTACCTTCACCATAATGTCAAGTAATAAGTAGTTTTGAGATTTTACATCAATTAGGTTTTTCTTTTAAAGTCAAAACACTTGTTTTAGGCTGGCAGTACTATTGTCTTAAGGACTGATCTTTTTGAAGCACTGTTCCACGTTGGCGGCGCTACTTTTATTACGGGTGACCTCGGGGTTCACCTATAATTGCCCAGACTAGCTCTCAGGATCGTAGATTCTCCTTCAGCCTCAAGTACTCTGTGCCTATCAATAGTAACTTTGGGCGCCACTGGTTTTTTGGGAAACCAGAACCTTCTTAAGAAATTTATTGAAACAAAATTAAACATTTAATTACTGTGATTTTATTCTACACTTTAGATAAACGAATCTAATGACATAAACTGGTTATTCGATATCAAAATTAATATTTTACTTATTTCATTTTCTTAAAATTATGTAGGTACATTTATTGATACACTTTACGGAACCTGAAAGAGAGTGAATCTAAGACGGTGGTATGTTTAACCGGAGTATGTCGAAATTGTAATACGCTGTATACTTTAAATACCCAGGGAAAATTCATGAACTTTGTTACTGGTGCGTGTAGTCATATATATGTAAATTTAAACGAAACCATACCTTATTATCTTTTACAATATCGTTACTTTAAGGTGAAATTATTATAGTTTCAAAAAAATGTCTATGGTCAATAAATAATAATAAATGTCATGATACCCGATCGGATCCTTCCTCAGACGAGTCTCCACTCACAGACTGGCGTCCACGAGCCACCACCTACGAGTGTACTGCTTTTCCGAATGGGGATGTCACTGGTAGCTGACCGGAGAAAAATCTAGTTGAAGCTTGACGTGACCATGATGTTGACTTGAAGTTTCCTATGGGATCACTTCGTAGAGGAACACCGCCGTCTAAAGTAGAACGGACATTCCAGCAGTTGAAAGAACCATCCAGGCGTTGATAGCATCATCCAAAACTGTCAGAACCCTCCAGAAGTTGAGTGAACTAGGCAGACGTTGATAGAACTATCCAGATGTAGATCAAAACCCAATAATGGAAGGAATCATCCATAAGTGGAACACCATCCAATAGTAGAACGAAACCCAGTGGTAGAAAGATACATCCAGAAGTAGGAGAATGGACCATCCATAAGTAGGAGAACGGACCATCCATAAGTAGGAGAACGGACCATCCATAAGTAGGAGAATGGACCATCCATAAGTAGGAGAACGGACCATCCATAAGTAGGACCCTAAAATAATTTTCTACCTCAATAATTGTTCTCTAACAAAATCGTAACGACCAATCTCGTTACAACACGCTTTATCATTTATAATTCAACACCTACCTCTACCATGAGGGAATCAAACGGGATTCGGTCGTCACACGACACCCATAAACAAAATCGTCTGTAATCCTAGTCATCCTTCGTATTTCTGCACCCATAATAACTAAACGAACTTTAAAATATTAATTGCTACACAGCACCGTCCATCTTGCCGAAAACATATAGATCTTTACGAAGAATTATCGAATTTAGCACCTCATCTTCGGACTTCTTGACAGAAAGTGCCCTTGCTTTCTTTTACTCTTTACCAGCAAGGTTCGGTCAAAAAAATCCCTTCTTCTAGTCCGACTAACCTATAAAAACCCGTTTCCGCTTTTACGCTGTCTCCAGCAGCGAAAACCTAACTAATAACAAAAAATGTCCTTAGCCACTACCCATTAGTGACAAAGGCCAGAAATAAAAAGAAGGAATTGCACCTGTTCCTCTTCTGTGCTCGCTGCTCTTCTCATCATTTGACAATCACCTGATATCGATTTTTACGAATCTTAAAGTCATCGACTGCTAGCTGTCAGACAAGAAACAAACCAAAACACAACAATCCCCGCTTCACAAGGAAATTTCTATAATATAAGGTAATAAAATAGTTATAAAATTCTTTCATAATATATATTGGAGGTCACGTATTACTTTATATCACTTATATTGTTCTTTTAGGTTATTCGATGGAATCTCGATATGGCCCCCTGACGTTTGCAACTATCTGGAATTAAGACTTTTATGGTTTGTTTTAATGAAAACCCTTCCAATGATTTGTCTGCTATCCTACAATGTTTGGCGAACCTTTGTCGAGCTGTTATGAACCCAAATGACATTGGCTCACAGCTGAATGTGTTTGTTTTTATTTATTAAAGTTTAAAATTAAAGTGAACAAGTGAACTAAAGTGTTTTGTATCCTTTTTAAATTATAAAGCAGTAGCATTTACCTCAAGATAGGTATCTTGGGATTTTTAAATGCTACAGGATGCCATTTAATTATCGAATCTGTAAAAATTACTTGCACTCCCTTAAGGACGCGGTTATGGAATTAAACGTGTAAAATTTTGAATAATTACAACAAAATTCATTTGACGATTGTACACCCTAGTATTAGATGGGAAGTATTCAAGGGGATACCACTTAACTATCAAATCTATCAAAATGACTTCCACTCCCTTAAGGACGCGGTTATGGAATTAAACGTGTAAAATTTTAAATAATTACTATTGTACTATTGTACACCCTAATTTTAGATGGGAAGTATTCAAGGGGATGCCATTTAACTATCGAACCTGTCAAAATTACTTGCAGTCCCTTAAGGACGCGGTTATGGAATTAAACGTGTAAAATTTTAATTAATTACTACAAAATTCATTTGACGATTGCACACCCTAATTTTAGATGGGAAGTATTCAAGGGGATGCCATTTAACTATCGAACCTGTCAAAATTACTTGCAGTCCCTTAAGGACGCGGTTATGGAATTAAACGTGTAAAATTTTAATTAATTACTACAAAATTCATTTGACGATTGTACACCCTAGTTTTAGATGGAAAGTATTCAAGGGGATACCACTTAACTATAAAATCTATCAAAATGACTTCCACTCCCTTAAGGACGCGGTTATGGAATTAAACGTGTAAAAGTTTGAATAATTACTACAAAATTCATTTGAAGATTGTACACCCTAGTTTTAGATGGAAAGTATTCAAGGGGATACCACTTAACTATAAAATCTATCAAAATGACTTCCACTCCCTTAAGGACGCGGTTATGGAATTAAACGTGTAAAATTTTAAATAATTACTACACAATTCATTTGACGATTGTACACCCTAATTTTAGATAGGAAGTATTCAAGCGTATGCCATTTAACTATCGAACCTGTCAAAATTACTTGCACTCCCTTAAGGACGCGGTTAAGGAATTAAACGTGTAAAATTTTAAATAATTACTACACAATTCATTTGACGATTGTACACCCTAATTTTAGATAGGAAGTATTCAAGCGTATGCCATTTAACTATCGAACCTGTCAAAATTACTTGCAGTCCCTTAAGGACGCGGTTATGGAATTAAACGTGTAAAATTTTGAATAATTACTACAAAATTCATTTGACGATTGTACACCCTAGTTTTAGATGGAAAGTATTCAAGGGGATACCACTTAACTATCAAATCTATCAAAATGACTTCCACTCCCTTAAGGACGCGGTTATGGAATTAAACGTGTAAAATTTTGAATAATTACTACAAAATTCATTTGACGATTGTACACCCTAATTATAGATAGGAAGTATTCAAGCGTATGCCATTTAACTATCGAACCTGTCAAAATTACTTGCACTCCCTTAAGGACGCGTTTAAGGAATTAAACGTGTAAAATTTTAAATAATTACTACAAAATTCATTTGACGATTGTACACCCTAGTTTTAGATGGAAAGTATTCAAGGGGATGCCATTTAACTATCGAACCTGTCAAAATTACTTGCAGTCCCTTAAGGACGCGGTTATGGAATTAAACGTGTAAAATTTTGAATAATTACTACAAAATTCATTTGACGATTGTACACCCTAATTTTAGATGGGAAGTATTCAAGGGGATGCCATTTAACTATCGAACCTGTCAAAATTACTTGCAGTCCCTTAAGGGCGCGGTTATGGAATTAAACGTGTAAAATTTTGAATAATTACTACAAAATTCATTTGACGATTGTACACCCTAGTTTTAGATGGAAAGTATTCAAGGGGAGGCCATTTAACTATCGAACCTGTCAAAATTACTTGCAGTCCCTTAAGGACGCGGTTATGGAATTAAACGTGTAAAATTTTGAATAATTACTACAAAATTCATTTGACGATTGTACACCCTAATTTTAGATGGGAAGTATTCAAGGGGATGCCATTTAACTATCGAACCTGTCAAAATTACTTGCAGTCCCTTAAGGACGCGGTTATGGAATTAAACGTGTAAAATTTTGAATAATTACTACAAAATTCATTTGACGATTGTACACCCTAATTTTAGATGGGAAGTATTCAAGGGGATGCCATTTAACTATCGAACCTGTCAAAATTACTTGCAGTCCCTTAAGGACGCGGTTATGGAATTAAACGTGTAAAATTTTGAATAATTACCACAAAATTCATTTGACGATTGTACACCCTAATTTTAGATGGGAAGTATTCAAGGGGATGCCATTTAACTATCGAACCTGTCAAAATTACTTGCACTCCCTTAAGGACGCGGTTATGGAATTAAACGTGTAAAATTTTCAATAATTACTACAAAATTCATTTGACGATTGTACACCCTATTTTTAGTTAAGAAGTATTTAAGGGGATACCATTTAACTATCGAACCTATCAAAACTACTTGCAGTCCCTTAAGGACGCGGTTATGCAATTAAACGTGTAAAATTTTAAATAATTACTACAAAATTGATTTAACGATTGTACACCCTATTATTAGATGGGAAGTATTCAAGGGGATGCCATTTAACTATCGAACTTGTCAAAATTACTTGCACTCCTTTAAGGACGCGGTTATGGAATTAAACGTGTAAAATTTTAAATAATTACTGAACAATTCATTTGACGATTATACGTACACCCTAGTTTTAGATGGAAAGTATTCAAGGGGATACCACTTAACTATCGAATCCGTCAAATGACTTCCGGTCCCTTAAGGACGCGGTTATGGAATTAAACATGTAAAATAGCTTTTCAGAAACTTGGTGTACTCATCCGAACCAAAAAGTTGTACACACCTCAACAACTTTTGACACTATACAAATCCCAGATTCGACCATCACTAGAGTACTGCTCCCATGTCTATAGCTCTACACCTAAACATACTCTTCGGCTACTGGTTTCCATCGAAAGGGCCATTCATCTGATTGGAGACCACGAGCTGACGAAGAACCTCGACAGCATAGAACATCGAAGACAGGTTGGGGATCTTTTACAGATATTTTCATGGAAAGTTCTCGGCTGACATTGCCCTCTTAATTCCCCCCAGAGCGGCGAATAGCAGAAATACGCGACGAACCACTGCCGCCCATCCATATGTGGTTAATTAAGCTTAGTACTCCTCGAACTTCATTATTTAAGACTTCTTTCATCTGGTGGACTTCATCCTTATGGAACGACCTTCCCGAGGTCGTTTTTCCAAACGAATATAACCTCCAACGATTCAAAACCAACGGGAATCGCTTCTTGCGAACACGCACCACTTCCAGAGTGCCCTGTTTTCTCCTATAGTGCTTGTGTTTGATCATAAAAAAACAATTTCTGAACAATTAATTTGACGATTGTACACCCTACTCTTAGTTGAAAAATATTCAAAGGGATACCACTTAACTATCAAATCCGTCAAAATGACTTCCACTCCCTTCAGGACGCGGTTATGGAACTAACGTGTAAAATTTTAAATACCTAATTACTAAACAATTCATTTGAATATTGTACACTCTGGTTTTAGATCGGAATAAAATGTGGTCGTTTTTCGAGTGTATTTATGTAAGTTCTCGCTAGATGGCGCAAGTTTGGATAAAGCATAAATTATTACTCATAAGTTGAATTTGAGGCACCGCTGTTGAAATCTACAATTACGGATGTTAACATTTTCTAAACTTTATTTATTATTAATAAAATTATTCACGTGTTAATATTGAATAAATGTCAAAAAAATAAAATACAAGATTGAAATATAAAATCATTTACAAATTTTTATTGAGAAATTAATAAATATAAATACTTTTAAAATTATTCTATGTTGGGGCAATTAACACTTGCCCATATATATATTTGACTTCAGTGGTATAAATATATTTTCTAACGGAAAAATGTAGCGATATGTTTAACCGATAGTTCGTGGTACTATAAACACTATTTTCTTAATAAATTTTTATCTTAAATTTTTTGTTGCGATGTTACTTGAATTAAAAAAAAAACATTCGTTCGCTGTTCACCTCAGTACAGCAATTTGTGTTGCGGCCATGGCAAATTCTTCCTAGATTTGTCAAGATATTCGCTGGGAAAATTCTGTTGATTGAATTGAATTTTGCCTTTCTTGTTTATTGTTGCTTTCTAAGTTTTTTGTGGTTCTCAAATTTGTTTGTATTTTTGTCTTTATAAAAATGAATAATACAAATCAAAAATTGGATACAGTTATTAATAAAATTTGAAGTTTGTATCCAACCCTAACATTCGACAATTTAATAAGTTTGAAATCAACAGACGACGTAACTCTTGACTTAACTAGGGAATTGAAAATTACCGAATTAAAATACGCTTCTTTATTCGTAAGATATATTCAAAGAAACAAACAAGGTATTAAAAAACTATTTGAACAAACCCGAACAGAAACAGAAACACAAAATGTATATACTTTCTTAAATAATATAAAATTTGATTCCTCTCAACTTACGTCCTTTAGAAGAGAGGTCAGTGTGTATGCTGATTTGTGCAAAGAATTTGGAAAGTATAATAACTTCAAAAATAGGAGAAAATTTTACTACTTGTGCCAAAAGTATGTTAATTTATCAAATAGAAGACATGAAAATACACCGGATGTATTTCAACATTCCACCCCCAACGCTTCATTTACATCTCTTACACCAGAGTACTTTGATGTTTCCCCTATTTCTACGATAACTGTAGTTCCTCCATCAACCGTATGCGAAATAAATAATACCGAGACATGTGATACCACAATAGAATTGTCATATTTAAACATTTTTAAAATCAAACCATCTACGAATACATTGTACAATTCTACCCCTAATGAATCAGGTTCTGGTTCATTACATTTTGTGAATTTAGAAAAAGAAAATAATACAGATACATGTGATAGCACAAAAGAATTACCATCTTTAACCTTATTTGGAGACAACCAAGTTTCACAACCTTTCCAAAATTCGACCCCTAATATATCAGTTTCATCCTCGTATCCTTTTTTAAATAATATTTCTCCGATTGTTAAAACATCATCGACATTGCAAAAAGAAGATAATATGGAAACCTATGATAGGCGACAAGAATTGCCATTCCTATCCTTGTTCAATACCCAAGTAGGTATAAAAACATTGCAAAGTTCCAAAAACACCTCTCCTATTCAATGTGATAAGGAATATAATGTTTCAGCTAAATCAGTTACTCCCGATAAATTTTTACATCCAGTAGAAATTTTAAATTTGTCTGTAGATGAAAGGCCAAGTCCTTTACCTACAGGATGTTTTAACGTAAAAAAGCTACCACCATCAAAATTTGAAAACTGCAAAATTTTTGAGGGTTCTGTTAATATTAAACCTGAAATTCGGCCGATCTTACTACAGAGAGGAAAATTAAATCCTCTATATTATTCTTATATTCTTAAGAATAGAATTTCTAAGTACATCAATAACACTTGCGGTATTATTTTCAAAGGTACCAAACATAAAAAAACAGAGATTATAAGTTCTGCACGGTGCAAACATCATAACTGTAAGAAATTTAAAGTAATTCTTAAAAATTATATCTTATCTGTATATAGTACATCAAAAAATTTCGCTCATACAAACCCAATAACATTGCAAGTGAATAGTATTGAACGAGAAATTATTAAACATAAATTATTATTGAAGAAGCCCTCTGTTTACAAAAATAAAACAATTATAGAAGCAAATAATAAGTTAATAGAACTGGGTAATCTACAAAGCATTAAATCTGATCCAACTTTGCGGAAAATAAGGTCCGAGGCACTGAAATCCTTGGATCGTGACAAAAATTAGCTTTGGGATCTTATTTTGATGCAACATGATCACCCGGAATATATACAGGAAGTTTCAGTTCCTTTCTGCATCAAAGTGTATAGTTTGGAGCAACTAGTTATTCTCAATAATCAAAAGGATCGTGATGTTCTACCACTTATATATTTTGATGCTACCGGGAATATCGTGAAAAATTGTACCGACGATAAGAAACGAGTGTATTTATATTCAGCAGTAATTGTAACGTCACAAACCCAAAGAATTGTGCCAATTTTTGAAATGATAAGTAGTAATCATTACTCGAAAACTATATTTAAAATCTTTCACGATTTTAAGACGTTTTGTTTAGAGCATAAAAAATGGCCAGCATTCAGTGCTGTAGTAACTGATTTTAGTTTCGCAAATTTACATGCAATAATAAAAGCATGTAATGGAATTTCCTTAAGCAAATATTTGCACGTATGTTTCCTAATCACGTCAGGTAAAACAAATGATTTAGTAGAATCCATGATTACAGTACATTTATGCAGCGCACATTTAATGAAAATGCTTTCAAAAGATGTAAAAGGATGGTTTCAAGATGATTCAAAGGAAATGGTCATTAAAGATCTTGTAGCTCATGCGATAACTATTAATAATTTAGATAGGTTTTCAGAGTGGTTCCGTGATTTCGCAATTATTTTAAATTCGCCATTTCACGATCAACATACGCCTTATCATTTAAACGGCTGGTTATGAATAAGAACAGTGAACATGAATCATTGCCCAAAACTTGTATAGATGATTTTGAAAATTTTGATGAGAACTTAAAAGAAAATTTGCCGCTTTATCGTTCAAGCCCCTTCTACCAATATTGTAGGTCTATAATTCAGAAACTTACTTTCTCTGGAAAAGGTGTGAATAACGAGTATTATAATAAAGAATTTTTAAAGATGTTCATGGACAAATATATTCCTTACACTCCCTTATGGACAGCAATAATGTTTAGCGTCACTGGACACGAAAATCGCGTTTCCAACTGTTATGTTGAAAATTACTTCGGAAATCTAAAAAAAAACATACTCGAGGGCGAAGGGAACTTGCGACCAACCAGGTATTTAAGAAAGTCCAGGGAAAATGTTTTAGCACGGTATAAAGAAGTTCATTTTAACATTCCGAAAACGAAACTTACCAAACCTGTTAAACGGGACTTAACAGAAGATATTCACTCTCAAGAATCATGGGCGAGACGAAAACGTTGCTATAAGACACATTTTTCTGGAAGCTTTTTAAAACAAGTTCAAACTGACATTCCAAGCGAAAAGTTTAGAAATAATGTCATCGTTCTTGAAAGGGAAGAGTGTCTATATTGTGGAGCAGGACGTTTGGACACATCCGTTGATTGGGTCTGCTGTGATGTATGTGGTGGATGGATTCATCAAATCTGCGATACTCCAATAGCCGAGCCATCAAATTACAGCGGAAGATTTGTTTGTCGGAAATGTATTAATAGTCCTGTGACAAGTCCAGTTACTGATGTTATATCCGATATGTGTCAAGAACATTTAGAATCCCTAATACTTACTGATGTCGAGCGACAGCAGTTAGAAATCGACACAAGGGATCAACGACATTGTGAACTCTGGAATAAGGAAAGAAGAAAGCGACTTACAGCATCCAATTTCGGTACAGTGTGTAGGGTAAAAACGGACAGCGCCAAAAAGAATCTGGCTTTCAATATTATCAATCAAGCAGACATAAGTAATATACCAGCTATCAAGCACGGTATTGATAATGAATGGGTAGCTATCCTTAGTTACATAGAAGTAACTAAAAATAATTTTAGAAAAGCAGGATTGGTCGTTCATAAACAATATCCATTTTTTGCTGGTTCTCCAGATGGATATGTAAATGAAAATGGAATTATAATAAAAGCTTAATTATCTGGATAATGATGAAAAACTAAAGCTAACTCATCCTTATTATTTTCAAATTCAGGGTTTACTAGAAATTACCGATAAGCAATGGTGCGATTTAGCTATTTTTACTTCAACTGGTTTAAAAATACAAAGAATTGCCAGAAATACTTCTTTTTGGAGAAGTATGTGCTTAAGATTAAAGGCATTTTACTTTTTTGTCTATTTACCAAATTTGTTGCGACCACATCACGAACTTGATCCTGATGTTCTTCGTTGGAGGACTGTCAAAGAAATTCTATTGTTTGAAAACGGATTGGTTAACGACATTAATTATTACGAAGAGGTTGAAAGTCGTAAAGATTATAGAATATGTATATATAGCAGAATGGAATCAATATTTAATGATATACGATTCACAGATTACAAGTCAATTTGGAACTTAAATTGGTTAACATCGTTTGTTGTAACAATTGCACTAAAAATTCTGGATCGTAATAATAATTACGAAGTTATAGATGAGGCATATGCTACGTTGATATTTACACAAACTTCTTACAGCGAACTTTTATTAAACACAATTAAAATGGAACGTGATAAACTGGCAATGCCCATTTTAATAAATAATAACCACTACTGTCTGGTAATTGTCGACTTCACGAATAATATATTTTCCATGATAGATCCTTATGGTGCCTTACAAGTAAATATTAAGCACCATTTTGATCGATTTAAACTTTTTGTTCGTGCATATAATGAAGCAAATAATAAAAAATTAAATATTGACTCCATGAAAGTTTACGAATATTGTCATATATTACAAACTGATTCTTATAATTGTGGCCCATTTATTATTTATTATTTTCAACAAATTTTAAATAATAAATCTCTTCAGGATTATATCGACATTGACTCATATAGAAGTGATATCAGAAATATGTTACTGGTCAACTCAGATAATGTCAGCGACAAATGTTTATTTTGTCTTAAACCAGCGAGTAATGAAGATTCAAAGAAATGCAAATTCTGCATTCGCTACATTCATCATAAATGTCTTGTATTAGGTCCGAGGGATAATAATGCCAAACCTTTTATAAGGTATGATATGTGTGACATATGTCGAAAATTCTAAAACATTTAAAAAACTAAAATGCTGTACTATATGAAAAATATGGTAGCCTTGGCAACATATTTTTTCACAGGTACGTTTCCCTCCGGCCGGGCCGGTTGCGGCGACTGAATGCATCAGTCCGTCAAACATTTCCCTCCATGCGTCCGGGCCATACGATTTGATCCTTGTAAAGTGCATTTTGTCGTACACAGAAGGATGTTTTGAAACCATAATAATTCATCGTCTGATAAACTAGATAATACCTTGTAGTCCTTGGAGCTTATTTTACAGTGCATTTTGCTGATCAAATAAAAATAACCTACAAAATGACACATGACAAAATCAAGCGCCGCGGCTGCGACTTGACTACTTCGAGAGCTGAAGATGGCCCTGCACTCGTAGAAGGCCAAGGCGAACCGCGGATACGTGGAAGGAAACGGATACATAAATGAACATGAGAACCAGTCGCAGCGTCGGCTGCGCAGAGGGAAACGTTCCTTTTTACATATACACTTTTTTTTTCATACTTCTGTATTATTTTCCTTAATCTGAAGATTTAAAAAATTATATTAATATTTCAATAGTGTTGTATAACTATAATCGTTATTCAATATTATTATGAACATTTTACACGTTGAAACCCATAACGCTTCCTTAAGGAAGTGCAAGTCCTTCGACGGGTTCGATAGTTAAGTGGCATCCCTTTGAATACTTCCCATCTAAAACTAGGGTATGCAATCGCCAAATCAATTCTTCAGTAATTATTTAAAATTTTACACGCTTAATTCCATAACCGCGTCCTTAAGGGAGTGCAAGTAATTTTTATAGGTTCGATAGTTAAATGGCATCCCCTTGAATACTTCCCATCTAAAATTAGGGTGTACAATCGTCATATGAATTGTGTAGTAATTATTCAAAATTTTACACGTTTAATTCCATAACCGCGTCCTTAAGGGACTGCAAGTAATTTTGACAGGTTCGATAGTTAAATGGCATCCCCTTGAATACTTCCCATCTAAAATTAGGGTGTACAATCGTCAAATGAATTTTGTAGTAATTATTTAAAATTTTACACGTTTAATTCCATAACCGCGTCCTTAAGGGAGTGCAAGTAATTTTTACAGGTTCGATAGTTAAATGGCATACCCTTGAATACTTCCTATCTAAAATTAGGGTGTACAATCGTCAAATGAATTTTGTTGTAATTATTTAAAATGTTACACGTTTAATTGCATAACCGCGTCCTTAAGGGACTGCAAGTAATTTTGACAGGTTCGATAGTTAAATGGCATCCCCTTGAATACTTCCCATCGAAAATTAGGGTGTACAATCGTCAAATGAATTTTGTAGTAATTATTCAAAATTTTACACGTTTAATTCCATAACCGCGTCCTTAAGGGAGTGCAAGTAATTTTGACAGGTTCGATAGTTAAATGGCATACCCTTGAATACTTCCCATCTAAAATTAGGGTGTACAATCGTCAAATGAATTTTGTAGTAATTATTCAAAATTTTACACGTTTAATTCCATAACCGCGTCCTTAAGGGAGTGCAAGTAATTTTGACAGGTTCGATAGTTAAATGACATACCCTTGAATACTTCCCATCTAAAATTAGGGTGTACAATCGTCAAATGAATTTTGTAGTAATTATTCAAAATTTTACACGTTTAATTCCATAACCGCGTCCTTAAGAGACTGCAAGTAATTTTGACAGGTTCGATAGTTAAATGGAATCCCCTTGAATACTTTCCATCTAAAACTAGGGTGTACAATCGTCAAATGAATTTTGTAGTAATTATTCAAAATTTTACACGTTTAATTCCATAACCGCGCCCTTAAGGGACTGCAAGTAATTTTGACAGGTTCGATAGTTAAATGGCATCCCCTTGAATACTTTCCATCTAAAACTAGGGTGTACAATCTTCAAATGAATTTTGTAGTAATTATTCAAAATTTTACTCGTTTAATTCCATAACCGCGTCCTTAAGGGACTGCAAGTAATATTGACAGGTTCGATAGTTAAATGGCATCCCCTTGAATACTTATTACCATCTAATACTAGGGTGTACAATCGTGAAATGAATTTTGTAGTAATTAATTAAAATTTTACACGTTTAATTCCATAACCGCGTCCTTAAGGGACTGCAAGTAATTTTGACAGGTTCGATAGTTAAATGGCATCCCCTTGAATACTTCCCATCTAAAATTAGGGTGTACAATCGTCAAATGAATTTTGTAGTAATTATTTAAAATTTTACACGTTTAATTCCATAACCGCGTCCTTAAGGGAGTGCAAGTCATTTTCACGGGTTTGATAGTTAAGTGGTATCCTCTGGAATACTTCGCAACTAAAACTAGAGTGTACAATCCTCAAATTAATTGTTCATCCCCGTGATTGACTTTAATGCAAATCTACGTGGCCATATTTAAAAATATTGGTACACTAATTATATAAATTTTAATCCTAACCACACCATTCGAGATTTTTCAAAACCCAAATATCTTTGATTCATATTTATTAAAAATTTAAAAAATATATCTCCGCCTATGGACGTTCGGTCATCTTCGGAATTTTGGCTGCTAACTTTTGGCTGCCAACTTCACACCGGTATTTACGTGAACGATATTTGAACTCATTTAGCTACTTTAAAAGTTCAATAAATCGATCAATATAAGTGATGCCGTGCTTAAACTTTGATTAAACATTAATAATAAGTTACTAAACGATACTTTAATGCTCATATTTATACAGAATGGACCAAAAAAAAAATATAGTATAATTTTTAAAAATATTTATTTCAGATTCGCATATTATTGTCGTTCCCATCCTACATTTCGGTTGATTCATTTTGTTGATTTTAATGGTGAATGGGTACAATTGTGTGTACATCCTATCAATATAATTGCAAGTGGTTATTCGATTAGTAATTTCCATTCTAATGTTTATAAACGTCAATATGTGATTGAGAATTATTAAATTTAAAAAAAAAATTTTGGAATATTTTTATCATTTTAACGATATCGAGCTTAATAATTAATGAAAATATTAACCATTAGTCACGTGTTATCCTTACACTTAGGATCATTGTATTCTGAATGATATAGTTATACAGTGTGTGCCAAGCTGGAAAGGAACGGGTCATAAATTGTTGAATACTATCCAATGTGCAATATTAATTGAAACTATTTTTAGATTCTTATAAATATTGAAACAATCAAGTACGAAGATCAAGGCAAGTCAAAACCGGCAAATAACGCTACGTAAATTGTAAGTATGCCCTTAAATTATTAATTTATGGAAACTATGTATTGTTATTAACATAATTTATTTGATTGAAAAAATTAGAAGCGAATAAATCGTTCACAAAATGATAATCATTTACGTGCATAATATATAAACTCATTTAGCTACCTTAAAAGTTCAATAAGTCGATCAATATAAGTGATGCAGTGCTTAAACTTTGATTAAACATTAATAATAAGTTACTAAACGATACTTTAATGCTCATATTTATACAGAATGGACCAAAAAAAAATATAGTATAATTTTTAAAAATATTTATTTCAGATTCGCATATTATTGTCGTTCCCATCCTACATTTCGGTTGATTCATTTTGTTGATTTTAATGGTGAATGGGTACAATTGTGTGTACATCCTATCAATATAATTGCAAGTGGTTATTCGATTAGTAATTTCCATTCTAATGTTTATAAACGTCAATATGTGATTGAGAATTATTAACTTTAAAAAAAAAATTGGAATATTTTTATCATTTCAACGATATCGAGCTTAATAATTAATGAAAATATTAACCATTAGTCACGTGTGATCATTACACTTAGGATCATTGTATTCTGAATGATATAGTTATACAGTGTGTGCCAAGCTGGAAAGGAACGGGTCATAAATTCTTGAATACTATCCAATGTGCAATATTAATTGAAACTATTTTTAGATTCTTATAAATATTGAAACAATCAAGTACGAAGATCAAGGCAAGTCAAAACCGGCAAATAACGCTACGTAAATTGTAAGTATGCCCTTAAATTATTAATTTATGGAAACTATGTATTGTTATTAACATAATTTATTTGATTGAAAAAATTAGAAGCGAATAAATCGTTCACAAAATGATAATCATTTACGTGCATAATATTTAAACTCATTTAGCTACCTTAAAAGTTCAATAAGTCGATCAATATAAATGATGCAGTGCTTAAACTTTGATTAAACATTAATAATAAGTTACTAAACGATACTTTAATGCTCATATTTATACAGAATGGACCAAAAAAAAATATAGTATAATTTTTAAAAATATTTATTTCAGATTCGCATATTATTGTCGTTCCCATCCTACATTTCGGTTGATTCATTTTGTTGATTTTAATGGTGAATAGGTACAATTGTGTGTACATCCTATCAATATAATTGCAAGTGGTTATTCGATTAGTAATTTCCATTCTAATGTTTATAAACGTCAATATGTGATTGAGAATTATTAAATTAAAAAAAAAAAATTGGAATATTTTTATCATTTCAACGATATCGAGCTTAATAATTAATGAAAATATTAACCATTAGTCACGTGTGATCAGTACACTTAGGACCATTATATTCTGAATGATATAATTATACAGTGTGTACCAAGTTGGAAAGGAACGGGTCATAAATTGTTGAATACTATCCAATGTGCAATATGAATTGAAACTATTTTTAGATTCTTATAAAATAATTGAGCAGCCAAGGTTCGCATCGACAATCGAGACTACCTAAATTGTAAGTATGCCCTTAAATTATTAATTTATGGAAACTTTGTATTATTATTAACATAATTTATTTGATTGAAAAATTTAGAAGTGACTAAATCGTTCACAAAATGATAATCAATTATGTGCAAGATATGTAAACTCATTTAGCTACCTTAAAAGTTCAATAAGTCGATCAATATAAGTGATGCAGTGCTTAAACTTTGATTAAACATTAATAATAAGTTACTGAGCGATACTTTAATGCCCATTTTTATACAGAATGGACCAAAATAAAAAAAAATTGTATAAATTTTAAAAATATTTATTTCAGATTCGTATATTACTGTCGTTCCCATTCTGCATTTAGGTTGATTCATTTTGTTGATTTTAATGGTGAATGGGTACAATTGTGTGCACAGTCTATCAATATAATTGCAAGTGGTTATTCGATTAGTAATTTCCATTTTAATGTTTATAGACGTCAATATGTGATTGAGAATTATTAAATTTAGAGAAAAGAAAATTTGGAATATTTTTATCAGTTGGACGATATCGAGCTTAATAATTAATGAAAATTTTAACCATTAGTCACGTGTTATCAGTACACTTAGGACCATTGTATTCTGAATGATATAGTTATACAGTGTGTACCAAGCTAGAAAGAAATGTGTCATAAATTGTTGAATGCTATCCAATGTGCAATATTAATTGAAACTATTTTTAGATTCTTATAAAATAACTGAGACTGAGCAGAGTAGGACAAGTCCGTACTAACAAGCAAGGCTACCTAAATTGTAAGTATGTCCTTAAATAATTAATTTATGGAAACTTTGTATTATTATTAACATAATTTATTTGATTGAAAAATTTAGAAGTGACTAAATCGTTCACAAAATGATAATCAATTATGTGCACGATAGTTAAACTCATTTAGCTACCTTAAAAGTTCAATAAGTCGATCAATATAAGTGATGCAGTGCTTAAACTTTGATTAAACATTAATAATAAGTTACTGAGCGATACTTTAATGCCCATTTTTATACAAAATGGACCAAAAAAAAACTATTGTATAATTTTTAAAAATAATTATTTCAGATTCGCATATTATTATCGTTCCCATTCTGCATTTCGGTTGATTCATTTTGTTGATTTTAATGGTGAATGGGTACAATTGTGTGCACAGCCTATCAATATAATTGCAAGTGGTTATTCGATTAGTAATTTCCATTCTAATGTTTATAGACGTCAATATGTGATTGAGAATTATTAAATTTAGAGAAAAAAAAATTTGGAATATTTTTATCAGTTGAACGATATCGAGCTTAATAATTAATGAAAATATTAACAATTAGTCACGTGTTATCAGTACACTTAGGACCATTGTATTCTGAATGATATAGTTATACAGTGTGTACCAAGCTAGAAAGAAACGTGTCATAAATTGTTGAATGCTATCCAATGTGCAATATTAATTGAAACTATTATATCTTATAAAATATCAGAACTTCACCGGATAAGTTCAAACTGACCAGCAGCACTACCTAAATTGTAAGTATCCCCTTAAATTATTAATTTATGAAAACTTTGTATTATTATTAACATAAATTAATTGATTTAAAAATTTGGAAGCGAACAAATCGTTCATAAAATGATAATCGTAAAGAGTTAAACGTTATAATATCAGTAACGTGCTCATCTGTAGGGGTGGAAGAAAAAGTTTATCGATTAAAATTTAGTTAATTGTTAAATAAGTTGCAAACTATTGTCAAAACTATTTGAAAATTAGGTTGGATGAGTTTGTTAGCTTCGATGGTGAAATGTTAACGATATAACTACGTATTAATGACATAATTACAAGTTAACTTTGATTTAATAGTACTACGTGTACTATGTATTAATATGATTTAATTAGTGACAACCAAAAGTTAATTAATTAATGGACTCAAACGATATTGTATCGTATTAGTATATGGTAAAGTGTAACAATGTCGTAGTATTATTTATAACATGTAAATTATTTATTGTTTCAGAACAATGGCACCACGAAGAAGCACTAGATTAAGTAATGTTAGGAGTGCGAACGAAGGAAGGGAACTGCGTATAAACTTAGAACGAATGCCGACGGAAAATATGCGAGAATAGGCGATTGGTGGTTCAATTACCACGTCTAAACGAACAACCTAATAGGATGGTTGTTCGTTTAGAACGTGGTAATTTTACAAATTTAAATGATGATGTATTGATGAATGAAGGAAGGCAATTGAGGGTGAATGTAATGGGTGCGCAGTTACCGGAACAAATGGGGGGCGGCGTGATTGAAAATGGAATTAGTGAAATTAACACGGCGCCGCGATTCATTAACACAACTGCTGATAGCCCAAGCTCATCATTAAATGATGGTATGGATGATGAATTGCTAAATATTAACGTTGACGCCATTATGAACGCTTATCTGCATTCCAATGTTGCGACAACGTCAACAGTGGATCGCAGACATAGCATTCATGATAATGTGGGCAACGTTACAATTGAGCAAGTCAACGTTCATCCCATCATACCTGATTCTGTTGACAGTCTCGAAATCGACGAGATTATGCTACAATTGGATGTTGACAGATTCAGTGAATCGGAACTACAGTCCAATGTCGACTTTCAATCGACATTAGACGGTAGAGCTGATTCATTGAACGCTGGCAACGTTCACTTGCAACATGATGGAGTCAGGATCGAGACCGATTCTCAAATTCTGTTTGAGAATGACGACGGTATGGATGCTATTCTTTTACAGGTAGTCATTCCTAACGTCGATCATTCTCAAACTGAAATGACGCCATATTGTTGCAGGTGGATGTCGATGCGCTCGACACTCACAAACAACAAAATGGCAGTTCCAATTACGATATTGATAGTAACTCAAGTGAGTCACAAAATTTCGATTCCAACGACGGCATGGATCGTGGATTATCGGCAACGTTCAATCCTATCATTATTTCGTTTATCGGGAATTTTTCGGCCATTTCTTAAATTATTACTTTTTTTTGATTGTCAATCTTCAATTATCTACTCGACTTTGTTTGCTTTATTTGATGGACCTCTTTTATATATCATCCTCACATTGCTGTTATTATTATTATTATTAAATGCTCATCGATAATTACCACATTGCGATAACAGATCGATACTTTCACTACTTCCATTAAATGAATGAGAGAGAGAGAGAGAGAGAGAATTAGTAAAACTATAAGTATTATATGCGTATACATACGGATGGCGATAGCCAATGAGATAAATGTTGCTGTTGTTGTTGTTATTAATTGACAAATGAAATTCTACCGTTCGATAGTTGTTCATATTATACGAATAATTGTAAATTGAACCGCTTACTAATCGAAAATTTCGATTAAATATTTATTAAACCCATTGCTACTAAAAGTAATAACAATAATGACGACGACTACTAAGGTTATTCATAATAATATTTAAATGTTTATATTGTTACTTATACTTGAATAGTGTTATGCTTAATTTAGTAATATTGTATTCAACCTAATGTTTTAACTGTTGATTACCGTCTAATGTCGATTGAAAGTCGACATTGCTACTAAAAGTAATAACAATAATGACGACGACTACTAAGGTTATTCATAATAATATTTAAATGTTTATATTGTTACTTATACTTGAATAGTGTTATGCTTAATTTAGTAATATTGTATTCAACCTAATGTTTTAACTGTTGATTACCGTCTAATGTCGATTGAAAGTCGACATTGCTACTAAAAGTAATAACAATAATGACGACGACTACTAAGGTTATTCATAATAATATTTAAATATTTATATTGTTACTTATACTTGAATAGTGTTATGCTTAAGTTAGTAATATTGTATTCAACCTAATGTTTTAACTGTTGATTAGAAGTATTGTAAGGTTATTATTCACGTTTATTAATATTATGTATCATTACATATTAATCATCCACGTACTATTATCAATTTCACTATAAATTAATTGTTAATGTTTTTAACGTTTGTAATTTAATGTTTACGTAATTATAATTAAGTATCATTTAAAAATTGTTAATTGTCACTGTTACGATATTTAAGTGAACTAAGACAAATAAAACTCCAACTATTTGCAATTAATGCGATTTTTATTGAGTTTACTACTTTCTTTCAGTTATTCAATTGGGAAATTAGAAACATGACCAAAAAGGGGGACTACTTAGGTAAAGCAAGGTGTTCTGATTAAGCGTTTAGGGGTAGGTAAAAGAAAATTGATTTACGTTTGTAAATGTATCAGAATATACATTAAATTGATAAATTGTTAAAACTTATGGTTAATTTTCATATAACGTGTTGATTGATGACATCCTGTATAATTTATACCTAACTATGTTATTATAATAATGTGCATAAGAGCGTAAAACTATTAGAGCCCAACAGTAACGGTGAAATTGTCGTCAAATGATGTCCCTTTATCGATTTCGTATCTATCATGAGTTATGTCACTCATAATTCCATTATCACTCTTTAATGTACTTTTTATGTTTACTTTCTAATGTATACTTAAGATTATCTAAATAGGTTTATGTTAGTATAAATACCCTAGATTCCCTTGTTAGATACATTAGTCTTGCTTAAGATTTTGTAGTAAACTCAAATCATTGTAAAACTGTCTCAATTTAGTAATAAAAGTTGTTTTTTAAAAAAACCGTTTTCCACGACTAGAAAACATAACTGGCGCAGTCTTTTCGGTAGAATTCAGAAGACGAAAGCAAAAAAGTGTGCAAATTTTCGTCGTTGGTTTCAACCATTCATCTGAAAAGAACCAAAACCTGGGACAGAGACCGGACTCCGAGGACTTACGAGTAAGTGTTGAGATCCTTCTTTTTTCCCATCCCTTTTATATTTTATAAGTGTGAATTTGAAAAAGAAAATATTATTTTTGCATTTTTGAAAATCATATATTTACATATTTTATGTCACTCAGTGTGGATAATTTATCTAACGTTTTAAACGAACTATCTCTAACTAATAAAATGACAACTATTCAAGCTGCGAAAGAAATTGCACATACTCTTCGTACTTTTTCAGGTCGAAGCGACCACTTAGAATCATTTATAAATTCAGTCGAAAAATTCTATGTTAGGTACGGTCATACTACAGATAACAGTTTAAGTGAATTTGTTTTTGCATCTATTTGTTCAAAAATCACAAATGAGGCAGGAGACTTTTTACTTTGTAGACCAGATCTAGACACCTGGCCTGAAATAAAAAAATCACTAAGAGAAAAATTTGGCGACAAAACTGACCGACACGTGTTACAACAACAATTTATATTTTTGACAAGAAATAAAAACGAGAACATTTCTGATTTTTTAGAAAGAATAAAAATTTCAAAAATGCGTTTAAATCAAAAAATAAATTCTGATGATAATATCAATACAGCAACAAAATTAACTCTAATCGGCCAGAATGAAGTAAAGTAACAGCCGTTACGGTATTAATGTCAAACACAATATTTATTTCAGATTCTGCATTTCAGTTGATTCATTTTGTTGATTTTAATGGTGAATGGGTACAATTGTGTGCACAGCCTATCAATAAAATTGCAAGTGATTATTCGATTAGTAATTTCCATTCTAATGTTTATAAACGTCAATATGTGATTGAGAATTTTTAAATTTAGAAAAAAAATTTTGGAATATTTTTCTCATTTGAACGATATCGAGCTTAATAATTAATGAAAATATTAACCATTAGTTACGTGTTATCAGTACACTTAGGACCATTGTATTCTGAATGATATAGTTATACAGTGTGTGCCAAGCTGGAATGGAACGTGTCATAAATTGTTGAATACTATCCAATGTGCAATATTAAATTAAAACTATTCTTAGATTCTTATAAATCAACTGAGCAAAAAGGACAGGTCCGCACCGACAAGCAAGGCTACCTAAATTGTAAGTATGCCCTTAAATTATTAATTTATGGAAACTTTGTATTATTATTAACATAAATTATTTGATTGAAAAATTTAGAAGGGAATAAATCGTTCACAAAATGATAATCACTTACGTGCACGATATTTGAACTCATTTAGCTACCCTAAAATTTCAATAAATCGATCAATATAAGTGATGCAGTGCTTAAATTTTGATTAAACATTAATAATAAGTTACTGAGCGACTTTAATGCCTAATTTTATACAAAATGGACCAAAAAATATCTATTGTATAATTTTTTAAAATATTTATTTCAGATTCGCATATTATTGTCGTTCCCATTCTGCATTTCGGTTCATTCATTTTGTTTATATTAATGGTGAATGGGTACAATTGTGTGCATGGCCTATCAATATAATTGCAAGTGGATATTCGATTAGTAATTTCCATTCTAATGTTTATAAACGTCAATATGTGATTGAGAATTTTTAAATTAAAAAAAAAAAATTTGGAACATTTTCCTCATTTGAACGATATCGAGCTTAATAATTAATGGAAATATTAACCATTAGTCACGTGTTATCAGTACACTTAGGACCATTGTATTCTGAATGATATAGTTATACAGTGTGTGCCAAGCTGGAAAGGAACGTGTCTTAAATTGTTGAATACTATCCAATGTGCAATATTAATTGAAACTATTTTTAGATTCTTATAAAATATCTAAACAGACCAGGACAAGTCCGCACCGGCAGTCAACACTACCTAAATTGTAAGTATGCCCTTAAATTATTAATTTATGGAAACTTTGTATTATTATTAACATAAATTATTTGATTGAAAAATTTAAAAGCGAATAAATCGTTCACAAATTGATAATCGTAAAGAGTGGAACGTTATAATATTAGTAACGTTCTCATCTGTAGGGTTGGAAGAAAAAGTTTATCGATTAAACTTTGGTTAATTGTTAGATAAGTTGCAAACTATTGGCAAAACTATTTGAAAATTAGGTTGGATGAGTTTGTTAGCTTTGATGGTGAAATGTTAACGTTATAACTATGTATTAATGACATAATTACAAGTTAATTTTGATTTAATAGTTCTACGTATACTATGTATTAATATGATTATGATTTAATTAGTGACAACCAAAAGTTAAATTAGAAAAAAATAATTTTTAAGATAAACTTTGAAATATTTAAGCGTTATAATGAACATAATCATGACATCTTAGTCATTTCTTAATAGTAACATTCTAATCATTGAATTTCGACTTATACGGTTGTACAAAGTATACGCGTGCTTAAGATAATGGCGAATAATTCGATATATTGTTACAATTGTAACCTATTTTCTTCTTAACTACTATCATGGACAACCCTTGCATAATAACCATCCATTCTAATTTAATGTTTGTTCAAATGATAATAATACTTTAATAAACATAGTTCTTAAATAATATTTCTATACAGACGGTAACAAATATGAAGTTTAATATAATATTAAAATAAGATCACATTATTCTTAAAACCTTTACAACAATGTCGATCGATATAAATAATGGATAGATTACATCTTAAAATCAATTATCACCTTTGTTATAATTTAAATATCAACTGCTTTATTAATGTAACTGAAGACACACACACTAACCGTTGAGAAATATTTTTACGGTACATGCGTAAGAATAATTGGTATATTAATCATAATTGTGTAGAGTGTACTAAACACATTAAAACAAAATTCTAATTTGCAAGTTTTCATATATGTATTTGTAAATAAAATGAATTATTCCAACAACTAAAACTTAGGGGAATCTTAATGTTTGTTCAAATGATAATAGTACTATATTAAATATACTTAGTTCTTAAATAATATATCAATAAAGAGCAGCAATTATGAAAATTAATGTAATATTAAAATAAGATCACATTATCCTTAAAACTATTGCAACAATATCGATCAATATAAATGATGAATAAATTAAATTTTAAAATCAATTATTACAATTGTTGCAATTTAAATATCAACTGCTTTATTAATGTAACTGAACACATACACTCATCGTTGACGTATATTCTAATGGTACGTTCGCAAGAATACTTGATAATTCAATCACACGTCTACAGAGTGTACTAAACAAATTATAAATAAGTTCTAATTTACAAGTTTTCATATTTGTATTTGAAAAAAAAATTGAATTATTCCAACAACTAAATAATATGGGAATCTTAATGTTTGTTCAAATGATAATAATACTTAAACATAGTTCTTAAATAATATTTCTATACAAACGGCAACAAATAAGAAAATTAATGTAATATTAAAATAAAATCACATTATTCTTAAATCTTTTACAACAATGTCGATTAACACTTGATATCTTAATCACACATGTACAGAGTGTACCTACTAAACAAATTATAACTAAATTCTAATTTGCAAGTTTTCATATTTGTATTTGAAAAAAAAAATTGAATTATTCTAACAATTAAACAATATGGGAATCTTAATATTTGTTCAAATGATAATAATACTATATTAAACATAGTTCTTGAATAATATTTCTATACAGAGTGCAGCAAATATGAAAATTACTGTATTATTTCAATATAATGACGAGTAATTCAGTACATTGTTAAAATTGTAACTTATTTTCTTAACTACTGCCATGAACAACCCTTACATAATAACCATCCATTGTGCATGACTAATTGAATTTAATTTTAGATTCTTATACAACATCGTGGAGAAAGAATTTAGCTGCCTTCGCCGCTGCGAATTGACTCTTTACAAATAAAATGTAAGTATCCTTACATTATTAAATTATGCAACATTATTATTATTTAACTTTTTCACAGGTTTTTAGTTCCTGGTTAGAAAGCAAAATCCATCGGTCTTAGAGACAAGATGGTTTGCTTTGTGAATGTGTTAGTAACACTTAATTTTCTCCTATGACCCTTCTCACAATTGCACACGTGTCTAAGATGACTGACTTTTGGATTGGTAAGTATAGATCCCAATGTAATCCGAGTTTACTAATACTGGTTTTTAGTATTTTAGGTATTTCCCCCGTGGCGCCCACGATGATCGGTAGGACAACCACTGAGTTCATGTTCCACATTTGGCGGATTTCGTCGGCTAAGGGTAAGTATTTGCTAATTTTTTCATTATATGTTTTTGTTATGTTTGTAGCCAGTGGTATGGCGAAATCAACAATAAGAGTCTTATGCTCGTCTTTAAAACTGATGACTAAATCTGGAATGTTATTTGTAATTGTTCTGTCCGTTATTATTTTGCGGTTCCAATATAGTTTAATTCGCTCATCTTCACACACCGGAGGCGGTTCGTACTGATAGTATGGAACAAGATCTGTTAGGCCCATATATTTTTCCCTGAGCTTTTGGTGGATAATTTTACCAACCCTGTTATGCCTATCCAGATATGCCTTTGAAGCTAACACGGAACAACCCGAGATTATATGGTCTAGGTTCTCATTTTTCTCATGACACATTCGACACTTGACTTGTTCGATCTGTTCTCCCAAGATAGTCCTCCTGTAGACTCTTGTTGCAATGACCTGGTCCTGAATTGCCGTCACAAATCCCTCTGTTTCAGTAAAGAGGTTTCCATGCCGCAGGTAAGCAGTGGAGGCTATTCTGTCGATGGAGTCATTTTCTATTGTAGCCAAATATTTTCCGTGCAGAGGCTTACTGCGCCAATTAGCCAGTTGTTGCACAGGTGTTAAGGACATTTCAAGCGGGTTAAAATCCCTATGAGCCAACTTTAATGGGGTAGCTTTTTTGTCTGCTAGTATGACTCCATGATGAATGTCACTAGATTCCGCTTTGCTGTAAAAGTAACTCCTCAAGTTTTCCACCTGTTTACTATGCCTGAATGTAACATCGGGGATTCCACGTCCACCCAGTTTCCTGGGTAAGTGGAATCTTTCTATAGCCGACTTAGGGTGGTGGGCACGGTGTTTACGAAATTCCACACGGGTTTTGATATTAATATCGTTAAGCTCTGTTTTCGTCCATTTGATCACGCCAAAGCTATAGGTTATGGATGAGGTGGCATAAGTATTTATCGCTTTTGCCATGTTTCTTGCTGATAATTTGGAGCGTAGAAGGGAACGAACTCGTTGCAGGTAGGTATTAGTTGCTTTTACTTTAGCTCCACGGTGGTCTAGGTCTGTATCCTGCAAGTATCCCAGATATTTGTATTGCTCTTCCTCCTCCATACCCTCGACGATGCCCTGGTCTTGATTAGCCTCGTAACCTGCATGTCTTACCCAAACGCCTTTTTCAATCCCGTTGATTCTGCATTTGTCCAGCCCAAACTTCATTTGTATATCGCTACTGAAGCGACCGACGCAGTGTAGTAATTCTTCTATATGCTTAGAGGATTTGGCATATAGTTTCAAGTCGTCCATATACCACAAATGACTTATAGGCCGATGAGATTGTGGCAGGGTATACCCTTTTCTTTGATTGTTCAGCATTGTGGTCAGCGGTCTTAAAGCCAGGCAAAACCACAGCGGGCTCAATGCATCTCCCTGGAATATACCACGTCTGATCTGGATAACACCCGCATCCAGCGTGCCTTGAGGTGTATTAAGCGTCAGTTTAGTATTCCATTGGGTCATGACATGCTTCAGGAACTCAGTAATATGCCTCTCGACTCCGTACAGTTCAAGAATATGCGAAAGCCATGAATGCGGCACGCTGTCAAACGCCTTTTGGTAGTCAATAAATGCTGTATATAGGCAGCCTTTGGTGCTTTTTGCATGCGACATAATCACAGAGTCAATAATGAGTTGCTCTTTGCACCCTCTTGACCTTTTTCGACAGCCTTTTTGTTCCTCATCCAGCAATTTATTGACCTCCAGGTGGCGGTAAAGCTTTTCTGATAGAACAGAGGTAAGTATCTTGTACAGATTGGGGAGACACGTGATTGGGCGGTATTGAGCAGGATTCTCAGCGCTAGCTGAATTCTTGGGCAACAGGTAAGTAATCCCACTCAGCATGAATTGTGGAGCTTCTTCCGGATGAGCAAGAAGGTAAGTAAAACATTTAGCTAACTGTGCATGTGTAGCCTTAAACTGCTTATACCAGAAGTTCTGTATGTGGTCTCGTCCAGGAGCTTTCCAGTTCAAGGTTTTACTTATAGCCTGTGTCACTTGTTCTTCTGTAATCCTCCAGTCAAGCATTGTGCGGATATTAGCACTATTTTTTCTCTCATCAGCTAGCCATTTTGCGGGTCTATGCTGAGCTGAGTTACCCCAGATATTCTCCCAAAAGGTTTTAATGCCTTGCGCAGTTGGGACCTGTTGTACTGGAGTTGAGTTATTAGTATTGGTGTTACTGAGGCTTTTATAAAATGATTTTTGGCTCGTGGCAAATTGTTTATTTTGTTGACGCCTAGCGTTACTTATTTTATATCTCTTGAGCCTTTTCGCCATTGCCGATAGTTTTTATTTTAGGAGGTCCAAAACTGTTGCCATAGAAGGATTATCGTTATTTTTTTCCCTGTTGAAGATTGTTTCTGCGGTCTTAGTGGTTTTCCTGCTTGGGTTAGGTCTTTGGCACTGTGTAAGTATACCTATAGATTTTCTAAGTAGTTCTATTTTCCCATTGAGTCGTTTTTCCCATGGCGGAATAGCATCTGTGCCCTTCCTTACAGAGGTTGTGGGCAACAGCTTCTGCCCGTTTAACTGAAGTGCTGTACATGCTCCGGTATATATGAGACTATGCACTTGTGATATGGACAGTAGTTCAGTAATTTTTAGTGAAATGATGTTGTTTATGTTGTTTAATATTTCTACTGTTTTGGTATGGAAATGGAGTTTTGGCAGTCTCGGCTTGCTAAAAGGGTCCATACCATCATATTGCATATGAACTCTTTCGAACTCCAGCTCCGCCGGTGTTGGCTCTATTTCTGTGACTTGAGGAGCCCCTGTAGGTTGGATTATTGGTTCTGCCTGTGTCATACCTAACTCCAGTGATACTTCATTTTTAATTCTGTTAATAGTATCACTCATGAGCCGGTTACCAGTAAAGAGTGATCTACGCTGATCTAAGATATTTTGAATAGTTTTATTGTTTAGACTCGGGTACTTTTCTAGCATTAGTCTGTGCACTTCTTTGCTATAAGGGTTTTTTCCAGTTTCCAAACGAGTAATTTTCAGACAGCATCGAACCAGGTATTCGTTCATATCAGGTGTCCACATGGTTCTTTGCCTTTGTCTATTTCTATTTCCGGCTGAGGTGGGCTGAGGTATAAATTCCCCAGCAACACCGACAGCCTCATTGGAAGTGGAGGGTAAAGGTGGTATCGTTTCTTCCATTATTCGTAAGCCTTGTCGTTCGCGTTGGTCGATTGCAGGTAAATCATCCCGACGGTTCCGACCCGGGTCCTGCTGCCCCGGCCCGCCTGAGTATCTCTTATGCCTTGTGTTCACAGCGAGAGAAATCTCGTTTGGTGAGGTGCTAACACACCAAACGGTTTGTCACCATTTACCCCTGGTGACCCAGGTAACTCGGGACCGTGTGGTCGTCACTCCACAAATAATATGACAAGTCATATTGCCCCCGTGCGGGGGGCAAAAGGTTAAAAATTTGGGTAAATTCACAAGAATAATTGATGACTGAATGATGATAGGATTCTATAGAGTTTCTTGAAAAGATTTAAAAATAATTTCGAAATTAGAAATTGCAATAACGTTTTAATCACTGCATTAATTCGACAACTATAAATAATGGGAATCGTAAACTGTGTTGTTATCAATCAACAATATGTAATTAATTATGTTCATTGCGTTCTTATACAGAATGAATCCGAAAAATGTCAAAAATATCACATTAAATGGTCAAATGTTAGAATTTTCTTACATAGTATATTCATTAATACTATTGCAATTTAGAATTCAACTGTTTTGTTAATATAAATGGAGACATGCTAAACGTTTAGGACACTAGCCCGATGGCTGTCAATTTTCGGGAACAAGTTTGTTCAAATGATAATAATACTATATTAAACATAGTTCTTAAATAATAATTCTATACAGAATGTAGCAAATATAAAAATTTATATATTAATTTACAATATTCGTAAACGTAGTGAAAATATTTCGGTCGATATAATTAATATAACGATTAACGTTTAGTTAATTGTTAATTAAATTATTCCAATTATTTATATTGAACGCGTTGTTATACTTACAGAATGTCCCTAAAAACTATTACATCATCTTATGCGGTAAATTGTTAGAAATTTCTTATATACATTTATCATTTCTATTGCAAATTATTAAAAAAGAACAGCGTTACGTTCACAAGTTAATGGTACGTTCACAAGAATATTTGATATTTAAATCATACGTGAGTTATATAGTTAAAAATACCTTATCTTTGTATAATCATTGTTTATGTTAGGTTCCATATAAATACGCTCTCTGCCTAGAGCGCATCACTTAATATTCTGACTTCATGCAGTTAAGTCCTTATCCTAGGATAAGTTGTAATTGTAGTTTTAAATAAAAATTGTTTTTAAAAACAAAGTGTTTTGTTGAAGAAACATAACTGGCGCAGTCGTGCAGATCTTCGAAGACCAGAGAATTCGCAAGTTTGGAAAGTGCATCCCGCAAATTCCTGAGACAAGCAGCCTGGCCTTTGGTTCCCCATTAATCGAAGACAAAAAATTTGGCGACAAAGTTAATAGACATACATTGTCACAACAACTAAACTTTTTAACTAAACATAAAAACGAATCCGTTCTTGAATTTTTAGACAGACTCAAAATTTTTAAAAATAGAATCATTTTAAAAATTTATTCTGAAGAGTTAGTCCAAGCTACTAAAATTGCTCTAATTGAACAAACTGAATTAAACGCCATTACCGTATTACTTGCAAATGTCAATAGCGAACTTAGAACCATTTTGCTAATTAGTAAGTTAAAAGACCTTGACGATGCATATAATTATATTCTTAATTACTCATTAATTGAACAACAGATTAATTCCAGAACGCAAAGAAATAATTTCACAATACAAACTCCTATACAGAACATACAAAAACATCAACCTACTAACACTATAACTAACCATTCTGCCTCATTCAACAATAATCATAATTCATACTAATTCGTACCAAAATTCCCAAGTCAGCCAATTAATGTCCAACCCAGACAAATCCAACATAGATTTCCAACAAACCGCGAAGTCTTTGGCAAGCAATATAATGCATTTCCTAAATATAATCCAAATAGACCATTAAGTACCCCTACACGAATGTCAGGTGTGAGCGTCCAGCAAAAGCCAAACTTTTCTAAACCACCATCTCAAGTACAAAACTTCAATCCTAATTTTAGACAGAACCCCAAACAAAATCAGTGGGAACAAAATCCACATGCCAACCCTTTAGTATTCACTGAACTCACCCATTTAGAAAACAACTATTCCCCTCGAGAATATTCAGAAGAAATGTATATAAATCAGTCCCAAAAGAATATTAATAACCCCGAACATGAATACCCCGAATATAATTACCAAGACGAACAATACTATCAGAACATATACGAAAATTGCGACTATTACCCATCAGATCTAGACACATCAAACTCACCTGATTGTTACGAATCTCAAAACGAAATTGAAAACGAAAATTTTTCAGGAATAGCCTCCCAAAAGGACAGTCCTACCTAGACCTAAATGCATTTCAAATCAATTCTCTACCGTATATCGAAATTCAAAATCCACCAATTAAACTGTTAATAGATACCGGTAGCCATACCTCACTTCTAAGACCCATAATCGCTGAACAACATTTCCCTAATCAAATATTTAATTCTAAACATACCCTTGTTACTTGCACAGGAAAAACAAACACCCAAAATAAAATACTAATCCCACTTCTTCAAGAGGTTAACATATTTACAGATCTTGAGCTTATCTTATTTAACTTTCACGACTATTTTGACGGTATTCTAGGTGTGAAAGATTTACGAAGATTAAACCTTAACATTGACTTAACAAATAAATGTCTTTACAACAATGAAATCACTATCCCTTTATTATACAGACACGATTTTGATATACAGAAAGTAGAAATTCCCGCAAAGACAAGTATGCTTAAACGAATTCATACTAATCTACCTAACAACTTAGAATTGTGCATGCCTTATATAAAAAACGAATATTTTGAAATACCATCGTCACTTCTAAAAGTCGAAAATAATCATGTCCAGCTAGAAATAAAAAATCTAAAAGACGAAAGCATAATAATACATTTTAATCCCCAAGATATAGCACAAAAATGTGTTCCTTTTAACGAAGACGAGAACGAAATCTTTAACATCGAACAAATAACTTCCGAGCTGAACTTTATTTCCGATAATATAGACAGTCAATCTTCCGACAACTTTTCTCTCATCAGGTCTGACCATTTAAATTCCGAAGAGAAAAAATCTCTTCAAAAACTACTCTATCAATTTCCAAATATTTTGCATAAACCAAACGACAAATTGACTTTTACAAATGCTGTAAAACATGAAATTAAAACCTCTGATGAAATCCCCGTTCATACTAAGTCATATCGTTATCCCTATGTCCATAAAGAAGAAGTACAACGTCAAATTAGCCAAATGCTAACAGACGGAATTATAAGACCCTCTTCTAGCCCTTGGTCTTCACCTGTATGGATAGTTCCTAAAAAGATCGATGCCTCCGGAAAACAAAAATGGCGGATTGTAATTGATTACCGAAAAGTTAATGAAAAGACTATCGATGATCGATACCCCCTTCCAAATATTAATGACATTCTTGATAAACTTGGCAGAAGCCAATACTTTACAACCCTAGACCTTGCATCTGGCTTTCATCAAATAGAAATGGACCTTCGTTCCATACCTAAAACTGCTTTTAATGTCGAAAATGGACATTACGAATATATTCGAATGCCCTTTGGACTTAAGAATGCCCCTGCTACCTTCCAAAGAGTCATGGACAATGTCTTACGCGACCTACAAGGTAGAATTTGCCTAGTCTATATGGACGACATAATAATATTTTCTACTTCCCTACAAGAACACATCAACAATCTCAAATTAGTATTTTAACGCTTACAAAATCACAATCTTAAAATCCAATTAGATAAATCCGAATTCTTACAAAAAACTGTCGAATTCCTCGGACATGTTATAACCCCCGAAGGTATAAAACCAAATCCAAAGAAAATAAAAAGCATTTTAAATTTTCCAATACCCAAAAACCCTAAAGAAATTAAATCATTTTTAGGCCTTATAGGATACTATCGTAAGTTCATTAAAAACTTTGCGAAACTTACAAAACCTCTAACTAATTGTCTAAGAAAAAATCACAAAGTCGAACATACCCCTGAATTCGTACAAGCATTTGAAAAATGTAAACTATTATTAACAAATGACCCCATCTTGCAGCACCCAGATTTCTCAAAAACGTTTAATCTAACCACAGACGCTTCAAATTTCGCGATCGGGGCCATTTTATCCCAAGGACCGATAGGTAATGACCTACCCGTCGCATATGCTTCTCGCACCTTAAACCCCGCTGAGTGTAATTACAGCACTATAGAAAAAGAACTTCTCGCAATCGTTTGGGCTGTTAAGTACTTTCGCCCTTACCTTTTCGGAAAAAAATTCAAGATTATATCGGACCATAAACCCCTTCAATGGTTATTCGCGATAAAAGAACCAAATTCAAAATTAGTCCGTTGGCGATTAAAGCTAGCTGAATACGATTACGAAATAATCTACAAAAAAGGAAAAAACAATACCAACGCGGACGCATTATCTCGAATCCCAAACCAAATAAATAATCTTGAAGACGACGACCAACTATCTCTCTTACCAAATATTGACCTTTCTGAAGAAATGCCTCAACTTGATACCCTAGAGTTAGACGAACTTCTACAAACATTAACACCAGTAGCAACTAATTCAAATAAGATAAACGTAATATCTAACATTGTTGTCAAACAAAAGGATTTTCAAGAAACAGATAACACAGACTCACAAACAATACACACGAGCCATGAAGACCCAATTATAGGAGCACCCTATACAAATAAAGCACTTAACACCTTTAAACAACAAGTAATCTTTAGATATTCACAAGATAACAAATATAAAATTGAGCGTACCAGCGTGTTTGACAAACAAAGAATTTTTATCTTTCTACCAAATAATCCGACGGAAGATTTGTTATGTACCTTATTAAAAGAAAATTTCACACCTGGTAAAACATATTGTTTATATTTCAAAAATGAAACATTAGAACCCCTCATCATAAATCTTTTCCAGAAATATTTTAAAAATAACGCTTTTAAACTTTACATTTCAAAAAACTTTTTAGAAGACGTAACTGACCCAGATGAACAAAAACTAAAAATTAAATATTATCACGAAACAAAAACAACCCATAGAGGTATTCAAGAAAATATAACATCAATGAAAAAAAGATACTATTGGCCTAACTTAGAAAACGACGTTAAAACATACGTTAATCTTTGTGAGATATGTCAAAAGACCAAATACGAACGACACCCTAATAAATTAGTTTTTAAACCTACCCCTTCCGGATACGAACCTTTTGATCACATTTACCTAGACACATATAAAATATGCAACTCAACATTTATGACAGTACTAGACAGCTTTTCGAAATTAGGACAAGCTTACCCCTTACTTACCTGTCACGGTCCCGAAATTGTTAATAAACTATTACATTATATTAACCATTACGGACTACCAAGAAAAATAACAACAGATAACGGTACATGCTTTAAAAATGACAACGTCCAAAAATTTTGCATGCTTCACAATATCGAAATACATTATTGTACACCTCATAATCCCAATTCCAATAGTTATGTGGAAAGATTTCACTTCACACTTAATGAAACTATATTAGCCTTGCAAAACGAAAAACCAAAAGAAAATATTCACAACCTTATGAGTTATGCAATCCTATCTTATAACAATTCGACTTATACAGCTTCCAAATATACCCCATTCCAAGTAATAAAAGGAAAATTAGATTATAAAAATCCCCTTGAACTTTCCGAAGAAGAAAAATTAACACACTTTATGCAAGAACACTCTGAAAACATTAAAGCTATCAATACACAAATACACAATACCCTTCAAGAAAATCAAAATAAAACACTCGAAAAACGCAATAAAAATCGTCAAGTCGAAATAAAAGTAGACCCTATTAAACCCCTTTATGAAAAACACTTTCCAATTAAATCAAAAATCAAACAGACAAATAAATAAATACAAAAAACTAAGCGTTCCTACTAAAGCATACCCTACAAAAATAATCGCACAAAAACGAGCAATTCATCTAAACAATCTGAAACCACAACGTTCTGTTTCAGACGATGAAACCTCCCATGATACTACTCATCCTTCCCATGGTATGGTCCTACGAGGAAAAAGAAATAACTAACCCTATTCTACCCATTGTTCTTGGACCCACCTACGTAACCTATACACACCATACAACATACTACCACATTGACATTAAACAAATGCAAAACTGCCTAAATAATCTCGAGAAAACTCCCTTATAACTACAAAAGCAATTCTAAATAAAAGGAAACAAAACGAAAACTTTTCATACCTTGTACTTGTAACAGAAAAGTTAAACCAAAGTAATGAACTTCTTTACACCTTAAAACTTAACACTCAACTATTTAGCAAACCCCCTAGACAAAAGCGTGGACTAATTAATGCCGTAGGCAAAATAAACAAATGGCTTTTTGGTACATTAGACTCGGACGATGAGCAAAAATATAACAAATACTTAGAAGCTATCTCAAATAACCAGCACATTCTTCAAAAGGAACTGAAACAATCAGTTTCAATATTTTCTAACGTAACACAAATATACACTTCACATCTAAGCAAAATTGAGGAAAATCAAAATATCATACGCAATAAATTAGCTATGTTAGACATCAAAGAAGTAAATATTGCAGATGCTTTGTATCTCTCTCTCATTATTGACAATATAAACGCTCAACTCCTAAGAATAAAATCGATACTGACTAATCTAGAAACTGCTTTTAGCTTTGCACAATTAAATATAATGCATAACACTATTTTAAATGAATTTCAACTCGAAGAAATTATAAACACTATACCGAAAGAAAATCTTATCCAATTTTCTAAAGTAATTAGTTATTATAAAATAATCACACCTCAAGTTAAGACAATAGGAAACTTTATTATATTCGCAATACATATGCCAATTGTTCACCCCACTCAATTTACATTGTATAAATTACTTCCTATTCCTATCCTTAACCAAACCCTAATCTTACCTAAACCCTTAATATTACTTGCCGAAGAAAAATATTATTCAACTGAAGAAGAATGCCCAAAAATTGAGAATACATTCATATGTTCTCAAGAAAGATTATCTCGAGAAGAACTTTGCGTAGCTAAACTACTCACGCATAACCAAAATACCTGTCCAACAGCCAATGTCAGTTATACCAGTTCGAGCGTTACGAAAATAAACGATAATGAAATTTTGGTGATTCCTGCCAAACCAATACCTGTGGTCAGCAATTGTCAAGAATTGAAACAATCGACATTCATCGACAAGCCCACACTCATTACCTTGGACAAGTGCCCACTAGAAATCAATGGTCAGTTATACACCATTGAAAAATCAAATATAATATACTATAGCCTCAAGCTGCCAAAAATTGTTGTTAAGAAGCAACAAGAGACTCTCCATTTAAAACTTCAGGAAATTAACCACCAAGAAATTAAAGAAGCCAACAAAATGATTTCTGCAATAAAGTTCCACAACCTTCAGACAGCTGGAATTATCGAGAATCACTGGAAGCTTCCATTTATGCTTATTACCCTATTCATAATAATTGGACTCCTGATAGTCATCTGGAAAATCCTTCGACGATACATCAGAAAGAAGCCCAATGTCGCACAAAAAGACATCGAACTTCAACAACTCCAAAAAGCGGAAAATCGCCAGCCTCTATTTTCCGAGCTTAAGGAGGGAGGAGTTATATAGTTAAAAATACCTTATCTCTAGGTTCCATAAAATACGCTCTCTGCCTAGAGCGCATCACTTAATATTCTGACTTCATGCAGTTAAGTCCTTATCCTAGGATAAGTTGTAATTGTAGTTTTAAATAAAAATTGTTTTTAAAAACAAAGTGTTTTGTTGAAGAAACATAACTCGTGTATAAAGTGTACTAAACAAATTATAACAAAATTCTAATTTGCAAGGTTTCATATTTGTATTTAAAAAAAAATTGAATTATTCCAACAACTAAAAATAATGGGAAATTTTAATGTTTGTTTAAATAATAATAGTACTATATTAAACATAATTTTTAAATAATATTTCTATACAGAGTGCAGTGAATATGAAATTTAATGTATTATTTTACAATATTCGTAAACGTAGTGAAATTATTTCGGTCGATATAAATAATATAACAATTAACGTTTAGTTAATTGTTAATTAAATTATTCCAATTATTTATATTGAACGCATTATTATACCTACAGAATGCCTCTAAAAACTATTACATCATCTTATGCGGAAAATTGTTAGAAATTTCTTACATACATTTATCATTTCTATTGCAAATTATTAAAAAACAACAACGTTACGTTCACAAGTTAATGGTACGTTCACAAGAATATTTGATATTTAAATCATACGTGTATAGGGTGTACTAAACAAATTGTAAATAGTTTCCAACTTGCAAGTTTTCCCACTATTAATTATAAACATTAAAACAGTTCAGCAACTATAAATAATAGGAAACTGTGATTATGTTCAAATGATAATAAGAATATAATAAACACAATTCCCTCAGAGTGTATCAGAAATTAAATATTAAAATAAATTAACATTATCATTAAAATTGTTGTCAAGATCTCGATCTGCAAACTTGATGGAATGATTAACTTTTCGTCAATAATTAGTACGTACTGTATTATAATTATTCATATTAATCGCGGAGGTTTTATTTAAAATGGACTTAAAATAATATTTTATATAATAATAATAATAAATAATAATATATTATATTATATAATTCTATATGGTAAATTGAGAGAAATTTCTTGCATACAATTATCGTTTCTATTGCAAATGAGAAATCAACAAAAATGTAGACAAGCTAAACTAACTAAGTTACATTTTAACGGTGTATTAACAATAATAACATCTATAATTCACAATGTTATATAGGGTGTATTAAAAAAAAAATGGGGAAAATAACATTTGATTTAATTTAATTTCAGAACATGACTCCCGTAAAAAAATTGGACGTGACAAGTGCGCATGTACGAAGGCAACTGCGCGTGAACCTCGAACGAATGCCGACGGTGAATCTGATAGTGAATGAGAGACGATTGGCGGTTGAATTACCTCGTCTACGCGAACAACCAAAACGTTTGGTTGTTCGCATCGAACGAAGTAATTCAATCGATGCAAATGAGGACATTGTCAGTATGAACGACGAAAGCATGAATGAAGGAACACAAATGACGGAAATATTGCCACCAATCGCTAAACCGTCGAGAGAATTAATTGTTCGGTTAGTTCCAATCGAACAACCAAGGCAATTGGTTGTTCGATTAGAGCGCACCCAACAATTAAGGCAATTGACTGTTCAGTTGATTCGTAGTAATATTTCGGGTGTAAATGAACAGTTGCCGGAGCGAATGGACGAAGCAGCGAATGACAATGAGAATGAGGGAAATAATACGCAGCCGCGATTACTCGACGATCGTTATTTGATCGATCCACATTTGTCCCAAGAGCGGGCGGCTCCAAGAAGGGACATGCGGAAATTCCGCGAACACGGACATACACAGTGTGTAAAAAGTCCCGGAACAGTCAATTATTTCAAAAATGGTAATATAAAAAAACTTTCTGTATAAAAGTTGTTGGTCTTAACCCTCCAGCGCTAACATCCCGTCTCACAGACCGACCCCCCACTTTTTCCCCGAATTATGACACGCCGTTGTCTCGATGTGGCCGTGCGGCTTACTATCTTAGTTTTATTTAGTTACCAGTCAGTTGTCTCAGTGAGAAGTGTGTGTTAGCATTTTTGACGATTTTATACGTAGTTTGGTCTTCCAGACGGATGTTAGTATTGGCGTCACTGTTTGAATTATAAGAAAAGGTAACATTGTTTTAATTATTTTTACTTGAAGAACATAGTAAATTATTATTTGTTTTATAGATGAGTTATGAAAAAGAGCAGGCACGACTTCGAAGGATATGGGAGGAGATAGAAGGCGACGAGCAAGACCAAAACATTGTTCCAGATGACCAAGACGATTCCAGTGAGGAAGACCATGTAGAAGAGCGCAAAGAAGATTCTGAGTCGGAACAGGAGTTAGAACCGGAATTAAAAAACAGAACTTCCCGTGAACATCTTCCTCCTACCAAAAAGGCAAAGTATATGGATCCTTTTTTTATCTGTAAAGATAAGCTGACAAAATGGAACAAACACCAGTCCAATGAAAGGGTTAAAACTCGAGCAAAAAATATAATCATTCACCTGCCAGGCGTAAAAGGACCAGCACGCAACGTATCAAATATTGTGGACATATGGTCATGTTTTTTTACAGATGAAATATTAAACCTAGTGGTTGAACACACCAATTTATCCATATTCCAGCAGCAGTACTTTCGAGAATATCGAACCGCCACTCCTACAGATATAGTTGAAATTAAGGCATTGCTAGGACTCCTATACCTTTCAGCCGTGCGTAAAACAAATCGTTTGAACGCGGAAGATTTGTGGAAAACTAACGCCACTTCAATTGAAATGTTTAGGCTAACGATGTCATTAGAAAGATTTAGATTTTTATTAAGACATGTAAGATTTGACAATAAGAACACTCGTCCTGAGAGGCAAAAAACAGATAAGTTGGCAGCAATACGTGATCTGTTCGAAATGTTTGTTGCGAACTGCAAAGGAAATTATACGCCTTCGGAGTATACTACTGTTGACGAAATGCTACCGGGTTTTCGTGGAAAATGTAATTTTCGGCAGTATATCCCTAGTAAGCCCGAGAAGTACGGCATAAAAATATTTGCACTAGTTGATGCTAGGGCGTTTTATACATTGAACATGGAAGTTTACGTCGGAAAGCAACCCCCTGGACCATTTTCACTTGAGAATACCGGAAAAGCAGTTGTTGAGCGCCTTGTACAGCCTATATCTAATACAGGAAGAAACATCACCATGGACAACTGGTTTACCAGTTTACCGTTATGTAAAAGCTTGTTGGAGAAAAGGTTAACTATAGTCGGCACCATAAAAAAGAACAAACGAGAACTACCCCATGAATTTGTTTCAGGTGGTAGACCAATAGGCTCAAGTATGTTCGGCTTTGAAGAAAAATGTACCTTAGTATCGTACATTCCAAAAAAAGGAAAAATTGTTCTTCTCATATCGACCATGCATGACGATGACAGTATAGACGAAACTACTGGCAAACCGGAAATTAATATGATGTACAATAGTACCAAGAGCGGTGTTGACACAGTCGACCAATTATGTGCAAACTATAACTGTGCCAGAAATACAAGAAGGTGGCCTATGGTCATTTTTTATCGTATAGTAAATATAGCTGCCACAAACGCATTTGCAGTCTTCAATACAAAAAATCCAGAGTCAAATATGCTTCGAAGATTTTTCCTGGAAAAACTTGCAATTGACTTAATTACAGATCATCTCAAAAGGCGCGTCACAGTTCAACAGGTGCCACGATTATCAAGAATGCGAATAAGAGAAATTTGTCAAATGGAACCCAATGTTACTGCCCATCAAGACAGAACCTACGGTAGATGTTTCTTTTGCAGCACGAAAAAAAGTCGTAAAACAAAATATAAATGTAGTCAGTGTAGCAAATTTTTATGTTTAGAACACGTTACCGCAATTTGTAGCGACTGCGCTGGACATGGTAATAATGGCACCTCAGAAGATGACTGATTTTAGGTTATGTACTTTTACATTCTTTCTATTTTATTAATAAATTAATACAGTACTTATATTATTGTTTTTTTTACAAAAAAAATTATTTTTTGAATACAAAAAACCTTAAAAAAAAGCATTTTCTGTTTTTCGTCCCACAGACCGATGTTAGTACTTAAGTTACAAAAATCATGTTAGTACTGGAGGGTTAAAGAAATTTATTAAACTTAGATCCCTGTAATTATACAGGGTTGCCCAAAAAGTCGTGGTAACCGAAACTTCATTTTTTTTAAATGGAATGACCCTTTTTTGATCACATTTTCTGATTCCTCTAAACATTCTAAACAACAATTATAGAACATGTCATATGGCTAAACCTATTAGTTTTAGAAATAATTTGAGTTGAAGGACATAAATGCGATAGGTACGATATTACCTTTTGCATTTTTATAAGCTGGTACTAGAATTTTTTGCGTCACTGTCAAAGTAAATTCTCAAAATGTCGCTCAGCGAAAGGGAACGTATAACTTTACTAATAATAAGAGGTTTTGGAGACCGACAAAGATCAGTTATCGAGACAATGGAATTATTTAATATAACTTTTCCAAACCGAGAGCCTATATCAAAATCTACAGTTGTGAGAACAGTTCAAAGGTTCGAGGTAACCGGTTGTTGCAGAGATAAACTTCGTTCCGGAAGACCAAAGTCGGCAAGTAGTGATTAAAAAAAATTAGAGACATTACTTCATTTTGTTCAGAATCCACATTTGTCACTCAGAAAAGCTGCTACCCAAGTTGATGTTTGTTTTAAATCAATTGACAATATTTTAAAAACCAGTAATTTTCATCCCTATAAAATAACTCTTGTCCAGGAATTATCAGAAGACGATTTTTATCGTAGATTGGAATTTTGCGAAGTAATGATGCAAAAACATGAAGAAAATAACAATTTTTTTAATCAAATAGTTTTTACGGATGAGGCAACATTCATGTTGAACGGGTCTCTCAATCGCCATAATTGTCGTTACTGGGCTGATCAGAATCCACATTGGATGAGAGAAACACATACTCAACACCCCCAGAAAGTAAATGTGTGGGCTGGAATTATTGGCAACAGATTAGTGGGGCCTTTCTTTATAGAGGGGAATTTGAATGCCGAAATGTATCTCCACATGCTGCAAAATGAAATTGTGCCAGCAATAAACAATGAAGTAGGACCACTATTACGCAATACGTGGTTTCAGCAGGATGGAGCTCCTCCTCATTTTGGGCCAGCTGTTAGAAATTATTTAAACAACACTTTTCCTAACCGCTGGATAGGACGAAGAGGCCCCATAGAATGGCCTGCTAGGTCGCCAGACTTAACGCCCCTTGATTATTTTCTTTGGGGATACCTAAAAAATAAAGTATTTGTGACAATACCTGCAGATCTGAATGAATTAAGAGGAAGAATTATTGAAGAATGTGCATCTATTAACCAAGAAATGTTACAAAACGTCATCGACAAATTTTATTATAACCTAGCCCATTGTCAAACTGTGGGAGGAGGACATTTTCAGCATTTAATTAAATAACGACTTACACTTAATTTTATTTTTGTTCTTTTCAAGTTATTGTTAATTTTACTGCTTGTATTTAATAATTTAGTTGTTATTAAAATTTTGACACAACTTGAGTGAGGGTTCATTTTACACGAGTTTAATGTTTTTCTTTTAATTTTATCGTAAAACATTTGAGCCGACTCGAAACAATGCAAAAGGTAATATCGTACCTATCGCATTTATGTCCTTCAACTCAAATTATTTCTAAAACTAATAGGTTTAGCCATATGACATGTTCTATAATTGTTGTTTAGAATGTTTAGAGGAATCAGAAAATGTGATCAAAAAAGGGTCATTCCATTTAAAAAAAAAATGAAGTTTCGGTTACCACGACTTTTTGGGCAACCCTGTATAATTACAGCGATCTAAGTTTAATAAATTTCTTTAAGACCAACAACTTTTATACAGAAAGTTTTTTTATATTGTGCACCATTTTTGAAATAATTGACTGTTCCGGGACTTTTTACACACTGTATATAGAGCCGCAATAACGTTGGGAAATAGGGTGGGGGCGGCGGAAAATGAAATTGGCATTTTTAATGTGGGATTATTCAGGGCTAGGTATGTGTATTGCAGGGCGAAATTTTTCGAAAGGGAAAGGGTTAATAGACAGGGTGTAAATTTATCGTGTTGCCAAAACGGGGATATAAGATTGGCTGCGTTGGGGGCGTGTCCCGAGGTATTGTTCGAATACCTTACGGACATTAGCCCGATGGCTGCCAATTTTCGGGAACATATTCGTTCCATCAGTTTTTGGTATGGCGACATTTCAAGCCACGATTCCGGATGCGACGAATCAAGTTGGTGTACGAGGTATGTGGTGCTTTGTCATTTCCGGTCAAATATATCACCATTGTCAAGCGATTCCGTCGCTTGGTGTCGATCAAAATTTGCAAAACGCTCAGTATTATTTTGTCGATGTTGACGAGTCGGTTAATACTCGCATCGGCCTTTTTGCGGATCGTGTGCCGCGATTAATGCTGGTAAATATAGAGCGAATGTTGCGAGCGGTAAATCCGTTAATTCAGGCATATATGACCGCGGGGGAGGTAATCAGGGAGCGGGTCGATCAACAAGGTGCTAGGGCTCTCGAGAATATTACCGTAGCTTTTAGGGACGATATAAAACGGCAGCGAAGACAATTCGCTTTGCCGGAAAGTCGTTCCGAAGTTGCGGCAGTATTTGAGGGAGAACCGCCCTTTGATGTCCATCTAATTGTATATCCTCGCAACCGGATCGAGGGGCAAAACGGCCGACATGAATTAAAAAATTTGAATCCGCTTTCGGATCCTATGACGTATCCGTTGCTGTTTCCTCACGGAGAGCGCGGATATGATTATCAAAATTTGCGTCACGAACGTGATATTACGAAGGTCGTTACCTTCAGGGAATTTTATCGGTATCGGATTCAATGTCGCGAACAATTTTCAATTTTACATAATGGGGGGAAATTATTTCAACAGTACGTTGTTGACGCGTGGGTTAAAGTGGAAGCAAGCTATTTATGGTACATTCGTCAGAATACAATTCAACAACGGTTCGGGACTTATGACAAAATTCGCCAAATGTTAGAACGTCGTGCCGTCGCGGAACGTTGTCGCGTCGGAACGGTTAAAATATTACCGGCGTCATTTCATGGGGGACAAAGACACCAAAATCGCAACTATTTAGATGCGATGGCGGTAATCGCTAAACATGGGAAGCCCGATTTATTAATCACGTTTACGTGCAGCCCCAGTTGGCCAGAAATCACCACCAACCTCGAACACCGACAAAAATACCAAAATAGAATGGATCTGATTTGTCGCGTTTTTCATGTTAAATTTCTGGAGTTTATAGATGACATCATCAAAAAGCAACTGTACGGCACGGTACTCAATTACTTTTACGTTATTGAGTTTCAAAAGCGTGGTTTACCGCACGCACATATTTTAGTAACATTTTATCCGGAAGATAAATTAAACGAAGTAGACAAGGTCGATCAGATCGTGTGTGCAGAAATACCGGACGCGCAAACCGAACTGCAACTATACGCGATTGTCGCGGAAAATTATATTCATCACGTCTGCGCCCCGGTCAATATGGAAGCCCATTGTTTACGCGAAGGTCGTTGTAGCAAAGGGTTTCCGAAACGTTTTCGCGACGAAACGGAATTAAATTATCATTTAACGACTGCGCGCGACGGTCGTCCGGACTATCGTCGTAGGGATGACGGTCGATCTGTATTTATCGACGGTCACCGTTATACCAATAGGGATGTGGTACCCTATAATCGATACGCGTCGCTTAAATATCGCTGCCACATTAATTTCGAATGTGTAGGTAGTTTGGCATCCGTGAAATACCTATACAAATATGTTACGAAGGGCGAGGACATGTGCTCTATCGAAATGAACGATACTAATGGGAGGGTGATTCATTGGGATGAAATTAAAAATTATTTAGATTGTCATTATGTCAGTTCGATAGAAGCGACATGGCGATTATTAGAATTCAATATAAGCGACCGGTCGCATATGGTCGTGTATTTGCCTGTTCACTTGGAAGATCGACAACAAGTAGCCTTCCACGAGGAAGAAGATGAGGAAGAAATTTTGGAGAGGGGGGAAAGGGGAACAAAAATTAACCGCGTATTTTCAATTGAATAGGGACGATCCGAACGCAAGGCCTTTGAAATATATCCAAATTCCAGAAAATTACGTGTGGCAGGGCGTGACGCAAGAATGGCGTAGACGTATTAACAAAATTAAAGTGATTGGAAATATCGTCGAAGTGACCGCGACCGATTCCGAATTATTTTATTTACGCGTACTTTTACAGCACGTTAGAGGTGCTACTTCTTTTCTAAATTTGCGCACACTACCGAACGGAACAGTTTGCGATACTTTTAGGGAAACGTGTGATGGATTGCACCTTTTCGAAAATACCGATATTTATCGTGATGTTATGCGAGAAGCCATCAATGCCACTTTCCCGAATAAGTTGCGTCGATTGTACGCGTTACTATTATTAATTTCGTTCGATGTAGGTGAAAACGTGCTGGCACAAGTCATTTCCTTATGGAATGACTTTAAAGATCCGTACATGATTCGCGACTTTATCGACCGCGGATTCAGTAGATCGATAGCGTTACGGCGGGCGCTAGACGATATTGAATCAATCTTACAACGGAATCGGTACGATACGAGTCTGCATACCATTGGACTGATCGATCCGGAAAGTTTGGAAAACGAAACAGTGCAACGACTATCTGGCGGCGCGCCGGTTAACAATACAATCGTAGACGAAATGGACGATGAGACCGAGAGGCAACGCTTAACTACCGCTGGACAGACATATCTCAGATAGATGCACTAACAGCTGATCAAAAACAAATATATTATTACGTTGTATATGCGGTAATAAATCAACAAAATTTGCTCGATGATCAAGATATTTTGGACCATTTCGAAATTAGGGAATACGTCGAGAATCGTTGCGCGACATCTATCAATAATGACCCTACCATATTTTTCGTCGATGGGCCCGCGGGTACCGGTAAAACATTCCTATACAACGTAATAATATATAAATTTGCGCAATATAACCATTATCAAAGGCATCATAATGAAAAACGACTCGAAATTTTAACCGTCGCTTATACGGGAATTGCTGCGTCTCTGCTATATGAGGGTCAAACGGCACATCGAGCATTCAAGTTGCCTCTAAAATTAGATGAATACGCGCACGCGGGGTGGGCGTACGAGCATGAACGCAGTCGCGCATTGGCCGCTGTTAAATTAATTTTTTGGGATGAAGTTTCGATGACATCACGGTATGCGTTAGAAGCTGTCGATCGGTATCTTCGCGACATAACATCACACGATGCTATGCCGTTCGGCAAAAAGGTAATGTTATTCGGCGGTGATTTCAGACAAACATTACCTATTATCGTGAGAGGAAGTCGGGCTGTAATCTTAGCTGCATCGGTTAAAGCCAGTCGCCTTTGGCAGGACGTTGACAAATCATTTAAATTAACGACAAATTTGCGTGCACAGTTCAGTACCACACGCGCGGAAGCTTCCTCTTACGCTTCTTCGATTTTGAATTTGGGTGAGGGTAAATTACCTCATGTTAGAGTCACGGCCGTCAACGCACCCCACGACTTAATCCAGATACCATTAAATAACATTCTTCCAAATTCAAATCATTTAATCGAGTGGGTGTACGAAAGAGTTCCTGTTCGCGAGGAACTCAACAAGCGCGTTATACTTTGTCCCACGAATGCGGTCGTGAATCAAATTAACTGGGAAGTTTTGGCACGTCTTCCCGGACAACAGACGACATACCTGTCGGTGGATAGGTTGATACGTAATGAGGAGGACGAATTTTTCGTTCCTCAAGATGTTTTGCACGCGACCGTTGCGTCTAATCTACCACCGCACGAACTAATACTAAAAGTAGGAGCTGTCGTCATATTAATTCGAAATTTGGATATAGCTGCTGGTCTGTGTAATGGATGCAGATTTGTTGTTTGTCAATTAATGGAAAACTTAATCGAATTGGAAGCTATAACCGGTGCGAGTATGGGTGAACGATTTTTTTTACCAAGGATGATTTTAATAAGTACAGTGCCGGAGCTATCGAACCCTATTCGACGTGTACAGTTTCCAATAAGATTGGCTTTCGCTATGACAATCAATAAGTCTCAGGGTCAAACCTTTGCGCGTGTGGGGTTGCATATGCCAGCTCCGTGTTTTGCGCATGGACAGCTTTATGTAGCCTTTTCGCGGGTAGGAAACTTTAATAACATCAAAGTAGTATCGTGAATTCTCCGATACAAGGTTGCTTTGCTTTCCGTAATGGCATAAAATTAAAGCGCAACGTTGTCTATACGACCGTGCTAGGGACTGCGCTCTCACGTTTATCCAGCATGGCTCCGATGCGTTTCCGGAGCAACAATCAACATCAATATAGACGCGGTGGCGGCGACAGAAATGTCGCAGTCACAACAATAAATGTGGATATGGGAGGTAATGATAATAACGGCAACGACACCAACAACAATGACAATAACAACAACAACAACAACAACAATACAAACAACGACTCCGACGACGAAATGGACAATATAATGATGGAACTAGATGTTGATGCGATTACTGAAGCCTATCTGCGTTCCAATGTCACGCGTCCTTCCAAAATCCACCAAAATGTGGAGGTGCCGTTGTATAGCACTCAACAACGGAAGGAACGGGAATCAACATTGGAGCGCGCAGGTACTTCAGGAATCGGCGGCAACATTCAGTCGCACCATTATAATGTTCATCGGCGACAATTAAGTCATCCTTCAGATGACTCGTCGGATAGCGATTAGGTTTTTTTTTATTGTTTTATAAATATTTTCTCCTTAAATATTTATATACATATTTAGATTGCAACATTAGTTTGCAATCGTCATTTATCAATTCTAACTACACATTGTCAATTATGCAATCGACAATTAATTGCAACTTGCAATTATTATTATTAAGTGTACGTATTGCATTACTATATCAATACTACTTATTGATATATCTATTATTCATCATCGTAATAATTACATGATGAACTTTAGACGTAGAATGTTTCTATTTGGAAATAATTTTACGTTATAAATATTATTAACGTATTGACACGTTTTATAATATTTTTTTTACGCTATTCGACATTGCCGTTGTTAATTGCCCGCTCATTTTTTTTACCCGATTATGACAAGAACAAAATATTTCCACCATTCCATTGCTTAAGAATGTGTGTGTGTATGTATAATTAACCCGAAGATGACGCTAAATCCCGAAGATGACACTAAATCCCGAAGATGACACTAAAATCCCTATTATGACACTACTCTCCAAATCATGACAATACCTCCCGAAATGTGACCAAAATACCCGATTATGACAAAAGTTATTATTAAAACAAAGAGCTATAACAACAGAAGAAAACCTTAAAAAGAAACATAAAATATGAATAACCAAACAACAAAATAATTGGTCAATATTTCGATATTGCTACTTCGCAATATTTACTATCTACCATTAAGTATGCTATTACTCGTCCGTGTGTAATATATTCATATACACACACCAAGTATACTTATTATGTACCATTTATTCGACAATAAAAACGATCGAATTGAAAACCAAAATATATGTAAACTTGAAGTAACAATTGACACGATGAATTTAATTATCGTCATATTACATATGCGATAATAAATCATCAAATAATAATAATATCAACTATTGTCAATTGTATGCCTAATGCTAATTATTTGGCATTTATGCATGTATTCAGATACAATTAAGTAATTTTATTTTATAGTTTATTTATATGATATAATTAACATAATGTGCTATCGACTAGCAATATTGTAAGTTTACCATTCACTTCAACTAATATTATGTATCATTATATACAGTGAGTCCCAGAAGAAATGTCTAAATTCATTTAAAATTCAGCGGTAAGTTTTTTCAAAAAACGCTCGTACCCGTCGATTTTGATTTTTTAATGTTTTTTTTGTGGTAATTTCATGTATACAGGGTAGCTCAAAAATAAGTTACGACCATCAACTTCATTTTTTCAAATGAAAACATATATTTTTTATTTCATTTTTGAATTTTGCATTGAATTCTAAGCATGTTGTTGTATAAACTGGGTTTATACAATAAAAACCACCGTAAATAATCAAAAAATTAAGAATAAAATATGGTAATCAACACGCGGTATTGATTTGGGTTTTGTTAAATAGAGGGAGAAATGATATTTCATAATAGGAAGGTATAAAGTCTCTTTGTATAAAATATTTTAAAGTCTGCATAGCAAGATAGATTTCATAGAGCCATAAATAAATAATTTTATGTAATAAAATATCTAAATATCTCGCCTTTCAAAGGGCCCAGAAATCTAGAACCGTTCACTCGCCCGTCCGTCCGCTCAGACCTAGTCTTAAAAATCGGGGCGTGGCCAAGCGCTGCTGCGGCACGTGGCGCGAAGGAAAAATTCGATGCATGTTAATAATGTTTCAATTACAAAACAAAATACAAATTGGAGATAAGTAAATTTTGATAACATAATAGGCAGTACTATTACCTACAGTTCGAGGTATGATTTATTATTTTAGGACTGACCATTAGTTAGAAAATCTCATTTTGGAAAATTGTTGTCATCCTGAATTTTAGGCAAAGATCTGTAAAATTATTCTGACCAATTAGAAAGCTTTTGCGGTCTATAAATACCCAGGTGACGCAAATTCAAGGCAAGTTTAGTGAGAGCCCTCGACAGGTTAAGTTGTAAGATACAGGACACGGTTCCCTCTTGACAATTAACTGAAAAACGCTCCCTCGTTTTTAGGCTTCGGTCAGGAGACCCCCTAAAGCGACCCCGGAGTGGTGATACGGTGTTAGCTCTCTACTATTCTGAATTCCACTTTGTTTTGAAAGTAGCAACCATTTGCACAAAGGTTGTGAAATCGAAAGAAAGGCTAGTCCAAAAGTCGAATAACCTAATCTCCAATAAATTACGAAATTAGGGGACTTCGGCCAATGGTGAACAATTGTGAAAGTTTTTACTCAACCGCGTTTAGGGTGAACGCGCTTGCACGGCGTGTATTGTCAGTGGGGGAGGTATAAATGAGACTATCTGTTTACGAAGCTCGTTTGTAAGTAAGGCTGGTTTCTGTCGTCAGCCAAAAAGCTTAGACAGTTAAAAGAAATTCGTGCCCCCTGACAAACCGCCATAGTTTATAACCGCAGATAGCCGAAAACTATAGATATTGTTCAAGTTCAAATCTATAGTGAGTAACTATATAGAACTTTATTTAACAAAAACTTTGACCTTTAAGATTCTTTCGGGAGTTTATAAAACTTTGTGTGTCAGTAGTAACAACTATTCAAGTAATACTTTTGGACATATTTTGATGATTCTGATATGACTTATGCATCCTTAAGGGACGTATATATTTCTGCCGTCCATAGAAATTGTCTAGTGATTGTTTCTTGGACTATTTAGTATGATAGGACTTACGAAGTGTCCGCAAGGGACATTATCCTTTTATTGATGACTTTTTATGATTTGTGAATTCTTGGAAGAAGTATGTACTTTTTGCGGTCCATAGAAATTGTCTAGTGATGGTTTATTGGACAATTTATTCGAATTTTTTTTGTGTTCCGCAGGAACAAGATTTGTTGTGAAACAAAAGAAAATTTTGTTTTTGTGAATTTATTATAGACGACAGCGTCGATAAAATTATTTATGATAATTTTGGGGATCTGTATTAAAGTTATAAGCTTTATTTATAAAAGATTTTGTAATGATTAGACATAAGTAAATTTAAGAAATCTTTTGTAATTCGGATCCGAAAAACTCCAACTACCCCGATTTGTAAATAAAACTTAAAGGCAGGCCGTAGAAATATTTTTGCGGTTTTCTTTTAAATAAGTAAAAAAAGAACTTGTGAGAGAAATAAGAAGTTTTTTTAAATAAAAGCTACAGGGAGTAGTTTCAAAATAAAAGGCCATTACCTATTCAAATAAATTTTAATGTTTTAAAAGATTTATTTTTATATTATCACCCGTTGTGATAATAAAAGAATTTATTTAATTTCAATAAATAAATTTAAAAGTCAACTAATCTTTGAAAATGTCTGACTCCTCAAGTCATAGTCAAGTTGAGGCGTCAGATCTGACAAGTCTGGCGGGTGGCAAGGTGGGTCCTCACAGGCCCCCTTCAGGGGCCGTGCTTGATAGCTTGTTTGACGAAATTATTGCCAGTCCTAATTATATGTGGGACAAGGTAAATAACTCTGATACTTTAAGAAAGTCAAACAGCCCCCATCATGACAGTATTAGCTCAGGTGGGGAATCCAGCATTATCTTCAACGCAAAAGGGCCTCTCCCGTCTAAAAAACTTTTTATGAATAGTCAAAACCCAGAAGTTGTAGGCATAGTTAGGGGATATAATCTTATTGACTTAGGCAATAGTGATCACTTAGATTCTAATTTTGATCTAGGCGACGCGACAATGGATTTCCGCCATCCCCCAAACAACATGCTTTTACAAAATGGCATCCCTGGTGATGGAGAATTAAATTTAAAAAAAAATAAGAGCTTAATAATACAAAATGATAAACCTGGTGGGGAACAAAAATTAAATTTAGGGAATGAGAACTCGCTAAATGTAAATGACAACATGATTTTGAAAAATGAGATTTTGCACGAGGAGTTATTTAAACTCAAAATGGAAAACAAAAAATTATTAGAAGCGCAGACTTATTTGCTAAATAAAACTCATTGCAGTAACGAAAACACGCCACGGGACACTTACGCGGATATTCAAAGCCGTGAAAACACAGAAAAAGATAAATTTAAAATAAACACTGAATTATTAACTCAGCTCGAAATTGCGAAAACATTACAAACATTAGCACGCGGTATTGAGAACCAAACCCAATCTAAAAAGACCCCATTGCGCGTAAAATTCGCAGGGCTGGAACACGAAGACCCTATACAATTCATACATGATTTAAACAGTTGGTTCGACACGAATAAAATCGATAACGAAGACAAAATATATTACGCTATAGAAAGGTTAGAGGGAAACGCGAAGAAGTGGTTCGAACCCTATAGATGTTACGTAAAAACCTATTATGAACTTGCTCAAAAGCTTAGAGACAAGTTTGATAGCGTAGAAAACATGGTAGAGCTTCAAGTATCGCTTTTCGGTAAAAAACAAACTAACTCGGAAAATATCGAAGATTTTATCATAAGAAAGAGGGCATTATTCTCTAGAGTACAGCCTTTAGGGCATGAAAACGACTTTTTACAGCTTGTAGTAACGTTAGTTAAACCAGAGATCAGATCTAGATTAAGGGCGGCGCACCTACCGACACTTGAGCGTTTAGTTACCGTGGCTGGCTGTATTGAACGTGACCTGAAGGAAGAACACACGGTTCCTCAAAAGAACCTGGCATCCCTGGACAGAAATTCTGTAAATAATAATAACAGTAATTTTGGGCGAAACCCGCCACGAAATTTTAATTATCAACTTAGAGATGAACATAAAAAACAAAATACACCGCAGGTGATCGTTAAAGCAATAGAAGACGCGCCACCCCCAAAAAAGAATTTCAAAAACTTTAGGCCTTGTAGGCATTGTCAGGGCAATCATATGGACTACGACTGTCCTAAACCTTCTGAAAATAAAAAATTTAACCAAATAGGTTTATCAGATGACCCTGATAATGAACAAACCGCGTCTTCCAGTACAAAACCTGAGATAAAAACGGTTAATGACGATAAACATAAACTTAAACTAATCAACAAAAAGTTTGAGTCAAAAAACTTGCACAGGACCGACAGGGCGGAACAATAAATAAAACTAAAAATCTTGTCGGTCAAATAAATAAAAAAATATTTTCATTAAATAATGACTCGCCTCTGACCCCCACAATACGCGGATATTATAACGGGTTAGAATACAACATGTTATTCGATACGGGGGCGGCATACAATTTAATATCTTCATACATCGCACCCGAGAAATTAGGTCACGCCACGATCCCGTCAATGCAGTTAGCATGTGTTGACAGGAATGCTCAAGTCCTTGGGTCGTGCGTTGTTTCAATTAATATTAAAGGTGTTGATTACAATGTTTTTTGTTGGGTCCTGAAAAATCTGGACACCCCAATAATTCTTGGTTCTCCATTTCTGACTAAAGAGCGCGTAGTTTTAGACTATAGCCGACAGTGCCTTTATATAGGCCGTGAAAAACGACAGACCGTCTTTTGGGCGAGAGAAACTTTTATACCGGAAGGTCAAATAATTTTACCGGTTGCCAAGGCTGACACCCCAAAAGAAATAATGAACCTTGTTCAAGAATTCAAAGAGTTATTCCAAATAGGACCAGTACAACCAACTACCAGAGACACCCAACACATTATAAATATTACAAGCAATAAAATCATACATGAAAGGTGCTTTCCTATGAATCCTAGAAAAAAGAAACTTTTGTATGATATAGTAGAAGATCTACTTAACACGGGCGTTATATCACCTTCCACCTCTGCGTACAGCACATCCCCTATCATAGTCGAGAAGCCGGATAAGAAGCCTCGGCTATGTATGAATTTCCAGAGCATCAACGCTATGACCACTGATGAATCCGCGGTGTTGCCACGCATACAAGATGCCCTAAAAGACCTCACGCAGGCAAAGTATTTTACGACTTTAGATCTAAAATCTGGCTACTGGCAGATCCCTATGGATCCTGCATCCAAAAAGTATACAGCCTTTTCGACGCCGGACGGAGCCAGTTATGAGTACAATGTTATGCCGTTTGGGCTCAAAAATGCGCCTGGATCCTTCCAGAAATTGATGACCGCAGAAGTACTGGTTGGTTTCATCCAACAATTCGTGATAGTATATCTGGATGATATTGTTATTTATAGCGACAATTTAGAAGAACATTATGAGCACGTCAGACTCGTGTTTGAGAGACTGGCTATGCATAATTTGAAAATCGCAGGAGAAAAATGTCAGTTAGCGACAACAGATATAGAATATCTGGGCTATCATATAAAGGGAGAGGAAACGGTACCCCTCAGCAAACACAAGATACAAATAAAAAATTTTACGATGCCTCAAAATAAAAAACAAGTCCAATCGTTTTTAGGCATCTGCAATTGGCTACGAGAATACATACCCAGACTTGCTGAGCTGACAGCTCCCTTATCTGACTTGTTGAAAAAAGATTCAAAATTCAAATTAACAGAAAAACAATTCGAAGCCTTCGAAAACACCAAAATTGCAGTTGAAAATAGCACACCTCTCCATAGACATAGAACTGCTACTTTATACATAGATTCTACATCCTACATTGAGAAAAATGACTGTAAAAAGCTGGAAAACATGCCTAAAGAAGTAATGATCGCTTTAGCACCAAATGAAATCGCACTAGTTTGGGATAGGTTACCTGATCATATGCGGAGTGACATCGATATGCTAAAATATCAGTACTGCAGCGAACATTATAAAAAATATAATTCCGATGAGGATGAAGGAGATGAACCCATACCAAAAAAACTATTTTGTTGTTATTGTAAAATCAGTGATGTCAAAATAACAGCTGAAACAGCGAAAGAAGTGCGACGAGACGGAAGCTACTAAACCTTCTGAACTGTTGCAAACAGCAATAAAACACATACATAAATTGTTTTATTGTCAGTCATGTCGTACACGTTCACATTATCGGGACACTCCAGTGTCTTGAGTCCAAATTTGTATCCTCCTGTTGAATTGAAATCATCCTCTAAGTATGGGCTTTCACTGTTGGGATTTTACACATATAATTCAATTTTTAATGTTGACGCAAGTAACAATGGGCTTGCATACAAAAAGAAGGACACCCCAAAGACCACGTTTTTAAGGATTCCACCTAGAGCTTATGAAATTGATGAAATTGGATTGGTGGATTGTAATATAACTTCAGGAGCATATCTAAACTCTAGGGAAAGTCACACATTATTTGAATTTGATGAAATTGATGTTGAACCTGGTTACAAAATTTCAAAAGAACCACAAAATAATATTTATATGCCGATAATGCCGGAGGGGCGACAGTCAATAGACAACATTACTCTACGCATCTTGGACGATCAGAGTTATCTGATAGAGTTCGGAGGTGAAAAAATTATGGTGAAATTAGAACTGAAAAAATATCATAATTATGGGTTTTTGCTTTAATCGTCAATTGAATATGCTGTCACCTGCTCGAGGTGCAACAACAATAAAACATAAAAGTGAACATATTACACATCCGAGGATCATTCACAATTCAGACACTAGATTGGAAAGACGCTCGAGTCGTAAACAGCTCTGAGCAAAAGATTGCAAATTTCTACAATCGATTGGTTTAGAAGTACGACGAAGAAAATAGTGAAAATGGCCACCACTAGTGACAAAATTGAAGTTTTTACCGAACGAATATTCGATAGTTCCATTATCAGTTTACAAGAACACACATACAAACCATATGGATCTCCAGCATTTAACAATTCTGATGAAATTCGTATTCCAAGTACACTTTCAAGATATAATTTTGGATATATCAGTTATATCTACATTGAGGGAACTTTTAAACCCAATGATGTTATCAACAAATGTTATCTATCAAATAATGCACTCGCTTTCCTGTTCGATGAAATCCGCTATGAAATGGGGGGTGAGCAAGTGGCTGTTATTCGAAAACCCGGAATTACGTCAACATTAAAAACAATGGCATCTTTGGGTGCATCCCAACAAAAACCCCTTTTGGGATGTGGATGGGGATTGAATGAGACAAACCAAGGCATTTTTGATGCTACGAGTAACGTATTTTCCGGAAAGCTACCTCTAAAATATCTCATGGGATTTGCTGAGGATTATGCAAAAGGGATATTCAATGTTATACAAGAGCTAATTTTAATAATTGCCCGTACGTTTAATAATTCCTATATCGGAGAGGTTGATGCAGCCATTACTATTGACAAGATTGAATGGAAAATCCGTCATATTATTCCTGACGATCGACAAAAATTGAAAATATTATCTCGCATCAATAAAGGTGGAAGTAGTTCATCAAACATTCCTATGGCTTACCGTAAATGGATTCTTTACGAACTGCCAGCTTTGCGTGAAACATCATCAGATGTCTGGTTGTTAAGAACTAGCACGAGTCTCGAAAAACATAGGTATTTGATCCTGGAATTCCAGAAAAGTACTTATTCAGACAATAGAGTAAAGGATGCCACACAATTTACTACGGCCGATATCAGTGACATCACTCTGTATCTGAACGCAACTAAATTTCCCTATGAGCGATGGAATTTGGATTTTCCGAAGAAATTGTATGCACCCGCATATTACAGCTATGAAAACTTTCAAGTAAGCTATTATCAACGCGAACTTAATGACCCAATTATGAGCTTTGTCGATTACCTAACGAATCCAGTATTCGTTATCGATTGTAGTCATCAACCGGAAGCTATCAAGTCATCGACGATAGACGTTAAGATAGAATTTGAAACACGGAAGGGCAAATTTAGAGTGTATGCACTAATAACTCACGATGCTTACTTTACTTACAATATATTAAATGGGTCTGTCACTAATAAATCAATAAAAACCATATAACTTTTATTTCATTCGCAACGAACTTTTAAAACCAATTATATGGATTAAGCAATATATAGCATAAATATTAAGTATGAACATTGGGAGATGTTCAAGGTCATATTATGATAGTGTGGGGTTAAAGCCAATTGGTATTTCTCTACTACTTTAATAACGGACTTTTTTTATTTTTAAGATATTTGTATTTTGAAAAGTGTATTCCCATGTAAAATCTTCCCCTTAACAACTTTTTCTTATAAAATTTTTCGCAACCTCTGTTAATTTTTGCAAAAAAAATATTTTTGTCATAAATTTTCATGTAGCCACTGACTTTTTCCATGTGGATATTTTTTCTGAGTAGCCTGGTAAATTCTACATGAAAACGGTCTCTTGAGTTTTTCTCGTCAGACCCACCGCACGTTCTTGATTAAAACTTGCTTCATTTAACAGTATTGACGAATAATTCTTGAACACATACACCTAGTTATCCTGTGGCGTCCCTGCAAACATGTCCTATGATATTTTTTACAAAAAGATGGTACGCCATTGACATTTTTTCCATATGGATATTTTTTTCTGATTAGCCTGGTAAATTCTACATGAAAACGGCCTCTTGAGTTTTTCTCGTCAGACGTTCTTGATTAAAACAATTAATATTTAATATTGCTTCATTTAGCAAGTATAGACGAATAATTTTTGAAAACATATATCTGATTATCCTGGAATAAATGATGTATTTAAGGTCAACATATTTTTGCTAAATTAAAAATTAACTGTTTTAAAAATATATACACCGTGTCCAAGATAAGGAGGGCCAGTACAGGGATCTCGGAAACTGTAAAAGATACGAACTCGGTTATATGGAGGTATACCACCCTTCATTGGCAGGACAATGGTAAAGCGATGTTGGCCGGCTTACAGGCGACCGGGGTATTGATTGAAGGCGTGATTTATCGCGCCATCATAACAAGGCGGGCTTTATTTTAGGCAGTAGTTAGTTCGCCCCCGAGTACTACCCTTATCGTATAGGTGGGTGCTTTATTGGTTGTTTTGTTGAAGATGCTATTGATCAACTGCCTATCGTACTGAGGTTACCTAACATGTATGATTGGTTAGACGCTTGCCTATCGTACCGAGGTACCTATCGATTGATTGAACACTGACAGTTGTTGATCGATACATTAAAATATCGAAAAGTTGATTAGAATGAACTTAAATGATTTAACTAGACAGGGTGAACTGTAATGAATACTTCATAGAATAATCACAAATTCTACACATGAAAATAATAGGTTTGAGCTATATAAGATAAAGGATAGTTAATAATTTATGTTTGCTTATAAAGAATTCAGACTTGAAAAACGAATAATTAGCTTTAAATATAGGATGAATAAAAACACTATTGAGCTAAAATAAAATGAACTTAAATGATTTAACTAGACAGGGTGAACTGTAATGAATACTTCATAGAATAATCACAAATTCTACACATGAAAATAATAGGTTTGAGCTATATAAGATAAAGGATAGTTAATAATTTATGTTTGCTTATAAAGAATTCAGACTTGAAAAACGAATAATTAGCTTTAAATATAGGATGAATAAAAACACTATTGAGCTAAAATGAATAGTTCACTAATTTTTATGCAGTAAGGTAAAATTACTAAATATACAATTAAAATACATAACCCTAAACTAATAAACAAATAAAATATACAATTAAAATACATAAACTTAAACTAATAAACAAATATTTACACTAAACTGTTAAATTGTAATAAACCCCTATATGTTATTACATCTTTATACATAAACTTAAACTAATAAACAAATATTTACACTAAACTGTTAAAAAATTGTAATAAACCCCTATATTTTATTACATCACTTAATCTAGTTTGCAGTTGAATAATTTGTTGTTCAATTTATCCCAGTTGGGTTTCATTGTAATCTAAATGGCTTCTCCATGTATTTCTTATTTCAAACGCCCTATTAACTGCATCCCGCTCATTGGCCTGACTCATTGGCCACTCCCAATCTACCAGTGCTATGTTTTCCCCGTCAGCAGGAATCGGACTTGGGACCGGAGACATTTTCATATGTAGCTTTCATGTGTGTTGATTTCTGACGCATTTTTTTGGTTGGCTTGATACATCGCTTTTTCTTGGGAGTTGATTGCTTTTCTACTTGTTTCCGTTTCTTTCCATAGAAAGTGGTCTTGCTTATTTTTGTTGATGATGTTAACTACTTTTTGAGCTTAGGATTTGGTGGAGCCACTATAATGTCACTAATGACATTAATTTTTTGTTCGGGCTCTGGTTGCCCATACCCCGCTTGTCCTGCCTGTCCCACTTGTTGTCCAACTTGTCCCACTTGTTGTGGCACTGGTTGTCCATGCCCCGCCTGTCCCGCTTCATGTCCTGCCTGTCCCACTTGTTGTGGCTCTGGTTGTCCATGCCCCGCCTGTCCCGCTTCATGTCCTGCCTGTCCCACTTGTTGTTCAACTTGTCCCACTTGTTGTCCATCACCCGTTTGATCAAATCGATCGAACAAGGCACACATCGCCGCTTCCACATTTTCCCATCCGGTGCTCTCCATTACTGCTTCCTGAGTTGCTGGTCCAATTAACAAATCTCCTTCCAACAAACACATTTAAAAAAATACTTAACAAGAAAAAGGACACAATGAAAACTGGTGAAGGTAAAGTGTTCAACTAATGAAGATACTTGATAACCCGTATTTTATGTCTTTCGCGGCGCTCTCCCAAAAAACCTGTGTTTCAAAGTTATTTTCCACCCTAAATGATTTTAGAATACTATAATCCTTATAAAATGAAATACAGGGCGTTAAAAACTTTTCATTTCATTTCAATTTTTCTTTTTTATTAATTAATGCCAATGATTTGATATTGCATATGATTTAAAACTTTGAATAATTTAGCATTTTTAGACACAAATTGGACACACATTCTTTGCTGAGAAACGTTTCGAAACATTATCGATTAAATTTAGAAAGTTGTATCGACACATGTGTTACGAAACTTTTGCGACACATTATCGAATCCAGTTATTAAAACACTTAAATATGTTCTTGTTTCGAAATATTTACCAAACAATGGTATCCATTCATTTACGAAACTTGTGACGAAAATATTTTTCGAAACTTACAGAAACAAATACCCCAAACCTTTGCTTTCTGTGCACACAAGCAAACCTTTTTTTTGTGGCTTTCACCATCACCTTAACAAACCATTTATTTTGCTGTGGATCAGCTTGCCATAATAACCTATAATTTTTGCATTTTGTATTTTAAATCATTTTAATCTTTTAACGTTTATTTTTTTTGAAAATACGGGAAGAAAACAACAATTTAAACATTCCTCAATATATTATAAGACAGTAAAAAGAAAAAATTTCAAATTGAAATGAAAAACGCAAAACCATAGCCTGTTTTTCCAGTTAGTGCTGTCCGAAGTGGTAAAAAGCCCTTGACCCAGGTTGCTAACAGAATACATTAAACTTTGTCTCTTAGTGAAAGAAAAAAAAAGCATAATATCCAATTTTAAAGAATGGGGTCCAATTGGATAATAACAATACAGTTTGTTTCGAAAGAATACATATTAGAGAAGGATTTATATTATCTGCAAACAGAATTCAGGATAAATGGTTTATGTCAAAATAGCATGAAATGATGAGTATAATTACTGCCAAAATAATCAATAATAAAGTATATGTTATTTGTAAAGCCATCAAATCCAAATAAAGTTTTTTTGAGCAACCTAGCTATTGGCTCCGCTTTTCTAAATATTTTTGCACATTGCCTGATTCATAAAAATAAAACTTGATTCTGAAAATTTGACTTATTTTGTTTACTCTCTGTATTACATTTCCTGGAACAAAATAAGGTAAAGTTACATTCTTGTGCCTACACAATGAAAGAATTTTTGGTGAATTATCTATAAATCCCAAATACATCCATACAGTAAACGCTTAAATATTTATAAAAAACATAAAGATTAAGTCTTTAGGGCCATGGCTTCGTTCTTCTCACTAAAAGAATTCAAATGAACAACAAGAGATCATAGAAACATTGGTACTTATTAATCTTATCGCTAAAAGAAATTTTAAAAACTTCACTAATTTTCTTCATTGTGCCCGACAACTTCTCTAGCTTCATTCTCTTTCCGAGTATCAATTATACAAACCTTAGTTTTTAGCCTAAAAAGAAAAAATAAACATATGACTATAGTAATATTCGGTAACTTTAAACTTTAGCACTTTAACTAATCCACAAAAATGCAAATTGTTACTTCCATCTTATTTAAACCCTGGTTTACAAGAAATCAAATAATTATAATAAATATACTTACGCTGTATGCCGAATTGTCTGGTTTAAACATTTGAACCATTTATTCTGTAAAAAGGCATAATATTTCTCTTCATTGTAAGTGGAATACTTTGGAGTAATTTCTCGGGTCAATTTTATGTGTAAATTTTAAGGAAGTTTAAATTGTTTCAACTATAAATATACCATTAAAATAGAGAGGCCAAGGACAGGACCAAATGAGTTAATCATATCTGCTGCTAGTGGTATTAAGAACATTGGCTTCACTGATGAACTGGTATACAGCCATTGTTAGTCCATTGTATTCAGTCCGTTTGTGTTTCATTTATTTTCTAGATCAATTTCAGGGTACTATTTTTCACTCAGTACGAGTTGTTCGTTCAAAATAATAGGGGGCGTCTGTAACGGAGCGGATCTAGGACCAGTGAAATTCGGACACACGATAGAAAGAATATATATAGTAGTTTATAGGGACGAAATTCGACATCTACAGTGTTTTGTCGCGACATTGTGGTGTTTAGCGAGACGTCACGACATAATTTCGCTATCTTCCGGTACCTGGCGCACCAAAACGATGTTGCCAAATATTTAAATTACCATGGTCCGCTAAACTACTGAAATTAAAGTAAATTTTACAGCGACGTCATGCTATTCACCACATAAGGTCGCGGTAAAGCACTGTGCAATATAATTTCAACGTATTGTTTCGATTTGAGGTATCTAGATATCTCTTTGAGTAACAATAATTTTAATATAAACGAATCTAAAGATATGTTAACGCAATATCGCAGATATATATATTATAGTAGATCGCGCCGACATCGATATATAATAATTAAAGCATTATCATTTTGTATTGAAAATTTTCAGAAGCACACAAGGTTTTATTTACGAGTGAGGAGTTTACTACACGAGCTTGCAAACTAAAGGAGTGTATAAAAGTTGGCTTTACGCAAGTATTGTGCACTATAATTTGTCTACGACCGTATATAGCTTAAAATACAAAAAAATGTTTAAATAATAATAATTATTTTTAATAATGACAGTTGCCATAGCTGGTCAGCTTATTTAATTGTTTCTAAATAATGCACTTTTAAAATCAAAACTATAAAGCAGGATAACAAGGAAATAGCTAAACAAATCTCATATGGCTTTGTCAACATGCTATTGATTGTAGCTCATGGCAGGTTGACCAATGGAATGCACAACGAGCATAACTGTTACTGAACTGATTATAAATCCACCTTTGAAGAAATAGCTATTCCTAATGCGTTCTGTGATGTAATCGAGTAGCCAAGGTTGTTTTGTCGTTGTCGACTCCAATAGATCACAGAAGGCCTAGCGTCAACTTCAACTCGCAATATCAACCCTCAAAGAACTACTGTTCAAGCTACCCTAAACTGTGTTACTTTTTAAAAATTAGCTGGACATTGTGCAAGCCATATTTAACGGATGTCGCAGTCGCACTGGAATCGAAATCACTCCAGCGCCAGGTATATTATCTTAACGCACTCTATATTTGCCGACAAATTTATCGCATTCTATTTAAACGAAATGTCGTGATAAATGTTCCGACTATATTTCTGTCTTTTTCATGATTTGTTCTGGTTGTTTCTAAAATGGGGACGAAACGATCGTATTTAGGAAGGTAAGGGATTTATATATTTTAACCCAAGCAGCACTGTACGTACATATTAGGTCCATATTAGGTCTTTACATCCAGAGACCTAAGGACGTCTTATGTATGTACATTTTAGTATATCTTAAGTACGTACTTTATTGGGTGTTTTTTACGTCTTATGAACGTACTTTAAGTTCGTAAAAAGAGATGGTAAAAATACTAATATGAGTATAATATTTTTAATGTTACAGCTTCATTTTAAACTACCTAATATGCCCATGACTAAAATAGTTTAAATTTAATAAATGTTTTTAACTCTTTTAACAAATAATAATAAATACATATTATAATAATGATTACAATAATATAATTAATATTAGTATAAATTATACTAATAAGGACTTTGTTTAATGACTGCTAACGGTAATTTTTTAAAGAGTGGTGACGGCCCAATATGTAAAAGCTTTGTTCTCCCCTTCTCGGTCTTCTGTCGTATTCGTTGGTTTTGATAGCGTGGTCCTGAAGCTTTGACGCTTGTTTTTTTGCAAGAATTGTCTATCTGGTTATAAGTATTCGTTGTTATCTATAATACTATAATTTGTGGGTGTCCATAGTAATCCATCATTCAAGGCAATAACATTTTACTATGCATAAGTCTAAAATAAGTAAACCTTATAAAAATGCTGCCAGATTATTCGAAGCATCTCTGGAAATAGTTCAGCCAGAAATTCATTCTAATGAAAATCTGAGTCTGAATATCACACCTTATAGTTTTCCAACAAATCATCAGACATATGAGAGTACTTTCAATAACACTCAAACGGAAGATAGTATTTCTTATGAGGGGCTTAAATAATGATACAAATAAACTGCCAAGCGAGCTGGTTTCCGATTCTCCTTATGCTTTTAGTAGTGTTGATAGTGGTTCTAATAGCAGCGATAATGAGTATATTAAAATTTGAACCCAAGGAAAGCTCGTGTTCGGATAGACCCGAACATACCTTGACATCAAATACTTTGATTTCTCAACTTTCGAAATGGGCTGTTGATGAAATGAATTTAAACGGTGGAAAGTAACAGAATTTCGCCAGTTTTTGTTGTATACGGGTCCAGTAGTTTAAAGCCTGCTTTACGTAGACAGGTATATTCATTCTTATTATTTTATCTTGTGAAAAACATTTAGCTAAGCTAGATTATGCTGAAGAATTATTACAGTATTTTGTAGAAAGATTTATTGCTCTATATTTAACTGAATATGTTTCTCATAACATTCATAACTTATTACATATAAGTCAATGATGTAAGAGAATTTGGAACATTGCATAAATTTAGTGCTTTTCCTTTTGAAAATAATATGCAAACTTAAAAAAAAAACATAAGAAAAAAAGAAAAACCAGTTGAGCAATTAATTAATAGAGTATGAACAAATTGTGTCATTAAATAAAAATTACGTTTCTTTAAATTTTCCTATTTATCATAAAAACCATTTGAAAGGTCATGTTTTGAATTTTACAGGTTCTTGTCAACAGGGGGTACAATTTAAATTTTTTGAATCGGGTGTGCAAGAACAGTGAAAATATGTATAGAAGATTAAAGCAGAAAAAGTGTAATGAGTTACCGGAAAATGAAGACATACTTAAAAGTTTTACTTAAATATATTAATATCAGTCAAAAACAATTGGAATTAAAATTTTCATCTTCGGCTTGGACAAAATTAGCTCAATATTTAATGGTTTATTTAGCAGTCTTTAACAGAAAACGACCGGGCGAAACACAAAGAATTGAAATATCGGATTTTAACGGTTGGCAATGTGCCAGCAACAGAGATCTTAAACATCTCAGTGAATCTGAAAGAGTACAAGCAGATAAGCATGAACGAGTTGGCCTCAGAGGAAAGCTGGGAAATTCAACAGTTTTGCTTGTTGATAAAATAAAGGTACGTCCTGGAATAAAATTAATGCTAAAATATAGATCAGAAGCAGGAGTACACACATTAAATAGATTTCTATTTGGCAAGCCTTCAAAAATAGAGAACAACATTACTTTTGATGCCCACAGGTTTCTTCTCACATGTCTCATGATTTTAAGATTCAAACAACCATTTATGATCAGAGTGCCGCTTGGAGGGTACTATGAAAAATAAAACGATAAAACGAAACAAAGTCAATTCAAAACAAAAAACTTACATTAGTTAGTTTTGACGTGAATAGTAGCGATGACGATGATGATGATATAAAATCGGATACAAAGAAGATATTGCATAGAACTAACCCGAATAAGAAAGATAATACAACCATAGACTTTAATAGAACCAGTATTAATGATAAAAGTACTAATGATAGTGAAATTATTCCAAGAAGAAAATTTTATACCATGAGTGATGACGATGATTATAATGAGATGGAATTCAGTCAAAATAATAAGATTTTGAAAAAGTTAGAAGATAAATAAAGGTTTGAGTTTTTCAGATTCAGACAGGGATGAAGTGGAGGAACCAAGTTTTCAAGAAGTAGAAGAGACTGTCTTGGCCCTACCAAAAAAGCCTCATTAATCCTAATAAAAAAATACAATTTTGATGATATTTCATAAGTTAATGAACATTTTATGAGCGCACTAGATTTGTTATATAATATTTAATAAGTTTTGGGAAGCACTATTCAGACAAATAGTTTTAGGCTTATAATCTTTTATAATATTTTAAAATCACATAAATTATATGAGTTCTTATAATACAAAAGTTTTAAAATTTTATGAGATTTTATTATACTTCATAATAAAAAAATCTTTTTATAAGATTATATCATGGTTTCTATTTCATGTTTATAATATTTTATGCTACTGAAAATTATGGCTGTATTTCAATTAGATTTAATCCGACGCTGACTAGGGTATTTCTATAAGATTTTATATGACTTTATGATGCTCGTTAAAGGTCTGATTTTAATAAGATTTTATAATTCGGCGTCTGCCACTTTTTTATAATGTTTTATGATATTAATTTATTGCACGTTAAGATTATATTTATACAAGTCTTTATTAGCCACCCACTAAAATACTTTTATAAGAGTCTGTAAGACTTCATGAGGGTCGCAAAAGTACGATTTTTATAAAACCTTATAATTCGGTGTCTGCCACTTTTTGTATAATGTTTTATGATATTCATTTATCGCAAATTATGATTTTATTTATATAGGTTTTTATCAGCCACCCACTAAAATACTTTTATAAGATTCTGTAAAACTTGACGAGGGTCGCTAAAAGTAGGATTTTTATAAACTCCTGTAATTCATTGTCTGCGACTTTTTTTATAATATCTATTTATTTGCAATTTTATCTGCCATCCCTAAAGTACTTGTATAAGATTCCATAATTGTTGGGTTTGCAGCTTTTTATGATATCATACCTATACCATACATATATACTTTTATAAAATGGATGAAACATGTTTCCATCCAATGATATTCTGTCTTCTGTTACACTGGGGTATTGGTTTAACTGATAACTGATGGATGGATAACAAAACCTTTTATGAGTATATAGGTAAAATATATTTAGTAAATATCTTGTAGAGAAGCAAGTTAAATTTCCAGTAATTCTTTACGTGGATGGTCATAAAACGCATCTCACAATGCAAACTAGTCAATTATGTTTAGACTCTGGAATAATATTGGTATCTCTTTATCCAAATTCTACACGGTTAATGCAGCCAGCAGATGTAGCAGCTTTTCGCCCTCTCAAGAGCTACTGGGCTAAATCTGTACTGAAATTTAAAAGAGAAAATCCAAAAAAGATTTTAAATAAAGTAGATTTTGTCCCTGTGTTAAAAGATGCCGTTGAAATGCTAAAGCCAGATGTTATAAAAAATGGTTTTAAGGCATGTGGTCTCTTCCCCTGGGAACCAGCAGCTCTTGATTATTCTAAGTGTCTTGGAAAAATTCGTAAAATACAACCAACAATTAATGAGAATGCAATACATCCAAATACAAGCATTTCATATGAACAGTTTGAAAATATAGTTGGGCCTGAGCGAATAATACAGCTACAAACAACTAATGAGACTAGGGATAATTTATCTGACGAACTAAGAGTTATCCTTAATATATATAAAGAATTGGCCTCAACAGAATTTCTTGAAATAGAAATGCACGGGCCTAAAAGTGAAACTCGAGATGAAACTCAACACATATTATATTCCATTGATAGTAATGAAGAACACCCAAAACTGAAATAGTAGAACCTACACAAAACATTGAGAATAATTGCAAAGAGAACAACTAGAACTTTGTCAAGTTAATTTGGATGAAGTGCCAATGGTATTATGTGATTCAAATATAATATCTATTAATCTTGACAATAAGGACGACCTATTGAATAAAGTGAAGTTGCCTGATGAATTTTCAATCGTTGTGACTGCTCAACCTAATAAAACACTAAATTCTCAAGCAGATTCTTGTGTAAATACCTCTGATTCGCTAAAATCTTTTCTAATATGGCCTGATACTCCTGAAAGGAAAGGGAAGAAAAAAACAGAAAAAAGTTCCGTTTGTATTAACATCTTCAAATAGACTAAATATAGAAAGGCAGAAAAAGGAAAAAGGCTGAAGAAGAAAAACTGAAAAGAGAACGGATAAATGAAAGAGCCCGAAAGAAAGAAATTTAAAAAAACGAGATAAAGATAAGAAAAAATTACCAAGAAAAAAAAATTAAACGTCAACAAAACATTTGAATACTTTGGCGGCGCCCTTTTCTTTAACGAATCAAAAGAAATTTAATAATGGTTTGTACTACCATCCAAATATTTCTGAATCGCTTAGGGTTAGCTTGGACAATCAAAGTAATAAGAATACTGACAAAATAGAATTAGGATCTACAATCTCCAAAAAGGGAGTTAAAATATGTATCCCCAAAGATAACAACGAATTAAACCCTACAGCACGTCCAAAGTTAGATGTTAAAGCTGCTTCCATTATTTCTTCTGTGGATGTGACAAAAAGGCGATTATTTGAAGATAGTTCTAAAAGTCCTAAGAAAATTCAAATAATTTCAAACAACATGATTTGTCCTCCAACCTTTCCAAATAAATTCCTAAATAAAAAAGTAACGACGGGGTTGTGCTATATTTGCCTCTTAAATATTAGATCATTTAAAGAAGGAATTCAATGTCAAACGAGTGCAAGAATATATCACGAGAATTGTGCCCAAAAAATGCGTTCAAATATTTTATTGTAATTCTTGTCATTCTTGATTTGTTCCTGTAAAAATTTTGTTGTTTGAATTATTTGTAATGTATGTAATTTCTTTGTTGTCCGGTATTTTTTAATTTTTTTTATAAAATAATAAATATTTATACAAAAAATTAATTGTTGGAAGTAGGTACCTATGTCTAAAAAGGTATACTTAGGTACCTAACTACTTAATTTAGAAAAATTGTAATCAGCTCTAGGTTATGGCCAATAACTGTAGATGGCGAGGCCAATTATTATAGCACCATGGCCAATACTGTTCGCAATATATTTTTAAAAACGAATTTAAATATATTTCAAAACTTCTTATATTAAAAATAATATTGGCATCAGTTTCATAAAAAAAACTATTACATATTGCGTAAAAAAAATATTGCTAATAGTGCATTTCTTTTGGCAAGTGGGAGTAAAATACACAAACCCCTCCTTAATAGGCCAATAACTAACTGTAGCATTTACCCTAGTATACCAAAATAGGAATATAATTTAAAAATTGTTTAACCAAATTAGTTTATTTGGTTCTGGCTTTCTTTTTCTCTTGGTTGTCTATTATTCCAAACTCGATATTTTTATGATTGTGATACGATTTAAATATCGCGGGGAAATCAGACAAATGGGTGTGTCTACTAGGGACGCTCTCTTTTTTAACCAGTAGAATTTTGTCGTTTTCCAAATTTACAGTTTGCGAAGTTTGCATGTGCATGCATGGTCGTTGCATGGCTTTGTGGTGGCTTTCGGTTTTTGGACTTATCGAGAAAATTTATATATTTGAGTGTTTGTTCGGTTTTGAAAGTATTCAATTTTATTTCACTCTGTAATTTGTTTGCAATGTATACATTAATAAAGTTTACCGATGAAGACAAATCGCGCATCGTATCTGTGGAAGATATCAAGCATTTTAATACACTAAACATTAATTACAAAAACAAATATTTAATAAAGTGGGATAGTGAGCAGTTCTACCCAGGTCAAGTAATATTGGTGAAAGGTAAGAATTTGTTTCTCTTTATCTATAGTATCTAATAATAATATATATTATACTCGAAGCAGGATTATCTCGAGATTTATTCATTGAGAGATTTTATATTGTCACATAGGTACTTATCCCATTTTTTTTTTGTATCGTGACAATCAATTACTTATTATTGTAGTTACAATACATTTTTGTTAAATGGTAAGATCTGATGATCCCTCAAATAAGAGCAACTAAACACTCCCTCGATATATTTAGATAATTTTAAAGAAGACCTTTTGAATTTTGTTTAGAATCTATTGAGGATCTAGAAACATACATCAAAAACCACAAAACAAGAGCGATCAATAAAAATCTACTGGAAAGTGCAAGTGACAGTGATGATACAGAAACAGTTACCCCAATATAACCAAACAAAAATTTTTTTAAATAAATTAAACCCCATAGAACCAAAATTAAATAAAACAAATCTGATATATAAAATAGAATGCCCTAAAACTTACATTGGCCAAACAAAACAATATCTGATAAAATAGAATAAAAGAACATAAAACCAGTCTACGCCCGGAGACGGACATTTGGGCGCGGCCACATGGACGCGGCCATCTGAGCGCGGCCGTTTGGGCGCGAGGACACTTGGGCGCGAGGGTACATGGGCGCGGGGACACATGAGCGCGAGAACACTTGTGCACGTTTGTTAAAAAACAATTTTTAATAAAAAAATATTCTAGGCAATTTTTATAGAAAAGAATATTGGCAAAACTCTATATTATGACCTGACCCTAAAGGTGCATTAATTTTTAATTACGCTTATCCTTTTGTATTAAGCCTGATGTTATTCCATGAATGACCTGACCCTAACTATAATTACATGAAAAATTAGGTTTTAGTATGGTTCTTCCCTATTTTAATTCCTCTTAATTGCGGTTATCCTTTTGTATTGAACCTGATGGTATTCCATTATTCTACTTTATTATATATAGCATCTAAATTATTTTTGGAAGTTAGTTTACGCTTACCTGTTTAACAGTTAGTAGTATCGTCTATAGTGGTCAGTTTATTTTTTTACGAATTGAAAATGGAAGTAGTTTCGTTACGAGGCAAACCTATGTACAGTAGTAATGGTTATTGCTATGTATTTGACAGGCTTAGTGCGTGTGGGACTAAAAAATTTTGGCGATGTGAATTTAAAAATCAAGGTTGCAAATCTCGCATTCATACCTTAGATGGCGTTAATGTGAATCAGTTACATAACCATTCACATGACAGTAATGCAGTGAATTTAGAAAAGAGGGTGGTTTGTACTGCTATGAAAACTCGTGCTACTGAAACAATGGACCCAACATCGCAGGTCATTAATTTGTGTCTTAATGAAGCAAACTTGTCGCAGGCAACACAAGCAAACCTACCAGCACCGAACGTTTTGAAAAAAATGATTCGCAGGAAAAGAAATGAAGTCCAAGTTGCTCCTCCAACTCCACTACGAGTAGAAGATCTTATCATTCCTGATGAATTTAAGACACATGATGTACGTGGAAGAATAGAGAAGTTTTTATTGGCCAACAGCGGAGCAGAACCTCAGAGGATACTGATATTTGGCCGAGAAAAAAACATACATGAGGTAAGAATTTAAGTTAGTTCAGGTTTATGGGCTTTCAACGTGAAATGATAAATAAAAAAAAGCCTAAAAACTATCCAAAGGGGAAGAGACGTTGTTTATGAACATTTGCTTGCGGGAAATGAGCCTACCCAAAAATTGAAAAAATACATCCATGCTGACAGAAGGATCAAAAACCTCGTCGAAGACTACAATAATAAACGCTAGTTGACGGCGCAAATAACAGAAGTATTATTGCGTTTTTAAGAGCTATCTCTTACAATTATGAAATGAATCCATAAAATCAAGAGTCGGAAAAATTTTCTTTTTCTTTTAAATTTTGTATATATTTAGAAAATAAAATGTAACAACAATATTAAGATGTGTTTCATTTTGGCTCGCGCCTAAGTGACTTTGCGCTCAAGTGTCCCGCGCCCAAGTGTCCTCGCGCCCAAGCGGCCGCGCTCAGATGGCCGCGCCCAAAGGTCCTAGACCGGTCTACGCCATACGAATCAATCCCAAACTGCCCATTGCTAAAGAAATAAATAAAAAAAACTTTCTTATACGATGTAAAAATTTGCATTTAATCCCTAAATTCTTACAAATGAAAGAAAAACCTCTTAATTTTTACAAAAAAGAGTCGGAAAGAAAATTTGCAAATATTAAAAACATTTTTTATTTTCAAATACTCAACATTTATATAAATGACTGCTTTTCAAAGCTTAATTTTTTAAACAACAGAATAAATGAAACCAAAATAAAACTTGCGAAAAAATATGATAACAATTTCTTAACTAATTTTTATAACAAACAAAACAATAAGTATGAATTTCTGTTCAACAATATTAAAAATAAACACACTACCAAAATTAACACTCTGATGAGAAAACAACAACTACCTGATAAAAATTCATTAATTAATAATAATTGGATAACAAATCTAACAAGAACGTATATACCAGACCATATAAAATACATTTTATCTCTAGGTCCTAAATTCTCTCAACAAGAACCCATAAAACCAAAACATTTTGAAAACATTATAACCAGCATAGTAGGAATTGACCAATTAGACCAAAATGAAAAAGAACTAATAAGGAATAAGATTACAAACATTCTAACAAATTCTAAAAATAAAATTAATAATGCTCACAAAAAAAAAAACCAAATAAATTATTTCATAAAGGAAGCCAAAGAATTCTTATCCCAAAAATCTCTATATGTCTTATCAGCTGATAAAAGCAAAAAAACAGTAATAATAGAAAAAGAACAATATGACCAAAAAATGCTCGATATGCTCAACGACTCCTCAACATATAAAAAAGAAATACACGATCTTACAAATAAAACTCAAATCAAAATGAATAGTCTAATAAACAAATGGTACAAAAAAGATTACATAAATAAAACACTAAAAAGTAAATTAATATGCCACAACGGTCAACCACCTTATATTTATGGATTACCAAAACTACATAAAACCAATGTTCCATTACGACCGATTGTAAGCACAATTAATTCCGCCACATATTATAATTTATCAAAATACCTATCTAATATACTAACAAATATTCTTGGTAAAAATGAATTCCATATAAAAGATTCTTGGGATTTCCATACCTTCATAAAGAGCAAAAAAATTCCCGATAATCATATCCTCGTATCTTTTGATGTTGTCTCACTCTATACCAATATACCTATTAATTTAGCAATTGAAAGCATAAAAGAAAAATGGAATTTAATAAAAGAATTTACGAACATCCCCGAAAACGAAATTATAGATGCAACCAAATTATGCCTCACATCTACATTTTTTCAATTTAACGATCAATTTTTTTCACAAATTTATGGTGTTGCAATGGGATCCCCTATATCGGCAACAATTGCTAATTTAGTAATGGAATATGCCGAAACACAAATTCTCGCCTCTTTAAACTATAAACCATATTTCTATAAAAGATTTGTTGATGACTGCTTACTTTGCATCCCACAAAATAAGATTCAATATACTCTAGAAAAATTTAACTCGTTCAATAATAAGCTAAAATTTACACATGAAACCGAAAAAGAAAAACATATTAATTTTCTTGACCTAAATATTGGATAAAATAGAAAAGGCAACATCAAAACCGAATGGTACACTAAACCAATATGGTCGGGTAGATATTTAAACTTTAATTCTTATACCCCCAAAAAATATCAAAAAAGTGTTGTAAACTCTTTAGTAGACAGAGCAGTTTTACTAACGGACACAGAATACAGACAAGAAAATATAAAAAAAAATTAAAAATACCCTAGAAAAAAAACCAATACCCAAAAAAATTCTATGAACCAATTATCAAAAGCCGAATAAATAAAATCTATAACTCCACAAAACAAATAACAAATAAACCCAAAAACACTAACTATATCTCACTGCCATACATTCCGGAAATTAATAACAAAATTAAAAAAGTTCTTGAGCCATATAATATAAACATCGCGGAACGACCCAATAACAGTACAAAAACGCTCTTCACTAAATTAAAACCTGAAATACCCAAACTAAATAATACAAATGTCATATATAAAATAGATTGCAATGATTGTACTCAAACATATATAGGTCAAACGAAACAATATTTAAAAAACAGAATAAATGAACATAAAAGAAGTATAAAAAACACAAATCAAATAAATACAGCCCTAGCTAAACATGCAATAGACAATCTTCATAATTTCAAATTTAATGAAACACAAATTCTTGACCACGAATCAAACTATAAGAGACGAAACATTAAAGAAATGATTCATATAAAAAAAAATACTACAAACACATTAAATTTCCGTGCCGACACTGATAATCTAAGTTGTAACTATAGTAATTTAATTAAATAATAAAATGCAAATTTTTACCATCAAAAGAAAGCCATAAACCGCCTGGAAAACCTATAGATTAAGAAAAACCAAGAACACAGTAAAGTAGTTTAAAATTGAAATTAGTTACAATTATACCTATGGTGATACAACATCTTCATAATAAGTAAATATTGTGTGTGATAGTGCAATTACATAAGGTATGTTTTTATTATAATTAGATTGCTATAAACTAAATGTTTTCCCATCATATTTCACAAATCATGTCCTTAAAACTAAAGAAATGTTTTCCTTTAATTGTAGTCTGATGATGGTTTAAAATGAAATAAACCGAAACGTCACAAATTTGATAACTCGCTTTATTAAGAATTGACCGAAAACCCAAAGAACAAATATATTTGAACAAACGGTCAGGAATCAATACTATTAAAATTAATTTTTCGTGAAAAAATACGTACCAAAACACAAAAAGAATAAAAATAATAATTTTTACCCCCACCACTTGCATATATACCAGCGAGTGAAGAGAATCATTTATCGATACGAGCTCGAGGAGGATGGATTATAGTAAAAAGATAAGGAAAATCAGAAAACGGAAGAAGAGACAGCAGAGCGAGGTAATGTTGAGTAAGTTTTGGGATAATTGGCGACAAAATGCCGATAAGCCCACCGTGGCATTGCTGCCGCAACCAAGGCTCCGGCCATGGGTGCCTGAACCGGCACCGGTGGTCGAAGTGTTGGTTGAGGCACCTAGGGTTCTCGAGCCAGGCGAGCAAGGAGAAGATGAAATTCAGAAATTGCTTAAAAGGGCAAAGGAAGTAAAGGATTAATTTTTCTTGTTTATAGTATAATGTACTAAATTTATTTAAATACAATACACAGTGGGTTAGGCTTTTTTACTGGCAATGTAATCCCACTGAACGCCCACTGCACGTACGTACACACGTACAAAATATGTACAGAATTATACCAAACATTGGAAGTCCAAAATTATTATAAAAATGGACATTTACGAAAAAATATAATCAGAAAAGGACGTCTTATTGATATCCAGACGTGTGACATCTGTATAGTCCATTGAACGTCGATGTCCAGACGTCTTAAGGGCCAAACATTTAAATCAATTGGACGTCGAATGGATGTTTTTGTGCTGTCTGGGTAACAGTGTATTTTACCATGCAGACCCAGACAGCACACATAGTCCAAGGGACGTCCATTTTAGGTCCATATTAAAGCCAGAACGTCCATAGCCATATTCGGACAACAATTGGACGAAGAAACCTGAACAAGTAGTGGACGTCCATTTTAGGACCATAGCCATATTCGGACAACCATGGGAAGAACAAACCCGAACAAGTAGTGGACGTCCATTTTAGGTCCATATCGGGGACCCGCCCGTAAGAGGACAGTTGCAATAGTGACTTTAGACATCTGGTCGTGAATTTTGGTTGTTTGTGGCACGTCGTTTTATGCATCGCACGTTTGGAGAAGTAGAAGTATTCGTTGATTTGGGGCGTTTTTTGGCTTTGCAATATTTTGTGGTTTTTAAAACTTTTTAATTTTTATTAGTGCACCGTTTGAATGGAAGTGAAGTGTAAAAACTTTAAAAGGCAAGTATTTTCAACTTTAATAATGCCAAAAGTTTCAAGAAGTAATTATCGGCGTGCACAATTATATACAAATAGTCTTTTTTCAAGTTCAATTCTTGTCACAATTTGTTCTTCAAATTGTAAATTTATATTTTATAAAAATTTTAATTATTTTAGGTTAAAGAATTCTCCAGAGTGGGTGGAAGAATCTTTATGACTGCGTAAGACGCTGCCTTTCAAGCTTGCTGAGTTGGACTACAGCATTAATGGGATTTCTTCAGTGACTTATCCAGATATATTTTCATATGTGGTATTAACAAATAGTTTCTATAGATACCCATGAGCAGATGAAAGCCTACAAAACCCATTTTCATATGTGGTATTAACAAATAGTTTCTATACCCATGAGCAGATGAAAGCCTACAAATCCCTTCAAGCTCACAAGTATTTTTCAGCCGGTTTTGTTTTAAAAGTTTGGACCAGGGTTGTAAATGGGTTTTATATCATGGTTGGAAAGGTAATTATTTTTGTGTTTACTTAAAGTGTTTAATAGTACCTAGTGCAGGAGTGGCCAACGATTTTGTAAGTATCACGTTAGAAAATTTAGGGCGTGGCTATCATTTTTCGGAACACAATACCTAATTTTTATTTATATAATTTTTTTTTCAGGTGAAACATTCACATCAGTGCTACACCACTTGATACTTGGTGTAACATCTCTAAAAACGGTACAATTTCAAATGGTCACTGTATTTTCATGACAGGCAACAGTGAAGTTTGTAGCCACATTGGTGCCGTGCTCTTTGCTGCAGAATATGCAAACCGAAATAAAGGCATGATTTCTTGTACAGATGTACCTGCTTTGTGGCCCATGCCGTCATTGTCCACAGAAACGCCCATTGTCCCAATTGTAAATATGGACTTCGGTATAGTTTCTAGCCCGTTAGAGCAGGTGGCTTTACCTTCGATGTCCAAAGAAGAGACAATAAATTTATTAAACAGGATTGACAGTTTAGGACACACTGCTAGTATTATGAGGATTGTGGAACCATTTGCAAGCAAACTTCAGTGAGCCGCCTCAGATGTCACACTGCAAGACATATTTAATATTTTTGATGAAAGATATATATCTAATAACTACATTGAACTAATGGAGATATCAAGAACAATTGATATATTATTCAATAAGGAACAAGTATCTCTTATTGAGCAATATACAAGAGAACAACATGCCTCAAACAGTTGGTATCTACAAAGGGTAGGGAGAATAACTGCTTCGAAACTGAAATCTGTTTGTAGGACAAATAAAAGCTAAGGACTAATTAAAAGCATATGCTATCCAGCACAAGTTTTATTCCCGACAAAAGCTACCAAATGGGGATTAGACAGTTGCTGTTAAACAATACGGGAAAAGTATGAAAGAAGAACATGAAGATTTCATTATAAATGATGTTAGCATAATAGTCAATTCCAAGTGGCCACAGTTGGGAGCATCGCCGGATAAAATGGTGTTTTGTGAATGTCGTTTGGGGGGAGTGTTAGAGGTAAAATGTCCTTATTTGTTATACACAAATGGCATTAAAGACATAATGGAATATGCCAAATACAAAAACTCCTGGTAGTAAAGTTATTTTGAAACGTTACTTTCAAGTACAATGCAAATGTTTGTCAGTAATTTGCAATATTGTGACTTTGTCATTTGGTCAAAAAAATTTTCTTCAGTGAGCAGATTTTTTCAGATTTTACGTTTTGGAATGAACATTGCCAAACTGCCCTAAAATTTCATTCCGAAGTAATATTACCTGAACTTTTGGATAGATATTTCACCCGCAGTAAAGGATCGGCTAAACTAAATTATTGGTATAAATGTAAGGGTGTCGACGATGGAACCCCAATGATAAGTTGTGATAATGATGAGTGTCAAATAAAATGGTTTCATTTTAAATGTGTATGACTTTCTGATATGCCAAATTCACAATGGTTTTGTTATGATTGCAATATAGGAAAATAAAAAGTATTGTAGGTCTAATATTAATAATATTAATTAATTATGTATAAGTTTTTTTTCATTTAGACAGACCATTTGTTTGTTTTGTTTTTTGAAAACTCATTCATGGAGTAGTCTAAAGTTTATAATATTTTTATTATATAATATATAGTTAATTCAGTAAAATGATAATTAAAACATTTTCTACTTTAATTCGGAACTTTTAGGCATTCGTTCATTATAATTTAGATTTTTACTTGAAATTGAAGAATATAGGTTATCAATAAAGCAATATGGATTGTTTACAAGAACAAAAATAATGTTTACATTTTAAACAAAGTTGTGTTCCATTACTACTAACAAAGTTATTGTTGTTGTTGTAGTTATAATTATTCTAAAACAATAATAAAATAAAAAATTATCTATAACCCCAAGGTTTTGTATCGGTAAATAAATAGTTTATAATTCGTTTGTCATCGGTTGGACTTAATGCTACTTTATTTTGGTCAATAGTATAAACATTATGTTTAATAGATTTAATTAGCTTCTCTGAACAATAAGTACTTTGATTGTTAAAAAGACATTGATAGTAGTCATCGAAAGTAATTGATTTTAATGCGGTTGATTTAGCTTTTTTATGTTCTTGTTCTTTATCATTGTTTAAAAGTTTATATGTATACATTTTAGATCTTAATCTTAGTCCAATAAATTCTGTCATAATTTTCCCATTATTTTCATCTTTCATTAAACCAATTACTTTTTTATTTTTTAAATCTATATTATAAACATTTTTAGGAGCATAATCAGACGTGTCAAACTTATGCTTATCTTCCCTAATATGTTTATATATATCGTCAAAATATGACCAAATAAAGTAGCATTAATACTTAATTTTGACATTTCTATGATAACCATATCATTATCAAAAATTGTAAGACTGTGAAAATTTGGTTTGGAAATATAATAGTTGGCTCCATATCTACCAGGCCATTTAGTTGCCAGTTTAACATCTTTATATTTACGAACATTCTCCATTGCTTTACCAAAATTTGCATTATTTATTAGTTTATAAATTTTTTTATCATGTTCATTATTACTTTGTTTTCTTAATTCAGTATTTAAATCAATAAACATCTTATAATATGCTGCCTGTTTAAATTTAAGGGTTCTACGAATTTTTGTAATTTTTAAACTAAGCTGAAGGGCTTGTTTTAAGTTTCTGTAATGTATAATGTATTTTTCCTTATTAGTTAAAGTTGTTAGTAATTTTGGTATTTTAGAATTTGAAACTGGTGGTATACAACGTTCAGGACATATAGGTAAATCGTTATGTAATTCATAAAGTTCTTTAGGATATGAAAGATCGATTTCAAATATATATCCTGTGCAAGCATTATCTGAAATATTTAAAATATCTATATTTTCTTGATAAAAATCATTAACCCAAACAAAATCTGATTGTGGTAGAGGAACAGACATTGCAGCCCCATAAAGATTGTTTACATCAAAATACATGATATATGAAGTGGGTTCATTGCTGTTAAATTGTTTCCCCATGTAATTATTGTTTGCTTTACCATATCTGTTAGAACATTGTGAAACTCCACCTCGTATACCTTGTTCTATAAACATAAACATATCTGGATCAGTCAGCAATTCAAGGATGGTATTTGTCATTTTTAAAAATGCATCAAGAGCCAACGAAGGGGTAGTCACGTAAAATAAACAGTCTAGTTTATAGGTCGCCATATAGGTTGATCGAAATTTTTCAATAATCTGCAAGTAATATCACATCAGTTTTTAAATATAGTTCCTTGTATTCTTGTAAGTTTTTAATTTTAAAAGTATTCCAGACATTCCACGCATGATTATATTCCTCATCTGATATATTGTTATTGTTTAGAGAGCTATAAAAATCGTCCTGTTTTGGTAAGCAGGTTTCCCCTAATTTATCCCAACTATTTAAATATTCGTAAGGAAAACCACCTTTACGCGTTAGCAAATTAAACTCACTGATATTTTCATAATATTTTTTAGTAATTTTTTTATCATCATTAGGTAAATATGATGCTAATTTTTCTAAACTAGAAGACATAAATCGGAAAGAGTCAATAAATCGAAAAGAAATACTTGTATTTTCAATGTATTTGGAAAATGAAATATATTTTTCTTTATTGATCGGTAATAGAGTTATTTTTCCTTTTATTTCAGTACTTAAAGCTTTAATCAGAAAATGACTATCATAGCCGGATAAATTATGAAAAACTACTGGTATGTGGTGTGAATCATTAAAGTTTAAATTACAACTATTATGTGCCATTCCTCTGATTTTTCCGCTTAAGTGTGAATGATCGATAACTCTGTCATCATTATTATCAAATTTAAGACCACATATATGACAATGGGTTGCTTGTTTAATTTGCATTTTTTCACTATTACTTAATGATGGCATAGGAACAGGGTTGCTAAAAATGTCATCAATTTCATCTGCTATCTGTGTAGGACTGTTTACAAACCATGAGATACAATTTTGACTGGTATGACTAACAAATCTTGATAAATTATCATCATAAGAACATTTAAGATAATAGGCAACACTACAAGGAATATGTTCGTGATTTTTTTTTGTATTTAAATTTACATTAGTTATATCTTCATCACATTTTTTTAATATACACTCAAGATCTGCATATTACAAATGGTACCTCTTCCTTGCTTTAAAGTTTTTAAATTTTAAAAACCTCTCATCTGTTTTGGGCAATATTACTTTAGTTTTATTTAATTGTCTACAATAAATGCATGTTTAGATAAATTTTCCTCAGATTTAAAATGATTTAAACAGCGTTCACATAACCATGATTTATTATTAATATTACCAATTTGCAAGTTTACCAATCTTGATAAATTTTTAATATAAGCAAAATGAAAATATTTCATATCTAAAACAAACGTCAATAGCGAACTTAGAACCATTCTGCTAATTAGTAAGTTAAAAGACCTTGACGATGCATATAATTATATTCTTAACTACTCATTAATTGAACAACAGATTAATTCCAGAACGCAAAGAAATAATTTCACAATACAAACTCCTATACAGAACATACAAAAACATCAACCTACTAATACTATAACTAACCATTCTGCCTCATTCAACAATAATCATAATTCATACCAATTCGTACCAAAATTCCCAAGTCAGCCAATTAATGTTCAACCCAGACAAATCCAACATAGATTTCCAACAAACCGCGAAGTCTTTGGCAAGCAACATAATGCATTTCCTAAATATAACCCAAATAGACCATTAAGTACCCCTACACCAATGTCCGGCGTGAGCGTCCAGCAAAAGCAAAACTTTTCTAAACCACCATCTCAAGTACAAAACTTCAATCCTAATTTTAGACAGAACCCCAAACAAAATCATTGGAAACAGAATCCACATGCCAACCCTTTAGTATTCACTGAACTCACCCATTTAGAAAACAACTATTCCCCTCGAGAATATTCAGAAGAAATGTATATAAATCAGTCTCAAAAGAATATTAATAACCCCGAACATGAATACCCCGAATATAATTACCAAGACGAACAATACTATCAGAACATATATGAAAATTGCGACTATTACCCATCAGATCTAGACACATCAAATTCACCTGATTGTTACGAATCCCAAAACGAAATTGAAAACGAAAATTTTTCAGGAATAGCCTCCCAAAAGGACAATCCTACCTAGACCTAAATGCATTTCAAATCAATTCTCTACCATATATCGAAATTCAAAATCCACCAATTAAACTGTTAATAGATACCGGTAGCCATACCTCACTTCTAAGACCCATAATCGCTGAACAACATTTCCCTAATCAAATATTTAATTCTAAACATACCCTTGTTACTTGCACAGGAAAAACAAACACTCAAAATAAAATACTAATCCCACTTCTTCAAGAGTTTAACATATTTACAGATCTAGAGCTTATCTTATTTAACTTTCACGACTATTTTGACGGTATTCTAGGTGTGAAAGATTTACGAAGATTAAACCTTAACATTGACTTAACAAATAAATGTCTTTACTACAATGAAATCACTATCCCTTTATTATACAGACAAGATTTTGATATACAGAAAGTAGAAATTCCCGCAAAGACAAGTATGGTTAAACGAATTCATACTAATCTACCTAACAACTTAGAATTGTACATGCCTTATATTAAAAACGAATATTTTGAAATACCATCGTCACTTCTAAAAGTCGAAAATAATCATGTCCAGCTAGAAATAAAAAATCTAAAAAACGAAAGCATAATAATACATTTTAATCCCCACGATATAGCACAAAAATGTGTTCCTTTTAACGAAGACGAGAACGAAATCTTTAACATCGAACAAATAACTTCCGAGCTGAACTTTATTTCCGATAATATAGACAGTCAATCTTCCGACAACTTTTCTCTCATCAGGTCTGACCATTTAAATTCCGAAGAGAAAAAATTTCTTCAAAAACTACTCTGTCAATTTCCAAACATTTTGCATAAACCAAACGACAAATTGACTTTTACAAATGCTGTAAAACATGAAATTAAAACCTTTGATGAAATCCCCGTTCATACTAAGTCATATCGTTATCCCTATGTCCATAAAGAAGAAGTACAACGTCAAATTAGCCAAATGCTAACAGACGGAATTATAAGACCCTCTTCTAGCCCTTGGTCTTCACCTGTATGGATAGTTCCTAAAAAGATCGATGCCCCCGGAAAATAAAAATAGCGGATTGTAATTGATTACCGAAAAGTTAATGAAAAAACTATCGATGATCGATACCCCCTTCCGAATATTAATGACATTCTTGATAAACTTGGCAGAAGCCAATACTTTACAACCCTAGACCTTGCATCAGGCTTTCATCAAATAGAAATGGACCTTCGTTCCATACCTAAAACTGCTTTTAATGTCGAAAATGGACATTACGAATATATTCGAATGCCCTTTGGACTTAAGAATGCCCCTGCTACCTTCCAAAGAGTCATGGACAATGTCTTACGCGACCTACAAGGCAGAATTTGCCTAGTCTATATGGACGACAAAATAATATTTTCTACTTCCCTACAAGAACACATCAACAATCTCAAATTAGTATTTCAACGCTTACAAAATCACAATCTTAAAATCCAATTAGATAAATCCGAATTCTTACAAAAAACTGTCGAATTCCTCGGACATGTTATAACCCCCGAAGGTATAAAACCAAATCCAAAGAAAATAAAAAGCATTTTAAATTTTCCAATACCCAAAAACCCTAAAGAAATTAAATCATTTTTAGGACTTATAGGATACTATCGTAAGTTCATTAAAAACTTTGCGAAACTTACAAAACCTCTAACTAATTGTCTAAGAAAAAACCACAAAGTCGAACACACCCCTGAATTCGTACAAGCATTTGAAAAATGTAAACTACTATTAACAAATGACCCCATCTTGCAGCACCCATTTAATCTAACCACAGACGCTTCAAATTTCGCGATCGAAGCCATTTTATCCCAAGGACCGATAGGTAATGACCTACCCGTCGCATATGCTTCTCGCACCTTAAACCCCGCTGAGTGTAATTACAGCACTATAGAAAAAGAACTTCTCGCAATCGTTTGGGCTGTTAAGTACTTTCGCCCTTACCTTTTCGGAAAAAAATTCAAGATTATATCGGACCATAAACCCCATCAATGGTTATTCGCGATAAAAGAACCAAATTCAAAATTAGTCCGTTGACGATTAAAACTAGCTGAATACGATTACGAAATAATCTACAAAAAAGGAAAAAATAATACCAACGCGGACGCATTATCTCGAATCCCAAACCAAATAAATAATCTTGAAGACGACGACCAACTATCTCTTTTACCAAATATTGACCTTTCTGAAGAAATGCCTCAACTTGATACCCTAGAGTTAGACGAACTTCTACAAACATTAACACCAGTAGCAACTAATTCAAATAAGATGAACGTAATATCTAACATTGTTGTCAAACAAAAGGATTTTCAAGAAACAGATAACACAGACTCACAAACAATACACACGAGCCATGAAGACCCCATTATAGGAGCACCCTATACAAATAAAGCACTTAACACCTTTAAACAACAAGTAATCTTTAGATATTCACAAGATAACAAATATAAAATTGAGCGTACCAGCGTGTTTGACAAACAAAGAATTTTTATCTTTCTACCAAATAATCCGACGGAAGATTTGTTATGTACCTTATTAAAAGAAAATTTCACACCTGGTAAATCATATTGTTTATATTTCAAAAACGAAACATTAGAACCCCTCATCATAAATATTTTCCAGAAATACTTTAAAAATAACGCTTTTAAACTTTACATTACAAAAAACTTTTTAGAAGACGTAACTGACCCAGATGAACAAAAACTAAAAATTAAATATTATCACGAAACAAAAACAACCCATAGAGGTATTCAAGAAAATATAACATCAATGAAAAAAAGATATTATTGGCCTAACTTAGAAAACGACGTTAAAACATACGTTAATCTTTGTGAGATATGTCAAAAGACCAAATACGAACGACACCCTAATAAGTTAGTTTTTAAACCTACCCCTTCCGGATACGAACCTTTTGATCATATTTACCTAGACACATATAAAATATGCAACTCAACATTTATGACAGTACTGGACAGCTTTTCGAAATTAGGACAAGCTTACCCCTTACTTACCTGTCACGGTCCCGAAATTGTTAATAAACTATTACATTATATTAACCATTATGGACTACCAAGAAAAATAACAACAGATAACGGTACATGCTTTAAAAATGACAACGTTCAAAAATTTTGCATGCTTCACAATATCGAAATACATTATTGTACACCTCATAATCCCAATTCCAATAGTTATGTGGAAAGATTTCACTCCACACTTAATGAAACTATATTAGCCTTGCAAAACGAAAAACCAAAAGAAAATATTCAGAACCTTATGAGTTATGCAATCCTATCTTATAACAATTCGACTCATACAGCTTCCAAATATACCCCATTCCAAGTAATAAAAGGAAAATTAGATTATAAAAATTCCCTTGAACTTTCCGAAGAAAAAAAATTAACACACTTTATGCAAGAACACTAACACATTAAAGCTATCAATACACAAATACACAATACCCTTCAAGAAAATCAAAATAAAACACTCGAAAAACGCAATAAAAATCGTCAAGTCGAAATAAAAGTAGACCCTATTAAACCCCTTTATGACACCGAACACTTTCCAATTAAATCAAAAATCAAACAGACAAATAAATACAAAAAACTAAGCGTTCCTACTAAAGCATACCCTACAAAAATAATCGTACAAAAACGAGCAATTCATCTAAACAATCTGAAACCACAAGGTTCTGTTTCAGACGATGAAACCTCTCATGATACTACTCATCCTTCCCATGGTATGGTCCTACGAGGAAAAAGAAATAACTAACCCTATTCTACCCATTGTTCTTGGACCCACCTACGTAACCTATACACACCATACAACATACTACCACATTGACATAAAACAAATGCAAAACTGCCTAAATAATCTCGAAAACTCTCTTATAACTACAAAAGCAATTCTAAATAAGAGGAAACAAAATGAAAACTTTTCATACCTTGTAACAGAAAAGTTAAACCAAAGTATCGAACTTCTTTACACCTTAAAACTTAACACTCAACTATTTAGCAAACCCCCTAGACAAAAGCGTGGACTAATTAATGCCGTAGGCAAAATAAACAAATGGCTTTTTGGTACATTAGACTCAGACGATGAGCAAAAATATAACAAATATTTAGAAGCTATCTCAAATAACCAGCACATTCTTCAAAAGGAACTGAAACAATCAGTTTCAATATTTTCTAATGTAACACAAATATACACTTCACATCTAAGCAAAATTGAGGAAAATCAAAATATCATACGCAATAAATTAGCTATGTTAGACATCAAAGAAGTAAATATTGCAGATGCTCTGTATATCTCTCTCATTATTGACAATATAAACGCTCAACTCTTAAGAATAAAATCGATACTGACTAATCTAGAAACTGCTATTAGCTTTGCACAATTAAATATAATGCATAACACTATTTTAAATGAATTTCAACTCGAAGAAATTATAAACACTATACCGAAAGAAAATCTTATCCAATTTTCTAAAGTAATTAGTTATTATAAAATAATCACACCTCAAGTTGAGACAATAGGAAACTTTATTATATTCGCAATACATATGCCAATTGTTCACCCCACTCAATTTACATTGTATAAACTTCCTATTCCTATCCTTAACCAAACCCTAATCTTACCTAAACCCTTAATATTACTTGCCGAAGAAAAATATTATTCAACTGAAGAAGAATGCCCAAAAATTGAGAATACATTCATATGTCCTCAAGAAAGATTATCTGGAGAAGAACTTTGCGTAGCTAAACTACTCACGCATAACCAAAATACCTGTCCAACAGCCAATGTCAGTTATACCAGTTCGAGCGTTACGAAAATAAACGATAATGAAATTTTGGTGATTCCTGCCAAACCAATACCTGTGGTCAGCAATTGTCAAGAATTGAAACAATCGACATTCATCGACAAGCCCACACTCATTACCTTGGACAAGTGCCCACTAGAAATCAATGGTCAGTTGTACACCATTGAAAAATCAAATATAATATACTATAGCCTCAAGCTGCCAAAAGTTGTTGTTAAGAAGCAACAAGAGACTCTCCTGAAGTTTTAAGGAAATTAACCACCAAGAAATTAAAGAAGCCAACAAAATGATTTCTGCAATAAAGTTCCACAACCTTCAGACAGCTGGAATTATCGAGAATCACTGGAAGCTTCCATTTATGCTTATTCCTATTCATCATAATTGGACTCCTGATAGTCATCTGGAAAATCATTCGACGACACATCAGAAAGAAGCCCAATTTCGCACAAAAAGACATCGAACTTCAACAACCCCAAAAAGCGGAAAATCGCCAGCCTCTATTTTCCGAGCTTAAGGAGGGAGGAGTTATATAGTTAAAAATACCTTATCTTTGTATAATCATTGTTTATGTTAGGTTCCATATAAATACGATCTCTGCCTAGAGCGCATCACTTAATATTCTGACTTCATGCAGTTAAGTCCTTCTCTTACGATAAGTTGTAATTGTAGTTTTAAATAAAAATTGTTTTTAAAAACAAAGTGTTTTGTTGAAGAAACATAACTCGTGTAATAGCTTAACAATAGCATGCCTATCATGCAAATAGAACCCTATGGCGACAAGAATCTTGAAAGTTAAATCAGCATTCGTGCTGATCCGAAAGTAAAGATTCGAAAAATTTCTTTCAAAGACAACCCCCATGATTGAATGCGAAAATATGGGAGGGCCAAAAACCAACTGAGCATGGACTCGGGCCATGCGATAGTTTAAGCCTAAGCGATGGTAGTTAAGCGGTATTTCAAAGCCGAAATTACGAATCAAAAATTTCACGGGGAGTTTAGTCGGTCGACACCCCTCCCTCAGAGACGGATCTTTTCCCTCAGAAAAGATGGTACTCCTTCAGAATACCGTCAAACCCGACACTACCTTGCACCTTCAGTGCCTGTAAGCAAATTCTCCTCGTCAGCAGCAAAAAAAAATTTATTACGTTGATTTGTTTGTAATATAGAGTATCATACATTGACCTTAGAAATTATGTATGAAAACATTCTTAGGCAGGGTGCACACTGGAGACACCAGTTTCAGGAAACCGGTTTCAGGAAACTTTAGTTGCATGCAACTGATAGATTAGTTTAACATAGGGCTGTGCACACTGCGTTGCATGAAATTGTAATTTCATTGGTTTCTTGCAAAAATCCAAAAAACAGATTTCGTATAGGCTTCAGTTTCACGTTTCTAGTGGTTTTATTTACTACAACGCAAAATTAAATAAAGTTTTCAAAGTGCACCACACGCGTGTGATGTTTTTAGTATGGCAGACATTTGTTTCCAAGGGAAGTTAGCAGAAGCTGTCGAAAACCATCCCTGCTTATATGATTTCCATCTAAAGGAGTACAGCAACAGGGATAAAGTACAAAGAGCTTGGGAGAAAGTGGCACAAGAATTGAACTCATCAGGTATTTATATTTATTATATATTTCAATAAGTAAACGATAGACAATATGTCAACTTTAAGTGATAGATACATTGTTAGATAAAGCGGTTAAGCCTTTGTACATAGTTCTATCCAACAACACCATGGGCTGGACCCAATCCGTGTTTTCATGAGTTAACTCCCATTGTGCTGGAATTGCTATGCCTGGAATCATGAAATATGCCTTAAGATAATTCCTGATAGCCTTTGCGGTTTTTAAGTCTTTGTCCACGATACGGTGACATACATTTTCATCACTTAAATTCTTAAATTCTGGTAAAGAAGGTTTATATGCAACACCTTCCGATTCGATAATCCGAGAAAACAGTTTTTATTGAGTTTACTTCCATATGTGGAAGACATGACTGTACCACAATTCAAGAAATTTCGGACGGGTGTTCTTCATTTGATAGATCAGATTGATGAACCAGCATGGACATATCAGGAACCAGCAATCAGTCCCAGCTCAAGACAGTCATGGTCGGGGGCGTCTTCACGATCATCATCCAATCAAACTTCTCCAATTGTCATATCCAATCAGCTTCTACTTCCTCCAAACTATAGTGATGAAGGAAATGATCGACTGTATACTGACCTGGCACCTTTTCTTAATAAGCCCTTAAATTAACTTACTTATTTGTTTTGGCAATGATAAAACGGTTTTGACTTACCTCAGTGTTATTGTTATTTTTTCCTCAGGACTCAGAGCTAACCTCCAGTTGGTGTCCTTCTTTGTTATTAGTGGGCTAAATAATTCCACCAAACGTTCAAAAAGAGGCTTCGACATTCTAAAAAAATCCTTAAATTTGACAGGATCACTACACAATTTACGAGCTACAACGTAAGTACTGTGTTGACGATCCCTGATCAACGGGTGAACCCAATACTTCCTTCCTTCTTTTCTTTTTCTTTAGCCACCACCACAAAATAACCACATCATCATCATCCGAATCCATCACGAAACTGATGGAAACCCGTTTCTTCTGTGTGCATGTTTTAAAGAAACGGTTTCCTTGAAACCAATTTCATGAAACCAGTTTCTTGAAACGGGTTTCTCCAGTGTGCACCCTCCTGCCTTATCATATTTTGGAATTTGTGTTTCACTAAAATGATACATTCTGCTAAATGCAACGTGAAATTTTCCACAAATTTTAATTTGAGAGCTCATGTGAAGAGAAAGCATCTAGGTATGTACTTTCTTTGTTACATTTCGCTACTTACCTACCTATTTTAAAACTTATAATAATATATACTATTTTTATTCACGATTGATTAACCAACTTTATTTTCTAGGAAAAATTTATATTCTAGCGCCAAAAATAAGAGGTCAGTATGGAACTCATATATGAGCAGAATGTAAGGCTGCTTTTGTAAACTTTGGCAATTTAAGAGTGCATATACAAAATAAACAATTAGCACTCAATAAAAAACAAATTTAAGTGTCAACAATGTAACAGTGAATTTGACATGTTAAAACAATTGACTTTGCACAAAAAAACTGACCAAACGAGAGCCAAGGCCAAGATGCTAAAATGTCCCTTGTGTATATGTGTGTAATATAAAGGCGTTTCTTCAAATGTCGCCGAATTGTAAAAGAAATTTGGAAATTTTTTAAAAAATCGGTGCGTACGTACAGATATGAGTGGAGTACGTAGCCCGAAACGTCCGTCCGTTTTGCGCTTAGTAATTGATAAGTAACTCTAACGTTCTCCTTATCTGCGCGTTTTTACGTGGGACGTTTGTTGATAACCCCCGTATAACCAATTTACCCCTTGATTTTATTTTTGAATTTAATTTAATCTGATGATTAGCTAGATGGCAATTTAAGAATTTTTTAATTTTGTCCCCATTTTTGAATTCTATCCAGAGGTGAATTCCCCACCCAGGAATTATTTATTTAGAGCCAATCTAACTATTTGAATCATTTTAATTTAGAAGATGTAAGAACTGGTCGACACTATCTGTAAAGTGGCCAGTCTTAGCAAGTAATGAAAAAGTCATCGCAACCGAAGACGTTCCTACTTAATTAGTTTTACGGACGCAGTTCTTTACGATTACGATTTCGATTGTTTATTAGTCAGGGATGCCAGGCATTAATGCCATTGCCGACTTGACACGCACGTGTCAGTCGGTCTTGGGTGGGCCCACCACCTTTCCCCGCCAACTGGAAGCTGTCAGCGGTCCACCAGCGCAATTGAAGAGATGAGGGCAAATTTGTCATAATAAAGAATGAATGATTTTAATTTAAAAGTATAGTTTGTTGAACGTAGGACGAGGCCTAACTGATGTTCAGACTATACTTTTGATTTATTGGCTCGGGCGCGTCCAATTAAATATAACAACAATGCAAGTTTGTTATATTGGAACACGGAGGGCTATTTTTATTTAATTTTATGTCCTTGTCTTTGAGGGTGAATTTAAGGTGCTGTCCTTGCGTATGTCGAGTAACGCGACCCGAAGTACTCGTAGTTAATTATGTACATTTATATACAATCAGAATTAACCTGTACTAGCATTCAATTGTTTCAACCAACCTATCATTCATCGGCACGTACTCTGTTTAAAATTTAGTTGTTTACAGTATTTACAATGTAAAATAAACCTAAGCTAGCATTTTGTTTTTGAACTAAAGAGAGTCTAAACTACCCTAATAATTTCCGAAAGAAAAATTATGACTCGCGGCAGTGACTACTAATACTAGCTTAAGATATTTTATTTCGCACTAATAAATTTTTATGTCTCAATCGGGACTCTTTTTTGTTACCATCACTTATTGTTACCTCATAGGTATAGCAAAGTTCGTAGGGACAGTTACATTTTTTTCTTAATTTAAGGGGTATGCATTTTTACGTCACTCAGGCCGGACGTCGCCCTCAGTTCAGGGAAAGCGCTGCCTTTGCAACCGAGCTATGGCTATTCTGTTTGTTTCTCTACCTATAGCTTCCACTGTCAAAACAGTCGCTATTTTACGAACGCATGAGAAGACAAACTAGCCTGACACCGCCGAGATTTTAAGTCTTCAGGGTTTTTCAATGATGGCTTCATTCTTGGCCTTTTCACTTTCTAAATATTAGCGCTATTTAGCAAGGCTGGCGACTCAACATTATTGCTCTAGGGGTTGTCGACGCGATGGAAGGACGCCCCAGTGGGAAATATTATCAAGCCTGTACAGCGCCTTTTAGATTAATCCGCCGGTATATAGGTGATACCTTGCAAAGAAAAAATCTATCGCGCACCAGTCTGCTTTTCCAACGGCGAGTCTCTGGAACTGTTGAACTTCAATCGATGGTGCTCTTTACTCTGTATTAATAAATACAAGTTTATCTCCCACGTTGCGTTAACGAATTTCTTTTCTAGATTTATTTATACTCGCTCCAAAATGAACGAGTCTTCGAAGATACTCTTGGCTTTTATTTATACTCGCGCCAAGACACGAGTGTTTGAAAATAAAATTTACTCGGGGAAAGGTCCGCATATGACTTTTCTGGGCAATTTCGGCGACGAACGCTCTAAAACCTGTAGCGAAAACGTCGGACCCCCTTTTTAAAAAATAAAATCGCGGGCGAGCAAGGTGGACCTGGAACAGGCGGCCGCCCGCGTCGAGAGATCAACACCCACTAAAAAAAACTGCCTCCTGCAGAAATTTCTTTAGTCGTCTCTTTCAACGTTACATTACGTCATCCTGGCCGAGTTATCTACCGGTAAAGCCCGTAAAGTTGCGACATCAGAGATAAGGAACCAAATACTGCCGACACCGCAAAACTATAAAAGCCCGTCTAATTTTGCATGTGGGATTATTTAAAATAATTTAACGGAAAATAAAATTCATTAATTTTCTGGAATTGGAAAAAAGGTATTTTTACAACACAAATCACCTAATTAGCCATTACAGAATAGAACATTCCTTAGTGATTGACAGTAACACACTTGAATTTGAAACATTTGAAGCATTTCAGGTGTGGAAAATGAATACTGAGAAGCAAACTTTTTCCCCCTTCGTAAATATGTAAAATAGGGGTCGATTGCAAAAGAATGAAATTTACATGCCATAGGTGATATCAGAAAAGTAACAATATTAGATCATTTAAAACACAAGGAAGTAATAAACTAAATGCAAATTGCCCTGCTAAAATGAATGTGATAGTTGAAGAGACCAAATGTTCCAATACAATCCATATTAGATGAAATAAGAGACTCCGTTTCTAATTGTCATCTAGAGGGAGTTAATTTACTGACAAAAAAAGACCTGTACAACATCGAGGAAGCTTTTCACCTAAATGAAACGTCGTGCAAATAATGCAGTTAGCGTTGATGCTTGGGTAAATGACCTTAAAGTCAATGGCTATATCCTGTTTTATAAACCCCAAGAAAGTACATCTAATGATTATCCTCAACTGAAACAAGAAGATTTTTTGCTAATAATAATGACAGAGGGGCAAAAGGAATTATTATGAAGGTTTGGTTTTATGTTAAGCATTTATTACATTTATTAAGAATATTGTTATAATTGAATTGTTTTCCTACAAATAATCTTTTTAAGGTTTGGCGATAATTGTATTTGCGTCGATGAACATTAAAATTAATTCTCTGAAAAACTAAGCAAAACATGGAGGGTGTTGGAGCACACATGGCCCAAATGGATATGGTTTTGAGCTTTTCAATCAATACTTTTACTTGATGATCTGAGGGAATGCTACCCGAGTGCATTCTTTATTTCCAACAGGAATGATGCTGAAGCATTGAAAAAATTTTTTTCATGTGTTCAAGAAACTATTGGAAAAAAAATTAAGCCGAGAGCTTCATGTCAGATATGGCAGAAGCATATTACAATGATTCCGGTCAATCCTGCCATCCTGCTGAATTTAAGTAATTTTATTGGTGATTTATTTTTATAATATTAAAATCTTAATAGAAATTTTAGAATTTTTTAGATTGTATTGCACATGGCACATTGATGCCCTATCATGGCGGAATGTAAACATACCTATATATTAAAATATTATTATTGACTGACTTGAAAATACATATTTTTTAGGTTCTCATCTACCATATGCTTCGAATGTTGTTGAGAGATAGAGGTATAACACCTTTCAAGAACTTAGTGCAAAAATTCTTGGAATTTTGTAGAGACAGCATGGACTGTCAAGAATTTGGTCATTATTTTGGCAGATATCTAAATTTCGAATCTCATACAGTGAAAATAGACCATAAAACTTATTAAAATTAGAGAGGTTCTAAAAATAAATAATTACCCCAAAAATGTAATGAACCACTGATTAAAAATAGCATAAATAAAATTTACAACAATACAACCTACAAACCAAATAATGTAAAAAGAACAAAAATATATCTCTCTTATTTCTGAAATAAATAATAAAACCAAAAAGGTACTTAAACCACATAACATAACCATATAACCAAACAAAAAACTTTTCAATAAATTAAAACCCATAGAGCCAAAATTAAGTCAAACAAGTCTGATATATAAAATAGATTGTTCCGACTGCTCTAAAAGTTACATTGGCCAAACAAAACAATATCTCAAAAATAGAATCAAAGAACATAGAACCAGTCTACGCCATACGAATCAATCACAAACTGTCCTATCGAAACACTAATTAGATTACCCTTCACAGCTTTGACGAAGTTCAAGTACGAAATAAATTACAAAAATCGAACCATTAAAGAAATTATTCATATCAAAAAAACAATAATACTGTCAAGGGCGCTACATGAGCAAGGGGAAGCATTTTGATTTTCGTTTCAATTAGGGCAATATTGTTTAAATTCGTTTTACATTGATTAAGCATCAGCATTTTACGATGGCGACATCGAAGTATAATTATAATATCCGTTAATTAAATGTAGTCAGCAGTTTCGAAAAATAGAAGTAAAGTAGGACGTATGGGGACGTTCAACCAAAAAAGAAAAAGGTTGGGGCTTTTTGCGTTGGTCACGACGCGAGGCGGTCGAGGCCCGCTAGTGAGGTACCAGGGCGGTGTTTTTATTTTTGTCATTTTGTTTGGGGGTTCGATCAGTTTTTTTCTTGGTGAAGTTAGTGGTGGCCAACTCCCGAAGCAGAGTCCTCGCCCCAGTCATGTGGGTTGTTATGTAAGTATTAACCATTGTAATCTTTATTAAAAGTTAAGTGGGTTTGGCAGCGGCCCTACTCGCCCCTCTGTGTGCGTTACAATAGTACTCCCGTATTGTACCAAAGAGTAATCTAAACGTAAATAAATACTTTGTGTCTGGTGTTCCTTTTAAAATCTCTCTCTTTTATTTGCAAAGACACCCCATCCCCTTTTCAGGTTAGAGAACATTTACTAGTGGCAAACTGTTGCACGTTACTGTGGAACTAGTTCCACAAGGCGAGCTAGCGCGGGGATCCTGTACCCCTCAGCACAGGGCGAATCCTGCCGCGTGACAGGACAAAGGCGCGAGGATTTATATATTGTCGAGTAAACACCACCGATCGAGTGTGACAATACGATTAATTTTAGAACTGATAACCTTAGTAATATTTACAATAATATAATTACATCAAACTAAATGGAAATCTTTACCATCATAAAAATAAGCATTAATAACACCAAATAATTTTAATATAGGATTTCCCAAACACTTCCTGTAGCTACCATTGTAAAAATGAATACAAACCAAATACCCAAAAGTAAATAATGTTAAATATGCATACCATTTATTTAATTATATTTAAGTAATAACCTACCTACTGCTAAATGGTAACACTAAGTTAGTTCACGTCCACTCAACAACAAGACAAAATGTTACCAAATTTCGTGTAAGTGAGTGAGAATTGTATAAGGTATGTTCATTTATATATTTTTTCATTTCATTCTATACATAACTAATGTTAACATAAAATAAGAAATGTGTCACTAACACCGTCAAAAATATTGCTTCTTTCCATTTTATTTATACGCCTTTTTCTTCTTTAGTTCTGACGTGGGTTTAGAAAAACAAAACCGAAACGTTAACCAAATACTGTCATTTCATTTCAAAGTGGCCGAAACCCAAAAACAAACTATCTATAATTTGAAAAACGGCCAAGAAAACAAAACTGTAATTTTGAACAACATTATAATAATAAGGCGGAACCATGGGCATACTGCTTTAGGATGTATAGTGGTCTTAATACGAATATGCATAGAACTATTAACAGGTTGACTGCCATGAGTACCATATCAGGTACACGCTACGTTGGTCGCAGTGGTCATTGTACTTATCCGCATGCTGGTCGATCTGGTCGACTCACTTTTATCAATAAATTCCAATTTTAAGCGTTAAGTTCTACTAACAGGCAACCAAACATGCCTTTTTGTGAAGTGTGTTGCCGATATTAGCCTGAGTACCTTGTGTGGTACACGTGGCCCCGAAGGCAAAGTTGCGATCAGCTGGTTGGGTATAAATATTGTCATTTTGTGTGGGAATTGTTACCTGTATGTGAGTTTCTTGTTAGTGTGTGTGAGATTGTAAATTAGTAGGTAAGAAACTAATATTTTTGTAAGTTATTACGATATAGTAATTCGTAAATATTTTAGGATGGATTCCAAAGAGGAAGCATATCTAAATAAATTATATGACGAGGTTGATACGCCATCAAGTGGTCCCGAATTTGATGATAGTGATGCCGATCCGACATTTATCAATGAGTCCGATAGTGAGTCACTTTCTGGTACTTCCATGATATCGGAGAATGAAGAACCAACTGTAGTAAATGTTCCAGCAGCTGCGGTTCATAATTGGACTATTCCTAATATTCGATCAATCCAAAACCTCTCATACAACGTAAATCAGCTGGAAGTTGGGGTTAATCCGGACATTCTCGAAACTATGATTGATGCTACACCCTACGATTTTTTTTCACTGTTTGTAGATGATGAAATCATAAACCTCATTGTCACAGAAACGAATCGGTATGCCGAGCAACAGCAACAAAAACCAAATATAAAACAAAAGTCAAGAATAAAAAATTGGACTCCAACTGATCCAGATAAAATTCGTAACTTCTTGGGTATTATCCTTTGGATGGGTTTAGTACAAATGCCCAGTCTTTCAAGTTACTGGAAGAAAGAAGGAATATTTCAATGTAATATCCCGAATTATATGGCTAGAAATAGATTCGAGTTATTATTAGCTACATTTCATTTTGCCAATAATTTAACAGCCACTCAGGGAGATAGACTTTACAAAGTTCAACCCCTGATTGACATGTTAGTCTGGAAGTTCAATAATGCCGTCATTCCTGAAGAGTTTTTATGCATAGATGAGTCGATGATCCCTTTTATGGGGAGGCTATCATTTCGACAATACATTCAAAATAAACGACATCGATACGGTATTAAAGTATTCAAATTGTGCACCAAAGGATTTTATACACTTCAATTCAAAGTTTATGCTGGTAAAGAAGCAGTTCAGGGTGCAGCAGTTTCTACTAAAGTCGTTACGGAGTTGATGGAGCCATAAATACATTTTGGACGCACCTTGTACACTGATAACTGGTATACTAGCATACCACTTGCCGTTATACTCTTGGAAAATGAGACTCACCTTGTAGGTACTATTCGTCAAAACAGATAAGGAATTCCGGTCGAAGTCGTCAAAAAACAACTAAAACGCGGCGAAAAAATTGCATTGCAAAATGATCAAGGGATAATGGTCCTAAAATGGAAGGACCGAAGAGATGTACTTATGTTGAGTACAAAAAATTTAGATGCAATGACGGCCGTACGGACACGGAGTGGGGAAAAGTTTAAACCAGATGTAGTTGAAGAATATAACACTGGTAAATCGTTTATTGATATTTCTGATCAGTTAAGTTCATATCATTCAATTCATCGTAGATCCCTCAAGTGGTACCGTAAAATAGCATTTGATATTTTACTGAATACTGCTGTAGTAAATGCGCTTTCTGTTTATTCTACAACAACTGGAAGTAAAATGTCGATAACCAAATTTCGAGAAAGCATTACAAATTCACTCTTGACAAAAAAAAAGCGCAACAACAATTTATCCAGTCACAGTTTAAAAAAAAATGTAAAAAGAGGAAGATGTTATTACTGTTATTGTCAGATAGTAAAAGAAGAAGGAAGAAAAGTGGCACAGAAAAAAACACCTAGAGTTTGGACCAAATGCGAATCTTGCGAGAAGTTTTTATGTAATGGTTGTTTTTTTTCCAAACATGCATCAAAATTACCTTAGTTCTAACAAAATAACTTGTATTTACCGTTGCACGTTGTAACTTATAAGTATTTCATTATAATTTTTTTTTTAATAAACGGGCTCTTCAAGCCGAAAACCAAAGATACGCGGTTGGTCTCTGAGGCCACCAGTATTTATTCTCCGTTTAAAAGTAAAGGAATGAGTACCTACCGTGGCACACAGTGACTTTCAATTAGCACTTTCGCGTGTACCACTGTAGGTGCTCATTGCTTGAATGTGCATTCTACTTGAGTACCTAAATTGGTACACACGGCCTGACGACACAGTTACGTAAATGACCCTTGGCAGCCAACCTGTTAAGCACCTCTACTTGAATGGAAAACATGTTAAAAGATTGGACAAGACCATCAGTGCTATAGTAAAATTTGTTCGGGTTGAAAGACGTATCGTAGCGAGGAAAAGAGGTAGAAGCTAGTTAGTTGGCGATGATATATAGGGTACTTCAACAACTAAGCTATTTTTCGAGTTGGGGCACCTTTGCACTATATTTTTACCTTAAAGAATTATCATGGTTTGTACCATTTGGCTAAACATAGGAATAGGTCTGGTTAATGCCCAAAGTAGTTAGTAACAAACTAAATTTAATTTTTTATTAACAGATAAAATATTCACTTAGGAAACGTAGGAAAAATAAGTGCAAATGTCTAAGGATTATTAAGGACATTTTCAAATCGGTTTAAAAGGAAACGTAGGAAAAATAAATGCAAATGTCTAAGGATTATTAAGGACATTTTCAAATCGGTTTAAACGTTAAAAATTTTAAGCTATAAAGTTAATACCGGTCAGACGGAAAATCGAATGGCCTAGGGTAGATCGGACAAACATAAAGATATTTTTATTAATAGCTACAGATAATTTTGTAGGGAATTGGATATCAGGGTCATGCGCGAAACTTTGAAACTGGCTCATAAGCTTATTAAGTGTTTTATTATATTATTTTTTATTTACAGAAATTAGCCGTTATAATAGAAACTTTACAGTACCCAATCACAAATTATCTCATTGATATGTCAGAACACGATGGATAAGAGATCAAGAAAGATCACAGTGCAGCCAACATCCATTGCGCGACGAAAATTCTATTACTCGGACACTGTTCTTGACAGATTTTTCCTGCACAAACACGAACTGAACCAAAATTTAAAGATTGTAACACGACACCTTTCAGTAGTACGATAACTCCCCGTACTACCCCTATTGGCGTCGGCACCTTCGACTCCGTCGCTTGAGTCCGGGTTTGCTCGGGTTGGCATCCTTGTGTGGATCCTCGACCTGAACAAGAACCATAAGCTTAAACCGACCCCGCGGCTACATTGACATCTTTGTGTTGATTCTTATAGCCCACTCGCTAAACGCAACTTCATCGGCATCCTTGTGTGGATCCGGCAAAGTTCGCTATTACAACACTAGAAGATCATTTGAAGGGCACAGGAATAAAACGAGAAATGCCCATTTTTACCCAAATCGAGAACATAAGCGCAATCTCTCGGTAAATTATATAACCTGTATTGTACAAAATATGATTCGAATAAAACCAGCAGCGTCCTCAGAATTAAGCGACAAAGTTTTACCGTACTTAGATATAACAAGAGATGTCCATGCGCGACGCGAATCAAACTGGGAATGTCCCTGGTTGATACGATCGGTCGGTCGCTTCCATTTTGGTTGTTTTGTTCATTTAGTCTTAACTTGTCAGTGTTTGCACTTGTTTGATTCTGGCAACGTATATCAGTAAGTTTATAATGAGTGAGAACATTGAAATTAAGCCAAAAAAAAGGCCAAAAACTGGTAGAATGCAAGATGTTATGAAAAAAATACGAATGTCTGCTCACGAACAAGGAAGTCCATGCTATTGTAAGCGGCTTAAGTGTTTCGAGGTGCTAAGTGATTTAGAGAGGAGCGATGTTTTAACAAAATTTAACAATATGGACTCCATTGATGCACAAAATAGCTACCTTTGCGGATTAATATCGGTGATACCAGTACAAAGACGCAGAAGCCGAAAACCCGAACCAGAAGCTTCTTATCACCAGAGTAGTTTTGCGTACAAACTAAGATTTCAAAGAGGTGAGAATGTGGAGGAAGTATCTGTTTGCAGCAAGGCATTTATTAGCATTCATGGTATTACAAAAGGAAAATTGGAGCATTTACAAATATCTTTAAAAAATACAGGATTTGCACCAAAGGACATGCGTGGGAAGCATTGTGCTGTAAGTAACAAGTTGCCTAATGATTTGTACGATAAAGTCTACGACCATATTAAATCGTTTAAAGGAAGGCTATCACATTACAGCTTAAAAGATTCAAAAAAGTTATACCTACCTGAAAGTTTAAATACGAGTTACGAGACATATAGAATGATATTTAACACAAAATTTAATATAAGCTTTGGATACCCTCGTACCGACACGTGTAGTGCATGCGACACCTTTACTGCAGAGATAAACAAAATTAAAAAACAAGCTACTGGTAGTTCGGAACTAGATATTCGACGGCTGGAATGGAAGAATGAGCTTCATAAAAGACAAGCGCAGTGGTTTTATGACAGAAAAAGGGACGCTAAGAAACGAAGCATGACTGATCCAGAATTTGTAGCCATCGCTATGGATTTCCAAAAAAATATTTCGTTGCCCAATGTGCCAACTAATGACGTATATTACTGCAGACAATTGTCAATGTATTCATTTAATATTCACTGCTTATCTTCTGGGATGTCTTTTTTCTATGCTTACCCTGAACATTTTGCTAAAAAAGGGGCCGATGAAGTATGCTCTTTTCTTTTTGACTTCATAATGAATCACCTCGATGCTGGTGTTAAAAATTTGCACATATTTTGCGATTCTGCTGGAGGCCAGAATAAAAATTTTATTGTGTTCAGATTTATGCATTTTATTGTACATGATGCTAAACGACTTGACTCCATTCAAATCACATTTCCCATTCGAGGTCACTCATATTTAGAATGTGATAAAAATATGGGTTTGATAAACTTCAAAACAAGAATGGAGCTACCTGGTGACTGGTACGAATTACTTCGTAATTCAAGGAAAAATCCTTGCCCATTTACCGTAATAGAGACAGAACAGAATAAAGTGAGAAAATGGAGCGAATTTTTTAAAGACCTGTTTGTTCAAAAATGTCCATTCGCCATTCAGCCAGTAAGAGAGATAATCTGCAAAAATGATCATCAGCGTCTAATTTCATACCGCACGACATATACTGGTCACTGGCTCCAAAGTCCGATACGGAATATAATAAGGGCGACTCCAGCACATGAAGCACATCGTCATTTACCTGATAAAGAATTTAGGCTACCCGATTTGAGTTATTCTGGTAAGAATATTTACTGGTATTTGTCAGGGTCAGACCTTACCTTTTTTTATTGTTTCAGATTATATTACTATCAATGAGGCCAAGTATTTAGACCTTATGAAATTAAAACGCTTTTGTGAAAACCCCGATGCAGCCAACTTTTTTGAGAAGATTCCTCACGAGGTCAAGAAAGTTAAGATTGTTAAAAATGTTAGGAATGTTAAGAATGTTAGGAATGTTAAGAATGTTAGGAATGTTAAGAATGTTAGGAATGTTAAGAATGTTACAAATGCTAAAAATGTCTGTTCAGTATAAAAGAATTAAAGTTAAAAATCGCATTATCTCGAAACTCTGTTATTATGACAAATCTTGTTTTATTCTTGTACCCTTCATTTATTTTATTGTATATATCAATTATTGTGTAAATAAACATATTATATCCAATTGCTTATTTTCGACCCACACCTACGTCAAAGTGGCAGCCCAACGAACAAACCCGAACAAACCCGAAAATAATTAAAAACAAACACAAAGGAATCTAAACAGTGTATCGCGAAAAGTGTAATTCGTTGCTTATCTCGATTGTGTGTGTAAATTCTGTGGAACCCCTGGATCTCATCAACGTCTACGCCCCCATTGGTGAAAATTCCAGTAACATGACAGCAAGCAGCCATGGCAATGACAGCAGAAGCCTTACAGGAACTGATAACCCGACTTCAGCCGCCAGCAGCCCCTGTCAAATATTTTACCAATTGCCCAGCTCGGTTCAGTGGAACCCGGACACAGGAAACCGTTGATGACTTCCTCGACAGTACCGATTTCTTCAAACAAAGTGAAGCAATCTCGGACGCCAATGCCACCCGTGGCCTGATCCTATTATTAGACGGTTTTGCGCACACCTCGTGGACTGGTGTTAAATCAGCGGCAACAACCTGGGAGGACGCCAAACCCCTCATTCGAAAGAAGTTTGCGCCACGACTCCCCGCCTACCAGGTATATCAAAAGTTATTTGGAAGCAGACAAGGACCAAATATACCCACAGGACAATTCGTAGCCGAAAAACGAGCTTTGCTAACTCACATCAATCCACCCTTACTGGAATTAATGCAACTGGATATGATCTTTGGACTCCTGTCAACTTCAATCCGAGACCGAATCTCTAAGGAAAGTGTGGACACCTTCGCCGCCCACCTGATCCGCACGCGGATGATTGAAGTTCCTGAAGGATCCCAAGCAAAGAACGACCAACCTCAAAGAATCAACACTTGTTGTCAGTTCTGCAGGAACGTGGTACACAACATCTCCGTATGCCGCAAGAAATTAGCAAGCCTACGAAACGAAGAGGAACAACCCGCCACCATCGCGAAACACAGCCTCGAACGAACATGGCATCAAGTGCTTCGGATGCCAGCGTCCCGGGGTTTACTATCCTACCTGTAACGCCAATCCTGATGAGCGCCCGTCAGTCGCTTTTTCATTTATATCTCTAGCCAGTAGGGCCAGACCATCAGTAAACGTCTGCATTAACGGCCCCAAGGGATCAGTGGTATTTTGAGGACACTCCACAAATTTGGCACGCCTTTACCCCAAGGAAGATTCTAACTCCCATCCTACCATTAGCCGCATGGAAACGGACCAACCTAAACCTTATGAAAAGACGCTACAATAATTCACCATTTCGTCAATCTTATCGCCACTCCCACCTTCAACAGATCGACAAATAAGCCAGCAAGTGTTGCAACCATCAACGTGCTACCAGGATAAATAGGAATAAACAAATAAATCTCGATTATGAACTACAAGATATACAGGAGCGATCGCGAGGATCAAGGAGGAGGAGTTGCCCTACTTGTTAAACGTCACATCAGACATACCTATATCGGAGACAATGGAGACTCAGACCTAGAGGCTGTTTCCATAATAGTATATACACAGAGGAAAAACCAAAGCAGCCATGAGCCAGCTTAATCCGATCATAGGGACGAAAAGTCACATGAGAAGACAAACCAAACTGACTATAATAAAAACCATAGCCAGACCTCAATTAACCTATGGATCTACGGCTTGGGGGTATGCAGCGAAAACCCTATCAAGAAGATAGAAATCAACTGAAAATCGAGTCTTGCGCATAGCCATCAATGCACCAAGTTTTGTCAGAAATAGAGGCATCCACCGGGATCTGCACTGGGAATCAGTTACAGACTTCATGGTTAGGAAAGCCCAAAGAGTCCTCCAAAAAGCAGAAGAGCACCCAAACGAACAACTAAGGGAACTCATCAACTACAATCCAGTAGAAGATGCAGTAATGCTCCATAGAAGATATAAGAGAGGACCACAGGGCCAACACTCCATTCATAAATCTGTTGGAAAGTGAGTTTGTGATTGTTTGAAATGTTATTGAAAATCAGTAATGGGTGGAAGAGTGACAAAACATGTTGGTCTCCCTAATGGCAACAATGTTGAAGTCTGGTTAAATCAAAGATCTTACAAGGTTAAATCCAATAACGTTTAAAAGGTTATGGAGCGCTCTTCATTGTGTCGGAGCGGAGCTAGTCTGGGCAAAAAGCCCAACAAGGGCGTATAATTTACTTTGAGATTCTTTACGTTTAACTATATTATCTATTCAAAAAGTGTAGTTTCGAATATTGGATATTTATAAAAAACATAGAAATATTGATCCAGTTTTTATATACAGTGTATCCAAGGATGGATTTAACTATTTATGCTTAGCATCAATATTTTTGGTGTATTCATTACTGGATGATACTCTCCAGATATAAAAGTGTATATTTCTAGCCAGATTGTTATATTTATCACTAAGACATCTTGCAAAATCCCAATTAAAAATTTGTAAATTTGACAATTACAACTGGTTTAAGGCCACTAAGGCATATTGTACACTAAAGTGATTAATTAAATAAGTAAATTAAAATAATATGTACCTACCTAAACAAGTTAGATCAAATATATAAAAATAAATAAATAAATTATATAAAACCTGTCTTCACGTACTTGTTACACTGCAAACGTTGTTTAAATATAGAAAAATAAAGATGTAAAATATTTTGACGGGACTGTTCCTTTCTTCAGTATTTTATTCCCATGTACATTACCTCCATAATTTTCTTTTGTGAAGTATTTCTCACAAATAACTGTTGTATCACCTGGACTATAATTATTCCTTCTAAGGGCATGTATCCAAATTTGCCGTAGGCTACGGCCCTTTAGTATCATAACGAAGTGGATAAACATCTGGTACATTCTTAAACAAACCGAATTTTCATAGTGATGCAAACTCAAAATCAAATTTCTAAATATATTTACTAACCTGTGAAATTTTAATTTAACACCATTGCATCTTCTAGTGAAGTATTTTATGGCCGCACAAGACTCAACCATCTTGTAAATGCAAGATTTATATTAAGAAATAAACCAACTCGACTGCTTTTTGCCCGGACTAGCACCACGGACCGGTCCATAACCTTTTAAACGTCAATTGTGAGTCAGAAATCATATCAATACAATCATATTAAAACATAACCATACTTACCGAAGAAAAGATAAATCCTTGCTTAAATGATCCACTCTTTTACAAACTATACATGAATGCACCATCATTGTTTATAATAAAGACGATTTTTCACCAATACTCACAAAAAAATAAAATAAAAACAACCAAGTAAGGTAAGGTGGGGTATCTGGATCCACGGGGTATCTGGGCCATATGTCTCTTGTGTCTGTGGCAGATTCCAAATCCGCTCCGCAACAACTGGCAACGTTGTTGTGATTCGTTTACTTGACAGAACAACGATCTTAACCGCATTTTTTAACCTGTCTTCATGGTGAGTGGATCATAAAGTTTGTTGCCCCTATTTTTGCAAACAACGTGTTACATTTGTGCAGTTCAGTGGGTTTTGTATGAAAACTGGAAGTATTTCAGACACGGCATCTACTAGTTTTTAAAAAATAAGTATAAATCAAACTAATTACGAGTGTTTTAGGCCATGTGGTATTTGTTTATTTATGCAAGCATGGGTGGCCCAGATACCCCGATTTGTTTCATAAAATGGGGTTACTGGACCATGAGTCTGGGGTAACAGGATCCTAACTTGGTCCAGTTACCCCAAATACCTAAAACACAATTTATAAATACCTATTCAATATTACCTGATATTTATTTTATTTTGTAGGTAATACACAGTAGATATGGTTCGAACGTACGTTCGAAAAACCCAAAAAGGCGCAGGATTTAGTTATAGTAGGGAAGACCTCCAAAAAGCTGTTGATGATGTGCAAAATGGTATTAAAACAACCAGTGGTGCAGCAATTCACTACAATATTCCTAGAAGCACATTGAAGCATTACGTAAGAGGCACGAGAGGAAGGGGTAATGTTTCAGATGACAGTAGGGGTGGTGGTGGCGTAAAGTCGTACTTATCATCTGCTGATGAAGAGGAAATTGCCAGTTGCGTTAGGGTAATGGAAAAAAACGGATTTGGCCTGTCACGCGAAGATGTATTGGACTTAGTGCAAGCGTTCATTAGACAAAATAATTTTCAGACCAGATTTAAAGAACAACGTCCTGGTACTGACTGGTTCATTGCATTTAGAAAAAGGCATCGTTTGTCTATTAAAAAGCCCCAAAGTATTGAATACATTAGATGTGACCAGGTGAATCCTTGGGTAATTTATGATTTTTATGACAAGTTAAGCCAGGTCATTAATGATTTAAACCTACAAGAACGTCCTGGCCAAATTTTTAATTGTGACGAGACCTCTTTTTGTCATGATCCGTCAAAAACAAAAATTGTTGGGGCTGTCGGTGCTAAATGCCAACGGAAAACTAGTTCCACAGGACGAGAAAACACTTCCGTATTACTTTGCTGCTCTGCTGATGGAAAAACACTTCCATTGCTATGTGTTTTCAAGGGCAAGTATGTTATGGAAAACTGGATTAACCAGGAAGTTGCCACACAAACCGCAGTTTCCGTAACGGAGAGAGGATGGATGGAAACAACATTATTTTACAACTGGTTCAGAGATGTGTTTCTAATAAATATCGGCACTAATCGACCTGTTTTATTAGTGTATGATGGACACGTGACACATATTTCAACAAAATTGATCCAACTAGCCCAAGAAAATGACGTTACTATCATGAAATTACCACCTCATACGACCCATGTTTTGCAACCCCTCGACGTGGCCGTATTTAAAGGTTTAAAATCAAAATGGGATAAAGAACTATGTAAATGGCAGCGTGAAAACCCTAGGAAGAAAATTCCCAAACTTGAATTTACAGCTTTACTGACAAAAGTTGTTGGTGAAATACCTAATTCGAGTATCATAAACGGATTTAAGGCAACAGGAGTATATGATTTAGAAAAAAGAGGTCCAAACAGAGATGCTATCCCCATTTCAATTTTTAATCTGGATGACTTAAATAGATATAGAAACCTCTTGTCTCCCGTTACTGCTGAAGACGAAATCGAGGCCCTACCGAACACTGAATCGCAAAACAACGACGACAATCCACAACCGAGTACATCTAAAGCTACTTCAACATTAATAGAACAGACATCGCAAAACAACGACGACAATCCACAACCGAGTACATCTAAAGCTACTTCAACAATAATAGAACAGGCAGAAGACACTCAACATTCTTATGAAATAAAGTCAAAGAAAACAACAACCAAATGTTTTGAAGATGTTCTACTAGATATGTTCAAAAAAGATAAAAAAAAAAGTCCAGAAAGGAAACGCAGGAGGCTCGTGACAAATTGTGAAATAATAACCACTTCAGAATATCTAAAGAAAAAATAAGAAGAAGATGAAAAGAAGCAGCAGATTTTGAAAAAAAAAGCAAATGTCCTAGATAAAAAAGCAAAAAAGCAAACTAATACGAAGAATTTGAAAAATGATAAAAAAAAATCCAATGATTCATCAAGTGAGAGCGAAAGTAACTACTCCCTGCATGAAAGCGAGGACAGCCTAACTCTCAATTTTTCGAACAGTGAAGAAGAAGAAGAAGTAAGTGTGAACATTTTGCCTCCTTGTGAAACCTGGCATGTTGGAGACTTTGCTGTTGTTAAAGTTTTTGGCAAGGATAACGTATTGTTTAGAATGTACGTTGTACGAATCCAAACTATCGATGTCATTGGCTTCGGGGTTAAATTTTTAAAAAGACATGAGCAGACCATGAAATTTAGAGAGACAGAGGAACAATCCTACGTTAAAAAGACTGATATAGTCCGAAAATTATCCCATCCATTACAAAATAAATCAGCACGGTATAAGGACATGGTTTACTTTAACACAGATCTGACCGATTTAAGTAACCTTATTGACTAAATTATTTTTTTAGGCATAAAAACATGTTTAAACAATATTATACTTATTTTAAATAAATTTAAAAAATAGTTTTAAGTTTAGGTTAACTTAAAGTGTTTTGCTTTCTATGTTAAGTTGTTAAAAGTAAATAAAACCCTTTTAAGTTGTTATGCGATGCAGTTGCAATTGCCCTTAATGGCTGAAATTAAAAATATATTTTGCATCTGTATTTTTTTTCAAAAATATAAATGTTCTAGATTTGGCCCATACACCCCAAACTAAGTACCGTCATTTTAGATACAAAATATACGTATATGGTCCAGTTACCCCATTTTTATGAGGTAACTGGACCCACAGGCAAACCAAAAAATAAAAATAAAAAACTAGTCTTTTTTATTTTAGAATTAAATCTTATATAACGTAAATAGATTCTAGAACCCTTCCTTAAGATACTCCCGTAATCAAAAACTCATTAACTTTAAGCTTGCTGCTTTATAACAAGCACAAAACTCTTAAAATAATAATCCTGTTGTAAAATCATGATCCAGTTACCCCACCTTAGCTTATATAAACACTCCCTTAAAAGCGGTTAGTAGCGAGGTAGCGAGTAGCAACAGTGTATTCTTCTTCCATTGATAAAGTTTGATGGTTTGCCGCCGAGCGTACTATCTTTCAACTTGATGTTGTCAGAGTGCAGTCGGTTTATTTCAAACTTTTATGTATAATAATATTTTTTTTTTCTAAATCTCTCAAGGTCTATTCACAATTTATATTAAAATTATTGGGAAATAAATTTATTTTAAAAGCAATTGCGGATTAACCTTAAACCAGTTGCAATTGTCAAATTAACAAATTTTTAATTGGGATTTTGCAGATACCTTAGCGATAAATAGGACAACCTGGCTATGCTGCAAGCATAACAGCAAGGTGGGGAGTGCACGTTTACAATCCTTACGTCGACTTCAAATGTAAACAATTCTATCTGGAGTTTGTAAGATCTTTGAAGAGGACCAAGGAACCAAATAGTGCGACAATAAAAACCGATTTTGACAACAAGCCCGATTACGGCAACTAGACCCTAAGTTGACAGGTAAATACATAATTGGCTAGCCTAGAACAGAAATGATCCAAGAGACATTTTTTCTCAAATAAAGATAATGGCATTTTTGAACCTTAAAAATAGCATTTCACCTAATGCAGAAAAGATCCAAATGACTTAGCCCGTATGCTTTATGCAATTCTATTTAACGCAGTTCTGTATTTTAATGTTTTCATTAAAAATGTTTTGCAGAACTGATCCAGTTTACAAGTCGTTACTTGAATTACTTTAATAGTTTTAAATGGATAGTGCAGAAATGATCTAAAGATTTTTTGTCACTTGGATCACTTCATTTATTTAAAATTGTTAGTGCATAAATGATCTATGTGACAATTGTAACGGTTTGATTTAGTCACTAGATACTTTGTTATTTATTCGTAGTAATTTTGCCTTGAACTTTTGAGTTTTATAGATATACAGTGACAGGCTTGCAGTACTAACCTTGCATCCTGACGTTACCGCCTGATGTGCCTTGACTTATGCCTCGTAAAACCTGTTAAAGACTTCTCACATGCTGTAACTAGCGTAATACTTTTTGGGAAGAGTCTGCACTGGTTGTAGGACTTCATTCTGGGTTCATCTTGGGTTCTCAGGACTGATTCCCTCAGTTATGGGCATCTAAAAGCTTTAAAACCATCTCTGAAAAGGTACCGTTGATTCTGTATGTATTGTTTCTCTGATTTGAAGGCCATCTCTATCAGTAGGCCTCGCACAGCTATGATTTAGACTCACCTGCATCTTTTCCGTGATATTCCGGCGTTCTATATGGAACTCTTACTTTGGTTTTTGCGAATTTAATCTCAAAGTTCGTTGTCTATTTCAGTTTCGAGTGACAGCTGTTTGCAGAGGTTATATCTTCTAGCTGCATTCCTTTTACCGCTGTGAAATGACTTGATATTCTAGCTGCATTCCTTTTACCGCTGTGAAATGACTTGATATTCTAGCTGCATTCCTTTTACCGCTGTGAAATGACTTGCACGGCCTAGGGTGGTTTTTGTTGTAATATACACGAGAGAAGGTTTTTGGCGAGATGCATGGTACTGTTACAATTTCATTCTCTTTCGATGTTATTCTCTTTTATGGATAGAGTATCGATAATTTGTTATAGCTGCGACTATAGTTTATCCGCAACATCGGGTGTCTATGAACACGGTTGCTTTCTATTCAGTCTAGTATGTGCCCGGTGCTGGGTTATTTTCCGCTTCGTGTCACCTGATCGGTGTGTCGGTAATAAAGAAACCGATGTTACCTGCAGGCAGGAAGCATAGAGATATTAAAAAAAATGGTCGTTTTGTCATTTTTTGTTCCTTTAGACCAGTATATGAGTCGAAAAATTGCTATGGGTCGTCCCTTTCTAAAGTCCAGTGTCAAAGAGGCCACAAGCCGTTAGTTTTTCGAAAAATACCTGGGAGTATTCCCTGCCGTGAGGCGATTTGGTTTTTCGAAGAAGTGTAAAAGAATAGTGCAAGTTTTCTCCCTTGGATTTTGGAGCTGCACATATTTTCCCTTTGGGATTTATTTGCTTGGTTGGTTTGCTTTGTGTGACTGTAGAGACGCTATTTCCGGGCAGAGGCCATCTTGGAATTTTGGGCACCTATAAAGAACCCTTGATCATCTCATAAGGTATATTATATTGCTTGTTATTTTGCTTTAAATAATGGTTCATTGGTCTCGCATAATATTTTTTAATTAACTCAGCGACGGTTTTAGTTTTCTTAATTTCGGGTTTTATTATATTTCACTAAAATTATTGTCATAAATTCGCACGCCACGTGCATAACCGTAAAATTCTCTCTGGCTAAAATTAATGCCTGTATCGTTATTTCTCAATACCTAAATATTAATTTCATTTTGTCTATTATGTCTCTAAAAAGACTAATTATCGAAAATAATAAATTTGAATAGATATGTCTCAATATGAAATTTTAAGTTTAAATTTAAGGGTTCCTTCATTAAGCAAAAATGTATATAGTGAACAATGACCATGAGGGCCAATGTATTAATTGTGATTTATGTTACGTGGGGAGATATGGCCAATATTTCTGTTTCAAGTTCTTCGGTTTTGATTTTTTTGTAACAGTGATGATATTTTGTAGCTTTGATGTAAGAGTAATTTATTAATTGTTGGCCTTATTACCCATCGTACATATGTATATAGTTATATCTCTACGTCCGTTGTTATAGTGTGTGGTATGCCGTTTTGAAACAGCACTAATATTGTTGCTATTCCTTTAATTCTTACTTTATTAATGAGGTATTAGAATGGTTACGAGCCTCCGAGGTCCAAAGGGACTTTTATTTTTAATCATGGTATTTTATAATAGAATGAACTGCAGGAGTTCTTACTTATTTGAATGAGGCATTTAAGCTCAATTTTATAATTTCAATAGTCATTACCACCTGGTGATAAAAAAAAAAGAACCATTCAAGCATCAGGCTTTAAATTCAGTTATCTTTCTAGTTTTGTTGGAGTGCGGTTTCAAAAGCGGGCATATTGGTCTTTACTTATTTCTTTTGGTTATTTTAATTGATTTATGTGATGATATTTTGATGGATATTTTGTATCTGATTTTTCTTTAATTGACTTACTTTAATATTGCTCAGTGGTTTATTTATTAATCCCAAATTTTGATTGTGGATACCTGGATTGATAACAATCCTCGTTTAATTTATTTTAAATTTGATAATGTGTTAAGACTAATTATTTTGTTTACATTTATAAAATTTTATTGCGTACCAGTTGTCATTGATGATGGTCAGTGACGGATGGAACTTTTTATTTTAAATTCTTGCTGCTTTATAATTTGATTAATAATATTTAGACTCTTTGCTTCCCTTCAGGATTTTGTAACAATATTTTAAATGCTTTTGGCTTTCCTTTAATCACTTTGTTTTTATTCTTATATCATTATACTAGAGAGTGTTTATATTCCTAGGGTCCTCCGACCGGGGTCAAAGAAAGACATTCCTCCGACCGGGGTCAAAAGTCAACTTGTTGTTCTACCTGGCTAACATCAACCTGTGTTATCCTCCTGGGATAACACCTGCCTAGTCTACCCCAACTAGAGTCTTTTTGACCAACATGCAACATATGGTATCGTTTTAGTTGATAAGTTGATGATTTTTTTTTTATTTACTAACCATTCTCGTACAGCACTGGGTTTTGTAATTAACTTCATTTCTAATATTCTTTTTTTTTCCCTGTGAAATAATAAATGCTGAGTCAATCAATTTTAAAAATGCGTTTTATTTAGTTCGCTGCAATTTCTTTTAATATTATACAGTGGTGTCGACCAGTGAGTTCAAGTTAAGGGGATCCCCGTAACATCTGGGAGATTTCCAGCTTCAATCTAGCTTAAGCTGGTGGCGCAAAAAGGGACCTTCTGTCGCGAGTAGTTAGCCGGCTGCTACGCACCTCAAGCTCTCCCCCTAACTTGGAAGAACTGTCGCTCATTGCCTTCATTTTTTTTTACATTAAATAATTTTACCAACAGCGGTTGCTCTAGGGGTATTCATCATAATACTCCTAGTTCTGAAAATAATTTATTGCGCCAAAGCAACTCCAAGTCGTATCAGTTGCGCCCGAAACGTGGGGCCTGATTTTAAAACGCTTTTCTTTGCTTGATTTTTCATTAATTGGTACTTTGGTAATTTTGGTAATAATGGGCAGTGAACTAAATGAAACTTTGATTTTTTTTCCCCAGTGCATTTTTACTAACCCCATATTGTGATTTATTGATTTATTGTGATATTTCTGATTTATTGATTTACCTGATAGTGCGTATATTTTATTGACTTATTGCTAGTACTGTATTTTGCTCGATATCAGACATATCTATTTTTCAATTTTAATCAACTTTAATATTTGATGCGTGATACATATTGACTCTCTTTGACCCGGTTGTTGATTTGATTTGATTTATTTTTTTTATTTGTTTTTGATTTACTCAATTCAATCCGAACAATTTAGTTTTCATGATTAGTAACTGATTAGTTTTACCTTTGCTTTGCTTATTGATTTTAATGTTTATGAACTGAATAACTTATCTTTGCTGATCATTAATTTATTTTTGATTTTATTACTTTGATGTTATTACCTTGACTTCGTGTAGGTACATTGATTACTACAATTGATTTTCTTACCTTGTCTAGCAATTGGGTGTATTGTTTTTATTGATTTTGAATATTTTTGAGTATCGATCGATATCATTAATTTACTTTGGTACAGGTCTCATAGGAGACAGATTTGGTGAATATTGTGATACTACTTAATTTTGACTTACTACCTTTTGTGATATTTTTGCTTTTGTTTTAAATTATTCACAATGGATTACAAGATGCAGATTGTGTACTTAAAGAAAGACATGCTCATTTATGAGTTGACGGTTCGCGGTTTACCAGCTGATGACACAAAAACTGTTGCTCAGTTACGATCAGCGCTACGCCCTGTCATACGTTTAGAAAAACGGGGAAAACAACTACCCGGTCCTAAATACAATTTAGATTGTCAAGAAGAACTTAATTACGTGGACTTAAATTTAAAAGAACTCGAGGGTGAGATGAAACTCATCTCGGGGAAACACGCTCGTAATAACTTTTTACGTATCCAGTCGCGTCTCGTTCATTTATATACTCGCGCAGGCCGTATACCAGTAATCAGTTTAAGTGATGCTGAGTCGCAGACTCACACTGGCCTACTATTCCAAATTGTTAACAACTTGAACAGTTTAGATGGACTACTAAAGCGTGATCGCGATTTAAGTACTTTGCTGGAACAGACTAAATTAAGCGATACAGATTCTGATTCTGGTTCTGTATCTTCTGTAGCGTCACAGACTAGCAGTGTAAAAAAAAAATAACCCTATTCGATCAACGCCGAAGGCGACTCGACCAAATAATTCATCTTCGTCCGGATACCCTTCAGGTAGTAAAACTCAACGTGTCGAAAAGTGGGGCATTAGATTTACTGGCGAGACTAAACAACTTTCGGTTCATAATTTTTTAGAACGTGTATCTGAACTACGTGTTGCTCGTGGTATTTCTGAACTAGAACTGTTTGACTCGGCAATAGATTTGTTTTCTGGGAAAGCGTTATTGTGGTTTAGAGCAAATCGTCATAGATTCATTGATTGGAATGGTCTGTCAGATCTGTTGGTTAAGCACTACGAAGCTCCAGATTATCGCCCAAGATTATTTAAAGAAATTTTGGAAAGAACACAAGATCCCACCGAAAGCATAGTGGATTACATCTCGAGCATGAGCGCTTTATTCCGACGACATGGATCAATGTCCATCGATGTACAACTTGATGTGCTGACCCGAAATTTATCACCGTTCTATACCAGTCAACTGACTGAAGTGCATACTCTGGAAGAGTTAGAGACAGAATGTCTGAAGTTGGAAGCGAAGAAATATAGAGCCGAACACTACATTCCACCCTCACGAAAACGTCATGGTTTGGTGGAACCCGACTTTGCCTTTTTGGGCTCTGAAGCATCCGTCTCAGCAAGCGAAAGAACATTGCCTCCTGCTGATGAAGTTCGAACATTACCTCATGTCCATGAAGTTCGATTTCAACAGGCGAGACCTACTCACTCCAACACTAGATCCATAACTTGTTGGAACTGTCAGAAAACAGGTCACATGAATCGCGATTGCACAGAACGCCGCAAAATTCATTGCTTCAGATGTGGAACGCCTGATGTAACGGTGAGAAGCTGTCAGAAGTGTACGACTTCGGGAAACGGATCCCGGGAGAATCGATAGGTCGTACGATGCCTCCCATCACATCCTTCTCTTCGACCGATGATAAAAAGCTCACATTTCACAACCAGAACCTTCTAGATTTCATCATTGCTCATGCACACGGCGATGAACGTCCCTACTTAGAAATTTCCATCTCTGGATACGCCATGAAAGGCTTGCTTGACTCCGGCGCCACTCGCACTCTCGTCGGAAGACCTGGATTGGAAATTTTAAAGAACTTAGGATTGAAGCTTGTCGAACAACAGACAAATTGCACTGTAGCTAATGGTCAACGATGTTCCAGTATAGGTTATTTTCAAGCACCTGTAACTCTGTTGAATAAGACACGGATGATCGACATTTTGGTACTTCCTGAACTGTCTCACCAGCTAATTTTAGGAATTGATTTTTGGAGGGCTATGGATATTATTCCTGACTTGAAACAAGATGTTTGGCATTTCTCTAATAGTGATTCCACCGCTGTTATTTGCAGTTTAACTGACGGAGAGTCTTTGTCGAAAACCAACAAAAATGCATTGAATGCCTTAGTGAATGAGAAAGTTTCTCAAATGGGTACCGGCCTTGGTTTGTGCAAGGTTGCAGAACATTCTATAGAGATTGAGCCAGACAGTAAGCCAATCAAGCAACGTTATTACCCAGTTTCTCCCTTCAAGCAGAAAATAATTGACAAAGAAATGGATGAGATGTTAAAACTTGGTGTTATAGAACCATCAAAAAGTCCCTGGTCAAGCCCTGTGTGTTTGGTGAAAAAGAAAGATGACAGCTATCGCTTTTGCATCGATTTTAGAAAATTGAATGGAATCACGAAGAAAGACGCATATCCCATTCCTTACATATCGTCCATTTTGGATCGCCTTAGAGACGCACGCTTCATCAGTTCAATAGATATCAAATCAGCGTTTTGGCAGGTACCACTCAGTGAGTCTTCTCGAGAACTAACAGCTTTTACAATTCCTGGAAGAGGACTATTTCAGTTTCGACGAATGCCTTTTGGACTGACGAATTCACCCGCAACTTGGCAACGTATAGTGGATACTGTACTTGGTGCTGACCTCGAGCCTTTTGTAATGGTATATCTGGATGATATAATCCTAATCTCTCAAGACTTTCACGAACATCTACGTCTTCTGGGCATAATATTCGATCGACTTCTTGAAGCCGGACTGATTGTGTCCCTGGATAAGTGCCAGTTTTGCAGGCCAGAACTCAAATATTTAGGATATGTTGTGGATCGTCAAGGTCTTCGCCCAGATTTATCCAAAGTAGAAGCCATCATAAATATACCACCAGCGAAAAGTGTCACCGAGATTCGTCGTTTTGTAGGCACCGCATCTTGGTACAGACGTTTCATCCCGAATTTCTCATCAATAATCTCACCATTAACTAACCTCACTAAGAAAAATGTAAAGTGGTCTTGGACACCGGACTGCGACAACGCCTTCAGACTAATCAAAGAAGCTTTAGTGACGGCACCTATTCTTACCTGTCCTGACTTCAATCGTCCCTTCATTTTGCAGACTGATGCGAGCTCATATGGCCTTGGAGCAGTTTTATCGCAAACTTTTGATGATGGAGAGAAGGTGATATGTTTCCTATCCCGTTCACTTACTAAACAGGAAATGAAGTTGACTGTGACCGAAAAGGAATGTTTGGCAGTTATATGGAGTGTGGAAAAACTTCGGCATTATTTGGAAGGCGTGCATTTCCAAGTTATCACCGATCATCACTCACTTTTGTGGCTACATAACCTTAAGGATCCACAAGGAAGACTTGCTCGTTGGGCACTTCGTTTACAACCATACGACTTTGAATTAATTCACCGCAAAGGTCGAGAACATATTGTACCAGACTTTCTTTCAAGGGCAGTGCCTGTTCCTACCGACGCTGTCGTAGCTCTTATTGAAGAAACAGTATCATATTCTTCCACTTCTGATAAATGGTACAAAAATATGATTCAAAGATTAGAAGAACGTCCTGACAAATTCTCCTGTTGGCGAGTAGAAAATGGAAACCTGTTCAAATTTATTAAATCCACCAATCCTAACTTCCCTAATCATTCTAGCTGTTGGAAGATTGTAGTGCCGAAAGATGGACGAAAAGATATTTTGGTTCGTTGTCATGACATTCCAGCTGCAGGTCATGTAGGAGTTTTCAAAACATATTGGAAGGTTGCTGAGCGTTATTATTGGCCGAAGATGAGATCCGATGTTGCGAGATATGTTCGTGCTTGTACACCGTGTGCACAAAATAAAGTTGAACAAAAGTGTCCTGCTGGTTTAATGGGAAATCGCCCCGACATAACGGAACCTTGGCAAGCCATCAGCCTTGATTTTATTGGACCATTACCACGATCTAAATCTGGAAATACGAACATCCTAGTTGTCACCGATTATTTCAGTAAATACGCCGTATTATTTCCATGTCGCTCAGTTTCAGCTAAAACATTGGTCAAGCGTGTGGAAGAAGATATCTTCTTAGTATATGGAGCACCACAATATTTAACTACGGACAATGGATCTGCCATGAAATCGAAAGAATTTCGAAACCTTTGTGACAAGTATAAGGTCAAGAATTTTTATACAGCTTCTTATTACCCTAGAGCTGATCATACAGAACGTGTAAATCGAGTAATTAAAACTATGTTACGCACCTATGTTCAACAGACTAATCATAGGACTTGGGAAGACAATTTACCCTCGATTGGTTGCGCAATTCGTACTGCTCGTCACGAAACCACTGGTTACTCGCCTTACTTCGTTAACTTTGGTAGAGAACATAAGCTGTTTGGTCAAGACTACTCTAATGGAATTCCTTCGGTAGAAACAGAACCTCAAAACTATGTCAAAGGAAAAATTGAAGCTTTTAAATCGCTGTACCAACAGATTCGCGATAAAATTCAATCCTCGCACGTTAAAAACAAACATCATTATAACTTGCGCAGACGACCTCTAAACTTCGTTCGTGGTCAAATGGTTTGGCGTAAAAATAAAAGCTTGTCCGACGCCGTTAATTATTACAACGCGAAATTAGCTCCGCAATTCATAGGTCCATTTAAAATTAAAAAGAAGACCGGCACTTGTACTTACGAACTCGAAGACGAAAATGGAGTTAGTAAAGGTGTGTGGCACGTTCAAGACTTGAAACCAGTGCACGTTGAATCCGACTCTGCTACGTAATCCGACTGAATAAATTAATATTGTATAAGCAACTTAACTTTTCCTCTTAGATTATGTAATGATATCTTTTCTTTTTTTTGATCATATAATTTACCTTAAATTCAGAATAAGTAGTATCTCATTCGTATTATTTTTGTTTGCTCTCTACAGTTTTTGTTTTTGCTATCAGTAAATTCTTGATTTAATTAATATCTTGACTTTCTTTGTTGTTGCTTAGACAGGTTTGATTACGTTCATTATCTGCGTTATTTTGGTATTTTCTTTATTATTTTTATCTTGTTTTTCCCTTCTTTTTGTTTGCTTGTGTGTTGGCCGATTAATCCTTGTTTCTCTCTCTTACCTTATTTCCTTCCTTACCTCTACCTTTGTCTTACCTTTCCCCCTTGCAGTGGTGGGGTTCCAATGAAGTTCGACTTCGTCTCGGCGCGTAACTTGACGAATTCGGATGGAGTTGGTTAGAAAAGCCCTGCACTGAGAACCAGTGGCAGTAGAAATCTGCCGAGAGCTGTAATAGATCAAAGCCCTCAGCTGATCTATTTCTTGCCGTAGTAGACGAAACCTTCAGTTGTTTACTACGTTGCGAGTGGAAGGCTAACCTTCAGTTACCTTACTATTTTACTTGCTTGTGTCCTTGTGTCTGCCAAGGTTTTTCCCCTTTTAGTGGTGGGGTTCCAACTAAATTCGACTTCGTCTTGGCGCGTAACTTGACGAATTCGGATGGATGCTGGATGGAGCTGGAATAGATCATAGCCATCAGCTGATCTATTTCTTGTGGTAGAGGATAAACCTTCAGTTGCCCTATCATTATCTTAGAAAAGTTCTAACTGTGCATGTAGTCGTCTTGGCGCGAAACATTTCGAGTGCGCGCATGGTTGGTTGTCTTTTGGATAGGGAAGTAAGCCTTCAGCGACTTCTCTATTTTATGATAAGGCAAGCCATCAGCTACCTTGTCTTATTTGCATCTGGCTGGGTAAACCTTCAGTTTCCCTTCCTTATCAATTGGCAGTACGTTCTACCCTATCTTCCCTTTATCTTACCTTACCTTACCTTATCTTACCTTACCTTACCTTACCTTGTTTCTTTTGTTTTTATCTTACCTTTTCCTTTGCTGTGTTTCTTATAATCGGTCCAACCATTTCTATCGTTCGGATTGATTTGTATCTTATTACCTTATTACCTCGATTTTGATTTAGTACTTACCTTGATTATGTCTGGTTCGTCTAGGTTTAGGTAGAGCTTTCGTTATATGAGCTTTCTGCCTTGTCAGTGATTACTGGTTATGAATACCTAGAGCGAACTGTTACCTTGATTTGACTTTTGGGTTTAGATCCCTTACCTTTGATTTGATTTGCTTACCTTCGATTGTGACTTGATTACCTTTGATTTTGACTTTGCTTAGTTACTCTTGAGTTCTGGCAAGACTTGGCTAGAGCCTGTGTTAGTCTTTTGCTTTTCAGTGTTACTGGTTTTATAGGACCAAGAGTACATTACCTGACTTTACCTTACGTTTTTTTGGTTATCTTACCTTACCTTACCTTATGTTGAATTAGTTGGTCTAAGTGCGGACTTGGCTGTGTTGCCGTATGTTTCCTTTTTCAGTGCTTACTGGATTTATCACTTAGACTTTACCTTTTGGTAGTGGTACTATACCACTCATTGATTTTGACTTTTACCTTTGTTTCTGTTTTCTTTAGGATTTGTTAGTCGAGTTTTCCGTGTAATGTTTATAAGCCAATTATTGGGATATTTACAGGAAATACTTAATTATTTTTCTCTTATTCGTTTGCTTTGCTTTATTGCTTGGGTATTCCTACTGGGTAACGTGTTCCAGAGGAATCATTGATTTTGCTTTGCTTTGATTTTGTTTGGAGAAGAGTATAACCATATCCAGGATATGGGATTTATGACTACAGAAGGTCCGAGTAGAAAAACACGAGACAACTTTTACCTTTGACTTGATTGCGTTTGTCCTTGGGACGTTTATATTTTACTGATTGTGTCTTAGTTTGGGAATTTCCCATTACTAGTTTACCTACCGATTTTGACTTTTGATTGCTTACCGATGTTGACGTTATCTTACTTATTGTGTCTTTGCAGCCTCTTTCTCTTTGTTTATATATATTGGCCGAGTTACCTTGGGTGTCCTTGGATGGCGTTTGATTGCATCTTTTCCGGCTTAATTGCGGATGCAGCTCAGCCAGCAGAGTTATATTTTGGGGGGCGGAAGCCTGACTCTTGTAGCCTTTTTAGGACCAGTCTACGCAATGTAGCTCAAGAGAGGGCCAAGTTACTGATTATGACCTCGTTGCGCTGGGCCATAATAATTCGACAGACCGAGAGCAGTGGCGTATCTCGGAGTACCTTTTTCATTAAGTTTATTTTGGAGGTTGCGGTACACTTTGATGTTCTTGGAACACGGGTGTATCTTTTAGCTTAGTGTGTGCTAGAATGCACTCCCTTTTGATTGGTGGAACATTTGGGTTACAATTACGTTACTTATTTTCTTTGCTTGATCTGTTATTTTTAGTTTTCCACTTTTTAGGAATTGTCAAGTGTTCGGTGATTTTTGGTTTCTCTTTGGAACGGTTGGTCGTGTCATGAGTCTGCTTGAATGAGGTTGGTACACGAGGTTCGCCAAGCCGCAGTTGGTTGTAACGCACTATTGACTCCAGTTCGATTTTCATCTTAATCTTAGAACCTGGTTCCATCCAAGCAGCTCATGATTACTCCCTTCCCTCCCGAGGTCTCCATGGGTTCCCGACCGCCGGGCAGTGACTGAAATATTTTTGGTTTTCTTACGATTAGAATTTTTGATTTTCTGAATTACCTTGCTTAGCTGCTACGTCAGTAGCGTTTGTTTTTCTTTTTTTTCTTGGATCTGATTATTTGGGTGCGTCCATATCTATGACGCCTATTATTGTTAAATTAACTTGTATATATTTTGGTTGTATTTTGGCTCTCTTTAGTGAGCATCGTTTAGATGTTTCCTTGCTTTGCTTAATGAGGAACTTGTTTTTTTTTTCCTTCAGATTGTATTTTCTTATCGTCGGTTAATTTTCCTTTAGAAAATTTCCCTCCTGTTGAAGGAGAGGGGGAGTTGTAACGGTTTGATTTAGTCACTAGATACTTTGTTATTTATTCGTAGTAATTTTGCCTTGAACTTTTGAGTTTTATAGATATACAGTGACAGGCTTGCAGTACTAACCTTGCATCCTGACGTTACCGCCTGATGTGCCTTGACTTATGCCTCGTAAAACCTGTTAAAGACTTCTCACATGCTGTAACTAGCGTAATACTTTTTGGGAAGAGTCTGCACTGGTTGTAGGACTTCATTCTGGGTTCATCTTGGGTTCTCAGGACTGATTCCCTCAGTTATGGGCATCTAAAAGCTTTAAAACCATCTCTGAAAAGGTACCGTTGATTCTGTATGTATTGTTTCTCTGATTTGAAGGCCATCTCTATCAGTAGGCCTCGCACAGCTATGATTTAGACTCACCTGCATCTTTTCCGTGATATTCCGGCGTTCTATATGGAACTCTTACTTTGGTTTTTGCGAATTTAATCTCAAAGTTCGTTGTCTATTTCAGTTTCGAGTGACAGCTGTTTGCAGAGGTTATATCTTCTAGCTGCATTCCTTTTACCGCTGTGAAATGACTTGATATTCTAGCTGCATTCCTTTTACCGCTGTGAAATGACTTGATATTCTAGCTGCATTCCTTTTACCGCTGTGAAATGACTTGCACGGCCTAGGGTGGTTTTTGTTGTAATATACACGAGAGAAGGTTTTTGGCGAGATGCATGGTACTGTTACAATTTCATTCTCTTTCGATGTTATTCTCTTTTATGGATAGAGTATCGATAATTTGTTATAGCTGCGACTATAGTTTATCCGCAACATCGGGTGTCTATGAACACGGTTGCTTTCTATTCAGTCTAGTATGTGCCCGGTGCTGGGTTATTTTCCGCTTCGTGTCACCTGATCGGTGTGTCGGTAATAAAGAAACCGATGTTACCTGCAGGCAGGAAGCATAGAGATATTAAAAAAAATGGTCGTTTTGTCATTTTTTGTTCCTTTAGACCAGTATATGAGTCGAAAAATTGCTATGGGTCGTCCCTTTCTAAAGTCCAGTGTCAAAGAGGCCACAAGCCGTTAGTTTTTCGAAAAATACCTGGGAGTATTCCCTGCCGTGAGGCGATTTGGTTTTTCGAAGAAGTGTAAAAGAATAGTGCAAGTTTTCTCCCTTGGATTTTGGAGCTGCACATATTTTCCCTTTGGGATTTATTTGCTTGGTTGGTTTGCTTTGTGTGACTGTAGAGACGCTATTTCCGGGCAGAGGCCATCTTGGAATTTTGGGCACCTATAAAGAACCCTTGATCATCTCATAAGGTATATTATATTGCTTGTTATTTTGCTTTAAATAATGGTTCATTGGTCTCGCATAATATTTTTTAATTAACTCAGCGACGGTTTTAGTTTTCTTAATTTCGGGTTTTATTATATTTCACTAAAATTATTGTCATAAATTCGCACGCCACGTGCATAACCGTAAAATTCTCTCTGGCTAAAATTAATGCCTGTATCGTTATTTCTCAATACCTAAATATTAATTTCATTTTGTCTATTATGTCTCTAAAAAGACTAATTATCGAAAATAATAAATTTGAATAGATATGTCTCAATATGAAATTTTAAGTTTAAATTTAAGGGTTCCTTCATTAAGCAAAAATGTATATAGTGAACAATGACCATGAGGGCCAATGTATTAATTGTGATTTATGTTACGTGGGGAGATATGGCCAATATTTCTGTTTCAAGTTCTTCGGTTTTGATTTTTTTGTAACAGTGATGATATTTTGTAGCTTTGATGTAAGAGTAATTTATTAATTCATTATGACTAGTTCTTTGCCTTGTAAAATTTGGTTGTTTTAGATTTAAAATAATTATTGGCCTTATTACCCATCGTACATATGTATATAGTTATATCTCTACGTCCGTTGTTATAGTGTGTGGTATGCCGTTTTGAAACAGCACTAATATTGTTGCTATTCCTTTAATTCTTACTTTATTAATGAGGTATTAGAATGGTTACGAGCCTCCGAGGTCCAAAGGGACTTTTATTTTTAATCATGGTATTTTATAATAGAATGAACTGCAGGAGTTCTTACTTATTTGAATGAGGCATTTAAGCTCAATTTTATAATTTCAATAGTCATTACCACCTGGTGATAAAAAAAAAAGAACCATTCAAGCATCAGGCTTTAAATTCAGTTATCTTTCTAGTTTTGTTGGAGTGCGGTTTCAAAAGCGGGCATATTGGTCTTTACTTATTTCTTTTGGTTATTTTAATTGATTTATGTGATGATATTTTGATGGATATTTTGTATCTGATTTTTCTTTAATTGACTTACTTTAATATTGCTCAGTGGTTTATTTATTAATCCCAAATTTTGATTGTGGATACCTGGATTGATAACAATCCTCGTTTAATTTATTTTAAATTTGATAATGTGTTAAGACTAATTATTTTGTTTACATTTATAAAATTTTATTGCGTACCAGTTGTCATTGATGATGGTCAGTGACGGATGGAACTTTTTATTTTAAATTCTTGCTGCTTTATAATTTGATTAATAATATTTAGACTCTTTGCTTCCCTTCAGGATTTTGTAACAATATTTTAAATGCTTTTGGCTTTCCTTTAATCACTTTGTTTTTATTCTTATATCATTATACTAGAGAGTGTTTATATTCCTAGGGTCCTCCGACCGGGGTCAAAGAAAGACATTCCTCCGACCGGGGTCAAAAGTCAACTTGTTGTTCTACCTGGCTAACATCAACCTGTGTTATCCTCCTGGGATAACACCTGCCTAGTCTACCCCAACTAGAGTCTTTTTGACCAACATGCAACATATGGTATCGTTTTAGTTGATAAGTTGATGATTTTTTTTTTATTTACTAACCATTCTCGTACAGCACTGGGTTTTGTAATTAACTTCATTTCTAATATTCTTTTTTTTTCCCTGTGAAATAATAAATGCTGAGTCAATCAATTTTAAAAATGCGTTTTATTTAGTTCGCTGCAATTTCTTTTAATATTATACAGTGGTGTCGACCAGTGAGTTCAAGTTAAGGGGATCCCCGTAACATCTGGGAGATTTCCAGCTTCAATCTAGCTTAAGCTGGTGGCGCAAAAAGGGACCTTCTGTCGCGAGTAGTTAGCCGGCTGCTACGCACCTCAAGCTCTCCCCCTAACTTGGAAGAACTGTCGCTCATTGTCTTCATTTTTTTTTACATTAAATAATTTTACCAACAGCGGTTGCTCTAGGGGTATTCATCATAATACTCCTAGTTCTGAAAATAATTTATTGCGCCAAAGCAACTCCAAGTCGTATCAGTTGCGCCCGAAACGTGGGGCCTGATTTTAAACCGCTTTTCTTTGCTTGATTTTTCATTAATTGGTACTTTGGTAATTTTGGTAATAATGGGCAGTGAACTAAATGAAACTTTGATTTTTTTTCCCCAGTGCATTTTTACTAACCCCATATTGTGATTTATTGATTTATTGTGATATTTCTGATTTATTGATTTACCTGATAGTGCGTATATTTTATTGACTTATTGCTAGTACTGTATTTTGCTCGATATCAGACATATCTATTTTTCAATTTTAATCAACTTTAATATTTGATGCGTGATACATATTGACTCTCTTTGACCCGGTTGTTGATTTGATTTGATTTATTTTTTTTATTTGTTTTTGATTTACTCAATTCAATCCGAACAATTTAGTTTTCATGATTAGTAACTGATTAGTTTTACCTTTGCTTTGCTTATTGATTTTAATGTTTATGAACTGAATAACTTATCTTTGCTGATCATTAATTTATTTTTGATTTTATTACTTTGATGTTATTACCTTGACTTCGTGTAGGTACATTGATTACTACAATTGATTTTCTTACCTTGTCTAGCAATTGGGTGTATTGTTTTTATTGATTTTGAATATTTTTGAGTATCGATCGATATCATTAATTTACTTTGGTACAGGTCTCATAGGAGACAGATTTGGTGAATATTGTGATACTACTTAATTTTGACTTACTACCTTTTGTGATATTTTTGCTTTTGTTTTAAATTATTCACAATGGATTACAAGATGCAGATTGTGTACTTAAAGAAAGACATGCTCATTTATGAGTTGACGGTTCGCGGTTTACCAGCTGATGACACAAAAACTGTTGCTCAGTTACGATCAGCGCTACGCCCTGTCATACGTTTAGAAAAACGGGGAAAACAACTACCCGGTCCTAAATACAATTTAGATTGTCAAGAAGAACTTAATTACGTGGACTTAAATTTAAAAGAACTCGAGGGTGAGATGAAACTCATCTCGGGGAAACACGCTCGTAATAACTTTTTACGTATCCAGTCGCGTCTCGTTCATTTATATACTCGCGCAGGCCGTATACCAGTAATCAGTTTAAGTGATGCTGAGTCGCAGACTCACACTGGCCTACTATTCCAAATTGTTAACAACTTGAACAGTTTAGATGGACTACTAAAGCGTGATCGCGATTTAAGTACTTTGCTGGAACAGACTAAATTAAGCGATACAGATTCTGATTCTGGTTCTGTATCTTCTGTAGCGTCACAGACTAGCAGTGTAAAAAAAAAATAACCCTATTCGATCAACGCCGAAGGCGACTCGACCAAATAATTCATCTTCGTCCGGATACCCTTCAGGTAGTAAAACTCAACGTGTCGAAAAGTGGGGCATTAGATTTACTGGCGAGACTAAACAACTTTCGGTTCATAATTTTTTAGAACGTGTATCTGAACTACGTGTTGCTCGTGGTATTTCTGAACTAGAACTGTTTGACTCGGCAATAGATTTGTTTTCTGGGAAAGCGTTATTGTGGTTTAGAGCAAATCGTCATAGATTCATTGATTGGAATGGTCTGTCAGATCTGTTGGTTAAGCACTACGAAGCTCCAGATTATCGCCCAAGATTATTTAAAGAAATTTTGGAAAGAACACAAGATCCCACCGAAAGCATAGTGGATTACATCTCGAGCATGAGCGCTTTATTCCGACGACATGGATCAATGTCCATCGATGTACAACTTGATGTGCTGACCCGAAATTTATCACCGTTCTATACCAGTCAACTGACTGAAGTGCATACTCTGGAAGAGTTAGAGACAGAATGTCTGAAGTTGGAAGCGAAGAAATATAGAGCCGAACACTACATTCCACCCTCACGAAAACGTCATGGTTTGGTGGAACCCGACTTTGCCTTTTTGGGCTCTGAAGCATCCGTCTCAGCAAGCGAAAGAACATTGCCTCCTGCTGATGAAGTTCGAACATTACCTCATGTCCATGAAGTTCGATTTCAACAGGCGAGACCTACTCACTCCAACACTAGATCCATAACTTGTTGGAACTGTCAGAAAACAGGTCACATGAATCGCGATTGCACAGAACGCCGCAAAATTCATTGCTTCAGATGTGGAACGCCTGATGTAACGGTGAGAAGCTGTCAGAAGTGTACGACTTCGGGAAACGGATCCCGGGAGAATCGATAGGTCGTACGATGCCTCCCATCACATCCTTCTCTTCGACCGATGATAAAAAGCTCACATTTCACAACCAGAACCTTCTAGATTTCATCATTGCTCATGCACACGGCGATGAACGTCCCTACTTAGAAATTTCCATCTCTGGATACGCCATGAAAGGCTTGCTTGACTCCGGCGCCACTCGCACTCTCGTCGGAAGACCTGGATTGGAAATTTTAAAGAACTTAGGATTGAAGCTTGTCGAACAACAGACAAATTGCACTGTAGCTAATGGTCAACGATGTTCCAGTATAGGTTATTTTCAAGCACCTGTAACTCTGTTGAATAAGACACGGATGATCGACATTTTGGTACTTCCTGAACTGTCTCACCAGCTAATTTTAGGAATTGATTTTTGGAGGACTATGGATATTATTCCTGACTTGAAACAAGATGTTTGGCATTTCTCTAATAGTGATTCCACCGCTGTTATTTGCAGTTTAACTGACGGAGAGTCTTTGTCGAAAACCAACAAAAATGCATTGAATGCCTTAGTGAATGAGAAAGTTTCTCAAATGGGTACCGGCCTTGGTTTGTGCAAGGTTGCAGAACATTCTATAGAGATTGAGCCAGACAGTAAGCCAATCAAGCAACGTTATTACCCAGTTTCTCCCTTCAAGCAGAAAATAATTGACAAAGAAATGGATGAGATGTTAAAACTTGGTGTTATAGAACCATCAAAAAGTCCCTGGTCAAGCCCTGTGTGTTTGGTGAAAAAGAAAGATGACAGCTATCGCTTTTGCATCGATTTTAGAAAATTGAATGGAATCACGAAGAAAGACGCATATCCCATTCCTTACATATCGTCCATTTTGGATCGCCTTAGAGACGCACGCTTCATCAGTTCAATAGATATCAAATCAGCGTTTTGGCAGGTACCACTCAGTGAGTCTTCTCGAGAACTAACAGCTTTTACAATTCCTGGAAGAGGACTATTTCAGTTTCGACGAATGCCTTTTGGACTGACGAATTCACCCGCAACTTGGCAACGTATAGTGGATACTGTACTTGGTGCTGACCTCGAGCCTTTTGTAATGGTATATCTGGATGATATAATCCTAATCTCTCAAGACTTTCACGAACATCTACGTCTTCTGGGCATAATATTCGATCGACTTCTTGAAGCCGGACTGATTGTGTCCCTGGATAAGTGCCAGTTTTGCAGGCCAGAACTCAAATATTTAGGATATGTTGTGGATCGTCAAGGTCTTCGCCCAGATTTATCCAAAGTAGAAGCCATCATAAATATACCACCAGCGAAAAGTGTCACCGAGATTCGTCGTTTTGTAGGCACCGCATCTTGGTACAGACGTTTCATCCCGAATTTCTCATCAATAATCTCACCATTAACTAACCTCACTAAGAAAAATGTAAAGTGGTCTTGGACACCGGACTGCGACAACGCCTTCAGACTAATCAAAGAAGCTTTAGTGACGGCACCTATTCTTACCTGTCCTGACTTCAATCGTCCCTTCATTTTGCAGACTGATGCGAGCTCATATGGCCTTGGAGCAGTTTTATCGCAAACTTTTGATGATGGAGAGAAGGTGATATGTTTCCTATCCCGTTCACTTACTAAACAGGAAATGAAGTTGACTGTGACCGAAAAGGAATGTTTGGCAGTTATATGGAGTGTGGAAAAACTTCGGCATTATTTGGAAGGCGTGCATTTCCAAGTTATCACCGATCATCACTCACTTTTGTGGCTACATAACCTTAAGGATCCACAAGGAAGACTTGCTCGTTGGGCACTTCGTTTACAACCATACGACTTTGAATTAATTCACCGCAAAGGTCGAGAACATATTGTACCAGACTTTCTTTCAAGGGCAGTGCCTGTTCCTACCGACGCTGTCGTAGCTCTTATTGAAGAAACAGTATCATATTCTTCCACTTCTGATAAATGGTACAAAAATATGATTCAAAGATTAGAAGAACGTCCTGACAAATTCTCCTGTTGGCGAGTAGAAAATGGAAACCTGTTCAAATTTATTAAATCCACCAATCCTAACTTCCCTAATCATTCTAGCTGTTGGAAGATTGTAGTGCCGAAAGATGGACGAAAAGATATTTTGGTTCGTTGTCATGACATTCCAGCTGCAGGTCATGTAGGAGTTTTCAAAACATATTGGAAGGTTGCTGAGCGTTATTATTGGCCGAAGATGAGATCCGATGTTGCGAGATATGTTCGTGCTTGTACACCGTGTGCACAAAATAAAGTTGAACAAAAGTGTCCTGCTGGTTTAATGGGAAATCGCCCCGACATAACGGAACCTTGGCAAGCCATCAGCCTTGATTTTATTGGACCATTACCACGATCTAAATCTGGAAATACGAACATCCTAGTTGTCACCGATTATTTCAGTAAATACGCCGTATTATTTCCATGTCGCTCAGTTTCAGCTAAAACATTGGTCAAGCGTGTGGAAGAAGATATCTTCTTAGTATATGGAGCACCACAATATTTAACTACGGACAATGGATCTGCCATGAAATCGAAAGAATTTCGAAACCTTTGTGACAAGTATAAGGTCAAGAATTTTTATACAGCTTCTTATTACCCTAGAGCTGATCATACAGAACGTGTAAATCGAGTAATTAAAACTATGTTACGCACCTATGTTCAACAGACTAATCATAGGACTTGGGAAGACAATTTACCCTCGATTGGTTGCGCAATTCGTACTGCTCGTCACGAAACCACTGGTTACTCGCCTTACTTCGTTAACTTTGGTAGAGAACATAAGCTGTTTGGTCAAGACTACTCTAATGGAATTCCTTCGGTAGAAACAGAACCTCAAAACTATGTCAAAGGAAAAATTGAAGCTTTTAAATCGCTGTACCAACAGATTCGCGATAAAATTCAATCCTCGCACGTTAAAAACAAACATCATTATAACTTGCGCAGACGACCTCTAAACTTCGTTCGTGGTCAAATGGTTTGGCGTAAAAATAAAAGCTTGTCCGACGCCGTTAATTATTACAACGCGAAATTAGCTCCGCAATTCATAGGTCCATTTAAAATTAAAAAGAAGACCGGCACTTGTACTTACGAACTCGAAGACGAAAATGGAGTTAGTAAAGGTGTGTGGCACGTTCAAGACTTGAAACCAGTGCACGTTGAATCCGACTCTGCTACGTAATCCGACTGAATAAATTAATATTGTATAAGCAACTTAACTTTTCCTCTTAGATTATGTAATGATATCTTTTCTTTTTTTTGATCATATAATTTACCTTAAATTCAGAATAAGTAGTATCTCATTCGTATTATTTTTGTTTGCTCTCTACAGTTTTTGTTTTTGCTATCAGTAAATTCTTGATTTAATTAATATCTTGACTTTCTTTGTTGTTGCTTAGACAGGTTTGATTACGTTCATTATCTGCGTTATTTTGGTATTTTCTTTATTATTTTTATCTTGTTTTTCCCTTCTTTTTGTTTGCTTGTGTGTTGGCCGATTAATCCTTGTTTCTCTCTCTTACCTTATTTCCTTCCTTACCTCTACCTTTGTCTTACCTTTCCCCCTTGCAGTGGTGGGGTTCCAATGAAGTTCGACTTCGTCTCGGCGCGTAACTTGACGAATTCGGATGGAGTTGGTTAGAAAAGCCCTGCACTGAGAACCAGTGGCAGTAGAAATCTGCCGAGAGCTGTAATAGATCAAAGCCCTCAGCTGATCTATTTCTTGCCGTAGTAGACGAAACCTTCAGTTGTTTACTACGTTGCGAGTGGAAGGCTAACCTTCAGTTACCTTACTATTTTACTTGCTTGTATCCTTGTGTCTGCCAAGGTTTTTCCCCTTTTAGTGGTGGGGTTCCAACTAAATTCGACTTCGTCTTGGCGCGTAACTTGACGAATTCGGATGGATGCTGGATGGAGCTGGAATAGATCATAGCCATCAGCTGATCTATTTCTTGTGGTAGAGGATAAACCTTCAGTTGCCCTATCATTATCTTAGAAAAGTTCTAACTGTGCATGTAGTCGTCTTGGCGCGAAACATTTCGAGTGCGCGCATGGTTGGTTGTCTTTTGGATAGGGAAGTAAGCCTTCAGCGACTTCTCTATTTTATGATAAGGCAAGCCATCAGCTACCTTGTCTTATTTGCATCTGGCTGGGTAAACCTTCAGTTTCCCTTCCTTATCAATTGGCAGTACGTTCTACCCTATCTTCCCTTTATCTTACCTTACCTTACCTTATCTTACCTTACCTTACCTTACCTTGTTTCTTTTGTTTTTATCTTACCTTTTCCTTTGCTGTGTTTCTTATAATCGGTCCAACCATTTCTATCGTTCGGATTGATTTGTATCTTATTACCTTATTACCTCGATTTTGATTTAGTACTTACCTTGATTATGTCTGGTTCGTCTAGGTTTAGGTAGAGCTTTCGTTATATGAGCTTTCTGCCTTGTCAGTGATTACTGGTTATGAATACCTAGAGCGAACTGTTACCTTGATTTGACTTTTGGGTTTAGATCCCTTACCTTTGATTTGATTTGCTTACCTTCGATTGTGACTTGATTACCTTTGATTTTGACTTTGCTTAGTTACTCTTGAGTTCTGGCAAGACTTGGCTAGAGCCTGTGTTAGTCTTTTGCTTTTCAGTGTTACTGGTTTTATAGGACCAAGAGTACATTACCTGACTTTACCTTACGTTTTTTTGGTTATCTTACCTTACCTTACCTTATGTTGAATTAGTTGGTCTAAGTGCGGACTTGGCTGTGTTGCCGTATGTTTCCTTTTTCAGTGCTTACTGGATTTATCACTTAGACTTTACCTTTTGGTAGTGGTACTATACCACTCATTGATTTTGACTTTTACCTTTGTTTCTGTTTTCTTTAGGATTTGTTAGTCGAGTTTTCCGTGTAATGTTTATAAGCCAATTATTGGGATATTTACAGGAAATACTTAATTATTTTTCTCTTATTCGTTTGCTTTGCTTTATTGCTTGGGTATTCCTACTGGGTAACGTGTTCCAGAGGAATCATTGATTTTGCTTTGCTTTGATTTTGTTTGGAGAAGAGTATAACCATATCCAGGATATGGGATTTATGACTACAGAAGGTCCGAGTAGAAAAACACGAGACAACTTTTACCTTTGACTTGATTGCGTTTGTCCTTGGGACGTTTATATTTTACTGATTGTGTCTTAGTTTGGGAATTTCCCATTACTAGTTTACCTACCGATTTTGACTTTTGATTGCTTACCGATGTTGACGTTATCTTACTTATTGTGTCTTTGCAGCCTCTTTCTCTTTGTTTATATATATTGGCCGAGTTACCTTGGGTGTCCTTGGATGGCGTTTGATTGCATCTTTTCCGGCTTAATTGCGGATGCAGCTCAGCCAGCAGAGTTATATTTTGGGGGGCGGAAGCCTGACTCTTGTAGCCTTTTTAGGACCAGTCTACGCAATGTAGCTCAAGAGAGGGCCAAGTTACTGATTATGACCTCGTTGCGCTGGGCCATAATAATTCGACAGACCGAGAGCAGTGGCGTATCTCGGAGTACCTTTTTCATTAAGTTTATTTTGGAGGTTGCGGTACACTTTGATGTTCTTGGAACACGGGTGTATCTTTTAGCTTAGTGTGTGCTAGAATGCACTCCCTTTTGATTGGTGGAACATTTGGGTTACAATTACGTTACTTATTTTCTTTGCTTGATCTGTTATTTTTAGTTTTCCACTTTTTAGGAATTGTCAAGTGTTCGGTGATTTTTGGTTTCTCTTTGGAACGGTTGGTCGTGTCATGAGTCTGCTTGAATGAGGTTGGTACACGAGGTTCGCCAAGCCGCAGTTGGTTGTAACGCACTATTGACTCCAGTTCGATTTTCATCTTAATCTTAGAACCTGGTTCCATCCAAGCAGCTCATGATTACTCCCTTCCCTCCCGAGGTCTCCATGGGTTCCCGACCGCCGGGCAGTGACTGAAATATTTTTGGTTTTCTTACGATTAGAATTTTTGATTTTCTGAATTACCTTGCTTAGCTGCTACGTCAGTAGCGTTTGTTTTTCTTTTTTTTCTTGGATCTGATTATTTGGGTGCGTCCATATCTATGACGCCTATTATTGTTAAATTAACTTGTATATATTTTGGTTGTATTTTGGCTCTCTTTAGTGAGCATCGTTTAGATGTTTCCTTGCTTTGCTTAATGAGGAACTTGTTTTTTTTTTCCTTCAGATTGTATTTTCTTATCGTCGGTTAATTTTCCTTTAGAAAATTTCCCTCCTGTTGAAGGAGAGGGGGAGTTGTAACGGTTTGATTTAGTCACTAGATACTTTGTTATTTATTCGTAGTAATTTTGCCTTGAACTTTTGAGTTTTATAGATATACAGTGACAGGCTTGCAGTACTAACCTTGCATCCTGACGTTACCGCCTGATGTGCCTTGACTTATGCCTCGTAAAACCTGTTAAAGACTTCTCACATGCTGTAACTAGCGTAATACTTTTTGGGAAGAGTCTGCACTGGTTGTAGGACTTCATTCTGGGTTCATCTTGGGTTCTCAGGACTGATTCCCTCAGTTATGGGCATCTAAAAGCTTTAAAACCATCTCTGAAAAGGTACCGTTGATTCTGTATGTATTGTTTCTCTGATTTGAAGGCCATCTCTATCAGTAGGCCTCGCACAGCTATGATTTAGACTCACCTGCATCTTTTCCGTGATATTCCGGCGTTCTATATGGAACTCTTACTTTGGTTTTTGCGAATTTAATCTCAAAGTTCGTTGTCTATTTCAGTTTCGAGTGACAGCTGTTTGCAGAGGTTATATCTTCTAGCTGCATTCCTTTTACCGCTGTGAAATGACTTGATATTCTAGCTGCATTCCTTTTACCGCTGTGAAATGACTTGATATTCTAGCTGCATTCCTTTTACCGCTGTGAAATGACTTGCACGGCCTAGGGTGGTTTTTGTTGTAATATACACGAGAGAAGGTTTTTGGCGAGATGCATGGTACTGTTACAATTTCATTCTCTTTCGATGTTATTCTCTTTTATGGATAGAGTATCGATAATTTGTTATAGCTGCGACTATAGTTTATCCGCAACATCGGGTGTCTATGAACACGGTTGCTTTCTATTCAGTCTAGTATGTGCCCGGTGCTGGGTTATTTTCCGCTTCGTGTCACCTGATCGGTGTGTCGGTAATAAAGAAACCGATGTTACCTGCAGGCAGGAAGCATAGAGATATTAAAAAAAATGGTCGTTTTGTCATTTTTTGTTCCTTTAGACCAGTATATGAGTCGAAAAATTGCTATGGGTCGTCCCTTTCTAAAGTCCAGTGTCAAAGAGGCCACAAGCCGTTAGTTTTTCGAAAAATACCTGGGAGTATTCCCTGCCGTGAGGCGATTTGGTTTTTCGAAGAAGTGTAAAAGAATAGTGCAAGTTTTCTCCCTTGGATTTTGGAGCTGCACATATTTTCCCTTTGGGATTTATTTGCTTGGTTGGTTTGCTTTGTGTGACTGTAGAGACGCTATTTCCGGGCAGAGGCCATCTTGGAATTTTGGGCACCTATAAAGAACCCTTGATCATCTCATAAGGTATATTATATTGCTTGTTATTTTGCTTTAAATAATGGTTCATTGGTCTCGCATAATATTTTTTAATTAACTCAGCGACGGTTTTAGTTTTCTTAATTTCGGGTTTTATTATATTTCACTAAAATTATTGTCATAAATTCGCACGCCACGTGCATAACCGTAAAATTCTCTCTGGCTAAAATTAATGCCTGTATCGTTATTTCTCAATACCTAAATATTAATTTCATTTTGTCTATTATGTCTCTAAAAAGACTAATTATCGAAAATAATAAATTTGAATAGATATGTCTCAATATGAAATTTTAAGTTTAAATTTAAGGGTTCCTTCATTAAGCAAAAATGTATATAGTGAACAATGACCATGAGGGCCAATGTATTAATTGTGATTTATGTTACGTGGGGAGATATGGCCAATATTTCTGTTTCAAGTTCTTCGGTTTTGATTTTTTTGTAACAGTGATGATATTTTGTAGCTTTGATGTAAGAGTAATTTATTAATTCATTATGACTAGTTCTTTGCCTTGTAAAATTTGGTTGTTTTAGATTTAAAATAATTATTGGCCTTATTACCCATCGTACATATGTATATAGTTATATCTCTACGTCCGTTGTTATAGTGTGTGGTATGCCGTTTTGAAACAGCACTAATATTGTTGCTATTCCTTTAATTCTTACTTTATTAATGAGGTATTAGAATGGTTACGAGCCTCCGAGGTCCAAAGGGACTTTTATTTTTAATCATGGTATTTTATAATAGAATGAACTGCAGGAGTTCTTACTTATTTGAATGAGGCATTTAAGCTCAATTTTATAATTTCAATAGTCATTACCACCTGGTGATAAAAAAAAAAGAACCATTCAAGCATCAGGCTTTAAATTCAGTTATCTTTCTAGTTTTGTTGGAGTGCGGTTTCAAAAGCGGGCATATTGGTCTTTACTTATTTCTTTTGGTTATTTTAATTGATTTATGTGATGATATTTTGATGGATATTTTGTATCTGATTTTTCTTTAATTGACTTACTTTAATATTGCTCAGTGGTTTATTTATTAATCCCAAATTTTGATTGTGGATACCTGGATTGATAACAATCCTCGTTTAATTTATTTTAAATTTGATAATGTGTTAAGACTAATTATTTTGTTTACATTTATAAAATTTTATTGCGTACCAGTTGTCATTGATGATGGTCAGTGACGGATGGAACTTTTTATTTTAAATTCTTGCTGCTTTATAATTTGATTAATAATATTTAGACTCTTTGCTTCCCTTCAGGATTTTGTAACAATATTTTAAATGCTTTTGGCTTTCCTTTAATCACTTTGTTTTTATTCTTATATCATTATACTAGAGAGTGTTTATATTCCTAGGGTCCTCCGACCGGGGTCAAAGAAAGACATTCCTCCGACCGGGGTCAAAAGTCAACTTGTTGTTCTACCTGGCTAACATCAACCTGTGTTATCCTCCTGGGATAACACCTGCCTAGTCTACCCCAACTAGAGTCTTTTTGACCAACATGCAACATATGGTATCGTTTTAGTTGATAAGTTGATGATTTTTTTTTTATTTACTAACCATTCTCGTACAGCACTGGGTTTTGTAATTAACTTCATTTCTAATATTCTTTTTTTTTCCCTGTGAAATAATAAATGCTGAGTCAATCAATTTTAAAAATGCGTTTTATTTAGTTCGCTGCAATTTCTTTTAATATTATACAGTGGTGTCGACCAGTGAGTTCAAGTTAAGGGGATCCCCGTAACATCTGGGAGATTTCCAGCTTCAATCTAGCTTAAGCTGGTGGCGCAAAAAGGGACCTTCTGTCGCGAGTAGTTAGCCGGCTGCTACGCACCTCAAGCTCTCCCCCTAACTTGGAAGAACTGTCGCTCATTGTCTTCATTTTTTTTTACATTAAATAATTTTACCAACAGCGGTTGCTCTAGGGGTATTCATCATAATACTCCTAGTTCTGAAAATAATTTATTGCGCCAAAGCAACTCCAAGTCGTATCACAATGCTGTGTCAGTTGGATCCATTTATTATTATTTTATTGAAAAATAAAAATAATAATATTCCGTGTCATATTAGTCAAATAGTATATTATGATACGCATTATTTTTCGGGTCAATAACCAAAACAAGTTAAATATACAACGTCGAAGAGAGCATGACTTTATTTCTGAATGCATTCTTTCCAATATTAAAGTGATTTTTGAACGCACTACTTTATAGAGTTCGCAACGGATGCCTCAAGGCCGTGCCTAAAGTAAAGCGATCATGTTCTGTGATTCATACTTTGATCAGATGTAAGTAGCCGTTGGTGTTTTTGTTTGCAATATTTTATTGAATCTTTGTGTACTCAGTAAAAATGCCTTTTTCTCGGAGTCAAAAAATTCTCCAAGCGGCATTACAGATTAAACAACGACCACACAATGAACAAAATGACGATACCATAACAACATGTGCCGGTAAGTTTATTTATTTTTTAAACTGTTACGTTTTTGCATTGAAAATGGAAATTAGTAATAATAATACCAATAAAAATAATATTATTTTTATATTATTACACATACCTCCCATTCAAACATCAAAAAAACTTCTATAATGTTAAAATATTTACATTTTAGAATCATTTAGATCAATTCTGTTCTGGTCAATGAAGTCAAAATTTAAAATTGTAAAGTAGTTAGAGCCAAAAAATGGCTACTTGGATCACTTCAGCTTTAGACTTAGATTAAACTGGATGCATTTTTTATGTCAAATAGAGCATAACATGTTAGTTGGATTAATTCTGTTTAAACATTTTTACAATTGCACAATAAAATTGATAATAAAATAAAAAATATTCTTTTAGTTATCTGTATGAAGAACTATTTTAAATAATTTGGCAGTTAGTAAAGGACCAGGCACAAAATACATTAAAAAGTACTATATACATAAAAAATGTTATTCCAGTTATCGAGCAATAGAACTATAGAGTCAAGAAGTACAATTTATTAAAAAGTTTGGCTATTTTACCCAAACCAATTTCATTGTAATTTGTGCTTGACCCTTTAAGTAAAAATAACTTTTTTTACAGCTGAAGAAGTTTGTAATGACAATACTGAAAATGCTTCTACTGGACATGCGCATATCTCCATTGAGCATTCTTCCGCCGAAAAAACACGATCCTATTCATTGTCAGAGGCCGGGTCACCTCGGTCTGATCCGTACGCTGACAGTGGCGATTCATATCGTCCCAGTGATCATTCACTGGAATCTTCTGATTCCAATGCTTCCAAAAATGACGATGTAGATGGTGATATTGTTGAACCTGAGCGAGAAGAAAGTGAAGACGCTGTGATTCAAAATATGGGTAAAACAAACGAAATTTTAAAACGTAAACGACGTGATGAGAGCACATGGGCTAGGAACGTGATAAAAAGGAACAGGAATCGAGGTGAAGAATATGTTAATTACAGAGGAAACCGTATTCCAGCTAAAACTTTCACGCCGGTTTTGTGTAATTGCCGAAAGAAATGCAGCGACAAAGTTTTACCAGAAATACAAAATATCATTCATTCGCAATTTTATGCATTAGACTGGAATGGTCAAACAGCTTGGATTTGCACAACTGTGAAGATATCAGCTCCAAAACGACCAAAGAAAAGAAAAAACCAGACACCAAGCCATAAACAACATAGCCGAACTTTTTCTCTCAACCAGTCTCAGGTTTGCAAATCATTTTTCCTGAAAGTAATTCAGATATCCAACAAAAGATTGGATTACGCTTTAAACAAAAAGAGACACCCGGATACTTCAATGCCACTACCAGATAATAGGGGCCAAGGACCTTCAGGCAATAAGATAAAAGATGAAGTAAAGAACTTTATTAAACATCACATAGAAAGTTTCCCGCGCTATATGAGTCACTATGGGGATCGAACTTCTTCTCGCCAATATCTAGCACCCAACTTAAATTTGCAAAAGCTTTACGCGCTTTACAATGAGAAATGTCAAGAAATCGGTAATATTCCAGCAAAAAAAAGTTTCTACGAGTCAATATTCCGCACATACAAGTTATATTTTTACATCCCAAAAAAGGATACATGTAAGTCCTGTGATATTTTTCGTATACAAATTCAAAATGAAATTGATGCTGAAAGACTATTGCAGATTAATCAAGAACAAAGCGATCATCACCTTCTGGCCGCTAAAACTAGAGATTTATTAAATAGCTACAAACAAATTTCCCTCGCAAATAACAGTACTTCATGTTTAATGACTTTCGATTTACAACGTACCCTTCCAACCCCACTGGTACAAACTGGAGAAGTTTACTATCTAAGGCAATTGCAAACTTTCAATTTTGGAATACATCTTTATTTATCAGTTGGCGAAGTAATAACAATGAATATGTGGTATGAGACCACTGGAGGTAGAGGATCTCATGAAGTCATTTCTTGCCTTTATTATAACTTACAAAATGTTATACCTGCAAACATAAACACACTATATACTTTTAGTGATTCGTGCTCTGGACAAAACAGAAATTGGAATATGTTCCACTTTATGATGTTTGTAGTAAATTTCTTTCCAAATTTATCTGAAATAATAGTATGTTATTTGGTAAGCGGTCACTCATTTCTCCCAAACGATTCTGATTTTTCTGATATCACAAAAGCGCAAAAGAAGAAGGAATTTATTTATACCCCAGAACAGTGGATGTCACTTGTAGAGCATTGTAGAAAAAAAAATCCATATACTGTTAATAATATGGTTGGAAAATTCATTGACTGTAAAGATCTCTCTAAGAACATGGCTAAAGGTGGAAAAAGTAGTAATGGAAATCGTGTGCTAATTTCTAAAATGAAAAAAATTAAATTTATTAAAGGTGATAGCAAAATGTACTTTAATAGCGATTACTCCGACAGTTACGATAGTTTCGAGTTAAACAAGTCCAATGATAAATCATTTTTCGAAACATTATCGTATTTTAATCCATCCGAAGGGAACAATTCAAAATCGATTACTCATGTTAAAATGCAAGACCTCAAAAAGATGCTTAAATATGTACCGCCTATTTATCATCAGTTTTACCTAAATTTGCCTCATCTTAACCGTAGAGGTGATGCCCAAGAAGATAACAATCTTCTTCCAAATTTATTAGGAGATGAAGAGGAAGAAAATGACTAATGTTTTGATTATGTATTAGGAATACAAGAAAATATTTTTTTTAGTTCTATTTACTTTTCTTACTTAACTTACTTTATTTACTTTTTTACTTACTTTTACGTTTATTGTTATTTAAGAAATATATCCCTATATAATAATATTAGTTCCAGCTTTTTATTTGAGTTGGAATTTTTTAAAACATACCTTTTAATTTTTTTGTTAACTCAGAAGTGATCCAAGTGGAAAACTTTTTTTTTTTTAATAAACCAAAGCACATATTTTAAGTTTTTTAAATATTAAAACATTTTATATGTGATTTATTGTCCACTGCAATACCTCAAGTTTAAAAATTGTTTAAATTTTTATTTTAATTTAAATGAACCTATATTGTCAATTATCTCAATATTTAAAATATGCTACTTAGATCAGTTCTGTTTCCGTCTAGCCAATTATGACAATATTTAAGATAGAATAAGGTTACTTGTAATATCTTAAATATTAGCATCCCTAACATGCAAGCCTACCCAATGGTGACACGAATCTTGAAATTTGGATCAGCATCAGTGCTGACTCAAAAGCATGGAACCGTGCGATGCGAGCGTTTATAATCAAGAGATACGTAATTTTAAAGACTTATAGTCGGAAATTACAGATCAACCTTTCACGGGGAGTTTAGTCGGTCGGCTCGTTCTCCTTCAGAGACGGATCTTCTCCTTCAGAGAAGATGGTATTCCTTCAGAATATTGCTAAACCCGACACTACCTTGCACCCTCAGTGCCTGGTGTCTGTAAGCAGATTCTCCTCGTAACCCGCAAAAAAAATTATTCTTAGAGCTTGTTTAGCATTGCTGAAGTTCAGCGATTCAGGATAGGGTTCCACCTTTGAATTAAGTAAAGAAAATTCCCCTGAAGTAAGGCATCGGTCAGGAGACCCTCTTGCTCAGTTTTTGCAAAAATAATCAAAGAATTTATTAAAAATTAGATTTTTGAGATTTAAAAAATAATTTCTCTAACAGAAGTTAGAAAACTATAATTAATCACATTGGTGATTAAGTGAAATTTTGAAAAGAATTAAATAGAATCTTTAACGAGGAGTTAAATAAATTTGGTAATTACTAAATTTTTGGAAATAATTTAAATAAATAATTCAAAGAAAAATTCATAATGTCAGATATGACAACTCTGGCGGGTGGATTGGAGGGGCCGTTCTAAATAAAAGTTTCGATGGCATAATTTCGACGCCCAATGGGACAATATAGAAAATTTCGAAACTTTAAAAAACTCGAAAGTACGCTATCAGGAAGACTATAGTTCTTCAGGAACATAGTGTTAATTTTAATACTTATCAGCCCCTCAAACCGACAAAACTTTTTGCTAAAAAAAATCAAATTTAGAAGTTGTACACGTTGATTCGGGAGTCAATTTAATAGACTTTGGGAGTAATAAGAACCTATGTTTGAGTGGGATTCCAGACACCAAGGCATCCTACGGTGAAAAAATTGTTCAATTTTATTATCCCCGAAACATACATATACAAAATGGCATCCCTGGTGGGGAATATTTAAGAAATAAGGCAGAGCAAAGTGGTGATAAATATATAAAAAATCAGACAACTTTTTCAATAAATTTTGAGGAACAAATTTTGACTAATAAATTATTGCGCGAAGAGTTATCAAAACTCCGAACGGAAAATAAAAAACTTTTGGATGCGAATGCTTATTTTTTAAATAAAAAAGTTCAATGTAGCACCGAAACCACGGATAGGAACAAAAATGACGAGCAATATCGTGCAAACCAGGGCAACGCGACTTTCTTCTGGATTTCTATATTGAACCAGCATTACAAATATCTAAAAGATATAATTTTGACAATGACATTTTGAAATCGATGTGTTTAATAAAAATAATATTTAGTTTTACTGACGCTAGCACACTTATCCCATCTTTCTCTTTTTATGCACAAACATCGACTGCCAACGCACATCTTCGCAGACAGCATGAAGTATCACGCCTCAACAAAGACCTGGAAGAAATTTTGGCTTGGGGTGACAGTCGAATTTAACGATAAAAAACCCAGGCACCAGTTTTCTCTAAAAAGGTTATCATTACAGAACCGGATATAGTCATGGACGGACACGCAATCCCACTGGCTTCATCTATTAATTTGCTGGTCGTCAATCTGGGAGGAAATATATCTTGGCATAACCACGTTGTCGCAATCGCCAAGATAGCTTCTCAGAATGGTGTATTCTTCCGAACCAGAAAGTTGTACACAACTCAACATCTTTTGAAATTATACAAAGCCCAGATTCGACCATCATACTGCTCTCATGTTTGGAGCTATATACCCAAACACACACTTCGGCTACTGGATTCCATCGAAAGCAGGGCCATTCGTCTGATTGGAGACCACGAGCTGACGAAGAACCTCGACAGCCTAGAACATCGAAGACAGGTTCGGGATTTGACTCTCTTTTACAGATATTTTCATGGAAAGTGCTAGGCGAACCTTGGCCCTTTTAATTCCGCCCAGAGCGGCGAATAGCAAAAAAACACGACGAACCCTGCAGCTCATCCATATGTGGTTAAGCTTAGTACTCCTGGAATTTCATTATTTCGTTTTTCCAATGATTCAAAACCAACGTGAATCGCGTTTTATGCACACGCACCACTCTCAGAGTGCCCTAAAGGATGTTTCCTATAGTGCTTGTGTTTGTTCATAAAAAAAAACACAACCGCAATATATATGTTATATGTCACATAGCCACGTGCAAGCGTTGACCACAAGTAACCCGATGTCATGTCAGCATCATTCAATACACCTGATATATTTTATGATATATCAACTACCTCATGTTGCAATTCTAACAACTTGAAGTAGCTGAATAAGCATACATTTTGTCTATTTAAACCTAAGTAAACCATATAAATTTATTCATTAACTTCAGACCGTTACTATGTCCATTTGAGTTTTATATTGTGTAATTAAAAAATAAAATATTTTTTAAAAAGTAATTTGAAGTGATTTAACAAATTGGCGCAGTCATCGGTAGGATTCCTCAACGCTGTCAGAACACGAACAACCCTTTCTAACTGGTAGCGGGGGAGTCCAATCCCTTAACGGACAAATGACCTTTGTAGAAGTCGAGACCGCTCTCACTTGGCATTACTACGGAAGGAACACATAGTGAAGCTCCTGGTAGTCAACAGCCAAGAAAACGACCACTTCGATGCTTCTTTTGTAAGTTAATGAATCATCACGTTTATTCTTTATTGTTTTAACTGTTCGATTTTCTAAACGTTTCATCCCTTATAAAAAATACGGGAGGTATTTTGATTTTATCCCAGAGATAAATTTATTACCTTAACTTAAAAATGTAAACATCCACAGCCGCTTTCGGTCGGCGCGTCGAATTAGTCATTCAACGTGTACCGCTCGATTAATGCAGAGCCGCTGTGAATATCGTTTATTGGGTTTTGTCAGGAAGCCTAATTTGTTTGTGTAAATTAAGTGAAATCTAACAATAGATATTATAACAGTCTAGACATAACAATAAATTATAGAGATTTAGATAATGTAACTGAGCCAAAATTAAAACAAATTAAATTTCCCAATCTCGACCACGAAACCTACTAATTTGCCAATGCATTATTTTTCGAACGGAGCAGAATAAATAGGATTTTCGACTATTTCTCTTGGTGAAAGTGGCGTTAATCTATGTAAAAATTTGTCTAAAACTTGATATTTAATAGAGTTATAACAAAATGTGTAGATTTTAATTCCTCTAAAATAGTTTATTTTAGTTATTTTGTGTCTATTTTGCGGTACATCATAATTTTTTGGTCCATCATGTTTCAAATCTTGACTATATATATATTATATTTTATAATAAATGACCAATGAATATAAAGGGTCTTGAAAGGATAGGTATATTTAAAAAAACTAATAAATGACCAATGAATATAAAGGGTCTTGAAAGAATAGGTATATTTAAAAAAACTTCGCACATTTAGTTGTGCAACATAGAGCCGTATAACGGAGAAGAGTTTTGAAATCATGTACTACCTTGTTTGTATTTATATTTTGAAATTATTTATTTTGTGACGTATTTCAAACTTTGTCTTTGTACAAATGTGTTTTGAAATAAATGCTTCTTATCTGTCTTTGATCTTTTTTTTTCTATAATGTTTGTAATTACAGACATAATGGAGTAATACGGCCAGGGGTGACCAGATGAACTCATATTTTTTTGTCACATAGAAACATTGTTCATAATATTTTTTGTCTTTTATAGAGGGTTCGCAATTATACAATAATAATAAATGCAGCTAATTGGACAAAAGAATCAATTCCAGAAGCTTATGCTCAGGTGACTAGCGGAAGAAGTGTGAAAGGGAACTTCCAATTGAAACCTACTTGCGAAAATAATTCTCCTAGGCCACAAAATGGACAGAAGAAACATTTTCAGCAAGAAAAAAGATGATTAATATTTTGTCATATTACTGTCAAAATTATATTTCGGTGTTACAACCCGAATAAGGTACATTGGTTAAGAAGATGGTGGAAAAAATAACATTAAAACTGATTTCAACAAAATTACCAAATGGCCTGATGATCAGGTTGCCTACATTCAGCTTATATTCGGGTTTAAACGCCAAAAATTACTCCACTATTGATATGAAATTTCGGTATTTAAAGCTTAACCGCAAAAGTATCTTAATAGAAAAATTAAATTGTATATGGAGAAAACAAGAATATTGACGATGGTAGATGGTAAAAAACTATATTACACTGATGAGATTTGATTGAATGAAGGACATACCGTGTCAAAAATATGGTAAGATTTACATGTCACAAATTCCATACAGGCATTTCTCCAAGGTTTTTTGACAGGATTAAAATCTTCTTCCGCCAAAGGATGTCGATTAATAATAACTGATATTGGAAGCGTTTCTGTCTTTTTGGACGGCAGCTTTAGTGTATTTGAATCCCGGAAAACAGAAGATTATCATAATGACTAACTCTAGCGATTCCAAAAAATCGTTATCTTAATGCGGGTGGACCATGGGTCTGTATAAAGCCGAAAGCACGTTACTATTACGTTAAGTAGGGTTAAATGAAAACGCCTCGAAAAGACTTAATTGCAATTTGTTTCCACGTTCATCATATCGCGTGGCAAGTATGTTCTGAAATTGGGGTACCATTAATTTGGGAAACCATTGACTCAGGACAGCCGATCTCGACAGCTGAACTCTTACCTCGCCTGGCATAACCAGCTAGTCGGGTGAGCTGGTTTTGTTTGAGGGACGCTGGAATCGTTGACCTATTGGCCATTCAGTTTCAGTCTTCAACAACTATGAATAAAGTGTCCGGAACGGGTCTCTTCAATCTGTTGAAAAGGATCGTAAATTTAAGTAAGTTTATATTCGGGTTTCTATTGTGTATGTAAATTTCTATTGATTCCTAGATGTTAAGAATTTTATTTTTTGGTACTGTATTATAAAATATAGTATTTTATAATAGTTTTGTCCAAGTATTTTTCTTTGTGTACCGTTTACCGCTTTCTACCGTTTTTTATACGTCAATTTTAGATCTGGCAGCACTGATTTTACCACTTAACAAAAATAACTTTCATACAGAACTAAATATCATTAAACAAATAAGTAGTAAGCAAACCTATCCGCTGGGTCTCTCCCCACTCCTCTGACGTCATACTTGACCTTGACGCATGCCTATGACCGTCCAGGTGGGCAGCTGTTGGTTTGACCTTGAGCGATGCAGGTGTTCTTTTGACCTTGTATTTTTTATGACGAGATTGTGAACAGATGTCTTTTGTGACCTTGTATTTTTCTTATGTTGACCTTGACAAAAGTGCAGGTTTGATTATAAATTGATGGAGGGAGGAGTTGGATATTTCAGTCTTTACTTTAACATCGTCTGAGCAAGTTATTGTATTCACTAATATCCAATATGAATAACTATGTATGTGTAAATTGTGGTGTATCATTTACAAGGAATTTGTTACGATACCAGAGAGAATCCTGTGGAATGAGATTTGCTATTGCGACGGAATCTAAGCGATGCAGATTAAGTGGTGCCGATGCTGCTTCGACATCCCGTTTACAAACTTGTGATGTGTGTAATGTTACTATAGCAGCAAATCAAATGCCAGGTCATCAAAGATCCTTACAGCATAGGAGTAATTCCTGTATACCGCTATCTCAAGGTGTTCAGATCATTGAAAGTGCTTTTAAGAAGAGAATTGTGAGTTATCGTGTAAGCAGTGACAACGAATATATAGACTATACTTTGTTTTTTAATGCAATCAAGTCAAAAATATTAAATTTGATAAGTGAACTGTTGACGGTGCATCATGCATTAAAAATAAATATGGTTATTTTTGGACAATATAGTTTACCATCCCAGGATATGTTGATGAGTGGAAAGTCTTTCAATACATCTAATGAGATAGTGAATGCTGGAAGTGATTTGGATGCAATATATTCGATGTTTGCTGAAACGATGAAGGTCCAAGCAAGTGAATTTCAGGAAAAAGATTCAGGTATGTTAAAAATCTTAAGAATGTATTTAATGCAATTTATTAATGTTTGGTTGCGTATTGTAGGTTGGGCGCTGGAGAAAATCTTATATTTAGAAGTAAATGTCAATAAGTTCAGCCCGATTGGAGGATCATCCTACATTAAGCTGCCAAAGTTCATCGAGGTTAAGAAAAGTGTCATCAACATTAACAACCAAGATGAATATTGTTTTGCTTGGGCTGTAGTGTCAGCTTTGTTTCCAGTAGCAAATATGTCTTATCAGATGTCATCATACCCTCACTATTCCAACGTACTTAATTTGACAGGTATGGATTTCCCAGTTAAGTAGCAAAATTTGAAGAAATGAATAACATATCAGTGAAGGTGTATGGTTTAGAATCATCATTTGAGAATAATAAATTAAAATACGAAGTTGTTGGTCCATTGCGATACTCTGGTAGAAAGCTACAAACACATGTTAATTTGCTATTAATTACCAAATATTTTAATGTTAAATCTAATAATATTGGGCATGTTTGTAGCACAAATTGTACAAGAAACCATTATTGTTGGATCAAGGATTTATCGAAATTAGTGTCTAGTCAGATATCGCAAAGTTCTGATAAACTATATTTTTGTGATGGTTACCTGATATATTTTAGTTCGTTTGCCAAATTAACACAACATCAGCAATGTGATTGTAATCATACATATTCACTGACCCCATCCGCGGATTTTAAGATCGATAAATTTGGAAAGAATGTGCCGGAGAACATTTTAAAATTTGAAAACATTGAAAAGCAAATGCGCGTTCCTTTTGTAGTATATGCCGATGATTTTGAGTCAATTTTAAAGCCAGTAGAAAGTGTCGAACCAAACCCTGAAAATTCTTACACTATGCAAAGCTTGAAACATGAGCCCTACTATTTAATTAAGTGCTCTTTTGACGCTTCAGTTTCCAAGTTTGAATTATATAGGGGAACGGATGCAGCTGAAGTTTTTGTACACGGCTTGAAATTGATTTGAGACACTTATATGAGTGGCTCAGTGCCATCCTTGCCTAACCCACCATTTTTTCAATTTGCCAATATTGTGCGCATCTTCTTAAAAATACCTAAATCTGTCCATGCCAAAGTTGCCCAACCCTCTATTTCAAACTATACGGTGCTGCCATCCATGAGCAACTTTGGTAATCAAAACAACTTCAAAGTTACTTACGCCAGTCTTGCCTATCCATCACAATATGGCGGCGTCGAACGTCGAGCAATTTTCATTATCCGATTTATCGGGTGACGATAGTGATAAAGATAAGGACTATGTACCTGATGAGGAAGCTTCAGGTAAGTTCTAGTTTTTAAATAATTTAATGATTGTTGATATTGTTAGTTTAATATGGTTTATTGCATGTAAACATGTGTGAGTGTTAGGCATTTTTGGCTCTCACTTACAGCGTCAAGTGAACTTAATATCTTTGTGGGATAGACATGTCTGGATTTAGTGGCATGACTTTAAATGCTTTACTATGTGGAATAATATACAGATTATGCAATTGCCGCGTTTACGGTACTTATAAAACTAACATGCGTATCTATTTTTTTAGGTGAGAGCCAAAGTGAAGAGAATGATAAGCCTTTACTAGACAATAAGAATAGACGAAAACGTATCAGACAGCCTAACACACATAAGAAAAATATTAGGAAATTAAAGCGTTCACGTGGTGACGAATATCTGTCCACAACGGGAAGAGTGGTTCCAGGAAAGCGTTGTGACTTGTCAGAATGTGGATGCAGACTTCGCTGTGCTGAAAATATCTCTGAAGCAAGAAGGAAAGAAATTTTTGATGGCTTCTATAATATGGATTGGGATATGAAGCATTCATTTCTTGCAGGCCAAATAGAAATTGATACTATTAAAAGAAAATATACCAAAAAACAGAATAGTCGAAGGGGAAAAACAAGAACCTACAGGCTTCAGGATGAAAGAGGGGACGATAAAATTGTTTGCAAGAAATTTTTTAAAGGGACACTGTCTATTTGTGATGGAACTATTACAAATGCTTTAAAGAGAAAACAAACATCTGGAACTCCAAGAGCTGACCAGAGAGGAAAGCATACGCCGCATAATAAGACTAGTTTAACCGACGAGACAAGAGTTTGTGAATTCATACAAAAATTTCCATCCTACGAGAGTCATTACTGCAAAAGAGACAGCAATAGAAAATATTTAAATCCTGATCTCAATATGCAAATTATGTATGATTTGTATAAAAGTCAATGCAATGACAGTGGGAACCACGTAGTTTCTTTGTTCATTTTTAGAAACATTTTTAATACAAAATTTAATCTACATTTTCACCAACCTCAGAAAGATACCTGTCAAACTTGTGATGAGTTCAAGACAAACATAAATACCTTAGAGAGTGAGGCGGAAAAGCGGAGCGCTAAATTGCAACACGACCTTCACCTGCGACAAGTGGACGCCGTCCGAGACATGAAACAACGAGATGCGATTGCAGCCAGATCTTCTGATAATACAAGACAAGTATTGGTTTTTGACCTTCAAAAAACTTTACCTACTCCAGCTTTGACTACCGGTGTTGTATACTACAAACGACAGCTCTGGGTATACAACCTGGGTATCCACGACGAAGTGAATAACGTAGGACACATGCACGTTTGGGACGAAAGTATTGCATCAAGAGGGGCACAAGAAATCTCATCTTGTCTTTTATATCACGTAAAAAACTGTCTGTCATCAAGTACAAAAGAAATGACTCTTTACAGTGACAGTTGCGGAGGCCAAAACCGTAACATTAAGGTAGTGTTGGCCCTGTCTTACATTATACAACATTCACAAATTGAAAAAATCAATTTAAAATTTTTCATACCCGGCCATAGTTTTTCAACTTGTGATCAAGATTTTGGCGTAATAGAAAGAGAAAAGAAGCATCATCCTCATATCTTTCATCCAAGCGACTGGTTGAACGTCATTAGATCAGCAAAGAAGAAGAAACCTAAATTTTCTGTTCATAATATGACTAAAGATATGTTTTTCAGTACAAAGCCTTTGGAAGAATCCATTACAAACCGAAAAATATCTACAGATAAATCCAAAGTGGAGTGGTTAAAAATTAGATGGATTCAGTTACGAAAAGAAGATCCGAAGAAAATGTTTTATAAGTACAACTATGCTGAAAACGACTTACTTTTCAACACTGTAGATCTTACTAAAAAATCTGGTCCAGGTCGTCCTGCGCTTCAGTTTACGTTACAACTGCCTCTCCTGTATCCAAATGGACGAGCTATAACTAAAGAGAAGAAAAAAGACCTACTCTCTCTTTTAAAATTTGTGCCTCCAGAACATCATGACTTTTATAAGTCGCTTTCAGTCGGAATTGTTGAGGTTGAGCAAAATGAAGCATCCGACTATGAAGAAAACGATTAAATAATTATTAATATTCGTTTTTTTCTTTATATTAATGTTGCCTAATTATTCCACCTTATGTCGTTCCAACTTTTAGTTAAGCGCCAAATGTGCCTATCTGTTAAGTATCAAAGTATCATACTATTCTAAAATGTTAAATTTTTTATTTTACAATATTATTTTAGAATCATATGTTTTTTATTTAAATAAATATTTAAAGGATTCTTAACAACATTGTTTATTTTCCTGTTACGACTTTACTTTGTCTCTCATTATTTCATAAATAATAAATTGTGGGTTAGGCAAGGATAGCACTGATCCACTCATATAATACCTATTTGAAGGATATAAAAAAAATGAAGCGTTTAACAAATCGTGAGAAGGAAGAGTTTGAGAATGCCACGACATGTGGCATATGTGAACGGCCCATAACCGATAGCGATACAAAAGTAAGAGAAAATTGTCATATAACTGGTGAAAAAAGATATGGTGCTGCACATTCCGTATGTAATTTGAACTATAAATTGCCCAATTTTATCCCTATAGTATTTCATAATTTAAGTGGTTACGATAGTCATCTCTTTATAAAAGAACTGTGTAAACATGGGGATAAAATTGATGTGATTGCTCAAAGCAAGAAAAAGTATGTATCGTTTACAAAGAGCATTTACGTTCACGATTATGTTGAAAAAAAAGTGGTATTATTAAAAAATATATTTAAAGTTACGATTTATCGATAGTTTCAAATTTTTATCGACATCTTTGGAGAACCTGGGTAATAGTTTGGATGTCGATGAATTTAGGGAGACACGAAAACATTTTCCAAATAATGATAAATTCAATATGATGCGCAGAAAAGGTGTTTTTCCCTATAGTTTCGTACTCACTAGATAAAATGAATGTAACAGCGCTTCCAACAAAAAACCAGTTTTACGATAATTTGCGGGAAGAACACATTAGCGACGAATATTATGAAAGGGCAAAAGAAGTATGGCATATGTTTGGGTGTAAGAATTTGGGGGATTACTCTGACTTGTACCTCAAGTCAGATGTACTTTTGCTGGCCGATGTTTTCGAACAGTTTCGTGACACATGTTTGAGTGTTTATAAATTAGACCCTGTACAATACTACACTCTTCCAAGTTTATCGTTCGATTGTATGTTGCGTATGACCAAGGTAGAGTTAGAACTACTGACCGACATCGACACACTTATCTGGACGCTACGAATCTATATGGACATAGTATGTCACAAGCATTACCATATGGCGGTTTTAGGTGGCTCACGGATCGCGAAATACTTGATTTAAATATAATGGAAGTGAAGGATGACCGTCCACAAGGCTATGTTCTTGAAGTGGATGTACATTATCCAGAACATTTACATAATGCTCATTCGGAACTTCAATTCTTAGTGGAAAAAATTGTTCCACCCACAGAGACAGCAAAATTAACTAAATTAATACCGAATTTGAACGATAAGAAGCGATACATTGTGCATTATAAAACGCTAAAGCAAGCCATCAACAACGGTCTTATGGTAATGTGTACACACAAAATTTTAAAATTCGATCAGTCCAAATGGTAAAAGAGTATATCGATTTGAATACTGATTTACGAAATGAATCACAAAAGAAGTTCGGAAAGGATCTATTTAAATTGATGATAAATGCAAATTTTGGTAAAACGATGGAGAATGTGGAAAATCGTAAAGACATAAAATTAATAACTTCATGGGAAAATTCCCGAGGTAAAGTAGGAGCAAGAACTTTAATTTCTCGTCCCAATTTTAAAACTAGATCAGTATTTTCGGAGGATCTAGTGGAAATTCACATGGGTAAAACTAAAATAAAATATAATAGATAAATGAGGCCATTATTTGCAAAACTCGCTGATCGACATTTTTGCCGAAAATTGTTTTTTACGTCAAAAATGTTCAGTTTCATAAGGCGAATCGTTTGGTCAAGTCAGTTCCGCTCAAAACAAGCTCTTTGATACCTAAATGTAACATCAAAAGAACTAGTTATTTGCAAAACTAGCCCTATGCTCCACGTAGTTAGTTGCAAAACTCGCTGAATGGGTTAGAACCAATAGCGTGCATTAGTATGATCACGTGACTTACTGTCGCTGTCAGTCTTATTATTTTAGACGATTGTTGAGGTTGTGTACTTTGTTCATTAAATTTGGTTTTACGTCTTATTTGCTATGGAAATACTAAATGCTAGCATAAGTGTTATACCTAGCCCCGCTGGAAAAGGACGTAAAAAAGAACGTCAACCAGAAAACTACAAAAGGAATATTGACAAGCGTATGCGGTAGGTACATCATTTTTGTGTGTGTCATAGAATCTTTTAATGAATTGCTGCTGTTCTATTCCAGACATTTACCACAGACTTTGGCAATGTATCCGACCTGCAAGCATGATGGTCGACCAGGGCAACCTTATTATTGCACAACACTAACGATGGCGCAGGTCAAGGAGTGTCATGCGTACTTGTACGAATCTAAAGACAAGATAGAACAAGATATGCGAATACTGGCTTGCTGCACAGGGAACAAACCCAAAAAAGGTAAAACAGAACACGCTCAGGTTTCTATACAATACAATATCCGTTTGAAAGATGGGCACTTGATTAGAATATGCCGAAATGCCTTTTTGGAAATATCAAATTTTAGTAAAGATAGAATTCAAAGGGTAATGAGAAATTTCGTGCTTCACGGGGCTGTCCCTAAGGAACGCAGAGGTGGCGATCGAGTAGGTGTAAAAAATATTGACAAGCAAAAAAGCTTAAAACAATTCATTGAATCAATTCAGTGTGTTGAATCACACTATTGCCGAAGCAAGTCAAGTGTCCGGATGTACTTACCATGTGACCTTACTTTTAAAAAGCTCTACAGTCAATATCTGGCAAGAACTCCGGAAGGTCTGCATGTGAAAATAAGCTATTTCAGAAAATATGTAAATGCTTATTACAATATTGCCTTTGGAACCCCACAGACTGACTGCTGTTCTTTCTGCCTATGGACGAAAGAACAGCTTAAGTCAATGACATCCGCGAGTGGAAGGCAACAATTAATTGTAGAACATCGCCTCCACGTCTTGAAGGCAAAAGCCTTTTTCAAATTACTTAAATACACTAAACCAAAAACAGTCACATTTTCTTTTGATTGCCAGAAGAATCTGGCCTTACCACGGTTGCCTGACCAATCTGCCTACTTCAGCCAGCAAATAAATTACCACAATTTTACAGTCGTATGTGGTAGTTCCCAGACTCAGTTAAGACACACAAATGTCTTTTCATACTTATGGACCGAAATTCAATCCCCGAAAAATTCGAATGCTATAGCATCAGCTGTTCGAGATGTTTTGGTTAACTTCAATTTTGAAAATTCCGTAACAAAAATAAATTTATTTGCTGACGGGTGTGGCGGCCAAAATAAGAATACTATAATGATGGCAATCAATGCTGGCCCACTGGCTTCAAGAAGAGGCGCCAAAAAACATTAATCGTCTGGAACTGATTTTCCCGATAGTTGGACATTCCTTCATTCCCCCTGACCGGCTTTTTGGTCTGGTTGAAAAGGATATAAAGAAGACACCAGTAATTGTCGAACCTGGTCAATATGATGATTTAATTAAGAAACATGCTACTGATCGAAAGTTGGGTGTAGACTGGAGAGTATTCGACTGGAGGGCAGAAACCAAAAGAGTAGTTAAGAATCCCTCATCATGGCATTTTGAGTTCAATAAGGCCAAACGTTTCATTTTCATCAGGAATAATGGTAGTGTTCTGGTGCAAGGTGAAACCAATTACCGCACTGACAGTGGGCATCCTAAAGGCATTTGCAAAAAAAATTGCACAGTTTCCTCGCTGTCGCCTAAAGAAATACCATTAGGCAATCAATTGAAGGGCGACAAAAGTAGTATTGATAAGCTGCTGGTTCAACACTATGGGAAGGATTGGAGGAATCTTCCACAACTAACTTTTTATAAAAGTCACCTCTCAACTCCTGCCGCTGCACGTGAAGAGGGTGACATTTTGGAGAGATGCCAAAATCAAAGTGAGGATTTTCCTGTTTGAAAAATTTATATTTTTATTTTGCCTTGACTGAATTTGCTACATTTATTTTTGTTAGAAACAAATGTTTTTTTTTCTATACCATTAAATAAACTTAATTAAAATTTGTCGTTTTTGTTTTATTTCTCAATTTTATTTGCAAAACTGTCTCTATGCACTTTATTTATTTATTTTTGCAAAATGGCTAAAGTTTTAGGTTTCTAATTAGCGGTTTTGTTTTTCTGTTAGTACAAAGCTTCCAGTGAAAAAAAAACAACTAAGAAAATGCATTAGTTGAGCTGTGAGCAATTTTTTCATTTCCTGAACAATTTACTTCAAAGCATAGGGCGAGTTTTGCAAATAATGGCCTCAAATAATAAATATACATTGGGTTTTCCATATTGGACATATCGAAAACTGTCATTTATGATTTCTTTTACGATTTTATCAAAGCGAATTTTGGTGCTAATGCTTCCTTGCTCTACACTGATACCGATTCCCTTATTCTAAAAATCTCTAGAGCCGATTTTTATCGCGTCATTACGGAAAATCCTGAAAAATTCGACACATCAAATTATCCTGAAGACAATGTATTTAATATTAAAAATAATTCGATATTAGGCAGAATGAAAGATGAATTTCCAGGTGGTCTTATAACATGTTTTTACGGCACCGGAGACAAAGCTTATTATGTTGGCTCATTAAAGAATGAAATAAAAAAGGCTAAAGGTGTTAAAAAATGTGTTGTGGAGAAACATCTTCACCTGGAAGATTATCGAAAAATTGTAGAACGTGGTGGTTTAATATTCCGAAAGATGAAACATTTCGAAGTTCTAAACATGATATATACACCGAAGTTATAAATAAAGTAGCACTTTCACATAAAGACGACAAACGTTACATTATCTCATCGACAATAAAAACTCTTCCTTGGGGTCATCCAGATATCGAATTTTATCAACGCGGATCTGAAGAAAATTTAAAAATTTTGCAGATATTTAATACTACAGAGTACTTTTATATAGATTTTCTAAGGACACAATATGCCCTTGAATAGTCTAAAATAATGAAAATAAACATTGAGACCACTTTGAAAGCTCAAATCTTGAAATCAGCATCGAGGACACATCTTAACCCTGTATTTTATCTTATACCTTGAGGGTGTATTTTAGATGGGTATAGGTAAGGGTGGGGTAATAGAGCATAAAATAATGAGGACCAAGGAAATTTCTTCAGTTTAAAACTTCCACTCATTCCATCCGTTTGTATTTGTGTTTTGTTGCGTTAGTTAAGTTAGTGTTTTGTTGTGTTAGTTAAGTTAGTATAATTGTGTTTAGTTCGTGCCTTGTTGTGATAGTTCGTTTAACATTTAAAATGAGTTCAACTATGTCGAAAAAAATGGTCGTGGCTGAGGTAGTGCCTAGTGAAGTGTTAACCCCTGAAGGGTTATTGGACGACGGCGACGAGATTCCGGTGGATGATAATACGATGGCAATTATTAATGAGTTGTTTGACGAGAACCAACCAGAGGATAAAATAAAAATAATAAGTAACATTATTGTGAAGGAGAAAGATCCGGAACCTGCAAGCAAGCTGAACAAACTCCTTACTATACCGTCAAGTGATGCCACTAAGACGGCATCATCATTTTATGCCGGTAAAGCGACGAAAATGTATAAATATCGCAAGTCGGCCAAAGGTACCGGTTATCCCTGGTTGGAAAAACCGACAACTTCATCGTCGAAGCAGAATCAGCCTAAGACTCCTCTTTCGCCCATCTTAAACTAAAGTCGGTATATATTATGCGAAAGAGGATTTACGAAGACGTACAAGGGCGTAGATAAGCCCCCAGTACCCCCCCCCCCCCCCCCAGAAGCAGCAATTTACCTCAAAATTAAAGCTTATGGGAACCGTAAAAACAAATAATGCCCGAATTCCAATATTATTTGAATTCATACCGTTTATCGGAGCGGTTCGGTTGTTTACCTATTTCCAATTAAAAGTCGGTGCGCCAAATAAATATCAAGCCCCAAACTTATAATCATGTCTATTATAATACCACTCCGTGAGGCCGATGCGCCGAGGAGCTTCTGTAAGTATAAGCGATCGCTGCGCCAGCGGCCATGCCGTGCTGTACTTTCGGCGTAATTGTCATTGATAGTAGGCGTTTCTTTTGATATTGGCTGAAAAATATGGCATGAGTTTTCCACCCTGTAACAAACCCGCACTAATTCTTCGAAACATTAAATTAGTTCTTCAGTAGATCTTCAACTGCAATTTGTTGTTTTAACCTAGCTATATAATAACTACATTTATTTTGGAACGAAAAATAAACAATTTTGGAAGTTTAATATATTACCGACTGTTTTAACGTAAGTACCCATATAATAGGTTGTTCTATATTTTTTTATCTGAATGACAATTTTTTGTGTTTTATACTACTTAATTTTCTTTACGTAGAGTATCAAGGACATATTATGTATGTCTGTATATAATATTTATATTTATAAAAGGCTTTTTTCAGTTCATAAAAATGAGCAAGCGAAAAGACCAACCAACCTTGGAGTCATTTTTTAACAAAAGATTCATAGATTGTCACAAAGCCAATTATGATGATTTCACTAAAGAGCCAGTTTTGACGGGCGAAATATTGGGGAAAACTGTTATATCGTTTTTAAATGAAATTGGTTTGCCTTTTGATAATTGCGTTGGCATTGGTACAGACACGTGCAGTGTAATGATGTCTGACCAAAAAGGGGCGGTTGCCGAAATTAAAAAATCTTTAAAAAATGCTGTCCTGTCAAAAGTCCCTGTTATAGTCACTCACTTAATTTGTCCTTATCCAAATCTAGTAATGTTCAATATATTCGTAACGCAGTAGGAACTATGAAAGAAACTATTTATTTTTTTAATGCTTCATCTAAAAGACATAACGTTTTAGAGTTTATAAACCCTAACGTTTTAAAAAGCTTATGTGAAACTAGATGGACAGAACGTCACACAGCTGTTCTTAGATTCAAAGTTTCATTTGAAAACATCATAGAGAGTTTGCAATTAATAACACAGTGGAAAGATGCTGAATCATCTTCAAAGGCTGAAAGATTGATGGACGCAATGCTAAAGACAAATTTTATTGTTTCCATATATTGCTTGTCACATATATTAAATATCACCGTTACCCTAAGTAAAATTCTGCAAACCAAAAGTTTGGATAAAGTTACTGCGCAATCATTAGTGAGTGATATAGTAACAGTCTTTCAGAATAAAAGAGAGGACGCTGACAGTATTTTTCGCGGAATTTTTGAAGAAGTGACAAAAGTTCATCGCAATTTAGATATCCCAATATTATTGCCAAGAATTAACGCTAGACAGGTTTATCGCAATAACATTCGAACAAATAACCCCGAGGAATATTTCAGACTTTCAATTTTTATACCCCTTCTCGATAACATTCTCCAAGATCTGAAATTTCACTTCGATTCTGATATTTTTAAAATTTTAGATATCAACAGCTTGATACCTATTAATATTTTAAATAAACGCGAAAATGATATAACGCCAGTAATAAAGAACGCTTCCGAATACTTGGCCAAATTTTTAAATGTTTCAGCAGATTTTTTGTCAGATTTATTGAAATCAGAAATAGATCTTTGGATAACCAAATGGAATAGAGTTAAAAAAGACACAGATATTTTGGCAGGAACAGCGTTGGATACTTTACACTTGTGCGATAAAGACATATTTCCAAATATATATACCTTGTTCCAACTAATTTCTGTTATGCCAGTAACTGTAGCAAGTGCTGAGCGTTCTTTTTCTACCCTCAAGAGACTAAAAACTTGGCTAAGATCTACGATGGGCCAGGAAAGATTAGTGGGGTTAACTTTATTAAATATACATAAGGATATTGCGATTAATATTGATGCTGTTATTGATAGGTTTTCCAAACAACGCTCAAGAAAAATTGATTTTATTGTATAGTTTAGTTAGGTGTATATAGTTGTATTTTTATATAATATACATAAAGGTGTTGCACATTTTTTGAGCTTTTGTTTCATCGCAGTTCATGTAGGTCAGTAGGTATAAATGCATAGTAATAAATAAAGAGTTTTCTAGATGCTTTACATCATAATCATATCATGTGTATAAAATATTATTAATTTTTTTTGGAATAAAGCCTAAAGCTAAAAGAAGGCCTAATTCCAGCACACTCCAACAAATACGATCAATATTTCTGTCAAGTTATGTGAATTCACATTTACACCTTACTTCCTTACTTCACTATTTACTATAAATAGTTTATAAAATTTAGCAATTTTTGGGCGTGCTTTGATATTCCTGCAACATAAACACCTAGGTCTACCAGTACCCCCCCTCAAGATAAACCTATCTACGCCCTTGAAGACGTAGCAGTTGCTACCCCAGATGCCACCCCTAATCACCAGCCCAGTTGCCGCCCGCATCATCAGCCCTGTTGCCACACCAGATGCCACCCTTGTCGCCACCCCAGTAGCCAGCCCAGACTAGTCACCAACGCAACCGCCAGCCCAGCCACCAGCCCAGTTGCCACCCCTGTTGCGGCCCCTGTTCCGGATGATGACTCAAATGCACCATCGGCTCCTGACTGGAGTATGCAGTACAGACAGGAAGCCGAGCGGGAGACCATTATCCAGACCTTTAACATTCGCAGCGGTTGGAAAAGGAGACTGGCTGAAAGTGTGAGTGAGGCAAGTAATCTGGAAAGACAAATCAATGAACTAAATAGTAGGTTAGCGGTTGTAAATAGTGTTAAGGATCCCCCAAACCAATGCGGAAAAATCGTAACAGTTACGAATATTTGCGCCGCATGCGAATCGCAACATATTGTTTTCACTGCGGTTAATAGACAAGTTCAAACTAGTGCGGATTTCTTCGTTTTGGCTGCGATTTATCTGCGTATTTATTCGCACGGAAACTTAGTTCGCATTCAGATGCGTTTTTGTCCGGATCCGAGTAGTAAATTAAAATATATATATATGTAAAATATATCAAAATGGAGGGAATTATTGAATTAGTTCGAAAGTACCCGATCTTGTATGACCTTTCTCATGAAGACTATAAAAATGTTAGGAAAAAGGATAAGGTTTGGAGTAAAATAGGAGAAGAATTAGGCGAGAATGGTAAGTTGAAACTCAATTACTTTGAGAAAATAATAATAAATATTTTAATACAGATTTTAAAACAATATTATGTACGTGTAGTTTGTATTATTTTAATGATTATAAAAAAAAAGCTTATTATAAACCTTCATTAAAAAATGTAACAAACTTTTCTCGTATAGAAAATGCCAATCTTGCTGCTCTTCTTGGATCATTTTCCATATTTTCCAAAGCTCCAAGTTCAGGTTCTGCTGGATCTAAAAGTTCAATAAATCCATCTTCAGATTTTTTTGTTCTTAAGAAATTATGTAAAGTACATGCAGTTTTTACAATAAGAGTGCTGGTCTCAACTTTCGTTTCCATTGGCCTGTAGAATATTCGCCATTTTTGCGCCAATATGCCGAAGACATTTTCTACCACTCTTCTCGCACGACAGAGTTTTACATTATAGTTTTCCTTACGAATGTCTGTTTTACTTTGTTTGTACGGAAATGGCCTCAATAAATATGATTTTAGAGCAAAGGCCTCGTCCCCAATTATGACATGAGGGGAAGGTTCATTTTGTCCTGGGAGTGTTTTTGGTTCAGGTACATTCATTGTATTTGCTTCGAATCTTCTTCCCATGTTGGAAACTTCAAAAATTCCTCCATCACTATTTTTACCAAAACCGTCAATATCAACTGAAATAAACTTATAATCCGGTCCAACAATTGCCAATAATACTAGTGAAAATTTGTTTAAATAGCACCAATAATTAGATCCAGTTTTATTTGGACATTTGATCGTAACGTGCTTGCCATCTATACTCGCAATACAATTTGGGAATTGCCATAAATCTCTAAAGCCTTCCTCAGACTTTTTCCAAATTTCTGTAGTGGGTTCGGGTAAATATATATTTTGCAAATTTGCACATATAGCTTCGCAAACTTCTGTGACTATAGCGCTTACAGTTGAAAAGCCAACTCTAAAACTATGGCCAATCGTATAAAATGTATCTCCGGTAGCCAAATACCTAAAACAATACAAAGAAGTTATTTTTTTTTTCAGGGGAAGAGGTTAAAAAAAAATGGAGGAATCTGCGCGATACTTATGCCAAGTATATTAAAAGCACTAAAACTAAAACGGGGCAAGCGGCAACTAATACCAAAAAATGGATATGGGCTTTAATTATTTGTTTTGATTATTTTAATTAATTTCGTTGATGATATTTTGATTAATGTTTGGTATCTGATTTTTTTTTGATTGACTTACTTTAATATGGCTCAGTAGTTTATTTAATAATTTCAATTTTGATTGTTGATACTTGGATTGATGGCAATCCTCGTTTTAATTAATTTAATAATGTATTAAGATTAATTATTTTGGTTTGCACTTATAACATTTTTTTTGTGTATGACATACCAGTTGTAATTATTGATGGTCAGTGGAACTTTTTATTTTAAATTCTTTTTGCTTCGTAATTTGATTAATAATATTTTACTCTTTGCTTCCCTTCAGGATTGTGTAACGGTATTTTAAATTCTCTTTGCTTTGATTTAATTTAGATTGTTTTGACTTAATCACTTTGCTTTTGCTTTGATTTTCCTTTAATTTATAACATTGTACTTTGTAACAGGAACTTAATATCGAAGACGGGTCACTATGGAAGAAGGCTAGTTACTTCCGGAAGGGACCTAAAAAGAACATCCCACCTATCATCAAGGACGACAAAATAATAGCTGACCCACAACAAAAAGCGGACACCTTCGCGGAATCCCTAGCAGAACAATTCCAAGAAACCCCTTCAGTCAACCCAAACCAGGATCTCCAGATAAATCACACCATAGAAATCTTCGATTCAATCCAAGTAATAGACATGAACACCCAAATGATCACACCCGACACAATAAAGCAACTCATCAAAAAAGACCCACCAAGGAAAGCACCAGGCACCGACAAGATAACCTATACCACCCTAACAAACAAATCCAAGAACTAGCCAATATAGCCACAGCGATCCTAAAACTTCAGCACTTCCCACAGGCCTGGAAACACGCGGAGATCATCCTAATACAAAAAACAGGAACAATACCAACCAATTATCGACCTATCAGCCTCCTGCCACATCTAGGGAAGATAGTACAAAAGGCAATCCTGGACATCCTAAAAAACCACACAAACAACTTAAGAGTCCTGCCGAACGCCCAATTCGGCTTCCGCGCAGCCCATTCCACAATACACCAAACGACAAGACTGGCCTCACACATCATCAAGGGATTCAACAGGAAACTACACATAAGAGCTCTCTTCTTAGATATATCAAAAGCCTTTGACAAGATGTGGCACGAGGCCCTAACACTCAAAATGATAAGGGCAGGATACCCCACCTACCTAGTAAAAATCATAAGGTCCTTCCTGAAGCAAAGAACTTTTCAACTCAAAATCGACAGCTCAACGTCCAAAGTCCAGACCATCCAGGCAGGAGTCCCCCAAAGATCACCCCTATCCCCCCACCTGTTCAATATATACACGGCAGACATCCCAGAAGACCCCCAAAACCTCACAGCCCTATTCGCTGACGATACTTCAATTCTTACAACCTCTGGAAACATGGGATACATAGTAACCAGGCTTCAAAGACACATCGACAAAATCTCCAGCTAGATGGACAAGTGGAAGATTAAAATTAACCCACAAAAATCCCAAGCCATCATATTCTCCAAATCAAGGCAAACAACAAATAGAGTCTTAAGAATCAAAAACACAGCGCTAGAGTGGAGAACTAACATCAAATACCTGGGACTCCAGTTCGACAAAAAACTGATATGGAAGGACCAACTGGCCAATACGCTAACTAAAGCTAACAGGCTCCTGCATCTCTACTATCCACTGCTAAACAGGAAAAGTAAATTAAACCTAAGGAACAAATCCACAGTTTGCAAGGTCTGCATAAGGCCAGCACTACTCTACGCAGCCCCAACATGGTCAACACTCTGCAAGTCTGGAAAAAGCAAGATACAGTCATACCAAAGTAAGCTACTACGAATAATGACCAACGCACCGTGGTTCGTAAGAAACACAACCATACACACAGACCTACAAGTACAAACCATAGACGAATACATAAACAGCAACACAGCGAAATACTTCACCAAGGCAGCAAATTTTTTTTGTCAAAAATGTAATAACATTTATTTGAGGTTCTTGGAAACACAGTGCGTATGCGTTTTTTGTCCAATAATTTTTTTATTTTTGCATTATTTTTTTTGTTTATTATTTAAAAATTTATCTTTTGTGAAATTATTATATATAAGTTTCAAGCCAAAAAAAAAGTAAAAAATTTTAATTATAGCCGCAACCAGCTATGAGCTTCTTAAAAGTATAGCCGCAGCGAATCCCCAATGCAGGCTCCAACAAAGAATTTGCGAATTTTGTCGACTGCTCAAGTTGCAACAATATTCATACAAGATGGAAATTCAAGATCATAAAAGTACCGATACTGTCCGAAGATAAGAAAGCGGAAAAGGCTCTAGAGATAGACGTCATGAAGCTTTCCGAAAGAAGAAGAATGAAGAAACCGACAACGCCATTATGGCTGGAATCCTCTCTCGCCTGAAGATTAAGGACCCTACTAGTGTCCCCAAAGTAGAGATTGCTCGCGATATCCACCCCGTAACGACTCCAGTGAGTTTTGGACATGTACCAGAATTCATTGACAGAGTTTGGGATACAATGCAAGCGATTGGCACCAGGCCTTTCGCGCAATTAGATACACCGATTAACAGAGGAATATTCAAGAAAGGAATCCTTACCCTTTGCGAAGCTAAAGTTTGTTACGCTCAGAGAACACATATTGATAAGCCTGATGAGGACTTACCGTCCCGTAAGCTATACACTATTGAAGAACTTGCTGACATTAATACTATGGCGGAAGAACTGTCACTACCGTTAGCAGTCATGATAGAGTGTATTGGCAATACTCAGACTAACAAGCAGACTATATACCAGGAAAAGAGAGAATTGTTCAGGGGCTGTAACCTACTCACCCCGACAGTTACTACCTTTACTTAGAATCCTCCTGTTGCAGCAAGCAGAAAATATGTCGATCAATACGCTGAACTGGAAGCGACAAATAACGAACTAAGACGAAGACTAGAAGAAAGTAACCGCGAACTAACCGCGTGCAGAGCGGAACTACAAGCACTCAGAATCGCCTTCGAAAAGCGAGCCAAAGAAACCATAGAAATGAATAAAAAGCTGGATAAAGCTAATAATAAACGAACAAACAAAACCAGAGACACCCGAAAAAATGCATACGGACACCAGATCCAAGAAGAACAAAAAGAGACAGACTATGGCCGAAGCAGTCGCCAGTACATCAAATACTATTGCCAAAAAAGCCAAAAGAGATTACAACGACACTAAGATACGGAGAGGCGCCTAAAATCCCGACGGATTGGCACAAAAAAAGTTGATTATGACATTTACTGAATATTATAAAGAATATAATTTTCTCAGGAATCAATAATAAGTGAGTTTTGGTACGTATTTGTTTTTATTCCGATATTATTCTAAGTTCACATATTTCATAAAATACGATATTTTCCAGTTTTCCTTCAATGTTAGGTAAAAAGTATATAGGACTAAAAAGTTGCTTAATGCCATTTACTGAACATTGTAAAGAATACAATTTTCCCAAGAATCAATAATAAGTGAGTTTTGGTACGTATTTGTTTTTTTCCGGAATTATTCGAAATTATAAGTTCACTTCTTAAAGAGATGAATTTTCTAGATTGTATTAACCTTTTCGAAAAAATGATGGAAATGCATTTATAAAATTATTGGAGTGAAACGAGACTTGTAAAAATTTGAAAAATGTATGTCTTATATTGAAGAAATATTTCAGCAACCAACTTGACTAGTTTCACCCCCACCACATTTAAATGTATATATAACCAGGGATTGTTAGGAAGAGCATCATTCGTCGACATGAGTTCGACGGATCCTCAATCAATGTACTTGCAAGACGCCAAGAAACGTTTGCAGGAGACGAGAGAGCAGAGGGAGCAATTGAGAATTGTGGAATATTGGGACGCATGGCGTACCAAGAATACGGAAAAGCCAACGATGGCTGTGGCACCGACACCAAGGTCTCCTTCACCAGTGCCTGAACCAGCACCGGTGTTTGAGGTGTTGGTGGAGGCCGTTGACGGGCCCGAAAGGGTGCTCCAGCATCGCGAGCGTGTTGAACTGCTACGGCAGATGAACCAGCGTCGTGAGGTTCGAGCAGCTCGAAGCGTTGGGTCTTACGACTCTTTTTAGTGAGCGCGCTCATTTCATTCAGCTCACTTAGGTGAGTCGTATACATTGAGTCGTTCATTTGAACGATGGCGACAATGCTGAATAGCTGAAATAATGCATACGTCGTAGTACAGGGCACAGGCGGAATCGAGAGCGCTCTTTGACTCGCTGAATAACGGCAACGGCGCATACGAACGATACGAATGATACGACAGGAGCCAATGAGCTGCAATCTGCAATGCACGTGAGCGTCGTGAGCGCGTGCAGCGTGGCGTGCACACACAGCCGGAGTTCGGAGTTGAATTTTTTAGTAGTTTGTTCGTTTGTTGCATTCCAGGAGGCGACAGCGCCGTAGTCAGGGCTTTTTATTGAGTTTGTATTGTATATTTTTTTCAGTTTAAAGTTAAGTGCGTGCTTGTGAGTTTGTGTACGGTACGTTACGAATATTCGTTAGTTTAAAAGATTGCGATTGGCGAGAAAAAAAGATTTTGATTTTTAACGACTTCTTGAGTAAAGCTACTCACATTGGAATAAATTATTTACATTTTTTATGAATTGAGTAAAGAAGTCGTTAGATTAGAACAAAAATTTATTTTTCTTAAATGATGAATGACAGTTAGCAATGGAATCTAAAAAAAGCAGTGAAGTATGGACTTATTTTGAGCAAATCCCTACTGGTAGGGCAAAATGTAATTTTTGCTCGCAAATTTTATCATTTAAAGGCGGGTCGACTTACAATTTAAGCAGACATTTAAAATCTAAGCATCCTAGTTCCAGCAGTGTTTTAATGGGTAAAAGGGCACCCGGTAATTCTAATAATGCATCTACTACACTAGAAGATGCGGAAACACCCTCGCAATCTCAGACAGACAATATTCCTTCCACTTCCTACAGTGCTATTGGACAAACAAAAAGTGAAGATGCACCTCCCGCAAAAAAACAAAAAACAATAGGTACTTTTTTTACTAAACCGTTAAACAATAAAAAGCGTGACGACCTTAATAAGTTATTAGTAACAACAATTGCGAAAAATTTTTTACCGTTTTATTTGGTAGAAAGCAAACACTTCAAAAGTTTTGTGACTGAATTAAATTCCGGCTATCAATTACCCTGCAGGAAAACTGTTTCCAAAGTATTAATACCTCAGTACTACAACTTAACAAGGGAAAAAGTGCTAAGTAAAGTACAACTTGCTGACGCTGTCTGTTTAACGACGGACGGGTGGACATCGGTAACAAATGAAAGTTATTTGGCGGTTACTGCGCATTATTTAAATATAAATAAAATAGAGTCCCATTTATTAGACTGTTATAAATATACTGAAAGTCACACCGCCGTAAATTTATGTGAAGAGCTACAAAGAATAGTTATAGAATGGAAAATTAGCGATAAAATAGTTGCCGTTGTTAGCGATAATGCGGCAAATATTGTTGCAGCAATAAGAAGAACTGAGTTCCATGTTTTGCCCATACTATTAATTTAATTGTTCAATCATCGTTAGAGGTTATTCAAATCATCAGGAAAAAAATAAAAGTTATAGTAGATTTTTTTAGAAGAAGTCCGCAGGCTACAGAAAAATTAAAGCAAATGCAAAAACAGTTGGGAAAGCCAGAACTTAATATTAAACAGGACGTAGTTACAAGGTGGAACTCAACATATGACATGTTTCAAAGAATTCTTGATATTAAGGAATCACTAATGTCCGTCGTCGCAATCAATTACCCAAATATCGAAAATATATCAAACACAGACATTAATACTTTAGAGTTGTGCTGTGAAATTCTTAAAATATTTAAAGATGTTACCCAGGAAATTAGTTCTGAGAAAGAGGTGACCGTGTCAAAAGTTATTTTGTTTAGTTCCTTGTTAATAAAATATTGTAAGAAATATCTTAATGACCATCCCGACTTGCCAGAACTTGCCAGAAAATTAGCAGAATCTTTACTGGCTGCCTTACAAAAAAGATTTAATAACATTGAACACAACAAAATATTTGCTGAAGCTACTATTTTAGATCCGCGATTTAAAAAGTTTGGGTTTTCTGATAAAACAGCGTTTGATTCTGCTAAACAAAATTTAGTAAATTACGTCACACATGAGAATGCAAAACTAACCAGTCATGAATCATTAACCTCCCAAAAGCAAGACAAAGATATTACTTCAGCTTCAGCTACTCCCTCGGTAATATGGGATGCTTTTGATTCTACAGTTTCCAACCTGGTTTCTAATCCTAATCCTGTAGCAGCGGGAATTGTAGAGGTGGAAAAATATCTTGACGAACCGCTGTTACCAAGAGCGTCAAATCCATTTATTTGGTGGGAGGAACGACGTTGTGTTTATCCACGACTGTATGAGCTTATGAAGAAAAGATTATGTATAGTGGCTACTTCTGTACCTAGTGAAAGGGTTTTTTCCAAAGCGGGGCAAACTTTAACGGAAAAAAGAAACAAACTTAATGGTAAGAAAGTTTCTATGCTACTTTTCCTAAATGCAAATTTATAGAATTTCATATTTATTTTTGGTTCATTTTGTTTTAAGTATTTTTTTTTCTGAGAGTTTATATTTTTCTGTTTAGAATTTACTGTTGATTTCATTTTGTATGCGTGTTATTTAACAATGACAATATATTTACTTTTAATAAAAAAAATATTTTAATTCCTTTGTTTTATTTAATTATTCTAAAAAATGTACGCTACGCTACGCTACTGCTTTCCTAAAAATAGCAAGAAACGCACATTTTAAAAATTATAACTCTACTCATATGAGTCATATGCACCAACACCAGGCGGGGTAATGTGGGTTGCGGGATTGCTAACTCAGGTTACATTTTAATCAGATTGCTTATGCCCCATCTACCAAATAAGAAAGACAGTCTTCGATTCTATAAATAGTTATTAAACTCTTATGCAACACACAGCGCACGGTATTGTATACTATGTATACAGATTAGTGATTACAGATACGGATGAGCAATACTACTCATTCAGCAGAACGGAGTCGTACGCTCACCGCTCACTTAAAAGAGTCGTTCATTTTGAACGACTCGCTCATGAGCGACCCATCACTAGCACCAATTCAACCGGCACCGCGGTCCGTTATGGTCGCGAGAGGCGATTTCGCGGAACAGTCTCTCTGCTCTTTCTCCGTACGCATTATGATAACCGGAATCCTTACCCTTTGCGAAGCTAAAGTTTGTTACGCTTAGAGAGCACATATTGATAAGCCTGATGAGGACCTACCGTCCCATAAGCTATACACTATTGAAGAACTTGCTGACATTAATACTATGGCGGAAGAACTGTCACTACCGTTAGCAGTCATGATAGAGTGTATTGGCAATACTCAGACTAACAAGCAGACTATATACCAGGAAGAGGGAGAAATGTTCAGGGGCTGTAACCTACTCACCCCGACAGTTACTACCTTTACTTAGAATCCTCCTGTTGCAGCAAGCAGAACATATGTCGATCAATACGCTGAACTGGAAGCGACAAATAACGAACTAAGATGAAGACTAGAAGAAAGTAACCGCGAACTAACCGCGTGCAGAGCGAAACTACAAGCACTCAGAATCGCCTTCGAAAAGCGAGCCAAAGAAACCATAGAAATGAATAAAAAGCTGGATAAAGCTAATAATCAACGAACAAACAAAACCAGAGACACCCGAAAAAATGCATACGGACACCAGATCCAAGAGAAACAAAAAGAGACAGACTATGGCCGAAGCAATCGCCAGTACATCAAGTACTATTGCCAAAAAAGCCAAAAGAGATTACAACGACACTAAGATACGGAGAGGCGCCTAAAATCCCGACGGATTGGCACAAAAAAAGTTGATTATGACATTTACTGAATATTATAAAGAATATAATTTTCTCAGGAATCAATAATAAGTGAGTTTTGGTACGTATTTGTTTTTCCGATATTATTCTAAGTTTACATATTTCATAAAATACGATATTTTCAGTTTTCCTTCAATGTTAGGTAAAAAGTATATAGGACTAAAAAGTTGCTTAATGCCATTTACTGAACATTGTAAAGAATACAATTTTCCCAAGAATCAATAATAAGTGAGTTTTGGTACGTATTTGTTTTTTTCCGAAATTATTCGAAATTATAAGTTCACTTCTTAAAGAGATGAATTTTCTAGATTGTATTAACCTTTTCGAAAAAATGATGGAAATGTATTTATAAAATTATTGGAGTAAAACGAGACCAACTTGACTAGTTTCACCCCCACCACATTTAAATGTATATATAACCAGGGATTGTTAGGAAGAGCATCATTCGTCGACATGAGTTCGATGGATCCTCAATCAATGTACTTGCAAGACGCCAAGAAACGTTTGCAGGAGACGAGAGAGCAGAGGGAGCCATTGAGAATAGTGGAATATTGAGACGCATGGCGTATCAAGAATACGGAAAAGCCAACGATGGCTGTGGCACCGACACCAAGGTCTCCTTCACCAGTGCCTGAACCAGCACCGGTGTTTGAGCTACTACGAATAATGACCGACGCACCGTGGTTCGTAAGAAACACAACCATACACACAGACCTACAAGTACAAACCATAGACGAATACATAAACAGCAACACAGCAAAATACTTCACCAAGGCAGCAACCCACCCCAACCCCCTTATCCAGCAATCCCACGCGCCAGAAAGAAACAGGGACGCCAAATACCTAGTCCCAGGATATTAAGGAACCCATTTAAGAATCCAACCAAGCCACAAAACTCAAATACAGGATAAAGCCCAAGAAAAAAGGAACAGCCAAAAGGAGTAACAGGCCCAGCCTAACTCGGAACATACATTGAGGATCCTAGCCGAAGAGCATCACTCGTCGACATGAGTTCGAACGATCCTCAATCAATGTACTTGCAAGGCGCCAAGAAACGTTTGCAGGAGACGAGAGAGCAGAGGGAGCAATTGAGAATTGTGGAATATTGGGACGCATGGCGTACCAAGAATACGGAAAAGCCAACGATGGCTGTGGCACCGACACCAAGGTCTCCTTCACCAGTCCTGAACCAGCACCGGTGTTTGAGGTGTTGGTGGAGGCCGTTGACGGGCCCGAAAGGGTGCTCCAGCCTCGCGATCGGGTTGAACTGCTACGGCAGATGAACCAGCGTCGTGAGGTTCCAGCAGCTCGAAGGGCTGCGCCAATTCAACCGGCACCGCGGTCCGTTATGGCCGCGAGAGGCGATTTCGCCGAATAGTCTCTCTGCTCTTTCTCCGTACGCATTATGATAACCCGCTTCGAACACTGACACCCCCTGCCTAACGAGGGGGGACAAAATGTTTCATAGTAGTTAGTTGAGATTACTCGGCGACAACCAAATGGTACAAGAAAATATTTTTTCATATTATGGACAAGGTTTTACTGAATGCGCATGTTTTGTATACAATCGTTACGAAGAAAAAATCCCGTTGGCTAAATTTCAGATGCAGGTTATACGTGATATCTTGGAGAAACATCACACTGGCAAACAGCGTAGTGCAGGTGATCGAAGATCATTACGAACCAATCCTTTGAAGCTAACTAGCAGGCATTTCCCTTCCAGACTTCCTCCAGCAAAAAACCGAAAGGTTGGACACAAGAAATGTGTCGTGTGTGTAAAAAATAAAATAAGAAAGGAAACGAGCTTTATGTGCCGCGAGTGTGACGTTCCCTTGTGTGCTGTGCCATGCTTCGAAACCTTTCATATCGTAAAAAAAATTTATTAGGGATTCTGTATCCTCTTATAATCTTATCATTTATTGTTGTTTTTTGTATGTTGATTCTGTAGCCTCTTATCATTTGTTAATTAATAAAAATTTTAAAATTTTTTATTTTTGTTCATATATTTGTTTTTATTTTTATTTCTTTTTTGTTAAAAATGTAATAACATTTATTTGAGGTTCTTGGAAACAGTGCGTATGCGTTTTTTGTCTAATAATATTTTTATTTTTGTATTATTTTTTTTTTGTTTATTATTTAAAAATTTATCCTTTGTGAACTTACTAAAACAGTTTTTATTAATTAATTAAAATTTTCCGACAAGTTTCAAGCAAAAAAAAAAGTAAAAAATTTTAATTATAGCCGCAACCAGGTATGAGCTGCTTAAAAGTATAGCCGCAGCGAATCCCAATGCAGGTTCGAACAAAGAATTCGCGAATTTTGTTGACGGCTCAAGTTGCAACAATATTCATACAAGATGGAAATTCAAGATCATAAAAGTACCGATACTGTCCGAAGATAAGAAAGCGGAAAAGGCTCTAGAGATAGACGTCATAAAGCTTTCCGAAAGAAGAAGAATGAAGAAACCGACAACGCCATTATGGCTGGAATCTTCTCTCGCCTGAAGATTAAGGACCCTACTAGTGTCCCCAAAGTAGAGATTGCTCGCGACATCCACCCCGTAACGACTCCAGTGAGTTTTGGACATGTACCAGAATTCGTTGACAGAGTTTGGGATACAATGCAAGCGATTGGCACCAGGCCTTTCGCGCAATTAGATACACCAATTAACAGAGGAATATTCAAGAAAGGAATCCTTACCCTTTGCGAAGCTAAAGTTTGTTACGCTCAGAGAGCACATATTGATAAGCCTGATGAGGATCTACCGTCCCGTATGCTATACACTATTGAAGAACTTGCCGACATTAATACTATGGGAAGAACTGTCACTACCGTTAGCAGTCATGATAGAGTGTATTGGCAATACTCAGACTAACAAGCAGACTATAACGCCTACTCACCTCGACAGTTACTACCTTTACTTAGAATCCTCCGGTTGCAGCAAGCAGAAAATATGTCGACCAATACGCTGAACTGGAAGCGACAAATAACGAACTAAGATGAAGACTAGAAGAAAGTAACCGCGAACTAACCGCGTGCAGAGCGGAACTACAAGCACTCACAATCGGCTTCGAAAGGCGAGACAAAGAAACCATAGAAATGAATAAGAAGCTGGATAAAGCTAATAATAAACGAACAACCAAAATGCATACGGACACCATGGATCGGAAACAGATCCAAGAAGAACAAAAAGAGACAGACTATGGCCGAAGCAGTCGCCAGTACATCAAATACTATTGCCAAAAAAGCCAAAAGAGATTACAACGACACTAAAGAAACTCCCCAAGTTACGGAGAAGGGGCCTAAAATCCCGCCGATAATTATAGACTATGCCTAGGATTGGCACAAAATATCGACGAAGCTTAACTAACGTAAAATAAATTACAACAAGGCGCAAAACACCAAAGATGGTATCAGGGTGTTCCCAAGCACCATAGAAGATTACAGGGAGCTCAGAAAATTCCTGGATACAGCAAATTTAAGCAACTACACATACAAAATTTAAGAAGACGTTCCTGAAGAACTTATACGAACAAATCTAGGACTCCCGCCAGTATTGCCTAAAGAAACTGAAGCGGATTTGGTTGATCATTGTTTAGAAATGGATAAGAGTATCCTCCAAGAAGTATTGGCACGACCAAATGTGCAAAAGATGCATCTTGTAACAGAATTTCTAACTCCAAAGATACAAAAGTGCGGGCCCAAGACATTAGCCCTTTACCGAGCACTTCATCTTATAAGCCCGACGATAAAGAAAATTCCAGAAAAGGATCTGCTGCCTTGATTACAGGTATCCAATATGCCTTAGAAAGTAAGTACGTGTAGAGTCGAAGTTGACATGTAGCAACTTGATTTGCACCGTGAGTGTATTTACAGGAACTTATTCATATGTGTGTTGTTTTGTTTGTTTTAAAGTTTATAAAGATATATAAAAAATGGATAATTCTCAGCCAGGCCCCTCTAAGGTGTTGCCAGTGCCTAAAAAAGGACCTTATGATACGGAACAAGAATTATATGAAATTCTTACCAGAAGTGACAGCGAGGACAAGTTTATTGAAAGTAATAATATGGTTTCGGACGACAGTGACTCGGAAGAGGCGTCTACAAACAGAGGCCCTCAAACACAGGCTTTCAGTTTTGATTGGGAAAGAAGCGATCTGGGCCCGGTAAGGTTTCCTTTTGACAGGGCACAAACTGGTTGCATGATAGACGGACTTTCAAGTGAAAGTAAAACAGACGAATTTTGCAGGGTATTTTTTAGCGAGGAATTAGTCGATTTTATTGTAACTGAGATTAATAAATTTTATGCATATGTATGCCAAACGCGAGATTTACGTGAAAAATCACGTTTGACGAAATGGAAGGAAAGAAAGAGCAACGAAATGTGGTTTTTTTCTGCCGTTTCATGCAGGCACGATGCCACGTGTTAAAAAATTATCCCTGCATGAATATTGGACAACAGACACATTATTAGCTACTCCGGCCTTTTCCAATATAATCCCTCGTGACGGATTTCATCTTTTACTGAGAATGCTACACTTTTCAGATAATAATTTACCTAAGAATGACGATACTTTAGTGAAGATCCGAGTAATCGTGGATTCTATGCGAGAGTCATTTCGTAATGCAGTGAAGCCGAATAAGGCATTGACGAAAGCCTTTTACTTTTCAAAGGGCGCCTTTTTTTTAAACAATACATCCCGTCAAAACGGCATCGATTTGGAGTAAAAATTTTTATTTTGTGTGATTCCATCACACGAGTTATTCTTGATTTTTATATAGGAACTACTACAGACTTGAAAAGTCATGAAAATTTTGGATAATCTGCCGGTGTTATACTGACCCTTTTAGAGCCCTATTTAGACAAAGGGCATGTACTATACTGTGACAATTGGTATACCAACCCTGACCTTTTTATGTGGCTTCACAACAGGGCTACGGGTGCTTGTGGTACAGTCCGCAAAAATAGAAAGAATAGGCCGCAAATGGCAGAAAAACTCCAAAAGGGAGAATTTACAATTCGGAGTAATTCAAAATTGCTTTGCGTCAAATATTGTGATAAGCGAGAGGTACATATGCTTTCCACCGTGCATAGCAATAACGCTCCCATTAAACACACTTGTTACCTAGACCTTGTTTTTATATAAATATAAAGGAACTTTTTTACTTTCAATTCCGGTTACATTTATTTTACAAAAATAAAATATAATTTTTTTAAATATAATTTTAAAATCGTAATATTTATATAAAGTCATTCATATAATCTTACGTCATAACAACGGAATGTAATTTATATATAAAAAAGTTTACTGACTTTTTGAGTATTTAATGCAATGTAAATTTGATTTAAAATATTTTATTTACTTTTTGAAATAAATTTGATAACGTAAAATAATAAACGCAGGTGTTTTTGTAAACGGATGAATATAATAATTACGTTACAGTTATGATTTCACGATAAATATAAAAATTAAGTTTTGTTTTAAACAATTATTGACAACTTTTAAATTTCGCGCTGTTTCGTACCGACTGGTTTCCTGCAGTGTGCACGTCGCGATCACGACTGAGATCGCGTCGCCGCCTGCAGGCAACGCCATTTTCGGCCATTCAGATTCCGGCATTTCGAACAAATTCTTCATTTTCGATAAGTTTAAGTATTGCAAATTGTTACAAAGTGCATCGCGAATATGCTATGTGATTTTAATGTGTATGTTCTAATTGTAGAGAAGATAAAAACATTCATTTTCTTTTTCTAAGTAAGTTTTAAGATGGATGAAATATTAGGGTTAAGAATGTTATAGGATAGGAAGGTAAAACCGGCTTGACCACTTGGCGAATAAATTATTGCTTGTTGCCGCTTTGACTAACTCGGATTTTTATTTAGGTAGGATTTTTGTATTCATATATCTTGTAAAATCAACAAATATCCTGCAATATCTATTCGCCAAATAGACGAGTCCTTAGAGGCTGGCTACAAAACTTTAACGATGCCACGAGATTTTGTTAACTTATCAAAAAAACAACAAAAAAAGAGTGATCAAACAATCTTCTTCCGTGCAATTTTCTAAAAGAATAAAGTTGGAAACTGATATTACAAAGGCAGTGATTTCTAACCCTGCTACGGGGCCTGCTACTGTAACTTCTTGTTTTAATCCAGGAACTTGTGGTCAAATACCTACTAGAATTCACTGTTCATTAGGTACTGACGTTGTTACTGACTTGATTGATAATGCGACAGACAGGCAATCTGATGATGATGTTCAGTTTGTAAAAAAATTAGACGAACAATCTTTTATTTGCGATCTCAATAATACATTTGTTAAGCATAATGCCACACAACATTTAAGAAATGATTTATTACGACAACATGGGCACAAAGAGATTCTAAAAGATGCTCGCACCTTTATGAACACCCCCAGGTCGGGTACTCATAACTAGGGAGCGGATTTGTATGTGATTACATCTTTTGTTTGCAACTTAATATTTTGATTTTTATTGCATAAAAATGTATTATCCATATGTGTGCCTATAAGCGCATATATAAAACATATTTTGCAACGAAGGAATACCGAGAACCGAGAACAAAGGCGGCAGACGGGTGAACGGGCCCCAGTAAAAAAAGTCGGATTTGTAAGATCGTCGTCGCGCGGCGCCTTTGCTAGTGTGCCGACGCCGGCTTAGGTTTTACCAAGATGTCTTTATTTTTATCCTTTTTAGAATAGAAATAGTTTTCGCTAGCCGTTTGGACCTGCTACACGTGAATTTACCAGTGTTTGCATTTTAATTAGCGTAAAATAGTATTTATAGCATATATTACTTAACATAAATATTGTAATATTACTTTCTTGTTACTTCACTGCAAGAAGTAAATATGCCGAAAGTTGCGTCTTCCAAAGCTGATTTACTTAGGATATGGATAAAAGGCTCTAAGCATTTGTCTACCGATGGAAAAGTTGTTTTCTGCAATGTGTGTTCAAAACAGGTAAGTTTTAATTTTGCTAATTTTAGAGATGAAAATGGCAATTTTAAAAATTAATATTGTTTACTGAGAAGAGCAACTTTCGTTCAATCCCGAAAGTATGCAAATACCTCCGCGAATATAAATTCAGTGGAGTATTCTAAACATATTTAGTTCTCAAAAAGCATAAAATTTTGGTGTACGCCGATTATTTTGTAGGTTTCCTCAAACCAAAAATTTCAACTTGACCAGCATTTATCCACAAATTTGCATAAAGAATCTGAAAAACGTTCAACCAGCCGAAGTCAACAATCATTTATTTCGAATGTGCTGAGTGGTGGTTCTCAGCAGACACTTGACGTAAAAAATGAGTTTTATTTTGATTTATGCAATGCAATGGCCCAATCAAACTATTAACTCCTTCAGAGGCTACGGCTGGGAAGTAGAATCAGTCAGGGGATAATACCATCGTCTGTTTTAGGGGATACAGTTAACACCGACTTGGCTCTTCAAGCACCCTTCAAACGGAAATCATCGACCTACCTCCACGTGGTTAGAGGCGGTAACGATTGTTGGCAATCAGTCGAGGATTGGCCTCGCTATAAGCTCCAGCAACGGCTAAAGGTCGTGGGATCTCGCGCGGTTCCTACCCCTTCCCTTCCCTTCATTCGTTTGAATTCCCATCCCGAGGCCTAGCCTTATCCTTACCTTAATCTTTCATTTTCGTATTTTGACCAAAGTCCAGGATTTCTGAACCTGACCGGGTTGTTCGCTCCCGGCATTTACAGCGGGAAGTATCGTGATTAAATATTTTGACTAAAATTCTGACGGGCCTCTTCGGCCGCTCAGAATAGCTTCTCGCACAAAAACTTCATTGTCTGACCCTTCAGGTCTGTCTTTTTCTTTATTACCCTTCAGGTATTTCTTTTGACCCTTCAGGTAATCTAAATGGTTGTCTGCGAGAACTGCGGCTGTTTAATAATACCATGGAATAAATTAGAACAACCAGCGTTTAGGGCGTTTTTAGAAAAATATTGCAATCGCCATATACCCAGTGAATCAACACTACGTAAAAATTATTTACAGAACTGCTATCAGGCGCACTTAGATAGAATTAGAGAAAAAATTGGCAACAATAACATTTATTTTGAAGTCGATGAAACAACAGATGCGTGTGGACGTTATGTTGCCAATATGCTGGTTGGTATATTAAGTGAGTCAGAACCTCCTGATTATATTATTTAATAAACATTGCGGCTTTAGAAAAAACCAATCATTCAACAGTAGCTCGCTTTATTAACGATAGCTTAACTCTTTAAACCATTTTACATGTATGGCACACGGCTTGAATAGATTGGCCGTACTAGTGCGATTAGAATTTTCAGATATAAATAATTTAATCAATAATGGGAAAAAGGCATTTTTAAAAGCGCCTTTACGTATTGAAAAATATCGACAAATGGCTCCAGATCTGCCATTGCCACCTGAGCCAAGATGGGGTACGTGGCTTAATGCTGCTGTGTTATGCGGATAACTTCCAACAAATTAAAAATTGTTTTCTTGCCTTTGGCGATGAATCCGCAGCACTCAAAATTTGTAAAGATTGTGTTTCAGACATCAAGGTTTTGCAACAGTTAGCTTTTATAAAATCTCATTTTTCTATGTTAGCAACCGCAATTAACGATTTGGAAGCCACACAGTTGCCCTTAATTAATTAATTTCAAATATTAGAGAAAGTAGTTGAAAATTTGAATCCCGGCGATATAGGTAAAAAAATAATGGAAAAAATGGATGTCGTTTTACATCGAAATCCGGGATATGTACAAATGAAAAGAATTTGCAATATTCTAAAAGGACAAATTGAAGATATTCCAGATATGAATCCTGAAGACATTGCTTCAATGAAATATGCCCCGATTACTTCTTGCGACGTTGAGCGGTCATTTTCTGCTTATAAAAACGTACTTACCGACAAACGACATAATTTTACTATAGAAAATCTAAATCATATTTTGGTCATTTACTGTAACTCAAATTGTTAAACAACTTTATTAGTTTTATAATGAAATTATAGTGTTAATGTACTTTTTTTTATAAACAAAAACTTAAAATAAAATATATTGTTCTGTGGTGTACATTTTTTATTCCATATTTCAGAAAGGTTACCGCATATATTGAGTAGTTTTAACAACATATAAAAACTTATTTTGCACTTTTTGTTACATATAAATCCGCTCCTTACTCATAACATTATAAAAATGAATGGAGCAATATATTCATTTTGGTCTTTTAAACAATATTAAAATATTTCTTAAAAAGTATAATTCTGTCGATAATCTTTTAAAATTAAATATCAATATTGATGGATTGCCTATAACAAAATCTTCTCGAAGCCAATTTTGGCCTATTATGGGAGATATTGTTTTAAAGAATATTATCACAGAGCCATTTATAATTGGTGTTTTCCATGGGTTTAGCAAACCAAAGGATACTAAGGAGTTTTTCTAACCATTTATAGGTGAATTTCAACATTTAGAAATAAACGGTGTTTGTTTTAATGGTACCCGATATGACATAAAAATTAACTGTATTATTTGTGACGTTCCTGTAAAGACATATATATTAAATACTTTAGGACATGCAGGCTATTTTTCTTGTACAAAATATATTGTTGAAGGTGACCTTTTTGAAGGGAGAGTAATATTTTTGGAAACGAATGCAGCCCTCAGAATAAATGAGTCATTTCGGAATAAGAGCAATCCTAAACATCATCACGGGCCATCAGCTTTAGAAATATTAAATATTGACATGGTGAAGCAATTTCCGTTAGATTATATGCACCTTCTACTGTTGGGTGTAACTAAAAAAATGATATTACTTTGGCTTAATGGTAACAAGGAAGTTCGGCTGACAAAAGCCCAAATTAATAATTTGGACGAGGCATATGTTTTAACACAGGGTTATATAATATATGAATTGGCGAGAAAACCAAGAAGTATTACATCTGTAGCTATGTGGAAAGCTACTAAATATCGCTTGTTTTTAATACATATTGGTCCAGTTATACTTAAAAGTACACTAAATACAAAAGCCTATGCTCACTTTTTGACATTAGCTATTGCAGTTCGATTGTTATGTGAAGAAAATTTATCTGAGATGAGTATTTGTTATGCAAATCAACTAATGACATATATTGTTAAACAGTTTGGCTATTTTTTGGTTATGGAAGTTATAGTCACAACATACATAACTTAGTCCATATAGCTGCAGATGCTAAAGTTTATGGGCCTTTAGATAAGTTTAGTGTCTTTAAATTTGAAAACAGTTTTACTAAAATTAAAAATAAGTTAAAAAATTCAAGATATCCTTTACAGCAGTTGTACAACCGAATATCTGAAGTAGTTAATATATGTAATCAAAATGTGCTTTCGGATTACCCAAGAATTTTCTTTAAAAGAAATAAAATTTTTAAAGTTCAGTTGGCGTTTTGTACTTTTCACTAAAATTTAATTAAAACTGTTGCTTATTAAAAAACAAACAAATTATATTAATTCAAAGTTTTCAAAAAACAAAGGGTGAAATTATTTGTTCTGGTAGAGTTTATAATAATATTAAACCTTTTTTAAATAATCCATGTAATTCCACAGAAATGCTTGATATCAGCCAAGTTAATAGTAATATTCTTTCAAAAGAACTAATATCGTCTAATATAAATGAGATATCAAAAAAAATTGAAGGCTGCGGTTGGATGAAATCAATATGGTTGTGATGCCTCTTCTACACCACTAAAATGCAGCATTTTTTATAGCATTATTTGAGAAACAATTTACTTCACTATAATGTGGAATGTGGTTTAAATGACCACTTTACATTATTCACCTTTATGTCCACACTTCATGAAAGTAATAAGTTTTGCAGATTGACTGGTATCACATTTATATACTTTTCAGCCAATTAAACTATGCACTGTTCCCAACCGTTATACTTTTTTGATGAAATGTAAGTACATTCAGGGTACAATGTATCATAAAATATGTCAAAGTTTATCCTGTATAGTATCATATTTGTTTGTATGTGTAAAGTTTTGTAGCATTTTAGTTTGTACAGAAATTACTATTTTGAATAGTGTTCCTCTTTAGTGTAATACGCGTACTGCGCCTGGATGTAAAGTATGTTCTAATATAGTATACATAGTCTACAGACTTGGTGCTCCCTTGTTATAGCTAAAAGAATACAAGGTCCAAGATATTGGGTAATTAAGATGGCTTGTGGAAAAAAAATTTGCTGTTGTTTATTTCGAAATTGAGAAAATTTACTCTGAAATACGTGTCTCTTGGCTCACATCAGATAAAACACAATGTTGGTGGCCCAACAGTTTAAACCCAAGAAGCCGCATGATTCGTGGTGACAAACCTAATACTGACGATACAGCATGGATTCTTCATGACGTTAAATTTGAAGCATATGCTTGTGAGTATCTGTAAATGAAAATAAATTAAAAGTTATATAGTTTTACATAATTATCTTTTATTTATAAAATTCTATATTTTAGCCACACTAGAAAGTGCCAGAAAAAAGGCTGAAGAACCTAATTACCTAACGGGACATGTGTTGAGAGCAGTTCTTCTTTTGAAGAAGATTTAACGCCACCACCAACGCCAAAGGGCATATTGAGAAATAAGAAAAAAGCTTAAAAAAAACAATTACAAAAAGTTAAGAACAAAATAAATGAGAAGTCAGTAGTTCAGAGTTTCTAATATCTTCAGCAGGAACTATCCCGCCAGCTAATGTATGTCCAATAGTGGAAGTAGTGCGGAACACTGGAGACGATGGGCAGCATACCATAATGATGGATATGATAGAGACTATTCAAGTGAATGCAGATCTTGGTACGAAGGACGAAATTCCTTTCATTGTATGTAAAGGTTGGTAATTTAAAGAAAAATTACAAGTTATAAGATAACATCCCTTAAATTTTAACATAAAAAAAAAAGTTACTTACGGACAAATAGGCCTGTCCCGCCGCCCAATGTTGTTCTTTGCTTGTATTCACTGACTTTATTGCAAAGGCATCACATGATATTTTTTTTCGTTTTCAGAAAACCAATCAATAGCAGATCTTCATTTGGAAATGAGTAAGTTACAAATTTTTAATGCTGTAAATAAACACATCACTTACTACAAAAATATGAATAGAATATTTAAGGAACATTGTTTGCATTCCACCCTTCAGGGTGGATTCAGACTGATCTTTTCACAAAATGGTTTGATCATTTCTTGGAAAAGACAAAACCCACCAAAGATAGTCCAGTACTTCTTGTGTTAGATGGCCATCACACCCACGCCAGAAATTTGGATGTTATAATAAAAGCCCGGGAGAATTATGTGACAATATGCCACCGCACACTTCACACAAAATGAAACCCCTAGATAAAACAGTAATAGGTGTCCTAAAAACATTTTATAATGAAGAAATCAGAGTCTTTATGCGAGAGCATAATAGAGCCATAACACAATATGATATGGGCGAGTTATTTGGACGAGCCTTTATAAAAATGCAGACTGCGGAAAGATCCATAAAAGGGTTCAGTACAACTGGCATATACCCGGTTCGGAATGATGCTTTTACCGACGAAGACTACCTATCTGAACAGCAAAAAGAACGTCATGTCACAGCAGATGCGGAACAAGTGGCATGTCAACAACAAAACATTCTCCCTGAGGATGTCATACCCATACCACAACTAACCAAGAAAATTGGCACTAGGGGACGAAAAACTTGTCGCGCAAAAGTGGTAACTTGAACTCCCAATAAGGACGAGTTAGAGGAGTCTATCAATCTTTCGCGTGAAAACCAAAAAGACACTTAATGAAGCTGGTCCAAGTTCTCTGAAGATACCCAATGAAGCTGGTCCAAGTTCTCTAAAAGATGATATTTGATACTGATAAATTTATAAAAATTATCTAATAAATTCGTAAAAAATAAAGCATTGTATGCACCATGGGCTTACTAGACTATAATGCCTCTCAGGTGAAATATCTCTCGGCCAATACAACGCCTATTTTCCCAATAGGCCCTATAGGCCCGTGCCTGGGGCCCCCTGGCTCAGGGGGCCCCAAGATCGACCTAACTGTTTTAAACAACAGTTACCATTTATTAATATTACAATCCGAAATTCAAAATTCAACGCGATAACTCTCCAATAGACGGCATTTCGGCATCACAAAAGGATCTTTTGGTGTTCGGCGCGTCCGGGCGTCAAAGCTTTGAACGGTACCGACAACATTCTTCGCCACCGAAAGGCGGGAGTCGGGAGTCGTCGCGCCGCGCTGCATGCTTTTGTCTTTATTTGGTTTATTCGGTTAATAGTTCATGCCATGCAGTCATGCAGTATGCAGTTAATGTTAGTTATAGTTATGTTATGTAACCATTATACGGATTGAGCAAAGGTAATTGAATTGCAAATAATTAGTATTGTTTGTATCATTGTATCAATAGTGCTTTAACTCAAAATTTGACAAAATTAATATCTGTTTTTGTTGGTAAGTAAATAAATTTTTCTTAAAAAAAAATATTTTCATAACTCTTTTTCTAACATCTCTATCTTTAGTCTGCAGATAATAAGTAAGTACCATGCTTCCTAGACAATATTCAAGCGGCAGCAACAAACGCAAGAAGAAGAGGAAGAGCATGTTAGAAAATGAACGAGAAAAGCAAAAACATGCAATGTTGTCTTTTCTTGTGACTTCACGTGAAAAAGTTCAATGCGCTAATGCGAACCCTTTGCCTTCGACCAGTGGCGGAGCATCCGAAGAAACGTTGTGTGTCTCCATGGCTACAGAAAAAAACTTCAATGACTCTCTTGAGGTGTCTGTGAATAGTGACAAGGTTCACGAGATTTCACAACTAGAAAAATCGTATGACCTTGACAACTCGTTTCAACAAGAAATTGAAACTGTTACCATTGAAGCACAATTTCCCAACGACGTAACAGATTGGCCTGAGTTCCTAAGTGCAGAATTTCAGCAATATTTTATAACTAATCGACCAAATCAAAATATTGATAAAATTAGTGGATGTGTAAAACAGAATGACAATAACAAAATTCGACAGCTACAAAGTTCCGCTTTTTATAAAGATAAGGTTAACGGCGAAAAAGTTCTTCGAGAATGGTTAGTTTATAGTCCTAAATCCGGTCATTTATATTGTTACGTATGCAAACTCTTTAGTAAGAAATGTACACGTCTTACTCATGAAGGTTTTAGCGATTGGAAAAATGTAAATGTCAGTTTAAACCAACATGAACGATCTTCTGAACATATTTCATCTATAAGTATATTAGTTAGTAGAGGTTTTGTAGAGGGTCGAGTAGATACACACATGGAAAAAAGTTTTTTGCAGGAAAAAGATTATTGGAAAAACGTTCTTCAAAGAATAGTGGCTGCTGTAAAATTTTTGTCAAAAAATGGGTTACCTTTTTATGGGTCGACCACCAAAATATTTTCAAAGGGAAATGGAAACTTTTTAAGCTCTTTAGAATTTCTTAGTGAATTTGATCCATTTTTGGCAACTCATTTGCATAAATATGGAAATCCAGGAAGCGGTAATGTCAGTTATCTCTCCCCGTCTGTTTGTAATGAATTTATTACACTTCTAGCAAGAGAAGTTCAAAATTACATCCTAAAAGATTTGCGTGCCGCCAAATACTTTTCTATAATTGTTGATTCGACTCCTGACATTTCTCATATTGACCAACTCACATTAATCATTAGATATGTTTTACCAAACGGAAAACCAGTAGAAACATTTTTCGGCTTTGAGGCTATATTTTCTCATACTGCGGAGAATTTGGCAAATGTGATTTTAGATAAATTAAAATGTCTTGGCATAAATATTGATTATTGCCGGGGACAAAGTTATGATAACGCATCAAATATGTCTGGAAAATACAATGGTTTACAGACAAAAATAAAACATAAAGCAAAAAGTGCACATTTCGTACCATGTTCTAGCCATTCCTTAAACTTGATCGGCAACAGTGCTGCGGAAAGTTGTTTAGAAGCAAGTACATATTTTGATCAGGTCCAACATTTATACAATTTTTTCTCAGCATCTACTTACAGATGGAATGCTCTACAAAGATGTTTGGAAAAAACCAAACCTAAACCATTGGTTGTTAAAAAGATATGCGATACCAGATGGTCCGCTAGAGCCGATGCTGTTAATTCTCTTGTCATTGGTTTTAATGAAATTAAAATGGCTTTATTAGAATTGCATGAAGATACGAACCAAAAGAATTCCACCCGGTCAGAATCGAAAGATATTTTAAAGAAACTTAATTCATTTGAGTTTGCTCTTATGAGTATTATTTGGAACCAACTATTACAAAGGATCAATGCAACCAGCAAAAGTTTGCAAGAAATTAAAAGTAACCTCGCTGTAGCTTGCGAACTGTATAAAAGTTTAATTCTTTTCGTTACAAATTTAAGAGAACGATATGGGGAAATTGAAGACGAGGCAAAAAAATTACATCCTGAGAACACTTTGTATAAAGATGAAACTACCAGAATACGGAAAAGAAAGAAATATTTTGAAGAAAGTTCTTCTGAGGAAATTGCTTTTGTTGGACATGAAAACTTTAAGATAAACACTTTTTTTGTGATTTGCGACAAATTAGTCACAGAGTTAAAACGAAGGCAAGAATCCTACAATTCAGTTAATGATATTTTCAATGTACTTTTTGTGGATATTTCCAAAGGGGATTTCCAAACAAGTCTAAAAAATATTGAACAATATTACAATCAAGATATAGATGTAACTGACCTACAAAATGAATTGAATGAACACTTTTTTTGTGATTTGCGACAAATTAGTCACAGAGTTAAAACGAAGGCAAGAATCCTACAATTCAGTTAATGATATTTTCAATGTACTTTTTGTGGATATTTCCAAAGGGGATTTCCAAACAAGTCTAAAAAATATTGAACAATATTACAATCAAGATATAGATGTAACTGACCTACAAAATGAATTAATGCAATTTAAGGAAATATGTAAATCTAGCAACATTCAAAATCCTGAAAACATGTTAGCGTTTTTGATCGAAACTAATACTGTATCAACATTTTCCAATGTTGAAACATTACTTAGGATATATTTGTCAATACCGATCAGCAACGCGTCGGGGGAACGATCATTTTCCACTTTAAAAAGGGTCAAATCATATCTGAGAAACTCTTTGAACTCAGATAATTTATCATCTTTGGCCCTTCTTAACGTGGAAAATGAGGTACTAGAAAAAATAGATACCAATGAAATTATTAATAAATTTGCAGAAATAAAAACGCGCAAGAGAAAAATTTAAATATTTTAATGACCATTTTTTATTATTTTTGTTATATAATTTATTTTTTGTTATGTTTATTTAAAATAATATAATTGTTAGTTTTTGACATAGTACTACTTTTTTTTATTGCTTTTTAAAAAAAGGGCGTGGCACCCAAAAAATTTTCGCCTGCGGCGCTATTTTTTTTTTAACACGAGGAGCCCCCAGAGGGTATATGGGCCTAGGGCCCACTTGTGCCAAAAATAGGCACTGCGGCCAAAGGCTTTATAGTCTACATCAGGGATGCACATACTGCGGCCCCTGGTCGATATTTATCCGGTCCGCATTTTGAAGGTTCTTTTATTTTTATCATTGTACTTCATACTATTTAAAAATAATTTTTTTTGTGTTAATAAGTATTGTTTGTAGTGGCCCGTCCTTGGCTTATATTTTTCCCGAGTGGCCCCTGTTCCCTATAAGTCTGTGCATCCCTGGTCTACATAAAGCCCTTGGTACATAATTAGCAAATGCAGTCATTATGTCATGTCGAATTATTGTTTCTGTATGATTTTATAGCAAACGTTTTTGTTTTCTTAAATAGGTGATGTGCCATTTTCCGAGCGAGAAAATCAAACTCATTCAACCGCAAGCTCAATCGTTGTAAGCAGAGTTGGTAAATGCCACAAAACCTTACCTTAATTATTTTTTTTTGCTTGATATCACAAAACATAGTTCAATATGTTTTAAGAAAATTATTTTATTTTTTTATTTACATTGAGGTTTGCATAAAAAAATTTTTCTAGGCTTAGAATTTTTTTTTCAAGAGGTAAGAAGCTACGTGAGGAGGTCAAGGAACTCAAGGGCATGCTAAAATAATCCACGAATAGTGTTGCTTCCGGCTTGCCAAGGGGCCTTCCTATAGATTTTCCAATAAGTACCAGTGCAAACTTCAAAATTTTTGAAAACTATATAAAACTTGAAGAATACCGAATTGGTACGTATGGTTTATTTTTTTTTCAAATGGCGGTTTGGTGTCATCGATAACAACAAGCATATTCGATATATTATGGGATTTGCCAGTGTCATCATTAGGACGTAGCCGCCATCTAAAAAAAATTCATGATATGTGTAAATGTTTAAAAAACCTGTCGGGAAAAAAATCGAAATTTGAACAAAAGATATTTTGTATTTTGTTGCATTCATTGACGTTTAAATTTAAAATTTTTCCTGACTAAATAAATTTTTAAAAATCTTGCATACCCAATCTTTTTTTAGGCTTCTACACTTGGTGGTAACGGAACCAGCGGGCATGTCAACAGAAGTTTACGACTGGTAATCTCAAATAATTTGGCTTGTCAGTATAACTTTGCTGGGTAAAGAAACGAAAAGCGGGCATTCAGTGAGACAAATCTTAAGAAAATAATTATACGTAAGTATTATTAATTGTTATAAGTTACCTCTTGACTTAATTTAAATTATTTTGCTCATCAGGTGGTATCCAAATAAAATATCCAGCCGTAACTGAAGCCAAGATAGAAAATGCTAAGCAGCGTATTCAGAGAAAACGTGTCCGGGATGTCAACGAATAAGGATATGTTTGTTTTTTCTTAACTTTTGTGTTAAATTCAATTAGTTTTTTAAAACTTTGTTTAATTTCAAGTAGTTTTTAAAACATTGTGTAAAGTTCTTTAACATCTCAGAACATCGTAAATTGAGTCGTAAATTGAAAGAAGTTGTTGGCCCAAGACAGAAATGTCGAAGGGCTTTAGAAACTTGAATTTAGTTATTGTGCCATGTTAGTTAATGATGATAATTTTTCCAATAGTTCCATAAATAATTGCATTAATACAGTAAATGACAGCAATTTCGAATTAAGACCTCTGGTATGCTTTATAGGCCTCCCAATTCAAATCTCCATCAATGCTTAGGCGATTTGGAGAACTCTTTAGTAGATTTACTTCCTGAGTATGATATCGTTGCCTTTGGTGGTGATCTCAATGTGGACTTTCTAGCTGTTAACAACCCTAATTACACATCTCTTTCTAATTTTCTAAATAAATATGGTTTGTATCAGTGCATCGCGGATCCAACACGTGTTACTGCTGTGTCGAGCACACTCATTGATATATTGGTTTACTCAAGTAAAATTTTTTGGAGGACACCGGAGTTATCGACATGGATGGTATCTCGGATCATAAATTGGTCAACTCTCAAATTAGAGTACCAAAAAGTAAGTCCAAACCAATGCTCCGCACGTACCGTGATTTTTCTGTTTTCGATTACGATTTGTTTGTTCATGACATCAGTCAAATTAATTGGGATTACATATATACTTTGAATGATGTAAACAAAATGGTAGATTATTTCACTAACCGTATTTTATACTTATTTGACACTCATGCGCCTTATAGGACATCTAAAGTCACCAAACCTCCCGCCCCATGGCTAACTCCGAACCTGAAAGTTATGATGAAACTTAGAGATAAGGCATTTTCTAAATATAAGCGTCATAAGACCGAAGTTAATTGTGTTTATTATAAAAATTTAAGAAACCAGGTCAACGTCGCGGTAAGAGCGGAAAAAAAAGCGTTTCTTCAATATACTTTTAAGAGAGATCCCAAATCCTTCTGGCGAACCATTAAATATTTAAATTTGGGATCCAACTCTGTAAAGAGCGAACCCATGGAGGAGATTGGTGATGCCAATGATTTTGGGGCTTATTTCCAAAATTCTCTACTAAAGGTCCCGGTCACCGATGAAGAGTTTATTAATAAAAACTATAATGGTATATCTTTTGGCCACTATGATAAATTTATGTTTGGTAAGGTTTCTGTTGATGTCATTGAAAGATTGGTCTGTAAAATAAGGACAAGTGCAGTTGGGTCTGATGGCATAAGCATTGAAATGTTACTATATGTTCTCCCACATCTCAATAATCACTTGACTTTTATTGTTAATCAATGCCTTGTCACGGGTAAGTTTCCAGATTCATGGAAGAATTCCAATGTGATCCCTGTACCCAAGAAAAATAAGCCATCTCAGCTTTCGGATTTTAGACCCATCAGTATACTCCCGGTTCTCTCCAAAGTCCTTGAAAGAGTTGTTGCCGAGCAATTAAAATCCTTTATTGATTTGAATAACATACTGCCGTCAACTCAATCAGGTTTTCGTAGTAATCATAGCACAACTTCAGCTTTGTTAAAGATCACTGACGACATTTTTACAGCCACCGATAGAAACAAATGCAGTTGTCTTATTCTACTAGACTATAGTAAAGCATTTGATACTATAGACCATGAGATATTGCATACTAAACTTAAATACTTTGGTTTGGGTCACAATGCATTGCATTTTTTTCAGGACTACTTTCGCAACAGGGGTCAGAGAATTATAGTGAACAACAAGATTTCTGAGCTGGTTTCCGTAACCAGAGGCGTCGCACAGGGAAGCATTCTGGGTCCTCTAATTTTCTCCTTATATACTGCTGATTTCTACAGATTTTTAATTTACTGTCTGTCACATCAATATGCAGATGATACTCAGATATATTTGTCTTTTTTTCCCAATCAACTTGCTATTTCTATGCTGAGAATCAATAGTGACCTACGGGTTATTGCTGACATATCCAGAGCGCATAAACTAATTCTAAATGAGGCGAAGACTCAGCTTATAGTATTCGGTAAATATAGGGACGTTATAGTCCAGGATCCTTTGTTTAAAATTTCTGTTAATAACATGATGGAACCTTCTCTAACCTGCAAAAATCTTGGATTAACATTGGATTCCGACTTGAGGTTCAGTGCGCATGTCTCAACCCTAATTCAAAAAACGTATGGCAAACTCAAACTACTATACATCCATAAGGATGTTTTTGACTCTGCTACCAGGCTGAGATTGTGTAATTCCCTGATCCTATCTCATTTATGTTATTGTGACGTAGTTTATTGGCCTGCCCTGCTACAGGTAGACAAGGACAGTCTTCAGAAGCTGCAAAACGCATGTTTGAGATTTGCTTACGGTGTACGCAAATTTGACCATATTTCCCCGGCACTTCGAGATTCTGGCTGGTTAAATCGATCAGAAAGGTTTAAACTTCATATGGCCAATCTCGTCTTCTCGATTGATGAGAACAATTTGCCTGTCTACTTACATGAGAAATTAATCAGGGGCACCGACATACATGATCGTCAGACCCGTTTTCGGGGCCTGTACAGCGTTCCCAGGCATAGTTCTGCACTTTTTCAACGCTCTTTCGCTTACAACGCCGTCACTATTTTTAACTCCATTCCCGGTGACGTCAGGGCAGCCCCTAGTCTTACAAGCTTTCGTAATAAATTTAAAAACTATATCATTAACAGTCGGAATCTGATGTGATAGCTCGACTGACGCATTGAATTTATCTATTTTGCTGTTTGCTTTGTTTTTTTATACTTTAATTTTTGGTTAATTTATATAATCAAGAACTTGTAGTTCATATTCTCATTTTTTCTCAGTAAGTTACATTATAATTCTTGTATTTTGTAGATGATTGGGTTTCAATGTTTCTTTTCTCAGTATATGTATGTATGTATATTTAAAAAATGATTTTTCAATAAGGGTGGTTGTATGAGCAGCCTGGTTGGATACCGCCACCATCTTTGTACAATTATTTTGTATCACATTTTCAATTATTAAATAAAGGCATTTATTATTATTATTATTATTATTAACTTTGGCTAGTGTTAGGACTGATTAAAAATATTTATAGCTGTAAGCCGTTTACAATTTCAATATTTTGTGGAAAAAGTAAACCTAAATCATTAACTGATTTTTTTGCTACATTTATAAAAGAGTTAAACTTTTTATTACAAAATGGTTCTGTTAGTGACTCTGGAAAACATTATAAAGTAGTGGTTCACAGTTTTGTTTGAGACGCTTCCGCTCGCGCCTATTTGAAGGGTACTAAATCACACACTGGTTACTCTTCTTGTGACAAGTGTGTAGTACATGGGGAATATTTGAACAACAAAGTGGTTTATGACAGTCTAGATCACTTGGTAGTTTGTCTCGGTAGAGAGCAGACGTGTGTTCGGATCGCTCCTGATTTTTAATTAGTGAGCGCTGAACTAACAGGAATTAATCGCCAAAATTTGGAGGAAGCATAGGTGGTGTGTAGGACTGTAGGAATTGGTGGAAAGTTTCGGGAAAACTCTGCAGTTTTTCCGGGAATTTCGGTTTCGGAAGTGAAATAGGACTTTTTCGTTAATTTTTACGCGTAATATGTATGCCGGGTAGGTTCCTTTGTGTTAGATAGGGACTCAACCCCTGTAGCAGGGTGATTTGAGACAGGAGCTATATGCTCAGCAGTTTCGAATAGGACTAACATGGTGGGAAATTGAACAATTTAGTGTAAAGCAACGGTGAAATCAGGCTCTTATCAGTGATCCTTGTTTATGTTATCGGGGATTAACTGATAAGAGTCTTGTTGTTGTGGTTTTTTCGCCGGCTGGACATTCTTGGGCCAACAGCAACACGTGGTTACAATGATATATTAGGGATTTTTCAAGGGGATTAAAATGACATTTCGGGGATAGTTACGGGAATTTTTGGACATTGGGGCGACGGGCGCGAGTGATGGGGTGTTTTTGTTAAAATTTGAGGTGCGTCGGGGGTGTAATAAGCCTAAAAAGGGGTTTTTACCCTTTTTTGGAACTTTTTTCCTAGTGACTTTTTGGGACTTTGACAGCGGGAACGGGTGTAAGGGGGTTACAGGAACACAATATAAAAGTTTGGGGGATGATAGGAACAATGGTGGCGGAAATATAGGGGTTTTTCCGGATTTAACGGGCCGGTAAAGAGAGAAGGTATATTACCTTCTAAAACGGGTTATCGTACGATTTTTGGCTCCGTTAAAATAGCGTTGACGCTATTTTTTTATTTATGTAGGATTTTGTATGTAAGACTTTAGAGAATAGAATAAGTAATGGTCAGTGGCGGCTAAATAAGTAACGGTAACAGACGTTATTTTACCGTTTACGTTACGGTTAGCGTGGAACAATTTTGACGGTGTGTGGTGATTTGGGTATCCGAAATAGGGGTGGTTTCAAGGGTGAATCGAGCCCCTAAACTTTTTGGGGTAATAAATATACCGTAAATATTAACGTTAGCGTTATCGTTGGCTGGAGACAATTTGGTGAGTGTAAATGGATTTAGTGATCGGTGGTCCACGGTGATTTAAAAGTCACTACGAACCTTTAAAACTGTAAGGGGTAGTACTGGGTGGTATAAAATTACCGTTAGCGTTACCGTCAGCTGGGTAAAAACGCAAATTGTTAATCGGTTTAAGAGTCGGATATCGAGCGTAAAGGACAAAATTTCGTAATACGAGTGCGCTGATTGACTGATCGTGAAACAAACAATTGTGCGGGATGGAAAAAACATTACGAATATGGCGGCAACGAGCAGTTCAGAGGCGGAATGTGCGACGTCGGAGCAGGAGACTTCAGGGACCGGGAAGAGGACTAGGAGAAGAAGGGACTGGAGGAGTAAGATGAGGAGGGAGTCGGGGCTCTACTACACCCCAAGGGAGGGGGACAAAGGAGTGGCGACGGTTTCCCCTACTGAGAGGGCTAGAAATCTGGTTAAGCTCGTAGGGGAGACGGACCCAGAAGCAGCCCAGGTCCTTAATAGGTCATTTAGGGTGCAGGACCTAGCAAAAGCAGGGGTCACTAATTTGGAGGACAGGTTCGAGGAGGAAAGAGCAAGGAAGAAGCGGGAAGTGGAGGAAAGGCAAATTGCAGACGGAATTCAGAAGATAGTTAGGGACAAACAGGCGGAAAGGGAGAAGATGAAGGAGCAGGAGGACCAGGAGAAGAAGAAGAGGACAAAACAACAGATGTGGGAGCAGCAGGGACGGAGAGAGGAAAAGGAACAGCAAGAGGAGCGTGAAAGGGAAGAATTGGAGGAGGGAAGAATACGGGGGATAATAGACTTAGTGCTAGGGAATTGTAGGACGGTGGAGTTGGCCACGGGTCGTTCGACAGGGGGGAAGATGTCATTTACACTGGCAGACGTCGCGGCGGTCAAGGAAAGCATGGGGGTTATCTACAGCCAGATGGTAGGTATGGTAGAGTTAATGGGGGAGTATAGGCGGGAGCGAAGTATTGCGGAAGGGAAAATAAGGATGTTCAGGTTAAAAGAGGAGATGAGGAAGTGGGAAGAGAACGAGGGGATTCAGGGGGGGTTTTAGGTAAAAAACTAGATGACATGGTAAGGGAAATAGGGGAATTGCGAATGGAAGTTAGGGAAATGAAAAGGGAAAGAGGGGTAAGGGAGGAAAGGGGGAAGAAGTAGGGAAAAAAAGGGGAGCACAGCAGGAGAGCTTCATGTCTGAGTACGAACGGCAAGAGGGGGAGTGATAGGGTGGGTTCAACGGGGACATTAGACAGGATTAGCGGGGTGCACAGAATCAGGAGTGGGGTGGAGAGTGGGACTAGTCAAGGGATAACGGGGGGGGGGGGGGACGACAGATGGGGGGTGGCAAGCGGCACCTGGGGGTAGAAGGCGGTCGCGGCGGCCGCCAGGAGGCAGGCTGCGGATCCGCCTTCAACACCCAGGGAACCGCCGGAACCTTGGAAAACGCCAGAAAGGAAACAAGGGGAAAGTCATACTTGAAACAACGGGGAAAGAACAGGCAGAGTTAATTAGAGGGAAATTAGGGACTAGAGAGGGAATCAGGGTCAAAGTGCTGGGAGGGGAAATTAAACCGCTTGCGGTAATAACAGGGATGGAAAAAGGGTACTCGGACGCGGATATTAGGGAAATTTTAAGGGTAGAGAATGAGGAACTGGGCACTTTGATAGGGGAACGGGAGGTAAAGGTGATCACCCGGAAACCTACAACGAAAACGTGGTGATCGGGGTAGACATCGATATATTTAAATATATGGTAAAAAAGGGCAAGGTTAGCGTGGACCTCGTGTTGATCCATGTGGAAGAGTACTCGGACGTACTACAGTGCTACAAATGCAGTAAATACGGTCACAAAAAAGATTGTAGGGAGCAACCCGCATGCTACAAGGGTGCGGGGCCCCATGAGAGGAAAAATTGTGAGGGGGGAAGGTTCGACTGTGTGAACTGTAAAGTGGTAGGGATACGGGCGGAGAACAGGGCACACCCTGCTCGTGACAGAGTGTCCTGTTTACAAGCGGAAGCTGGAGCAACAGCGGAGTAGGGTGAACTACAATGCTTAGAGTGCTGCAGTGGAATGCGGGGAGAGGACGACTGGCAATGGAGCAGATGAAAATAAAAGGGAATGAATGGGGCGTGGAGGTAGTGATGGTTCAAGAACCGTATGCGAGAATGCGTGAATGGGAGGGGTTTGTTAGGCACAGCAAGGGGGAGGACAGCAAGTCACACGATGGGTAAGGGAGGGAGTTCAAAGTAGAACAATTGGGGGTATTGAAACAGATCATGTGGTGGGGATAGAAGTACAAGGGGACAAGGGGAAGGTGACTCTCATCAGCGTGTATGATGAACCGGGCGGGAGGGAGTGTAGAAGGGTGGGGGAAGTCGTAAACCACATTGAGGGATTAAGGGGAGGGGTCATAATGGGTGGGGATTTTAATGCTAAAAATGTTGTGTGGGGTGGGGATGTGGTCGATCCAAAAGGGGAAGCTCTGTTGGAATGGAGCGTAGGAAACAACTTTGTAGTTGCAAATGACCCCGAGCAGCTTGCTACTTTTAGTAGTACAAGGGGAGAGAGCTGGATCGATGTCACATTGGTTAAGGGGGTAGGACTGGATGAATGGACGGTGCTTGAGGAGGAAAGTCTGAGTGACCATCGCTACGTATGTTTCAGAGTGGCCTTGGAACCAGAGAGGGAGAGGAGGGATAAGTGGAGAATGGATCTGGAGGGAACTGATTGGAAGATCTTTCGGGATAGGATCGAAGTGTATCAGCCGGGAGATATGGCCACCCGGGAATGTCTCGAAACAGAGGTAGCAAGGTTCCAGGATCACTGTATGCAGGTGTGTAAATCGGTAATTAAGAGAACGAGGGTTACGGAGTGGGAAGGAAACGATTGGTGGGATGACGAACTAGGTAGGTTGAGCAGGGAAGTAAAAAGGGTGCGGCGACACTGGCAAAGGGAGAGGGACGCGGAAAGGAGGGTGGTATTGAGGGACGCGGAAAGGAGGGTGGTATTGAGGGATGCTTACCTTAGGCAGCGCCGGGTTTATAAAAACAGTATTAAACTGAAGAAAACGGTAGCAGTAAGGGAGCAAATGGAGCAATTGACCGAGGGGAATAGTTGGGATAAAGTATGGGAAGTCTTAGGGAAGCTAGGGGTCAAAGAGGGGAAGAGGCACCTCCGGAAGGCAAGGGGTGGATACACGCGAACCGAGGAGGAGTTTCACTCCGAATTGATGAAACGAGGGCAAATGAGGGGGCGTATACAGAATTTGATAGGGAGTTTACTGCCTTCGAAATAGGGGAGGTTATAGCTTCTCTCAAGAAGAGAAAGGCGGTAGCCAGTGACCGCGTGCCAAACGAGGCAATGTCATATATATGGGAGGTACAGGGAGAATACCTAGTTCGGTTATATAACCAGTGCTGGATGCAGGGTGCATTCCCGAAGGTGTGGAAGAAGGCTGACCTAACTTGGGTGCCAAAAGCCAGGGGCGGGTACAGGCCTATCAGCTTGTTGCCGACCCTGGGTAAGGTGCTCGAAAAGTTGGTCAACGAAAGGCTCAGGAATTGGTATGAAACGCACAACGGATGGAATAAAGAGCAATATGGTTTTCGCACGGGAATCAGCACAGTGGATGCGATAGAGCAACTGGTTGACAAGATAAGGTAGGAAAAGACCATGGGAAGGCATACGTTGGTCATAACTCTTGACCTTCAGAATGCCTTCAACACAGCATGGCCGGAGGCAGTGGATAGGGAAATGGGGCGACTCGGAGTACCTACGAAGCTGCGCGAAATTTGCTGGTCGTTTCTGAAAGATAGGATGACCGGAAGTGGCGGAGTCCAACGCGCAACGGACAAGGGCTGTCCACATTGATCGAGTCTAGGCCCGACCCTGTGGCTAGCTAACATGGAGGGGTGGTTCAGGAAGTTTGAAAGACTTAGAGAGACTGTAGGGGAATCGGTGAAGGAGCAGGCCTTCGCCGATGACCAGGTAATATTGATAAGCGGGAACTCTGTCAAGGCCATTGAACAACTCTGGCAGAGAGTGTGGGAAAGTTGTAGTGAGTGGAGTAGAGAAGCAAGGCTACAGTATAATATCGCGAAGACTGGAGTCATGTTTGTGGAAGCCAGGGGAAGGATACGTATGCCAGTGGTACGAATGGGAGAGAGGAGAATGGAACCGGAGGAGTCAGTCGAGTATCTAGGGCTAACCCTGGATACGAAACTGAACTTCATTGAGCAAGCGAAGAAGGTAAGAATGAAGGCGAGTAGGCTTATGCAGCGAATGATGGGAATGAGACGGAATAAGGGTAGAGTGAATAAGGAAATAGTACGAATGATATATCGTCGCTGTTACTGCAATACGTCGTATGTCAAAAATATCCACTTTTCAGGTTAAGACATTTTTTGTAACCAAAATATATACTCTAACGGCCTGCAAAATCTCGTATGCGAATATCCAATAGTAACGCTCCGCGAGCGGAGTAGCAATATCTCTTATATCGTTATAGCGCATTGTTGGTTAGTGCAATCAGTCGTATGTCAATGATAGTGACAGAAATCTTCATGTTGTTCGATTTTTCCTTCTTTTTTGCATTTTGAGACAAAAATACATACATATTATTATCTGATTAATGCTTTTCATGTTCCTAGGTGCTATATTAATTGGGTAAGTAATTGTTTTAGTATTTTTTTAAAGTTTTTTACCTTCCTTTTTAAAAAATAGCATACCTAACCTACAAATATATTAATTATTTTAAAAAGGATTTTACTGTAGAGCATAAAATGTTGTAGTACTATACCATTAAATATTTTTAAGTTATGGTTCGTTCGAAAATGCATATTAAATTAAGTAATAACAAACAATTTCGTAATGACAATATTTGACATAAGAGTTATTGTTTTTTACTTGGTTGGATATTTTGACATACGATGTATTGCAAGTTATTATCTTTTGCAGGTGATTAGTCATGTCCACAAAAAAGAGTAGGGGTAGTCGCATACTACAACTAGCTCTGCAAGCAGCACAACTACAAGACGATTGCGATTACGCTGATTCTAATGAACGAACATCCTTTTCCAATAACATGACGCAAAGTAATATAAAAAATACCACCCCTTGTCAAGATGTATCAAGTAGAGAAAATGAAGGACCAGGCGTAACTCTAGCTGCCGCAGTACTTACGCAGAGCGAAAATTTATCAAACATTGATAATTGTTCTGAAAAAAAAGAAAATATTGTCACTCAAAATAATCAAATCGAGTTCACTGAAGACGAAGAGGCATCTGATATTGAAAACTGTTTTGAGGATTCCGGATCAGAATACCAACCATCAGAGGGTGAAAATGAGGAACTAATCAGAACTGAACATGAATATACATCAGATGAGGCAGGTGACAATAAAGAACTCAATCAAAATTCTAATCCAGAGGTCGATGGTCGAAAAAATCAAAAACGAAAAAGTAAGGGCCAGGCTAATTCTGGAACATGGAAAAGAATTAAAAATGCCGACTTAAGACTTCATGGTAAACCGTATACTGGATTTAAAAAGAATGACAATAAAATTTACAAGCAAATTGCCGCGAAAGAACCAAGAAAAATAGGCCCAAAATGCAATGGTCATCCGCAGAAACCGGCAAAAAGTGGAAAAGGTGGACCACGACAAGCGTTTCAATGTTCCGAAATATCTGATGATCAAAGAGAAAGTTTGTTCAATGAGTTTTGGAATTTAAAGTCTTGGGAAGCGAAAAAATCTTTTGTAAGAGGTTTAGTTGTACCAGTGACGCCTAAATACAGGCGCACATTAACAATTAAAAAACGACTTAAGAGAGTTACTTTGAAATATTATCTGATTGTGAGTAATTTAGGAGATGATTCAATTCAGCATAAAGCAAAAAAAGAAGTTTGCAAAATAATGTTTTTGTCAACAGTTAATACTGGGGAAAAAACGATACAGAAGTGGATAACAGATAAAAACAATCTAGATCAAATCGTCAATAACGAGCCTGACAAAGAGTTAATAGAGCAAAGTCAAAGTTGTTCTAAAGATGTGGAGGAATTTCTTTCAAGTCTAGCAAAGCTAGAATCTCATTATTGCAGACCGTCAAGTACGAAGCTCTACTTGGAGCCCATTTGGGATAGCTATAGGCATGTTTATCGGACCTATCAAATAAAATGTGCAGAACAGGACAAAACATCGGCATCTTGGACCACATTTTTTAAAGTATTTAAAAAGCTTAATTTAGAAATATGGACACCAAAAAAAGATCAATGCAATGTTTGCTCAGGGCACAAGATAGGGTCGATAAAAGAAGAAATATTCCAGGCACATCTTGCTAAAAAAACAGAAGCGCGACAGGAAAAAGAGAAAGACAAAACAGACTGCCAAGAAAATCAAGGGACTTTAGCTTTTACGGTAGATCTCCAGGCAGTACTTCTATCACCCCGGCTAAATGCCACAGCAAATTATTATAAAACAAAATTAAAAGTGCATAACTGGACCTACTATAACCTGGAAAATCATAAAGTAGTCTGTTTTGTCTGGCATGAGGGTGAGGGCGGTCTTGAAAGTGACGTTTTTGCAAGCATAGCAACGAAATTTTTAACCCAAGAAATTGAGAAACTGCTTCCTTCAACAATCATTATTTGGAGCGATGGATGCTGCTATCAGAACAGGAATGTAAAGCTATCTAATGCACTACTTAGTATTTCCAAGAAGTTTTTAGTTACCATTGAACATAAATATCTAGAGGTTGGGCATACCCAAATGGAGGTGGACTCCGCTCATAGCTTGATCGAACGTAAATTGGGTCGCCGAAAAGAAATTTATCTGCCATCTAATTATCTAAATATTATGAAAGAAGCAAGACAAAGTCCCTTTCCCTATGAAGTCGTTGAATTAACACATAAAGATTTTTATAAATTTGATTCGAAATATTATTCTAGTATCAGGCCCGGAAGAAAAGTGGGGGATCATGTTGTAACCGATATTTGCGCACTTCAGTATAAACCAAATGGAATAATTTCCTATAAATTACAGTTCTCAGATGCTCAGTTGCATATATATATAGACAAATGTTTTTTTAACAATTTAATTACTGGACTATCCTATTTCCATAAGAATGTGTTGAATACAGATGGATTTATGAATAAAACTATGTGTTAGACAGAGATGGGTGTTAAATTTTAAGGTTTTATTTCATAAAACTAATATTTTTTTGGTGGTTATTGCGACACCTTATTGCCTTAAGGAAGTCAAAAGGTAACTAAAAATAAAATAAAAAATCCAGGGAAATGTTTAAAAAAATAAAGTTGATGATGGCCACCCAAAAACGGAACATCAGATTTTCAATTTGACAACGCAATCTTGTAGAGGAGAAAAAGTGGCAATGACAAGGTGTCATTTATTTTGAAATTCTTTTCAAATAAGCTCAGGAAATAATAAAAAGGTTTTTGCAAAAATTCGGTTTTTTCGAATATCTTCGGAAGTACTCGAAATTTTTCAATTCTCGTAGTTGCATTTTGTTGAGCACCAAAATGTACAACTTTGCCAAAATTTAACCGACCCTGTGTCTCTTATAATAGCCGAGATCCCCATGCATGCACTCGAATTTGGTCCACCCTGTATATTTTCTCTATTTTCGTACCTATATTTGTATTTTACAGGTACAAAATACAATTTTGATAAAATTAAGTTACTTTTTGTGATCGTGAGAAACACATTCGAAAAGACGTGAAAATCACGTTAAAAAGGTCTACTAGTTTATCACGTACCTGTGCTACCTGCCCAAGTAGCAATGTACCGTAAAAATGGCGTCATTTTTAGAGGATATTTGGTCATGGGACGTCATGCGACCAAATTGGTACGTAATAAAGACGTAATTATAATGCCGTACTATTGACGTTACCAAAGAGTCGACATTTTAAACGTCATATTTTGGTCGTTACAGATTTAAGAAAACACGATGACGTGATATACACGACCTTAATGGGACATAAAACTTTAAATAATTTAAAAAAAAAGAATCCAAAACTGAAAATTTAGTTTTAATACTTTTGAAACTTCTTATTTTATAAACTTTGTGAGTAATACCTATTATTGTTAATATACCTATATATACCTACTTTGACTACGTATATTTTTGATAAAGATGTAGGTAGGACAGCGCTACCTATAAGTTTAGTTATAAAAAACAAGAATATTCAATCCATATATATTTCCAAATATTTAAAAGCATGGCCATGGATTCGAGCACTAGAGAACAGATTGATCATCATACTGTCCTTGTTTAGATGGTTTGGTTCGAAAAGGATAGCATTTTAATTCTATCCCACTTTACCACTCGTATGCTCTCGGGGACCATCGTGCGTTGCAGGTTGCTAGTGGCGGTTTGGATTGGCGCGCATTTATATTTTGCTACGCCAGCCGGCACGATAATGTATAGCATGAGTACAAGCCAGTACACGGCGGCCCATCCATTTTGTTCTGCCTTTTCTTGTGCGGATTGTTCCCGTGCAGTGATTTTTTTTTATCTATGGTGATCTGATTTGATAAGAATGATAAGATGTTTAATGTAATCGAATTCAACGCGGAAGCTGCTGGTGGTTTGGCCCTAGTGCCTAAAAACTGGGTTACATCCCGTAAAAAGAGGTTTTTTGGCCTCCTTATAAGGATCAAAAAGTGTTTATTCGGGCATTGAAATTTGGTGAGGACGTAGATTCTAAATGGAAACTGTATGGCATTGAAGAAACATATTATGGAACTGGTAAGGTTAATTTTAATTAATTTACGAGAGGGAACATTCGGGCATTGAAATTTGGTGAGGACGTAGATTCTAAATGGAAACTGTATGGCATTGAAGAAACATATTATGGAACTGGTAAGGTTAATTTTAATTAATTTACGAGAGGGAACCATTTGGTTTATTTTCTCTATTGGTTAAATTAATACCTACTAGGTGGGGTGAAAAGTAACCTCCTTGACCGCCAGAATGCGCTGCTACTGCAAAAAAGGTTATGGTGCCTTGAAGTCCGTTCATATTTAGGCAGACATATCAAACGTCAGTGCGATACTGTCTTTAGTTTTATTTTGACAGCTGATTGTTGATGGCGTGTTTGGCATCATGTTGAGTATGGACAAAAACGATTTTCGTTCTCTCATAAAACATTATTTTTTGAGAGGCAAAACGGCGAAGGAAACAAAAGAAAAGCTGGATAAATATTATGGGGCTAATGCTCCGTCAGAATACACCGTCAAATATTGGTTTCGAGAGTTTCGTGGTGGCTGCAACTACACTACCGATCAAGTCTGCAGCGGCAGGCCCTCCGATGCGGTTACAGACAATGTCAAAAAAATACTCTTCGTGGACTACCTCGAAAAAGGAAAAACGATCAACAGCGAGTATTACTGTGCATTATTGGAGCGATTGAAGGCCGAAATCGCTGCAAAACGGCCTCACATGAAGCGACATTTTTTTTTTGTTTTTACATGACAATGCGCCGGCTCACAAGAGCATCGCAACCACGACTAAAATCAATTACTTACGGCTCCAATTGCTGTCGCGTCCACCATATTCGCCCGATTTGGCTTCCTCGGACTATTATCTCTTCCCAAACCTCAAAAGATGGCTCATCAATAAGAAATTCAGCTCACGCGAGGAAATCATTGACGCCGCGCCGCGGAGGAGTATTTTGCAGACCTTCCGCAAACTTACTTTTCCGACGGGATCAAAAAGTTGGAAAATCGCTGGAATAAGTGTATCGAGCTAAAAGGGGACTAAATTGAATAAAATAAAAAACATTTAAAATAAAAAAAATTTCATTCCCAAGGAGGTTACTTTTCACCCCACCTAGTATATCTCAGTAAGGAGTAATGATTTTAGGACTTTAGAAAATACGAAACTACGAAGTAAATATCTTTGGCAAAACAGCCAAGATTTTAAGGTATTTCTTTCTTTGAGGTTATATTTTAACCTTATTTTCTCCGATTTTCTCGTTCTTTCTTTCTCGACCAAACCCTTAAAGCATTTTTCGAAAAAATCATAAATTTTTGCATGGCAGGATTAACAACAGAGAATTACGTAGTATAGTATAGCCTGTTGAACTTTTGTCTTATATTTATCATACCTACGAAACCTATGCTTTTACGGGGGCTAATTGAGTGATTGGAGTTTGCTGCTTTGAGGAGCTAGCTTACTTATTTGTTTCCTCCCTTGGATACAACAAAAAAGGTAGATATAAGTACTCATTAGTACAATTTTATGTTTACTTTTGTGTAGCAAACAAACATAAGTGTTCTGTATGTAACATATAGGTATGATGTAAATAATATAATAAATAATGGCAAATTATTATTGCTATAGACATTAAAGATTTTGAAAAAAAAATTAAAAATAATACATACTACTTCTACTTAGATCTCTTTATTTTTTTACCAGATACTATTTTACTGTGCCATACTCTGTTTTAAATGATATGATTACTCACACAATGTGGTTCGGGTTCTAGATACAATAAGTAATAAGCAGACATCGGATTATATGCATTTGCATATGAAAATGCATATAATTCCATTTTTATAGCGTTATTGCATATTTTGGTAATTTTTCATTGATAGTGCATATTTCAGTTATACGTGTTAGGCGGGTTGTATTATGCTGTCGACACGTCTTCCTCGCACACGCTCAGCGAGCGCACTGAATCCGATCTACTGGGCTATTCGGCGCTCGCTAGGCGCTGCGCTGGCGGGATGCGCATGCATGCGGGGAAGGGGCGCGGCACGGCACTCGCTGCTTCACTCACGCGCCCGCCCGCAATTCAATTGTTTTTGGCTCACTGTATTTGTTTATCTAACTACGAAAAACTTATTTTTGTTGAAATAATGCCGCCAGTGAAAAAAAATAACCAGACTTTAATGGAATCTTGGATAAAAAATTACCCAGGCCATTTTACGACTCGCTCCATTTATGGAAGAACGTCGTATCTCAAAAAATCCCATTATTTAGATAATAGCACAAAAATAATTTAAACCTTTCATATTTTTATGTGGAAGATCGTTGTAAATGAAGTTTCTGTACGTTAACGCTAGGTGGCGGTGTCGTTTTATTCACTGGTCATACCTCTACTCATCCTATGCGGAAGAAAGTCAGTTCTTAAATTGATTCGACAGAATGCGTGTCGCTTCGTCTTACTTTTGTGCAAGAAAGTCTTAACACAAATAGTGTCTATAGGTACCAGCAAAGAGTGGCAGTAATTGTGAAAGAACGTCATAATAATAGTTGTGTTATTCTAAGCTTAGGCTTTTTTTAGGTAAGAACGTCATATTAGTAGTTATGTCTAATTTCTATAAAAACTTGCAAAATATTTCTATTTTATTTACGTCAATACGGACTAGGTTTTAGTTATGCCATTTTTCTATATACAACCATCTCATTATAATCTTTGCTCTAAATTAAATTATGTCATTGTTTTATAAAAAATTATCGTTTTGTTCAATATTTGAAAATAATGTATTTTTTTAATAATTAAGATTCTACATACAAATATAATTATGGGAGACCGTGCCAAGTTACTTCTAAAATTGGCGTTAGAAAAAGGCATCGAGGGAGGCAATACCTGGAAGAAAATTCAACCTAAGGGTATATGTATTAATGTGTGTGAAAATGGCAATGGAACTGACCGTAAAAGTAAGTACTGTTTCTTCTTTACATGAATTATTGTTTTACTTTTACAGTAGGTACAGAAGGAAAGTTGTGCAACGGGTGACTATTTTGTAATAGTGGTCTAAAAAATTATGAAATTCGGCCAAAACGAATTTGTAAGGTTCCTTCTCCTTCCTAAATTTAGTTGATTATTCTAACTTTTGATTTAGGCTTTCTACAGTCATCGCCAAATAAAGAAAACTTGTCAAATAATGAGCCTGAGGAGATACATGGTGATCCAACCTATTCTGATAGAAGGGATAGTTATCCTAAAGGTAAGTACTGTTTTTTTATGATTGTTTTTGTGGTAGCATTTGCAACTTTTTTGCCAAAGCAACTGTAAAAAATGAGTTATACTCTTCCTTTATATTTTCAATTATTTAAAATATTTTTGCAGGTTGCCTACAACAGATGAAAAAATAGCTTTTAAGTCTACTGAAGATGAACTACAAAAATGTATCTCGACAGTGTATGAGAGTAATACATTGTTACCAAATGAACAAAAACAATCAATGAGTGAATCTTCATCATCTACTTGTGAGTCTGATTCGAATACTTTTTCGGAAGATGTAACAACAGGTGATTCCGATTATAATCCACAATCAGACACAGAATCATCAACTTCGTCAGAATCTCGAGTTCCATTGTCATCCCTTGTTAAAAAAAGCTTGGTTACAGGCGAAGACAACACTAGAGAAGTTAATGAAGGTAGAAAAGCTAAAAAGCGTAAATCCGATAAGTCACTTTGGAAAAAAAATGTTGCCAAACGGCTAAAAGATCAAGGTAAAGCCTATGTATCAGCTACAACTAACAAGCAGATGAATGACAGGAAAATGAAACCAAGTTGCAAAGAGTCTTGTAGGCTAAGGTGCAACTCAAAAATTACAGATGACATAAGAAAACAGATTTTTAATGAATATTGGGCTCTTGGAGATGCTAACAAACGTGACTTCATATCATCTTGTACTGTTAGCATTAAACCCAAATATCAATACCATGTCCATGAAAATAAACGTCGAGATAATAACGCATTTTATTTTATGGTAGATGGCACGCGTATTCGAGTCTGCAAACTATTTTTTAAATCCACGCTGGATATTACAGATAGGCCAATTCGGACGGTAATAGAAAAACGCACAGAAATTGGAATGGTTGAAAATGATCGTAGAGGAAAGCATAACAACCACAGAAAACTTTATGAGGGCATTCGGGAAAGCATGAAACGGCACATTAACAGCATTCCCCGTATTGAAAGCCACTACACGAGAAATCGATCTGATCGTGAATACATAGAAGGTGGAAAATCTTTATCCGATTTGTATCGTGATTATGTCGAGGAGTGTAAGCAAAATAATATTCCTTATGGAAAATATCTCATTTACCACCAAGTTTTTACTACAAATTTTAACATTTCTTTCTTTACTCCGAAAAAGGATCAATGTTCACTTTGTGTTTCCTTTACTAATGCTTTAGATGGTCAAAAAGAAGAATTTGTTTCTGAATATGAAAACCATATAATGGAAAAAGATTCGGCAAGACTTGAAAAGAGCAACGATAAAGACAAAATTGACAGTAACTACATAGTCGCTGTGTTTGACTTACAAGCTGTCCTTCAATGCCCTAAAGGAGATGTTTCCCTTTTCTATTATAAATCAAAGCTTAATGTGCTAAACTTTACAATATATGAAATGAAGGGAACCGCAAATTTGGATGAATGTTTTTGCTATGTCTGGGATGAGAGACATGGCCAAAGAGGTGCAAATGAGATAGGGTCTTGTTTGTTAAACTATTTAGAGAAAAGATCAAGAGAGTCTGAGAGCAATGATCTTGAATTTGTTCTATACTCAGATAATTGCGCAGGCCAACAAAAAAACAAATACATTATTTCGATGTATATTTATGCACTGCTAAAATATAAAAATATTAAATCTATTTGCCACAAATTCCTCATTACAGGCCATACGCAGAATGAGGGCGATTCTGCCCATTCTGTCATAGAGCGACAAGTAAAGCGTTACTTAAAATCAAGCCCTATATACGTACCTGACCAGTATACAACAGTAATTCGACTTGCAAAAAAACTGGTAAACCGTTTCAAGTGAATCAGCTTTCTTATCAAAATTTTTTAGATCTGAAAGGGTTAAACGGCAAAATTGGAAATTTTCTTGGAGGCGACAAACTGAGCGAGATGAAGATCATAAAAATTGAAAAAACCGATCCATTTAACGTTTTGTATAAAACATCTTACTCCCAGGCAGAGTTTTCCGAAATGACTGCAAAGAATATGCGGGGAAAGAATAAACTGCCAATCAATCTTGAGCCAGCATACAAATCCAAGATAAAAATTGGAGAACATAAGCGATCTGACCTTCAAGAACTAGTGCGGAAGGCACTCTTGTATGCAGATTTTTACAACGATATTTAAATATTAATAGTTATTCGAATTTTTTTGTTAAAACAGTATTTTTTAACTAGTAAAGCATCAAAGAACTATCGTTACTTTTTTTATCCCAACAGAATTTTATTGTCACTTATTTAAATTTTAACAAAATTTTATATAACAGATTGTCACACTTTGACATTAGACCAAAAAACATATTATCAAGTAATAAACTGTCTAAATTCTTTTATAGAAAAAAGACATAAATGACTATTTTTCATTTATTTATCAACTTATGATTAAACCTTTTAATACCAAGTAATGACAACACTGTATTGCGTAAAAAAAGGAATATTGTATTTTATTTAACTACAACAGCTATAGTTATTATTTTTCATAATCTGGTCCCAGGACATCAGTATATTTTACTATGTAGTCCGCCTCTGGCGCGCGTTGCTCACACTGTTTAAAGCAAATTTCCCTCCCTGCCGCTGTACCATCCACGCTGTTACCTTCATTCGTTTCTGTGGCTCGCTGTGAATTTGTGGCTAGTTTTGAGAACGTGCAATTTCTTTTCGATTTCAGTTGAACCGTAAGTAGAAATCTATATTGGTATCAACATTATTTTGTTTTTTAGTAAATCGATCATGGGAAAAACAAACAGGGATCGTCTTTCTAGACGGGAATTGTTAAAACGGGTAGAGAAGCTTGAGCGGCAACAGCGGGGCAATACAAGGTCAAGATCCCATCGCCGCTCGCGTTCTCCCGACGGAAACCACGAAGGTACCCGACGACGTTCAAGCTCCAGCCGTGGTGCAACGGCTACTGGTAGCAACAACAGACAATCTTTAATAGAACATTCGCATTCGAGAGGGAGACACTCTCGGCGTCATCGTGGCGATGATCGAAGTCCGGGCGGCTCGACTTCGCATTCACGTAGAAATAGGAGCACACATACACGGTCGCCTGTTATCATTGGCGATGTTGACCGTAGCCTGTACGGTGCGGCACACTCAGTAGAATTGAGGCGCTCAGAACCAGAGTGGCCTAACCCACAAAATTGTTAATTTAAGTTAGGCCTCTTAAAGAACCCAACTTAATATTATCTTTCCAGTGCTAAAGGAGCCCAAGCCACCTTTTGCTTTTTAATCACAGATGGCGGCACTAATTCGTTTTAGCACTCATTGAAACGAGCTGCACTTCTGCGCCATACTGGCCCGACTGCGGGTTAGGCCACTATGGTACTAGATTTTAAAACATGTCATTTCTTGTCTGTGGCTTAGGTCGTTAACAACCATAGAACGGCATACGCTATCACAAAGGTGTTATGTGAGCTTATTAAACGCCGACAATTTATTATTAGTGTTTGTAGTAAACAGTTCGTTTCATTTGGCAACAAATTAATAATGTTTTACTATGAAGGTAAGTTAACAATGAGTTACCGAGTTATGCACACAATATTAGTATTGTTTTAATTTTTTAGATAGTGAAGAAGAGCCATATCAGTCCTCTGGATCTGAGTATATCCCATCCGATTCTGAAAATATTACAGAGGATGTACTAGAAGTAACACAAAATGAAACAGGTGAACCGGAAATACCCCCGGAAGTACCAATAACTAAAGGAAAAAAGAGAGGAAAAACCGAAGGTCGGTGGCAGAAAATTATCAGAAAGAAGAAAAGAACGGCAGGCCAGAGTTATGTAGGCGTCTCGGGTAAAGTAGTACCAGAAAAGAGTTTTTGTCCGATTACATGTTTGTGTCAAAGTAAGTGTCATCTCAAAATAACTACTGAGAGACAAAGTGAGTTACTAAGTAATTACTATAAGCTGGCAACTTTTGATTTACAATCGTCTTATCTGTTTTCTCAAATTAAAGTCGTAAACAAGATGAGATCTTACACAAACATAATAAATGTTGATCAGCTATCAAAACGCGAGAAAACTAGACTTTATTTTTTAACAACTGCGAGCGGTACAGAAGTCAAAGTGTGTAAAACATTTTTTAAAAACGTGTTCAAAGTAAGTGATGGAAGACTAACCAGGGTCCTCAAAAATAAGAATATTGGTAGCACCCCTCCAGTAGATAAACGCGGCAAACATGAACCTCCCAATAAGACGAGCCAGGAAAAAGTTTTAGAAGTAAAAAGTTTTATTGACAAATTTCCCAGTTACGAGTCACATTACACTCGACACAAAAACCCTAATCGCAAGTTCTTGTCTCCCCATTTAAACTTAAATAAAATGTACGAGTTATATAAAAATGAGATTTCAGAACCAGTTTCCAGTTGGGTATTTCGTGAAATATTTAACAAGGAGTTCAATCTTTTGTTTCACGCGCCTATTTCAGATTCATGCAAAAAGTGTGACATATTTGACATGAAAATTAAAAGTACTGAGGACGCTCAAATAAAGAGTGCACTTACTACTGAACAGGAACATCATCAAAGAAAAGCCGAATCTGCTAGAAATGGACTCAAAAGTGATAGTTTGTTAGCCAAAAATGACGATTCTGTGACTACTATAACCTTTGATTTAATGCAAACTTTACCGACGCCAGTTCTAACAACTGGTATTTGTTTTTATAAAAGGCAGTTGTGGACATATTGCTTTGGAGTCCATAACATGGGGACAGATGAAGTTGTTATGTATACTTGGAATGAATCAGTTGCATCCAGGGGACCACAAGAAATTGGTTCTTGTCTGTTGAATTATTTTAGAAATCATGTAAAAACTAAAAAGGTTGTGATGTATTCCGACCAATGTGGCGGACAAAATCGGAACATCAAAATTGCGGTCCTTTGCAATTTCGTGGTTTTGAATCCAGATATTACTATTGAAGAAATTGATCATAAGTTCCTGGTCAGCGGTCACTCATATCTACCGTGTGATCAGGACTTTGGGCTTATAGAAAAGCAAAAAAAGTATTTTCAAGAGATATTTCTGCCTCAGAGTTGGAACAAAGTGATTCGTAGTGCCAGAAAAAAAAATCCATTTGAAATCGTAGAAATGTCGACAGCAGATTTTGTATCGACCAAACAGCTGGAAAAAAATATAACTAACCGAAAAATATCCCTTACTGGAGATAAGGTTGAGTGGTTAAAATTTCAATGGTTACAATATCGTAAATCTGACCCATATGTAATACGCTACAAGTATTCAAATAATGATTTTGTTGAATTTTCTGAAGTCACTATTTCTAAGAGAAGCACACAGGATATACTGACCCTAGAAACCCTGTATCCAAATGGCCATTCCATCACTGTACCTAAGAAAAAAGATTTAATGGACTTACTGCCATTCATACCTCCCATTTATCACGATTTTTACAAAAATTTAAAAACGTCGGGTGATGCAGAAGATCTCCTGGATATATCTGACAATGTGCAGTACGTAGAAGACGCTGAGTGAATGAAACATATCTTTTTTTTAAATTATTTTGTTTCGTTGAGTTTTCCAAGGCATAAAAAATGTTTTGAATCATAATATCTCTTTCATTTTTATACTTATAACAGTAATGCCATAGTGGCCCAACCCACATTTTTTTCTTAACCTTTGCAAATTTTTTATTTTTATTAGTGTACATCATAAACCAGCTCTCCTCACAGCCTATTAAAATCCAAGAGACGGCAATTTAAAATTTTTCTAGTATTCTAGAACTACTAGCAAAGAAGTCTAAAACCTTAAACCGCTTTTTCTCGAATATCCTTTATTGGTGTTAGGCCACTCTGGTTCTGAGCGCCTCAATTAGACGTGGGTCGCAGCCTGCGCGGCTCGGCGAACGTTAATATGAATAATAATGCAGCTGACATAAACGCACATAGGCCATTTACCCCTCCATTAGAGCTCCATAATGATGTGGAGTTACCGGAGGAAGTACTTAACTTGCTCGGGGAGGACCCAAATAAGCAAAGAGAGAATATATACGTTTTACATCAAGCGTTAACAGCAAGATGGTCTTCTATATTAACCGCGGGTCTCGTACCCGAAAAGAAAGATCAGCTTTTAAAAAAGCATGCTCCCCCAGATAATTGCAGGGCTCTTGTGCCCCCCCTAATTAATAAAGAAATTAAGTCTTGCGTTTCAGCGGCACACTGTGGTCTAAACTGGGTTTTTACGGCGACAAAAGTCTTTTTAAAGTTCAATTACAATAAAAACATATTTTTGCACTATATAATTTATATTCGTATTGATTAGTACATAATAATAATACATAATAAACTTTAAGTTCGACTTATGCTATACAGTGCGTCCATAAAGTCGTGCACAAAATGATTTAAAATTCAGGTTTTTTTTGGGTAATGACTGGACACGTCAATTAGTATTTTTAGTTGCGCATGTTTTAAGGTAAAATATAGGGTGTCCCAGGTGTTAGGTATGATGTTGAAATAATGAATAATTCTTGTTAAACCTTAAAATTAAATTTTCAAAGGTCAATCTTGCGGAATCCGGTATTTCTAGGGGTATGGTTGGTTATACAACAATTCGGAATTGGCACAATATACTTGGTGTTCAATTTTAAATTGCTCACCTAAAAATACTAAATGACGTCTCCTGCGAGGGTTAAAAAAAAACAAATCCTTAATTTTAAATCAATCTGTGCAAGACTTTATGGACGCACGTTATATAGAAAAACTGAATTTTATATTGTAAAAAGTTATGTAACACACAGTATTTAAAAAATTGAACACAATTGTAAAGGCAAGTATAATATACAATAAATTAACACCAAATAAAAATTTACTAAACAAGGTCTATATCACTGTCTAATTCTTCCTCGTTCGCTGATAAGTCTGCATCATCAGTGCTCAAGGTAATCTCAGGCAGTTGAATCATTTGAATCACTTCTTGTGACAGTGTACTAACTTTTTTCTTACTAATTTGTCGCATGCTTGAGATTATTGGATCGGGGGACACTAGCAAAATGTGAAAAAGATCTTCCATAGTTTTTCTCCTATTAACTTTTCGTGTATTGTGCTCTCGATAATATCTACATTCCTTGTGTCTCGCTTCCAAAGCTTCTTCGCTTAGTTGACCGATGGGTAATAATAACGAATCCATTGCATCAGCTCCGTGGATGAGTATCTTATGTATACTGGCAGGCATGTAATACCATGGATATTTTTCTACAAAATGTCGAGCTGTTGCTAAAGCATAACTTCTGAATGCATCTGTGTTCAGCTTGTAGTCACACGAAATAGCTTCCAGTATAATGGCAAATCTCTTTATTAGGGATTCGTCAACTTCGGCCATCGTTTCTGTAACTGTTAGAGCCTGCTCAACAGGGTAGGATCGCCTTTTCGCTTCTAAAATTTGGTTGTAGGCTGGATAAAGGTCAACCTTCCTGACTTTTACTCCATTCCTATGCTGGATGTATTGATTTTTGGTTAATTTACAATCGATCATTAAAGCCAATGCTTCATCTGCAGTGTATGGTCGTGTACTTGAAGGTGATGGCTTTTTCTTCATAAATTTAAGTGCGCGTGGGCTGGATGTGGAAGCTTTTCTAATAACATGAGCTAATTTCTTTGCCCCTCCTTGGCGAAATCCATTGGTGTGGCGAAAGCTAGCTCTTCCGGTGAATGGAACGAAATTAATTTTTTGCTGTATCTTTGCTTTGATCGAGTGCTTAAAGTAGAAAAAATCTTCTTTGGACGCCCCTGCGATGTTGTTGTGGGCGTGGTACTGGAAATATGCTCAACATCACAAACATTTTGCTCAATAAGCTCCTTCTTAAGCGATTCTTGATTGCGTTCGAGAAAGCTTTTCATGTTTCGACCACTTGCCTTCCACCAAAAATGCTATCTTCGTGGTAACTACCTCTTCAGGGTAATCTGGTAATTTAGCAAGCACGTAATCAATCAACTGTCTTTTACCATCTCCAGTGGTGGTAACCTTATTACTAAGGTTCTCGGTTTTTAAATATTCAAATAGCTGCAGTCGAGTCAACTGCTGTACAGATGCATCTGGAAAGAAAAATATTTTTTTTGTATTTCCGCAAATCCACGCATATTAAATTAGGTATCAAAATAAAAACAAAGGACCATAGAAACAAATTTGAGACGGAAAAAAGGGTACATTTTTTTTTCTGCTTTAACAAATTTAGTATAGAACAAAAATATTGGTTGTTTGTGCAACATTTTTTTCTTTGAATACCATATACATTATCTTAAATTTAAATCAGTGTTATTTACACTCTTCACTTACCTAAAGGAACCCTTGACATGATGGTACCAAATAATAATCAAAACAAAAGCACAAATCACTGAAAAACACTTATAAATTCAACCGATTGCAACGGAGTACAGAGGGTAATTGATAGATCACTTGGGTAAACTCGACTTTCGGTCTCGCTACCTGCCTAACAGGTACCTGCATGAACAAACCCAACGAGGTTTAGCCTAATTGTTTATTTAGGAATAAAAACAAACTGCCTAATATGCATTTCTAGGCAATGAATTTTGCCCTTTTTGTCGCCGTAAATTTAATTTTTAGACCATAGTGCGGCATATGAGAAAAGGGATTCCTGTCATGCCGACTTTCAAAACCAATTGGGTCGAGGTTTATCAGCGTTGGGCAAAGGCATAAATTTAATCTTGGAAGAAGGACATGACATATCCCCCATGTTAAGGGAAAAAATTCTTCCCAACCTTACGGAGGCGGGTCAACTCTTGTCAACCCTCTTTTTTGACATATCTAAGACAAGACGAAATCTTATATGTCCAATGCTAAGCAAGTCGCTCAAAGACGTCGTAGAAACAAGCACTCCGGGTGAATATCTTTTTGGCGTTGACTTAGCAGAAAAGATTAAAGAGGCAAAGATCTTAGAGAGAGCGGTAAAAGATCTCCGCCCACCATTACCAACTAATACAACAAATTCGTCTGGTTGGAAAAGAGGGGGAGGAGCGGCGATTAGTAGGCAACAAGCTAGGAAAGTTTCTAGCACTCCTGGCACAAGCTACCGTGCTTCAGGACCTGGTTATCCTTTAAACCAGCGGCGCCCGGCCCGCCAGGGGAGGGAAACGGCGGGGCCACGCAGAGGGCAGTTCCCAAGGGCGCAGAATCCGAGATCCGACAAATACCATCGGAGAATCTAACCATAGAGGTAGGTAGCGGAAAAATAGCAGGTCGGTTAAAATTTTTTTATAAATAGTGGCAGACCATTACTTCCGATCCCCTCATCTTATCCTGGATAAATGGGTATCTCATTCCCTTCACACGGGTTCCCCAGCAGCAGTTCCCTCCAGAGGCAAGAATACTCTCAGTTTCTGAACATAAAGCTATGATTCTAGCAGTTAACGATTTATTGGGAAAGGGGGCGATCACCGAATGTAGGTCTCATTCAAACCAGTTTATTTCCAGTATCTTTCTTACTGAAAAGTCAAATGGTAATAAACGATTTATCTTAAACTTAAAAAATCTTAATAAATCACTCGAAGCCCCTCATTTCAAGATGGAAGACTATCGAACGGCATCAAAGTTAATCTTTGACTCATGTTTTATGACTACAATAGATTTAAAAGATGCTTATTTTTTAATACCTATTGATAGCAGACACAGGAAATTTCTACGTTTTCAATTTGACAACAAGACATTTGAATTCTGCTGCATGCCATTTGGGCTCTCGCTCGCCCCCTACTGTTTCACAAAACTTTTAAAACCAATAATTAAAACCTTAAGAGCACAAGGTATTATTTGTGTAAACTATTTGGATGACTTCCTGATTTTTGGAGATACATCCAAAAAATGCCAAAGTAATACTCTGTTTGCTATATCACTCCTAAAGAACCTAGGCTTTATTATAAATACTGAAAAGAGCGCAACAATTCCTTGTCTTAGGCAAACATTTTTAGGTTTTATTTTTGATAGCCAGACTTTAAGACTAGAACTTCCTTTTGAAAAACGTTTAAAAATTAAATCTTTGATAGAACTTTTTCAACATAAAGGCACTTGTAAAATCAGAGAGTTTGCACAATTTATAGGAGTTTTAACAGCTACTTGCCCCGCTGTCAAATACGGTTGGCTCTATATCAAACGCTTTGAGCGGGAGAAGTATTTGGCTCTTCAACAAAGTAAATCTAACTATAATGCTACCATGGTTCTTCCCCAAAATAATTTGTCAGACGACTTAAAGTGGTGGAACACTACTATTATGACAACATTTAATAACATAAAAAAAGACTCCTTTATGCTCGAATTATATACGGATGCTAGCACAACCGGTTGGGGCGCTTTTACGGAAGGAAAACGAACACACGGCTTTTGGTCAGATAATGACAAAAAACTTCATATTAACCATTTGGAGCTCCAGGCTATATTTTATGGAATACAATGCTTTGCGAACAATCTAAGGGATTGTAACATCTTGATAAGAGCAGACAACACTACTGCTATCTCATACGTTAATCGTATGGGTAGTGTACAGTTTCCAAAACTCTGCTCTGTGGCTAGAGATATCTGGCAGTGGTGTGAGAAGCGTAACATCTGGTTGTTTGCATCTTATATAAATTCTAAAAGTAATTGGCAGGCAGACAAGGAGTCGCGGGTTGTTGCGCTTGAGACAGAGTGGGCACTATCAACTGACGCTTTTGAGGTAATTATTAAGGCTCTGGGGAACCCGCAAGTAGACCTCTTCGCGTCAATGATCAATACTAAATGTGCTAAGTACGTTTCTTGGCTAAAGGATCCCGGATCTATGGCAATTGATGCTTTTACCCTCAATTGGAATCAAATTGCATTTTATGCATTCCCACCGTTTTCTTTAATACTAAGAATGCTTCGAAAAATCGTCCAGGATAGAGCTGAAGGTATTGTAGTGGTACCAGATTGGCCTGCACAGCCTTGGTATCCATTACTTTTGAAATTAAAAATCAGTAAATTTATTGTTTTTAAACCACATCCTAACCTTCTATCTTCTCCTTTTAGGAAGGAACATCCCATGGCCAAGAGCCTTACCCTGGTGGCCGTGAAATTATCAGCAAGGCTTTCTTGAAAAAGGGAGTTCCCAATTCAGCATTAGAGACTGTTTTGTCATCAATCTCTGATTCAACAGCAAAGCAATATGATACTACGTATAAACTATGGTGGGTTTTTTGCAGTGTAAGCAATATACCCATTTTTGATGCAACTCCTGGCCAGGTTATACTTTTTCTTCAATTTTCTTGGCTTTAATTCTGTACTGGGTTTGTATTAGGAAATATTTTTCCTTTGGGGGGAAACACGCGAAAAACTAAGACGGTGCAAAAATCCCGAATTCCCGCGTCATAAATCGCAATTTAAAAATATTTACAATTTTTTTTCGAACAAACCGATATTTTGTTAGTTGGCGTTAGGAATCGCAACGTTTAGATGCATGAATTGGATTCTACGTACAATTTCCTATCAGAAAACATAAGGCTTCCATGAGAAAAGGCATAGATAGAGGAGTGAAATGCCGGGGAAAGTTAATATTCGGAATTTGGTCGGGAAAGATATTATATGTTGAAAAACTTAGATTCCCGATGGATATTTCAATATTTTCTGATATTGCCTTATAAGGTTTGAGGTATGCTATCAAATTTCAAGATCAAAAATCACGTATTTTCTAAAAAATTAAAAAAAAAAATTTTTTATCGAAAATTTTGAGGCCGAATTCTGCGAGAACCGTTGGGAATCGCAACGTTTAGATGCATGAATTGGATTCTACGTACAATTTCCTATCAGAAAACATAAGGTTTCCATGAGAAAAGGCATAGATAGAAGAGTGAAATGCCGGGGAAAGTTAATATTCGGAATTTGGTCGGGAAAGATATTATATGTTGAAAAACTTAGATTCCCGATGGATATTTCAATATTTTCTGATATTGCCTTATAAGGTTTGAGGTATGCTATCAAATTTCAAGATCAAAAATCACGTATTTTCTAAAAAATTTAAAAAAAAATTTTTTTATCGAAAATTTTGAGGCCGAATTCTGCGAGAACCGTTGGGAATCGCAACGTTTAGATGCATGAATTGGATTCTACGTACAATTTCCTATCAGAAAACATAAGGTTTCCATGAGAAAAGGCATAGATAGAGGAGTGAAATGCCGGGGAAAGTTAATATTCGGAATTTGGTCGGGAAAGATATTATATGTTGAAAAACTTAGATTCCCGATGGATATTTCAATATTTTCTGATATTGCCTTATAAGGTTTGAGGTATGCTATCAAATTTCAAGATTAAAAATCACGTATTTTCTAAAAAATTAAAAAAAAAAATTTTTTATCGAATATTTTGAGGCCGAATTCTGCGAGAACCGTTGGGAATATCGGTTTGTTCGAAAAAAAATTGTAAATATTTTTAAATTGCGATTTATGACGCGGGAATTCGTGTCGGAAATACCCGGCACGATTTTACTACTTGTGTAGCAAATTTTCTTGGCTTTAATTCTGTACTGGGTTTGTATTAGGAAATATTTTTCCTTTGGGGGGAAACACGCGAAAAACTAAGACGGTGCAAAAATCCCGAATTCCCGCGTCATAAATCGCAATTTAAAAATATTTACAATTTTTTTTCGAACAAACCGATATTTTTCCCGTAATCTACAGCCTCGAATTAGCCAGAAAAAAATATTTTTCAGAAAGATTTAAAAAATTTTAAAAAATTTCAACTTTTTCGATATTTCTACCTTCGAAATTATAAAATTAAACTTTATCGATGGAAATGAATATGAAAACGTCGTATTTCCGGCACGATTTTACTACTTGTGTAGCAAATTTTCTTGGCTTTAATTCTGTACTGGGTTTGTATTAGGAAATGTTTTTCCTCGGGGGGGGAAAATCGCGAAAAACTAAGACGGTGCAAAAATCCCGAATTCCAGCGTCATAAATCGCCATTTAAAATTATGTACAATTTTTTTTCGAACAAACCGATATTTTTCCCGTAATCTACAGCCTCGAATTAGCCTAAAAATATGATTTTTGGAAATATTAATAAGATTTTAAAATTTTTCACCATTTTCCATTGGCATATATCGAAAACTTAACTCGCTGTAGCATAAATCCCGATTAAAATACACTTATAGGGTTTTGGAAAACCACAAAAAGAGTGAAGGAGTAAAAATGCGGTACCTCAAAATTTTCGATAAAAAAATTTTTTTTTAAATTTTTTAGAAAATACGTGATTTTTGATCTTGAAATTTGATAGCATACCTCAAACCTTATAAGGCAATATCAGAAAATATTGAAATATCCATCGGGAATCTAAGTTTTTCAACATATAATATCTTTCCCGACCAAATTCCGAATATTAACTTTCCCCGGCATTTCACTCCTCTATCTATGCCTTTTCTCATGGAAACCTTATGTTTTCTGATAGGAAATTGTACGTAGAATCCAATTCATGCATCTAAACGTTGCGATTCCCAACGGTTCTCGCAGAATTCGGCCTCAAAATTTTCGATAAAAAAATTTTTTTTTAAATTTTTTAGAAAATACGTGATTTTTGATCTTGAAATTTGATAGCATACCTCAAACCTTATAAGGCAATATCAGAAAATATTGAAATATCCATCGGGAATCTAAGTTTTTCAACATATAATATCTTTCCCGACCAAATTCCGAATATTAACTTTCCCCGGCATTTCACTCCTCTATCTATGCCTTTTCTCATGGAAACCTTATGTTTTCTGATAGGAAATTGTACGTAGAATCCAATTCATGCATCTAAACGTTGCGATTCCTAACGGTTCTCGCAGAATTCGGCAATTTAACACGACCGTGCCTCGAAATTTTCGATTGAAAATTTTATTTCTTTATAACTTTCAACGGCATTTCACTCCTCTATCTATGCCTTTTCTCATGGAAACCTTATGTTTTCTGATAGGAAATTGTACGTAGAATCCAATTCATGCATCTAAACGTTGCGATTCCCAACGGTTCTCGCAGAATTCGGCCTCAAAATTTTCGATAAAAAAATTTTTTTTAAATTTTTTAGAAAATACGTGATTTTTGATCTTGAAATTTGATAGCATACCTCAAACCTTATAAGGCAATATCAGAAAATATTGAAATATCCATCGGGAATCTAAGTTTTTCAACATATAATATCTTTCCCGACCAAATTCCGAATATTAACTTTCCCCGGCATTTCACTCCTCTATCTATGCCTTTTCTCGAATTCTGCGAGAACCGTTGGGAATCGCAACGTTTAGATGCATGAATTGGATTCTACGTACAATTTCCTATCAGAAAACATAAGGCTTCCATGAGAAAAGGCATAGATAGAGGAGTGAAATGCCGGGGAAAGTTAATATTCGGAATTTGGTCGGGAAAGATATTATATGTTGAAAAACTTAGATTCCCGATGGATATTTCAATATTTTCTGATATTGCCTTATAAGGTTTGAGGTATGCTATCAAATTTCAAGATCAAAAATCTGTTTTATATTTTTTTAAATAAATATTTATACTTTATTGCCAAGTATTTTATTTCATTATATCAAAATGTCTTTCCTCGAGAATAAAACTATATAGCAAAAAAATTGCAAAAGCATTTTAACTTTTTAACCAATTTATTAAAATTGGAGTTTAAAGAAAATAAGAAACAATTTTAGCTAAATAACCAAAACTGATTTTTTTGTAAACCACATACACAGAACTAATTTTATAATAATAAAAGATATTAAAACAAAATTTTTAAAAAGAATTTATTAGTAAATAAAACAAAAATTGTATAATTATAATTTTATTGGTTCCCACTCAATCGGGGTAAATATTGATTAAAAAAAAATTCGTCTAAAACTAATAAATTTTCTGCCCAAGATGCGTCATATTCAACATCAACAGCAATAGTTTCCTGCAAGGTCCAAATGCACAAAACACATTTTTTACGTTTTGTAATGTGAAGGTTCCCTTGAATTTGGTGATAATAATTGTGATTTTCGTTTATAACAATGTCACCATTATCATTAAAAGATAGTATATACTTTGTATCATTTTTCAGTTTTTCGGATAATTTGTCAGTTCTATATGTATTACAAAAAATCATATTCGGTTGGCGATTTATTTTGGCTACAAGATAACATAAATTTGAATGTGCACATTTTTGAGATAAGTAACTGATGGGAAAAACGTTAAGAAGCAGTTTATTTCAGCAGTGGCGTAGCCACAGGGGCCATGAGAAAAGGCATAGATACGTGATTTTTTCCATCGAATTCCGATTGGTCACACTAAACTGTGTTATAATAAACAAATACAAACAAAATAAATACAAAAAATCAGGAGTTTATAAACTGAGGTGTACCGAGTGCAATAGTTGTTATATAGGACAAACAGGAAGGAATTTTGAAACTAGATATAAGGAACACAAAGCATGTTATAGATTAAAGAAAAGATCCTCCAATTTCGCAAACCATTTTTTAGATACAAACCATACATTCCCATCAGATATAGGAAATTTAAAAATATTACATACCGAAAAAAAAGGTCGCAAATTAGATATATTATAGTCCGTTTCGTTGCAGTTGATAGCTCATATCGAGGGTTGAAGCCATAAAACAACCGTAAACCATAGGCGTTGCCAATAGTAATTACCTTGTTTAATAAGAAAATTGTCCATTGTTAATTAGGATTAGGGTTAAAGTAGGTACAACAGGGGTAATTAGTAATTAAATTTACCTATTTTTGCCTGCTTTAGGATGTTAGAAAACATTGAAATCTATAAACACAACAAAGATAAAACGGTCAACCTTTTAAACACACAATTAGATTTAGGAAATTCCACCCTATTTACAATATTATAAAGAACCCTAATTTAAATAGACCTACACAATAATGTTTATTGCACCTTAAGAAATCCCCAGTTTGTTACCTTATTATTCATACCTAGCAGATTTTTATATTTATACAACTTAGATTTTAGCATAGTCTCACTTGACAGCGTCTCGACGATGTAGTTGTACTACGAAACGGCCGTAACAACACGTGACAACTAACAAAGTATATCTTAGTTTTATTTTACAAATTTTGAAGTTCCGCCACTGTTTCAGCAAGTACCATCAGATATTCCCACCAGCACCAGTTCATCAGAATTTATTATCATTTCAAAATTGTCAGTTTACATTTTACATTTTACATTTTTTTTAAACCGTTTCATTTTAACCATCGACATGGTAAGTTTTTAATATGTACATTTATAACATTCATTTCGAATCCTTCCTCCTCCCGGGCCCGGAGTTTTCGAGGGGGACCGAATTTTTATCAAAATTTCCGAGACTGGAAATATGTCGAAACATTAAAATGCTAATGAAAAATATTTCTTCACCAGAGAAACATCTTCGAGTTTAGACATTCCGAAGACGGTCCCGGGCCCTGTCATCGTACAAAATTGATCACTATCTCGATATTTTAAATCTTCAATTGCCTAACAAAAAAATCATATTTATAAGACATTTATTTACTTGGGGGCCGGGGGGGGGGGGGGGGGGGGGGGGCGTCAGTCGCTACCCCCCGTCCCCGGATTTTGTCTCGACGGCCCTGTGTGTAGATTAATATAATTTGAAATAAATAAATAAATCATATTTTTTATAGAGCTACCCCCGAAAAATTAAAACCCTGCCCAGACAATGTGTGAATGCCTGCACCTCGCTGGAACTCGTCCAGCAACGGCACGCATCTGCACATCGCAGAATATTTGTGCCGATGCTGGAAGAGATCCAGCGATCAATCCAAATCATTGAGGGGGATGTGGTGGTAGTGGGGGCAGTGGTGGCGGCGGCGGTAAGGCGGCTTTCCAGCCAGAAAAGCTATAGAGAACTGCGGGCCTTGGACGATTATTATAGGAACATTGTGTATAGTCATTTACAATATTTTGGGCTTAGTTATAATAACGAAGCCCAAAATATTGTAAAGGCATTACGTGAAATCCAAATCGTCCAAGGCCAAATAGAGGAACCCCCCTTACCGCCGCCGTCACCACCGTCACCACCAACGCCACCTCCCCCGAAGAGGAGGAGGATGGGTGCAACTGCCCAGGCGATCCAGGAAGCAGAGGCATTCCGGAGCAGGGGACATTATTAAAATGCAAGTATTTCATATTAATAATTAAACTAAATTATTTCAACTCAATTACAAGTTCCGTTAAACTTAACTAGGTTTATTGTTTATTGTAGAAAACGCAATTCAAAATTGACGGGGGTAGCCAATAAAGAAAAGAAAAAAGGATACAGCCAAAAAGAAAAAAGGACAGCCATATTTATACAGCATAGTCGATAAGTTTTATAAATAATGATCTTGGCTGTTTTTGTATGTGTCAGCAAAGCGGCTTAGCAAAGGAATATTATTGTTTTTGCGTAGTTAGAGAAATCTAAGAATGAGTGTATTTTTAAGGTAGTTAGTCTCAGTGATGCCAGACGTACCATAATTATGGAATTGTACCATATATTTTACCCTAAATTATTAGCAGTCAGAAAACGTACCATAATAAATAATTGTACCATAATTTCGATCAACTCAATATATTGGCAACCCCGTCATCAGCGTGTTAAAGTTCGAGGAATCCCCGGTCCGGTATTCTTCTGATTATTAATTTAACATTTTAACAAAGTCGGTGTATTTATTTTATCGTTTTTTATCGTCGGTGTGGGTGCCGGTGGTTATTAAAGTTTGTTTTTTCGCTGTATATTCAGCAATAATTTATTAGTTGATGTAATGGCGGCAAGTTCATCGCAAAATGTATTTGATTCGTCTGGATCAGACTCGGAGGAACAAGAACACAAGAGAAAGCGCTTTCAAAATGTTCAAAGACGCGCCAGTAGGCCTCAAAAATATAAAGCAGACTGGGAAAGCAATGAAATCAAAAAAATTGTACAAATCCGATGATGAGGAAGATGTAGAGGTTTCTTTTGACACTTAGTTCACATTATTTCAAACTTTTATGCTAATTATTTACATATAAATATATCTAATATATCATTTTAACATAAAACAAATCCAAATTAGTGTTTTATTTGCATCGGCTCTGGCGTATATTTGCTAGTTATTTGTACCATAATTTTCCCTAAAATTCAATAATTCTGGCATCATTGCGCTATGATGTTATATTTGACATCTGGCATCGCTGGTTAGTCTTATAGTCTTTGTCGAGACGTGACGCGACGATCCAATAAAAGTTGGCAATAGCTTTTCGCCTTTTTATTTTGGGTAAAAAGTATTTCTTACATTAGATCGTCATATTTACGCCTCAGGAACTTCTGGTAGCTTTTTTCCGCACCTTTTAGGAACACCCTGTATTTTTCGTTTCTACTCTTCCCACCGAAATATGAGGTGTAAGCAGTGGCAACCGTGGAAGTTTCAATAAATGTCATAAATAAAATTGTTTGATATTTATTGTACTAAATTATTGTTTTGTCTTTGTGTTTATTATACGTTAGGTGCGCCACACCATAGCCAGGAAGGAACCTTGAAGACAGTGGCGAAGCGTGGATTTTTTTCTGGAAACACATGACTTTTGTGGGCCGAGGGGGGGGCGGCCGGGCTGTCTCAAAATAGCTATTTTCCTTTAAGTGCGGAAAAATAGGTTTCTGCACGTGTTAGGAACAATAGTTTTTCTACTAGCGCGAGGAAACAAATTGAAAATAATTTAAAAAACGGAGTTTTTTTTAAATTTTTATTACAATGAACAAAATTTTACAATATTAATTTACTTATTTATATTGTAATTAATTGTAAACGTACAATTACTAGCACTACTTAAATTAATAGCAGAAGCCAGTTGGTTGCGGTTCTCCAGTAAAGATTGGGGTGCAGGAATAATTGATATTTCAGTAGGTTGCAGCTCGTTTTCTGAGTCCTGAAGCCCATCAGTTTGTTCATGTTGTGTACTTGTTGCTGGATGGGAGTAAGAAAGGGCTACACAGCTGCTGGTGGAAGCACTGGCTGGGGTTGATTTCAATATTTTACTTGCGTATCCGCACTAAAACATGTGCGGAAAATGCGTTTTTTCGCACGCTAGTAGAAAATAGCTATTTAAGTCTATTTCGAGAATTCGGTGCCTTATGGGCCAAGGAGGACTTTTTGTTTTCTTACTTTTTTTGACTTTTTGTCAGTAAGTTGTCTTTTGCTTTTGTCAAGCTTAACACGCTTAAATCTTGTCACGTTTGTTGTTAACTTTTCTAAGTTAAACTTTTAAACCTAAGTAAAACTTTTGAACCACCCCTATGATCTACCTCTATTTACGAAGCTTTTTATACCTAGTTGACAAAAAAATGATGACTTGACATATACTCTAATCGATGAATCGATGAATAATTTTTCGGTTGCGATTATTTGTTATAGCTAAAAGATATTAATATGCAACTTCAGCAAATTTGAGATAACTTTCAACTTATGGCATATGGGAAGAAAATTGACCGGTAGTGAGTCAGTTCTCAGTTCAGCAGTTGAGTTTGAGTTGTGTGGTATATATTATGGATAAGCAAGCAGAAGAAAAGTAAGTATTTTTGTTTTATTAAATCTTTTAACAATAAAATTGGTTTTGAAAAAAAAAAATAAAAATTTAAAATTTCTCGAAAACCAAGCATTTTTGGAATAGGTGATATTTAGAAAAAAATCACAAATTACCTCCTGCGAGTAATGCATCGAATTACCAATCACCCTGTATATAAATTAAATTATTCCAAAGATGCTAAGTAAATATTTTTATACCTAGGTATTTTAAAAGACTTTCTTTAGGTAAACTTAAACCTCAGGTATATAATAATAATTCTAGTTTTACATAATAAGAGAAGAATATTCAATCTTTTGATAACTCTTATTTTATTTGTGTATTTATTTGTGCCAATATATAAAACACACGTCAAAGATATCTAAACAATGTTTTTGCAGAAAAGCGAGACAAGCAGCATTGAAAGCTGAAGCGAAAAAAAAATTAGAAAGAGAAAAAGAGAAGGCCGCGCGAGCTGAGGAGCGCCGGCGAACTAATAAGTAAGTAAACTGAAATTAAATAGCTTGATGATTATTACTAAAAATAAAAGGAAGTTGCGTTTGATACGTATAATTATTTAAATCTAAGTTATATTTTGAAATGGGGTGTCCAATGTAAAATTTTCATCGGGTTCCTCTTCAGAGTTTGTTTCTGCATTATGAATTTCTTCGATAACTTTATCAGGACGATTATTACCTTGCCTAGCGAAATGATTGTATCCTTGATTGTAATTTTTATTTTGAAAATGTATCAAGCAGGCTTTATGTTACAACATTATAAACAATGAATGTAATATTAAAACATTAACTAATTGCCCAGTAGTTAATAGCGATAATTATTCACAAATTAGTGTTATGAATAATAATCAACTGTTGGTAAACACAAATCAAAAGCTGTCCTTATTTGAACCTTGTAATAAAACTCATATTACTGTTAATCGACCTACTATAATTAGTAAATTTTGTGAAATGTCAGCCTTAAATAATAATTATGTGTTTAAAGGATTTTTGAATACCAGTATTAAAATACCAAATGAAGGTAACTTTTACAATTTTCAAGTACAAAGAATTAACTTTCAACCTTTAGACACGTATAATGACGTTAAAAGTAAAATGAAAGATTTGCAAAATAATATAGGTTTAACCAATTTAAAATGGGAAAATCGTTCAACGTCTTTTAGTTTGTATGCGATATTGATTATATTATGTTCAATGTGTTTTGCATACAAATATGGGTCAAAAATTAGAAATTGTAGGAAAAGAGACAGGAAAATCGAGATTACAGAAGAATCCGCAATACCTCTTCAAGCAGTTCAAATTAGCCCTTGCTTGTCTCAGGAGATCCAAGCCTAAGGAGGGAGGAATTAAGGAACCAGACATTCCTACATTATAACCTTTCAATGGCACTTTCGCCCATTACCATTAAGATAATGTGTTAGAAAATAGTTGTTAGTGATAAGTACTTTCATTGTCACCGCTTTGGTATATAAACCCTGTAATGTAGAAAATAAGATATTATTGGAATAAAGAACTTCGTGGTAATAGTTTGTTTAGTCTTTTTAAAAACGGTTTCTGTAATACGAGATCTTTAATTCCAGGACATCAGGTCCCTCCCACCACATTTCCAACGAATTTAGTCCTCCCTAGGGTTGCGATTTTGCATATATATGATTTAAATAAAATGAAGGTAACAGCGTGGATGGTACAGCGGCAGGGAGGGAAATTTGCTTTAAACAGTGTGAGCAACGCGCGCCAGAGGCGGACTACATAGTAAAATATACTGATGTCCTGGGACCAGATTCTTCAAATAATTTCGATCGAACTTCAGGTAAGTTCTTTTGATCGTTAAATTATGAAGTACTGAAAATTGTTACTTTTTGAATTACGACGTTCTTCCATAAATGGAGCGGACTGATGGCACTGTGATTTTCTGCAAGGTTTGTAAAAAGCGAATACCTTCATCAAAAAAATATCGAATCGATCCACATGTGAGTACTGCTTCCCATATAGCTGCAAAACAGAAACCTACAAGTAGTCGACAACAACTACTGTCACATTCGTCTTCTAATTCGAATACTAGAAACAAAATTGAATTCAACAAAGATTTATGTGAGTTATTTGTTGCTTGAAATATTCCTTTCCACCAATTAAATATCGAAGTATGTCGAAAATTCCTTAAGAAGTATTGCACTAATTAGATAATTCCTGAAGAATCCACAATTCGAAAAACTACCTGTCAACTATCTACGAAGAAGTACTTAGTGAAATACGCGCTGATCTCTCGAACGATCTAATATGGATATCAGCTGATGAAACGACAGATTCATGTGGACGATATATTGCGAATCTAATTGTTGGAAAATTATCAAAAGAGCCCTCTACTCCCCATTTGGTTGCTTGCAAGGTCCTAGAGAAAACAAACCATTCAACTATCGCCCGGTTTATAAATGATTCCATCAGATCACTATTTCCCGATCTCGATGGACGAGAAAATATGTGGTTTTGTTTCTGACGGTGCGCCTTATATGGTGAAAGCTGGTCAAGCTCTGAGAGTATTCTACCCAAAATTGCTTCACATTACCTGTCTAGCCCACGGATTACATCGAGTTGCGGATTGTAAATAAATTGATTTCTTCTACAAAAAAGTGTTTTTAAAGGCACCATCGCGAGTACAAGCATATAAAGAGCAACCAATAATAACACGATGGGGAACTTGGTTGAAAGCTGTATTGTTTTATGCAGAGAATTTCGAAGCGATACAAGGAGTAGTTGGCAAATTCGACGGATCAGACGCCATTGCAATCAATTCAAGCCAGCTGGCATTTGAGGATTCTTCAACAAAAAATCTCATCTCATCTTATTGCAACACATTTCAGCAAATTACCCGATCCAATTGAGAAACTAGAAACTAAAAACCTTCCTCTGTGCAAGTCCTTGGAAATATTAGAAAAAATGATTGAACAGAGTAACGCCCTTCCGAGTTCACTATCGCAAAAGGTTCGTGGCAAATTAAATGCAGTTTTGTATAAAATCCCCGGTCTTGAAGGAATAATGAAAATTGACGCATTTATCAACGGCACCGGACAAACTCTGCCTGAAGAGGTCTCTGCAGAAATGGCGCCAAATTTCAAGTTCTGTCCGGTAACGTCAGTTGACGTCGAAAGGTCATTTCCAGCCTATAAATTAATATTAAGTGACAAACGTCACAAGTTTTCTGTAGAAAACCTGGAAAAATATATTATTGTTTATTGTCACAAGAATTATAACAATAACTAATATGAATATATGTATGACATATAAATATAATGTTAAAATACACGTAAATTGTAATAATAAATGGTTTTTTGATTGTGCATATTTCGCCCTCTTTTAGTGCATATTTGCATGCATATTTTGGCATTTTGATAGTGCATATAATCCGATGTCTGGTAATAAGTAACATCATAATATGATAAAAATAGTGACCTTGCTTTTATTATGTAGCAGGTTGTTTCCATGTACCTTGTCTTTTTAGTAATGTTAACATGATTTTTTCAGCAGATTTCACTTTTATAGAGTAATTGTAAAACTTTTTATTCTAAAAAATTTGTGGGGTGCTGCTTTGCTGAATTGCCCTGTAGACCTTAGAGTCTTGGATTATAATAATGTTGCTGTAAAACAACCTATTAGCCAATTATTTATTCTTAAACTTTTTTGGTTGTCTGTGCATGTCACTTCTTTAAATATTATAATTGTAATTCTATTTATTTTAATTGGCATTCCTACTTTTCGGTTTAGGTATTTTTAAAAAAAATTTTTAGATGATTTAGAACAAGCAAATCGAAAACTTGCCTTAGCTGAGAATACTAGTGATCTAAACACTGACATAGAAAATAATTGTCAGCCATCTAAACGAATAAGAAAACCAAGAAGAATTTGTAGTAGCAGTGACGAAGAACAGGAAGAAGAAAACTTTGAACGACCACCCAAAATAAGAACATTATTAAAAAACAAAGGTAGTACCTATAGTCAGTATAGTCGTATTATAATATTAGTATTGTAATTGTGTACAATATGTTTAGCACTTTTATTTTGGATAAAAGTTTCTGAGAAGCAAATAAGAAAACTCTTAAGAGTTTCGAGTCGCGAAAACAAGCAAATAAAGGGAACATTTTTAATCGAAACGGACTTAAGTTGTGTAGAGCAAGTCGGCAAACAAATATTAAAAACCTATCAAAGTGTCCAAAACGAATTTAAAAAAATTGAACTTCCGAAATTAATGTTCAATAAATCATCATATAATTTCAAAAACCCCAGTGCATTTTAAACCACTAACAATAAATAGTGTAAATTTAGAAGAACTAAAAAACGTGAAAAACGCGCTATCTTCACAGAAACAAAAATTGGACACTATTTCCAACCAGAACATCTAGGGGCCTCATAATTTTAATCTTTGGACAATAGTAATATTTTTTTTTGATTACAGCCATTATTGCTTATCTTGCTGTTATCTACTTTAAGAAAACTGTACTAGGAAGAAAACAAGTACCGACTAACACTAGACAAGAAGACGCCCAGGAAGTCCCTATTACCTCAAATGTCCGACTTCTCGATCCAGGACTGACCTCTCGGATTTCCTTCTAAGGGCGGAGGAGTTATGTGCCAGCAGACATCCCCGGTTTCCCACGAAAGCCCATCGTCAACACTTTTCTTTATCTCATATGCGATGTTATAAATAGGAGTAAAGCACACAAATTGTTAATCTTTTACTTGCATTAGAATCGTACTGTATGTTAAAATAAAGATTCCTGTCAAATAAAATTATTTTTTAAAAACATTGCGCGAAAAGAACAAAAGTTGCTACAATTCTTAATTTTTCTATGTAACAATTTTTACTTGTATGCTACGTAAATTCACCGTCACCCCAGAGGAACAAGTTTTATATAAAAAATATACTTAATTTAAATTGTCATTTATATTGTTGTTACCAAATGGATTTGATTGCTTTGTTACGTAATATTAATGTGTAAGTGACTACTTTACATTGCGTTAGTGCGATGTAAACTTTAACTGCGGTAGTTCCTGAATTCAAAACTCCCACCATGTAATGCATGACGGTCGTTTGTCCCCTATCTGCCTTAAAATGTCATTTCCGCCATTTTCTTTAATTTCGCAACAGGTGCTGTGTAGTGTGTTGGGTTGTTGTCCTGGTATGGAAGAAAGGAAAACTTCCCGGTGAAACATTTATATGATGCCAAACTTATAATAGGTAGGTTAATTTTATTATATTCTATCCTTCTTTTATTAAAAATAAAACCTTTAAAAAGAATCAAAGAACGCGACTAGAGACTCGTGGGCAAGGTTACGTCAGACGCCGAGGTTCTAATAATTGCAAATACAAGGGAACATTTAAAAAAAATAAATAATTCTAAAAATCGGAAGAGAATCATAAATGCTTGGCAATGTAGGTTTAAGTAACTAAGTTCCATAAGAAAAGCTCAATTCAATTAAAGATTAAAAACAACTAACTGTTTTCAAGTACCGTTGGTGAATTATTTTCAGCAAGAAAGTAAACTAATTAATTTCCAAAAGAAGAATTGTTTTCAAAAAACTTACAATATTGTTAAATCAAATCAAAGTTCAAAATTAATTAAATAAAATTGCAAAAGAAAATACGTTTAACAAATTGTTTTCAAAAATAAAATTCAAAATAATAATCTAACATGGAAAATCAAAAGACACTTGAAGTATTTTATTCATAGTTCAATAACAAAAACCTACCTTTATATTTATAAGTCAAGAGCTTCGCACTACTAACCGCACCAACTTTCAATCTAAAACTAAAAATTAAAGATTCTAATTCTCTCGCCCCAAAAGTTAAATAATCCAAAAGGAAGGGAACCGACACGCGTAGGGGAGAGTAGTGAACATTCGGCGGTGGTGAACATTCGTCAGTTAGTTATAAATCCATTTACATTTCAATTTATGGCCTGTTTTTAAGATATTATGTTGGCTCCACTGCTCTTAACAGTTGCAAAAGGCTATTTTGCGATTAAGACCATTTCTATAATTTTCATCGCGAAAGTTGTATTTTTCCGTTTTGAAGGTAAGATATGGAACAATTATAGATATTACTTTTCTGTGCTCTATTATTTTTTAATTCTTTAATGATATGCCCTATTTTTTTCTTTATGCATTTCCCGACTTTGTTTTATGTAACCGTAACCTTACTTTACCACGTGTTGTAGGCTATTCTTGAAAAAGAGCTGTATAACATGGTGGTGCAAATTCGACATTAAATGGTGGTCACCGTTCGGCAAGTGCCGAATGATCACCACCACAATTTTGTCTAAAATGTGCGTTATTTTTTTAGATGCCAAAGGTTTATAATAAAAAAAAACTGAACATAATATGAAACTCGCAATTCATTCTGTTTTAAAAAAAGAACTTAGTATGTCCGCTGCTGCAAGAGACTATAGACTCAGGAGAACTACACTGCAGTCCAGAATTAAAAATCTCTTGAAAAAACCACTTTGGAGGAATTCCTTAATAAGATAGAGGATTCTGGAAATGAAAGTGATGATGAAAGAAAATACGCAAACAAATACTGCTCACAGCAAGTTTTATCATTGGATGAAGAAAAGGAGCTAACCCATTATATAAAGCACTGTTCCAATATAAACTATGGGTTGGGCTATTATCAAATTAGGAAAATTGCATTTCAATATGCCAAATCAACTCCTAATTGCTCCAACATTCCAAAGAGTTGGAATAATAATAAAATTGCAGGTACCTACCTACTAAAATTCCTCATAATTAAATCACAAAATATAATTTTCTGGTTTGAACTATTTATAAATAAGTTTTATTGTCATAAATGAACTTAACTTTGAACCGATATCTTCTTGTACGTAACGACGGTTTCAATTTTAGGCTTAGACTGGTTAAGAGGGTTTATGCCAAGACATACCGATTTGTCACTACGAAAACCAGAAAATACCAGTCACGCCAGGTCTATGGCATTTAATAAACCGACTGTGGACGACTTTTTTCAAAAATTCTGCACAATTTTGGAAAAATATAAATTTGAAGCCACCCATATCTGGAACCTAGATGAATCGGGAATTACCACTGTAATGTCTTCTCCTAAAGTTGTTGTCCAAAAAGGTAAAAAACAGGTAGGCCAAATTTCATCTGCTGAAAGGGGCGAACAAGTAACATTTGTTGGCATGGTCAATGCTGCTGGAGGGGCAGCTCCACCAGTATTTATTTACCCCAGAATAAGAAACCCAGATGAATATCTAGGTGAAAATTACCCGAATTCAGCTATAGCTCTTGGAAACAAATCAGGATACATGACTACTGATTTTTTCCCTAAAGATTTAAAACATCTTATTAAGCACGCTAAATCTTCAAGGGAACATAAGATATTGCTGTTAATTGATAACCATTCATCCCATATTTCAGTTGAAGCAATTGCTATATGTAGAGACAATGGAATAATTTTATTATCGTTTCCTCCACACACGACCCACAGGCTCCAACCATTGGATGTAGGAATTTATGGGCCTTTCAAAGGCTATAGCAGTGGCTCAAAATGACTGGTTACTCACAAATCCAGGAAAATCTTTAACAATACGCCATATTGCTGGCTTAGCAGCCAAGGCTTATGAGTATGCCTTTACAATAAAAAATATTACGAGCGCGTTCAAAACAACAGGACTTTGGCCAGTGAATCGTTTAATATTTACTGAAAATGATTTTCTGCCAAGCATAGTCACGGATAAAAACAACAGACAAGAAGAATTATCTCCAAGACATAGCGAGGTGGCTATAATTGAAGGAACGAAAAGACTCTGTCGCCACAATCGTCAATTTCTAAAGATTTAATTCCCGTTGAAAAAAATCGTTCCCACAACCATCTTGTTCCAGCCATCCAAGCCTGACAGAAATAAGACCATACCTACAGCTTCAAAGTCCGAAAAGAAAGTAAACAGAAAGTTGAAGGCAAAATCCACAGTGTATACAGATTCACCTGAATTCGATTTAAGAAAAAGTCTAGAAAATGAACGCAGCAGAAAGGTACAAGTTCAAAAAAAGAAAGCTATAAAAAGACATTTAATTACAGAAGATAATGGAAAAAACAAACCGACTATTCTAGCGACTCAAGCATAAGTGTTCATGTAGATGATGAGTCCTCTGGAGATGACGGGTTTCTTGAGGATATTCATTTTTTGACCGTAAATGACCCTATTACCGTGAACAATTTTGTTTTAGTCAGCTTCAAATCGCGCAAAGGCGATGTTTATTATATGGGACAAGTAATATCAATCGAAAATAACGAATATGAAATTAAGTATTTGAGGAGAAGGGGGAATTCAAACTACTTTGTTTTTCCCGATATAAACGATTGGTCTCTTGTGAATAAAGAAGATATTGTTGCAATAGTTCCTTGTTTTGATGAAAAATAAACTTTAAGAACGTCTTCAGTAGTATTTAAATTTAATTTTAATTTTGACAGTATTAAAGTTCGATAACTCGCTTTTAGTTGAGCGTCATTTATATTTAAATTTAAGTTTATTTGAAGCGTTAGTTCAGTTATAATGTTAATTTAAGGTTTTGCGTTAATAAAATTTTTGTAAAAATAAAATTGTTTCTTTTTTGTTGACATGACGAATGATCCCTATTGCATTGTCGAATGATCACCACTGGTGGGCGAAATTCGTCACATTGTATGATATTTTCTAAATATATCTCTTCCATAAAAACTGTGCTTAAATAAGTCGTAAATGGAGCAAAACACGCCTAAATCATGTATTATTCAACTGACAAAAAATAATTGAATTTAAGACATGTAGCTCAAAATATTGATCTCCTAAAGCTTAACGTGCCGAATAATCCCCACTTTCCCCTATACCATGGTGATGTCAGAAGCTACGAGCTGAAACAAGAAAATTCTCGCGTTACGTTAGGAAGGTTGCCGGATCTAGGTCCAAACAAAAAATCGAAAAGTAACCACCGGATAATAAGATTATGGTAAAAACTTGAACAAACAGCACGACTCTTACGTAAAATCACCTTTTTTCGAGATTCAACGTGCGTCTAATTTTCGGTATAAATAAGTCAAGAGCGCTGGAGAAAAAGCAGTCAGATTCCAACCATTATAGTCAAAGAGCTAATTTAGATCGTTAATAAAAAGTCTTGCAGAAGTCAGTTGTTCGAGAAAAAGTTACAGTCGCGAAAAAGAACAGTAGTTAAAATAATTCATCAAATGAACTTTTGAATCGCCCGGGTAATCCATCGGTCGACATCATTTTTACATTTGGTGCGCGAAGCAACTAAACGCTAGATAGATACGCGGCTTCGGGTTTTCTGTGACTACGTTCGCGAATTAAGCAAGTCAATAAAAAGTGAGTTTCCTTAGATATTAAGGGGTGGTTTTGCTTAAGTTAAATATTAGAAACTACAAAAAAATTGGTGAATAAAAATACCTTCAAAAATTAGGAAGTGTTTTTCTATCACGAGAAGAAGAAGGATCGATAGGGAATCTTTTGCTCGGGTCTCCTGTTGATCAAGGGAAGTTATAAGGTGAGACTAGATCAATATTATCCAACCAGACCTGCGGTGCTCGCCCTTATTGAGTTGGTAACATATAAGAAAATAAATCCTGACGGGATAGAATAAGGGTGGGTCATCACATTGGTGTCCGGTGTGTGGGGTTTAAACAGATTGAAAAGAGGGACACCACTACATTAGTGTGAAGTTTTTATTGAAGATAAATATTTTTAGAAAAATAATTTTGTGGTCAGAATGACTAGCCCTACACCCGTTGCTCCCAACTAGTATTATTATGAATACTCCAAAAATTTTAGTAGGAATAGAATCTATACCTTTATATGATGGATCAACTAGTATCGAAGAATTTCTCACTATTGTTAATGAAACGAAATGGCATCTATAACTAGATTAAAATTAAGATACAGAGCTAAACAATTTATTGACTATGAACCTTCTCTACAAACAACAACTGATTGGAAATTATTAAAAGATAATTTAAAAACACAATTTACTAGACAATATGTAAAGGGTTCTGCAATGAAAAATTTTATGGAATATCGACAAAGAACAAATGAAACATGCAGACAATTTTTGACCAGATTAAAAATCCTTGCCAATAGAACAATTACTCTTACTGGAGATGCAGCATATGACGATCCCATCAAACAAAAACTTGCGCAAGATCTTACCACTCAATTTTCATTAGGATTAACTATGCCTATTAAACAGAGAGTTGTTACGGTGCCCTGGTGAGGGTTCACCTATAGTTGCCCAGGCTAGCTTTCAGGATCATTGGTTCACCTACAGCCTCAAGTACTCTGTGTTTACCAGTAATAACTTTGGGCGCCACTGGTTTTTTGGAGAAACCAAAACCTTTTGAAGAAATTTATTGAAACAAAAATAATCATTTAATTACTATGATTTTATTCCACACTTTAATTATGTGAATCAAATGACATCAACTGGTTATACGAAATCAAAATTAAATTCTTACTTATTTCATTTTTCTAAAATTATGTAGGTACATTTATTGATACATTTTATGGAACCTGAAAGAAAGTGAATTTAAGACGATGGTATGTTTAACCGGGGTAATTCGAAATTGCAGTACGCTGTATAGTTTAATTACCCAGGGAAAATTCATGAATTTTGTTTTCTGGTGCGTGTAGTTATATATATAGTTTAAAACGAAGGCATACCTTATTGTCTTTTACAATACTAATACTTGAAAATGAAAATATCTTAATTTCGATAAAAAAATTGTCTATGGTCAATAATTAAAAATAAAAAAATGTCATGATACCCGATCGGATCCTTCCTCAGACAAGTTTCCACTCACAGACTAGCGTCCACGAGCCACCACCTACGAATGAACTGCTTTTCTGAATGGAGACGTCACTGGCAATTGACTGCTGAAAATTCTGAATGAAGCTTGACGCTGACCATGATTTTGACTTGAAGATTCTTACGAAAGTACTTCGTAGAAGAACATCGCCGTACCAAAAACAGAACGGACCTTCCTGGAGTAGGAAGAACTATCCAGAAGTAGAATGAAACGTCTAGAAGTAGAATGAACCTCCAGAAGTAGATTGAACATCCATCTAGAAGTGGAAATACCATCCCATATTTGAGCTGCTACCCCTTACTTGATCTGCAACCCCATACTTGAGCATACCATCATCTACTCCATACTTGAGCCCTAAAATAATTTTCTACCTTAAATAATTGTTCTCTAACAAAATAGTAACGGCCAATCTCGCTACAACAACCCTTTATCGCGTATATATCAACACCTACCTCTACCATGAGGGAATCAACTGGGATTCTGTCGCCACACGACACCCATAAACCAAATCTTCTAAAATCGTAGACATCCTTCGTGTTTCTGCACCCATATATATCAAAAGGACATTAAGATGTTATTTACTTCACTGCACCGACCATCTTGCCGCAAAAATTTACACTTTTAACGAAGACTTCAAGATATTAGCACCTCATCTTCGGACTTCTTGACAGAAAGTGTCTTGCCCTTCTTTTCTCTTTATCAGCAAAACCCGGTCCCAAATACGTCACTTCCTCTCGTCCGACTAACTTACAAAAACCCGTTTCCGGTCCTCCGCTGGCTCCATCAGCGAAAACCTAATTAATAACCAAAAATATCCTGAGCCACTCCCTATTAGTGACAAAGGCCTGAAATAAAAAGGAGGATTTGCACCTAATCTTCTTCTGTGCTCGCTGCCTTGCTCGACCACTACCAGTCATCTGTTATCGATTTTTACAAATCCTAAAAAGTCATCGACTCCTGACTGTCAATCGAAAAATAAACAAAACCGCAAAATTTCTCGTTTTAGAAGGAAAATTCTATAATACAAGGTAATTAAGTAATCATAAATTTACAAATAATATACAATGGAGGTCAAATATTGTTTTATGTCACTTATATTGTTCTTTTAGGTTATTCGAAGGAATCTCGATATGGTCCTCTGACGTTTGCAACTATCTGGAATTAAGACTTTTGTGGTTTGCTTTAACGAAAACCCTTCCCATGATTTGTCTTCTATCCTACAATATTTGAAGAACTTTTGTCGAGCTTGTATGAACCCAAATGACATTGGCTCACATCGGAACCTGTTTGTTTTTATTTATTAACTTTTAAAATTAAAGTGAACAAGTGAACTAAAGTGTTTTGTATCCTTTTTAAATCATAAAACAGTAGCATTTACCTCAAGATAGGTATCTTGGGATTTTTAAATGCTACAGAGTATTGTCGGGGAATCCAAAAGATTTAGATGCAGCCCTAGTTATAGCTGAAAGAGAGCAATCCATAGAAAATTCACTTCATCCCTCTGGAAGCCGAGAATGCCGAATAGTTAATAATAAAACAAATCCAGAAAACACTAATCCACATACTTCTCGATACAAGGATACATCTAATGGAAGAAGCTGTTTCACTTGCCATGAAACGGGACATTTTAGTGCAGATTGTCCCCGAAATAAATATCGAAGTACGAGAGATCAATGGAAGCCAGCTGGAATACGATGTTACTCATGTAAGAAAACAGGACACATAGCTAGGAATTGCTCATCCAATGGAAATCGCCAGCAACAAAGAAATCAGTATCCATCCAGGAACAACCAAGGAAACCAGATCAGAAACCAATACCCACCAAGGAGTCAAGAGTCGTTAAACGCCAACGCAGCCTCTTTCCAACCCCGGAGCCAGGCCGTCAACGAGGCACAATGGGAATAGAAAGAAGAAGTAGGGTAGGGATATATGCATGCTCAGAAGAAGGAACCCCGAGACCGTGTAACGTAATTAAAGTGAAAATTAATGGTAAGCCATACTTTGCTTTAATAGATTCCGTAGCAGTAATTAAACCCAAGATTGCCCAGGGGTTCATAGAAAGTTGTACCGACGTGAGTTTAGTAGATATACAGGATAACAGAATACCAGTGTTAGGAAAGGCAACAGTACCTATAGGACTTGATGCGGATATAGTGGTACCGCACAGATTTGGTAGTAGTTGATACGGAAGCATTCCGAGCGGAAATACTTTTGGGAATAGATTTTTTGAGAGAACATGGAGTTAAGATAGACTGGGGAAACGAGTGTATGTACGCCTTTGAGAAGGTAATCCCCTTATGTGATGAGAAGCCAGTTGAGGTAGCGGAAATAATGATGTTAAAATTAAAAAATGAAGTCGACAAGAGACTTAGTGGAATAGAAAAAAAATTGGAGTTCTTACAAAAACCTCTTGAGCAACGTGAGCCAGAAGAAAAAAGAGTGATGTCTAATGATCCTGAAATGGAAAATCCTTCGTCATCCCCAAATGACGATAGGATACAGAGGATAAGCGATTGGGGTCGCTTGGAATCTAACGTACATCCAAAGGTACATGAGGAACATTCTACATCCTTGGAGAAATGGCGCGATTCTCACCTTAAGGCCAGCTCACATAAAATGAGTGAGGTGCACAGAAAAAGCACGAAAAGTAAGAAAAAGGAGAGTAAAACAGGAAAGCAAAGAGAAGGAAAGAAGTTTGAAAAAGATGAAAAGAAAATGGAACAAAAGAAAATGGAAGAAAAGAAGGTAGAAGAAAAGAAAAAGTGTAATGAGACAAACAAACCGGAAGACAGTGTCTCAATCATTTTTAAGCAGGATATGGTGATACCTGCGAATTGCCAAGCATTGCAAACAAATTCCCAATTGATAGTCAGAAAGAATATTATCGCAAAAACTTATGAAACAGATGAAGAAATCCTAACACCACGAGGAAATAAGAAACAATTTAAATTATTAAACGAGACCCGTGGAGCCATCTATGAAAAAACGTTATAACTAAGAATTAGCAGGGACCAAGTTAACGAAGAATTCTACGAGTCACGAAGAATTCGATTGAGTGAAATATATAGGCAACCAACAAATAACCACGTATAAGAACCCAAAGAGTGACTCATGGAAGCAGGAAGACAGACCACCCACAAAAATGGAAAGGAAATTGCGAAACTATAGATCAAAGAAGCATACCGCTCTCGCTCTCGCCACGAAAATTTCGTGGGAACAAAACCAGCTTCCCACAAAATAAAAAATTACCGACTAGAAAAAGTTACTCCTTAAAAAAACGGACGAAAAGAAGAATCCATTTAATTTCCGAAAAATTTTAGCCGAGTTACGTGACGAAGATAATTTCTACAACCTAACTTTCAAAATGTCGTGGCTAATAGTGTTCCTAACATATATAGGACTGATTGAAGACCCTAAAGTAAAAGAAGTACTATATCGTTTAGCCCTATACCATTTACGCGAGCTACGCATGTATTTTGGTGCCTGTGATATACACTAATTTATTTATACACATATTATTTCCGCGCCTGTCCGTTACCAAGTGCCGGGATTCTCTAAACCGGTACCAGCAGTAAGAACCAGGTAGTTAATAAGTGCACATGAAAATATGCGCAGTATAATAATTGTAATTGTTTATCGAAGTGTTAATAAAGTATTAACAGATCAATCGTATTTTAATAACCGTTAAACATTACAGTGCCGATTTCCCATGTGCCGCCCCTTATTGGCCAATACGCGCTACCCTCGCCCTATGGACCGAGATGGTTCATGCGGGATACCAAGGTTTACGTATCCAACGGGCAACGCAAGAAAGACAAACTCTCAAGCCCTGTACCTGTGCATTGTGCGTGACCCCGTTCGAGGGATTGTTTACCCCGCAATATTTCTGGAAAGCCTGGGAAACGTTGAAACTTATAAGATGCACGTGTGTCGTATGTGTACAGAAGTCGGAAAATATACTACCCCTAAAACCCAGGAGAGATAGTTCATGCCAAACCGACCCTTCCAGAGCTGGAATCTCAAACCGTCCGGGACCCAATAGACGACCGCCAACCATACAGCCGATGGAAAGAAATTGGCCCCAGCAGTTAGTACCAATTCAACACCTGGTCAGGTCTATTCGCCCAGCTGTTCCACGGCAACCTGTTCAGCTCCTACCCTCTGTGCAACTAATCGATCCGTTGCGGGTAATACGTCCAGTATTACCTCCAACAGAAGTTCCAGGACCCAGCAGAAGTGCACCGGCAGCGCCACAATACCCTCCATTACCAGATTCAGCCTATTATGAATTCGAGCCCATCCCAGGAGGTCTGAGAGCCGTCCTAAGAAGACCTCCGGCACACCAAGCAAGCAACCCAGATGACAACAATACAGATAGTCCTAAGAAGGCCAAAAGAGAACCACAGGTTCGAGAAGGACTAAAGTAAGGTGATGTCAAGTGCGTAAAATTGCAACTGGGAAAATATCCCAAATACGTGCGTTTCTCTTTCAGAATTTTTCTTTTCAGGATTTATTTTCAGGAAAGTGTGCATGATATTTAAGTATTTAGATTTACAGTGATTAAAATTAAGATTAAAATCAAGAAAAAACAAACCAGCGCACACTGGTGCCAAAATTGGAAAACCTGGCCATAATTGACAAATCCAAATTATCGATTCTAAGAATTTTTATTTTGGGATCAGGTACAAGGATCCTCTACCTATCTGCCAACAATAGAAAGAGCCCATAATAATTTCTTGTTACCATCTAAATTTTAGTTTTACTTTAGGGTTTGGTTGAAGTGCTAGTTCGCAAGAGATTAATTAGCGTGATTTTGTGATAGTTTAAGACACAGTAATTTGGACTAGATTTATATTTTAGTATTTTAGCATTATGGAACCAACTCCTTCAGGTATGTAAAATGTTTTTTCGATTTTCCAAAGTTTTATCTTTAATGCGACCGAAAAAAAATACAAATAGCAATAGATATTACAATTTTTTTATTATTTTTTTTTACTCAGTAAATCATCTAGTCGGATAGTAATATATACCACTATATACCGCGAAGATGAGCTTTAAATATAACATCTTAGCTTATTCTGTTTTAAATACTGTAAAATGTAGCTGCCAATATCTGCCTATTCGTTATTAATAGAGCAAAATACAGGGTCATTCACGATGAGCGGCCTCCTAAAAGATCTCGTGAACTAAAAGATATATTTATTTGAAATATTTGCACTCGCTATAAAAAATGCCAATCTTTTTATCGAATATATTTTGACGTATCTATCACTTCCGGTTATACCGGAAGTTTGGCTTAATATTGTTATTTTAAATAGAATACCCTGTATATTTTGGCATTTTTCGATTTTATATAAACATCCAACTAACTTTTGTTAACAATTTCCTATACCTACCCATCTCCAACCGATTCTGAGATAAAATTCATTACAGGATTTTTTTTATAAAAAGAAAACATGTCAAAGGTAATTTGACCTTACGGTGTAACTTATGCAGTTAAAGATTTCAAAACTTGAGAAAATTTAGAAATAGTATGGGTCTTTTTTATTTCATAAAAATACTATACATTTTTTATACAGGGTATTTTAAAAATTATACCTTTCTAGTAAAATATAAAAAATACTCAAGTATAGTAGTAGTAATAAACTACATTTTTTAACTTAAAATGGCATCTTTTTTAACAATATTCCAAACACATATGTTTTTAGTTCCCGAGATCTTTTAATAAGTCACTCATCGTGAATGACCCTGTATTTGAAATGTATTGGTTACATTTACAAAAAACTACTACATTTTAATTAATATAAAATAAAGCATTACAAATTTTTTGTTGTAGGCTCTTCCAGTCAGGAGGTAGTCTGCAGCAGAAAGGATATTTACCTAATTGTGAAAGATCACTTACGAGAAGGATTATCTGATATTCTTAAACATCTTAAGACCACGGTATCACAAAATAGTGGAAAATCTATCGAAATTCGTGAAGATATGACAGCTTCGTTTTCTACGTTGTTTTCTAAAATGAGGCAAAATGTCCGAAATGTTAACAGAACAGAGAAATTATTTTTTAAAAAGTATGAAAATTGGCTTAGCAAACCAGTCACCTTTCCAATTTCTCTGCTTTCAACAACTACGATATCGACAACTAGAGGCAGGCCTACCAAGGAGTTTATTTTGTCAAGCGAAAGATCTAAACGGAGAAAAACTAAAGAACTCCGTAGTTCGTTTAGTCCAGAACAGTTGGCATATGCAACACAAATAAGTCTTCGTTCAGCTGGAAAATTAGATGCTGGAAAACTTGTTAAAGAAGCCGCATTAACTACTCCTACTAGAGCTTCTAAATACAAAAAAAGCATTAAAGTCATAACTGAGACCCCTTTAACCAGTGAAGGGGCTCTTTCAATATTGATTGAGTTTAAGCTTTCGAAAAGTCAGTACCAAGGTCTACGTTTAGTAAGTATTCAACAAAACTGCAAGCTCTATCCTTCTTATAAGAAAGTATTAGAAGCGAAGAATTTGTGTTATCCTCCTCGAAGTTCTATAAGTATTACAGAAAGTAATGCTGAAGTCGAACTGCAAAAATTATTAGATCATACAGCTCAACGAATAATACAAACGCAAGCAGAAGTTATTGATACATTGCCGTTGATAGGCGACAATTTACAAAACTTAAAGCTTTTTTGTAAATGGGGATGCGATGGAAGCTCGGGACAAAGTGAGTACAAGCAAACTTTTGAGAGAGAAAACGTATCTGATGCCAGCATCTTTTTTACATCAATCGTTCCTTTACAATTAGTTTACACAGATGTTCAACAAGGTGAAGCAATAATATTTTGGAAAAATCCTAGAACCTCATCTCCAAGGTTTTGTAGACCAGTTCGGATGCAATTTATTCAAGAAACAACAGAATCGACAGAAGCTGAAGTAAAATATATTGAAAACCAGATAAACAGACTTCTCCCTTTTGAAACTACATTTAAAGACAAAAGGGTTAAAATATCATATATTATGAACCTAACGATGATCGATGGGAAAGTGTGTAGTGCTATAACTGGGACAAAGTCAACACAACGTTGTTATTTATGTGGGGCTACAAGTAAAGATTTTAATAACATCCATAAAATTTTACAAAAGCCTGTTGTTGAAGGAAATCTTAAATTTGGACTATCCACGCTACATGCATGGATCAGATTTTTTGAATGTATCTTGCATTTGTCTTATAAAATTAAAATTGAAAAATGGCAAGCACGAACTTCCGAAGAAAAAAAAATTATAGAGAGAAAAAAAGAACTTCAACGAGAATTTCGCTTGCAGCTTGGGTTAATAGTTGACAAGCCAAAGCCCGGGTTTGGAAGTTCCAATGATGGGAATACTGCTCGTCGGTTTTTTGAGAATTCTCAAGTTTCGGCAAATATTACAGGCATTGATGAGGTATTAATTAAACGTTTTCATGTCATCCTACAGGTAATTTCTAGTGGGTACGACATCAATTATAAGCTATTCGAAACTTATTCAATTTATACTGCAAAATTATTTGTTAACTTATATCCATGGTACTATATGCCCACTTCTGTACATAAAGTGTTAGTACATGGAAAACAAGTTATAGAAGCGGCGTTATTACCCATTGGACAATTATCGGAGGAAGCCCAGGAGGCCAGAAACAAAGACATTAAAAAGTATCGTGCTGACTTTTCTCGAAAGTTTTCAAGAGTGAAAACGATGGAGGATGTATTTAATAGATTGCTTGTTTCTTCTGATCCTTATATTTCAAGCATTAGGAAACTTCCCACAAAAAAATTGAAACAATTTTCACCCGAGGCCTTAAAATTGCTTATAGCGAGTGGTCCTGAAAGTCAATTAACCGTTGGCTCAGATACCGAAAGTGAATTTGAAATTGATTCTGAGGTTACCAATAGTGAATCTGAATAATAGATACTTAATTTTTGTAGTTGTTAGGATTTTGTAAAATTCCCACCAATTTGTATTCGTTATATTATTTGTTTTTTAAATAATTTAGTTTTTTTTCTTATTATGTAGCATTAAAACACCCATCCCCTATATTTAAATGGTCGAGTTAAGAAAATAAAACCATATTCATATTTAATTTTTTTTTATTTCTGCCATATTGTATCCGCCATTTTGTTTACGCCATTTATATACCGATATTCGTAATCAGCGACCCAAAAAACCCTCTTACGTAAATTTTGGTACAAATCCATCAATATTTGTAATTATGGCCGGGTTTTTCCATTTTGGAACCAGTGTGCAGCGCCAGCAAGAGCGAAAAGATGTCAAAAACGATGAAGAGAGAAAAGAAGAAAAAATCTAGAAATAGAATAATCGATGAGCATGGACGCCTGACCTATGAAGAGTCTTCCGAAGAGGAACCCCCAAAAGACCAAGGAGGATCCCCAGTAAGATCCCCTATAAGGACGATCCCACCCGCAGATAAAACAAGGCAGATGGAACTGGAGTCGCAGAATAAAAAAACTCCAGCAAAAGCTGCGCGAACTCGCAGATTGTAGAGCCGAGCTACAATCACTAAGAATCGCCTTCGAAAAACAAGGCCAAGAAGCGAAAAAACAGAGCAGACACAGCGAAGAAATGAACAAAAAGATCGACATGCTACTGTTAAGTTCCAAAAAACCAAGGGAGACAAGAGGCCTACCATGGCCGAAGCTACCGCCAGCGCATCAAATACCGATGCCAAAAAACCAAAAAGAGACAACCAAACTGACATGGACAGACAACATGGACCAAAAGACACAGAGAAGGCGTCAAAAATACTGCCTATCACAGAAGACTGTGCCAAGGATTGGCATAGAGTATCGACTAAGCTGAACACCCTAAAGATAGGCTATAGCAAGGCCCAAAATACCAAAGATGGTATCAGGGTATTCCCCAACACAGCAGAAGACTACAGGAAGCTAGCAAACTTCCTCAGAGATGAAAAACTAGGCAGTTATACATACACACTGCAAGAGGATAAACTGCACCACGCAGTAATCAAACAACTGCCTGACAACGTGGATATCCATATTATCAAAGAAGACCTAGCCAGAATCTATCAAATAAACGATGCAGAAGTCACCCAAATGAAATCCTTTAGAACCAAGCAGATGCTCCCAATGTATCTGGTGAAAACCCAGAACAAAAACATTTTTGAGGTTGATCGATTATACGACCTGATGGTCAAGATCGAACCCAAAAATAGGACATCGGCACCTGGGCAATGCCATCGATGCCAAAGATATGGACATGCTCAATCTAGATGCACCTACACGCATAGGTGCGTAAAATGCGCTGAAAACCACCCAACAAAGGATTGCAAACTGCAAAAGCCAGCAAATGCAAGCGAAAGAAACGCCACCTGCGCGCTATGCAAAGGAAATCATCCAGCTAGCTACAAAGGTTGCGAAACCTACAAGAGAATATTAACCAAGAAGATGCCTCAACAGCAACAAAAACAACAACAACAAGCACAACCATCAACAACAACATCAGCACCAAAACCACCACCACCGCCACAGGAAAGGAAACAGGACTTCAACAGAACAATGGAAACTGCCATGGAGCAGATCATGAATGACCTAAAAGCCCAGATGCTGGAAAAAATCGGTCAGCTGTTCCAAAACTCAAAATGATGAATAACACCTACCCAAATCTACTAAAAATCGTCTCCTGGAATGTCAACGGCTTTCAGACTCGAAAACCAGAAGTCATAGAACTCCTAGCCGATAGACAACCAGACATTCTAGCCTTGCAAGAGACTAGAATGGACAAGAACAACAGAATCTCAATCATGAACTACGAGATATACAGGAACGATAGGGTAGGTCGTGGAGGAGGGGTTGCTCTTTTAGTTAAGAAAAACCTCAAACACACTTACATAGGAGATAACGGAGAAGCAGAACTAGAAGCTGTTTCCATAAATGTGCACACACCAAGAGGTCCAATACAAGTTTCTTCAGTATATAAAAAACCGCGAGCCGACTTACAACAAAATGAATTCAACGATCTAATTAATGGAAGGAATCCCAAGATCTTGATAGGCGACTTAAACTGTAAGTCAACAGAATGGAACAGCAGAGCTGACGACACAAATGGCCGTAGGTTACAAAGATACACAGAAGAAACAGGAGCAGTAGTAATAGGCCCCGCAATTCCAACTTTTATAGGAGGAGTCGGACTTCCAGATGTAATAGACATAGTGATCATCAAAAACATCATTCAAGAATTCCAACTAGAAACGCTGGAAGATTGGACATCGGATCACAACCCGATTGAACTACAAATAGGACACGGCATAAATGACAAACAAACCATAATAAAGAAAAATACTGACTGGGATGTCTACGCAAGAAACCTGCAAGAGAGGATACAAGAGATAAGACCCATAAGAACAATAGAAGACCTGGATCTAGCAGTCGAAAATCTGGAAAATCAGATCGTCGCAGCCTACGAAGAAGCAACGATCACTAGATATATAGCCCCCTCTACACATCCCTATGGAGAAATCCCTAGAGAAGTGAAAGACCTGATCGCTGAGAATCGTAGGCTTCGCAGACGATATAGACTCTCCAGAGGACACGCAGACAGACTCAACCTCAATATACATAGCACGATGCTAAAAAATGCCCTCCAAGAACATAGGCAAAACATGTGGAGCAAAAGGGTCTCTGAACTCAGAATCGGGGATAACTCAGCATGGAGAATGCAAAAAAGCCTACGGCGAGAGAAGATCACCATACCCCCACTACATGGAAGAAATGGGATGGCCTACACCGATGCTGACAAAGCAAATGCGCTTGCAGACTCCATAGAGTTTGAGGCAAGACTGAACGTCCATCCTGATGATGATGACTACGACGATCTGGAGGAACTCGTAGAAGAAATGAGGAACTCATGCAAGAAATACCTGCAAATGATATTATATCAAACCCCACCTCACCAGGAGAGCTCAAAATCATAATCAGGAAAATAAAAATCAGGAAAGCTCCAGGCAAAGATGGCATCACAAATCAGATGATAAAAAACCTGCCAAGAAAAGCGATAGCATCCCTAACAAATATCATAAACGGTATAATGAGGACAGAACACTACCCGCTGAAATGGAAACATGCGCAAGTCATTGTTTTTTACAAACCAGGGAAGGAACGAAAATTCCCCCAAAACTATAGACCCATCAGCCTGCTCGCAGGACTAGGGAAAATAGCGGAGAGGGTTTTGGCCAAACGTCTAAATGATGAAACCGAATCGCTAAACATCCTGCCAACAGAACAGTTCGGATTCAGAAGAAATCACTCGACCGAGCAACAACTGCTCAGAATAGTGGAACACGCCACTAAAGGATTTCAAACACGTGAAGCGACAGGAGCAGTCTTTGTGGACGTGGCGCGGGTCTTCGACAGGGTCTGGCATGATGGCCTTGCGCATAAGATGATTACTGCAGGATACACCCTAAAAATCAGCAGAATTATCAGGAATTACTTAAGAGACAGAACTTTCAGCGTGAAAATAAAGGAAGAATTCTCAACCACCAGGGACATAGAAACAGGGGTACCACAAGGATCGGTGCTAGGACCTCTGCTATATAACATATACATTTACGATGTACCCAGAGAACCACATAACATACTAGGACTATATGCCGATGACACGACCTTCTTAACCAAACATCGAAACATTGGCGTAATAACAAGAAGGCTACAAACCAACTTGGACAGATTCCAAAACTGGTGCGTTAAATGGAAGATAAAGGTTAATGGAGACAAAAGTCAGGCAATAATACTAACAAAGAGAAACATCAGACCTGAAGTCAATCTAGGAGTCATGGAAAGAGGAGGTCAAATACCTAGGAGTAATCCTGGATAAGAGACTGACTTGGAAAAAGCATATAGCCTATGCCATAGGAAAAACCAAGGCAGCCATGAGTCGACTCTATCCGATCATAGGGAGAAAAAGCCACATGAGGAAACATTCACAGAGATCTGCACTGGGAACCAGTCACAGACTTCATGATAAGGAAAGCAGAAAAAGTCTTTCAAAAAACAGCAGAGCACCCAAACCAAGAACTTAGCAGATGCAGCCAGGCTCCACAGACGTTATAAGAAAAGACCTAGGAACCAAACAGTGCGACAATAACAAGATAAGTGACAAAAACCCGATAGTGACAAAAACCCCGATAGTGACACAAAACCCGATAGCGACACCGCAAGTTAGTATACCACCTAATTGACATACTTAAGTTAGCATAGAATATAATGTAATAACTTAAGCACTCGCATGACTAGCATGCAAAACCCAAACATTGTATCGTCACGTTGAGTCACGAAATTTGAGTCAGCAGTCATGACTCAATACTTTCTTCAGAGACAGCCCCCATATTTGTACTCTTCGGGTTAGTCTACAGATCAGCACACGGTTGCCTCTGTAAATAACAGGAAAAGCTTTCCTGGGATCCGGGCTAGACAGCCCTCCTAGTCCAAAGTCAGTACATGGCGTTATATGCTCGTTTTTTCACTTTGCCCGAGCAGTACCTAGCACTTGCACCCCGCTAGCGAAAGTCGGGGAAAGGCAAGTCCCAAAGGACGTTAGTAGGGAGTTTCTCGCGAGAAACCTCCGAAGGCGTCACGCGGGTGAATCAGTTTCTACGATAAACTTCATCAGATATTTACTCTACCGCGATTAGGGTTTGTTCGGGTGAAGGTGTGTGGTGACCGGCCAAGGTAGTAAGGAACACAGGATTTACGGTACCTATATAAATAACACCATTTAAAAAAGAAATTCGTCATCACCAGCACCGCACATTCAGGCGCCATAACTCGCAGACAAAAGAAACCGTCATACATAGAAGCAACTGTTCTTGTATGCGGGAGTAATTGTGTAAATTCCGAAACTCAATTAAATCTACCCATCCGGTACACAAACATTATGACTTTCATCGACAGTAACAACAAACCGCTATCCAATTTTTGACCGATTAAAATAATACGTTAAAAAATTCGACCCAGTAAAAATAAGTATTTAATAATTCTTACGCAGTGAAAAAAGACATTTTTAAGTTTTTTCCGCAAAGTAAAATAATACTGTAACAAATTCGACCCAGTAAAAATAAACATTTAATAATTTTTACGCAGTGAAAAACGACATTTTTAAGTTTTTCCGCAAAGTAAAATAATACTGTAACAAGAGTAAGACCTTTATAAAATTAAAAAGTTTTATAAACGGCAGGACTAATAAAAAATTGCGTAAGAAAGGTGTGAAATATTTCTAGAAATCTTTATAACTTGCTTTCGTTTTACAACCACTGTAGTTCGGTTTATCTTAATAAACTGCTCTATTCGTGCGCTATATTCAAAAGCATTTCAATTCTTTTAAGGATAAATCAGCTACGTTGGTGGTAGTTGTCTGACAAGTAAAATCACGCTATAATAAATTCTGAGTACATTCTGACTCTTCAAGTCTTTCGCTTGAGGCGTCAGACATTCCAATGCTGACGGGTGGATTGGAGGGACCTCACCGGCTCCCTTCAGGAGCCGTTACATCGATAAATTTATTTGACAAAATAATGGAAGCCCCGCAGTACCTGTGGGAACAGGAAGGTCAATTTGGCCCCTTCTCGGACACACCAATTAGTACTGCCAAAAGGAATTTAGCGATTCCGGCGAGCACAGCGTCTCGTTCAATCGCCAAATTCCGCCACAAACGCAATGCAGAACCAAATACACAAAATTAATCGTTACAATCGGTTCTTGAGATCTCATAGATTTAGGTGACAACGGAGGACAATTAAATCATATGCCGTTAGGCGTAGGGAACCTGGCAAAAAGATTCCCCGCGAAAGAACCAAGTGTACGAAAGTGTTTAGGGGTTGTTAAAAGATTATTGTCACACAACAAATATGGATTAAGAAGGTAAAGAAACTCACAGTCTGCTCCACTAGTTTAATAACTGTTAATAAAAACCATACATGTTTCGAAGGTTTAAACCTTCATCTTCAGTGAAAAATACAACATTAGAAGAAACTTATGACATTGTTAAACTGTAAAGAAGAAGAAAAAAGAAGATGTCGTTGAGTCGCAGATATTTTTCTGACGTTTCTCGAATCTAAAATCGAATTACACCCCTTATTTCATAAAGTTCTTGTCTTTTCAGATATGTTGATGACACTTTTGTTATTTTCAAGGGTGACAACCATGAGTTACACCTTTTTCTTTCTTTCCTCAACTCTTTGCACCCCTCTATTCAATTTACTATGGAAACGGAGACTAATTTTTTGCTTAAACTCAACTTATTTAAACATCTTTTTTCTTCTTTACAGTTTAACAATGTCATAAGTTTCTTCTAATGTTGTATTTTTCACTGAAGATAAAGGTTTAAACCTTCGAAACATGTATGGTTTTTATTAACGGTTATTAAACTAGTGGAGCAGACTGTGAGTTTATTTACCTCCTTACAACTTCACTCCACTTTGAGATCAACTACTTCAAAAAATATGGATTAGTTTTCGCTAAACCACCATACAAGCTTCGTGCAGCACATGTCCTTAAAATAAATTTAAGGTTAAATAAATATCGGACTTTCATACCTAGCGATTTTTCTAAGAAAACTAGGAAAATTACAGATTGCAAAAGATACAAAGCAGCTGAACTTAGAATGTTCTTATTATATACTGGTCCTGTTGTTTTTAAAGATATCTTGCCAAGGAAGAGGTATAAGCATTTTATGGCGTTGTCAGTTGCAATCCCTATTTTAGTTAGTGAATTTTCCTGCAATGAAGACTGGCTTCAATATGCGGAGGATTCATTAAAATATTTTATCTCGGACTCAAAATATATCTATGATTTAGGTTTTTCCTCACTGAATATTCACTCTATTACTCACCTGGTAGATTGTAGCAGAAAATTTGGATCACTTGACAACTTCAGTGCCTTTCCGCTTTAGAACTTTATGCAAAAACTTCTAAAGGGTATAAGGAAAGCACACAAACCACTAGAACAGATAATAAGAAGGTTTCGAGAAGAGAGATAGTTCAAAAATTGAAAACTGAGAAAAATGGTTCGTTCCAGTGATAGTAAGTGTGTTAGTTACCTTCAGGCCCATTTTGAGGGCCCTTTATTGACAGACAGTAAAAACCCACAATTTAAAAAAATTGTTTTAAATTCATGCATCCCTTCATGTAATAGTTTAGACTTTAGCCAATAGGATAGTTGAACTAAAAAGTGGAGACATATTTGAAATAAAATTTTGTTGCCACAATAACAATAATGAACTAATGATGATTGGAAATGTATATATGAAAATAGGAGACTTATTCAAGAAGTCATGTAAATCTTCTGAGTTAGGTATTAATATTGTTCAAAAACGATCATTTTTTTCAAGCGTCTGTTTTCATCAATTTTTAAGATTGCCTAATGTAACTTAGTTTAATGATACATACTATGTTGTTTTCCGATTGTTACATTGTTAAAAAATATAGCAAGTATCTATCTATCTCAATTAAATGTGGTTCCCTCCCTATTACACTGAAGCTCATGGCTCATTGTGGTCCCTTTGTTTGCCTTGTTGGTATACTCTCCTTAGTGGTTTTAACGTCTGGGATCAGCCAGACGGGACCCTGTATCTGTATGTATTTTGGTAATCTTATTTTAGGATTGCATTTAGATTTTTAAAGTTTTGTATAATTGGTTATTATTTATATTTATGGTTATTATTATTATAAACAACCCTTTAGAAATGGTGTTTTATTTAACTTTGACCATTGTTGTTTCTGTCTGTTTTTAAAGAATAATATGGAGAAGTTGTAGTATGTTATAACGTTTTATGATGACAGTTTTGTTGCAACTGTGCCAAAGTCATGGCTTTTTGAAGGGCCTGATGGGGAAGATTTTAGCTACTGGCCACCGAAGACCAATAGTGCCAGTACACTGGTAAAAAGAAGAGAGAAGCCTGATACGAACTCGCCCCAGTTTAGGGTAAAAATTTTGGGCTTTTATGGTGAGCAGCTTTTACTTACCTTTAATTTAATTAATGTACCTAGCCTGTATAAAATGTATGAATTTAGGAATTATAAGGTGTTCTAAATATTGTTAAGTAACGCCATACTAAGCTGTATTCAGACGCGAAATGACTATTTTCATTATTTTTGTTTTTATGTATGTTCCAGAAAAATATGAAACGGCTATCAAAAACAAAAACGGCAGAAGACACATCTGACCTTTCATCAACAACAGAGGACAGAAAGAGAAAAAGAATAAAATATATAGTGATAACGAACAATCTTCCAGTGATGAGGTATCTGATAAAGATACAACAGATGAGGAAAATATATATCCCAAATTGCCTTTTGCTTCTGGGGTAAATATGCCAAAAACGTTCACCTTAATATTTGTATTCTTATTTTCTTTTTCTTTTTTTTAGATAAAAAATAAGAAGATATTTGCCTTGCATATTACGTGACTGTGAGCAGCATATCCAGCATCATATTCCTATAATATTCGTTAGAATTTTCCTGGGATATACGCTATAACACCTAGCACATGCGCGTGCATATCCTTCGGATATGCTTGGCGCATATCGTCAGCATATCAAATTGGTGGCCAATAGCAAATGCTCAGCATATTCCAAGGATATATATTCATGTCCTTAGGATGTGCTAAGAATATATTTATCAATATGCTTATGTCAAAAAGTATATGCTTAGTATATGTTTGGTATATATTTTTGGTATGTGGGATGAATCACTTGTTGTGTATATCAATTTTTCATTTATTTTTGTCCCCCAAAGTCCGAAAGTAAAGCTAAATGTTTCATTATTTGAGCTAATATTTGTGAAAATGACGTCAGTAAATATAAACGATCGACTGGATCTGGTGTATTATTTGGTAAAAAAAAAATGGTAACATATCGAGTAACATATTTTTAAAAAAGGCAAATGAAACAGTATCGGTAAATATGAGGTGTTTTTCTGTATATTACATGAATATTGGAATAGTTAAATCAAAAGTATGTGTTAGTGCAATTAAATTAGGGCGTCGTCCAACTCGGCTCGAAAATGGGATATATCAGGTAAAACGATTTTTAATGAGTTTTGACAAGTATTCAACTCGGCTCGAAGAACAATTAAATTCTCTAAAGAGATTAAGGTAGGTATATTATAAAAATTATCAAATTTTGCTCACTTTGTATTTCGAATAACAATCAGCCCAGCCAACATTCCATATTGGCAATGTTGGCTTCATGATGGCAAATCATTGCCAATACCTAATTCTTAAATTTATAACGATGGCAAACAAGCATGATTCTGTAATAAAAAAAATACACTGGTCCATTGTTACAAAAAAGGTAATCTTCACTTTTTTAAGTTGCCTATGAATTTGGATTACATTTTTTTATAAACATGCCAATATTCTTTAACTTCAGGCTGTCTGTTGATGTCCCATTACATTTTCTTTGATAATGTATATGTGAAAGCTGTAGTTACGCTGCATTCGATAAATAATAAATTTCCTAAGTTTTTCTTAGCAATACGAAGATATTCGATTTAAACTTTGAATTAAAACCAGAGACAACACAATAAAATCCTTTCTACATGATTTTGAACCACATTTCTAAAAGGAATCGGCGACGCTACTTGCACGTGGCACGGTATTCAGCATCCGCAGTTTCTGTGTTTATAGTGATTGTTTCTTTTTTCTGCAGAAGAATGACGGAGAAAACGTGGGAGTCTGATAATAAATCGAAAAAGTAAGTATTCTTTTCATGTATTGTGAATAGATAATACCGACATAAAACATGTTTAAAACCGCCAGTAAATCTACAAAAAACAGAGCTACTAAAAAAATTAAATTTTGTTTTAAAGGAAATTTGCATTGATACCGAGCGTGGTAGACCCTCTCAATCTTGCAATAAAACTGTAGCTAATTTATCTGTTCAAACAGGAGACATCTTAAACAGAAAGACGACCAATATTAAGCTTTCTGTTTTTAATAAAAATATTGAAAATTCATGCATCGATAAACAAAATTTTGTTCCTGAAAAATGCCAAAGTTTAGGTCAATGTAGTCTCAAATTTACTTCCATCAGACATTTGACTGATGAACCAGTTAGTAATCCGAAAGAACTCTATAGTTCCAGTTTGGCCTCGAGCAGTAGTTCTCTACAAGATTCCAAGGATACCAAAAGTTTTTGTCATTATGGGCTATTAAGCATAACATTTCACATAATGCATTGACCGATCTGTTGAAGTGGATGAATACAAAGTCTGTCATTAATACTGAGGGTTTGCCTTTAGATGCTCGAACTTTATTGCAAACAAAAAGTTCTATTATGTTGGAAGTAATGGGTGAACGAAATTTTTTTTTACTTTGGGCTTGCTAACAATCTTACCTATTTTTTTGTGGGACATGAACATATAACAGAGTGTCATTTGCAGTTTAATGTAGATGGTTTACCACTTTATAAAAGTACTAATGTACAATTCTGGCCAAATTTATGTAGGCTAAAATATTTTACCAAAGTTTTTCCCGTAGCTATTTATTGCGGCATGGGTAAACCACCATTGGACCTTGTTTCTTTGAATTTGTTAAAGAACTATCACTGTTAACAAATGAAGGTTTTGTTGTTAATAATAAGAATTATGTCATAAAAATTCATAGTTTTTGTTGTGACACTCCCGCTAGGAATTTTATTAAGAATGTTATGGGACACAATAGTAGGTATGGTTGTGACAAATATTGTGCTAAGGGAAAGTATATCAAATCAATGACTTTTCCTCATTTGCATGCTGCTTTGCGAACAGATGAAGAGTTTAGATCTCAGGCCTATGGAAATTATCATAAAGGTACTACTCCATTACTTCCTTTGGACATTGATTTAATTTTAGGATTTCCCACTGATTACATGCACTCCATATGTTTAGGCATTCTTCGAAAAATCCTATTCATATGGAGAGATTCCGGCCGGGCGTTTAATATAAAAAAAAATTCATATTAGCAAAATAAATGAAAATATTTATAATGTATCAAAAAACTGGCCATCTGACTTTGTACGTAAACCGAGGTCACTCAGGCATTTAGAGCATTGGAAGGCCACAGAACTCAGACAATTTTTGCTATATATTGGCCCTATAGTTTTGAAAGATCAAATTCCAGATAATCTTTATTCACATTTTCTGTTGTTAGTCTATGGTATAACAATTCTTTTAGATGAAAATCTTAATGGAATGTAAAACAGTTATGCCAATACATTGTTAATTAATTTTGTTAATTTTTCCAAGAAATTAATGGGCAGAGTTTCCTCACTTACAATACTCACAGTCTCATATATCTTGCTCAAGAAGCAAGTCACTTTAAGTCCTTAAATGAAATAAATTGTTTTTGGGCTGAGAATTATTTATATACTTTAAAAAAATGCTAAGGAAACCCAATCAGCCTTTACAACAACTCTGTCGTAGATTGCAAGAAAGAGATAAATTAGTAGTCACGTCAAGTCTAACTAACAAGACAAAATTGTCTAATACGACTGTAAATCAGCCTGATTATTTTGGTTTGGATTGTCCCTTCTATAATATTTTAATTCATAATAACTGGAAGTTATCTTCCTTTAAAAAATCAGATAGTGTTGTACAGCTTAAGAATGGAAATGTTATTCAAATATTATACTTTGCTTCACATAAGGACAAAGTAATGATTATTGGAGAACATCTAAAATATGTCAAATCTCTTAATACTTATCCCACAGATACGGTCATATTTTCTCACATTTATGCCTGCAGCATTAATTCAAAAAGGTGTGTGTTCCACTCGACAATGTCTGCCGTAAGGGTTTACTATTTGTGATAAATGATATGAATGTATTTATTCCCCTGCTTCATATCTACTAAAAACCGAGACTGTAGCCATTGTAAGAATATGTGAAAAAGAGATTTTTGCCTGAAACACCCAAATTCTTTGGGCGAGTAGCAAAAAATTGTCTTCCTTGTTTTTAATGTGATAGTGTATTATATCTAAAACTGTTAAATAGCATGGGCAAAAAGAAAGAGACACTCCATATATTTTCACAACCATGTACAATTTTACAAAATGCTTGAACTCATACTTAAGATTACATTACTCAATAAAATAATATACAGGATGTATGCACAAGGCTGTCCAGTTTTTTTTAATGTAATACTTGTATATTAATGCATTTTTGAGATCTGATTCTAATCAAGTTTTCTATAGTAGTTTCTTTACATGTCTTTAACCATTTTCATGATATTGAGAGGGATTAAAGGGTAGTAAAAAAGGTGTGAAGGTAGTTTTCCAATGGCAATCATCTCAGAAACATGGATATTTTTGGACGATGGCCAAGTGTTTTATTGGTGGCCCAATTTTAAAACAGACAAAGTGAGAGAAAATGCTATAAAAAGTAATGTCCTAATTGGACCAGAAAATTCCACTATGTGCGAAATTAATGTAAAATATAAAACTGGTAAGCATTGTGTAAATGAACTAAATTATTTTGAACCAAATATATAAAGAAAATTATTGATATTGTCAAATTTTGAATTTTTTTAAAAAATATTCTGCTGAAAAGCACGAAAAATATTCTGCTGTAGGTAGACCGAAATCCGTCTAAACCAGGCGTTTGTCTCCCAATATAAGTTGTTAGATTTTTACATTGAACCGTTTTTCTTTAACCTTCGATATTCAAAGTTATTATACAAGGCCTCAACTTCAAAGGGCAATAACTCAGTTAGTTTGGCCATGACCAGGAAGGCCTATGAGGCTTCAACTTCTAAAGTCAATGAGGCACTTTTACTTGAAATTTCATCGCTTCCTGAAACAAATCAGTGTGTAGATGTTGTGTGTCCCTCTGTTACTGACACAGTTCAGCCAAATAATCAATTGCTTAATTATCAGTATGATACTTCTCAGCCCTGAGACAGAGAACCAAATTTGTCAGTTGCGTTGGCTTCTTGGGCCATAGAAAACAATATTAAACAAATTGCTTTGCGTAATTTATTAACAATTTTAAAGAGTGAACATTTTTCGAGGTCAGAATATTTAAATTTGTCCTCAGATCCAAGATCCCTTTTACATACCCCTAGAGATACCCAAATTACGAAGATGGGGCCAGGAAAATATTTTTATTTTGGAATAAAAAAACTCGATACAAAATTTGTGTGATCGTTATAATGTTAATAAGATACTGCCTAATGATACCACAATAAAAATATTGGTGAATGTAGATGGTGTTCCACTTCTTAAAAGTTCAGATGATTCATTTTGGCCCCCTTTTAGTCAAAGGCATTAAAAATTTATCAACAAATGTTGTTTGTTGTGCGATCTACCTGGGAAAAAGCACCAGTAAGTGAATACTTGTTTGATTTTGTACAGGAAGCCAGGGATTTGTATTTTAATGGAATTTTAATTAATAACATAAAGTGTAATTTCCAAATTGAAATGTTAATATGTGATTTGCCTGCAAAATCTTATGTTTTATGTATTAAAGGACATAATGGGTATTTTAGTTGTACTAAATGTACATCAGAAGGCGACTACCAAAATAGCCTATTTTTTCCAGAAATAGCATTTTCTAAGAGAACAGATCACTTAGTCATTCACTCGAAAGAAACAAAAGTCAATCATTATCTCGGAAGAAGTATTTTGGAAGATATTCCTAATTTTAGCATGATTGACAATGTTCCCATAGACTATATGCACTGTGTTTACTTGAAGTTATGAAAAGGCTACTTTGCCAAAAAAACGTTTGGTTGGATTTTTGGACGGCCACCATATAAATTAAGAGCGACAGTTGTTAACCAAATTACAGAGAAACTTTTAAACTTAAAAACATTTATTCCATCATAATTTGCTCGCAAGACTACGCCAATAAATGAGTGTAAAAGATATAAAGCAACAGAGTTTAGATTACAACTCTTATACACTGGCATAGTTGTTTTTAGAAAAACAATACCTTCCAAATATTATAAAAATTTTCTATTTCTTAGTTTGGCAATTAGAATTCTTTGCTCTAAAAATTTTTGCAAATATAATTATCTCTTGGATTATGCCGATGAACTTCTAAAATATTTTGTTGTGCTATGCAAGAAACTTCTTAAACCCGATTTTATAAGTCACAATGTACATAATCTTCTCCACCGAACAGATTGTGTTAGACTTTTTGGTCCTTTGGACAACTCTAGTGCATTTCCCTTTGAAAATTTTATGCCACAACTTACAAAACAAGTAAGAAAGGCTGCATATCCCCTACAGCAGGTGATTCGGAGACTTACAGAACAGCAGGAATTATTTCCAAAATTTTCTGAAACTATTGAATCAAATGAAATTAAAAGATTATTTTGTCACTCTAATGGACCACTGATTAATGCATGTGGGTGTCCACAATATAAAGTTCTTCAATTTGAACATTCTCAGTGCTGCAAAGTTTGCAGACTCGTTTGTAGTCTTAAACAATAATAAAATAATTGAAATTAAAAATTTTGTTACTACCGAAATCAAATTGTAAAAATTGTAATTTTAGGTTGTCAATACTCAAAAGTTAAACCATTTTTTACTCAATCAACTGATTCAGAAAATTTTGGAATTAGTTACCTTAAAAAAACACAAAAAGTTTTGGTAGTTCATTATTCGCTAGAATTAATTGCTCAAAAACTGATGGTTTTACCCTATGATAGAGTTTAGTTTGTATACCACTAGTACATTTTTAAATTGCTTAATAGTTATTTTCATCTCTACACCCAGGCCAGAAGGTTTTTTTTGATATTACTTATTGTAAGGAACACTCATATTATCAAACTTAAATAGGTACCCCGCTATGACAAATAAAATTTAAAATAGCAAAGAAAAAACAACCAAATTATCTAGGGTTGGTTAACTCCTAAAAATCCTTTCTTAAAATCAGATAAAATCCATTTGAAATCTCATAAATAGCATGTTGGTATCCTTTAAAATTCCGTATAATCTTAGAAAATCGCATGAAATGTATCATCTTATTTTATAGAATTTGTAATAACTCTTTAGTTTATATTATTATTTCATGGTAACAATGTATAAATTTATTTAGTAACAGTAGTTCTTAACGAGAAAAACACAGCAGTGTCATGTTTAAGGGGTTTCTAAAAGTGGTCAATCAGCCCAAACTAGTTAGAAATCTCATAAAATCTCTCAAAATCCCTAAAAATCTCTTGAAATACCCAAGGTTTTATTGAAACTTATGGACATTTTTGTAATTCCCTAATATTTTTATAAAATCGTCAGAAATCTATAAAAATCTTTCTTTCTTTTCTATCCCATTGTGGTTGGTAAAAATTTAGGAGATAGGAGGTGTTTTTAACTTAATCTTTTTTTTTTCAGTTCAGTTAACACAAACTTGTACCAACATAGAAAATACAGTCAAAAGTATTGAACGAAAATTGAAATCAAATGATTTTTCAGAGGGCATGGAAAACTTTTCTGCATATTTTAAAAACTTGGAATCCAAAATACCTTTGGAAAACATTGATAACTTAAAGAAATTTGACAAGAACAAACAAAAGAAATTTTTGTAAGTAGCAATCTAGTTTGCCGAATAATGAAACACACTTCATTTAGTATTATTAATTGTTGATCTTATTAACTTCCACATTCGGTTTAAAATCTGCTCATGTCAGTTAAATGTAATTGAAAATATATTCTTGAGTTTTAAATTTAGATATTTTATATTTAATCCAAAAAGTAAGTTTCCAGGGACAAAATATCTATGCACTAATTATTTTAAGTTACGTTTTTTTCTAGACCAAATACGTAAAGAAGATTGGTGGCGACGACGCCAAGGACGCAGTAAATAGAATTTTTAAATGTGTTTTTTTCCAATGAGTTGGGTACAAAATGTTCCTTGTATGGAAGAAAAGAAAACTTTGCAGTGAAACATTTATATGTTGCCAAACTTATAATAGGTAGGTTAATTTTATTATATTCTATATTTTACTTTATATAGTATATAACTGAATGTAATATCATTTTTGCCATCTGGGTATAAACTAGTTTTATGTTAATTTGCAAATGTTTGTATAAATCACTTACACTTTTTTTCACACCAGTATAAACAAAAATTGTAAATTTAATCTAATCTAATCAAAATTGGTAAGGGTTTTCCGTGAAAAATATCCATTCTAAGATTAGAGTTATTTTAGAAACCTAGAAAAATAAATTTTACTACTTTAATAAGAGAATTATAGCCTCATACTCATAGGCTTTGACATATAACATTAATTTGAAAAAGCTCCTGAGCAACTAATTTAGCTTCAAAACCCTAGTAGTAGGTGTTTCTAATATTGAATTTAAAAAAATTACTTATTTTGGTTTTTTTTTAATTGCATTTACATACAAAATTACTAGTATTGTTAAAAATTTAGAATGTAATTAATTTTATTATTTTAATTTTTGTTAATTTTGATAGATGTAATTATAATGCACAACAACATATCAACAATTGCTTCTGTGGAGCACCATGCTGCCGAGTGGTTTCGACTGGCGAATCAGATACTACAGAGAGAGAAGAAGAAGTTGGTTAATGGTGGGCCCTGTTAAATATACAGTATTACTCTTTGGATGTTCTCAATAAAACCTGAATGAATCACTTGTTGTGTATATCAATTTTTCAGTTATTTTTGTCCCCCAAAGTCCGAAAGTAAAGTTAAATGTTTCATTATTTGAGCTAATATTTTTAAAAATGACGTCAGTAAATATAAACGATCGACTGGATCTGGTGTATTATTGGTACAGAGCGCCTTTGGTAAAAAAATAATGGTAACATCTCGAGTAATATATTTTTAAAAAAGGCAAATGAAACAGTATTCGGTAAATATGAGGTGTTTTTCTGTATATTACATGAATACATTTTTTGGAAACTATGCAACCGTTCAGGCAAAACACAATTGTTCTCCTGATCGAATACTTAACCTTGACGAAACGGGAATAACAACGGTGTTACAGGCTTCAAAAATAATTAGTCAAAGTGGACAAAGACAAGTTGGCCAATGCGTATCGGCTGAACGAGGAAGCTTGGTAACCTTCTGTGGCATCATTTCGGCTACAGGTGTAGCAATCCCTCCTGTTTATATATACCCAAGGGAATGAAGTATGCATTTATGTTTGAATCAGTAGCTGGTGCCGTGGGTGTTGCATCTAAGACGGGTTGGATAACTTCAGAAATTTTTGTTAAAGTACTAGAGCATATAAAAACCACATGAATAGTTTTATTGACAACAAACTGTTATTGATCGTCGATAATCAAGAGACGCATGTTCCGTTGACTGCAATAAACTATTGCAGGGAAAACGGAATCGTCATGATTTCCTTCCCACCACATTGCACCCATAAGATGCAGCCGCTGGACGTGGGTGTATATGGCCCTTTCAAAGGTAGATGTAAGACGGCTTTTAACGATTACATCTTGAGTCATCCTGGAAAAGCAATTACTATTTACGACATAGCTTATTTAATAGCCAATACTTATCTTTCATCATTCACCCCGCTCAATATAATGAATGCTTTCCGCAAATGTGGTATTTGGCCAATAAATTCACTTATTTTTAATGATTCAGATTTTATTGGTGTTTTGCACCAAAAAGAAAATTCTAATGAGCCTTCAAATTCCCAAGTAGATAATAACATACACGAAACAGCTACTTCTCTTAATTTAAAAAGTTCCCCAAAGATCAATATTATAAGCGACACAATTTTAATTCCTGTTAGAGATAAAGATGATAGTGTTAACAAGTTCGTTGCTTCACTTATCAGTTCTCTTGTAGACACAGTTTTAGATAAGGTCACTTATTCAGCTAAAACCCAACAGAAACAATTTCTCAGCCCAAAAGACATAAGGGCGTATCCAAAACTTGCCACCAACCCCAAAAAAAAGGCCGCAAGCAAGGTCGGTCAAAAATCTATACCAGCACACCTGAAAAAAAAATGAAATTGAGCTAGAAATACAGAAAAGAGAAGAGACTAAAGGCAGTGAAACGAAAAGTAGTAGGTTGTAGCGAGATGAAACTGATAGAATTGGAGAACAAGAACTTTAAAAAAGAAGTCGCATTACCTTCGTTTAAAGAACATAAGGAAAAGAAGGGAAATAAAACCTCCATGAGTCGTAAGCCTCCAAAAAGAAAAAGAAAAAATAGCTCTTCATCAAGTGATTCAGATGCATCTTACGAAGTGAAAAATCATTCATCTGATTCGGACATAGAGATATGACCGAAGACTATGAAATGGAAGGACTACTTGACGACACAAAAATTGATGTAGGGGGCTTCATCCTGATTAAATTTGCTACGAAAAAATCTGTATATTATTACGTGGGATGTGTTCAAGGTGTCGCCGATCCAGATGAACCAGTAGTTAAATTCCTGCGAAAAAAGAATAATTGTGGATTTTTCTACCCAATTCAGGATGATATTGGTTCCGTTCTTAGGGAGAACACAGTTGTTAAATTGCCAAAACCAAAAGAAGTGTTGAGTAGTACTCGCAGATTGACTTCCTATATAACTTTTGATATTTCGTTTATGAATTATAATGTGCTATAAATTTGCTGTTAAAATTTAAAATGCTAAAAATAGTATATATACTTTGATTTTTGTATCTTGAAATATTTTTAGTTAGGTTAGAATATCTATGAGATTGTTTATTTAGCTAATAAATGCTTACAAATTAAAAAACTGTCATTAATTTCAATGTACCCCAAGATGGTGGCAGCTTGGAATTAGTTGTACCCATGTACCCCACCACACGTCCCAAGCTGTCCCATGGTGGGGCACATTGGGAATAAGACTCACGTGGTTTTAATAATTCTTCGCCTTAAAACTACTTATATAATTAGAATATTGCTTACAAAAATGGTTTCCGAATATATGCTACTAACTATTCCCATGTATCACCATAATTTTTTAGGAGGGAATTGTAGGCCATCGAAAAAAAGTGTACCAAACTGCCCAACCCTACCCTATGTGCCTGACAAATTGGCCTGCTATTGGCCCCTACAGGGAACAAGAATGAATAAAATTCTAAAATACATTAAACATCTTAATCCATCTTTAGAGACATGGTTACTACATTCTGCAACTCTTCTGGGGACATATGGTAAGATTTTTTTTGGTTTTTCTTCTAAAAGAAAGTATATTTTAGATTTTTGGATGCTCTAACTTCATTGAAAACATAAATAAGCTTACTTATAGAAAATTAAATAAGAAATTTTAAGTTGTAAAAAGTTTATACAGGGTCCGCAAACGAAGCGTGGACGGAAGATTAAATCGTTATCGAAGAACTTATCAACAATATTGAAACAGCTTGAGATATTGGATTAAAAGCGGCATGTTTTAAAAATATTTTACATTATACAGGGTGGTCCAAAAAAGTGTGACAGCATAAAGTTATATTTTTTTAAATGGGACACCCAGTATTTTATTGCATATTTAGGTTCGTATTACTATCGTTTATAAGTGCCTCAAATTTTATTTAATTTGGCTGTAGTTTCGGAGAAATAAAATAAAAACTAAAAAAAAAAGTTTTGCAGTCCTGAATAAAAAAATCAAAAAAAACAATCCAGAAAAATTTTTCTAACCTCGGCATTGAGTAAAATTTATGACAAGAGGTCTAGAGATACTATGAAAGTAATTGCGTTTATTTATTTTATACAGGGTGTTCATAATAAGCTTTCAAAAACCCCACATTTTAAAATAATTTTTCTCAAGTTTTTCAAATGGAACACCCTGTATATTATTTGGCTAGTTGACGTATAATTCATAGACAAATTTTTTTTGTAATACAAGCATATAAGTTATATCCAGCCGTTTTCGAAATAATTGTAAATATCATAAATTATGTTGTTTAAACAGAGTTTTTATTGGGAAATTTTGTTATAGGCGACTAGACTAATAATTGTAAACTAAAGTTAATGTTCAAAATAGCTTCCTTTTACTTAATTTAATGATTTTCCTCTACTGCCAACAGAACTCTTAATTCATTTTCTTCATTAATAACGGGTTTATTGATTATCATCCTTTTTGTGTACGCAGTGCTTCCTGTTGCTACAAATCTTTGCAACAACTTCTCGAAAGTTTTTGGTCTCGGCTTTCTCTCAATATCTGGATATCTTTCAGCATACACTCGGCTCGCGAGGAGGCAATTTCGTGCACATTCACCCAGTATAAAAATCATATTTACCATTTCTAAAATTCGACATTTTGTGTAAGTTAGTACTTAATTTCGACGACTGAACAAATGTAAATAATTTTATTTAACTGTCATAGTGATAATCTAAACAAAAAGAAATCATGGCAACTCGATTAAGAATAAAAAATAAAATTAAATAATAAAAGTAGCAAAAATGTATGCTTTTAAAATTTATATCGAAATAACTAAAATACGGTAAACTCTAAGAGTAAAAGGAAGCTATTTTGAACTTTTACTTTAGTTTACAATTATTAGTCTAGTCGCCTATAACAAAATTTCCCAATAAAAACTCTATTTAAACAACATAATTTATAATATTTACAATTATTTCGAAAACGGCTGGATATAACTTATATGCTTGTATTACAAAAAAAAATTGTCTATGAATTATACGTCAAATAGCCAAATAATATACAGGGTGTTCCATTTGAAAAACTTGAGAAAAATTATTTTAAAATGTGGGGTTTTTGAAAGCTTATTATGATCACCCTGTATAAAATAAATAAACGCAATTACTTTCATAGTATCTCTAGACCTCTTGTCATAAATTTCACTCAATGCCGAGGTTAGAAAAATTGTTCTGGATTGTTTTTTTTTGATTTTTTTATTCAGGACTGCAAAACTTTTTTTTTTTTTTAGTTTTTATTTTATTTCTCCGAAACTACAGAACCAAATTAAATAAAATTTGAGGCACTTATAAACGATAGTAATACGAACCTAAATATGCAATAAAATACTGGGTGTCCCATTTAAAAAAATATAACTTTATGCTGTCACACTTTTTTGGGCCACCCTGTATAATGTAAAATATTTTTAAAACATGCCGCTTTTAATCCAATATCTCAAGCTGTTTCAATATTGGTGATAAGTTCTTCGATAACGATTTAATCTTCCGTCCACGCTTCGTTTGCGGACCCTGTATACAATCGAAGTTTATCAACTTTTAACTTTTTTATTTTTTTTATGTGAAACTGGAAGTGCGCAGATATGCATTTTTTTAATAAACATTTCTACTTATATGAATTTTAACATTTTATCATAAAATATTTCTCTACTGCTTTATGCATATTAAGTTAGCAACCATTATTTTACATCATAAAATAATTTTGTAGAAGACCTTGAGGTTGCCCAAAAAAGGTTGAAAAAGCTAAAAGTACAAGTGACATTTCATCTGCAGATGAAAGGACTGCTTCAGAGTAAAAGAAGCCGAAAAAAAAAAATGTAAATATTTTAAAGAATCGTCAGGAAACGAATCAGACTCTTCGTCGTCGGAGATATCCTCCTTCCCCTCTTTTAAAAAGAAAAAAATATGTGGTAAGTTTTATCTTATTCTCCACTCCGACAGCTGGAACATCTAGAAGTTTGTCTCCCCAATAAAAAAACATGTAAGCCAATAAAGATAAAGTATATCTCATAACAACCTAACTTAATATAATAATATACAGTGACGGCACAAGATGGTTCAACATATTAAAAATTTATTTTTATTTATTTATTAAGATTAAAAAAATATAAAATAGCTCAGATAGTCACTGCATATCCTGAAACTGAAATAGGCCTGAAAAGAAATATCCATCTATGGTTTTTAAAAATCCTTGGTTGAAGAGGTCAATTCTGTTTTTGAGAAGGAAACTTTTGCTGTATCAGGCACAGAATTAAAATACCTTTAGTCGTCAAATTCAAACTATATTAGGTATTCTTTTTTTTCTAGATATCCCTCAAATTACCAATAATAATACTGTTGATAATACCTCCGATAATACCCTCAGTAATAGCTGCTTGTTTGTGAGTTGTAGATTTAAAAAAAAAGTTAAAACGTTCACCCAAAATTTATCAGTTCCTAATCCTGTTCCAAACAAATTTTAAATTGGTTATGAAGTTTTTGAGACATCGTGTATATTAAAGACACACACAGGCAGACATATTGTAAAAACTGTTGGTTTAGGTCTATTTTGACCCAAATAATGCATTTATAGTGAATTTAAAAAGTGAAATCTTAAATAGCCTTTCATACCCTGCCTAAAAACTCTGGACCAAAGTATCCCTTGAGAAACTGTAGCACTCGCTTATAAAATATTACAAAAACTAGTCTTAAAGATTTAACATATGGTTCCATTGACGAGTTGATAGGTACACCAGATTTTTTTTTTTTTTTTTTTTTTTTTTTTTTTTTTTAATTTTTAGGTTACAGAATTACGAAGAATTGGTGGGCATTCGTATGCACAATTAGTGCGAAAAATTTTATACAGATCATTGGGAAATGAGGTGGCTATGCATTTTTCGTGGGATGGCCATAAGCAAAAAACAGCATTTAAAACTTTTAGCCTAGCACGAGCGATTTTAGGTTAGTGTCATATTTAAAACATATGTATGCAGGGTTTTGAAAGTGTTGTGGCAAATTTTATATTGCTTAAAATTCAGCTATGGGGTATACTGTGAAATAGGCACCAACGTGTCGAGCCTTATAATTGTTTACTTAACAACCTTTAGGCTTCCCAGGATGCCTTTATTCCCTGAATGTGTCAATATTTTTCTATATATCCGATTTAAGGGAGGTGTTTTTCTTATTAGGGGCAGACGCGCCGTGTCACCCCCGTTTGTATCATAGCGCGAAATAGACTATTTTCGGTGCGGGTGCATGATGATCTTCGGCGGGTAGACACCTACTGGTCTATAGTTAATGGAGACGCAGGAGTTCCACCGTGCGACTGTGTGATCTGCAGTCCAACAGACCGCGTGTTTCCGCCTCTGGAAGCTTACCCGGATGTACCTGAGGTACTGAGGGTCCAGCCACCACCAGTTCCAGCGGTCCAGGAGCTACCTCGACAGATGCCTAGGGCCTAGACCACCATCCCCTAGGTCACCACTTTATACTCCGTCGCCACCACATGGAGCGCCACTACAGAACGCGGTCCAGCAGAATGCTATTCCTCAGGAAGCAGTACCTCAAAATCAACGAGCCGGTTCTCAAGAAGTCAATGGCGTAGAGGCAGCAGGGATTTATGTGCCGCTACCAATACCTAGGCCAAGGTATCTGGAGGAGATGGAGGAAGACTACTAGGAACGCATTGGCGGGTTAATTATGAACTAGCTGGATGGCCATGTTCTCGACATGATATTCGATGACCAATGATGGGAGAACAATGACTGCAAACCCATCTTAAGTTAGATAAACTAGTTTTTTAAAAATATATTATGCAGGTACCTAGGAAAAGTCACCTTTTCACGTGTATATATTTTAATTAATCATTTCAAAAGATGTTATAGGAATGAAGATTATTTTTAATATTTTTATTTAGGATTAGCTCTAAGTCAATTAACAATCAATGAACTCTTACCTGTTTAATTGTCAACGTAGCGTGTTATATTAGCAGGTATAGGAGTCACGAATGGACCAAACAAAAACAACACTCGTGCAAGGACGTATTGTTAGAATATTAAAATACGAGGGGACTTTAATTAATTTATAATGTTAAAGAAATTTTATCATTCGGGACAAAATTTCTTCTACGGGGATAGGAGGAATGTAGCGGCCTACAGGCCTAATAGCATTCGTTACTTATATAATAATTATAACCTACGATTTATAAAACCCAATTAAACTCTCAAATTTCAACATAGGTTAAGTTATTTTAAATTATTAAATACTTATTTCTGTGAACCCAGATAATTAAGTACGTGATAGACCGTGCAGTAAAATAATATTGAATTTATACTATGGCATCAAATATTGTAGTTGAAATACAATAAACCTCAAATGAAAGTGTCAAATATTCACAGTAAATAAACTCACCATTCACTTCGAGACGCAGCAAAAGGAAGAACGCGTGCGACCCGCGTCTGCTTGCTGGCGGCAGTCTCCCCTCTCAACTAAAATTCCAACCAATCAGAATACTCAGAAACCATTTCGCACAGGATTACCGCTGCCGTGACTGTCTGGTCTTTATGACCATGAGAACCGAAACAAATGCTTCTCCGTATCGTTACAAATTTCTACAATGAAATACGATTTATGTGTCTGCGTACTAAGAATGCGTGCCATTAGTGTCACGGTGCATCCGCTCTAGCTGTTATTTATGGTCTGGGAACCACTTAACTTAATTATAAGGTCGTTGAACTGTATAATTCTTGGTAGTTTTAAGATAAGGATATTTTAAAGAGAACTGTCACATAAACTTTACTTCGAGTTGTGCAAGCTGTGAAAAGTAAGCTCGTTTTAAGAGTGGTACTAAGAACTGACGGTAATAACAGCGAGTTATATGGCAGTTGGAGAGCTGTGATGGCCATGATTCTAATTTAGAATTACAAGTAGATCAAAGCAAGTTATTTTTATCACAATTATCCAACAGGGCTATCAAACACAATATTAACCATACTGCTTTGGCCGATTTGCTTGTTATTTTACAGGTTACCTTGAAAAAACAAGACATCGAAATACCAATAGACCCTAGAACCTTACTGAGGACACCTCGTAACACTGGTAAACAAATTAAAGTTATCGAACCAGGGTCTTATTACCATTTTGGACTTGCTGAAAGCTTAACATTTTTAATAAGTAACTCCAATGTAAAATTGACTCTCGATGTAAATTTTTTTGTTAATATTGATTGTTTGCCATTATCAAAAAGTTCGGGTAGTCAGTTGTGGCCAGTTATGATAAATTTAGTTAATAATAAAAATCTTGTTAGTATATGTGGTTTGTACCACGGTAATGAAAAACCAAAAAGTTCAAATCAATATGTGTCTGACTTCGTTCAAGAAATAATTCATCCCCTTATTTGCCTCGGTGTTGTAAAAAAATTACTTTTAAATTTGTGGCTGTCAGGGAAACCACCCTTTAGGTTCTCAGCCCAACAAACCAATGAGATTTCCAGTGTACACTTGGAGTTTCAAAAACAAGTCCCGCTTGAGTTTTGTAGAAAACCTAGGGCTCTCTCTGAGGTCAGGAGGTGGAAAGCAACGGAATTCAGACTTTTTTGTTTTATACGGGTCCTGTAGCACTAAAAGGAAATATTTCTGAAGAGGCTTACGAAAACTTTTTAGTTCTCCATGTGGCACTAAGTTTGCTTTCAAAGTATCAAAATCTGGAATATGTTGAAAAATTACTAAAGCATTTTATTGAAACCTTTATTCTTCTTTATGGAGAAGAAAAGAACATGTTTCACATAATGTACATAACCTATTGCATATTTGTGATGATACAAAAAAATTTGGTAGTATTGAAAACTTCAGTGCTTTCCCTTTTGAAAATAACATGTTATTTTTGAGAAAAAATTGGTACGTAAGGGAGACCAGCCTCTGCAGCAAATTGTTAATAGAATTTCTGAACGTGTATCATTGAAGTTTGAAGGTCAGAGGTCCATTCTTACTTAAAAATAGGTTAAAATTTCAAAGCGTCCCATTTCCAGAAAATGACACGTATTTAACTGATGTAGAAGAATATTATGAGAAAATTGTTTTACAAAATTTTTCCTCATCACTAAAAGATGGCGATAACTGCTGTGTCCTTAAAGACAAAAGCATAGTCCTTATTAAAAATATAGTAAGTTGTAATAAAACAGTTAAAATTATGGGGCATGTTTTTACTAACATAAAAAACTTTTATGAATCACCTTGTGAATCTTCTAAATTAGACATATTCTTTGTTTGTCAAAAAATGATTGCTTACAATCGTGGGACGTATCGCAAATTTGGTATAAATGTGTTAAATTAAAATTTGAAAACAAATTTGTTATATTTCCCTTGCTACATACTACAGCAAATTAGCCTCCTTCTTTATTAAACTAAACATATTTTTGTGTTAGGGAGGTTGGTCGTCGAAACTTTGTAAATTTAATTTATTTAGTATGTATTATACAGGGTGTCCGGAAAAAGGAGGTCAATCCGTTAACCATATATTCCTTGAGCAAAAATAATATTACTTTTATAATGCCATTTTTCATTTTTGACCCTCATGTGCGATATACAGGGTGTTAAAGTTTGAAATTAAAAACTGATTTTTGAATAATTCGACTATTTAATGAGATATTAATTTAAAATTTGGTATATCATGCCACAACGGCTGACTTGATTTAGCATTTGAAAATTATTGGATTACCGTCAGCCGCGCTGGCATCTGGTAAGGATCCATGCTTTTCAAATTATCTCCAAAACACATGGTTTGATCGAAATTTTATAAGGGAAAAAAAAAATATAGTTTAGAAGTCCTGGCGCACACACTAAAAAATAGGGGTGGTCAGCGGGAACTGGACACCCCCCCCCCCCCTATTTTGAGTATTTGACAAAAGTTTCTTGTTTTGTTCCTCTCAAAAGATGTAGCTTTTTAGGCTGACGCAATGTACCAAATTTGAAATTAATATCTCATTAAATACTAGAACTATTCAAAAAAATCAGTTTTTAATTTCAAACATTAACACCCTGTATATCGCACATGAGGGTCAAGACTGAAAAATGGCATTATAAAAGTAATATTATTTTTGCTCAAGGAATATATGGTTAATGGATTGACCTCCTTTTCCCGGATACCCTGTATAATATTATGTAAATCTTGTAGAGAAAAAAAAATAGCAGAATCAGTAGAATTTGTTAATGATAAATTGAGTGAAAATTTTACATTAATATAAAAATGTTTTCTCATACTTTGAACCTAATTATTTTTCCTGAACAAATTTTTAGATTGTCGATGCCTTCTCCAAAGAAAACATGGACTGTTGTCCTCTTTCTAAATGATCAGACAGTGGAAGCAGTGCCTACTCGTTGGATTACTATTATGGCCAGCAGCACCACGAGATAAATTAAACAATTTACTTAAAAATTGGGAATACAACTCTTGTTGGCCATCGTTGTCCGTTAGAATATTTAGAAATGCTACATATGGTATGTAATTTGTTTTAAAATCAATGTTGGCAGCCATTTCGCCCCAATATAAGTAAGGCGTATCAAAAAACATAAAATTGCAGAGTTTCAAAAAGATAACTTTAGTAATTCTTGCAAAAGTTCTAAGGAACGCTCGTCCTGAACCACCCTGTATATAGGCATGTTTAATTTCTAAAAAATTTTATTTTATAAATAAATAGGTATTAGTAACATATTGTTTTATTTAAGGATATGACGCTTAAAAATGTTTCCTCTGTAGAACGTAAAACGTTTCTGCTATATTCAAGGATGTTTCACAAACATTCCTATTAGATGTTTCGGAAACGTTTCCCGAATGAAATATAAGATGTACGGAAAACATCTTTGCGACATCCCGAAATATTCCACGAACATACCTGGGGGATGTTTCTGGGACGTTGAAAAAGATGACACGGTCGTTGCCAGAAACATCCCAGGGATGTTAAGAAGAAAATAGAAACATGCTTGGGATGTTCTTATTGTCCGACATGTAAGTTTCTGGGACATACGCAAAACATTTCTGTGTTATTAGGGTTATGTAAAAAGTTATCTGCAATGAAGTTTTCATCTTTTGCACTGGAATATTTTTGAAATAGCACATTTAAAATAACCCTTATTTTTGATTGAGGTATATTTGATATTTTTTAAAGAAAATTAGTCACTTTAAAAAATTTTAAAATAATTTAGATCGTTTGTTTTATTATTTATTTAGTGCAACTATATTTTAGATGATGGAAAATATAAGGTCTCTTAAAAAGAAAACGGATTTGTTGACCAGCGTTGTCACTGAGGCAATGGCAGATATAAAACGAGTATCCTTAAAAATTAATACCGATGAGAAGTTTCAAGCAGAAGATAGAATCTTTACAAAATGCCAATGGATACTGTAGAAGAACTGATGGATTTTGTAGAGTTCTTGAAGGATGAGTCGAACATGAAGTCAGCACTAAGTACATAATTGTTTGCAAATGTTTTGTCCTAATCCAATCAACAATCCTAGATTTGATATTTTTAAATTTATTTTAGGTTTTACAAATATCGAACATTGGTGGTGATAGTACCTACAATTTTGTTAAACGAGTCTAGAGCATGTTACTCAATGATAATTTGTCCCAAAAATATACTTGGTATGGAACCAAAAACAAAAAGGCCTTGCAAAAATTGAAATTAGCAGAATTGCTGTTCGGTAAGTTATTTTATTTATCTCTGTGTATCCAAACAATACTACATAATAATATAGTATGTATATACCTATCCCAGCAAGCACATAACATAACACGGCGGTTTTGTGATGTTTGTTTTTAGTCAACACAGCAACATTCACGTGTGACATATTATAGATATGCAGGATACTTTATAAATGAATTTTACGTTATACCATCTTCTTCACTTTGCTACATAATTTTCGGAAGTATATGTTACCTTTACATAAAATGAAAAATCCCTTTCGATTAAATGGCACATTTAAATGTACCACGAAGGTAGTTTGTCTACTTTCCTTTAAAATGGTTCATAAACATTACATTTAACTACCTTAAAAGTCACATAGAAGGCTTTTTATAATTTATCACAAAGAACTAAATTAGAACGTTTAGCCAACATTTTCCCGATTATCCTTTCAAACCTATTACCGAACGTAGCCCAGAAGTTGATTTCGATCATTACCTCAAATTTTTATTCGGATGATATTTCCCTCGTTTTTGAGTTTCTTTCAATTCTTTCTCTTTTGGGCGTTGACGCGTGGTGTACTTTATTATAAAGTATTGTTTGCTAAAGTTTTTGTGAATGTGATTCCTACTCGTTTTTATAAAGTTGTAAAGGTAAGTAGCATTATAATGTATAAAGCTATTAAAAATGTGTCAGAAAGACAAAAGAGGAGGCTACGGAAACAAGTATTGCATATAATTCAGAACCACTTTTCAGTTGAGGGGTCATCCGGGTCATCCCTTCAAACTAACTCTTTAAATGTGGAAAATCCCAAACCCATAATAGTTATTTTGTCGAAGTGGGTACTTCAGCATTAGCCACCCATTACCAAACCGACTCGACATTGCCTGATTTTGATAATTCCTTTTGAATATCTCCCAGTGACGGTGACAGCATCGGATCTGAAATAAATTCTCGCTGCTCGGCGTGTTCTGAGTGTAATTTGGATAGTTATTGTAACACCTTAGAGCTTAATGATGCCTTAAGAAATTGGGCAATTACTTATAATATTCCACTAAGTCATACTTCTAAACTATTACAAATATTAAAAAAACATAATATTAATGTGCCTGGTGATGCTCGTACACTGCTTAGCACACCTAGAACTGTTGCTATAACTACACTCGAACCTGGTACATATAGCCACATTGGTATCGAAAATTCTATAATAAAAGACCTTGATATAATATCAGAGAATTTTAAAATTCCTTTAGAATTAAAAATTAATGTTAATGTTGATGGACTTCCTTTGAGTAAAAGTTCAGGAAGTCAGTTTTGGCCTATTTTGGGGTGGTTTAAACATGGTACATTTTTAAACTTACCAGCTAAACCTTTCGTAATTGGTATGTATCATGGTCATACCAAGCCAAAACTATCCAATGACTTTTTAAAATATTTTGTGGACGAATATCTGAAATTAAAACAAACGGTTATAATTTGGAAAGATAAAAAAATCAATATTGAAATAAACGCTCTGACATGTGATGCTCTTGCTAAAGCTTTTGTAAAGTACATTAAAGGGCATACTGGTTATCACGGTTGTGATAAATGGACGCCAACCCACTACGATGCTATGGATGTCAGAAACCCGGGGTAATACGTAGAAACCCCAAATTGTAGTCCCAAACCCGGTAAACCGCTCCCTGAAGTTGGGTTTTGCGCCGTAAACACCCAGCCACGAGCCAGACCCGCTGTCAACATTATTGTCGCCGGCATCCCAGGCACGGCCTACCTAGATACGGGAGCTCGAACCAGCATCGCCAGCCCAGAGCTACACAAGGTCCTAAAACAAAATGGCTACGTTTTCTGCCGCCAGAAATTGTCATCCTACCCGATACGCCAGACGCTAAGACGCTTCTAGGAATTGATTTTATCGAGGACGCCGCACAGTGTGACGGATCGGCAATCTAGCGGGACTTAAGTCGGAAATTTTAGGTTCATGGAATTTAGTGCCATTAAGTAATTAGCATAAAAACATTCCATTTAGGTCAAATCGGCACTAATTTTATTGTTAGCTAGGGAGGCATGGTCATAATTGCGTGTAAAACCCAAGGGAAGCAGGTACAGATTACCTAGTCCTTTTTGGAAAAGCCCGTCAGTCGTGATAGTTATTTCAAAGTGTATCGTTTATTGGTGTAATATTTTGGCATTTGTGTTTTATTTGGTGTTCTAATAAATCATATAGGTAAGTGTTTTTTTGGTGGCAAAATTATTTATATTAAATTTCGGGAAATACTGTAAAGATGTAACAAATTGTGTATACTTCAAATTGTTTGTAGACAAGAAGTTTCTTATATGGGCGAATATGGACTTCTGCGGGTACTTAATCTTTTAGTTAGCATTTCTACTTTATGGTAAAATTTTTAAAAAATGCGTCTGCTTGCGTCTCTTTGAGAAATTTGTATTTTATTTCAGAATGGCTCCTATAATTTCCCGGCAAGAAATTTTTCAAGTTTGGGTGTACCAAAGTCAGGCAGAGCGCTATGATGCAGTGTGTGACTTTGTTATTAACAAATTTGGGCAAGTCATATTTCCCGATGATGTTGTTTTGGACTTAAAGAAGTCTTTAAGAAGTGTGTGCCAACAAATGGCGTTGAGGTGGCACAAAAGTTACCGAAACCGGAACAGATTTTTAAAGAGCAATTTTCATTGGCTTAATGGAACAATTACCTTTCCTGGCAGTATTTATCATTCGCTACCATCTACAGCCACGGATCAACCGCTTTCTGTTTTGGGTAGACCACGCAAATTATTTGAAGACAGTTCGGAAAAGACAAAAAAGAGGAAGCTTACTAGCTTGGTGAAATCCACAAGTACCGTAGAACTCGCCATGGCTGCTGAAATGAAGCTGCGTAAAGAGGGGAAAAGAGATTCTGCAGCAATAGTAAAAGAGTTGTCAGCAGCATCTCCCGCTCGTGGCACCCGTATTAAAATAAGTAGGCAGTTAAGAAGAGATAATTCTAAAACATTGTCAGTTGATGAAGCTCTGGCACTAATGATCGACGCCAACCTGTCAACGCACCAATATAATGTGACAAGAGGACAGGTAAACAAAATAAGTACTAAGCTGTTCCCATCGTATTATGCAATTAAAGAAGCAAAGAAGAACTGCTACCCTACCAATATCAACGTAACTGAAACTTCAGCAGAAATTCCTGTACAGTCGCTGATCGACCATACTATCTTAAGATTATGTGCAGCACAAGAAGAAGTGTTTGAAGTGGTTGAAGAAAGTATTACCGAGTTTAATTTTATTGTTAAATGGGGCTGTGATGGAGCGCAGCAAACACGTTATAAACAAAAATTTGCAGCTGAAGGTCAAACTGATGAAAATTTATTCAGCATATCAATGGTACCGCTTCAAGTTTATTATATTAAAGATGACTTAAAACAAGTCATCTGGCAGAACCCATCACCTTCTTCAGTGCGGTATTGTCGACCTATACAGTTTATTTTTGCAAAAGAAACAACTGATTTAGTGGTTAGAATAGTGAACTCTATTGAACAAGAAATTACATCGTTAGTTCCTACAAACGTGCAAATTGCAAACAAAACTTTTGTAGTTAAGCCTTTGTTAGTTTTAAGTATGATAGATGGAAAAATTTGTACCTCACTGTCTTCGTATACGTCTTCACAAACCTGCTTTCTGTGTGGTGTCACACCAAAAGACATGAACAAACCGGAAGTAATTGCAACAAAAGAAATTGATTTAAAATTGGCTGCATTTGGTTTATCACCTTTACATGCGTGGATAAGATTTATGGAGTGCCTGTTACACATTGCATATAGACTAGAAGTAAAAATTTGGCAAGCCCGTGGGCCTGAAATAAAAAGTAAAGTTGCCAATCGCAAAAAATATATACAAGATAGGTTTAAAAAAGAAATGGGTATCTTGGTTGACATGCCTACACAGCAAGCAGGTAATACAAATGACGGCAATACAGCTCGAAAATTTTTTAGGAACCCTGAAAAGACGGCTGATATAACGGGTATAAATTTAGAGTTAATTATGCGCTTTCATATAATTTTAGAAGCATAAATTGCGGATTTTCACTAAATGCAAATATATTTGAAGAGTATGCTACAGCCACGCGAACTTTGTATTTAAAAGAATATTCTTGGTATTATATGCCCAGTAGTATACACAAAATTTTGTTTCATAGCAAGATTGTTATTGCCTCTTGTATTCTTCCAATAGGTCAACTCTCCGAAGAAGCACAGGAGGCAAGAAACAAGGATAGCAGAAGGTATAGAGAGCAGTTTACAAGAAAGACTTCCCGTATTGATACAAACGTAGACCTAATACATAGACTTCTAATATCATCCGATCCTCTATTAGCTACTTTTAGGCATCCTCCTAAGAGATCGCGCGGAAAAATTACAACCGAAGTACTTTCTCTGCTCTCAATACCTCAGCTGTATTCTGGTTCAAGTAGTGAGAGTTCTGAACTTGAATCAGATGATTCAGATTAATTTAGTTCATGACTATATCATTATAATACCTAATAATAGATAAAGATTGTTTTTTTTCGTTATTTTAACAAAAATAAATGTACTGTTTAATACAAAACGCTTAATTTTATTTACAATATAACTATAAACCACACACAACTTTTTTGTGCATTCTGTCAGAATGCACAAAAAAAATATTTTTTTAAAACTGGAATATTCACTTTATCCGAACTAAAAAGGGTTTCTTGTCCTCTAAAATTGCACATGTGAGTTTAATACTTACGTAAATAACTATTAAAACATGTTTATACAAACTATCAATAATATTAATTAAAAAAAAAATAATTAATTATACAGGAAAACATGTCGTCCCGCTAGATTGCCGATCCGTCACACTGTGCGCCGACCTGATATTTGACTTCCACCGCAAACTATGGGCTTTCGCAGAAGCGCCTATTCAGGAGTATGCTTTTGTCCAGAAGGATTCACCCCAGGCGACCGACGCGGTACCGAGCAAATCCCCTGGAAGTTTCACCCCACTCCGTGGAGAAATGGCACCTTTCTACCACATGCCCGAGCTAATTTCGCCGCTGGAAGACTCCCCGGCTCGACCGATGGAATGCGACCACGTCTCCGAGATAGTCGATGGATATGGACCCGACTTAACCCCAAGAAGCCTTGAGGGAAACGTACAAAGAGCACCAACCGGACCAGCCGTACCAGAGAGAACGAACCCCTTTTCACGCCAGGACTACACTGGGACGAACTGGACGAGTGCTCCTCCTACGCAGACGTAACATTCGCAGCCATGGACCTAGGAAAAAACATAAAGGTATTATAAAAGACGAGGGGACCATGCTAACTAAGGATGAACGGGACGGATTTAATAACCTCCTAGTAACCCACGAGTCAATATTCGAGGCCAGCGGACCGCCAACGCCGTACACTGAACATGTTATCGACACCGGCGACCACGCCCCAGTCAGCAGCCCCCCTTACCGATTGACGCCAACCCGACGAGATGCCCTAGCTAAGTAAGTGCCCTGCTAGCGGACAACGTGATTGAGGAATGCGAGAGTGCCTGATCAGCGCCCGTGGTACTAGTTCCAAAAAAAGATGGAGGCATACGTCTATGCGTCGACTATAGGAAATTAAACGACATCACAAACCCCGATGCTTACCCGCTACCACGCCTAGACGACCTGCTCCAGCTAACAGGAGGGACCTCGTACATCTCAACTATGGAGCTGAAGGCAGGCTACCACCAGATCCAGGTACGAGCCAGTGACCGAGACAAAACCAGTTTCGCGACACCCATGGGAATGTACCGATTCAATCGATTACCATTCGGACTACGGAACGCACCAGCGACCTTCCAGAGGCTGATCGATCGCTTCAGGAGCGGACTAGCAGAAATAAACCTTCTCGCTTACTTGGACGATCTGATCCTATTATCCAAAACCTTCACGCAACATTTGCATGACCTAGAGGTCGTTTTTCAGCGTCTCCAGCAGTTCCGGCTACGCATAAACCGAAGCAAGTGTCACTTCGGTTGTCACCAAGTAACTTACTTGGGACACCTCATTACACCACAAGGGATTCACCCCAACCCCGCGAAGCTTGAGGCTATCATGAAGATACCACCGCCTCGGGACATCAAACATTTAATGTCATTCCTGCAAACATGCAGTTGGTATAGGAAGTTCATACCCAACTTCGCTGCGATAGCCAGACCACTAAGCCAACTAACGAGGAAGAATGCATGCTGGGAATGGACCCACCTCCAGGAACGAGCCTTCCAGGCTCTAAAACAGGCGCTAACCGCAGCAGCAATCCTAAGACAAGCCGACCACTCGAAACCATTCATTCTACGGACGGATGCTAGCGCCTACGCTCTGGGAGCTGCATTACTCCAGGGGGAGGGACCAGCAGAGCAATCCATCGAATATGCCAGCCGCCTCTTAGCACCTCCCGAACGGTATTACTCGACTACTGAACGAGAAGCCCTGGCAGTAGTCTGGGCCGTAGCCAAGTTCAGAGGATATATTGAAGAAACCTCGGTAATAATCCTCACCGACCATCAACCCCTGAAGTGGATCATGTCTCTGAAGACTCCTAGCGGCCGTCTAGCCCGGTGGGCCCTGCAGTTACAACCATTTAACTTGCAGATAAGCTACGTCCGGGGGAAAGCCAATGTCGTAGCCGATATGCTCTCCCGCGCACTAGCGACGACACCTCTAACTGCGACATTTGCACCATAACCATGGACATGCCGACCCGAGGACCGAGGGCGCTCCGAGACGCCCAGCTAGCAGATCCAGACATCAAGAAGATAATAGACGCCTTCGACAACGACCAGCCAGAGGAGACTAACCGATGGACCCAAAGAGGCTATTTGCTTGCCCAAGGAGTCTTGTACCGGTACTCACCATTGGACGACAATGAAGAAGCCCAATCCAGGAACGGGACTCCCTGCTAAAACAATTCCATGACGCTCCCACAGCCGGACATTATGGGGTAGATCGTACCCTGGAGAAACTCACCCGACGATTCTATTGGCCAGGCATACGACGCAGCGTTAAACGATATGTCGCCGACTGCACCCAATGTCAACGCTATAAACCGAGCAACATGAAGCCCGCCGGACTATTGCAAACCCCCGCCATGAACCAAAGATTTGAGGTACTAGCCATCGATCTATTTGGCCCGCTCCCGGAATCATCAGACGGTAAGAAGTGGACTCTTATCATCGAAGATGGCCAGAGAAACTACCGACAATACGTTTCGTCCAGAACTCCGCTCGCGGTCAATCCACGGGCATTCCCCCGCTTACCTCGCCCTAGGGCAGGAACTACGGACCCCAATGGAGGTCCGTCATGATATAAGGACCATCATCCAATCGGAAAACTTCGTGCCCGAAGTCACCCCCCGCCTGCTGCGTATGGTATCGACGCTGGAGGCAGCTCGAGAAACACATGAAGCGGAGCAGGATCGTCGGAAAATGTACGCCGACAAGCGCTCCAGACCAAGCCCCGTCTTCCGCCCAGGAGACCTCGTATGGGTAGAGACTCACTCGCTAAGCAGTTCCACTGCAAGTTCGCCCCACGCCGAGATGGACCCTATGTCATCCTATCTCAACGAGGCCCCACTAGCTTCGAGATAGCAGCCAACGAGAGGCCCAACGAGCCAATCGCCACTTACCATGCCTCCGCTCTAAGGCACTGTACAAACCGTAACCCCAACGAGAACATTGCACCAATCCAGCCCCTCCGCCGCCGAGGACGCCCCCAGGAAGACACAGAACCCCCCGCCGAGACGTGATGGAGGTTCTGAGGGGGAGACTGTAGCGCAATGACTCTCCACCCTGCCTATAACGGCAGTAGTTCCAGGGCGCGCCGCTAATACGCTCTCCGAGCGCCACCGGTATTCAGCGAGCCACCCTTCCACTAGGCCCTACCACCCGGCGCATCACCGGACACCGCTGGAGCGGATAAAAGCAGCCCGCAGCCCAAGGAACGGCAGAGTTTGCCGCCGACTCTCAACCGCTCTGTCTTGACTGCTTCCTCCGGGGACTATCACCGATAGACGAGATAAGCCGAGAGACCCGTAGTCATACCAAGTGTTTCCGAAGCCAGGGACATTTGACGCATACATCGTTACCATTGTATTTTAAATTAATACTAGATGTACATATTGTTTATAAGTTAAACCGTGAAAATAAAAGCTTTTACAGTCGACGTGCCCGCATTTTTTCATAACACGAGTAACCGTCGTGTTAAACTCTTAAATAATAATAAAACAGCTGTTTATCATCACAATTTATTGAAACCATTCTTTGCAGATACTACAGACACATAATGCTGATAACAACAGTAATAGTGGTATTCCTTACCCTTACCTGTTCTCAGATTATAAACTCTGACATTCAACCTTATCAAATTCAACAATTTAAGGACAAATCCGGAATTTTCTATCATCAACTAGAACAAGCTCGAATTTCTTATGATAAATTTACTTTACTATCATTTATTAATATTAGCATATACGAAGAAAAATTAAAATTAACCACTGCAATATATCAAACATCTCTACCTCTATGTAAAAATTATCGAAAAATTTCTAATACAACTAGAACTAAGAAAGAATATTCTTGCAATGACACATTAACCTTAATTTCTAATAATTTTAAACTTTTAGACGAAAAATTTGATTCTATTTGTCATTTGACAATTTGACAGGACATAATTTAGACATTATCTCAAGATCAAAACGCGGATTATTTAACGGTGTCTCTTATGCTATTAAATGGTTATTCGGAACTCCCGATTCAGACGATGCAAAATTTTATACCGATGCCATTAATAATATTTCTCAACAAAATCATGATATGCACATGTTAATGAAACAACAAGTTCATATCCTATCCGATGCAATTTCCGAATATAATAAAACGGCTCAAGCCTTAATATATAATCAACATATTTTAAATAAAAATATTATAACTTTTAATAAATTCGCAAATTCTACTGCGAAACGAATAAATTCGTTAACTTTCGCACAAACTGTCACTAATCAAATAAATTTATTGACGCAATTAATAAACGAATTAAAAGAAGAATTCGACGTCATTATCTCAGCAATTTTGTTTTCTATACAAAATATTTTGCACCCCACTGTTATCACTCCTAGTCATTTAAAAGAAGAATTTTTAAAGCTAAAACTAAGCTCTACACTAGAATTTCCTTTTGATTTAGATAAGCTTGAAAACGCTTACAAATTTATGGACATTAGTTCCTTATCAGTAATATATTCAAATAAAATTTTAATCTTCGCCATAGGCGTACCATTAGTAACAAAAAATATTTTCAATATTTATAACTTGATTCCACTTCCCACACAATTCCTTAATTCCTCAATATATTCCTATATAAATCCATCCTTTCCTTACTTACTGTTGAGCACCACAAGGAACTTCTACAGTGAACTGATTTATCCAATTGCATTCACGTTCCACCTCAAGATTATATTTCGTCGCTTGAAAACAGAACTAGCTTATGTCCATATTTATCAAAATTGAGATTTTCGACAAAATAATACAGTAAGGTGTTGCCGATCGAATGCAGAACTAGTCTAAGTCCTAATATATATCTTTATCACGTACGAACGAAATAACAAAAAGTAGTGTTGCACCGAATAGCGTTTTTGCCGAATAGCCGAATACAGAATATTCGGCTCTCTTGAACGGTATTGCGGTGGGGTGACTACCGCGTCACTGCATTGGTGTTCAGGGTCAGACGCGCCGGTGTCCCTGTGTTAGTCCGTGGATAAATTAAAAACAATGGTTGCAGAAACTTCTGCATTTTCCTTTGCGTATGATATACTCATACGGGTGCCAGTTTTTTGAGTTTCAGGGCCCATTGGCTCACTGATCAGTTTCAGTTAAACCATGCAGTTCTCAACATGAAGCATTTCTCAGGACCACACACTGCACAAAATATCACCTCTGCTCTTTTGGAAATTTCGTCTATGTGGGATATTCCACAGTCCAAAATACATGCTGCTATACATGATAATGGTGCCAATATGGTTAAAGGTGTGAGAGAGGCCGGATATGGATCTATACGTCATTATTTACACATTCTACTTTTTATGACAAGTAATTCTTAACTTAAGCATCCTACCGACTAACTGTTACAAGTTATGCTTCATTAATCCTACCGGATAACTTTTACAATAAATTATGTTTCTTTAATTATGCTTACGCTTTATCTCTACCTCGAGATCTTACCGGTTGACTTTAATGACAAGCCATGCCTCTTTATTTACGCTTACATGTTATAATCCTACCGGCTAACTTTTATAACAAATCATGCTTAGTTAATTACGGCTTCACGTTATCTTTAAATCCTACTGACTTTTATAACAAGTGATGCTTTATTATTTACGCTTATGTACTATCTCTAAAAAGAATTACAATTCTTTAAATTCATAATTGTAAAATATATATCAATATTCATATATTTCGTTATACTATGCTAATCTAAAAAATGAATATTGCTGTATATTGCTTTAATTGTGCATTCAATAACGTTTACGAATGATATTAGATTGTTCTATATTATGAGTGTTTCAATAACGTTTACCTTATTAAAACACTTATCAGAGGAGGATTGTTAGAACCTGTATACTCTGCTAGAACCTGTATACTCATATCCTGACTTAATATTTGTCTTGTTAGACCCTGTAGATTCCTATTCTCTACTTTGCTATTTTTCTAGTGTAAAGTAATTCTCGTATCAAGTGTTATTTGACCTTACTAATCTTAATAGATTAACCTTTCATATCGTTGTTCCCAATTTCGCACTTTATAGTTTTTCGTTGCGGTTCAAGACCGAACTTGCTTAATTGGATAACCTATTTTTCCGTTCGAGTCACGTATGCTGCAAACCGCGTGATTATGATAACGAACCATATAAATAGCAAGGATCGTCACTCGAAAGTCACTCGTAAGTCTAACAGTCTCTTCACTAACTTCTCTCCGTTATTTTCTATACTTTTTTGTACCACATACAATAATCTTTTGTTGCTTATATTTTATTCTGAATAAAATTTTGAGTGATTAAGTTTTATTGCTACAAATAAGTGTTTTCTTGCTTCAACTACCATCATCAACAACCCTTCCGCTCGGGGTCACGACAGTGGCCACCAGAAAAATATGCGAGCATATATATATCAAAAAAATTTCCTCCACAAAGGGATTGGCAAGAATACCCTATAGAACTGGAATGTTTTTGTGGTAAGTTTTGGTACTAGATTTTATTTGACGGTAGGTGCTGTCAGAAAGAATTCTAACTCAGTCTAAACAACATTACCATAACTAAGAAGCCACTTTACTAGAACTCTTTTAGATACCTTATTTAACATTGGAAACTTTTAATTTTTCAAAAGTGGGTGAATTAGCTCAGGACATATAATAATGTCAACCATTACTCCAAACATATATATATTTTTTTTTAAATCCTTAATAAGTTTGGTATCATTTTGTTTTTGTTTTCAGAGACCCTTGCTGAAGCAAGAATAAAGGCCAAATCAAATACCTGTATTGAAAAAGCTGGTCGAGGCTGTAGAATTATCAAGCCCACGGACTATTTTAGCCCTGCTGAAGAGGATGAAAGATTTAAAGATATGAAAAAAGACTATCTTCTAAAGAAAAGTAGGTATTTGTACATATCGGAACTCGTTAGCCTAAACATTTAGCTACTGATAATAAAAAAGTGTAGTTCTAATATATTTCATTTAAAGAAGATATCAAAGGAAATGCATAAAATTCGGTCCATATATCCCCGTTTTACGGTACCTAAAAAAATATTTTTTACTTTTGAGTGCAATTTTTAATCGTTTACTTAATTTTTTTTATTTATGTTTAATTACTGTAGATAAATATGGGCCAACTAAGCCAAACTAGTGGCGCGGCAAAAAAAAGAAAGTTGTAAAAGTTACAAGAAGAGAAATCAAAACTTCGCAAAATTACGACTTTTTTAAAACCTATCGCATCTAAAAGTCCTGAAGCTGTGATAAATAATTCGGATCTCGAAGTCGAAGACGAAGAAATTAATAATGTAGGTACAATTGCAGAACAAAACTCTATGGTAGAGAATAATTATAGTTGTCCAGATTTACCTTAAAGTCTACCTTTTACTAATTATAATATTTCGCACGAAGACGAAGCACTAAGTAACAATCAAGAAGATGTTCTTCTTAGTTCGTTAACAAATGAACGATTTGCCAGTGATAAAGGCCATTTTTTAAATATTGAACTGACTGATAAGTTGAAAATGTTTATTATCAACCAAGGACCCTGTCAACCTAAAATTAATTTTCCAAAAAATTACGAAAAAAGAAGTTTTTCCAATTTTTACTATTTGAAAAAAAGCCATGCAGGACAAATATCTTCCAGGAGTTGTGTTATTCGGTGAAAGAAAATAAAGCCTATTGTGCACCTTGCTGGCTATTTGCTTCTGAAAATACTACGTGGAAATATGGAATTAACGATTGGCAAAGTCCTTCAAAAAAAATTAAAGATCACGAAAAAGCGCAGTACCATATTACTTGTTGTTATGTTTATGAACAATGGAAGGCAAATCATTGTTTAGATAAGTTTTTAGAAGAAAATATTCGAAATGAAAGTTGTTTTTGGCAGAAAGTGCTTTGCCGGCTTATTGATATATCTTCAGCTTTGGCAAAAAAATTCTTTAGCATTTAGGGGACACAGGGAAAACATTGATGATACTTATAATGGAACAAACCACAAAAAAAGATGAGAGAGACGAATCAAGAAGGCTATTATAATCTATTTAAAACTTTATTTTTATTTTAATCATTTGTTCAAAAATCTTACAACAAACAAACGCAGTATCCCAAGTCTTACAAGAAAGAGAATTAGACTTGCATAAGGCATCTGAATGTCTAAATTTGTCTCTCAAAAATCTTAAAGAATACAGAAATAATTATATAAATTTGAAGAATGAAGCAATTGGTATATCAAGATCATGGAATATAAACCCGGAATTTGAAGATAAAAGACAATTAAAACCAAAAAAACACTTTGATGAAGCCAATACAAATTATCTATTTTCTAGTCGAGAAAACTATTTTAGGATAAATAGGGGAAATGTGCCTGAGTTGGCATACCAGATGAGTTGGCATACTGGCCTTTTTTCGGCTACTAGAAATTTGGCGGCGTAATTTACTTTATCGTTTTGTTTATTCGCGCTTAAAAGAGATGCCAGTGTGTTTCCAGTGTTGTGCGACAAAAAAACAAAGACATTAGCTACAATAATTAGTTTTTGAAGGTAAGAAAATTTCAAGTAGCTCATCTAGTTTCGTAGCAAACCTAAAACTCCTAATGTTTTTTGAAATATTAACAAACATAAAACAATTGACAAAACTAACCTAACAATTTTATGCTACAACCGTTTTGGTATAGATCATTTTCAAACAGATGATTTTGACATGTCGGCCATTTTGCCTGAGGGCCAAACACCAGCACAAAGTTAATGTAATTAAATGCAAATTAGTTGAGTTTTCGACTTTCACCAGTTAACAACAACGACATGTATTCGATTTTTAGCTAATTTATTGTTTAAACTAATTCTATCTTAATCTGTGTATACATACCTAGAAGTTTTTTGAGATAATGGAGAGGAGTGATTATTATGGACAGTTTTCTGAAAGACAGATACAATAATAAATTAAAAATCATCGATGATAAAGATCCATACCTTCTGAAAGACTTGGTAAACTATTTAATCCTGACTCATAGTTTTTATAGTGGACAACAAATGAAGGCTTATAAAGGACTTAATGCCTATAAATATTATGAATCAGGACTAGTCCAAGAAGTAAAGGCTAAGAAAATGAACGACAGGAGTTTTGTCGTTGTTGGAAAAGTGAGTATCAGCTTATATTTATATAATACCTAGAAATAAATAAGGGAGCTTGAGAAATTGGACTTCATCATCTAGATTTTCCATAACTCTTTTTTATTGATACATCTACATAATTATTGTTTTTTTCAGGTGAAACATTCACAGCGTTTGAGAGAAAACCCTCTGGAAGCATGGCTAATAATTTTGAACGATGGAAGTGTGTCTTCGGCACACTGCAATTGCATGGCTGGACTAAGTGAGGTATGTTCACACGTTGCAGCTATTTTATTTTATTTACATGCTCGTCCAAGCAAAAATGATGAGCCCGTAGCTTGCACATCACAGTTGGCCTCAATGGCCTATTCCACCTCTGAAAAATGTGGAAATGCTAGAAGTCAGGTCAATGGATTTTGTTAGGAAGAAGGAAAAGGTAGTTGATGTTCCACCAATGTTGAAAGAAGAAATGGTTGATATGCTAAAACAATTTCAACAGATTGGAGTAGCTTCTGCCATTGCAAGGATTATGCAAACTCTTGCATCTTGCATCATTAGAAAAAGAACTGCCAACAGATTTACCTACTTCCCTCGACTATCTCTTTCAAGACATACATCTGGAGTACTCCTATGACAATCTGTTGGAGATAGCGAATAGCATAAATATTTCAATATCCCAGGAGGAAATATTGAAGGTTGAGAGGGCTACACGACATCAATCCACTAATGTCGCCTGGTTTAAACAAAGGTCTGGTAGAATAACAGCATCAAAATTTAAAGCAGTTTGTAGGACTTCTATAGAAAGACCATCGCTAAGTCTCATCAAGGGTATATGTTACCCAAGTAAAGCAATATTTATGTCAAAAGCAACAAAACGCTATAAACCTAATAGAATACTTTGGGAATTAAGCTTGCTTATTATACCAAATTCGTTTGAACAAGTCTGCATTTAGCTTTGTTGAATATACTTATCTAGATTTGTAAAAATGGTTTTTATATTACTTACTTAGGTATATTGTATATCCTTATTTACACATATACTAGGACTAAAATACCTCCCTGGTTCTAATGCGCTTAAAACAGTTTACGTTTTAGTTATACAATTTTACAACAGAAAAGTCGGCTTTTTTCTTCCTACATTGCAATCACTGGCTTATATTATGTATTTCTGAATCAATGAATCTGAAGCCAAAAAATTGAATGAGGAAAGCTTTCTACACAGAACCAAACAAGTGAACTTACCAAACTTTCACTCGGTTTTTAATCCCTATCACGATCTTAACTAATTTATTTTCTAATTTTTTTTAACTATCGACATTTCGGTTGATTTTAGTCACGCACGATACGAAATGTGAAAATAGAGGATACTTGAAAATAGTGATGTCGTATGTCGTCCAGCCAGTCAGTGTCAAAGTCAAATGGAAATGTCAACTTTTGCACCTAGTTATGACGTCATTCGTAGTATTTGAAAGTATGCATCGTATAAAGAATGTAAGGTAAGGTGTATATGGAAAGTATGCGACCAGAAAACCTATCAGTCCTTTGTGAAATAGCACTCCCCTCCTCTGAGGATATCTTATCGCATCTGGAAACTTTATCTGGGGACTTAATTTTTTTTCACCTGGCAACACTGGGTAGCACTGACTACATCTTGCCTACATATTAATTCACCAGCGCCATTTTGTCAAGATGAAGATGCGGAATGAATAGGGGACTGTTGAAAAAGATGCTCACTGGGTAATTGCGCTTATCATTATTCTGCGAGCCTATATAGTTGAGTTAATGATGTGCCACTCAACTCGTTCCATCGCGCTAGTATGTCGACCTAATGCAAGTTAGTCGCGAAGCAAAGTTTGATCGCGTTCGCGTTCTGGCTTTCAAAAATAATATCGTATTTAGCTGCAATTTAATCTAAATTGAGTGTATTAAATTTGTATAAGGTAAGTGCTAATAATGTTATTTTACCGAAGTATGTTATATTATAAGGACATGCTACATATTTAGCATAGTTTTGTGCAAGACACATTTAACTTTTAACCTAAAAAAATTTACAATTTTGTTGTTTCGGATCGTTCAAATTGTACTGATATCAACACTAATCAACAGTGCTGTCAGTGCTGTGCTTTGTGCTATGTGTGCGATCACTGCAACTAAAGGTCCATTTATAAACATTTACATTTAGTTCAATTGCGTTGCGCTCGCAGTTGCAGTTCGCTGGGAAACAGTTTCTGATTTATAAACTTGAACTGACTCGAATGAACCGCCGCGTTGTTTATAAATGCTGGCTTGTTTTCATTTGTTCAAGTCGGGTTTGTTCGGGTTGGATTAAAGCATGAGGACGAAGCACGAAATACATATATCGCTGAGGAAAAATGAAGCATAAAGATATGGACATACTAAAAAAAAAACAGAGTTTTTTATATCCAAAGTTCACCCAGAACTTGACGCATCCCCCGATGGACAAGTTCAATGTATGTGCTGTGGGCGTGGTACAGTAGAAGTGAAATGTCCGTATTCTCTGTGCTTCATGGGTTTAGAAGAATTTGCTGCAAAAGGAACCTCATGTTTGTTGGCAGAAAACGGTACATACAAACTGAATAAAAATCACATGTATTTCTACCAGGTTCAGTGTCAAATGTTTGCAACAGAAACAAAATATTGCGACTTTGTGATATGGTCAAAACAAACTTTGTTCGTTGAAAGAATTTTATATGATGAGCATTTTATGACCGAAAACTTAACAAAGGCATTACTTTTTTTAAATATATTATTAAGCCGGAACTACTGGGCAAATATTTGACACAAAAAGCGGGAACAGCAAAGGTCTCTTTGTGATGTGTGTGTGAAAAGGTAGATGACAGTAGCCCCATGATAAAATGTGACAATGAAAAATGTGACATTGCTTGGTATCACTTTTCATGTGTTTATATTACAGAAATCCCTGAAGGAATGTGGTATTGCCCCAACTGCACATTTATATATTTGTAAAATAAATTTTTGTATTTTTATAAATATTGTTAATATAATAAATAAGTTAAAATATTGTAGATGCGTAGGTCTCGTTCTTTACTGTGGTATTTGTAACTGTTAATTTTCTATTTTTAATCTTTACTGTTATAGGTATTTTGGATACATTGTTTAATATACTCTTAGCTATTATCTTAAGTTAATTATTTTGCCTTTGTTAACGAGTGACTAACTTTAAACCATATTTTGCCTTCGACTATACTTTTACATTAGGGTAGGCATACTTTAGAAATATTAATTAAAGTTTCGTTTGTAAAATATTTGGGAATAGTAATAGATAAACATCTAAATGGGACTGTTGTGGAAAAAGGTTATTTGGACACACCCCTTTTTTCACAATTTTCACAAAAAATTTATCAAAAAATAATTTAACGGTGCGCAAATTTACCTAACACATTATTTTTAGCATTTAATGATTCAAACTAACAATACGCTTGGATTCTCTGGATTTCTGAACTGGCAAGAACTGCGAGCGCGTAGTTTTGGCTGAACAATTTGAGCTTCGTCAGGAAGAAAAAATTTCAAACCTTAATAACTTTTTTACTAGTTGTTCAATTTTGGTGAATCACACGTCAAAACGTGTGCCCTAACTTTCGCTAAAGTTTAGAAGGATCTGTGGTCATTCTAGTTTATAAAACAATTTTCTATATAGAGCTAAAAACCTAAAACGCGTTTGCAGTACTCAAAAATTTTGAATATTAAGTCATGCGAAAACTCCTTGCTCTCTTCTCTTGTTCTTGGCGCTGCGGCAGGTCGACTGACGAAGGGCTCATTTACATAATTAAGACTATATCTGAACGGACGGGCGGAGGACTGAACGCTTTGGTACCGAGCAGCGTTGCCAGAGGTGGTACAATTGTACCACATGTGGTACAATGACCTTAAAAAAGTACGTTGGTACACTTTGCCTATATGTGGTACAATCTTAAGTTTTTATAAAAAAGTGTTAGATTTCGATATTTAAAATCTACTTCTTTGTTTCGACACAAGAGATTTATACTTTTTTTATTTTGATATGAAAACGTTACGTTTGCGCTTTACAGTTTTTAGGATTTTAGAATGAAAAACCTAATTTATCAGTTGCAATTGCTGACTGATAGATGGTGGTGTATCGGTGAATGTTTACTGTTTCGGTGGTTTACCCGTTTGTTTACCCAACTCTGTTTCTCTGTTTAGTTTTCGGTATTTTACACGTTATACGATTTATGGTTTTTTATTACATTGGTGTTTTATAGTAAATTTAAATTACTGTAAATTATGAAAAGGTAAAAGACATTATTTAATATATTATATTACGTATATTTAGTTATTAGTATAAAATATTTATCTGAATATTCAGGAATTGTTACACAGGGTAATGTTTGCTTTTGTCTAGGTTCTTAATACCACAGCAGGAGCCACAGGCATCCACATCAAAAAGCAGTACACACAGCCATGAAGAAAAATGTAGTAGTAGTGGGACTAGTGGAAGTGAAGACGAGCAAAATATTGCGGTGCGTAATCCATGTATAATACAGGGTGCTAAGAAGGCAAGGTATTATAAACATAAGTTTAATGATGCATGGTTTAAACAGTTTCCATGGTTACAGCCAAGTCATGATGATAAGACACTGGGTTATTGTCGTTGCTGTGTAAGAACAATTTCAGGAAACCTAACACATCTTAAAAGACATGAGTGCTCTGAACAACATATAAAGAAATTTAGAGCTTCTCAGACTACGCCAAAAATAACGCAGACCCTAATTAAAGATGAAAAATATATAAGTCATGAAAAAAATGTTTTTGCTGCCGAACTAAAATTGACAATGTTTCTCCACGAACATAACTTGCCATTCTTATTAATGGAACACCTACCAAAACTTGTAAAGTCAATTTGTCCTGATTCGGAAATAGCAAAAAATATTATGTGTAGTCGAACGAAAGCTACTGCTCTAAGTAATACTTGTCTAGTTCAAGAAAGTATTGAGGTTTTCCAGAAACAACTGTATATAAGTGGTGGATTGTATTCTATCATAATTGCTGAGAGCACAGATGTATCCACAAAGAAATCTCTTGCTGTAATTATACGTTTCTGTCATAATGATGAACCTAAGGATAGGTTTCTTGGTTTGATAGAAGTTATTTCGGCCACTGCTGAGTCCCTGTTTAATTCGGTGGTGGAATTATTAAACAAAAATAAAATACCTTTGGAAAATATGCTTGGCTTTGCTGGAGATAACGCGTCAGTTATAATGGGAAAAACATCTGGTGTGCAGGCTAGGATTAAGGAAGTCAGTGGAGATATTTTTGTGTTGGGATGTACATTGTACATGTCACTCCCTACATTTGTGTTCGTCTGCTGCATGTACGAAACTCCCTAAGTCTCTTGAGGAATTTGTTAGACATTTGTACAACCATTTCTCCAATAGCCCTAAGAGAATAGGAGAGTTTGAGGAATATCAGAGATTCTTGCTGTTGGAGCCCCACAAAATGTTGCGACCAGCTCAAACAAGATGGCTATATCTACAAGTAAGTCCAGAAAATTTATTTAGAAATTAATGCACTAGGTAAACTTATATATATTCTCTCTTATTGCAGAGCGTTGTGGACCGCATTCTTCTTTTGTGGGATTCTCTCAAGTTGTATTTCACACATTTGGTGTTTGAAAACAAAGATGTTTTACTTTCTGACAATATTTTGTTACAAAACCTTAACAACACTGAATTTAAAATATATTTGATGTTTTTGTCATATATACTAGAAATTGTAAATCAGATGAATCTCCAATTTCAGAGTGAGACTACTCAGATTCAGAACCTATACACTAAATTTACAACCATGTATAAAACCATCCTAAAAATTTGTTAAACGAAATGTACTTGAAAACACTGAGATTGGAAACATTTCTGCATCCAATCCCCATAATTATTTAAATTTAGAAGATATTTATATGGGGGCAAATGTTCTTTTATTTTTAAAAGAACATTCTATAGATATTAATGAATTTAAAAAAATAAGGGTAAATATATTATCATTTCATGTGGAATTATGCAGTCAAATAAGAAAAAGATTCAACTTTAACGATCAGTTGTTAATATTTTTAACAAATTTTCAGCCAAAAAAGGCAATGAGTGGAGATATCTCAACAATTGTAGAGGCAAAACTTTTTTTCAAAAAAATAGAATTGGATATTCAACAACTAGATAATGAGTGGAGATTGCTGTCAGATATACCTGAACTGAAAGAAAATGAAAATCTCTCATTCAATGACTTTTGGCAGAAAGTATTTAAAATGAAAAACAAGTTGGATGGAGAAATGTTTCCAAATTTAAAAAAAGTTATTAAGGCAATAATGTGTCTTCCACATTCTTCCGCGTGCGTTGAAAGAATTTTTTCAAAACTAAATTTAATTAAAACCGATTTAAGAAACCGCCTGAATGTTGAAACTTGTAATTCAATAATGCTTAGTACCGAACTATTGGATAAGGATAGTTGCTACTCCTGGCAACCGCAACAAAGTTTGTTAAAGAAAAAGCCTACCTACCCTTCTTCTAAAAAATAGTTTTGGCACTTTGGTCTGCATAAATAATATTTTTTTTTATTTTCTTTTTACTCTTGCTATAATAAAATTGATACAATTAAAAAATACTTTGTTTAGAAATAGTTTTTTATGTGAAACGACTTGTGTTTATGATGTTATCCCGAGATTACTTGTTTTTATTTTTGTGTTTGTATGAAATATACATCCGTATAACTTGTCATTTCTACAGATTTTCTAACTACATTGATTCTTAATAAGGGGGTTTGGTACCATATTAAGCAAATAATTAAGTTCGAACGTTCTTTAAAATCTTTTTATTAGCCTTAAAAAAGGCTCTTTTCTGTGATCCATCCAGCTTCCGTAGATTGGGCCGAGTCAGGGAGACATGTCTGAACGGCCGTCTCGGGATGCGGATGGAATTGCATATGATGTTCAACTTTCAGCCCTGTCAGTATAAGAACGATTTACACGACCAATCGGAACGCCGGAAAGCGTAAAAAACAAAGGGGTGGAGCTTGTTAAGGGAGTTGAAATCCATACTTAAACTAAAATTTTGCACTTTTTCCGCTTAGCGGTATCCACCCGCTTGGGAATTAAAAGCACACCCAAGACAGCACAAGATCACGGAGGTATCACCCAGATACTCCGTGAAAAGAGCACTCCATACCATACATTCTTTCTTCCAGAAGAAAGAATGTTAAACATAATCATCAGGGGGATTGACAGAGGCATCCCGATTGAAGCTGTAAAAGCGGATCTCGAGAGCCTAGGTTTTTCTCCCGCCAAAATTTACAGGCTCCGTCTGGGGGCCGCAAAAACAGAATGCCCGCTCATTAAAGTGCTCCTGCCACAAAAGGAGGTTCACATCTTCAAAGTCCAGTACCTGGCACACATGCGCGTTTCCGTTGAAACGCAAAACACAGCCAACAAAAGACACGTCAACCAGTGTCACAGATGCCAGAAATTTGGCCACTTAGCCGTGAGATGCTTTGCCACTCCTGCGTGTCACAGATGCGCGGGCGAGCATCTCTACACTGAGTGCGCGAAATCTACTGACCTCCCGGCCAAATGCGTAAACTGTGGCGGCGCTCATCCTGCCAACTACAGTTTATGCCCTCAAAATCCCCAAAACCGCCAAAAACCCCAAAAAAACCCTCCAGCCCCGCCCACCCCCTCCCGAAAAAACATCTCAGACAGCAAGAAGGTAAATCCAAACACCTCCTACGCAGCAATGGCAACTCAGAGCCAAAAAACCCTGAATACACCTCCACGCCCGAGTCACTTCTGACAGGTGCAGCAAACAGCCAGCTGTTTAGTCTGCTCCTGTTAGACTCCAAAGTGCTGCAGGAGAGGTTCTCCATCCTCACCACAGCACTTGAAAAAACCCCGGCCCTGCTAACATTGCTTCGGCAATAGAAGGAAACAGGTTCAAGACTAAAAAACACACGTACTCCTCCTGAGCATCAGAAACTCAGAAATGACTTTCTGATGCTCTCATAAAGTCAATCAAAAGCGTGCGAGGATGCCTAATGGCATCAGCACAATATCATGGTGAGTTTTAGTCGGTAGGCGGCAATCCATTCGGATTGTAATTAGCCAGCCCGACACTACTTCTGCACTCTGCAGTCGTGTCTATCAAAACAGATTTCTCATCATATGTCCAAAAAAAAAAAAAAACTTTTTCCGCTTAAACGCAGTTGCGATCGTTCAGTTGAACAAGTCGGAAGTGTTCTTGAGTATTCTTCAATCGTGAAGAATTGTGAAGCCGGAGAGAGACCGGCAGTGCGACCCCGTGTTTATCAACACGAAATTCGATATTTGTTTTTATCAAAATAAATATCGAAAATTATAAAAGAAAAATTCATGCGCTAATAGTTCGTGAGTTTTATGAAAAAACAGTGAGTGATTTGTGCTTTTGTGTGTTCCAGGGGCAGTGCAGCATAGGCCCATCAACATTCAGTAAGTAGTAGATTTGGATAAGAGACTTCTAGAACTTATGAGGTAAGTCTGGGAATTTAATTATTGGTGTTAGATTGGAGGTTTAGTTCTTAAAACCACCCAGCGAATGGGTGGTAAATGCTAGAATCTCGTTCATATTTAGCGGACCCCCTATCTCTTCTAGGGAGATTTTTCTCCTTCAGGGATTCTTTTTCAGAGCGCCTCTCTTTCAGGAATTAAAATTAGTATTTACAGTGATAGTATTTAAGAGTGAAACAGTGAAAAATGATAAAGTAGATTATAGTAAACAATCGAAGTTAAAAATGCACAGTCTAAGTGCACCTACCCCCACAGATGCGTGAAATGCGCCGAAAACCACGCGACCAAGGACTGCAGACTAGAAAAACCTGCATCCACAGAAGATAGCAACGCTACGTGCGCGCTTTGCCAAGGAAGGCATCCTGCCAGTTACAAGGGATGTCAAATATACAGACAAATCACAAAGAAGCCAACACAACCCCAGCAACAACCCAAACAACAACCCCAACAACAAGCAAAACAGCAAGAAAAAGGACAAGAAATCATGGATTTCAACAAAACTGCGGAAGCCGCTCTGAAACAATTAATGACTAAATGCATGCAGGACTTCCAAAAACAGATGCAAAATAGCATTGGAATGCTCTTCACAAAATCGCAATGCTAAACAACTGCTCCTGGAACATAAATGGCTTCCAGACCCGTAAACCTGAAATTATAGAACTCCTAGCAGATCGACAGCCGGATATTCTGGCACTGCAAGAGACCAGGATAAACAGGAATAATAATATCTCAATCATGAACTATGAGGTATATAGAAACGATCGCGAAGACCACGGAGGAGGAGTTGCCCTACTCATCAAACGCAACATAAAACACACCTATATAGGGGACAACGGAGATTCAGACCTAGAAGCAGTGTCTATAATAGTACATACACCAAGAGGTCCAATGCAGGTTTCCTCGGTATACAAACGACCGCACGCCGACTTACAACAGAACGAATTCAATGATCTTATAAATGGAAGGAATCCAAAGATCATAATAGGAGACATGAACTGTAAGTCAACAGATTGGAACAGTAGAACTGATAATCCATATGGACGCAGGTTATTAAGATATGCAGAGGAAACCGGAGCAGTAGTAATAGGCCCCGAAATTCCAAGGAGGAGTTGGACTACCAGATGTGATTGACATAGTAATCATGAAAAACATCGTACAAGACTTCCAACTGGAAACACTGGAAAATTGGACATCGGATCATAACCCGATTGAACTACAAATAGGACATGGTATTAACGAGCGTGAAACAATTATAAAGAAACACACAGATTGGGATGCCTACTCCAGAAGACTCCAGGAAAAAATCCAGGAAATAAGACCAATAAGAACAACGGAAGACCTGGATCTAGCAGTCGCAGCCTTAAAAAAGGCTCTTTTCTGTGATCCATCCAGCTTCCGTAGATTGGGCCGAGTCAGGGAGACATGTCTGAACGGCCGTCTCGGGATGCGGATGGAATTGCATATGATGTTCAACTTTCAGCCCTGTCAATATAAGAACGATTTACACGACCAATCGGAACGCCGGAAAGCGTCAAAAACAAAGGGGTGGAGCTTGTTAAAGGAGTTGGAATCCATACTTAAACTAAAATTTTGCACTTTTTCCGAGCAAAAGCTAGAAAATACGCTGCGTGAGCTCGCAGAATGCAGAACCGAACTAAAATCCCTAAGAATCGCCTTTGAGAAACAAGGCATAGAAGCTGAAAAACAAAGCAAGCAAAACGATGACATCAACAACAAGATAGACATGCTTTTGTCAAAAACCAAAAATCCAAGGGAAACCGAAGAAGAAAAAATGGAAATCGACACACCAAACCTAAAACGGATTCAGGAAGAGCAAAGACAAAGCAAGAAGAGGCGTACTATGGCCGAAGCTACCGCCAGCGCATCAAATACTGATGCCAAAAAAGCCAGGAATGACAACCAAAGCAATGACAGACAAGTCACAGAGAAGGCGCCAAAAATCCCGCCAATCACAGTAGACTGTGCCAAGGACTGGCACAGAATATCGTCGAAGCTAAACGCCCAAAGGATCGGTTATAGCAAGGCGCAGAACACTAAAGACGGTATAAGGATTTTCCCCAATACCTCTGATGATTACAGGAAGTTAGCAAACTTCCTTAGAGACGAAAAATTAGGCAGTTATACCTATACACTGCAAGAAGATAAACTGCACCATGCAGTAATAAAGCAACTACCCGACAATGTTGATATAGACATCATCAAAGAAGACCTGGCGAAAATATACGAAATAAACGACGCTGAAGTGACCCAGATGAAATCCTTCAGAACCAAAGAGATGCTCCCAATGTATCTGGTGAAAACCCAGAACAAAAATATTTTTGAGGTAGATCGGTTATACGACCTGATGGTCAAAATCGAACCAAAAAATAGAACTTCGGCACCTGGGCAATGCCATCGATGCCAGAGATACGGGCACGCCCAATCCAGGTGTACCTTCACACATAGATGCGTTAAATGCGCTGAGAGTCACGCAACAAAGGATTGCAAACTCCAAATGCCGAAAAATGCAGGCGAAAGAAACGCCACGTGCGCACTTTGCAAGGGTAACCACCCAGCGAGCTATAAAGGTTGCGAAACCTACAAGAGAATATTAATGAAGAAGATGCCCCAACAACAACCAAAACAACAACAACAGCAAACAACAACACCAGCACTAAAACCACCACAGGAAAGGAAAAAGCAGGACTTTAACAGTACTATGGAAACTGCCATGGAGCAGATCATGAATGACCTGAAAGCACAGATGCTGGAAAAAATCGGTCAGCTGTTCCAAAATCTAAAATGACGACCAACGCCTACCCAAATCTACTAAAAATCGTCTCCTGGAATGTCAACGGCTTTCAGACTCGAAAACCAGAAGTCATAGAACTCCTAGCCGACAGACAACCAGACATTCTAGCCTTGCAAGAGACTAGACTGGCTGAGAACAACAGAATCTCAATTATGAACTATGAGATATACAGGAACGATAGGGTAGGTCGTGGAGGAGGGGTTGCTCTTCTAGTTAAGAAAAACCTCAAACACACTTACATAGGAGATAATGGAGAAGCAGAATTAGAAGCAGTTTCCATAAATGTGCACACACCAAGAGGTCCAATACAAGTTTCTTCTGTATATAAAAAACCACGAGCCGACTTACAACAAAATGAATTCAACGATCTAATTAATGGAAGGAATCCCAAGATCTTGATTGGCGACTTAAATTGTAAGTCAACAGAATGGAACAGCAGAGCTGATGACACAAATGGCCGTAGGTTACAAAGATACACAGAAGAAACAGGAGCAGTCGTAATAGGTCCCGAAATACCAACTTTTATAGGAGGAGTAGGACTTCCAGATGTAATAGACATAGTGATCATGAAAAATATCATTCAAGAATTCCAACTTGAAACACTGGAAGATTGGACATCGGATCATAACCCGATTGAACTCCATATAGGACACGGGATTAACGACAAACAAACAATAATAAAGAAAAACACTGATTGGGATGGCTACGCAAGAAACCTACAAGAAAGGATCCAAGAAATAAGACCCATAACAACAATAGAAGACCTGGAACTAGCAGTCGAAAGTCTGGAGAGCCGGATCATCGCAGCCTACGAGGAAGCAACGATCACCAGATATATAGCCCCCTCTACACATCCCTATGGAGAAATCCCTAGAGAAGTGAAAGACCTGATCGCTGAGAATCGTAGACTCCGCAGACGATATAGACTCTCCAGAAGACACGCAGACAGGCTCAACCTCAATATAAATAGCACGATGCTAAAAAATGCCCTTCAAGAACATAGGCAAAATATGTGGAGCAAAAGGGTCTCTGAACTCAGAATCGAAGATAACTCAGCATGGAAAATGCAAAAAAGCCTGCGACAAGAAAAGACCACCATACCCCCACTTCATGGAAGAAATGGGATGGCCTACACCGATGCTGACAAAGCAAATGCACTTGCAGACTCAATAGAATTTGAGGCAAGACTAAACGTCCATCCTGATGATGACGACTACGATGACCTAGAGGATCTCGTAGAAGAAAATGAGGAACTCATGCAAAGAAGACCTGCAAATGACATTATATCAAACCCCACCTCACCAGGAGAGCTCAAAACCATAATCAGGAAAATTAAAATCAGGAAAGCCCCAGGGAAAGATGGCATCACCAATCAGATGATAAAAAACCTTCCAAGAAAAGCGATAGCATCCCTAACAAATATCATAAATGGCATAATGAGGACAGAACACTACCCGCTGAAATGGAAACATGCGCAGGTCATTGTTTTTAACAAACCAGGGAAGGAACGAAAATTCCCCCAAAACTATAGACCCATCAGCCTGCTCGCAGGACTAGGGAAAGTAGCAGAGAGGGTTTTGGCCAAACGTCTGAATGACGAATCTGAGACGCTAAACATTCTGCCCACAGAACAGTTCGGATTCAGAAGAAATCACTCGACCGAGCAACAACTGCTCAGGATAATGGAACACGCCACTAAAGGATTTCAAACACGTGAAGCGACAGGAGCAGTCTTTTTAGACGTGGCGCGGGCCTTCGACAGGGTCTGGCATGATGGCCTTGCGTACAAGATGATTACTGCAGGATACTCCCTAAAAATCAGCAGAATTATCAGGAATTATCTAAGAGATAGAACTTTCAGCGTGAAAATAAAAGAAGAATATTCAACCACCAGAGACATAGAAACCGGGGTACCACAAGGATCAGTACTAGGGCCTCTGCTATATAACATATACATTCACGATGTACCCAGAGAACCACAAAACATATTAGGATTATATGCCGATGACACAACCTTCTTAACCAAACATCGAAACATTGACGTAATAACAAGAAGGCTACAAACCAACTTGCACAGATTCCAAAACTGGTGCGTCAAGTGGAAGATAAAGGTTAATGGAGATAAAAGCCAGGCAATAATACTAACCAAGAGACACATCACACCCGAAGTCAATCTAGAAATAGACAACACCGATATCCCTTGGAAAGAAGAGGTCAAATACCTAGGAGTAATCCTGGATAGGAGATTGACTTGGAAAAAACATATTGACTATGCCATAGGAAAAACCAAGGCAGCCATGAGTCGACTCTATCCGATCATAGGGAGAAAAAGCAGCATGAGAAGACAGACAAAACTGACTATAATTAGAACCATAGCCAGAACTCAGCTAACCTATGGATCCGCAGCCTGGGGGTACGCAGCAAAAACACATATGAAGAAAATAGAGTCCACGGAAAATCGATTCCTTCGCATGGCTATAAATGCTCCATGGTTCATTAGAAACAGAGATATCCACAGAGATCTACACTGGGAACCAATCACAGACTTTATGCTAAGAAAAGCCGAAAAAGTCTTTCAAAAAATAGCAGAGCACCCAAACCAAGAACTTAGGGATCTCATCGACTACGACCCCGTAGCAGATGCAGCCAGGCTCCAAAGACGCTACAAAAGGAGACCTAGGAATCAAATAGTGCGACAGTAGCAAAACGACAGAAACCGATAGTGACAAAGTAAGATATATACCGATATAGACATTAACACCTGTAAAGAGACTTTATTTACACTTCAAGTCCAGCGATGCATTGTTCTCGCCCTGAAACAGTGGGACAACCGTCTTGTAAAGGGCCAATGGAAGTTATGAGAGGCTACAATTGTAACTACTCTTGGAGCACAAAACACTAAACACAGTAAAAACACACCCACACATACAAGCACACTACACCCAAAATAAAGTCTCTAAAAATCGATAAAAACGCAACACCCTGTATGACAATATTTAAGCTAATATAGGCGAACTGTAATATCTTAAATATATATAGCATGCTTAACATGCAATTTATGTACCAATTGTGACACGAAACTTGTTATCTGTACCAGCATCATTGTATGCTGATACAAAAATCAAGGTTCAATTAAAATTTCTTTCAGCGATCACCCCCATATTTGTATGTGAAAATATGGGAGGGTTTTAAAACCAACTGAGCATGGAATCGTGCCATGCGAGCGTTTAAAACCAAAGAGATTCGTAATTTAAAGACTTTTAGTCCGAAATTACAGATCAAACTTTTTGAACGGGGAGTTTAGTCGGTCGGCCCGTATCTCCTTCAGAGGCGGCTCCTTTTCGCTTCACGAAAAGGATGATACTCCGGAGGTATGCAAGTATGCAAACCTCTGGTGGTTGCTAAGCCCGACACTACCATTGCACCCTCAGTGCCTGGTGTCTGTATGCAGATTCTCCTCGTACACCCGAAAAAAAAAAAAAAAAAAAAAAAAAAAAAAATTTCCGCTTTTCACACATACACACAGTTGCGATCGTTCAGTTGAACAAGTCGGAAGCGTTTTGGATCTTCGGAAAAGATCTGCGAAGTCGGAGTGAGACCGATAGTGCGTCCCCGCGTTTTTCAACGCGAAAATAGAGATAATTGCTATTATCGAAGCAATCATTTCATATGTGTTTTTAGATTGTGGATTGAAAGTTAAAGTGATTGTGCTTTTGTGTGTTCCAGGGGCAGTGCAGCGTAGGCCCATCAACATATAGTTTAGCAGCAGAATTGGATACGAGACTTCTAGAACTTATGCGGTAAGTCTGGGAATTTAATTATTGGTGTTAGATTGGAGGTTTAGCTCTAAAAACCACCCGCGGATGGGTGGTAAATGCTATCTCTTTTAGCGAGATTCTTCTCTTTCAGGGATTCTCTTTCAGAGCGCTTTCTCTTACAGGTATTTTATTAGTATTTACAGTGCTAGTATTTACAGTGTAGATTTAAGAAGTGATATATTTAAGTAGTGAAAATGGGAAAGACTCGTAACCGTGAAAAGAAGAAAAAAGCCCGGGAAGATGGAAGTATGGTTTCCGAATCATCGGACCCCCGCACAGGAACAAAGAAGGCAAAGAGGAGATAAAAAAACCCCTTGCAAACAACTATAACGCTCTATCAATAGAGAAATGCTCAGCTAGAAAAACTGACAAAGACGCTGAGACAAGATTTAGCGGCAACGACCTCTGAACTTTCACAATGCAAAGCGGATCTGCAAGCATTAAGAATTGCTTTCCAAGCACAATGTGAGGAAATGGAAAAGCAAACCACAAAATCGAACGAGAGGAACCAAAAATTGGACATCCTAATCGGAAACAGAGGACAAACACACGAACAAGAAAAAATGGACACCACTCCGGATCTCCAACAGATCCAACAGGAGCAACTAAACAAAAAAAGACAGAGACCGACAATGGCCGAAGCGGTTGCAAGCGCACCAACAAACTCGGCAAAAAAGTCAAGAAGTGAGGACAAGGAGACTCCAAAAGAAGCGGAGAAAACTCCCAAGATACCTCCAATAACAATCGACTGTGCCAAAGATTGGCACAATGTCTCCAAAAAGCTGAATCTAAAGGGGATTCAGTACAACAAGGCCCAAAACACCAAGGATGGTATAAGGGTCTTCCCAAATACGATCGATGACTTCAGGAAACTAAAAAGTTTCCTAAATTTGGAAAAAATAAGCAGCTATACCTATACGCCCCAAGAAGAAAAACTGCACCACGCAGTGATCAAGCAACTGCCCGAAAACGTGGATTTAGACATCCTAAAAGAGGACCTTGAACACCAAGGAATTCACGACGCGGAAATACTCCAGATGAGGTCGTATAGGACCAAACTAGTACTCCCCATGTACTTAGTTAAAACACAAAATAAGGCGATTTTCAACATAACTAGACTGTACAGTCTAAGCGTTAAAATTGAGGAAAAACACAAACCAAGGATTCCAGGGCAATGCCACAGATGCCAGAGGTATGGACATGCACAGTCTAAGTGCACCTACCATCACAGATGCGTGAAATGCGCAGAAAATCACGCGACAAATGAGTGTAAACTCCAAAAACCAGCGCCAACTGAAGAAAGTAACGCAACCTGCGTACTTTGCAAAGGAAAACACCCTGCCAGCTATAAGGGCTGCGAGATCTTCAAAAAACTGATCAAAAAAACCGGCATCTCAGCCGAGACAGCAGATCCAGCCCCAGACTCAACCAAAACCAGTGGCACAACCAAAACCAGTGGCTTAACAACATCAACAGGACATAAACAAGGCAGTAGAAAAAGCCGTTGAACAAAAACTGGCAACATTCCAACGGCAGATGCTGGAGTGCATCGAGCAACTTCTAAATGGACGCAATGGAGGAAAATAACTCCCCTCCAAGCATACTCAAAATCGTCTCCTGGAACGTCAATGGATACCAGACTCGAAAACCTGAAGTCATTGAACTCCTGGCCGACAGAAAGCCGGATATCCTGGCCTTGCAAGAGACCAGGATAAACAGGAACAGAAACATATCTATCATGAACTATGACGTATACAGAAACGATAGAGAGGACCAAGGAGGAGGAGGAGTTGCACTACTAGTAAAACGAGACCTCAAGCACACCTATATAGGAGACAATGGAGATGCCGACCTGGAGGCAGTCTCCATTATAGTCCATACGTCAAGAGGGCCAATGCAGGTATCCTCGGTATACAAAAGACCTCAAGCCGACTTACAACAGAATGAGTTCAATGATCTAATAAATGGAAGATATCCAAAGATCATAATAGGAGACATGAACTGTAAGTCAACAGAATGGAACAGCAGAGCTGATAATCCAAATGGACGCAGGTTAATAAGATATACCGAGGAGACCGGAGCAATAGTGGTGGGCCCCGAAATTCCAACGTTCCTAGGAGGAGTCGGACTACCGGATGTGATTGACATAGCGGTCATGAAAAACATTGTACATGATTTCCAACTAGAAACGTTGGAAGATTGGACGTCTGATCACAACCCGATTGAACTACAGATAGGACATGGCATAAAAAAACAAGAGATGAGAGTCAAGAAAATCACAAATTGGGATGCCTACTCTAAAAAAGTACAGGAAAAAATACATGAAACCAACACACCCCTATGGAGAAATCCCCAGAGATGTGAAAGCGCTGGTCACGGAGAACCGAAGGTAACGCAGAAGATACAGATTATCCAGAAACCACGCAGACAGGCTAAGACTTAATATACATAGCATGACGCTAAAAAATGCCCTGCGAGAACATAGGCAAAACATGTGGAGCCAAAGAGTCTCAGAGCTAAAAATAGACGATAACTCAGCATGGAAAATGCAAAAGAGCCTAAGGCGAGAGAAGACAACCATACCTCCATTACATGGAAGAAATGGGATGGCATATACTGACGCCGACAAAGCCAATGCACTTGCTGACTCCATAGAATACGAGGCAAGACTCAATGTTCACCCTGATGATGATGACTACGATGATCTGGAGGATCGCGTAGAAGGAAACGAGGAAATTATGCAGGAAAGACCTGCTAATGATACGATTTCAAACCCCACCTCACCAGGAGAGATAAAAACCATCATCAGGAAAATAAAAATAAGGAAAGCGCCAGGGAAAGATGGCATCACCAATCAAATGATAAAGAGCCTGCCAAGAAAAGGAATAGCCTCCCTAACAAACATCATAAATGGGATAATGAGAACGGAACACTTTCCACAAAAATGGAAACACGCACAAGTCATAGTGTTCAATAAACCTGGAAAGGATCGAAAATACCCCCAAAACTATAGACCTATCAGCCTGTTAGCAGGACTCGGGAAAATAGCGGAGAGGGTACTAGCCAAACGCCTAAATGACGAAACTGAAGCACTCGACATCATACAAACTGAACAGTTTGGTTTCAGAAGAAATCACTCGACAGAACAACAACTGCTGAGAATAGTGGAATACACCACCAAAGGATTTCCAAATCGAGAAGCAACAGGAGCCGTCTTTCTGGATGTGGCACGAGCCTTTGACCGGGTCTGGCACGAAGGACTAACGTATAAAATGGTAGCTGCAGGATATTCCATAAAAATCAGCAGAATCATAAGAAACTACCTAAGAGATAGAACGTTCAGTGTCAAAATCAAAGATGATTTCTCAACCCAAAGGAACATAGAAGCAGGGGTACCGCAAGGATCGGTACTAGGACCCCTCCTGTACAACATCTACATCCACGATGTTCCCAGGGAACCACAAAACATGTTAGCTCTATTCGCCGATGACACCACCTTCTTAACGAAGCACAGAAACATTGACGTAATAAAGAGAAGACTCCGAACCAACTTAGACCGATTCCAAAGTTGGTGCGTCAAATGGGAGATCAAAATAAATGGGGATAAAAGCCAGGCTATATTGCTAACAAAGAGAAATATAAGAACAGGCGAAAACCTTGAAATAGATGATACTGACATACCATGGACAGAAGAAGCTAAATACCTAGGAGTAGTCTTGGATAAAAGACTAACATGGAAAAAACATGTAAATTATGCCATAGCAAAAACCAAAGCTGCCATGGGCAAACTCTATCCGATCATGGGGAGGAAAAGTCACATGAGTCGACAAACCAAGCTGACGATCATAAAAACCATAGCCAGACCACAGCTAACCTACGGGTCCACCGCTTGGGGCTATGCTGCGAAAACACATATAAAGAGGATAGAATCAATAGAAAATCGATACGTACGCATGGCAATAAACGCACCATGGTATGTCAGAAACACAGACATACACAGAGACCTAAAATGGATCAACGCCACAGAATTCATGAAAAGGAAAGCTGAAAGAGTCTTCGGAAAAGCAGAGGAGCACCCTAACCTAGAACTCAGGGAACTCATCGACTACGACCCAGTAGAAGATGCAGCAATACTCCAAAGACGCTTTAAGAAAAGACCAAGGAACCAATTGACAAGGTAAAAATACCGATTATAAACCGATACTGACACTTTAACATCTGTAAAGAGACTTTATTTACACTCCAAGACCAGCGATGCATTGTTCTCGCCCTGAAACAGTGGGATCAACCGTCTCGTAAAGGGCCAATGGTCCATGGAAGTTATGAGAGGCAACAATTGTAACTACTCTAGGAGCACAAACCACTAAACACAGTAAAACACACCCACACATACAAGCACACTACACCAAAAATAAAGTCTCTAAACTCGATAAAACCAAACATTATGTATGGCATTATTTAAGCTATGAAATGTAATATCGTCGTTTAAGAAACAATACCGCCTAAGTCACATTTTTGTTAAAATTGATATTTTGCACTAAATGTTCTAATAGCGCTTATAAGGTCAGAACATGCAATGAATTGATAGAAGAAAAGAGAACAGAACTTTTTAATGCTTTCTGGAAAACGATGACCTGGGACCAGAGGAGAACGTTCATACTAAATACTGTAGAAAAGCAACCTGTTAAACGTCGCAGAAATCAAAGTGAGAATTCTAGGCGCCAAGCAACCCTTCATTATTTCTTAAATATAAATAACGCAAGAAAACAGGTTTGCTGTAATATGTACATCAATACGTTTGGTATTAAAAAATGGACTGTACGTTATTGGGTAGATAATAATCAGAAGGAGGGAACTATTGCTCCAAGTTCTTTAATAACTCATTCACGAACTGCTGATGTAGCGTCACGTAGACGAAAAGTTGACAAGGAATTTCTTAAAACGTTTTTCGATTCTTTACCTAAAATGCCTTCTCATTATTGTAGGCAATCTACCACTCGAAAATATCTAGAGCCTATAGTTACGTCAGTCTCTCAGCTGTATAACTTATATTTAGAAAAATGCCAACAGGAAAATACCGGAAAAGTGAGCAAATTTACTTTCGATTCAATTTTTCAAGAACAGAATCTGTCACTGTTTTCTCCGAGAAAAGATCAGTGCGATTTGTGCTGTGCACACCAAGCAGGAAATCTTGCTGAGGAAGAATACGTTAAACATAGAGACGGAAAAAACAGGGCTAGAAGTGAAAAAAGCCAGGACAAGGAAAAGGCAGCAAATAATTTAGCACACGTTTTTACCCAAGACCTTCAGGCTGTTAAGCTAGCTCCTCTTACTAAAGCTAGCGCGTTTTATTATAAGAAGAAACTTAACATACACAATTTTACCATGTATAATCTTCAAACACATGAAGTTGCTTGCTACTGGTTTGATGAAACCGCCACGGATCTTGTAGTATCTTCATTTGCATCATGCATTGTTCGCACATTATCTAGCATTTTACAAAACAATCCTTTACCGGTTATCCTTTGGTCAGACGGGTGTAATTATCAAAATCGAAATGCCGTCTTATCTAATACATTGTTACATTTAAGCAAAGAGTTTAATGTTGCCATAGAGCAGAAATTTCTGACCAAAGGACATACGCAGATGGAGTGCGATTCTGTGCACAGTGCCATCGAAACAAAATTGAAAAACAAGGACATATATCTACCTGGACAATACTGTACTATTACACGTGAAGCTAGACGAAAGCCTTTCCCATATGAAAGCCATTTTCTCGATTATACTTTTTTTAAAGACTATTCTGGAAAATACTTTTTGATATATGACTCAATCAGACCAGGAAGAACGACTGGCGATCCAACAGTTGTAGATATCAAGGCGATTAAGTACATTAATGGTGAGATTATTATCAAAACCAATTTTGATCACCAGTATTCAACATTACCCAGAAGACCGAAAAAAATTGCTGATAGTTTCTCTTTACTTGCCAGTGCCCCTCTGTTAAGCAAAGAAAGACGAAAAATTTCATATTCCAAATGAGTAGCCCATATGCAAAACCCGCTATGTGATTCATAACAGAATTTAGGGTATTAAGGAAAAACGTATAACTAAATAAAAATAAGAAATGGAAATCGTTTAATTTATTGAAAAAATTGAAAATAATTATTAGAAATCTAAAAAATGGTCACTTATAATCCTTTAAATATTAGAATTAAGTTATTTAAGTTTGTTTTTTATTTATAGCGTGTTTTGCAACCGTATTAGGTATATAACAGGTTTTGCAAATCATCAAGGCCGCCATATTGGCTTTTAATAACTTGCAAAACCCGCTATTTTCGATTATTATGATCTTAATATTGTTGCTTTATTTTATTATTATTATTAATATTATTATTGCAATCATCCAAGAAATATTGAAAGAAAATTAATAGTTAAAGCACGATTTATTATTATTCATAGTAAAAAACCAAAAATACAATCATTAAAATTGATTTAAACATTATGTCACAGATTCTGCGTCATCTTCACCGAGTTCAAAGTCACTATTATTAGTGGAGCTGTCATCTTCATCACCATTATTGTCAGCTGCAGTATCATTTTCCTCCAAAGCAGAGAATATGTCGGTGTAAAACTGTAACTTTTCATTCTCAGTCCAGTTTTCCCCAAAGTGTAAAAGTATAAGTTTTCTGACATCTTTGAGCTTTGCTGGTTTAATATCAACTCCCTTGTCAACAACTTCAGTGAGACTGTTATTTTTAAAGTTTTTTCCTCTCTTGCATATAGATTTAGGCTCACAGGAATCAATATTATAGAACAGACCTCCTTCTAGTAATGCAGTCTTGTTAGATTTACTTCGAGTGATAAAGATTTTCTTGGCCTGTTGAAATTTGAAGTGCCATTGTCCTGGCTGCTTGATTGTGTTTTCGGAGTACAATTTCCAGTTCTTGACAGGGCAACTAATTTCTCCTAAGTGTGTGACAGAGGAATATTTGCTTATCACATCAATGTATTCTTGAGGGCCCTCGATAACATTGCGTACCTTAAATTCTCTCTCTAATTTGCCAAATATCCGATCGGCTGGAAGAAATGAATGCCCGACAATTGGAAACCAAATCTCAATTTTTTCGATACTTTTAGGTGCTTCAAATATTAGCCAAGAGCACAACATCCCCAATAAAGACTTATTTTTGTTTTGTCCTCCGCAACCATCGGAACACAATCTTGTGACTGACAGATCATTTAAGTTTGAGTTGTACAGTCTATGGTGTAAGGCTGATGCAATTTGATTGCATCCTTTAGAAAATTCGTTTTCGGTCCACACATAGCTAAATGTGTTATCCTTGATTTGAGCAGACAGTGATGAGCCTTGACAGATTGTAAAGTTATATAAATACAACTGGCGGGAATAATATGCGGCCTGATCTGGAACTTTTGGAAGGACCAAATTCTTTTGACAATCGTAACATAAAGTTAATGAATTTTCAACTTCTAGGCGAAGTTTTTCGTAGAAAGCATCTGCACGCTTCTTGTGATGTTTCCAGTTGAATTTCACTGCATCTCTTTTCTTCTTATCCTTCTCCAGGTTAATTTTATTTTCAAAACTGCAACAGGTGGAGCATTTATCGGAATATGGGCTGTCAAAACTTATATTAAAACATTCGTTGAACACGGTCCTAAAGTATTCATATTTCACGGAAAGATCTTCAGCTGGATCCATAATTTTCTCGTGTTAAGCTCGCTTGGTAAGTATTGCCGTTTCGTATGTTTGCCACGAGTATAATGACTTTGAATAGGTCTGAATGTTTTAATAAATTCCTTAACTGCTTCTCGACGTGGTTGATACTTCAAAGTTTTGCGGTCGCCTCCTCTTGTTTCTTTAGGTGTCATACCAGATTCCATAAATTTTTGACATAATCTATTTACTCTGTCCCGATTTTCTTGAATAATATTTAGAAATGCAGATGCAGATTTTCCAATTTTATTGCACTAATCATTGCAGCCTCCCTAGTGTAGGCCTCTACAGGTATCACATTTGAGTAGCCCATATGCAAAACCCGCTATGTGATTCATAACAGAATTTAGGGTATTAAGGAAAAACGTATAACTAAATAAAAATAAGAAATGGAAATTGTTTAATTTATTGAAAAAATTGAAAATAATTATTAGAAATCTAAAAAATGGTCACTTATAATCCTTTAAATATTAGAATTAAGTTATTTAAGTTTGTTTTTTGTTTATAGCGTGTTTTGCAACCGTATTAGGTATATAACAGGTTTTGCAAATCATCAAGGCCGCCATATTGGCTTTAATAACTTGCAAAACCCGCTATTTTCGATTATTATGATCTTAATATTGTTGCTTTATTTTATTATTATTATTAATATTATTATTGCAATCATCCAAGAAATATTGAAAGAAAATTAATAGTTAAAGCCTTAAATCAAGTGAAACAAATCGAGATTCTTACCATTAAAGTTAATCTGTTAGGAGAATGTTTCAGTTCTTATACAAGTTATTGAAATACTGGGTATACCAAATTTGTATCCTTAATCAATATCCTTCGGACATAATTGCCTTTCGCCCTCATTCAAAAATATCATCATTGCCTTGTGCAACAAATAAACGCCCAACATTCGTTTTTGCTTCTGAGGCCACGTGGCCGAAACCCCATAGAATTCTCCAGATTTAATATTGGTTAGATTTTCCAATTTTATTGCACTAATCATTGCAGCCTCCCTAGTGTAGGCCTCTACAGGTATCACATTTAATGGAAAGACCTTCAGGAACTGAAGACAGTCTTAACTCAAGATTGTCACTCATTTTATAACGAGATTCCCCACGATGGACCTAAGTGACAAGCGAAAGTGATAATAAAGTTTATTATTATACCTTATTAGAGGCAGATATCGTTTTTTTCTTTATTATTTTCTGATTAGCTACTTAATAAAGGATTTGGGTTTCGTTTTTAGAATTAATTCGTGCTAACCCTGTCTTGTTCCTCTCCTTTCAAATATACATAATACCGCATAAATCACAGTTGTATTAATTGTTGATTAACCAATACCGCCTAAGTAACAAAAAAAAAAAATAAATTAAGTCCACATTTAAAAAAAATGTATTTCAATAATAAATTGTTAATTATTTTGATGTTGAGATCTTAAAATTAACGCAAGTTTTTATTAATCCTAGTTACCAGGTAGTTTTTATCGCCTCCTGAAAAGCTTGTCTTTTTGTACTTGGGCGGTATTGTTTCTTAAACGACGATATCTTAAATATTTATAGCATGCCTAACATGCAAATTATATACCAAATGTGACATGAATCTTGTTATCTGTACCAGCATTACTAAATGCTGATACAAAAATCAAGACTCCAATAAATTTTCTTTCAGCGACAACCCCCATATTTGTATGCGAAAATATGGGAGGGTTTTAAAACCAACTGAGCATGGAATCGTGCCATGCGAGCGTTTAAAACCAAAGAGATTCGTAATTTAAAGACTTTTAGTCCGAAATTACAGATCAAACTTTTGAACGGGGAGTTTAGTCGGTCGGCCCGTATCTCCTTCAGAGGCGGCTCCTTTTCGCTTCACGAAAAGGATGATATTCCGGAGGTATGCAAGTATGCAAACCTCTGGTGGTTGCTAAGCCCGACACTACCATTGCACCCTCAGTGCCTGGTGTCTGTTTGCAGATTCTCCTCGTACAGCCGGAAAAAAAAAAAAAAAATTTCCGCTTTTGTATACACAGTACAGTTGCGATCGTTCAGTTGAACAAGTCGGAAGTGTGCGACCCCGTGTTTATCAACACGAAATTCGATATTTGTTTTTATCAAAATAAATATTGAAAATTATAAAAGAAAAATTCATGCGCTAATAGTTCGTTAGTTTTACACTGTGAGTGATTTGTGATCTGTGTGTTCCAGGCTTCCTAAACATGGAAAAAATAAGCAGCTACACTTATATTCCCCAAGAAGAAAAACTGCATCACGCAGTAATCAAACAACTGCCCGAAAACGTGGATTTAGACATCCTAAAAGAGGACCTTGAACACCAAGGAATTCACGACGCGGAAATACTCCAGATGAGGTCCTATAGGACGAAACTAGTACTCCCCATGTACTTAGTAAAAACACAAAACAAGGCGATATTTAACATAACCAGACTGTACAGTCTAAGCGTCAAAATAGAAGAGAAACATAAACCAAGGATACCAGGGCAATGCCAGAGGTATGGACATGCACAGTCTAAGTGCACCTACCATCACAGATGCGTGAAATGCGCAGAAAATCATGCGACAAATGAGTGTAAACTCCCAAAGCCAGCGCCAACTGAAGAAAGTAACGCAACCTGCGTACTTTGCAATGGAGAACACCCTGCCAGTTATAAGGGCTGCGAGATCTTTAAAAAACTGACCAAAAAACCGGCATCTCAGCCGAGACAGCAGATCCAGCCCCAGACTCAACAACAACCAAAACCAGTGGCACAACCAAAACCAGTGGCACAACCTAAACCAGTGGCACAACCTAAACCAGTGGCACAACCTAAACCAGTGGCTCAACATCAACAGGACCTAAACAAGGCAGTAGAAAAAGCCGTTGAACAAAAACTGGCAACATTCCAACGGCAGATGCTGGAGAGCATCGAGCAACTACTAAAGGGACGCAATGGAGGAAAATAACTCCCCTCCAAACATACTCAAAATCGTCTCCTGGAACGTCAATGGATACCAGACTCGAAAACCTGAAGTCATTGAACTCCTGGCCGACAGAAAGCCGGATATCCTGGCCTTGCAAGAGACCAGGATAAACAGGAACAGAAACATGTCTATCAGGAACTATGACGTATACAGAAACGATAGAGAGGACCAAGGAGGAGGAGGAGTTGCACTACTAGTAAAACGAGACCTCAAGCACACCTATATAGGAGACAATGGAGATGCCGACCTGGAGGCAGTCTCCATTATAGTCCATACGTCAAGAGGGCCAATGCAGGTATCATCGGTATACAAAAGACCTCAAGCCGACTTACAACAGAATGAGTTCAATGATCTAATAAATGGAAGATATCCAAAGATCATAATAGGAGACATGAACTGTAAGTCAACAGAATGGAACAGCAGAGCTGATAATCCAAATGGACGCAGGTTAATAAGATATACCGAGGAGACTGGAGCAATAGTGGTGGGCCCCGAAATTCCAACGTTTTTAGGAGGAGTCGGACTACCGGATGTGATTGACATAGCGGTCATGAAAAACATTGTACATGATTTCCAACTAGAAACGTTGGAAGATTGGACGTCTGATCACAACCCGATTGAACTACAGATAGGACATGGCTTAAAAAAACAAGAGATGAGAGTCAAGAAAATCACAAATTGGGATTCCTACTCTAAAAAAGTACAGGAAATAAGACCCATCAGAACAGCTAAAGACCTAGAACTTGCAGTAGAAAATCTGGAAAATCTTGCGAAGCCTATGAGGAATCCACTATATCTAAACAGATTAACACGACAACACACCCCTATGGAGAAATCCCCAGAGATGTGAAAGCGCTGGTCACGGAAAACCGAAGGCTACGCAGATGATACAGATTATACAGAAGCCACGCAGACAGGCTAAGACTAAATTTACATAGCATGACGCTAAAAAATGCCCTGCGAGAACATAGGCAAAACATGTGGAGTCAAAGAGTCTCAGAACTAAAAATAGAAGATAACTCAGCATGGAAAATGCAAAAAAGCCTAAGAAGAGAAAAAACCATCATACCTCCACTACATGGAAGAAATGGAATGGCCTACACTGATGAAGACAAAGCAAACGCACTTGCTGATTCCATTGAACATGAAGCAAGACTTAATGTTCACCCTGATGATGATGACTACGATGATCTGGAGGATCGCGTAGAAGAAAATGAGGCAACCATGCAGGAAAGACCTGCTAATGATACGATTCCAAACCCCACCTCACCAGGAGAGATAAAAACCATCATCAGGAAAATAAAAATAAGGAAAGCTCCAGGAAATCAAATGATAAAGAGCCTGCCTAGAAAAGGAATAGCCTCCCTAACAAACATCATAAATGGGATAATGAGAACAGAACACTTTCCACAAAGATGGAAACATGCACAAATCATAGTGTTCAATAAACCTGGAAAGGAACGAAAATACCCACAAAACTATAGACCTATCAGCCTGCTAGCAGGACTCGGGAAAATAGCGGAGAGGGTCTTAGCCAAACGTCTAAACGATGAAACTGAAGCACTCGACATCATACAAACTGAACAGTTTGGATTCAGAAGAAATCACTCGACAGAACAACAACTGCTGAGAATAGTGGAATACACCACCAAGGGATTTCAAAATCGAGAAGCAACAGGAGCAGTCTTTCTGGACGTGGCACGAGCCTTTGACCGGGTCTGGCACTAAGGACTCACGTATAAAATGGTAGCTGCAGGATATACCATAAAAATCAGCAGGATTATAAGAAACTACCTAAGAGACAGAACGTTCAGTGTCAAAATCAACGAAAACTTCTCAACCCAAAGGAACATAGAAGCAGGGGTACCACAAGGATCGGTACTAGGACCCCTCCTGTACAATATCTACATTCACGATGTACCCAGGGAACCACATAACATGTTAGCTCTATTCGCCGATGACACCATCTTCTTAACCAAGCACAGAAACATTGACGTAATAAAGAGAAGACTCCAAACCAACTTAGACCGATTCCAAAGTTGGTGCGTCAAATGGAAGATTAAAATCAATGATGATAAAAGTCAGGCTATATTGCTAACAAGAGAAACATAAGAACAGGCGAAAACCTTGAAATAGACGATACTGACATACCATGGACAGAAGAAGCTAAATATCTAGGAGTAATCCTGGATAAAAGACTAACATGGAAAAAGCATGTAAATTACGCCATAGCAAAAACCAAAGCTGCAATGGGCAAGCTCTATCCGATCATGGGGAGGAAAAGTCACATGAGACGACAAACAAAGCTGACAATCATTAAAACCATAGGCAGACCACAGCTAACCTACGGGTCCACCGCTTGGGGCTATGCTGCGAAAACACATATAAAGAGGATAGAATCAATAGAGAATCGATACGTACGCATGGCAATAAACGCACCATGGTTTGTCAGAAACGCGGATATACATAGAGACTTAAAATGGGTAAACACCACGGAATTCATGAAAAGAAAAGCTGAAAGAGTCTTCGGAAAAGCAGAGGAGCACCCTAACTTAGAACTCAGGGAACTCATCGACTACGACCCAGTAGAAGATGCAGCAAGACTCCAAAGACGCTTCAAGAAAAGGCCAAGAAACCAATTGGCAAGGTAAAAATACCAATTATAAACCGATCTTGACATTTAAACATCTGTAAAGAGACTTTATTTACACTCCAAGACCAGCGATGCATTGTTCCCTGAAACCTGCCCTGAAACAGTGGGATCAACCGTCTCGTAAAGGGCCAATGGAAGTTATGAGAGGCAACAATTGTAACTACTCTTGGAGCACAAAACACTAAACACAGTAAAACACACCCACACATACAAGCACACTACACCAAAAATAAAGTCTCTAAACTCGATAAAACCAAACATTATGTATGACATTATTTAAGCTATGAAATGTAATATCTTAAATATTTATAGCATGCCTAACATGCAAATTACCTACTAATTATGACACGAATCTTGTTATCTGTATCAGCATTACTATATGCTGTATCAAGTTTCCAAAAACTTTATTTCAGAGACAACCCCCATATTTGTATGCGAAAATATGGGAGGGTTTTAAAACCAACTGAGCATGGAATCGTGCCATGCGAGCGTTTAAAACCAGAGAGATTCGTAATTTAAAGACTTTTAGTCCGAAATTACAGATCAAACTTTTGAACGGGGAGTTTAGTCGGTCGGCCCGTATCTCCTTCAGAGGCGGTTCCTTTTCGCTTCACGAAAAGGATGATATTCCGGAGGTATGCTAGTAAGCAAACCTCTGGAGGTTGCTAAACCCGACACTACCATTGCACCTTCAGTGCCTGGTGTCTGTATGCAGATTCTCCTCGTACACCCGGAAAAAAAAAAAAATTCCGCTTTTATTAAGGGACCCTCCCTGCAAGGTACCGAGTTCTGGTTTTGTGCGCTGCACGGAAAAAGGTACCATGCAACTTTTCCCAAAATTTGAACCTTTTCTGATTAAATTTTGGTTTTTTACAAGAATAAAAAAACACTTTTGCAGGTTTCAGCCAATCAGAGGGTCAGAAATAAGTTACGACGCAATAAGCGTAGATTTAAGCCAGAACATTTCCTTGCCAAGAGAATTCATTTTTTGCATTCTCAGCCTGATCAGCCGAAGGCCCTGCCCGAATGCCCATCGGTTTTCTTGCACTATCAAGAATTTTCTAAGTGTTTCGGTTTTTCTAGTAAGGTAACAAAAAAGTTCTCACCGAAAGTATTTTCTTTCTAAAAAGTTTTTCGGTTTAACGCCGCGACACCGGTAACCGTAGACGGAGATTTACTGTAATTTCCTAGTTTTTTTCGTCAAAAAGTCTTCGATTAAAAGATTTTTATTATAAATTCTTTTTCTCAATAGATAAATGTAGCTTTAAAAAAAAAAGTGCTTTAAACTCAATAGAAGTCCAGGATTACCCGGATTAACCTGCACCCAGAAGCAGTAAGTGTTTTAAAGACTTTTGTATAACTGTAAATTTTCCCAAAACAGACTTATATATGAACAAAAATAATTTGGACATTTCTAATTTTTTGGAATAAACCCAAAAAATCATAATTTATTTATGAGATAAATCCTATTCAAAACGAACTTTGGAAATTGAAGTTTTTGTCGGTCGCTTTCCACGATTTCCACCAAAAAAAAAAACAAAAAAACATAAAAAACAAAAAACTTGTTGAAATCTGGAAAGATTAGCATTAAGAACTGTTTCTTTAATTTTTTAAACAAAGATTTAAAGAATTAAAAATACTAAATAAACCGGTAAAGATTTTTGGAGGGATAACAAATTCATCATTATTTATTAAAGAAAAAACACTTTACAACAAGGTATTAGCCTACGAGCTTCGTAAAAGTATTTAAATTTTTTTACTAAGAAAAGCAACTCTCCCCAAAGGTATTGGTTTATCTAAGAAACTTTTTCCCCAAATTATGTTTTATCGGCCTGGAGCCGGATAAAAAAATTGTATTTTTCCTGTAACCAATATTTATAAGTAGTTATTTAGCAGTTTTTTGCAGGAAAATCGATTTTCTTTCGTACTATAAATGATTGTCATTTTAAACCACAGCTTAATTCAGCAAACCCACACCTTTTCTACGCTAGAACAGGTAGTGGTAGTAACAATAAAGTCATTCGCTGACCCATACCTTTTTCCAGTCAGAACAAGTGACGGTAACTGGGTCTTAGCCGTACTTTAACAAACCCAGACCTTTTGTAACTTAAAACAAGTGAGGGAAGCCCGAACTTAGAATAGTTTTTATACTCCGGACTATTTTTTCACAAAATATCCCGAACTTAAAAAATTTAGCTACAAAATAATTTTTTCTTTAAACTTTTAAAGAGTTTATTTAATTATTTTTCTCAAGGCTCCTTTTTGCTTGAAATTGAGCTTAAATAATTCTTTCTCCCCCTTTAAGTAATTCTAAGGCCATCGGGGTTTTACCATTGTTTGTAGTTATCAAGGTAGTTAATAAGTTACTCACGTCAATAATTTTATTTTTGGGTTAAATATGGCGGTCTAATAAAGGACTTTAGAATTCCTTATTAGCGCCTTTTTCTTTCCAGTGTCAGTAATTCCGAATGCTGGGATTAAACATTGTTTTAGTGGTTTAAGGTTCCACGAATAAAAAATAAGTTTGGTGTTTCACACTATTTTTTATTATACAGGGTATTCATCTCTTTGGACCATAACAATTTTCGACCTTTTCTATAATATTTAAATTCAATAAAGTTGAGAGTCTTTTAGGGTCATTAAATATTTGTGTAATAAATACCTTTCGATAAAAATTCACTTAAAGGTTTTACAGTCTTTTAAATTCTCTTTAAACAATTTCCTTTAATTAAAATTTCACACAGATTTATTCATTAAAATGTCATCAGAAAATTCACCTCTTAATTCCCTTCCGGAAAACATCGCGGATGAGGCGTTGGATTTAAAGATGCCAACGGGTGGAATTTTGGTGGGACCTCTCCGGCCCCCATCAGGGGCCGTCGTTGATACTACTCGGACACTTTTCGACAGAATTATAGATACCCCTAATTACATTTGGGATTATGGGGACAATTTCCAAACACTAAAAACTAAAAGGCTTTTTACTAACGACAGCGAAAGCGACACTGGATCCTCCAGTGTGGTCTTTAATCCCTACTCAAAACCTATTAGCAAGCCGTCTGTAAGTTTAAATCCGCTAGTTGACCTAGGCACCGAGGAGTGTGCACAGAGAACTAGCGTCATTTTTGATGGAACTGGCGATCTAAATTTACTACACAACACGTGCTTTATTTGTGTAAAAAAATCCTATGCCTAATCCATAAATTTTACATCCTTCGAGGAATATTAAATTTTTACTTCACAGATTAGCTTTTTAATTTTAATATATAATTTCAGCTTTAAACTAATATTTACGAGCTAAATATACAGCTTATTTTAATATGCACATACAGGTGGCAACACCTAGGTGCATTGTATTTACAATATAATGATGCATTTTATTATTCTAAGTTATGTAAGTTGATATGTAATTGTATAATAAATATAAATAAAATAGAAATAAATAAAATATTTTGTAAATTAAATAAATGTAAAGCAGATAATTCCTATGAAATGAAACAAAGTAAATTCAGTATAGGGAGGTAAAGAAACTCACAGTCTGCTCCACTAGTTTAATAAAAATGTATAAAGTAATTTATCCAAACATGTTTCGAAGACTCAAGTCTTCATCTTCAGTGGATTGTAAAAACGTTAAACAAAGAAGGGTACCTTTGACATTGTAGTGACTGTAAATAAAAATAAAAAAGAAAAGATAAGAATAATTGGTTGAGTTTAAGAGAGGTGATTGAATAAGAAAAAATAAATTAAAAGATTATTGTTGGTTCCTTACCTAGTTTAGCAGGAAAGAAAAACTTTTTGAAATGTAACAAATTTCAAGTAAAAAAGTAAAATAAATTTTTGTATTCTAAGTAAAAGCATCATTTGAAAAATATTCATTTAATAGAATAAAAGAAAAAGAAAAACGTCCTTTGAAAAGGAGGAACTAATTTTAATTTTAAATTTTAGGTAAAAAACGTTCTTAATTTCAAATGGGTTCATCTTAACACGAGGTTCTAAGATGAAAGAAAATGTTTTACAGATTTATATCGATTCAACCAAGATAAGATAATGCAATGTCAAAAGGCTAACATATTCAAGTGAAAACCCCTAAATGTAACAAAGAGAGGAATATTTATAAGTAAAAGTAACAAAGATAGGAGGGTATTGGAGTAGTAATTGAACACAAAAACAAAATAAAATGAACAAGCCGAACTCCGAACGTGCTGCTGTATCGTAACAAATGTTGCAATTATAAAAATAAAACTAAAAAATGTAAAAAACGAATATAGGAAACTCTGCAAAGGAGAAAGTTGAGATCAATAGTTTGTCTCTCCACCGAAAGGTGGCTGAAACGAACTGGAAGTGCTTTTAAGTGAACAGTGATGCCAAATAAAACTTTTTACGAGAGAGAAGAAAGGATTATAATTAGATGACGTTGGAAAGAATAGGTTAGGTTAAAATGGGAAACAAAAAATTATTTTAATTAACAATTATGTAATTACTTGGACAAGAAATTAAGGGAATTAAAGAAATTTAGGCAGGAAAAATTAATTTGGTCATTAATACAATTCAAATCTGGGTTCTTTAAAGCTTTGTGTATCTCAACGATCTCAAGTAAGTTTAAGGTTAAGCCTTTATCACAAATATGCAGGACTCTAGTACCAGTCTCAAGATCAAAAGAGTGCCCGGAATTGACAACATGATTGGCAAAGGAGGAATTGGAAACCAAATCAACCTTGTCCAAGTTCTTATCTATGATCCTCTTGTGCTCATTAACACGAGTTAAAATCTTGCGGCCACTCTGGCCGATGTAGCAAGTATTGCAGCCAGGGTGACCGCAAGAGAGGGAGTACACTCCCGACCTATCTAGAGCAAGGGTACTATCCTTTGATCGAACTACAAAGCTTTTCAATTTTGAATGGGCACTGAAACTAATGTTAAGGTCAAGCTTCCTGAAAATTCCCTGTATTTTATAAGAAATACGACTATGAAAAGGTAAAGAAAAATATCTCCTGTCATTAAGGGCAGTGTTAGTGTTAGTACACTTTAGACTTTTGTTAAGGAAATTTGATAGATGTCTGTAATAAAGTTTATTGATAAAGTGAGAAGGGTAATCGTTGTTAAAAGCTATCTGTTTGATAATATTAAGTTCTGTATTAAAGTTAGGTTCTGAAAGAGGGATATTAAAAAGTCTGTGAAAATAACTATTGAAAGCAGCAACCTTGTGACTGAATGGGTGGTTAGAGAAATAGGGAATAACCGAATCTGTGCTTGTAGGTTTATGGAAAATTCCGAAAACCAATGAATTCGAACTTCTCTCAATCAATAGATCAAGAAAAGGAAGGGATCCATTAGTCTCCGTCTCCATTGTAAACTGAATAGAAGGGTGCAAAGAGTTGAGAAAACACAGAAAAAGTTGTAGCTCGTGGTTATCACCCTTGAAAACAACGAAAGTGTCATCGACATATCTGAAAAAGCAAAAAACTCTGTGGAATAAGGGGTGTAATTCTATCTTGGATTCAATAAACGCCAGAAAAATTTCCGCCAGCAGAGGGCTAAGCGGGGAGCCCATGGATAAGCCTGATTTTTGAGAATAAAATTTGTTATTAAATTGGAAAAAGTTTTGTTTAAGAACAGTATCAATAAGTAAACATATGTTGAGGATATGGTGGGTAGGTAAATCTGAATTGGTGAACAGAAGGTTTCTAACCAATTCTATGCATTCCTCTGGGGGGACACTAGGAAATAAGTTTTTAATATCAAACGAAACAAGAATGGAGGCATCCGGAATAACCAGATCTTTAAGTTTATTAGAGAGTTCAAAAGAATTATTAATGGAGTATGTGCTGCTGAAATTGGTTAAGGAGAGTAAGACACTATTGAGCCAGGAAGCCAGTTTATGACATGGAGAATTTATGTAGCTAACAACAGGGCGAACAGGGATACCATCCTTATGAATCTTAGGCAACCCATATAAGAGTGGAGTGTGAGGGTTCATTGGATATAACTTATTCTTATCAGAGTTTAAAAAGTTGAGAGTCTCATTGGTAAGAGAAAGAATTTTTTTCAGATAAGAGAAAAAATTTGAGGTTAAATTAGTAGGAATCGAAGGGAAATCCTCTGGAGTCAAAAATTCTTCCACCTTTTGTATATACATCTGTCTATCCATAATGACTAAACAGTTCCCTTTGTCAGCTTTAGAAAGAACTAGATCACCGTCTGCGATTTTCTTACGGAATCGAGACAAGTCTCTGTTAATCTTGCTATTAGTGGGGGAAACAAAATGTGGAGACGTGTGAAATTTATTGAGGGCTACAGAGATTTGAGATCTGAGGTCACTCCCTCCCTCGGAGAGGTCCAAGCACTCAAGGATCCTCTCGGACTCGACGGCTAAAAGCTGTAAGTCTTTGACGTTAGGTGTAAAATTAAGTCACTACAATGTCAAAGGTACCCTTCTTTGTTTAACGTTTTTACAATCCACTGAAGATGAAGACTTGAGTCTTCGAAACATGTTTGGATAAATTACTTTATACATTTTTATTAAACTAGTGGAGCAGACTGTGAGTTTCTTTACCTCCCTATAACTTCACTCCACTTTGAGATGGACTACTTCAAGAAAATTGATATCGCTGGTCGAGCATTTTTGGTCCAACAATTTAAGCATCTTACTCTAAGAAGGAAACAGATTCGCCTTGACATATGGTTCAACACCGAATGCCTACGACGTCAAGTTACCCCCAATTATGTTACATTGAGAACTAGAACTTCCTGTACTTCCTCTTCCAAGGCCTTGAGGGTCGCTAGAGTGGTTTGGGTCAAGGAGGAGATCAAGAAGCATTACTTCGCCCTAAACTTATTGGATTTGAAGCTGAAGACAGTCTTCCTTAGACTTTCTTCACTACTACATCTATTAGAATGGGACACTTTTCATTCAACGTTGCTTGACTATGTGGAGTACATGGGTAAGCTTAAGTTCGAACGTCTGCTTAATAAAATCAAACATTTATCTCTTCAACAAAACAATTTCTTTAACAACTCTTCATCTTTTAATCACAATCACTCTCATTCTTTTCTTAACTCAACAGGTAATAATCACAGTTTTTATAATGATGTTTTCTGTAAAGAACTGGATATTTCCAATATTTCCAATGGTCATTTTTCCAATTTTAAATTTCATGATAGGGTCCTCAACCTGTCATCCTCTGCCCTCAACAAGGATGACATCGAACTGCTGAGCCGGGGTTTAAATTTCAACTTTAATTTTACACCTAACGTCAAAGACTTACAGCTTTTAGCCGTCGAGTCCGAGAGGATCCTTGAGTGCTTGGACCTCTCCGAGGGAGGGAGTGACCTCAGATCTCAAATCTCTGTAGCCCTCAATAAATTTCACACGTCTCCACATTTTGTTTCCCCCACTAATAGCAAGATTAACAGAGACTTGTCTCGATTCCGTAAGAAAATCGCAGACGGTGATCTAGTTCTTTCTAAAGCTGACAAAGGGAACTGTTTAGTCATTATGGATAGACAGATGTATATACAAAAGGTGGAAGAATTTTTGACTCCAGAGGATTTCCCTTCGATTCCTACTAATTTAACCTCAAATTTTTTCTCTTATCTGAAAAAAATTCTTTCTCTTACCAATGAGACTCTCAACTTTTTAAACTCTGATAAGAATAAGTTATATCCAATGAACCCTCACACTCCACTCTTATATGGGTTGCCTAAGATTCATAAGGATGGTATCCCTGTTCGCCCTGTTGTTAGCTACATAAATTCTCCATGTCATAAACTGGCTTCCTGGCTCAATAGTGTCTTACTCTCCTTAACCAATTTCAGCAGCACATACTCCATTAATAATTCTTTTGAACTCTCTAATAAACTTAAAGATCTGGTTATTCCGGATGCCTCCATTCTTGTTTCGTTTGATATTAAAAACTTATTTCCTAGTGTCCCCCCAGAGGAATGCATAGAATTGGTTAGAAACCTTCTGTTCACCAATTCAGATTTACCTACCCACCATATCCTCAACATATGTTTACTTATTGATACTGTTCTTAAACAAAACTTTTTCCAATTTAATAACAAATTTTATTCTCAAAAATCAGGCTTATCCATGGGCTCCCCGCTTAGCCCTCTGCTGGCGGAAATTTTTCTGGCGTTTATTGAATCCAAGATAGAATTACACCCCTTATTCCACAGAGTTTTTTGCTTTTTCAGATATGTCGATGACACTTTCGTTGTTTTCAAGGGTGATAACCACGAGCTACAACTTTTTCTGTCTTTTCTCAACTCTTTGCACCCTTCTATTCAGTTTACAATGGAGACGGAGACTAATGGATCCCTTCCTTTTCTTGATCTATTGATTGAGAGAAGTTCGAATTCATTGGTTTTCGGAATTTTCCATAAACCTACAAGCACAGATTCGGTTATTCCCTATTTCTCTAACCACCCATTCAGTCACAAGGTTGCTGCTTTCAATAGTTATTTTCACAGACTTTTTAATATCCCTCTTTCAGAACCTAACTTTAATACAGAACTTAATATTATCAAACAGATAGCTTTTAACAACGATTACCCTTCTCACTTTATCAATAAACTTTATTACAGACATCTATCAAATTTCCTTAACAAAAGTCTAAAGTGTACTAACACTAACACTGCCCTTAATGACAGGAGATATTTTTCTTTACCTTTTCATAGTCGTATTTCTTATAAAATACAGGGAATTTTCAGGAAGCTTGACCTTAACATTAGTTTCAGTGCCCATTCAAAATTGAAAAGCTTTGTAGTTCGATCAAAGGATAGTACCCTTGCTCTAGATAGGTCGGGAGTGTACTCCCTCTCTTGCGGTCACCCTGGCTGCAATACTTGCTACATCGGCCAGAGTGGCCGCAAGATTTTAACTCGTGTTAATGAGCACAAGAGGATCATAGATAAGAACTTGGACAAGGTTGATTTGGTTTCCAATTCCTCCTTTGCCAATCATGTTGTCAATTCCGGGCACTCTTTTGATCTTGAGACTGGTACTAGAGTCCTGCATATTTGTGATAAAGGCTTAACCTTAAACTTACTTGAGATCGTTGAGATACACAAAGCTTTAAAGAACCCAGATTTGAATTGTATTAATGACCAAATTAATTTTTCCTGCCTAAATTTCTTTAATTCCCTTAATTTCTTGTCCAAGTAATTACATAATTGTTAATTAAAATAATTTTTTGTTTCCCATTTTAACCTAACCTATTCTTTCCAACGTCATCTAATTATAATCCTTTCTTCTCTCTCGTAAAAAGTTTTATTTGGCATCACTGTTCACTTAAAAGCACTTCCAGTTCGTTTCAGCCACCTTTCGGTGGAGAGACAAACTATTGATCTCAACTTTCTCCTTTGCAGAGTTTCCTATATTCATTTTTTACATTTTTTAGTTTTATTTTTATAATTGCAACATTTGTTACGATACAGCAGCACGTTCGGAGTTCGGCTTGTTCATTTGATTTTGTTTTTGTGTTCAATTACTACTCCAATACCCTCCTATCTTTGTTACTTTTACTTATAAATATTCCTCTCTTTGTTACATTTAGGGGTTTTCACTTGAATATGTTAGCCTTTTGACATTGCATTATCTTATCTTGGTTGAATCGATATAAATCTGTAAAACATTTTCTTTCATCTTAGAACCTCGTGTTAAGATGAACCCATTTGAAATTAAGAACGTTTTTTACCTAAAATTTAAAATTAAAATTAGTTCCTCCTTTTCAAAGGACGTTTTTCTTTTTCTTTTATTCTATTAAATGAATATTTTTCAAATGATGCTTTTACTTAGAATACAAAAATTTATTTTACTTTTTTACTTGAAATTTGTTACATTTCAAAAAGTTTTTCTTTCCTGCTAAACTAGGTAAGGAACCAACAATAATCTTTTAATTTATTTTTTCTCATTCAATCACCTCTCTTAAACTCAACCAATTATTCTTATCTTTTCTTTTTTATTTTTATTTACAGTCACTACAATGTCAAAGTTACCCTTCTTTGTTTAACGTTTTTACAATCCACTGAAGATGAAGACTTGAGTCTTCGAAACATGTTTGGATAAATTACTTTATACATTTTTATTAAACTAGTGGAGCAGACTGTGAGTTTCTTTACCTCCCTATAACTTCACTCCACTTTGAGATGGACTACTTCAAGAAAATTGATATCGCTGGTCGAGCATTTTTGGTCCAACAATTTAAGCATCTTACTCTAAGAAGGAAACAGATTCGCCTTGACATATGGTTCAACACCGAATGCCTACGACGTCAAGTTACCCCCAATTATGTTACATTGAGAACTAGAACTTCCTGTACTTCCTCTTCCAAGGCCTTGAAGGTCGCTAGAGTGGTTTGGGTCAAGGAGGAGATCAAGAAGCATTACTTCGCCCTAAACTTATTGGATTTGAAGCTGAAGACAGTCTTCCTTAGACTTTCTTCACTACTACATCCATTAGAATGGGACACTTTTCATTCAACGTTGCTTGACTATGTGGAGTACATGGGTAAGCTTAAGTTCGAACGTCTGCTTAATAAAATCAAACATTTATCTCTTCAACAAAACAATTTCTTTAACAACTCTTCATCTTTTAATCACAATCACTCTCATTCTTTTCTTAACTCAACAGGTAATAATCACAGTTTTTATAATGATGTTTTCTGTAAAGAACTGGATATTTCCAATATTTCCAATGGTCATTTTTCCAATTTTAAATTTCATGATAGGGTCCTCAACCTGTCATCCTCTGCCCTCAACAAGGATGACATCGAACTGCTGAGCCGGGGTTTAAATTTCAACTTTAATTTTACACCTAACGTCAAAGACTTACAGCTTTTAGCCGTCGAGTCCGAGAGGATCCTTGAGTGCTTGGACCTCTCCGAGGGAGGGAGTGACCTCAGATCTCAAATCTCTGTAGCCCTCAATAAATTTCACACGTCTCCACATTTTGTTTCCCCCACTAATAGCAAGATTAACAGAGACTTGTCTCGATTCCGTAAGAAAATCGCAGACGGTGATCTAGTTCTTTCTAAAGCTGACAAAGGGAACTGTTTAGTCATTATGGATAGACAGATGTATATACAAAAGGTGGAAGAATTTTTGACTCCAGAGGATTTCCCTTCGATTCCTACTAATTTAACCTCAAATTTTTTCTCTTATCTGAAAAAAATTCTTTCTCTTACCAATGAGACTCTCAACTTTTTAAACTCTGATAAGAATAAGTTATATCCAATGAACCCTCACACTCCACTCTTATATGGGTTGCCTAAGATTCATAAGGATGGTATCCCTGTTCGCCCTGTTGTTAGCTACATAAATTCTCCATGTCATAAACTGGCTTCCTGGCTCAATAGTGTCTTACTCTCCTTAACCAATTTCAGCAGCACATACTCCATTAATAATTCTTTTGAACTCTCTAATAAACTTAAAGATCTGGTTATTCCGGATGCCTCCATTCTTGTTTCGTTTGATATTAAAAACTTATTTCCTAGTGTCCCCCCAGAGGAATGCATAGAATTGGTTAGAAACCTTCTGTTCACCAATTCAGATTTACCTACCCACCATATCCTCAACATATGTTTACTTATTGATACTGTTCTTAAACAAAACTTTTTCCAATTTAATAACAAATTTTATTCTCAAAAATCAGGCTTATCCATGGGCTCCCCGCTTAGCCCTCTGCTGGCGGAAATTTTTCTGGCGTTTATTGAATCCAAGATAGAATTACACCCCTTATTCCACAGAGTTTTTTGCTTTTTCAGATATGTCGATGACACTTTCGTTGTTTTCAAGGGTGATAACCACGAGCTACAACTTTTTCTGTCTTTTCTCAACTCTTTGCACCCTTCTATTCAGTTTACAATGGAGACGGAGACTAATGGATCCCTTCCTTTTCTTGATCTATTGATTGAGAGAAGTTCGAATTCAATTCCTCCTTTGCCAATCATGTTGTCAATTCCGGGCACTCTTTTGATCTTGAGACTGGTACTAGAGTCCTGCATATTTGTGATAAAGGCTTAACCTTAAACTTACTTGAGATCGTTGAGATACACAAAGCTTTAAAGAACCCAGATTTGAATTGTATTAATGACCAAATTAATTTTTCCTGCCTAAATTTCTTTAATTCCCTTAATTTCTTGTCCAAGTAATTACATAATTGTTAATTAAAATAATTTTTTGTTTCCCATTTTAACCTAACCTATTCTTTCCAACGTCATCTAATTATAATCCTTTCTTCTCTCTCGTAAAAAGTTTTATTTGGCATCACTGTTCACTTAAAAGCACTTCCAGTTCGTTTCAGCCACCTTTCGGTGGAGAGACAAACTATTGATCTCAACTTTCTCCTTTGCAGAGTTTCCTATATTCATTTTTTACATTTTTTAGTTTTATTTTTATAATTGCAACATTTGTTACGATACAGCAGCACGTTCGGAGTTCGGCTTGTTCATTTGATTTTGTTTTTGTGTTCAATTACTACTCCAATACCCTCCTATCTTTGTTACTTTTACTTATAAATATTCCTCTCTTTGTTACATTTAGGGGTTTTCACTTGAATATGTTAGCCTTTTGACATTGCATTATCTTATCTTGGTTGAATCGATATAAATCTGTAAAACATTTTCTTTCATCTTAGAACCTCGTGTTAAGATGAACCCATTTGAAATTAAGAACGTTTTTTACCTAAAATTTAAAATTAAAATTAGTTCCTCCTTTTCAAAGGACGTTTTTCTTTTTCTTTTATTCTATTAAATGAATATTTTTCAAATGATGCTTTTACTTAGAATACAAAAATTTATTTTACTTTTTTACTTGAAATTTGTTACATTTCAAAAAGTTTTTCTTTCCTGCTAAACTAGGTAAGGAACCAACAATAATCTTTTAATTTATTTTTTCTTATTCAATCACCTCTCTTAAACTCAACCAATTATTCTTATCTTTTCTTTTTTATTTTTATTTACAGTCACTACAATGTCAAAGGTACCCTTCTTTGTTTAACGTTTTTACAATCCACTGAAGATGAAGACTTGAGTCTTCGAAATATGTTTGGATAAATTACTTTATACATTTTTATTAAACTAGTGGAGCAGACTGTGAGTTTCTTTACCTCCCTATAACTTCACTCCACTTTGAGATGGACTACTTCAAGAAAATAAATTCAGTATTCCTAACTCAATGGAATCTGTGAAGGACACATATTTAATAAGACACAGCATATAACAATAATTTTGTCAAGTGAAATCTCATCGTTCACCATGTTTGACAGCATACTCATTGGTATAACTCCTTCAAAAATTTGATATTTTTTTTTTAGCAAACCAATAATCCGTTCTACATGAATTCTAACTGCTGCAATGTTTCGTGTACTTTCGACATCAAGTGGGTGCAACTTATTTTTGCCCTTGGTAAATGCAGGTATATGTAAATTAGCACCTAGCATCTCTACAGAATCTTTAATTAAAAATCCCCTGTCTGCTAACACAATGTCCTGTGGGAGAATATGATCTAAAAGTCCACAATTTTCTACAATATACTTATCACTAGCCCTACCTCCATATGTTCTTGATATAAACGAAACTGCACCTTGCGGAGTTATATCAATTAAAAATTTCACTGTCTCATGGTGCTTATAACTTGACCAACACTGAGCAGCATTTACAAGCTTTGATGGTGTTTCAATAAAAACAGACTATTATTACCGCCACTTTGTCTATAAATGACTCTTTAAAACATTCTGGCATGTATTTCTTTAAATTTTCACGTGATGGCCAATATACAAACCCTTTAATTCTTTCGAAAAGTATATCAATACACTCATAAAAAAATCTAGAACATGTACTAGGGGGCTATATTAAACTGGTAAGACAAAAATTTAAAAGGTAAATTTAAGCGCAACTTCATTAAAGTTAGTATAAACTGCTGAAATGGCAAAAGAACTTTGTTAGGATGCACTGGCAAATGATGCTTAATATTTTCAAAAAGAATAAATCGTCGGTGGTTCAGCAATATCTCCTACGTGCAGCCTTTGCTGAAATTATGATTTTGACAGTAAATAATGTAATAATTGTTCTTTCCGCATGCGTCCATAATTTCACCTATGTATATATTAAATTTGGATTCATTATTATCCCAACCGCTACATAATATAGCTCCTATATGCATACTGAAAATAACTTTTCCAGTAATATCTTCTATGTAACAAGACGCACATAGAAGGTATTTGATGGTGCCAAAATTGTCGGATTTAACATCACCTATGTGTCGATTTCGCGTGTAGGAGGTATTCGATTAGTCAGGGTACCAATAAGCGGCGGTTATTTGTTTAGTTGTCAATTAACACACTTGTTATAAGAGGTGTAGTGTTTTGTTTAACTTTAATATTATCCAGAAAAAAAGGTAAGAGCTAAATATCTATAATTAAGAATGCATTATAATACATATTAAACTTCTTGTAATAACGACAATTATCATAATTTATTTTATAATTATTACCGGGATTTTTACTTCTAACCTCACTTTTTCTTTAGTGGCAATTTGGCTAGCCTGTGCTCATAGTTGCACTCTGTGGCCAGAAAGATTGCCATTAAATTTCATAAAACAAAAAAACTTAGAAATAAAATGATTGACAGAAAGTATTCAAGTACTGACAAATATTAATTTGATTGATAAAAATCGTAGAGTATGTTTTTAAAGGGAATCCTGCGACAAAATATGAAATGTTAAAATGCTGCTAGCCTTTACCTAATTAATTATTTATTATGTTTTATATGGTTAGTATATTATTCATGTTCACTAAAATAATCGGTTAAAATAATAGAAAACACAATGGTAATAAATTATTAACATAATTTTAAATATTATGTGAATGTGCAGAATATTTCCAAAAAACCTCCCTATTGTTAACCTTACGATATTCTTAATAATGTCGTTTATAGAATAAAGAAAATCCGCAAAAATAAATATTTAATTGGTATTCGTTAACAGCATTTTTATTAGTAGGTATCAAATAGTATTGGAGTGCTTTGCTTAAAAATTACATTCCTATTTTTTTTTCCTTGAAGATGCGTTCCCGTACAAAAAAAATGCTGCTGTAATGTGGGGTGCACACTGGATCTATTAACACTGGCCTAGAGGATAAGCTTTCCCAAAATCAGACCGTCATAACTGATAAATTACCTACTTCGCAGAGTCTTCATAAATCAGACTCAATTAGTCAGGAGTTCAGGCTATTTCGCCAAATAATGCAGCAACCATTCAGACTATTTCAGATGATGCAACGAATCATGGTGAGGTTGAAAATTGCATTGTACTGCCAATAACAGATAATGAACTTCTTGAGCTTGTGGAGTTTAATGCACCACGACATGATATACTTCAACTTAGCCCAAAATCTCTGCAGGAGAATTTACAAAATGGAGTTAGAGAACAGATCTCATTCTCTCACCAGGAAGAGCTAGTTTACACTGAAAACCAATTTGAAGTGCATGAAGTGCACAAGGCACCGCAAATGGCCGATCCTCATCAAATGATCAATATTCGGATTATTATCAATCAAATTTAATGGAATATGAAAGCACAGCAGCAGAAACCAACACCATCATTAAATTTAACCCAGAAGCAGAAGCAGCAGAAACCAACACCATCATTAAATTTAACCCAGAAGCAGAAGTAGAAATCGAAAATGATGACCTAGAAATCGAAGAACAAATTGAAGATTATGGAAGCCAAGAAATAATATTGAGAATTGGAGAACGAATCGAAATAGAACCTGATAAAGTCCGTTTTGTTGCAGTTGATAGCTCATATCGAGGGTTGAAGCCATAAAACAACCGTAAACCATAGGCGTTGCCAATAGTAATTACCTTATTTAATAAGAAAATTGGCCTCTGTCCATTGTTAAGTAGGATTAGGGTTAAAGTAGGTACAACAGGGGTAATTAATTTACCTATTTTTGCCTGCTTTAAGATGTTATTACGCCATTTGATGTGCGTTTGTCAAACTATGTATTTAGTTGTATTTAGATACTGCATTATCTCAAAGTTGAATTATTTCCTATACTTGTAACAATGGCTTCAAGTTTTTCGCCAACGTGTCTTCGTCAAATTAGCAAGAGTGCATATTCTCTCCGAGAAAAGACATTAATATTAAACGTGCATGATGCTCTAGTGTACCAGAAACCTGCAAGTGATGTTCGTAGCATCATTGCAGAGTGTGCCAATATGGTAGGAGTTGGAGAGGCTACTATATATAGGTTCTTGCGTGAAAGAAAATCTAAGAACCTCAGTGAGCCAAAACCACTCCCAGGAAAGAAACCGTTAGAAATTGACAATTTCATTAAAAATGGTATTAGAAGAAAAGTACATAGTTTTTATTTTGCCAAGGAAATACCAACTATAGACAAAATTTTACAAGCCATTAACTACGACGAGGACTTACCACAGCTATCACGAACGAAACTATGGAAAATACTTCATGATATGAACTTTCGATGGGAGAAGCAAAACAGAAAATCTTTTCTTATTGATAGAGCAGATATTATTTGCTGGAGACGTCAATACTTAAGGTCCATCCGAAAATACCGCAGCGAAGGCAAAAACATTTTCTATTTGGATGAAACTTGGCTGAACGAAGGGCACACCGTATCTAAAGTTTGGCAAGATAAAAATGTCCTAAGTTCTCGACAAGCTGTCATGGAAGGCTGGTCAACAGGACTTAGACCACCATCTGGAAAGGGACGCAGACTTATTATAACTCATATAGGAAGTTCAAATGGCTTTTTGGATCAAGGATTATTACAATTCCAGTCGAATTCTACTAAAGACTATCATGAAGAAATGACTGCTGATGTTTTCGAGGAATATTTTAAGCAAATGATAGAATACATTCCCGCTAATTCTGTAATAGTGATGCCAGCTATCACTCTAGGCTAAAAGAGAATCTTCCCACAACTTCATGGAAAAAGGCGGAAATCGTAAACTGGTTACAACGAAAGGAATTGAGTTACGATAATACCATGGTAAAAAAAGAACTTTTGGATATTGTTAGGCTACATAAATCACAGTATAAAAAGTATGTTATTGACGAGATGGCAAGAGATCGAGGTATTATAGTGCTCCGTTTACCACCTTACCATTGTGAGCTAAATCCTATCGAATTAATATGGGCTCAAGTAAAAGGATATGTTGCTAGAAATAACAAAACTTTTAAAATGCAAGAAGTGCGACACCTCTTGCTTCATTCTTTAGCAAATGTGTCATCAGAAAATTGGCAAAACGCCATAAAACATGCTATAGTAGAGGAACAAAAAATGTGGGAACTTGACAACGTAATTGACACAACTATGGAAATTGAGCCTTTAGTAATAAGCGTAGGACATGATGACTCTTCAGATTCTTCTGAGGACCATTTTATCGAGTTATAATTATTGAAATTGTCAATATTTTTTGATCTGTAAATAAATTAGTTTTCTTGTAAATAAATTCATAAAATCATAAAATCTATTACATTTAAATAAAATAATAAGCGGTTACATTAAAAACCCAACTCTCCGACCATGATGGGCCGTTTTAATCATTATCCTTTCATTTCATTTTATGGCTCTATTGTTACTTTATCTGTTACCCGGTGGAATAGGTCAAAATTTCTTCATCTTTATGCTAGATGTACGTAAAAAGACCATTTTATAGGTAAAATATTTTAGGCCACCGGGCCCTTGTTTTGAATCTTTAATGAGGGTATCGAGCTATCAACGGCAACGAAACAGACTTGCAAAGAACTCCCGGGGAGAGCAGCTTTGGAAATTGACCACCAGAACCAAGATCAAGTATCAAGGACCTCTACTGTTGCAGAATCAAGAAAAGAAGCAAGTAGAAAAAGGGTGACTGGACAGCATTACTTGGGATATAAAAAGACACAAGGAAAAATTTCATACGGCGTACCAAGACAATCTAGAAACCTAAGAAATCGTGGTTGTTCCCACACAACGCAAACTTCCAAGAAAAGCGGAAGAACCTTTTTATGCGGTTCAATTTCAGAAACAATGGGACTGAATATATTTCATAATTTTTGGGAAAAATTACCAACCTGGACTGAAAAAAGAGCGTATATAAAAGGGTTGGTCGCCGTCAGAGAAATTAGAAGGAGAAGAAAAAGTGATGTTCCATGAAAAGTTAAAAAAATAGAAGGCTATGATATTTACCTTCCGAGAGATAATGGCGACAAGGTAAGAGTTTGTCGTTCATTTTTTCTGAGTACTGTCGATTTGGGAGAAGACACGTTTAAACGCTGGGTTAAGCATAATCATGTTGCAAATTGCAATGAATTTGAGGACGAACGACAGGATAGTGATAGTGAAGATGAAGAAAAATCATTAGCGGATCTTAAAAAACATTTAAGTAAGAAAAGAAAGTTCTCTAGACGCGATCAATTGAATACTCGAACCGAAAGAAAAAACAAGAAAATCGAAAATGTGATGCAATGGCTTCAACTCATTCCTAAAGTACCCAGCCATTACTGCCGGGCATCATCAAAAAAAATATACGTGGAATCGACTTTTAGGTCGATTTTGCACATGTATAATGTTTTTTTAGAATGGTGCGAAGAAAACACAGTGCCGTCAGTAGGCCGAAAATTATTTATTGAAGTTTTAAAAAAGAAAATATTGCTATACACTCCCCACGCAAAGATCAGTGCGATATTTGTTCAGCCTTTAAGACCGGCAACATCGATCAAAGTACATACCAAGCTCATGTGGAGAAAAAAGACCGAAGTAGAACCACAAAAAATACTACAAAGAACAGTGCATCTGAAGAGAAACTTGTCATAACTATGGACCTTCAAAGTGTTCTCTTGTGTCCCAAAACTCTGGCATCTTCTATGTACTACAAACAAAAGTTGCAAGTGCATAATTTCACATTATATGAACTCAACAACTCAGATGTCTACTTATATGTTTGGAATGAAGTAGAAGGCGGTGTCACTGCCAACGAATTTACCTCTTGTATTGTGCAGTACATTAGAAACGCTTCACCTAACTACAAGGAGATTGTACTAATTTCTGATGGGTGTACCTATCAGAACAGAAACAAAATTCTGGCGAGCGCTCTTAGCGACCTAAGCAAAGAAAAAAACATTGTAATAGAGCAGCTCTATCTAGAAAATGGAAACACGATGATGGAGGCGGACAGTGTCCATTCAGTTCTAGAACATGTCTTTAAACCTCCTATTAACTCACCATCCGATTATGTAACACGAATGCGCTTAGCGAGGCCTAAACATCCATACAATGTAGTCGTGGTACATCATGAGTTCTTTTTAGACTATGATGCTCTTTCTACTAACTTAGCATCAATTAGACCTGGCAAAAAGGTAGGAGAACCAACAGTCACTGATATTCGACAACTTCAGTATCTTCCAAGTGGGGATATAAACTATAAACTAGACTATAATACTGAATGGCTAAATTTGCCCCAAAGAAAATTATCTGTGCAGAAAAAAAAAAGTCCTGAGCAACTCTATCTAAGACGGATTCCTATCAGCGAGTCAAAGTACCGCCAACTTCAGGAACTTAAACCAGTGATCGAAAAAGAACATCATGATTTTTATGACAATCTTCCATACATTTCGGATGATAAGTCAAATTCAAAAAAAAAAAAAAACGGCTAACGAATATACATTAATGGCGCGTAATGTTTATAGTGTTATAATTTGTTACCTACGTTAGTTGCTTGTATCTTTCAAAAAATAAATGAAGCAAAAAAATACTGTCCCCTGTCGTTTTTTTTTTTAAATATTTGTAATACCACCCATGTGTAAGCATACGAACTAACAAATCTCTCCTATGTACTGAAAATTATAAAAAGTTTTAATATCTCATTAAAGCTTATACAAAAGAGAAATATTACAGTTACATTTAGATCATAGTCTAACGAGTGTTGATTATTAAGGACAAAATGTCATTATTTCATTTAAGGCAAACAGAGAGTAGTTTTTTGGGTCTCCTGTAAAATTTACAATTTTGCACTTAGGAGATATTGCTGAACCACCGACGAAATAGCATTTCGTTTTTTGGAAGCCCAGTATAGTAAAGGGTTTTGGTGTCATCATTCTTAAAAGATTCTTCTGTTATTTCCAAGTTTTTTAATTTTTGCTCCAAATTATATACTCTGCTGTTTAAAGCAGTAAAGTTTTCCATCATTTGTGACAAATTTTCAACTGTTATGTCGGTCTGTGTGCGCCTTCATTTGAATGATTTTCCATTATAGGTTCTTCATCTAAATTTCTGCTCGAACCGGGAATCTCTTCGTCCACAAGCGTTTGCTGTTCTTGCTAAACAAATTTGACAGTTTGCTAAGTATATTCCAAAAAAAAAATAAGTAAAATATTCTTATATCATTTTACATGGTGTGTAAATACTTAATTTAAAATTTTGCTTGTTAATTTGTTATCCAAATCAATAACTCTATCACAATCAAAAATTCTTAAATGTTAAGTCAAGTTTGTATTATATAATACTTCAGCGAGTAAACATAATGTAGGTATGGTTTTCATCCGTATCTACTTGTCCTACCTCATCCAATTGCTTTTTACTTTTTGTGGCTCGTTGAAACCTATCAATCTGTGTATCACCCACAGAATGAGAACTAACATATCCCATATTCTGATTTGGAATCCAATCAGGATGGTCTTTCTCAAGTAATGCAGCAGGCGCACCTAAAAAAAGAGTTTTTTAGAATTTCATTCCCTGATGTCATCTTTATATTTTATTACCAGTTTTGAAATGTCTAGAGCAAACACGTCCATGCTTCATTTGGGATTCACTTAATGGTCCCCTTTTAATGGCCTTTATCCACATCTCTTGTCTGTGTTTAGATAAGGCATTTGCTTCATCACCAGCATTTTTTAGAGCAGCAGGTATTCTAAAAAACCTTACATCGTCTCTATTTCCTCTCATCCCACAAAGCACTACTGCACAAAATGACGGCATTAGTAAAGTATTTCAGTTTCTTATAATTTTAAAAAAAGGTCATAAAGTCACTTAAATGATCCCGAAAATACAGAAACGCCAAAGAAAATATAGAAACACAACACATCACCTAACCCAGTTTGGATTTGTTTGTCTCTCAGGAAAAATGGCTGCCGCGGCGTGACGTCATTCGAAAATGGTCAATTGTAATGTGGTGTGTAAATTGATCTAATTTTTTTGAATTGCGATTTCGGATGAGTTGGCATATTTTAATACCGGGCGAGTTGGCATACTCGTCCTCATATAATAAAATTATTTATATTGATTTGGTTGTTTTAGATTGCAGTAAAAAATGGTTGGGAAATATCAACGAAAAGGATATCGCTTCCGATGGGATGAAGATATGATGAAAGCAGCAATTACAGCTGTCAAATCTGGAACAATGGGCTCGTTATTAGCCTCGAAAACTTACAGTGTACATTTTGGAACTTTACGACGCACACTGGGGCAAGAAGCCCTCAATCTTGGCATTAAATCAAAATATGAAATAGCGGGTACACTCTGCTTACTATTATTTTTCGATGCCCCAGTAGTCCCTACGTAATAAAACAAACGACTGCGGTGATTAGACCCACGCTTCTCAACGCGTCACTTCCCATTTGAAGTTAGTTCCTAGCGGAGAGTATACGTGCATTGTTATTATTGTTATTTAAACCTGTTTTCGTGCTGTGTTTGAGCTGTATTTTGATTTTTTTTAAATTATCGCCATGGATCCTTCGAGTTCAGGTATTTATTAACATTTTAATATGTATAGAGTTTAGGAAAAGTTTAAGTAAGCTTATAGAAGTGGTATAAGTAAAAAGAAGGATAAAGGATAAAATTTTAAAATATTCCTAGATTCGTGAAAGCTATTTTTAGTGTTCCAACGCAGTCCAAGCATTAATTTTGTATTTTTCATAATGCATATTGTTTGAGCTTATCAGATTCATTTAGTTTTTGTGCACTTATTTGCACTTTTCTTCTGTATTTAAGTTGTTTCAAAGTATATACATAAATAAAAAACTTTTAAATAAAATATAACACTGTTTCGCACATTTCAATTCAATTCATATTTTCTTTTATTCCAGGAACAAGGTCGAACACTGTATTTATATCGAGGAGGGAACTTCTTGGTATTATGAGAAGTTCTGGAAAAAGTGAAATTGATGAGCAGTTTATTTTTTTGAAAGAAGAGATCAAGAAACGAACAAAATGTGATCAAGAGCTTTTAAAGGGTTTAAATAAAAATTTGTCATATTTTAAATCACAGTACAAATCGCGTTGGATAAAGGCATTTAGAATGGAAGAAAGGTTTCACAAAAATAATGCTGAATGGCTGGATAGTTCAATTTCATTTGAAATTAGAGAAGAAAGAGAGACCCCCGAGAAGAAACGGGGTCGCCCGACAATTTCCTTTGAATCAAGTTCTGAGAGAACTAAGCGACTAAAAACAAAGGGGTTGAGGGATACTACACCATTAAGTGTATTAAATTTTGCCACTCAGATGGGCTTAAGAGCAACAGGACAAGTACAGGCATCAAAAGTGTTGCGTGAAATTACAAGCACAACTCCGAAACGTGCGAAAAGATACAGAGAAGCATACGTAAATTCACTAGACAAAGAAGCTATGTCAGGTGAAGATGCTCTAGCGGTTTTGGTGGATGCAAAGTTATCCCGGCATCAATATAATATAATCAGGATGAGTGTCCCAGAGAAGTATCCTTCTTATAAAACAGTTCAAGCTGCGAAGAAGGATTGTTATCCGAAGCGAGAATATATAACAGTAACCTCCACCTGTGCGGAAGTTACTTTGCAAGCTTTGCTTGACCATACTGTTGAACGATTACTATTAACACTGGAGCCTGTGATTGAGTCACTTAACGACGAAGAACTAAATAAGCTGTGCATGTTTTCAAAATGGGGCTTTGACGGCAGTTCGGGTCATAGTTCTTACAAGCAAGCATTCTATGGTCTTGAGGCCAGTGATTCGGCTGTTTTTATTACTTGCATTGTTCCAATACGTCTTGTTTGTGGTGAAAAAATCGTGTGGCAAAACCCACGTCCAGGTTCTACCAGATACTGCAGGCCAATAAAAATTGAATTTGTTAAAGAGTCAACTGAAGTTTCAATAATAGAGAAGAACAGAATAGACGACCAAATAAAACACTTACGTAAAAGCACTTGCATAATCCAAGAAAAATCTTTGAATATAAGTCACAATTTAATATTTGCCATGGTTGATGGCAAAGTATGCAATGCGCTTACTGGCACAACATCCACACAAAAATGTTTTATATGTGGCGCAACATCCAAAGATTTTAATCGTATTGACGAGATGATTATTAGAAAAATAAAAACTGAAAATTTGGAATTCGGGTTGTCTGTATTACATGGATGGATACGCATGTTTGAATGCCTTCTACATGTAGCTTACAAATTACCTCTCAAGAAGTGGCAAGCTCGAGGAAATGATAAACAGGTTGTTTTAGAAAACAAATCTCGTATTCAAAAAGAGTTTAGAGAGCGATGTGGATTAATCGTAGATAAACCTAAACCCGGATTTGGTTTCTTTAAGGACGCAGAACTTTCGGCTGAAATTACTAAAGTTGATATGGAATTAATTAAAAAGCTACATATTATAATGATTGTAGTTTCTAGTGGACATGAAATTGATGTCGAGAAGTTCAGAGAATTTACCCACAGCACTGCTAGATACTTTGTTGAACTGTACCCCTGGTACAATATGCCTCCTACTTTGCACAAATACTTTATACATGGGCCTGAAATAATATCTTATGCCTTGTTGCCTATAGGCCAATTAACGGAGGAGGCTCAAGAAGCCCGGAACAAGGATTTCAAAAAATATCGAGAGCATTACTCGAGAAAGTGTAGTCGTGAGAAAACTAATGAAGACGCCTTTAATTCATTTTTACTTAGTTCAGACCCTGTAATCACGAGCAAACGAAAGTTCCAAAAAAAGAAACTGCAGCGCCTTCCTAAAGAAGCAGTAGATTTGTTAAAATCTGGATTCGTCCAGCTCCATAGCCATGGTGACACTGGCGATACTAGTGATGACATTGAAGACGATGACGAAAATGTCTTATCACATTCTGAAGACGATTAAACTTGATATTAGTTATCATAGCTTTTCTAAATTAAAATATAATATTACATATTTATTATAATAATATTGTGTTCTTTATAACTTTATAGTATATATTTTTAATAGTAAAATACCACTAAAGAAGCCATCTATGTATTTTTTTTGCAATATTAACACCCCTACAAAGCAATATTCAACTTACAAATCAATTAATAAAGTCTGTGATTTATTGCCAAATTTGAGGGCTTCTTGCCCCAGTGTGCGACGTCGCTGCCAGGGCACAAATAAATTTAGTGTGGAAGCAAAGAAAGACTATTTGGGGGGAAAAAGAGCTACCTTTGACCAGGATGTAGAAAGTCAACTCGTTGAATATATTAAAAACATGGAACTACGGTTCTTTGGGTTAACAAGTATAGAGGTACGCAAACTTGCTTATGAATTTGCGGTCCAAAACAACATTAAACATTCTTTTAATATCCAAGAAGGAAGCGGGTTGGGATTGGCTAAAAGGATTCACTAAACGAAATCAGACTATTTCACTTAGGTTACCCGAATCAACCTCTTCTGCGAGAGCACGTGCCTTCAATAGAGTACAAATAGGAAAATATTTTGAACAGTTGGAAAAGGCTCTGGAGCAAATTAATTTTAACCCAACAAAAATTTGGAATATGGATGAAAGTGGCCTTATTACATTTGCTTCAAAGAATTGTAAGATTTACGCGACAAAGGGAAAAAAAAACAAGTGGGGGTGTTCAGCAGTGCAGAACGCGGTCAACATTTTACAGTAATTTGTGCAATGAGTGCTTCGGGTTCTTATTTGCCTCCGTGCTTTATTTTTCCTCGAAAATACATGAAGAATGAACTAATGGACAACTGCCCCCCTGGTTCAATTGGTTTTGCACAGGAGAACGGGTGGACGTCTTCTGAAATTTTCTTGAAATGGCTGAAATTTTTTGCTGAAACTGTAAAACCTGTAGAAGGCGAAAAAGTAGTGCTAATATTGGATGGGCATATAATACAAATCAGAGGCCCAGGTTTATGCCAAAAATAAAGGCATAATTTTATTCTGTTTACCGCCCCACTGTACTCATAGAGTACAGCCATTAGATGTCACATTCTTCGGACCACTCTCGACTTACTACAATCAGGAAATAACTAGCTGGTTAAAACATCACCCCGGAAGAGTAGTCACTCATTTTCAGGTGGGAGAAATTTTTAAGGCAGCCTACCAGAAGGCGGCTACTATGACCAATGCCGAGAAAGGCTTTAATAAAACTGGTATAAGGTACGGGCCCCAGTGATTGACCGCGTCCTAATTATTGACTACTTTTTCAGTTTCTTACCTAAAATAAAGATATGGTAAATATTTAAGGTGTCCTGATATTCATAGTGACCTCTATGATTCACTCGACATACCAGAAACAAAAAGTTTTAGGGGTAAGTGTCTCTCAATCTATTTGACATTCAGTTAAGTAATAACTCTACTTGCATAGAGAAGCCATCGTCGAAAGTCCGCCATTTTTACCTAAGCAACTTGCCATTCAATAATAGTGATTTATAGTGAACACATTCAATAGCTTAGTGGTTAAACATTTAAAGGTAAGTTAAAATGATTTTCTTTTTAATTATATATTTATCGAACAAGCGTGTTTCTTCGATATATTGAGAAAATTGACGGTCAATTACTAATACAAATGTTTTGTTGTGTAATCTAGTAATTGACCTATAGATCAATTAATAGTACAATGCAGTGGATTTTTACTTTAGTTCTTGAGAAATAAGTATGTATTTAATTTAACTAACAAACGTGTTACAATATGTATTAAATGTTAACAAATTCATGGACTAGTATTTGACCTATAAAAAATACAAGTATTTTATAGATATTTGAATATTTTGTAAAAGGTCAAAAACTGAAGCAAATCTTAAAACAATAATTGGTGCTCTAATGCGGTCAATAACGAGTTATTGTTAACAAATTTAAAAAAACTTAATATTACTATATAATATTGTCATTTTTATAGTTAAGATTTTTTTTTGTTTAAAATGAAATTTATTTAAGGGCCTACATTCAGTTGACCTATTTATAAAAGTATGGAATTATATGAAATCGCGATCCAAACGACTAGGTCAATTATTAGAATGTGATAGAGGTCAATCACTAGATCTTGATATTTTCTTTTCTTTTTGTAGAAAAAATGGCGCCAACAAAGCAACCTGCTTATTCCAAAGAGAACTTGAAAAATGCAATTGATGCAGTTCAGAACGGGATGACCCAAGCAGCAGACTGACGTCTAAATCACGTCTTTTTTTGGGATATTTAGGTCTTCGACGTCCTGTTACCAAGAAATGACGTCATTATTGTCGTCATCATTTTACGTCATTTAGACGACATAAGTTTTACGTCAATATAACGTCATTTTTGTCGACATTTTTTTTATAGAATAATATTTGATTTTACAATAATGGCAGACATCCATTTCATATTTTCCATAAGTTCAAAACAATAATTATTAAAATGTTTCCGAATTTTGTCAGTTAATTATATTCGCACAGTGTTCATATCCACAGATCGAACTGTAAAATATTTTGTATGTTAAAAGCCATTAAAAGCTAGGTTTGTTCTTAGAAGTCAATTACCGTTTTATACCATTTTTTATTTTAAATTTGGCGCTTTTATCTTTTAAAATAGTGATCTGTTTCTAGAACTAGCTGTATTGAAATTGCTACATCTCTCTTTTGCAATATGTCTATCGTATATCGCCATCTTTGTTAAATGACAAACTACCCATAACCCCACCTAGTCAGAACTATGTTCCTGTCGACGCGTGTCGCTGTCGGCGGCCGTTTCCTTTTCTCTCCGCCATTTTGCCGGTTTGTGTTGTTCGGTTCTTGTAAAATGCGGATGTGTGAGAAGTATTTTTGTTTTTATGGCGTTTTTTTGAAAGGCACATAATTAAGGTAAGTGAAACCGTATAATAATAATTTGTAATTAGTAATTACCTGCTGTAGGAGTAGGATGCATTCCTGTTACAGGGACTTAAGAGTGAATTGAAATGAGTCCCTAATAAATAGCAATGCAGCGATTTTAAATGGGTAAATTTAAAAATTTTTGAGAGCAGGTGAGCCCATTTTTGTTGAGAAGGGAGAACTAAGTAGCCTAGATTTTATTAAAGTAGTGAATTGCAATGAAAAAGAAAAGTTTAAAGTAGGGGAAAGTGTTCCACAATGAGACAAGTTCCACAATGAGACATTCCCCATAACTTTTTGAACTTCCCACCTATTTAGTTTAAAAAATATGGCCGACGAACATATTTAGTTGTGCATGTGCTCCACCAATTTTTACGAAATTTAGAAAATTCTAAGCATATTTAGTGACTTACATAGCTCAAATTGAGGTAAGTTTTTTTTTATAGGTAGTCGATATTTCAATTGGTGATTAAATAAAATCCGGTGGTGTTTTGATAAATCTGAAATCCAGAAATTGTTTGGGCATTTCTAGGTTAGGATTCTGAATAAACTAGAGATGTTCAAAACTATCGAAAATTTTTTGCCAACTTCTTAAAATAATATCGAAAAAGTTCCACAATGAGACAGTTGGTTTTGTTTCACAATGAGACGGTGTCTCATGTGAGTATCTAATGATTTTCATTTTATTTCCATGTTAGGGTCAAAACTATGGGTCGTGGAAGACAACGAAAATCGGAAAAAGGTTCTTTCGCAGAGGACCAAATGAAGGCAGCTGTACATATATATGGTTCTTAAGGAAAAATTAAGTTTAAGACAAGCATCTGAAAGGACAGGCATTAAATTTCAAACGCTTCATCGCTACGTCAAAAAACAAAAACTTGCAGGCGAAAATGTGAAAATACGATACAAGCCTAACTATGCCTGTTGGCAGATTTTTACCTCAGAACAAGAGAAACTTATTGCGGAATACGCCATAACTTGTTCGAAAATGTGCTACGGCAAAACTAGGAAAGATTTGCGAATACTTGCTTTTGAAGTAGCCGATGCAAAAAATTTAACATTCCTGAAAAATGGAAAATTAATAAACGGGCAGGGATGGAATGGTTATTAGGTTTTATGCCACGGAACCCTGAGTTGAGTGCAAGACAACCAAAAGGCTGTAGCCTTTCCAGAGCTACTTCATTTAATAAGCATAATGTAGGCCAATTTTTTGTCAATTTGAAATCGATCTATCAGCGTTCAAAGCATGTTGCAGATGGAACTCGCATCTACAACCTGGACGAGACCGCAACCACTACTGTACAGAAACCACGTAAAGTTGTAACAAAGAAGGGAATTAAACAAGTTAACTCAGCAACTAGCGGTGAACGCGGAATATTAGTAACCACCTGCTGCACCATGAACGCCACTGGAATGAAACAACAAAATTACAAAATTCAATCATAACCTCTGGCAACTTATCGAAACGTAATTTTTGTCTCATTGTGGAACACTTTCCCCTACTCCCCTTCATACAGTAAAGTGTGTTTATATTGTATGCAGATTGTTGTAGATACTTGAAATAATTTTAGTCTTTAGGGTATTTCGGAGCGCCCTTCCTTTTTCTAGGTCATCGTAACATTTCATGACAAGCTTATTCTCTTGGATCATCTTATTTAATATTATTTCCTCGGAGAGATTATTGTAGAATTCTAATAAAGTCAAGTCAAAGTCAAAAATTGTTCAACCAAAAAAAATGTTTATTCCAAATGGCTACTTAGTTTTGCTAATAAATATCTGGAATTTTCTGATTGGACAAGCTTTTTGGGTCCTTTTCCTTGTCGACTAACTTGAACACACAATATTTTCACCTTCCAACTCATAATAATTATAACAGTTATAGGTATCTTGTTTTAGAAAAAAATGGCATATGTGATTGTAGAATGGGAAGATGGGGCCCTTTCACTGGTGTCTAAACTGTGGTTAACACCGTTAAAAAAGAAGCCTTTTGGCCTCCTTACAAAGAGCAAAGGCTTTTCAATAAATTACTTAAAGAAAACGAAGTCAGCATTGATGAGTCCTGGAAATTGTATGAAGTGAAGCGATGCATGTTTGAGTCAGGTAGGAACTTTTAAAGAATCCTATAAATTTGCGTAATTCTCTAAAAATAAACAACTGTTTATCCCAGTAGTTCAGAACAGGATGAACCTAGATCTAAAAAGAAAACACTGATTGCACGTCCACCAAATTTAACTCTATCAGATTATACCCATAGTTTTCTGCAGGGTAAGAATAATGATAACTATAAATAAATATATGGCTTGATAATCTGTCTGTAAGTGTATAGGGTTATTAATTATTTATATAGCTTTGGCAGCAATATTACCTACCTATAAACATTGAAGCTTTCTTGATTTACCTTATGGTGTAGTAAATCGGGGCATTTATATGGCATATAAATTAATTAGATTTATTTTTAGACCGATCACCACAAAATATTTTGTTTTTTGGTAGTTGTTCGTACGACTAGGTTGCGTTTTGTTGTGTTTTGAGATAATATGGATTGCGAAATACTGATCACTTTAGTACACGAAAGAAGATCTTTATGGGATCAAAAAAGCAAACAATACCACAACAGAGAGTTAAACAAAAAGTTATGGAAAGAAGTAGCGAATGAAATGAAACTAGGAGGTAGGTATTTCCATTATATTTATTCAAGAATAACTTTTGTTGTAACAAAAAATAACTATCGAATTTTCCCAATTGTTTTCAATGAGTGTTGAAATATTGCATAAATTTGTTCCTAATGTCATAGGCAGTAGTAGTAGCTCTGTTAAAATTTCGTGTTTCAACGTTTCTATCGTGTGTTGTTTGGAGGTTTACAGTATTTTGAATAACCTCTGGGCTTCCCTCTAAATCAATAATTATATTACGCAACAAGCAAATACACTTCACAATTAAATCGACTTTGTCAGGAGCAATTTCAATTTCCGTTTTTAGAATTCTCCATTTTGAAGTTATAATACCAAAGGCGCACTCGACAAGGCGCCTTGCTCGGGAAAGGCAGTAATTAAAATTTTCTTGCTCCTGTGACAGATTTTGTCCAGAAAAAGGCCTCATTAGATACTGCTTTAATGGATAGGCTGCATCTCCTACGAAAACGTGTGGAACAATAATATTTGTACCCGGCAATGTCTTCGGTCCAGGTACACAGAATGTATTTTGTTGAAGATGGTAGTAGAGCGATGACATAGTGAAAATACCACCGTCACTCTGCTTTCCATAACTTCCAACTTCAACACTTATAAACTTGTATTGCGCATCAACCAAACCTTGAAGCACAATCGAAAAATATTTTTTATAATTGAAATAGAATGATCCAGATTTCGCAGGACATTTAATTCTAATATGTTTGCCGTCAATGGCTCCTACACAATTAGGAAATTTCCATTTTCTATAAAACTGTTCAGCAGTGGACGAAAACATTGATTCTGTTAGAAAAGGCATATGCTTCTGGTATAAAGTATTCCATATAGCCTCACAGGTTTCATAAACCACTTGTCGAATAGTTGTATGTGACATTCGGAATGAAAATGCCAATAATCGAAAAGAAGCGCCAGTTGCAAGATACCTAAAACAAAAACATACAATTGTTGTAAAATTAAAACAACGAATTATTTCACAATTTTTTTTCAGATGATGTTGTACGTCAAAAATGGCGAGGTTTGCGTGATATCTTTAGGAAGGAAATGTCTAAACTTGATCAAAAAAGGAGCGGAGATGGTGCAGATGATGAACCACAATCAAAGTGGCAATATTTCAAAAATATGCTCTTTATAAAAGATCAGTTTGCACCCAGAAAAACAACAGGTAATATTGAAAATGTTGTACAACAACATCCCGCTAGTGGTGAGACGGAAGAAGATGCAACATTAAGTCCAATGAATAAAAACGATCAGTCCCAACTGGAAATTGAAACTGAAATGACCCAACAAAGCGAAACTTCCATTAATCCATCCTCCTCCAATGACAAAAAGAGGTCAGCAACGAATCAGGCAAAATCAAACAAAACTAATCCTCCACAAAAGAAAACAAAAACTGTGAAAGATGACGCAATTCAAGAACTTATGACTATTGAAAAAGAAAAATTGCAACAATTTAAGCAGCATTTTGAGCATAATAAGCAGGATGATGACACATACTTTCTACTAAGTCTCATCCCATACATTCAGCCACTGTCCGTGTATAGAAAGCTGTTTCTTAGATCCAACATTTTACACTTGGTTATGCAAGAACATGAAGCCGTTTCTTTACCTGCAACTCATCGCCAATCGACTTTTGGTCCGTTTATACCGATCATAACTCCGTCACCGGTATATAGTATCACCTCAACAGAGTTTTCACAGCCACCGACTCCTGCACAGGAAAGAAACGAGTCTAACTCCCATACAGCGGATTTTATTTATAATGATGGGACTGCAGCAGGATATGTAACCAACTTTCAACCAAATGATTTTGCATAATTTATGAATAAAAATATACGTTTAAGAAAAATAAATTTTTACTTACCTTAATGTCAACATCAGTTTATGCTTTGGGGATATGCACTCCCGAAAATTCGAGTACTTAGAAATGTGACTCTCAATATTCTCTAATATATAGTCGAATGTGAATTGTGTCATCATTCGTGCGAACACATTTTCTTACGAATTTTTTTTCCAATGTAACCGCCGCACACTGGTGCCAAAATTGGAAAACCTGGCCATAATTGACAAATCCAAATTATCGATTCTAAGAATTTTTATTTTGGGATCAGGTACAAGGATCCTCTACCTATCTGCCAACAATAGAAAGAGCCCATAATAATTTCTTGTTACCATCTAAATTTTAGTTTTACTTTAGGGTTTGGTTGAAGTGCTAGTTCGCAAGAGATTAATTAGCGTGATTTTGTGATAGTTTAAGACACAGTAATTTGGACTAGATTTATATTTTAGTATTTTAGCATTATGGAACCAACTCCTTCAGGTATGTAAAATGTTTTTTCGATTTTCCAAAGTTTTATCTTTAATGCGACCGAAAAAAAATACAAATAGCAATAGATATTACAATTTTTTTATTATTTTTTTTTACTCAGTAAATCATCTAGTCGGATAGTAATATATACCACTATATACCGCGAAGATGAGCTTTAAATATAACATCTTAGCTTATTCTGTTTTAAATACTGTAAAATGTAGCTGCCAATATCTGCCTATTCGTTATTAATAGAGCAAAATACAGGGTCATTCACGATGAGCGGCCTCCTAAAAGATCTCGTGAACTAAAAGATATATTTCTTTGAAATATTTGCACTCGCTATAAAAAATGCCAATCTTTTTATCGAATATATTTTGACGTATCTATCACTTCCGGTTATACCGGAAGTTAGGCTTAATATTGTTATTTTAAATAGAATACCCTGTATATTTTGGCATTTTTCGATTTTATATAAACATCCAACTAACTTTTGTTAACAATTTCCTATACCTACCCATCTCCAACCGATTCTGAGATAAAATTCATTACAGGATTTTTTTTATAAAAAGAAAACATGTCAAAGGTAATTTGACCTTACGGTGTAACTTATGCAGTTAAAGATTTCAAAACTTGAGAAAATTTAGAAATAGTATGGGTCTTTTTTATTTCATAAAAATACTATACATTTTTTATACAGGGTATTTTAAAAATTATACCTTTCTAGTAAAATATAAAAAATACTCAAGTATAGTAGTAGTAATAAACTACATTTTTTAACTTAAAATGGCATCTTTTTTAACAATATTCCAAACACATATGTTTTTAGTTCCCGAGATCTTTTAATAAGTCACTCATCGTGAATGACCCTGTATTTGAAATGTATTGGTTACATTTACAAAAAACTACTAAATTTTAATTAATATAAAATAAAGCATTACAAATTTTTTGTTGTAGGCTCTTCCAGTCAGGAGGTAGTCTGCAGCAGAAAGGATATTTACCTAATTGTGAAAGATCACTTACGAGAAGGATTATCTGATATTCTTAAACATCTTAAGACCACGGTATCACAAAATAGTGGAAAATCTATCGAAATTCGTGAAGATATGACAGCTTCGTTTTCTACGTTGTTTTCTAAAATGAGGCAAAATGTCCAAAATGTTAACAGAACAGAGAAATTATTTTTTAAAAAGTATGAAAATTGGCTTAGCAAACCAGTCACCTTTCCAATTTCTCTGCTTTCAACAACTACGATATCGACAACTAGAGGCAGGCCTACCAAGGAGTTTATTTTGTCAAGCGAAAGATCTAAACGGAGAAAAACTAAAGAACTCCGTAGTTCGTTTAGTCCAGAACAGTTGGCATATGCAACACAAATAAGTCTTCGTTCAACTGGAAAATTAGATGCTGGAAAACTTGTTAAAGAAGCCGCATTAACTACTCCTACTAGAGCTTCTAAATACAAAAAAAGCATTAAAGTCATAACTGAGACCCCTTTAACCAGAGAAGGGGCTCTTTCAATATTGATTGAGTTTAAGCTTTCGAAAAGTCAGTACCAAGGTCTACGTTTAGTAAGTATTCAACAAAACTGCAAGCTCTATCCTTCTTATAAGAAAGTATTAGAAGCGAAGAATTTGTGTTATCCTCCTCGAAGTTCTATAAGTATTACAGAAAGTAATGCTGAAGTCGAACTGCAAAAATTATTAGATCATACAGCTCAACGAATAATACAAACGCAAGCAGAAGTTATTGATACATTGCCGTTGATAGGCGACAATTTACAAAACTTAAAGCTTTTTTGTAAATGGGGATGCGATGGAAGCTCGGGACAAAGTGAGTACAAGCAAACTTTTGAGAGAGAAAACGTATCTGATGCCAGCATCTTTTTTACATCAATCGTTCCTTTACAATTAGTTTACACAGATGTTCAACAAGGTGAAGCAATAATATTTTGGAAAAATCCTAGAACCTCATCTCCAAGGTTTTGTAGACCAGTTCGGATGCAATTTATTCAAGAAACAACAGAATCGACAGAAGCTGAAGTAAAATATATTGAAAACCAGATAAACAGACTTCTCCCTTTTGAAACTACATTTAAAGACAAAAGGGTTAAAATATCATATATTATGAACCTAACGATGATCGATGGGAAAGTGTGTAGTGCTATAACTGGGACAAAGTCAACACAACGTTGTTATTTATGTGGGGCTACAAGTAAAGATTTTAATAACATCCATAAAATTTTACAAAAGCCTGTTGTTGAAGGAAATCTTAAATTTGGACTATCCACGCTACATGCATGGATCAGATTTTTTGAATGTATCTTGCATTTGTCTTATAAAATTAAAATTGAAAAATGGCAAGCACGAACTTCCGAAGAAAAAAAAATTATAGAGGAGAGAAAAAAAGAACTTCAACGAGAATTTCGCTTGCAGCTTGGGTTATTAGTTGACAAGCCAAAGCCCGGGTTTGGAAGTTCCAATGATGGGAATACTGCTCGTCGGTTTTTTGAGAATTCTCAAGTTTCGGCAAATATTACAGGCATTGATGAGGTATTAATTAAACGTTTTCATGTCATCCTACAGGTAATTTCTAGTGGGTACGACATCAATTATAAGCTATTCGAAACTTATTCAATTGATACTGCAAAATTATTTGTTAACTTATATCCATGGTACTATATGCCCACTTCTGTACATAAAGTGTTAGTACATGGAAAACAAGTTATAGAAGCGGCGTTATTACCCATTGGACAATTATCGGAGGAAGCCCAGGAGGCCAGAAACAAAGACATTAAAAAGTATCGTGCTGACTTTTCTCGAAAGTTTTCAAGAGTGAAAACGATGGAGGATGTATTTAATAGATTGCTTGTTTCTTCTGATCCTTATATTTCAAGCATTAGGAAACTTCCCACAAAAAAATTGAAACAATTTTCACCCGAGGCCTTAAAATTGCTTATAGCGAGTGGTCCTGAAAGTCAATTAACCGTTGGCTCAGATACCGAAAGTGAATTTGAAATTGATTCTGAGGTTACCAATAGTGAATCTGAATAATAGATACTTAATTTTTGTAGTTGTTAGGATTTTGTAAAATTCCCACCAATTTGTATTCGTTATATTATTTGTTTTTTAAATAATTTAGTTTTTTTTCTTATTATGTAGCATTAAAACACCCATCCCCTATATTTAAATGGTCGAGTTAAGAAAATAAAACCATATTCATATTTAATTTTTTTTTATTTCTGCCATATTGTATCCGCCATTTTGTTTACGCCATTTATATACCGATATTCGTAATCAGCGACCCAAAAAACCCTCTTACGTAAATTTTGGTACAAATCCATCAATATTTGTAATTATGGCCGGGTTTTTCCATTTTGGAACCAGTGTGCGCCGCCTAAAGGTAGTCCAAGGTACCAGATTTATTTTGACTTTGGCTTGGCATTTACCAATCTTTTTTCTGTGACTTAGTTTTATTTTTAGAAAGGCCCTTTCCTGAAAATCTTTCTGCAAGCACACATACTAGAGGTCCACACTACAAGGGTTTAGGTAACTGGCTAGTTTTTAAGCATAAAATAATTTGTTATAAATTATTTTGTCATCCCTATACCCATGGGAGAATAATCAGTTATTATAAGAGTACCCATAGAATTCGTTTTTGACAAGTAACAGTACACCAAAACATGATCTTATTTTATTAAAATATAATGTACGATTACTGCAGGAAAAAGATAACTTCCTTAAAAGATATAAGAAAAATATTCTGTTAAAATAAAAAAATCACCTTTCTTTTAAAACATTTTGATAAAATAATCTGATTCAGTTAATAATACTCTTTTGCACTTCACTGGTTTTGAAAGTATGTCTTATATTTATATAATTTAGCTAACCTTAAAAAAGCAGAAATGGAGTTACCTTATTTTTGCAGTAACCAGAACATGTATATTTTTTCTTTACTGAATTTACGAATATTATTTTAGAGACTGAACCGAAGTTGGACCACAAGGTACTCTCATTATTATATGAAATAAGAGAACAGAATGACCAAATATTAAAACATCTAAATACAAATAAAACACCAGTAGAGGAAACTACTATTGATTTGCCCGTAGCGCTGCCATTAAGAGATTTAAACCAGTTAGATGAGTTAGAACAGTTCCTCAAACTGAAGGATAACTTAAGTCAAATGGTAAGAAAAGTATAATTTAACATTATTTTAATTTTCGTTACATTTTTGTGGTTCTCTGGTAAAATTTAATTATACAGTGTTCTTTGGTATTTGAATTCTTGAAGGAGCAGTTGTAAAGTATTTATAAAAATAGTTTGAAGTCAATGTTGAAAATAATTCCAACAAACATTGCCTTTCATTTCAATATTGGAAAAAATTGATATGCAGTACTTGAATCAAAATTATTGAAATGAAAATTGATTGAAATTAATGTCAAGTTTAGATTTGGCAATATTATTTTTATGAAGGCCCTTAGATAAAATAGATGAATAATTGAGGAGCGTTCATTCAAAACAAGACAGATCCACTTTTTGCATAAAACTTGTTATATATGGATTTAGGGTAAAATTTCAAGATTTTATCGATTCGTTTCATAAAAATCATTCTAAATCAGTCCAAAACCATTTTAATTTGCATGTAAATGTTCATCGTTCAGTAAAGCTCAGACAAATCCAAATTTAAAATGATTTTTAGCGAACTGGTCAAAACTAGACATATCCAATCATACTTTGATACTGTATCTACAAGTAATAGAACAAAAGAAGACATATTCATACCAAATAAAACCGTGTTTTTCTTTAACCGATATCGATCTCGTATTTCATTACTAGTGACCCTGAAATTGAAGCATGGTGGTGACGACGGCATAAGAAGCATTGAGGTTATTTTTAGCTTAGTGGTTTAGTGTTTGTAAAGCGCTTAATACAGATTTATAGCTTTGCTTTGAGGCGGTGACGATACTTCGCAGAATTTACTTGTTTATCGGGAGGTTGTTATCTGCTGCAATTTGTTGTGAATGATGGATACTACCGTTGTTGCTATCAATTCTGGATCTAGAAAGAAAATATCGAGACCTACACAACTCAATATTTTAAAAAGACAAAGGTAAGATGAATACATACTTTTATATTAAAATAGAAACCCCCTTTTCATTAGGTAGTTTTTATTTTTTCGGATTTATTGAGTTTTACCATGCTAAAACGTCCACTTTTTTTGCTTCAGGTATTCCGATGTTGACCCCAACTTAACTGGTTTCCGGCGCCCTTGTAACCATAATACAAAATCGTTTAGATGCAATTTAGTAAAAAAGGCGGACATTAAGAAAGCGAGAGAAAAATTTTATGAGAAGCCTGTAAAAAATGTACAAGACCAAAAACTTTGTCACCTTATATCAGTTAGTGAACCGAAAAGAAAGAGACCGACGCATGATATCCCAGTCGAGAAGAAAAAGCCAAAATCTTTACAAGCAACCTATTTCTTTCGGGTTGGAGGGAAAAAATCAGTGCTCCCAGTTTGCCGACAACTTTTTCTAGCTGCTTTTGGAATAACGAAAAATAGAATAACTCCAATTTTAAAGGCAATTCAAGAGGGCAATATTCCAAAAGATAAAAGGGGTGGTGATAGGAAAGCTCAAAAATTTGCTCCTCTCAAAGAAAAAATAAGGAATTTTATAAATATCTTACCAGCATCTGAAAGCCACTATAATAGGAAAAAGTCATGTAGGACATTCCCTTTCAAGTGACCTAAGTATAGCAAGTTTACATAAAATGTACATGTCACAACATCCAGATTTTGGTACATCCCTATCCATGTTTAAGAGAGTATTCTACAATGAATTTAATATTGGATTTTCATCTCCGGCAACGGATGTATGTGGTACATGTCTTAACCTTAAAAATTCGATAAAACAAACAAAACAAGCGGAAAAGGCAGAAGTGATGACTAAACTCAGAGTTCATAAAATGCGTGCAAATGCGTTTTACACCCTTTTAAAAACAAATCCTCCAAATACCTACTCGTTTTGTTTTGACTTGCAACAGATACACCCATTACCAAAGACACCAATTCAAGACGCCTTTTACCTGAGGCAGATCAGTTTCTATGCATTCTGTTGTGTTGATGTAAAATCTAAAAACCCAGTGTTTTACACCTGGACAGAGGATCAGGCAAGTCGCGGTTCCACGGAAATTGGTTCGGCTTTACTGGCACACCTCAGATCACTACAATTCGAAAATATAGAAACCCTTAGGTTGTTCTGCGACGGATGTGGCGGCCAGAACAAGAACCCCATATTGTCCACTGCTTAGCCCTTTGGCTTAGAATCGAAGCTCCTCCTTCCCTTAAGCAAGTGGTTATCCATTTTCCAGTAAGGGGCCACTCTTACTTACCAGCTGACAGAGTTTTCGGCCGCGTCGAAAAAATCCTGAAAAAACATCCCATAATTCATAATGAAGTGGAGTACCAAGAATATTACAAAAAAGTTGGCAGGGTTCGTATACTAGGCAAGGACTGGCAGTTGTATGATATAAAAGATCTATCTACAACCTATAATAAAATAACTGGAATCAAAGATTTGAAAAAAATTTACCTAAGGAAAATTGAACACCTGGGCCAATCTACAGTTCAATATAGGGGAAGTGCTTTCTTTAATTACGATGAAGCGAAGCCATATGCTTCATTGATTAAAAGAGGTCGCTCTGAGGCAAATTGCAATTTGAACCTTTTGCCCCTTGGAAATGTTATTTCCCAGGAAAAAAAGAACAATGTAAAATCTCTTTTAGAAAAACAGTTTAACAATGAGAATTTACAGTGGCAAGATCTTCCGGAGTTGAATTACTACAAAAAAGTTTTATCTGATAACCCTACCGAAGTTAGAGAGGAGGCTGTTTCAGAAGAACCAAACGAATGCGACTGCATGGAAGAAGATCACGCTTTACATGTTTAGTTTAAAAATATTCATAGGAAGTTTGTATTATTTTTTGTATAATAAAATTTTTTTAAAAATATTTTGTTGGATGTATTATTAACAAATTAATACTTCTTTACAATAAAAGTATGTTTTTTAAAGAAAAAGCCGAATAACATAAGAAATAATACCGTGATCACGCAAAACGAGACATATCCACCTTGCGTTCAGACAAAATCAGACATCTCCATTTAATTTTTTTAGTTTTCTACACTTACATATATTTTCGCGTTTTTATCGAAATTAGTTTATGAGGACATGTCTTGTTTTGAATGAACGCTCCTCAATTTGTCTTAATAACCTCAAAATCGGATTATTTTTATTTGCTTTTATTTGTAGTTTATGAATTTATTGCATTGGGTTCATCATGCCCCCTCCCTCAGTTTGTTCTTATTTTTGAATAGTTCAGAATCCTAATGTAATGTTTTTTTTTAAGGTACTGTACTTGTCTTCATTAGGAACAGCACATCCATGACAAACAGAATTTTGCGGCACCTTCTACAAGATAATTTTGCTTCATCTTTTAGTTTCAAAGGAAAGAACTCGAAGCGAGCTTTTTGTGAGCTCATCCTTAAATAAGCTATTATTCGTAAGTTAGCGCTTTTAAATTAGTGTTATTTTAGTAAACTATTTTTTGCACTTTGAAGACTAAAGTGAAATTTTTATACTTTTTTTGCCAATGACTAAGTGCCACAAAAAAAATGAATATTTATTTACTAGGGTCAGTGAAAAAGGCATTGAATTCAACCGATGCAGAGGTCGAGGGAATAATAAAAGTCTGGCTCAAACATGCCCCACAGAGATCAGTTAAAAAAACAGCAGTAAATATTAATAATAATTTGTTAGGTTAAGATATCTAAGAGGTTGCTCTTGTAAAGAATTTTTATTTTGTAAATATAATTATAATACAAATAATGGCAAAAAACAAAATTATTGGCAAAAGACAAATACTTCGCAGAGCCAGAAGTAATTTGAACAGTTTTTTATCATCAAATCAGTGTAAAGCTGAACATAACACACCCTCTACTTCACTTTTGACTACTCAAGATGCCAGCATCTGTGAGGAAAATATCGAAACCCTGACAGATGTCTCCATACAAGTCATATTGCCTAGACAAGATGATCATTCGTACCATTATTTAGATATTGACAGAAAAGATAGTAAAAACGGAATGACAGATATTTCATTAAACGTTAGCAAGGATCTAAAAACTAAATTAACACAGTGGGCAATTGGCCACAATGTAACTCAGGCAGCTTCTACTAATTTATTACACCTCATATTACACGCCATATCATCCTGAGTTACCTATGGATTGTAGATCATTACTTAAAACTCCAACAAAGCAAAATATTATATACTTAGATACAGGTGAATTTATCTACTTCGGCATAAATGATAATCTAAGGTCTGTTTTATCTAATAATCGTTCAGTCTTATCAGATATATTTCACCAAAATAAGATTAAGTTAAGCTTTAACGTAGATGGGATCCCTTTATTTCATAGCAGCAATATTCAATTTTGGCCGATTTTAGGACGTATTTCCAATCATATCAAGTTTATTCCATTTGTTGTAGGAATATTTTGTGGTAAAAGCAAACCACAACCCTTAAATCTTTATTTAAAAAATTTTATTGAAGAACTGTCACATTTATTAAATGAAGGATTTTGTTTCCAAGAAAAACATTATTCAGTTGAAGTAGATTACTTTATTTGTGACGCCCCTGCCAGATCTTTCATTAAGTGTGTCAAATCTCATGGAGGTTATTCTTCATGTGATAAATCTGTCGAAGAAGGAAAATATGTGGATAGGCGAGTTATTTTACCAGGGATGACGGCTGTACGGCGGACAGGCGATTCATTTGTAAGACAGGACGATGAAGAACATATATAAAATATACCATATATTGTCAAGGGCGCTACATGAGCAAGGGAAAGCATTTTGATTTTCGTTTCAATTAGGGCAAAATTGTTTAAATTCGTTTTACATTGATTAAGCATCAGCATTTTACGATGGCGACATCGAAGTATAATTATTATAATATCCGTTAATTAAAGGTAGTCAGCAGTTTCGAAAAATAGAAGTATAGTAGGACGTATGGGGACGTTCAACCAAAAAAGAAAAAGGTTGGGGCTTTTTGCGTTGGTCACGACGCGAAGTGGTCGAGACCCGCTAGTGAGGTACCAGGGCTGTGTTTTATTTTTTGTCATTTTGTTTGGGGGTTCGATCAGTTGTTTGTTTTGTGAAGTTAGTGGTAGCCAACTCCCGAAGCAGAGTCCTCGCCCCAGTCATGTGGGTTGTTATGTAAGTATTATTCATTGTAATCTTTATTAAAAGTTAAGCGGGTTTGGCAGCGGCCAACTCGCCCCTCTGTGTGCGTTACAATAGTACTCCCGTATTGTACCAAAGAGTAATCTAAACGTAAATAAATACTTTGTGTCTGGTGTTCCTTTTAAAATCTCCCTCTTTTATTTACAAAGACACCCCATCCCCTTTTCAGGTTAGAGAACATTTAATAGTGGCAAACTGTTGCACGTTACTGTGGAACTAGTTCCACAGGGCGAGCTAGCGCGGGGATCCTGTACCCCTCAGCACAGGGCCAATCCTGCCGCGTGACAGGAAAAAGGCGCGAGAATTTATATATTTTCGAGAAAGCACAGATATCTCGGGTGGCAGGTCGAGTAACCTCTCAAAGACATCGAGTGCGAGTACACTCAAAAGCATCGCGTGTGACAATATAACTATATGAGGTATATTTTACGTCATGTATTACCGTTGCTGTTCAAGCTATAAGGTGTAAGCCAGTTTTACTGCCATTCAAAAATACATTTCTATGTTGTCCGCTTATTCATACTCAATAAGTGCAATATTCAGAGGCGGATACTTAAAGGTGAATCATGTCATGTTGAGTGCTTGTTTTTTAATTATGTATTTATTTACTTTTAAGAAAATAAGACCTTCTTATTTTTAAAGAAAAAACGTTTTTTAGACTATAAGGTCAAATTTTGATTGTTTTAATTTTGTTTCATTGCTTAAATCTGTGGCTCCAAGGCAAAACTTGATATGTCAAGTTTTTCCGATTTATCAATTTTAATGTAGATATCGCACCATCAGTGCAATACCAACATAACTAAGAAAATGTGGATTTCGAGTTATGGTGCTCTTATAACACCTGAAGTGGTATATTTTCACTGCAATAACAACATATCTTCATACAAAAAAGTCCTATCCCTTAAATAATAAATATTTGTTTCAACACATCTGCTAATGGTCGAAAATTTCAGTACAATACCAACACATCTAATTTACGTTGGTATTGCAATAAAATTTTAAATAAGAAAACCGTGCAATACCACCACATCTTGTTTTTGACAGGTTGAGACTGGTCATTTCGCTTAATTCAGTTCATTTGCATTGTGTGTTTCAGTTAATAGGGTAGGTTATGTAAGAATACAGCGTGGTTTAGCTAGATTTAAGTGAATAGGTTGTTAAAAAAACAAAGAGCTATGGCTTCAAGAAGTAAACTCTTGGTTCAAATGGCACTTAAGGAATTTCAGGAGTTATCGGCTGAAAATTCGGTAAGTACCTGATATTTTTTAAATATTTATAATTGATTGTTTTTATTTAAGTGCCTAAATGCGCCCCAGTTTTTTGGTTTATATTATGTACTATAGTTTAAACATGCCATTATGTAATTATAGATAGAAGACAATATTTCAGTTTTGACCGAAACGTCGTACATTGATAATGGATATATAGAATTATCTCCTGTAAATATTATGACGAGAACTGATCAAGCATATAACACAACAAAAGACAATTATTTGTCTGAAATAGTAAGTAGATAAGAGTGTTTTTTACATTTTATAAAATGTAGGCACTTAATGTTCAATATTATTTTGTTTATTGTCATATTATTTGCTTAAAGGGGCAGCAGAACCTTCGGTTTTACGTTTTACTAAGTAAATAAACTTAAAAAAAAATACTAAATTAGTTCCTTTTTTTAAGGTTACTAATAATCAGGACACTGATAACACAATGACATGTGGTAAAACAGCTACCACACAGCCTGTTCAAAATGTTTTGACTTTGTCGACTGCTGGATGCTCTAAAGGTTTACCTCGTGTACTAGTTAATGTAAGTAGAGATTTTATAATAATGTTGATTTATGAGAAGCTTAAAACTTTTTTTGAGGTTAAACAACCGCTTTCCTTTTCCTCCCACGTAAATAATATTGATTATAGTTTGAAGATACAATTTTATATTTATTTTATATATTATTATCAGTTTCACAAATTGCATATTATTATGATACTGGGAGGCCAGTATTAAATTTGTATTTTTTCTTTAATGTAGTTGGAAGAATATAGTTACCTTTTTATTAAATTATTTCATTTCAATTTTTAAAAAGAAAATAAATACTTAAAATAAATAAATAAAAAATTATAAATAAAATAAACATAAGAAATCACTATTTTGTTTTGTTTCAAGGATAGGAACCATGATTTCAAGTAATACGTATAGTCATTAAAAATGTATCTAATTCTTGTATTTTTTTATAAAAGTTTTAAAAACAAACGCTAAAAAGCACTACAATTTCTTTTTCTTATTTTAGGACAATTTGAAAGAAAATACAGATGGTCGTTTTCTACAGAAAATTTCTGTAGCAGAATCAACTAGTTTCACTTCCGATGTTTTCCTTTACAACAAAGGACAGGTTATTCAAGAAATAAGTTTAGAGACTACTGCGGAAGAAAATGAAGATGATGAGTCGAAAGATAAGAATTACGAAACTGAAAGTGATACCAGTATTAATTCAAATGATTCAGATTTAAATTTGCAAGTAATCAAAGACAGAATGACAACACTCGTAAATAAAAATACTGGAACGATACAAGAACAAGTTATTGACAATAGAGTGGAAAAATTGAATTCAGAACAGAATATAGGAACAAAGACGCCCACAGTGAACGAAAATTCTGAAAAAAAAAGTCGTAAACGAAAGAGAAACATTAGCGAATGGAGACGCAATACTAGGAAATGTATGCGCAATAAAGGGCAAGAATATATAAATTCAAAAAACAGGAGCACACCAAAAAGACGAATTAGATCCCCGTGCAATGAAAAATGCCGCTTTAAATGTCACTCTACGTTCTCAAATGAGGAAAGAGTGAATGTTTTTAAATCCTTTTGGGACATTGGAGATAATGCAAGACAACGTCAATATATTTCTTCTAGCATGGAAATTGTAAACCCTAATTATAGATACCCGAAAGAAAATAAAAAGAGGTCACTTAATCACGCATACTTTTTAGTAGGACATAAAGAAAAAGTTCGAGTGTGCAAAACGTTTTTTTATGGCAACACTTGACATTGGCGACACCATGATCCGCAATGTTGCAAAAAATCGGGACAACAATTTTATCATAGCATCAGATATGCGGGGAAAGCACAAAAACCAAAAAAAATTAGATCCGTCCCTTAAGCAAGCTGTGAAAGACCATATTAATGTAATCCCTAGAGTAGAATCGCACTACCTACGAAACCAAACCAAACGAGAATACTTTGAAGGTTCCCTGAATATTTCTATTCTCTATAGGCTGTACAAAGAAAAGTGCTTAAAAGAAAGCTCCAATTATGTTAAGAAAGCAGCGTATGCAAACATTTTTAATACGGAATTTAACATAGGTTTTCACAAACCTAAAAAAGATCAGTGTACCACCTGTGAAACATTTAAAAATTCAAATGAAGAAGATAAGAAAGAGCTAGAAGAGTCGTATACTAAGCATTTAAGAGACAAGAATCTTTCAAGAGAAGAGAAAGCAAAAGATGTTGAAGAAGCAAGAACATAAAATAATAAAATGGTTGCAGTTTATGACCTACAAGCCGTCCTACCTGCCCCTTGTGGTGACGTATCTGACTTTTACTACAAAAGCAAACTAGCTACTTACAACTTTACAATTTATGATATTGCACCAAAACAAGGTTATTGCTTTGTGTGGAGTGAAAATATTGCTAAACGTGGTGCCAATGAGATTGGAACTTGCGTTTTTAAGTTTCTCCAACAAAACGCGATAGGCAAAAGCATTGTATTTTACTCTGATAACTGTGCAGGCCAAAACAAGAATAGATTTGTAGCTGCTATGTATTTATATGCAGTTTCCAGACTTAATATCTTAGACATAACTCATAAATTTTTAGTAACGGGCCACACCCAAAACGAGGGAGATAGCATGCACTCCTGCATTGAAAAGGAAAAAAAAAGAGTTTTAAGAAGTGGCCCTCTCTATGTTCCGTCACAGTGGATACCAGTGATACGACTAGCCAAGAAAAATGGAAATCTGTATAATGTTGAAGAACTAAGCACATCTGATTTTTACGATATTAAACAGCTTTCCCAAAACATAGGTAATAACTATAGTGTAAACCTCAAAAATGAAAAGGTTTTATGGACCAAGATATCTGTACTAAATGTCAGCAAAAATAACCCATTTCTTTTACAATATAAATATAATTACGACGATATAGAATACCAAGCCATTGATATTAGAGGTCGCACAAGTACAAGATCTACTGCTACAAGTGCTACAACAACCGAAGTTACACTTAAGTGCGCTTACAAGGACCCACCAGCAATCTCAACGCAAAAAAAAAATGGACTTCTTGAACTGTGTAAAAAAAAAATTATTAAAGAGCAATACCATCAATTTTACAGGAACCTGCCTACCATTTAATACTCATTATTTATGATTATTAGTAAAAAATGCTATAGTGATTATTATAATAATATTATCTTTTAAATTTTCTACTTTTTTTTATTAATCAATGAATGTTTAAGTTATACAATATATACCACATTTCAATTATATTATTAACATATTTTTTGTTTTTCTCTTCCAAAAACATTAATAACCTATATTATTATAACAAAATTGGCAATATAAATTTTATTGTTAAAATAATAATAAAGTCGCACCAACACATCTCAAATAATAAAAAACTTTGTATCCAAAAAGAACAAAAAGTCTCAGCAATACCAACATAACTCAAAATGTAATGCAAAATGGCGATAACTAAATAGCTTTAAATTATTGTTTTTTTAAAATAAACTTCTATTTCAATGAATTATACTGCAGAGTTTATCTAGTCCAAATATCACACCAAAACATCAAGTTGTTTTATTGCTAGAGCGAATTTGCTTGGGGTCAAAACTTAAAACGCATTTATCTCAAAACTATGTTTTTTAAGATATGTTGGTATTGCACTGATGGTGCGATATGTCCGTAATATATGTCTACATATGATGGCAAAAGCTGATATGTTTTATCACTTTCTTAACTGTACGAAACGGTAATGACATATATTGATATGTCTTTATTGTAATAAAAATGTTAAGGCAAATCGTGATAAGTCGGTTTATCAAGTTTTGGCCTGGTAATTTAGCACGTAGGCTGCGCGTCTACAGGCTAGGCCAGAACTTGATATGTCGTCTAAAACTCAAGTTTCGACAAGAGTTTTTGACATTCGGCTGGCAATATTAACGTGATATGGATGTATTTTAGTGGTTATGTTTATTGGGAGCCGAAAAAGCCTGTAATAAAAGTAGTAATTATTATTTAAATATATTTTTTGCAATTGTTTAGAGTTACTTGTTCGGTATGAGTAGCAGGAGTAAAAAAATAGTGCAGCTTGCAATAATTGAAAGTACCTCGTTAAAAAATATTGAACAGGATCTTAGCAATGATGCTGATAAGAATGAAGGTAAGTTTACAACTTTTTTAGTTCATTAATCTACGTAACAAAGTGAACTGTATTATTAGTAAATATAATACTTTTTCTTTTTTCTAAACCATATTATAATAATTATTATAGTTCTTGATTTTTGGTTTTTTGGTAATACCTATATTAATAGGGAGATATTTGTGATTTTTTTAATATATACCACGTTCAATCTATAAAAAACCACAAGATTATTTGACTAATAATTGTATTATTAGTATTTATAATAAATTTGTTTAAAAATTCTCTGCAGTAATCTGATCAATGCTTTTAATACACCTTAGTGTTTTTATAAAGTGGTGTAAAATGCAGGGTGAAAAATACCTGCGCGGAAGGTGTTAAAAGCTAGCAATCGTTTGTACATCGTGTTCATGTGTTTGCCTTGTTAGAAAATATAACGTCTATAATAATATACTATATAGAGCCAGTTCCACTGATGTTGGAAAATTATATCGAAGATAGCGACGACTCCATAGCTGATAAAAACTTCGTGCCAAACTTTGAAGAAGCCGATGAATTTTCTGATGATAATGATTCCCATTCGAGTCCTCATAAATTATCGAAACGTCGACGTGTCGTGGAAGATATTGCAGATCTGCCAGACGCAGATGAAGTAGATAAATCTGACCAAACCAATAACGACGCTTTATTAGCTGTTGTCGAAGGTAATAATATAGCATTTTATTCCTGATATTATAGATAATTTTGACGATTTTTTAGGCCATAATCCAGTTAATAGAAAACAGCAAAGAGATCTTAAAATTCATGGACTGGAATATGTGACTAGGAAAAAGAAAATAATACCAGCAAAAAAATGTTGCACTATTGAAGATTGTTGCCGAGCTAAATGTCACATATTTTGTCCACCTACAACTCAAGTTGAACTATTTGAAAGTGTCCACACATTAACAAAAGAAGCACAAGAACAGATTATTTTTAGTGGCATTTCAATTAAACAAAAATTAGCGGAACGCAAAGGTCGTTCAAAAACGGGAAAACAACATTTTAGGGACATCACAGCATTATATCAAATAAAAATTAACAACGAACCCGTCAAAATATGTAAAAAAATGTTTCAATGTGTTTTTGGGCTTTCGAGAGGAAAATTGGATATTATGGTCACGAAAGTAAAAAAATCTGATGGAACATCGTTGCCTCTGGGAGACATGCGAGGACGTCATGAGCCGAAAAACAAAATGAATAAACAACGTAAAAAAATGAAAGAACATATAGAAAGATATCCGAAGTATGAAAGTCACTACACTCGTCGGGATACCAGTAAAAAATATCTTCCAAGTTACCTAAATGTTAAAAAAATGTTTGACGAATACAAACACGATTACAAATTATCCGGCCAATCGGATTGTGGATCATATAGCATGTTTAGCGAAGAGTTTAAAAATACTGGATATAAGTTTAAGCAGCCTAAAACGGATACCTGCAAAACATGCGATTCTTTTGAGCTAACTTTAAAGCAATCCAAGAATAACTTAGAAGAAAAAAACAAAATTCAGATTGATTTTGAAACCCATCAAAAATTAGCTGATCAAGGATATGCACAAAAAAAATTAGACAAAGAGATGTGTCTTCAAACCACAGATAAAACGGTACTCGTGTTTGATCTACAACAGGTTCTTGCCACGCCTTCCCTGACGGCTAATATTTCATTTTATAAACGTCTTCTGTCTACCTACAACCTGACCATCCGTGATTGTTCAAAAGAAGGTGGCACAGAATGCTACATGTGGCATGAGGCCATCGGCGGAAGAGGATCAGAGCAAATAGCTTCTTGTATGTTTAAAAAACTTCAAAGCCTCCCAGCATCAATATCACATGTTATAACATATTCCGATACTTGTGGGGGGCAAAATCGTAACATAAACATGGCTGTAATGTTCAGCTACGTAGCAGCGTTAAACCAAAATATTTCTACCATTGACCAAAAATTCCTTTTGCCAGGGCATACTCATCTAGAATGTGATGCAGACCATGCACGCATTGAAAGGGCAAAAAAATCATACAATGTCCCTATCATGATCCCTAGAGATTGGTATACGTTTGTAGCCTCTGTAAGAGGCAAGAAGCCTTTTATAGTCGAGAGAATGACTCAAAGCCACTTTTTATCCTTTTCGGATTATTTAACTAACGAACTAGTCAAAAGAAGAAATTTGGGAAAAAAGTTAATTGGCTGCAGATCAGATGGCTAAGATATGAAAAAGAATTTGGTGTAATTCAATATAAATATTCACTTTTAGAAGAAGAGCCATTCAGCATTTTTGATTTACGTCGCACAAGACCATTGAGATCAAGCACATTGTCAACGTCGTCGTTAAACTTAAGGCCTCCTAAATGCTGCTATAATGGCCCACTTCCAATAAACCCTTTAAAAAAGAGAGACTTGATTAGTTTAATAAATGAAAAACTTATAGATGAAGATTGTCATGATTTTTATAAGAATTTAATTACATCTGAGAAGGCACCTGAGTTAGGATTTGTTGAAGGAGATTCTGATGACGAAAATTAAAGAAATAATAATCTTACATGTTGGTCAACACTATTATTATTGTCTCTTTCCAATAAATTTTTTTAATGTTTTGTTTTAGTTTTCCTTGATATGTCTCAACTTACTTGCACAAAGGTAAAGGCAAAACTTGATATGTCAATTTTCCGGCAAAAAACATGTGATATGTCCCAACTTACTTGCACAAAGGTAAAGGCAAAACTTGATATGTCAATTTTCCGGCAAAAAACATGTGATATGTCCCAACTTACTTGCACAAAGTTAAAGGCAAAACTTGATATGTCAATTTTCCTGCAAAAAAAATGTTGGAAATCCACCAATTAGTTAAGGGACTTTCTTCTATTGGGTATACCATTATCCCAACAAAAATTTATAGCTGGCAAAAATTTTAGTGCAAAGTTATTCATTAATTTATAATTGTAGACTACTTTAACCAGCTCTCCTGAGAAATTAGCAAAAGTGACATATCAAGTTTTGCCTTAGAGCCACAGAAATTTCGTATTCCGTTTTTTAAGTCTTGGAAAAAGACATAGGTTTAAGGAGGGGGCTCAAATTCTGGTTCAGCTTGGGTCGCAATATAGCCTTGATTCGCCTCTGACAATATTTATGCTGCCTTTAGGATACCAAAAGACATTAATGGTGTTTTGTACCATTACCATTCACCGCGAGTCACACCCTGTACTATGTAAATTCTTTCTACTACATTATCTTAAGAACTGTTTCAAATACCTTTGAATGAAGTCAATTAAAAAAAGTACAAGAAAAAGAACTGTACTGGCTGTCATTTTCCAGGAAAAATTATCTCATCGTAGAATTTCCAGAGGAAGCGTCAAATGGAGAAATCCCAATGGCGCTTATCTCTGATCAGTGGGTTAATGCTGTTATTGGCCTTCATATTTGAAGTCGACCACACAAATAGAGAAAGCAGTTTTAAACCATTTGGACCTAAAACTGGACAAGTGTACCAAGTGTCCTATTAAAATAAAGTATGCAACAGGTATATTACATATTAATTTCTAAGTTCATGTATAATAAAATAGTATAAATCAGATGTACGATTGTATAAGATTTTATAGATATAAGTATTGAATTAAACAAAAATGTTTTCTTGTTTTAGATAATTACACCATCGCAACTTTAAAATTGAGAAGGCTAGAAAAAGATGAAGCAACAGACTCATCCCAGGGGACTTTTAAAAACATGGAAGAAAGTCAGAAAGACAAAGAAAGACCCAACCGTAGAGATTCTGACTTTGTCTATTCTGATACTGACAGTTCATCTGCCATAGATCCCCCAACACCTCCAAAGTTGAAAATTCTAAGGGATTTTAAAATAAATAAAACTCCTACCAGTAAGGAGGGGCATACTTTAATGAAATTCACCCCATCATTCATCACAAAATTCATTCATAGGTTCGGACATGGGACAGGTTCGGACAATTCAAATTTGGCGGCTTAAACCGGTAGTAGAGAGGGAAGATAGCTTCAGTCAGTGTTGCCAAAACTCACGATTAATCGTGAGATTACACGATTTTGGATACCATCTTACGATTTCACGAATCACGTAGCGTTTCTCACGATTTTTAAATTTTATAAATAAATAAACTTCTTTCCAAAAAATAATGTTTTTTCATTCATAAAAACGTCACAAATATATTCTGTTAAGCGTTCAGATTCCGTTCAGATTCTCGCTGCCACTGGATTAATTTTATTGAAATTCTGGGAAGTCCCGAACTTCGAACATATCAGTTTCGTAGAATCGCGATCGCGCGGGCAGCCAGGCAGGCGCTTGCGCTTGCAGTCAGTTGCTGTTGGCTTGGCAGTTAGTTCGCATTGCGATTGCGGATTGCTGTATTTGTTTATTTTAATTTTATACGGTGTACGGTATGTTTATTGACAGTAGTGAATTGTTTTATTAAAGCCTAAGAATATGTCCGATAGTGATAGTGAAGAATCTGTTCATGAATCTCCCCATAAAAAGAAAAAACTCCCTTATCAACAAAAATATAAAACTGACTGGGAAAAGGAATGGAAATGGGTCACGTCTAGTAAAAAAGGTCCTCTTTATGCTTGGTAATCTGTTTATTATACATTAGGTTTTTTATTTACTAAAGATTTAAAAAAACATTTTAGGTGTAAAATATGTGTTTGCGATATTTTAATATCTAGAGGAAAAGGCGAGCTTAAAAAGCACGAACATAGCGCAAAACATACTAAATTAAAATCGGCTGTAAAAGTACAACCGTCACTTGAACGTTATTTTGATAAAGAAAAACAAAATGTGGATTATAAGGCCAAAGAAGGCATTTTGCGCTTAGCAGGTTTTTTGGCGGAGCACAACTTACCAATTACTTTAATCGAACACTTACCATTAGTAATTAAGAAGATCTGCTTAGATTCAAATATTGCCAAATCGCTTAAATGTGGTCGTTCACAAATGACCGGCATTATTAAAAATGTTTGTGGAAATGAGGGCCGCTCCCAGCTTATGGAATTATTAAAGCACAATAACTTTAGTCTTATGGCAGATGAATCGACAGACAGAAGCTGTTCTAAACATTTATGCCTTGTCGCCAGGGTGATTGTTGACTACAGTATTAAAGATTGTTTTCTAGCCCTACTGCCAGTTCAAGAAGCAACAGGAGCGGCGTTGTTTAATATGATTCATACATTCTTCGAAACAAATAATGTACCATATGAGGAAAATTTAATTGGATTTGCCGCCGATGGGGCTAACAATATGATGGGTCTTCATAACTCATTGGCCAGTAGACTAAAAGAAAAATGCCCCAATTTGTTTGTACTAAAATGTGTTTGTCACAGTTTCCATCTCTGTGCGTCCTATGCTTGTGAGAAGTTACCCTCTGATGTTGAACAATTAGCGAGAGATGTAAGTATGTTTAGCTTTTTGTAGTACCTATTTATATTTCAAACAATTTTTTTTCCTATTTTAGGTGTATAACTATTTCTCAAACAGCCCAAAGAGAATAGATCAATACAAGGAGTTTCAAGAATTTGCCAATGTGTCACCACATAAGATTTTACATCCATCGGAGACCAGATGGCTTTCTCTTGAATCCGTAGTTAAAAGGCTTATATCTCAATATGCAGCTCTAATACTCTTCTTCACAGATCAAAGTTACGAAGGCATTATGCAGGCTGGTATTATCTTAGAAAAGCTTCAAAACCCAAGCGTTAAATTGTACCTAGATTTCTTAGCGTACATGTTACCTTTTTTTAATAATCTCAACAAATTAATGCAAAGTGAAAAACCTCAAGTTCATAAAATATATATTGAAATAACCTCTATTTTAAAAACAATTTTACAATGTTATATCAAACCAGACGTATTACAAAAAGATATATACGAAATTGATTTTGCAAACCCCAGAAATTTTTTAAATATTGATGAAATGTATTTCGGAGCATCAATAACAATTAGTCAGATAGATAAAAATATTTTGAACAGTGTGAAAGTTAGGTGTTTAGATTTTTATGTCGAAAGCGTGAAACAAATAACATCAAGATTTCCTCTAAAAAATTCCCCTATCGAAAAAATGCAATTTTGTGATCCTGAGGTTATAAAAACCAAAAAAAAACCTTTATTTCTGATGTGGCAATGAGTTTTCCTAAGTTTGCGAGCGCAGAAGACTATCAAAATTTAGATAATGAGTGGAGAATGCTACTAAATTTTCCACTAGATGTACATGATGAATATGATGATATAGAAATGTTTTGGAAAAAAGTCGCATTGGTTAAAATAGGTGACGATTCCCCAAAGTTTCCAACTTTAGTTAAGTTTGTTTTCAATGTATTGTGTTTACCCCACTCAAGTGCTTCCGTAGAAAGAATTTTCTCTCAAATAAATTTAACAAAAACACAATTTCGAAACAGGTTAAAAGTTGATACTATCGAAGGAATTTTGCATACAAAACGCTTGATGGAAAAGGGTGCATGTTATGATTTTGACATAAGTATTAATATGATAAAAAAGCTAGGAACTCAAGAGGTATATTTAAATAAAAATAATGATTCGAGCGATTCCGACTCTGACTAACTGCTAGGTATGATACATTTTTATCTATGTACAGTTTTTTGAAATGTGTTTGGTTTTATGTTTTATGTAAATTTATGTAATACATATAAATATATTTTTGTTTTTTATAAACTTTTATTCTTTCCTTCACTATTTTGATCTCTTTTTAGGACTTTTTAAAATCTCACGATTTCTCACGATTTTTAATATAAAATTTTCACGAATTCTCTTGGAACATTTTGGCAACACTGGCTTCAGTCAGTCCGCCATTATTATATGGAACAGCTGAAAGCGTTTGCTAGTAGCATAAACAAAAGTGCTTGATTTTATTTGAATATTTGTGTTTTGTTGCTCATGTAGGTAAGTTTTAATGTACATTAGATAAGCTATAAACTATTGTGTTTGTGATTATTGTACGATTTTATTACGAGATCGTTAAAAACAACACATAACCTCTAACTTCCTACAATGCAGAGCTTCAATTATGACCACAAAAATTTATATCGATTTTAATATTTAAAGGTGTTACTAGGGGCACGTTCGGACGTTCATTGGGGGTAGGTTCGGACTCTACGGATGTGCCCCATTACATTATTACTTTACTTTACATAATGGTCCGCGCTTACAAAAAGAAGACAAACTGTGGTGAAACTGCAGAAAGAACCATAACTTTAGCAGTAAAAGGTGTACTAAAAATAAGACAAGCTGCATCTGACTTCAACATAAAAAAGTCAACCTTGTACAATAGGGTGAAGTTGTATAAATTAAAGCATGGAAATGTTCATTTTGCGGATTCAGGAAATGAGAGCTCAGATGACGAGAACGAAACAAGGTCTGCATATATAACAAGACAAGTGTTTACTATTCAAGAGGAGAATCAATTAGAAACCTATTTAATGCATTCATCAAAAATAAATTATGGGCTTACCTACCAAAATACTCGAAAATTAGCCTATGAATTTGCTCTTCAACTCGAGAAAAAAATGCCAAATTCGTGGTCTGTAAATGGGAAAGCCGGAAGAGACTGGATGTTATCCTTTATGAAAAGACACAAAAAATTATCACATAGAAAACCGGAGAATACAAGTCAGGCAAGACCAAGTGCATTCAATAAACACAATGTGTCACAGTTTTTTGATAACTTAATTAGCGTCCAGAGCAAATATAAATTTACTCCTGATAGAATCCTGAACACTGATGAGACTGGAATTACCACCGTGCTACAAGCGCCTAAAGTAATTGCTCCTGCGGAACAAAAACAAGTTGGTCAGATTGTATCGGGTGAACGAGGAACCTTGGTTACATTTTGTGGAATAGTTTCCCGAGGCAAAGGATAAAAGAGGAATATTTATATGGGGCTGTGACTGGTGCTATTTTTCTAGGCTCAAAAACAGGTTGGATGACTACGGAACTATTTTCTCTTTTACTCAAGCACATTAAGAAATATACAAATTGTAGCGTAGAAAATCGTATATTACTAATAATGGATAATCATGGCACACATGTTTCCTTAGAGGCTATAAATTACTCCAGGGAGAACGGCATTGTTCTGTTATCGCTGCCTCCACATAGCACCCATAGGATGCAGCCGCTGGACATTTGCGTTTACGGGCCATTTAAATCGAGATTCAAGGTCGCATTTAACGACTACATTAGCACAAACCCAGGAAAAGCTGTAAGAATTCAAGACATTGCTAGATTAACGGCCGACGCATATCTGCAATCATTTTGTCCAAATAATATCGTTAAAGGATTTAATAGATCAGGAATTTGGCCCATCAATCGTCTTATTTTTACGGATGAAGACTTCCTGGCAGCTGAAGCTACTGACCGTCCAGATGGAAATTTATCCCCCCTTCCTAAGTGTGAGGTCTTTCAGAAAGATATCAGTATGGTGACATCAAAAGTGAATAACTGTAAAGCGAATGTCAGCAATGCTTCAGAATTCAAAACCACAGAAGCTTTTACCATAGTCAACTCGATAATGGAAGAGATATTATACAAAGTCCTGAAGCCAGTCCACAGAGTAAGAAGTTTGGAAGGAGTTTTACAAACTACTAGACCATATCCGAAGGCTGGCCCTAGAAAAAGAAAGTCAAACCCAAGAAGAGGATCTTCACGCATTTATACAGATTCTGCAGAGAAAAATCAACTAGACAATGTTGCCAGGTCTGGTGAAAATTCACCAGATTTGGTGATTTTTGAACCCATTTGGTGATTTGGTGAAAACTTTTTAAAAGGTCTTATTTTTGGTGATTTTTTGACACTTATTTATTTATAAATTTATAGCTTAAAAAAACACGATATAATTATGTTTTTATTCTTCATTGTTAAAGATTCTGTCACATCATGCAAAAACGCTCTAATTCGTTTGTAGCGTATACGTTTAAATGTCGCCACCAATTATTGGGTTCGACAACTCCGCTGCTTGAACCGGGGGTTTCCCCAGAGGAAGACACGAGACGGGAATCCACAGAATTATTAAGCTGCTTGCCTTGCTGTTTTTACTGTTTTAGTTTTACAGTATTTACAGATATAGGTGCGCTCCACGTAACGTAACAAAGCATTCGTTAATTAGTGATTAACAAGTTAGTTTTCTGTTGTTTCCGATCATCTAAAGCCTAAAGGTAGGTAAGTGTTTCTTAGTTTTTCTTGTAACAAGAAATATGCTCATGTATTTTTTATTTTATTATCTACATATCTACATATTAACTACATTTATTTTTTACTTAATTATATTTTAGATACCTATTTTTTGGCCAGAGCAAAAGCAAAAAAAAGCTGAAGATACATCCGATTTAAATTCTGATAATGAACGTATGAAAAAGAGAACAGTCAGACCTAAAAAAATGTTTTCTTCTTCAGATGATGAAACATTAGAAAGTCTACTACCAGCACCACCAAAAATTTCAGAAAAATTTTTGGCAAATAAAAAGGATAAACCCAATAATTGCAACCAAAAAGAGCTATAAATTAATTTTTTCCTATTAATGTAATGAAACTTGAGGCTGTTTCAGAAGCACTTCATAAAGAGGGATTTTAAAAAATATGATATATTGATAGATTTTTACTAGTCAGGCACCTAAATGCCCATTTGTGGTTGGTCAACATATAAAATTCATGGACATCAAATTAAACACTCTTAGTCCAAACCTAGATATAATCTGAAAGCATACATTTTATATAGGAAAGCTTAGCCACCAACCAATATTTCATTAAATTTGGTTTAACCTGGCATTAAAAATATTTTTGATATTATTGTAATTGTTACAAAATAATATGTTCATTTTCAGGAAACGATTCCAGAAACATTCAACAAGGATGCAGTGTCTCAGTCATTATTAAATGTTCGTACTAAAGGACCTGGAAGTTCTAGTAAGTGAAACTCGAAGTAAAATTACAGGCTAAGAATATCCTAACAAAAACAATATATTTTGAAAACAGAATTCAGCAAACTTTTTGCCTCATCGCTTACAACTGACACACAATTATATAATGTTGGAATATTTTTTTTAGTTGCTTCATCTTTGCAAGAATCATCAACGTCAATCTGCAAGAATTGCGAGGGATATCAAAAAAGGAATGGTAGGTTTATTTTTTGCAGTCTATGCAGAGCATTCTGGTTTTGTTAATTAATTTTTTTGTTTTAGAATTATTCTTCAACCAAATAATAAATAAACAATCACTAATGAAAGCTCAGCTATTACAAGTTGCCGAAGATGTCAACAGGATAATTAAAATGCTGGAAAAAAACACAACTAGTAGTCGACGAGAATTCGTTTTTGAAAACATTTGAATTTCCAATAAACGATCAAAAACAGTTTGAAGATCGATCTGTCTATTTGTCTGAAGACATTAATTTTCAAAGAGCAGTAGTCATATTTTCATATAAAGTGGCATTAATGTCAACAAGTTTGAAATGTATTACAGAACTAAAATATTTTTTTATTAATTAGATCCCAGGCAACACAGACTGCCTAAAGCGATCTTTGAGATGTTCTATTCAGGCTCAGATTGCGATGTTGTAAAGTGACCTCGCCAGTACAACTCAAAGCAGTAACTGAGGGAGACTTAGCTTCACTACTTGTTTGAATTTCTTTACGATGTCCTAGAGCTGTCCTAAAAAGACAAGCTGATTTTATTCACAAAAAAACTGCTTAGGGTTCTCTTCGAGACAAACTTATCATGACTATCCCATTTATAGCCACGGAGAGAACTCTCAGAAATAGCTTATTTAGGTCTTCTTACCGACAACAATTCAGTTCCCTTCAAAACTACCTGGCGTTCTCTTCGAGACATCTTATTGTAACTATTTCTTTTATAACCACAGAAAGAACTCTCAGAGATAGCTTACCTAAGACTTCTTGGCGACCACAATTTACTTCCCTATAGATCTTCCTGGTCTTCTCTTCAAGAGAATTTATTGTAACTATCCCATTTATATCCACAGAGAGAACTCTCAGAGATAGCTTACTTAGGTCTTCTTAACGACAACAATTCAGTTGCCTGTAGAACTGTCTGGCGTTCTCTTCGAGACATCTTATTGTAACTATCCCTTTTATAGCCACAGAAAGAACTCTTAGAGATAGCTTACTTAGGTCTTTTTAGCGACAACAATTCAGTTCCCTACAGAACTGCCTGGCGTTCTCTTCGAGACATCTTATTGTAACTAACCCTTTTATAGAAACAGAACTAACTCTTAGAGATAGCTTACTTAGGTCTTCTTAGCGACAACAATTCAGTTGCCTACAGAACTGTCTGGCGTTCTCTTCGAGACACCTTATTGTAACTATCCCATTTATAGCCGCAGTGAGAACTCTCAGAGTTAGCTTACTTAGGTCTTCTTAGCGACAACAATTCAGTTCCTGCCTGGCGTTGACAGCTTATTGTAACTATCCCATTTATAGCAACAGAAAGAACTCTCAGAGATAGCTTACTTAAGTCTTCTTAGCGATAACAATTCAGCTCCCTACTGAACTGCCTGGCGTTCTCTTCGAGACACCGTATTGTAACTATCCCGTTTATAGCCACAAAAAGAACCCTCAGAGATAGCTTACTTAGGACATCTTAGCGACAAGAGTCTAGTTCCATACAAAACTACACTGTGTTCTCTTTGAGAGAACTTATTGTAACTATCCCTGATACAATAAGCACAAGTAGGTATGATATTGCGTAAGGAAGCATGACTTTTAGTAACGTAAAATAACTCTAGTTTGCATCCCTGCATACTTCAGAATATCTTACATGATATCAAGCAAATAAGAAATTAAACTTTTAAAACAGTTCGTGCATATGGAGCAGTTTAATATTCCAATATTCAACTAGCTGATGCACATGTGAGATCGGTTCTAGAACAGTCCTAAGTTTTGTAACCATTTTCCAATCTGCGGCATTACACTGAGCGGTGCCTCGATATAAAAAATAATTTATGCTGTTTGTTTACAAAAATATCGGGGATCACCGAAACTACAGCGCGAATTTCAGCTCTGATCACTCCTCTCTGCCTCATTCGAGCACTTTGAACGTTTTGTCTCCTTAGTTTTATTTTTAGTTAATAGGAGTTATAGGAATCCAGGTAAGGTGCACCGCGCGCTTTTCGTTCCGCAAGGGTAGCCAACAACATGGCGATAGCCGTGTTACACCCTGGTTATATATAAGTATTCGTTGGTTTCCACTGATTTAATGCTTTCGATTTTTGTGTGGGAAACATTTTACCCGTCGAGTCTTTGAATTCAAATAATAATAATTGTAAAAATTAAGTTTTCTATTGAATTTAAACCAAATAAATCCTTAAAAATATGTTCAAACCACTTACTGTCGCCCAGAGAACAACATATAAATAACCCGAACAAACCACTTACTGACACCCCAAGAACAATTTATAAATGTTTTAAAATATTTTCTCTATTAAATATCATTTAATAAATGGTATATGTATTTATTGAGCTTTTTTAAACCCGTTAAACCATATGTTATCTATTCTCCCCTCTCGAAGTATTTTACTTTGACACAGATCGTAAATCTAAAAATACTTATTTAAAAATACCGCCACGGAATTAGTCTGCCCAATGAAACGCAGCGAATAGTTCAAACCAATGAGAAAGCGGAACGCTACTTTGGTATTTTGGCGGTCGTTTTGCTCCGCGTGGTGGCGGATGACGGTGCGTAGCAATTTTATAGTCGTCTCTTAACCGGTGTTAGCGGTTTTGGCATACCTACCTGTTTGAAGAAACTCAAGAAAGAGGTTTACAAAAGACATTTAATTTTTGTGAATTTAGTGCTTATATTCTCAAAAGTAAAGCTGAACATAGATAGATAGCAAGTAAAATTAATATGGTCGGCTACAAACCTGTTCGATATCTCAGCAAGCGGCAAATGAGACGTCGCCGTCTGAAAAGATTAGTCGATAACAATAGAGTGGTTGAACAGGTTGCTAACAACAGTCGCCTCAACCCTTTAGATGACAGAATTGATAGTACAAACACTATAGAGCCGACAATAGGGCTGATTTCAACGTCGACAGTAGACGTGGAAGAATATACAAGATTAGGGGAATGTAGTCAGGGATTGTCGGCTACAAATAGTGATTTTCTATATAACCGGCCATCTAACGGCACTGTTCGTGAATCTAGCTATGACTGTGGTACTGTAAGGGCATCAGTAACTAATATACAAAACAACCAGCACACTTTTCAGAATAATTTAGAATGGTGTGTAGAGTCGAAGGTTTCAAAACTTTAAGTCAATAAGTTACTAAATATTCTTAGAAACCACGGAATGCATGTTCCTCGAGACTCTCGTACCATTCTTGGAACTCCAAGAGAGGTACCCATCAAAGAAATGTTTCCAGGGAGTTATGTTCATTTTGATTTAGTAACTGTATTATTAAGATCCATCGAGTTATATTATCCTCATAACCCTCCCCAACATGTATATTTAAATATAAATATAGATGGATTGCCAATTTCAAAAAGTAGTGGAAGTCAGTTTTGGCCTATCTTAGGAGCTCTCGTTGATAAGCATATATACACTGAACCTTTTGAAATTGGTATCTACCATGGTAATAAAAAACCAGATTCAGCTAATGACTTTTTACAATACTTTGTATAAGATATGAAAGATGTTCTAAAACATGGAATTTTCTATAAAACTAGTAAAATAACTGTAAGTATTTATGCACTGTGTTGTGATGCACCTGCTCGAGCATTTATAACTTACACTAAAAATCACACAGGTTATTATGGCTGTAGTAGATGTATTCAGGAAGGTGAGTACTATGAAAATCGTGTCATATTTCCAAATTTGTACAGTTCTTTACGTACAGATGAATCTTTTCTTAATCATACATGTGAAAACCACCATAAGGGTATTTCTAAATTAGAGCCCCTTAACATTGGTATGGTTTCTTAAGTCGTACTTGATTATATGCATCTGGTCTGTTTAGGTGTTGTAAAATAATGCTTACTTTGTGGGTTCGTGGCAATATGAGCATTCGTCTGAATAAAGATGATGTGATGAACACGGAACAACGATACGGGAAGGCGAGATAAAATATTTAAAAAGTCGAATTTTCTCAAAATTAAATTAGAATAAATTAATCGGATCGTGCGGAAAAGTTTATAAAATAAAATTAAAATTAAATAAAACAAAGGTTTTATTAATAAATGTTGCATTCGTAGAATTATAAATTGTTTAGAAAAATTGCTAAGTATTCGAATTAAATTCAGGGAAAAACACGGAAAAACCACTTATACAAAAATATTTTAAAATAAAAACTTACGCGAAAGTTAATCCAATTAATTAACTACTCAAAATTATATAAAAGGGAAAATAAAATGAGACTTCATTTTATTTTCACTATTGCACAGACCGGGAACTTCACACTTCAACGCACGTTTAATTGATATTATCTCGGGAAAGATTCATCCACCCTCGAGAAGCCGATCCGTTCTCTACCCCCCCGCTACCACAGAATTAGGGCACTGACCGCTCTCCCTCGCGTGACTATGAAACGAAAGGGGTTCTTTACGACACCTGCAAGAAACAATAAATTACGTCAGCGCGTAAGATTTATGACTTCTCGAAGGGGAGCAAGGGTCGATACGTGGAAATCACGCGTAAACTGGACACAGAAATGACTCACTGAAGTAGGGACACGCGACTTTGGACCTTATATGCCTATAAATAATTGTTTTCTTGACATCTATTCCGGGAACTGCGGAAATTAGTGAGGTAATAAAACTGTCACCAGCAAGGGTTGAGGAAGAAAATAGGGTGGATTTCCACTATATAAGCCGGCCGCTTCGACGGAAAAAGCAGTCACCAAAAAGAGACTGAAAAGTTACCACCGAAAAACCGCCAACAGTGAACGATTCGCGAATGACCGGAAGTAAAAGTGTTACGGGAATTCAAAGTGAAATTAAGCATTAAGTGCGAATCAATGCTGGAAAGTCTCTTGATCGAAAAGTGTTAAAACCGGTCGGAATTCTGATAAATTGCGAATTATATTAAAAAAGCGGAAGTAAGTGTTAATTTATGGCCAAATAAAACGTTAGGTGACTCCTTAATTTTAACTGTGTGTCGAAATTTTAAGAAAAGTTTATAATCCCCTTTTGTAAAAATAATACTGTATAGTTGAAGTCTGGTATCATAAAAAGGGTGTAACAATTATAAAATAATGAAAGTACTAAAGAGATTATGGTATAACGAAAGTGTTTTAACATATAACTGTGGAAAATATGTAAAATTGCATTTTTAAAGATTATTAAAAATAAATAGTGTACTTGAAAAACCTGAAAATTGTGTTGTTGATTTCTAGGCGTCATAGAATTTAGAACAATTAATTATCAAATAAAGAAAGGTAACTCGAAGTGCAGATAAGATAGATTGTGGTTCTAGCAAGAATATACTTATTATCTGAATAACAAAGTAGTCCGCAAACTAACACAGGAATCTTCCGATCCCAGCAAAAGTTAATTATCGTAGCCAACCACCTCGTATTGAAATTGGACCGCTCGGATTTCCAGAATTTAGATAATTACGAGGCAGGGCACCTATCACTGGCGCGCAGCTGCTTAACAGGTGTCTGGGTGCAAGAATAGGTGTGGGTGGGCGCTACAACTGGTGTAAGGTGTGTGGGGTTTTTGTTTCTGGAACAAAAGAAGATTCTTACTTGTGGATACCACCCCATAAAGTGTTAGTGTGCAAAATTTCATCGCCATGACTACTACAACAACGACAACTACAACCACGGGAACAGCAACAACGACAAGCCCTAGAATTCTGGCAAGCTATGGAAATATAGTGATAGGACTGGATTCGTTGCCGACATATGATGGAACAACGCCAATAGATGATTTTTTGGTGATAGTTGAAGGAACAGGTACACTAGCAAATTGGACCGACACACAATTGGTAGCTATTACGCTTTTAAAATTGAGAAATAAGGCCAAGCAGTTTATAGATTCAGAACCAAAATTAAGAGACACAAAAAGTTGGGTAACACTAAAAGAAGGATTGAAGGATCAATTTAAGAGACAGTACGTAAAAGGAGCAGCAATGAAAAATTTTATAGAATGCCGACAAAGGTCTGGAGAGACATGTCGTCAATATTTGACTAGGTTAAAATTATTGGGTAACAGGACAATAACTTTAACAGGAGACCCCGTACAAGACGACCCCAAAGTTAGAAGAAGATATTACGATGCAGTTTACTTTAGGACTTATGATGCCAATAAGCAAAGGGTTTTATCAGGAAATCCCCAAGCATTGGAGGAAGCATTAAAAATAGCTAGGGAGGAAAGCATAGAAAATTTAATACATCCTTCGAGAGGTGAACATTGCAGACTAGTGACCAGTACATCAACAACCGATTCCAGTAGATATAACAACACTAAAAATAATAAATGGAATGTACAAAATGTCAAAAAACAGGTCATACAGCAAACTTTTGCTGGTCAAGAAATTTACAAAATAATACCCCCGGTAATTATACAAATCAAACGAATAGGGTACATCAAAGAAACAATGTTATAAAGAAAGCACCTGATTGGAGATGTTTTACTTGCAATGAAGTTGGACACTTAGCCCGGCCTGTCCAAGAAAAAAGAATTATGCTGTTCAGCAACATAAAGATTTAAACTCCAAAGCAGCCGAATTTCAGCCCCTGAGTTCGTCTGCCATAACTCAGGCAAATTGGGAATAAGTAAACAGTCAAAGGTTGGGATATTTACGTGCTCAGAAGAACAGAACCCAAAACCGTGTAGTGTGATTAACGTTAGACTTGATGGTAAGCCATACCTAGCTTTAATTGATTGTGGAGCAGTAATATCCCTAATAAAACCTAATATTGTCAAGGGGTTCGTACAGAAGTCAAATATTAGTTTAGTGGATATCCAAGGAAACAAGATACCTACCTAAGGAGTAGTACAGGTACCAATAGAATTTCCTGGAGATATCATAGTGCAGCAGGATTTAGTTGTTATAGAATCGCACAGTTTTCAGGCTGATATCCTGCTGGGAATAGATTTTTTGAGAAAATATAGTGTTAAATTGGATTGGAGTAATAACTCCATGTATTTATTCGAGAGTGTCATTCCTATGATGGAGGAACAGGGCACAGACGAATTGGAGGCAAGACTTGCCTGTTTGGAAGCCGAGATAAAGGAAATTAAGGAGAGATATTTGGAAAGGAAAAATGGAGAAAAAGAAAGAAGGATGTTAACACAAGCTACTTCGATGGATTGTCCTGCGTTACTACCAATAACGCCAGGATGTAGTTTTCAAGTGATTGGTAGTCATTTGGATTCTAAGGGTAAACAACAGAAGCCAGAAAAGGAGTTAGTGGTCACGTCTAGGAAGGCCGCAGCTTCCAAAGAAATTTTAGATGGGAAAGTTTCCAAGGTAAAATTGGATGGACAGGTTTCCCAGGATTTTGGAGAGAAGGAATTTTCCAAAGGAGTTTCAAATGAAAAAGTTTCTAAATATCTCGAAAATAATATGGCTTCCAGTGATATTTTGGATGAGAGAATGTCCAAAAGTTTTGAAGAGAGTATAGCTTCAAAAGATTTCTTAGAAAAGAGAGTTTCTAAAGTTTTTAAAAATGTGAGTACTCAAACCAAAGGGTTTGTTGAAAAGGAGTTTCACAAGGAAAACTCGGAGGAGTTATTTTCGGAAGTAGAGGAGAATGGATCAATTATTTCCGTATTAGAAGAATTAGTCATACCTCCAATGACTCATGCAGTTTTTCCAGCGAACGTGAAAGGATTAGCGAAAGTTTCTACACCATTCGTGGTTTTCGAGCCAAGCGACGGTACACCGACAGGACTACTCGTCGCCGGAATGCTGTGTAAAACAAGTAATACTATTCCTATAAAAGGTGTGAATGTAACGGAAAAAGAAATAAAGTTAAAGAAAAGGATTATCGCCAGAGCGCATGAGCTAGCCAAGAAGAATTTAGAGAAAAATATTAAAACAAGATGCGAAAAACACAACAACAAGAAAACTAGGAAAGAATTTATGTTAGGAGACCTAGTATATTTATATACTCCGGCTATACCAGGGAAGAAATTAGCATCAAAATTTTACAATAAATGGACCGGCCCTTATAGAATCATTGAAAAGAAGGGACCAGTTACTTTCAAAATTAAGGCACCCCGAGGAATAAAGGAACAAATGGTACACGCAGATAGATTGAAGCCATGTAAAGAAATAGATGTCTCTGTGGAAAAAGTGAGGTTAGATAGCCAGGAAGGTAACAAAAGTGAATCAGAAAAGGAAGAGGACTTGACAGATTCGGAGGAAAACAAGAATGTTCAAGATAATATTGATTTTTACATAAATCACGGAAAGGAAGAGGCACCTTTAATGATAGAAGAAAATGAAGAAGAAGTTAGTTATGAGGAAAGCGAAGACTCAGCCAGTGATTCAAATGAATCAGAATACGAATCGATGGAATCGGATCAAGAGTTACCGGTAGTCGAAAGGCGCACGCGCACAAGAGAAGTTCGGTTACCAAAAAGATATGAAGATTATAATATGAATTAATTAACATAAGGAGTCACCTTAGATTAGGAAAATAGTTAAGAAAATACGTGAGTAACACAGTTATTTAGTGTAATGAAAAGAGAAGAATATTGTCAGGAGCAAATTAAATGCTTGAGTGATTATATTATACTATTAAAAATTTCCAGTACGCCACTGGAAAAATTAAATGAAGTATTGTTAAAGGGTAACTCAATTATTATAGAGACGCAGAAGGAAACGAATACACGAGAAATTTTATCCAGTAGGTGCTGCCGCCAAGACATTATTAGAAAGCTAACGTGGGACAGCGATAATTCCAAAAACCTTTTAACTACATAAGTGGCCATATGGTATAGGGGCCGCTAAATTAAATTCCCATAGGATTATTTAAAATTTCGTCTTAAAAACTTAAGATAGAGGAAATTCATAAAATTTAGGAAATTTAGTAAAATAAATTAGCTAAAAAGGAACTTAGCCCTAATTAAGTGAAATTTTAAATTAACGATCACTTAAAAAACCTGGGAGAAAAGTAATAAAATTCGACTTTAGGTTTTATGACTTAAAAAGGGAAGATAAAAGAAAGACTTGTATTAGATAAAAAAATTGTGCAGTTATGGGAACGGAGAAATTAACTTGTGGGATAAAACGTTTTCCCACCCGGCTTGGATATATAAACCCTTAAAAACTCAGTGGGAAGGTTTAAACATTTTCAGTAGATGCTGACGATCGTGAGTGACGCGTAACCCCTAAGCTTAGATATCGAAAAAAAAGTGATTGGACAAAATTTTAATCCGCGAAAAGTTAAGAAGAAGAACAATAAGACTACAACGTAAAACGGACTAGAGTGAACTCGACCGGCGAAAAATAAAAAGAAAACGGGAACAGTTCTGGACAGTGAAATAAAAACGCGAATTAAAATAAAATAACAAAACACTCAGAAGAACAATGGAATGGATCGTGTTGTTTTTAACGTATACGCGTCTAATAAAAGGGAAGTGGAACGTGGTGGACAAGATTTTACGATTGGCCATCTACCATGTGAGGGACCTATTTGATCACGTGGGAGGAAATGCACCACCCCAGGAGGACCTAATACCATTCAGAGCGACGGTATCCCTATGGTTGTCCATGCTCCATATGGAATACCAAGTATTTAGGACAAATTGGGCAATTGCCTATGGCAAAAAGTATGTGCCAGAACTATGCGACTGTCCAAACTGCCGCCCTCTACCACCCCATAAGGACCTATTCAATTTAGCCGATTTCTGGGAGCTGATGAAAAATCAGGGATTGCCAGGATGCCCATGCCGGAATTGCCAGGCTCCAGCGCAGTCCGTAAATCAGCCAGGCCCCAGCGGACAGCGGGATGCTCAATCAAGTTCCAGCGGACCGTCAGGAAATAACCCAGGAACCAGCCGACAGCCCGAAAGCCAACCAGGTCCAAGCCGACTGTCTGTAATACAGGCAGGCCCTAACACCAATAACTCGTCGGGACGGTCCAGTGACGGCGAACCAATTCAAGACTCGGAGGATCGATTAGTCGCCACAAGCGAATGGGTGCAGACGACCAGAGACGAGCCATTAACCACGACCCAGGAGCCCGATACCTCAAACCCCAACGACGAGTACGAGGTCATTAGACATGAGAGGTTGAGAATGACCCTCAAGAGGAAACAATCGGACGACGAAGCCGAATTGGATTAAAAAAAAAAACTCCAGGAAGGTATTTATAATGGACCGTTTCGTAACCATATATATACATATATTTCTTAGCAATTAAGAATAAGTGTAGGAAAACTTTTAGACTAGAAGTTTTAACGAAAACTGGAGGGATGCTACACCTAATTAATTAAAGTAATAATTGAATAATTAAACTTTTAGTAATAACATAAATAGCTATTAAAGTCGTTAGTAGTCTATAAGGTTGTTAGAGTATTAAACTACTAGAATAGCGAATATATATCTCCATACACCCATTCCACTAAATTTTGATTTTTCGTAGACTATTTAGATTCTAGACAAGTCTACAATAGGTTAAAATCATAAAAACAAGGAACTTTTATAATATAAAATTTTGTTTTGCGGAACGCGCAATAAACAAACAAAAAAAAAGGGGAGAAAATTTATCTATTAGAAGTATTTAGAAAATTGTAGTGTACTCGGTAAGAAATTGAGTCTCATAATAAGGCTGTTAACATTAAAGTATTCTCAGGTATTACGTAGGTAATTATAATAATGAAGTACATTTTCGAAAAGATGAGTGAAACTAGTCACTAAATAAGATTCATTTATATGCTAAGTATTGAAATATCTTAAGATAAGATGTAGGCAATAGATCATAGCGTAACCCAGAACAATAGGCACATGGAAAAGAGAATAGTTATAACAGAAAAGAACCTTTAGACATAAATACCGAAGAAAATAAAATTTTGTAATAAAATTCCATGTACCTATAATCTGATTAATCACTACCTCTAACTGTTTCAATGTATCAACATTTTAAAATTCTATCGAGTAGCATCCCTAAGGTTAATAAATCAAAAGGGCCATAAAAATGTAAAACACTTACTTCATCAGGTTCACCCTTTTTACTCACAAACCCAGTGACAGATGGTAAAGTCAATGACCTAGAGGTTATGACCCACTAACCGATTGACAACCCGAACACGTGCAGATTATTTCCTTTTTTTTTTAAATGCCTTCATTAAGAAAGGTATTTTAAAAGTTTAAGAGGGGAGTGGTGTGATGAACACGGAACAACGATACGGGAAGGCGAGATAAAATATTTAAAAAGTCGAATTTTCTCAAAATTAAATTAGAATAAATTAATCGGATCGTGCGGAAAAGTTTATAAAATAAAATTAAAATTAAATAAAACAAAGGTTTTATTAATAAATGTTGCATTCGTAGAATTATAAATTGTTTAGAAAAATTGCTAAGTATTCGAATTAAATTCAGGGAAAAACACGGAAAAACCACTTATACAAAAATATTAAATATTTTAAAATAAAAACTTACGCGAAAGTTAATCCAATTAATTAACTACTCAAAATTATATAAAAGGGAAAATAAAATGAGACTTCATTTTATTTTCACTATTGCACAGACCGGGAACTTCACACTTCAACGCACGTTTAATTGATATTATCTCGGGAAAGATTCATCCACCCTCGAGAAGCCGATCCGTTCTCTACCCCCCCGCTACCACAGAATTAGGGCACTGACCGCTCTCCCTCGCGTGACTAAGAAACGAAAGGGGTTCTTTACGACACCTGCAAGAAACAATAAATTACGTCAGCGCGTAAGATTTATGACTTCTCGAAGGGGAGCAAGGGTCGATACGTGGAAATCACGCGTAAACTGGACACAGAAATGACTCCCTGAAGTAGGGACACGCGACTTTGGACCTTATATGCCTATAAATAATCGTTTTCTTGACATCTATTCCGGGAACTGCGGAAATTAATGAGGTAATAAAACTGTCACCAGCAAGGGTTGAGGAAGAAAATAGGGTGGATTTCCACTATATAAGCCGGCCGCTTCGACGGAAAAAGCAGTCACCAAAAAGAGACTGAAAAGTTACCACCGAAAAACCGCCAACAGTGAACGATTCGCGAATGACCGGAAGTAAAAGTGTTACGGGAATTCAAAGTGAAATTAAGCATTAAGTGCGAATTAATGCTGGAAAGTCTCTTGATCGAAAAGTGTTAAAACCGGTCGGAATTCTGATAAATTGCGAATTATATTAAAAAAGCGGAAGTAAGTGTTAATTTATGGCCAAATAAAACGTTAGGTGACTCCTTAATTTTAACTGTGTGTCGAAATTTTAAGAAAAGTTTATAATCCCCTTTTGTAAAAATAATACTGTATAGTTGAAGTCTGGTATCATAAAAAGGGTGTAACAATTATAAAATAATGAAAGTACTAAAGAGATTATGGTATAACGAAAGTGTTTTAACATATAACTGTGGAAAATATGTAAAATTGCATTTTTAAAGATTATTAAAAATAAATAGTGTACTTGAAAAACCTGAAAATTGTGTTGTTGATTTCTAGGCGTCATAGAATTTAGAACAATTAATTATCAAATAAAGAAAGGTAACTCGAAGTGCAGATAAGATAGATTGTGGTTCTAGCAAGAATATACTTATTATCTGAATAACAAAGTAGTCCGCAAACTAACACAGGAATCTTCCGATCCCAGCAAAAGTTAATTATCGTAGCCAACCACCTCGTATTGAAATTGGACCGCTCGGATTTCCAGAATTTAGATAATTACGAGGCAGGGCACCTATCACTGGCGCGCAGCTGCTTAACAGGTGTCTGGGTGCAAGAATAGGTGTGGGTGGGCGCTACAATGATCTTCTTCATATTAATTTAGGTCTTAAACAAATTAAAGACAGTATACCCTGTGAATTTGCTCGTAAGCCACGACCTCTAGATGAAATTGATAGATGGAAAGCATCTGAGTTACGTCAATTTATTTTGTATACTGGTATCATTATTTTAAAAAATATTCTGAGGCCTAGTTTATATCAACACTTCCTTTGTCTAAGCTTAGCATTAAATATTTTTTTATCACAACAACATCATTCATTAGAGTATGGTAAGGAACTGATGACATCTTTGTGAGAAAATTTAAGGACTTTTATGGTAAAGAAAATCTTTCATATAATGTCCATAATTTAATACATTTGTATGATGATGCCAAAAAATTTGGTTGTTTGGATTACATAAGTGCTTTTAAATTTGAAAATCATATGTTTAAATTAAAACAAATTATTAGGTCTTCTACAAAGCCACTACAACAAATTTATAATAGAATTATTGAGAGTACTAAAATTTCATCAACAAATATGGATTTATCTTTTCCTTGTTTAGAACACATTCTGTTAATAACAGATGAATTTAAATATTTTAGATGTTTAAAATTTCAGAATTTTACCATATCTATGCAATCCCCAGAAAATTTTTGTTTGCTTACTAATAATGATATTCTTGAAATAACATGCATCAAATATGAACGCAGCACTAAAAAGACACATCTCTGTGGTAAAATATATTCGGAGAAGATCAATTTTTTTAACTCTCCCTGTGACTCGATGACATTGAACATATCTATTATTTTATCTGTTCACTTTAATATACAAGAGAATATTGAACCATCACAGGTTGCAAAAAAATGTTTAAAATTTATAATAGAAGAATATAAATTTGTAGTTCTTCCACTAGTACATCATAAATAAAAATATCCGCTCGGTTTTAAAATGAAGTACATACTTATTGTGGGTATTTCTGCTATATTATAGTCCCTTAAGATTGGTATGATTATATGCATTTGGTCTGTTTAGCACGTGTTGTAAAAAAATGTTTACTTTGTGGGTTCGTAAATTCACAAAAATTCTAAAGCTGAAAAAATTGAATGTCTTTTGTAAACTCTATCTTTCTCGAGTTTCTTCAAACACCACTTCATTATAACTTATTTACTATAACAATCCTGCTCATCGTTTCACTTGTATTGTAACAAAATCTCACTTGGAGACCGTTCTATATTGTGGCATAAAATATATATGGTTAAAGTTATAATATGCTATGATATGAGTTATGATAGTAATTCTAATTCTACACTTAACAGATTTTGATTGTAACCTAATAAATATTAGTGCTAACATATCTAGATTATATCGCCGTTCCAGAAGATCAATGACGTAACTGCAAAATTAGAGTAATTGCAGTTAAATACCTCAGTGTTCTCAAAAATATGTAGCGCGTATGGTAGAACAACGACGTAACTGTAGTTGCTCTCATGGCCGCTAGAGGAAGTTGCGTCGTTGTAGAAATATCAGCTGTTTGTGACAATATTTTGGTAGAACATCGCCGCATGTTTCAGTTCTGTGCCTAACGTGATCGAGTCTGTGCTAGTGTCCGGTGGAACAACGACGCAATTGTGACATTTGGCGTAATTTGGACAAATTTAACTAAGATTCCAGTGCGACAACGACGTAAGTGAACTTTGTGTCATTGTTTATCTAGGGTTTCATTTCAATTTTGTGTACTTTTCGCCGTTCTTGAACCTGATAATAGGATTTATTTACGTCATAACTGCTCTGAATGGCATTGTTGAGGCGAACTATATAGCGGAGATACTATTATGTATTTTTCTTTCTGTTTTTATTTAGCAATAAATTCTTCGTTTTCAGCTAAAAATGAGCACTCGAACAAAAAAGCTTCTACTCCTTGCTCGTGGAAATTTAACGAAAGAGAATGTAATAGAGGACAATAATAGTACCTCATTAAGTGAACCGCAAACACTGTGCTGTACAACCACTTCGATTAGCAATGAGGAGCCAGATTTGTCAACCTCACAACGTGAACTCAGAACCACGCCGATTAGTGACCTGATGGAACTACAACAAGATCAAACAAGAACGTGCAGCAACGTAGAGCCTTCAACCTCCCAATGTGATTTGAAGGTCACACGTAATATAACAGAAGATACAAATTTTTATGTTATTCAAAGTACTAGCTCAACAAGATCAGTCTTAAAAAGGGTGTCAACAGCAGCCCCTAAGTCTCCTAGCAACAATTCTGAAATTTGTTCAGGTTTTTCCTCCGGCTCAGACGACAATTACGATCCAGAAAGCAGCGATGAATCTTCAAGTTCCGGGTCATCAACAGCCAATGCTCAAGTATCTGCGAATCAACAATTTCTGGGTGAAAGAATGCACACTGAAGAACCTACAACAAAGAAACCTAAAAAAAAGAACACGTAATGTAAGCTCGTGGGGCAAAGTAAAAGCAAAAATGTTAAAAAATTCAGGGAAATCTTATACATCAAGAATGGAAAAACTCGTTGAGGCTCGAAAGATGGGTGCTCCGTGTACGGATAAATGTATCCTCTCTTGCTCGAAGAAAATGTCAGAAGACTACAGAGCTCAAGTGTTCACGAATTACTGGGCATTGGGCTCGTTGCAACGACAACGGGATTTTTTAAATTCGTGCATTGAAAAACTCGTCCTTAAGTACCGTTGTATCACTGCCCAAGAACCTAGAAAGCTTAATTGCGCTTTCTACCTAATGAACAATGATCAGAAAATTCGTGTGTGCAAAAAGTCCCTTATAAATACGTTAGGAATAACAGAAAACTGATACCGGGATGGCACCTGTGGATAATAGAGGGAAACGACAATCGCAAAAAGACTGATCCCGAAATTTTTTACTCAATTAGAGCTCACATAAACTCCGTTCCCAGAATTGAAAGCCACTACGTAAGACGTAAGAGAGAATTCATCGACGGCGGTTTATCTATCGCAGAAATGCATAGACATGATTCTTCCGAACGGTCTTCTGCTAACCTGCCAGCTGCAAACTACGACAGCTATGGGCGCATATTTAATACGGAATTCAACATTGGATTTTTTTTACCACGAAAGGATCAATGCGATCAATGTGAAGGTTACAAAAACGCGACAGATGAAGAGAAGGCAAAACTCGAAGAAAGTTTTCAAAAACATCAAGAAGAAAAGAAAAACCTGTATTAACTGTATCTGAGTTATCCAAAATAAATGTTTGAAAAGTCAGATTCTTGTACTGTTTTTAGACTCTTCGTATTAATCCTTATTAAAACAAATTTTTTGTAGCTGTTCTGAAGCAGACTTGGAGCAGCACTGAGAAAGAATTTGAAATTTTTTCGCAAGATTGGCTAAGGCATTGTGCCCAGAGGAAAAAGAGGGAGGACTTAAAAGAATAGTATTGTTAGTGTTAAGTACCTAATTCAAGTCACATGTCAACCACGTATCTCCAAAATGTTCTTAGAAAATAATGACAGTGAATTGATATATTTTGTATAAAACTTTATAATATATACATGGTAAATGTAAAACCTTACCAGATATTAATATTTTAAAAACATTTTTTTGCGCATACGTGGTGGTATCATTTCTAAGGGTGCGTTAATATACAGGGTGGCAACAATTTAATTGATCACTATGGGTATCTGTTTATGCTTTTTATGTAATTTTTTATGTCTTGGTATCATGGTCAACTTTCATTTTTTAAATACGGACCTGGATTTTTTTTAGAGTTTTTTTTACCCCTTATACAATGATATGTATCATTATATTTACCCGAAACTAAGGTAAATAGAATTTAGTGGTACATCATTGTATATGGGATAAAAAATAAAATAAAAAATTCAGGTGCGTACTTAAAAAATTATTAAGTATTTAAGAAATTACCGTTCAAAAGATACCCATAGTCGTCAATATCTGTCATATGGTTTACATACATTGCATTTTTTAGCGTAGGGATTTGCTTGATGAAAATATCTCGTTGTTAATCATGTTTACTATTATGTACAGGGTGTCCTAAATTCGATGCTCACCATTAGGACCTCGGGAACTATAAGAGATGCATGAAAATTGTGGCAAAGTTGCATAATTTGGAGGTTAAGTTAATATCAATATAAATTAATTTTTTGTGACGTTATTTATAAGCATTTTGAAAAACGGAAAGCACGTTCTACAGACACTTTTTCACGATGCATTTGCGGATATTTTCCAATTTAAAAAAGGACGTTTCATTTTTCAGATGCGACCATCAAATCAAAATTTTGTCATATTGTCACCGTTTTGAATCATTTAATTTTTTTTGTAATATGGTTCGTGTGCTAACAAAAAGAAATCTCGCTCTAATAATGAGAAATGATTATTTTTACCCAGTATTTCGAAGTGATTGTGTAGTTAATTTAAGAGGATTGGCATTCTCGTTTTTATTATGTTACCAAACAGTACTAAAATTGGCTATAAATTTATAAAAAATGTTTTTTAATTTCCAATCGTCGAGGAAATGTTAAACATTTGTATTTCACACAATATATTTTTTTTGTGTGTAGGTACCTTATCTACCTTTTGTTAATTTTGTATTTTCATTAATTTTAGATCCAACAGATGTTTTGGAAAGCCACACAACTACTGAGGGTGAAGAATCTCCTAGCAGTCCTAGCTTTAACTCGAACTTTTTGAAAAGAAGGAAGATTAACGAAAATGCAACAGAAAGGCGCCACAAAGAGAAAATGGTTAGGCAAGATCGGTATTTAGATTTGTTAGAGAGAATGACAACAGCCATAGAAAAAAATGCTCCAAGAAATGAGTAACATACATTTTTTGATTTACATTTTCCAATGTGTTTATGTTAGATGATAATTTGTTTTGGTTTAATTATATTTAGGTTTGTCATAACAATACAAGTAAGTAGTTGTTTGGGGGATGGGCTGGGCTGTGTTTTAACAATAAATATTTAAAATATCCTGTTCAGTATTTATTTTTGTGTTTTATTTAAAAATTAAAGTACCTATATTGTTTTTAACAATTTTATTAAACCTGTGACGACTGACAACTAGTGCAACTCATTGGCCATGCCGCCTATTGCAAGACTGATTAATACTAAGTTTAACGCTAACTAACACATGTGGTTAAATTTCGTTCCCTGAAAATATGTCAATTCTAAACATAATCACACTTACATAACACCTGAAAGTTATATTAATATATAAATTAGTTTCAGTTATCTGCCATGTTCAAATTGTTCATTATTCTAGCTCTTTTTGCTACAGCCTGGTTATTTCCCCTGGCAAAATTTAAAATGTTGTCTTCATTATTTTGATGCATTTCTTCTTCCAATTCTTGCTGAAGGTTCACGATATCATCAGCATCATCCATCAACATTTAATATGCATATATTATGCAAAATACAGGCTGACACGATAAGCAAACATATTAGGTCTAATCGAACTGTTTCCATATATTTTAATCTCCTAAATCGTCCCTTCAACAAAGCAAAGGCATTCTCTATTGTAACTTTAATTTGAGCTAACTTTAAATTAAAATTTTTCTGTCTGTTGGTTAAGAACCCATTATTCTTAAAGCCAACCAAAATATAGTCTATAAGTTTATATGCCAAATCTCCAAGAAGATGACTCTCATTAGGAAATAGAATCTCACCTCGCTGAATGTCATTAAAGAGGTCAGATTTCTCAAAAAGCCGGCTATCATGCATTGACCCTGGCTCACCAGTATAAACATGAGTAAACAGTTTCCTATTATCACAAACAGTGTAGTAATAGTAATAAGGAATGAAATTTTTTTCTGTTGCAGTATGAGTTTGGGTGCTCCCGGGGTGGTAGAATTTTTATATGATTACCATCTATACAGACAATTACGCCTAAAAATAGTTTATATACAAGTTAGGAAACACCCTGTGTAGGAAAAAAATAATGAACCACCTTCAAATCCATTAACAGCTCTAAAGGTTTCCATATTTGCCTTGATGGCCAATTAATAATTTTGTAAATTTTGTTCATTTCTAGAATTTTAAAAGACGTTCTGTATAAGACTTCCCAACACGTTGGCTTGGTTACTCCAAATCGATCACCAACGGAGCTAGAATTAACAAATCCAATAATGTGAAGTCGCATAAAAAGTAAAAATATTAATTTACAACTTACCGAAAACTTTCCATGTTGGCTAAGCACCAAATTGTTATCATGGCTTGTTTCTCTATTGGAATTTGTGGTTGACCAACGCCTACAACCCTCTTGTCATTTACATAGTGTAACTTTTTTTAAAAATCTTCAAAGGTATCAGGCGACATTCTGAAATGTTCCTTGAATTGTCCTGTTTGTAAAATTTGGTACAGTTTCCTCAGCAAAATTTTTTATTTTTTCTAAATTAGGTTTAGGGTCATCTTCTTCCGGAAATATAATTTGATGACCATAAACAATATTTAATACACACTGTTCGATCATCATAAATATCCAGAAGAAATTAAATAGGGTTAGGTGTAGATTCATCCACCTAAAGTTTGATCTTGATCTATTTCGTTCGTTTATTGCCGATTGCTCCGTCTCATCTAGAGTCACCTGACTAAAAATCGCTCCGCATCTAGATGATAATACCGAACGCGACTATTTTGTCACGTGCAGCGTTGTCAGATTGGAAAAACCTTATTGTACTCAGGAATCTTCTTTTGTAAACCCTAGTGTAAACCAATATAAAATCAAAAAAAATTATTATATAAGGTAAGAAATTAGGTTAACCCAAGGTATCAGACGAGTTGATCCGCATCTATGATTTTGACATTGATACTACGAAATGAAAAATGCGGAATGAGATGGGATTTTTATTTGTTGGACCTGGCAACATTGCTCTTTACTAACTTGTTTTATTGCCGATTTAAGTTGGAGGAGGCATTTCGTTTTCGGCTTCTTGAGTCCTGGATTTTTGTTCTTGGTTTGTTGTATTGTTTTATGGTGTCCGATTGTAATTAACAAACATTTTTTTAGAGCCACAGGTAAGGCATTTTGTGTTGTGATTGTTTGTATTTGACTAAACTGTATTCACGCCATCGAGATTGATGTATGCAATGATGCAACCATTATTGTTGAGCAGCATTCATCCCTTTTAAAAGATCTCACAGAAAATTTTGTTAAACATAAGGCCTCTCAAGGATTAATCAATGATCTACTGATTACGTTGCAAAAACATGGACATGAAGAATTGCCAAAGGATGCTCGAACCATTTTAAATACACCCAGATCAGGTACACATGAGATATTTGAAATGGAAGGCGGAAAATACATTCATTTTGGACTAGCAAAAAATGTGATAAGGGCAGTGAAAAAGTATAATTATACTTAAACTACAATTTTAAAATTAAATATTAATATACCCAGCCAGCACAAACATCTCTGAGAGGTTTGGAAACGTTCCTTTTAGTTGACATTGCAATATTCCACTGCAATGTTACAGGCACTAATCGGGTACGTGGCTTTTGGATGATATGCTTACCAAACATCACTCTGCAATGTTTCGGTGCCACTTACCAACAACATTCGTAATACTTCGCAATTAAACTTCCATTAAAAATCCTTAAGGAACCTCCCAGATACAGTACATTGATACATGTAATTTATATTACATTTTAATGTCTCCGCAAATCACTGGATACATTACCTTCCCGGGAAAAGTGCAATGTGATGTATCTAGAAGCATTTAGGTATACCTACCGGCGAAGTAAACATAGTTACTCCCCGAAATATAGCTGCCGAATGTCAATCTCGAACGTGCCGGGAAAGTTCCCGCCACATTATAAACTGATGGAACAACGTGGAAGATAAATTACCATAACCCCATTTATTTGTCTTATTAGTGATATCGTTTTTGAACACAAGTCCGCCAGTCTGTGCAAGAAAATTCGATCTTTGTTTAATTTATAGGTAAGTAAGATGTACAACAATATTAAACGCATTTCTGCCCGTCATAGACGACGACTGAAACACAAAATTTTACATGGGGTTTGTTCGGGGCTCTCAAAATCTAAAAAAGACAGTCAAACTTCTGACCTGGCTTTTGATGATCCTGAACCGGGATGTAGCCAAACATTTGGCGATCATTCCGAAAATATTTCTGACAAAGTCATCTCTTCAGATGAAGCCAGTTCAGAAGTTGGTACTGTTAGTAGCGATAATGACCATGATATTCTTGATGATGATGAATTGTTGTACGAGGGTGACCAAGTAGATGGGGGTTGCTATTTAGCTAGCGAGTTAAAGGACTGGGCATTGGAATGCAAAGTACCTCAATCTCACGTTACAAAATTATTAGGAATTGTTAGGAAACACAAAATTCAGGTGCCTCAAGATTCTCGAACCTTGTTAAAAACGCAACGAAATGTTGAGGTAAATACTCTTTCTCCAGGAATATATGGTCATATTGGAATTAAAGTTCAAATCTTAAAATTTCTTGAAATTTTGCCAGAAGAGTTTAAAATTCCTTCGGATATAAAAATTAATATCAATATAGATGGTTTGCCATTATGTAAAAGTTCTGGGAGTCAGTTTTGGCCGATAATAGCTTGGTTAAGTGATACTGTTTTTGAAGGGGTTTTTGATTCAAGTACTTTTATTATTGGGGTGTATCATGGCCATTCAAAACCACATTCAGCTAATGAGCTTTTGAATCAGTTCTGCCAAGAGTTTATGGAAATTTATGAAACTGATGGTATCTTGTTTCGCAACCGTAAAATACTAATAGCAATAAATGCCTTTATATGTGATGCTTCTACTCGAGCTTTTATATCTTACACGAAGAGTAATACAGGATATCATTGTTGTGCAAAATGTATTCAGGAGGGTGATTATTTACAAAACAGAATGACCTTTCCTGAATTAAATAGCCCAGTTAGAACCGATGATTCTTTTAGGAATAAAATTGATGAATATCATCACACCGGAGTGTCTGTACTAGAGAATTTAAATATTGGAATGGTTTCACAAATACCTATAGATTATATGCATCTTGTTTGCCTAGGAGTTACAAAACGTTTATTACAGTTTTGGCATAAGGGTAGACAAGATGTAAAAATACCAAATCCTGCTTTTGAAAATCTTGTGAAATCATTTTATCTTTTAAACAGAATATTACTATAGATTTTTCTAGAAAACCCAGAACCCTATTAGATTCAGACAGATTCAAGGCAACTGAGTTTAGGCAGTTTTTGCTATACACAGGGGTTGTTGCATTAAAGGATACTTTATCAGAAGAAAAGTACAATAATTTTTTACTTCTTTCTTGTGCGATTCGAATCCTTGTTACTCCAAACCTATGTATTAGGTTAAATGAGTGTGCACAAAAGTTATTAAGTAATTTTATAGTGACATTTGGTGATATATATGGTCGTCAACATATCACATACAATGTCCATAATCTTCTACATTTATGCCAAGATGTTAAAAGCTTTGGATGTCTCGATAATTTTTGTGCTTTTCCCCCTGAAAACTACATGTTTCAAATTAAACAGCAAATTTGCGTTAGATCAGGAAAACCTTTACAACAGCTAATAAAAAGGCTTAGCGAGCGAGATGTAAAACTTAAACAGAATACAAACCTTGGTAATATTATTTTCCACAAAAATTACGTGGAATTAAAGTGTAAATTGTTTAGTCTATTAAATCAACACCCCAATAATTACTGCATGTTGAAAAATGGCCAGATTTTGGCAGTGTCAGAAATTACAAACGAGGATAATACAATTTATATAAAAGGCAATAATCTAAGCCCAAAAGGTAGTTTTTTTACTGATTCACTGGATTCAGCGACCTTGGGAATATATATATGTTCTTCGGAGAACTCTTCTAGTTCTGCTAGATTTGATGAAATTTTGTGTAAAATGATGGTATTTCCTTACCAATATCTTCAGGTAGCTATGCCAATAACACATTCGTCTATATAAATTGTATTAAAATCTCGACATAGTTTTAGGATTTAGAGTTTTTTACAGAACATAAAAAATACAGTTAGAACTTAAATGACTAATTACTGCGTAATCATAAAAATTTACTGTTTTTATTATACACTCTAATGTACCAGTATAAATTATTGGTTATACTATACGTGACAACTAATTACATTAAATATTTAGTTGCAAATTTTTATTTCAGCTAATTTTTTTATATTTCAATTTCATACACAAAACTCAACTCAATGGTTAAAGCTTCATTTACAACCAATTCAGTTTTAAATTAAGAAAATTTCAAAACTGTCAATTTTGAAATTGGCTTAATTTAAAACTGAATTGGTTGTAAATGAAGGTTAATTGTAATTAGCCAGAGTCTAAAAGATCTAAATCTGGGACTTATGTACACCTATGCTGATAAGTGTCAGAATAATTGTAATATTGTAATGGTTTGGAGAGGGGCATTAGATTCTAATAATCATACCTTTGGTTCAAAGCATTGCACGGGGTGTTCCAAAGGACAGATTTTCTTTTTTGCTAAATGACTTATCAAAGGCCATTGAGCCTAATGCTGGAAAAAACATACAATCTGGGTTTAGAAAGTGTCGAATATTTCCACTAAATAGGGATAAAGTCTTGGAACGCCTTCCTCAGCAAGATCTTGACGAGATAAATGATGGAAACGAGGAGATTGAAGAAGGATTGAATAACTCTTTGGTAAACCTTCTACGAACAATGAGATATGGCGATAGTCAAAATGCGAAGAGTCGACGCCGTAAAATTCAAGTTCCTGCTGGCAAAAGCGTTACAGGTGCAGATTTTTGAAGCACGGCGGATAAAGAAAATAAAGAGGATACTGATTTTGAAAGACGTATGGAAACCTTAGATGAAGATTCAGACTAGGAAATGGATATGCCCCTTATTAATTTCATGCCAATAATGAAAAAAGCTCAAGAATATTCTTTAGATGAAATCTCAGACATGGAGACTTCATTACCAAGTTTTATCGATAAGTCAGTTACAAATCATGATTCATCAGCATCAGTCTGCTTTGAGGGTAAATTGTTTCGATATGTTTGTCCTGTTTCACATGATTTAATACAAAAAGGAATTTGGCTTCTGGTTTGCTTTCCAACAAAATATCGAAATATGTATAAAAATACATTTTTTATCGGACAAGTAACTAATATTTCAGAAAACGACATTGAAGCCACTTTCTTAAGAAGTCGTCCCACCAAACACTCGTCGGGATATATTTATGGATATCGACAAGTCCCCGATATTTCCATCTTTAATTTTAACCAGGTTGTTGGAGAGGTTTTCCCAGTTCAAGATGAGGTAGCGGCATCTACGCCGAGGAACAGACATCTTAAAATTTAATATCAATCAAAGTTATTTAAATTAAATAATATATGTCTTTAAGTTTGTCACATTTCTACAGAAATATATATATTTTTTGTAAAATTAGTGTTTTTGTCACCATTTTTTGTGTATTTATATTTTATATAAATTTTAAAAACATTTTATGTGTTTCTATTCATCACCGTGTGGGTAGAATAGCAAATTTCACTGAATAACATGGAGGTTTCTATTCACCCCATAGTAAGTGCGAATAGAAAAAAAAGGGCGTTTTTAATTTTTTTAGGAAAAGCATAAATTTTAAAAAAAATTATACTATGCGCTTTTTGATCTACAAATCGTGACCTGTAAATTCCATATTTTTCGTTGTCGAAAAAGTGACTACCATTTTAGCAACAGAGTTGGAAAGGTCCGAAACTGTTTCTATTCACCCCGTTTTACGGTACGTCAACAAGCAAAACTGTAGGATTTGGAGCACGGAAAATCCACACGCCGTTATAGAGAAGCCCATGCATCTCACTGTGTGGTGTGGATTTTGGAGTGGTGGCGTGATTGGACCCTTTTTTTTCAAAATGAGGCTGGTCGCGCCGTTACGGTTAATGGCGACCGCTATCGAGATATGATAAATGACTTTTTGTGGCACGAATTGGAAGATATCAATCTCGATGAAGTCTGGTTTCAACAGGACGGGGCAACTTGCCACACCGCCGCGCTCACTATCAACCTTTTGCGCACAAAATTTAACAATCGTGTAATCAGTCGTTTTGGAGATGTCAATTGGCCACCTCGGAGCTGCGATATAACACCACTCGACTACTTTCTTTGGGGCGCATTGAAGGCTAAAGTTTATGCGGACAATCCTCAAACAATTGACCGCTTAAAACAAAATATTCAAGCTCAAATCGCTCAAATAGAGCTGCAAACTGTTAATAATGTGCTCGAAAATTGGTGTTCCAGGATGGGCTACTGCCGAGCTAGCCGAGGTGGCCACTTGAATGAAATCATTTTCCATACTTAATCGGAATAAACATTGTATCACATAAAATAAAAATAATAATAACAAATTTAATTTTTCTTATTCTCATTACTAATTTATAATTCAACATATATATGGCCCACCCTTTAGATAAAACTTTTGGTTGTTGACTGTTACTGTGATGCATATATCATACCGTGATTTTTAATTTTTTAGGTTGCATCACTGATAAGTGTGGGAGGCAAAGATATACCCGATAATACCCGAAGAATCTTGAAAGTAATCTTAAGCCACGAAGTGGCTTTAAAATTCAATTGGAGTGGAACTGGCAAACTTCCATTCGGAAGTAATATTCATATTATAAAGGTTATTCTAGGTGAGACAAATTTCTATTTAAAAAAACACCAAAATTCACGAAATAGATTTGTTTTGTTCCATTTTAGTTGCATTTTATTCTGTTACAATATATTCGATTGGGTGTTATGAAAATGTATCGTAAACTTTATGTCAAATACATGCCACCGTCTGTGTGTAAACTTTTAACCGTAAAACGTAACCTTGTATATCCTATAGTTTTTTGTGATTAATTTGCAATTTTCAAAATTTTAAAACTTTATAAAAGGTTACTGAATTTTATTAGGTACAAACAATATAATAATAGCATTATTGTTCTTTACAGTTTGTCTAAGAAAAAACCCACTGACTAGAAATGCCACCGAGAGCGAGATTAGTAGTGTTATAAAAGTCTGGCTCAGAACTGCTGGCGATAGGCAGGGTGGGAGAAGCGACAGAAGGAAGAAGAAACAGAGCGGGGAAAGTGTTCCAGAGTGAAACCAAAATCACACAGTGGAAAAGTTTGTTATCTGTCTCACAAAAAACTCTTAAATAAAATGTATATACAAATACCAAAAACAATATTTTTTAAAGGAATTACTTAACAAATTAAAAATATATAAATACAGACGTAAAAGCCCTGCCTTGAAAATAACAAAAAAAAATTAATGAAAAGAATTGAATTTCGAAATGGAAATCCATTCAATTAGTTTCGCATATTTAATACAGATAGATTTATTTCAAAACGTATTAAGGACTGTTTTGTCTTGCCCTCGTCGAATGCTGCGCAAGTATCAATTTAACATCATTGTCAAAAACTAAGTTAATATGTCTTTATAACTAGATAGATAAAACAAAGTACTTTTAACTTCATAATTAAGTTTCAACTTTTTTCATAATCTTTTCGAATATAAACATCGCAGTTATTAGTTGACTAAACTGAATTAAAACATATATAGTATCATTTACAGCTGGTAGCCGATCTAATTCCGAAGTTTTCATTAATAACCAAATCCTCAACATTACAATCATTGCAATCTGGCCATAATCAGAACGGCAGTGTTGGGTATGGGTAAGCCAGCCACTACCATGCCGTTACGGCGGACATGTATCGGCCCACATGCTGGCCGTTGTGTACTATATGTCGTTACGTTGCCGTAATGGCCATTATGGCAAGAGGCTACGTGGCCAGTATTGGCCCAAACCCCAATTGTTAGCTGGGTAATATATAAAATACTTAATACATTCTTATTTCGACATGTCGCCGCCTCGAAGAAAATGCTGCTTTAATTCCGAATTGCAGGCTGAGTATCCTTTTATGAAAGTAAAATCAAGTGTTTCACCGCATATTGTGCATTGCGAAATTTGTCAAAGTTATTTGATATTTCTAACAGTGGTCGCAGCAGCATTAAAGCTCATTTGACCAAGAAAAAGCACATTTTGGCTGCAAATACGAAGCCGATGAGTAGAAAATTGGAAACCTTTATGAAAACTAAAAATTTTAGCTCGGAAAATATGTTGATCGCCGCCAAGGAAGGGTCTTTTGCTTATCATACAATCAAACATTTGCAAAGTTTTAGATCTTTAGACTGCACCTCAAAACTAATAGTAAATATGTTGTTTGAGCCTAAATTTGCAGCAGCTCGAACCAAAACTGAGGCCATTGTGAAAAATGTTTTTACTCAAGAATCTCAATTGAGATTAAAAATTGATCTACAAAAAGCTCACTTTGTTAGTACCACGATCGATTCGTCAAATCATAAGGAAATTAAAATTGTGCCTTTACTGGTGAGGTACTTTGATTATGAAAAGGGTATCCAAGTGAAATTACTTGAATTGCGCGACTTACCTGGTGAAACATCAGAACAGTTGAATCACTATGTGGTTAGTGCTTTGAAAACCCACAATTTACTTGACAAATGTGTCGGATTATCTGCTGATAATACGAATACCAATTTTGGCGGAATGAGAAGAAAAGGGGTGAACAATCTATTTTCAAAATTGAATGCTTCTCGTGGCAAACCCTTGGTTGGAATTGGTTGTGTCGCACACATTTTAAACAACTGTGTACAAAATGCGACGGACGTCTTGCCTATTGACGTTGAGGTTATTGAAGTTAAAAATTTTAAGCATTTCTATATTTATACAGTGAGAGTGGATAAACTGAAAGAGTTTTGCAATTTTGTTAATGTCGAGTACAGAAAAATGTTATCATTTTCAAAAACCAGATTTTTGAGCCTAATGCCAGCAATTGAACGAATTATACAAATGTTTGAACCCTTAAAAGCTTATTTTTTGTCTATTGACAATTGCCCAACGGTTTTAAAACATTTTTTCCAAAATCCAACCAGCGAAACTTGGATGTGGTTTGTACACAACATTGCATCTCTCTTCCACAAAGTGATTTTAGATGTAGAAGGTGATAAAATATGCGCAACAGAAGCCGCTTTGAAATATTACGAACTGATAAATAAGCTTCAATATCGTTTGAATGAATTATTCTTGCCGCTTAAAGTGAGAGAGTCACTATTAAATCTTAAAAATATGGAAGACAGTATAAATTACCGGGACAACTTCATCACGCATGTCAAGCAATTCTATTCGAATTGTGTGACTTATCTGCAGAACTGGAGTTCAAATTTAGGTGAACTAAAGCTTTTTGGATGGGTTAACTTAAGAAGACAAGTTTCTTGGGCTGAAATTTTGGCTTCGTGTGAGGCTTTCAAGGACTACATCGGTTCGGTATTGAATCTGGATGAACTTTTCGATGAAGTTAGTCTACTACAACTACGTTACAGAAGATAAGATTGTCGACTGGGATTCCAAACAAATTTGTACTGAAGATCGATGGCTCGTAGTGTTACAAATAGAAATGAGACTCAAAAATTTTCAAATTTTATGTGAGTTTATTTTTTGTCTGCCTGGGACAAGTGCGTCGATTGAGCGGCTGTTCTCAAATATAAATAACTATTGGAGTTCCGAAAAATCGCAGATGAAGGTATCTACTCTAGAAGCTATCATGCAAGTCTACACAAACTTCAATGAGACTTGTAGCGAAACCAGTTCCTGAAGGGTCAACCGAAAATTTTGAAGGCAATCCTTAGTTCCCAAAAGTACGACTGGTACAAAAATGATGATCCGGATGGTCGCGCTGGCACGTCGAAGGAAAATTAACTTTTGAATTTGTATGTATATTTTATAAGAATACTTTGTTTCTTTTTGCAATAAAAAGTGTAGCTTTACTTTATTTCACTACAAAATGGAAAGATTTTGATGAAAAAAAAATTGTTCGAATTATTTGTGGTGGTTTACCTTAAAAATACTAAATGTACTTTTTTTCTTTTCAAAAATTATGGTCACCCTACATATATATGGCTGGAGTATCAGTTTTAATTAATTCGATACACTTTCATAGCACTCCATTTTCCCTTGGTTTTTGGCGTTTTAAGAAAAATTTTCCTATATAGTTGTAATTATTGAGATTAAATTTTTACTCAACCTTCTAATTATTAATTTGAAGAAATAGTCCTTTTTATTGTTGTTAATTTTAAAAAATGGCTTTAAACGAGCTTCGCATTTCTAATTACCTAGGAAAAGTGCCTTTGAACATAACTTTATTTTCCAGTTGACATGGAAGTGGAAGTTGAACCTGAAGATCCAGGATGCAGTAAAAGTTGCAAGGCAAAAATGATTCTTGAACAAGATTTATATTTATTATCTGACACGGATCCTTTTCAATCCGATGATGAATACATGGATCCAACCTTCGATCCTACAGAGTGCGAAGAAAAAAGAAAGAAAACCTTTAATTTGATGGAACGGGAACATCAAGAGCCTAAGGAAAGTTCTGATACGAACGAGGAAGATGAAAATGTTACGAAAAAATCTAGAAAGAGGCAAAGACTGGAACACACTTGGAAGAAGAACAAGATTAAGTCATCAAGAAATCGTGGAATGGAATACATCTCTTGGAAAGGAAAGAAGCAACCAGCAAGAAAAATAAGGAACCTTGTCATAATAAATGTCGAATAAAATGTGTCCAGAAAATTAATGAAGAAGAAAGAAATATTTTATTTAAAGAATATTGGGAACTAGGAAACGTTAATCGTCAACGTGACAACGTGATTTGTAGCAAGATACGTTACTGTTAATCCCAAAGTTAGAAGTAGAGTTCGTAGATCTAAAAAAGAAGATATTACAGAAGATGGAAAGAAAATCGATGCAACAGACTCAGAATCATTCGATGACAATGAAAACAGCAGACGAAATTTAACTTATATTTATTGTCTTCCCAAAAACGGAAATAAGGTTCAAATTTGTAAAACCTTTTTTTTAAATACGCTGTCAATCAGTGCACAGGTAGTTAAAACAGTTTTTAATAAAACTGGAACTTCAGGTATTGTTTCTGAAGATAGACGAGGCAAAGTATGTAAGAACACTTGTTGTGGCCTTGCTATTGATGTCCGTTAAGCCTGTAAATATTCAGCTTTATAATAAAATTCAGATAAAATACACGTCCTAGCAATATCTAACAAGTTAAGAATTACGTCATACCGATGGTCTAAATAATACAATTTAATATCAAAACCCGTTAGTAAGCGCATTTTTTGCTGTCTACCAATATTAACTTTCGTTTCCAATGCCTAATTTCAACCCAGATTGCAAACTATTAATAGAATTCAAGAAAAATCAATACTTTAATACTTGTAAGTTCACGCGAATATCGCCTCTAACGACCATATTTGCATCAAGAACAAAAACATTTCCAAGTTATTCATGTCAAAACAAAGCAACGTGTTTTTTATGCGAAACTGTACCACATTCCTCCTAAATTATGTCTCGACAAAAACATCAAATAATATTCGAATACCAACATCATTTAAAACCAACAAATGAGAGAACAATACTCTGTTGTCTCTCACGCTCACATTATGCAAAACAGCTGTTTCTAATTTTAACGTGTTTTAAAACGCACAGATCGATAAATCCCTCAGTCATTACCATATACGGCGGTCAATTCTTGGAAATCAACATCCCCGCTGCATTTGCCCGTGAAACCGAAGCGTCATCTTATTCTGATTGGTCGACCTTTACCCCTGCCTGTAACCCATCTCGGACGGTTAGTGTACTTCACACCTATTCAAATCGGCTGCTCCATGCCAAAACACAGTAACTGACATTTTATTCAAAAATGACCTTTATGCACAAATGCACTTACTGTGGTCTAGCGCGTCATTTTAGCTAGATAGGAAACGATTCCCGCCCCTGGTTTCAGAGATATTAGTTGTTCAAAACAAAGTATCTACAGTATCGCAACACACTTCCCATCCCAAAACACAGTATATTCTTTATTAAATACCAAAACCCCCGACGTGAGGTGGAATTTGGGAAATATTCCCAAATCTCGGCCACACGGGTCCTCGCTTTGTCGCAGCGGTGGGGCTTGTGTAGTTTAATGACGTGTTACTATAACCAGGAAATAAGGTAAAATACCAATTTCCTGGATGTAGGAACACAGAAAACTAACTAAGAGGGACCAACAGGCTTAATCCAAAGTGTCACGCAAACCGTGCTGAAGGATAAGCGTTCAAACGCATGGCAGCTGTGCCTGCACCGAAACAGCTGTCTCTAACGGAGCCTCGGGATACCAGCCGACCTCCCGAGTATTCTGGCTTGTCCGTCTAAGGCGGGGCTCTGGGCGGATTGACATTACTTCCCTAGCTACTCGTGGGTATAAATATGGAAAAAAGACAAACAAAAACAAAAACCAAAAACCAAGATCAACCTCTTGCTGCTAATCAGGCATTATTGCCAACAGCAACAGAAGATCTTAATCTTAAGGACAACCAGGCAAAATTGCCAACGGAAGTCCAAGAAGGCCAAAGTATCAAAAAGGCGAACTCGCCACAGATACCTAAAAGGCCCAAAATCACAAAGGTCAACTCACTACAAGAAGTTGACCAAATGACAGACAATGACATAAAATCATTTGTCCTAGCCGGCAACTCAAGAGCAAGGCTAAAAAAAATGGTAAAATCTGGACTAGATTTCCTCAGTGCCAAACGAGGCATCATAAAGGAAAACTTTACCAGGTCTTTGCAGAAGCCATCAACAAGCTCAACACAAAAGACAAAGAAACAGGTCAAAGAGGTCCTAACAACGACCGCAAAAAGGCCAAGATCAGAAGGCAGCACTCCCGATAAGGTGGGTAAAAAGGCCAAGACTGGGGGACTATCCTTCAAAGAGGCCCTTACCTCCATAAAGATCGCGGTAGTAAGAACTGGCTTCCCCATAACTCTGATGGACGCAGAGCAAATCAATGCCGCTCAAGCATCCATCATAAATCTATACGAAAATATCCCCGAAGGAGGACCACAAGTGCGCTTTGAAAAAAGCACACATAGGCCGGGATATCTAGTAATACGCTGCGCCGATGCAATAAGCGCACAATGGTTAAAGGGAGTAGTTCCTTCGCTAGAGCCGTGGAAGGGCGCGACCCTCGAGGCTTTGGAGGAATCAAATATTCCAAAACCAAATATATGTACGACGTACATACCAGATGAGGGAAAAGAGAGACTAGATGCTCCAAGAATACTTAACCGGCTCCGGATAAGTAACAACACCCTCAAAACCAATCTCTGGAAGGCCTGGGCACCAAACCCAACAGGAAAAGGCCAAGTATGGACCTTCTGCATAGATGAAGGCTCCCTACAAGAACTCCAGAAATTACAAATGTCCCCCTGCTTCGGTATGGGACGACTAAAGTTCCGACTTAAGGAACAAGAAAAGAAGGTCGAAAGGGGCGATAGGGCAAATGTCCAAAAAACCCCAAAAGACCAGAAGACCAAAGAAGACCCTCCCATCACCAGCGGAATCAGTCCCCTCAAAAGGCAGCAATGCCAAGGGGGGGCTGATCCAATGGAGATGGAAACAGGTCAGGCAGCTTCCACGACGGACTCTTCAACCACAACAGAAGAGAAATAAATGTCCTGCAGGCAAACATTCATCATGCCAAGGCAGCCTCTGCCATAGTATGTAGAATGTTTGACAAAGAAGGCTTAGACATAGCCCTCCTGCAGGAACCCTGGCTTGTTGGAGGAAAAGTGGCAGGACTAAAGCCACAACAAGGTAACTTACTATATTGTAGAACGGCGCAAAAACCACGCGCCTGTATTATGTACAGCAATAGGATCAACTGTATACTAATACCGGTGCTTTGCACCGGCGATTTTGTTACAGCTATCTTAACAACTCGAACGGAAGAAGGAGAGAAGAGCTACATACTATGCTCCGCCTACTTCCCAGAAGATGAAGCATGTCCCCCACCGATACTAGGCAGAATCATTGCCTATAGTGAGGAACAGGAACTGCCACTCATCCTAGAAGGCGACGTAAACGCCCACCACACAGTATGGGGAAGCAGTGACACAAATCCCAGAGGTGAGTTACTATTACAATTTATACTAGGGGAAGGGTTAGAAATTGCTAATAAAGGGAAAAAACCTACATTTATCACGACCAACCGGAAAGAAGTACTAGATATGACATTATATTCGGCTGGTTCGGGTGAATTAATCGGGGGTTGGCATGTGTCAGATGAGCCATCATGTTCGGATCATAGGCACATCCGATTCCAGATTGAAACACCACCTCTCATAATAACAAGGTTTAGAAATCCAAGAGCGACAAACTGGGAAGGATACATAACATCCCTCAAAGAGTCCCTAGAGAATAAAGCCATTATCGTGAAAGAACCAAACACTCTAGAAAGAACAGTGGAATTGATAAACCAGGCAATCACAGATGCCTACAAAGAAAACTGTCCTGAAAAAGAGAGACAAAGTAAGGGTAAAACAGCCTGGTGGAGTAAACACCTAGAAACCCTTAGGGGTGAGGTAAGAAGGCTATTCAATAAAGCCAAAACCACCCAAGACTGGTACACCTATAAAAACAAACTAACAGAATACAATAAAGAGGTACGTAAAGCTAAAAGAGATTCGTGGAGGAAGTTCTGCGAACAGGTCACTGAGACCCCCGCATGTGCCAGAATCCACAAGATCATAGCTAAAGATAATACCTCTAATCAAATAGGCCTCCTCAAAAAACAGGATGGTAATTACTCTCGAACACCTAAGGAAAGTTTAGAATTGCTAACACAAGCACACTTTCCGGCCTCAACGATCATCACAGGTTCGGCTAACCAAAACATCCAAAGCTGCAGGTCAACCAGACCCTCAGCAGCGGACTGGAAGTTGGCTACCGAAATAACAAGACCAAGCAAGATCGGTTGGGCTATAGACAAATTCAAACCATACAAATCCCCAGGAGTGGACGGAATATATCCAATCCTACTCCAAAAGGGAAAGGATGTGCTAATACCATATCTATGCAAAATCTTCAGAGCATGCATAGCCTGGAGATATATTCCAGAAACGTGGCAAACGGTGAAAGTAGTCTATATTGCCAAAATAGGCAAAATAACAGACCAGACACCAAAATCATACCGCCCAATAAGTCTAACATCATTTCTACTAAAAACATTAGAAAGACTAGTGGACAGGTACATCAGGGATGAAGTACTAAAAACAAACCCTCTCGACCCACACCAATATGCATACCAGCCAGGAAAATCAACAGACCTTGCGCTGGATGATCTAAATAGGCTGCTTTCAAAGTCAATAGAGGACAAAGAAATAGCAATAGCCACCTTTCTAGACATAGAAGGAGCATTTAATAATGCCTCAACCAAGTCAATAATAGACGCCCTAATAAGAAAAGGCGTCCCAACAACAATATGCCAGTGGATCAATCTCGGCCTGGAGAAAAGGACTATAATATCTACTCTAGCAGAGACAACCATACAGGCAAAACCAACAAGGGGCTGCCCACAGGGAGGAATACTATCTCCATTACTGTGGTCAGTCCTAGTCGATGACCTCCTGACAGTATTGTCAAGAGAAGGCTTCTATTGCCTAGGCTATGCAGACGACCTGGTAATAATCGTCAAAGGACGATTTGCCAGAACCATCTCGGAACGATCGCAAATAGCCTTAAATATAGTGAACAACTGGTGCAAGAAGGAACAATTATCCATAAACGCCCAAAAAACTACGGTTGTCCCATTCACTAAGAAAAGGGTACTAAAAGATTTAAAACCTCTAGTACTAAACGAAGTAGAAATTCCTTTTGACACAAAAGCCAAATACCTAGGAGTCACTTTTGACCAGAGGCTCAATTGGAACGAACACATCAAAAACATCACACATAAAGCTACAATAGCTCTCGTAAGCTGTAGAAGAATATGTGGGAAAAATTGGGGACTAAACCCCAAAATGACTCTATGGTTATATAAAAGGGTAATAAGGCCCATGATAACCTATGGAGCAGTGGTGTGGTGGACTAAAACGGTAAAACCAAGTGCCTGGAGCCAACTCAGCAGTATACAACGACTAGCGTGTCTAAGTATCACTGGAGCCATGCGCACAACCCCTACCGCCGCCATGGAGATTATCCTAAATCTCACACCACTACACATCCTAATACAAGGGGAAGCTAGGTCCGTCATACACAGGCTAATGCAGGGGCAATCCCCAATAAGCCCTCTACATAGCACGGACCATCTAAGGCTGCGTCAACAGGTAAAAAAGGATCAAATCCTTGGAATGCCAACTGACAACATAACAACCTTATACAGTTTCGAAAGGAATTTCAAAATAGAAATACCAGCCCGAGATACCTGGAAACAAGGCCCTCCAATACAGGCTGAACATTCATGGTATACAGACGGCTCCAAAACAGAAGAGGGAGTTGGAGCTGGTATTTATGGGCCCAAGTCCAAAACAACCATCTCGGTGAGCCTAGGAAAATACGCAACAGTGTTTCAGGCGGAAGTAGTAGCCATACAACACTGTGCAAGAGAAATAATAAATCAACATATATCAGGCAAATCCATTGCCATATATTCAGACAGCCAAGCTGCCTTAAAGGCAATCGGCTCCCCAGAAGTCAAATCAAGACTAGTGGAGAACTGCATAAAGGATCTAACAGAGCTAAGTAGTCATAATAAAGTGACCTTGGCATGGGTACCAGGCCACGAAGGTCACCAGGGCAATGAGAAGGCCGACGAATTGGCCCGTAAAGGCTCGAACATGGCGATGATAGGCCCTGAACCGTTTGGGGGCTGTGCGAAAGCATTAAAGAATGCAGCCATTAAACAATGGCTGGAAGACCAATCCCATTCATGGTGGACTAATCAACCAGGAATGAGACAGGCTAAACAGTTCATTAAAGGACCATTAGCCAAATTCACAGCAGATCTACTAAGCCAAAAAAGGCCAACAGTAAGAATCATAGTAGGTCTACTAACAGGACATTGCCGACTAAGAAGGCACATGAACATCATTAACCGAACAGAAGAAGCAACCCTATGCAGATTCTGTGAAGAGGAAGAGGAAACGCCAGTCCATGTCTTATGCCAATGTGAAGGCCTGACAAGACTAAGATTCCTATGTTTAGGCGAAGAAAAGCCAAATGCATCCAACTATATGCAGGAGCCATTGTCAAAGCTAATGAGTCTAATAAAAAAGGCAGGGCTAGACAAGACACTCTAATCAAACGGAGTCTCCACAATAGATCTGAAAAGGTCGCGGTGGACAAGGTCGGACGACCAGCTCCAGTATAATCTAATCTAATCTAATACCAAAACACAGTAAATACTAGATACTGTGTTTTGGCATTTTGAAAAATACGATACTATAATAAATTCTAGGTGACTTTGTCACTTGCTGTGTTGCAGTTGTTACATAACCTCAAAATTGTTACGTTGTTTGTGGTGTTTTTAGCGGCTTTTTAAGCGGTTTCTTTCTTTAAAAAGTAAAAGAAAATATTAATTATGACATATTCCCGTGGTAGAGCAATGGTTGCAATGTGTGTTGAAAAAATGTAAGTAATATTTGTATTTGTTGTAATATAAAGTAAATAGGTACTTATAATTTCAGGTTTCTGCTAGTAATATTTTTTATTTGCTATAATTAAACGCGGCCTAGAGAATCAAAATCTTTAGCCAGGCTGTAGGTATTGCAATAAAAAATAAATAAGCCCGTGCCAACTTGTTTGTGATAAGAATTCATAGCTCAAAGCTTATATTTTTCGGAGTTTCTAACAATGTTTTTTTTTGTTTAATTTAAGAAGACGTCATATTTAGATCTTTTAATACACAAACAATAAAAAAAATTAAAAAGGCGGTGCTTTTTGACGATTAGCGATCAAATTAAAGAAAAACAGATGGCATATTCTTACTTAGCTAGCCCTCTCGTAAACGTATCTATAGTAAATAAAAAACTGTCTACTCGTTTATTTACAGGGAATTTGAAAATGACACTGTCCGTGCAGAATCAGATGAAGAAATTATAACTAATTTTAGTGATGACAGCATTGCTGATCCAAATTTTGAGATTGAAACTAATCAAAATGATAACGCTAGCAGCAGTACCTCAGAAGATGCACCGGAAACTGCGGAACTACCAGCGGTACTCGATGTTCAACCCGTTGTAAAAAGAAGAACTAAAAATGAAGTAAAATACAAACGTTTAAATCATGAAGAAAAAGTTGCTCGTGACAAATTAAAACATATTATGAGACCAACTTGTCCAGAAACTTGTAAAAAAAAATGTAGTGCATTATTTAATGATGAAGAACGAGTTCATATTTGGGAAAAATATTGGTCTTTGGAGTATACATTAAGACGCAAATGGTTGGCTAAAAATGTGCAGATTGTTCAGATAAAAAGGAGAACTGTTACGGCAGTAATGACAATAATTTTGTAAAGGGGGATAGCCGAATTTTTTTATTACCTAAAAATAATCAAAGTCTACATGTTTGTCGCAGTTTTTTTTTAAATACGTTGGGATATTCCAACGACTCTGTTATAACAGAATTATGTACTGCAATGAAAAAAGGACCACTATTGTCGGCAGTAAAAGAAAACAGAGGAAAAGCTAATTCTGATAGAAAACAAGACCGATCAATAATTAAAAATCATATTAATAGCTACAAGCCCTGTGTCAGTCACTATCGTCGTCACAATGCACCCAACATAAAGTATTTACCACGAAATCTAACAGTGCGAGCAATGTTTAATGATTTTAATACAAAACATCCTCAGTTCTGCAAGATTGAACTTTACAGACAAACCCTAAAATCTATGCATATTTCTTTAAATATGCCAAAATCTGATGTTTGTGTGGAATGTCAAACCTACAAAATATCTGAAAAACAAAATGAAAATGATCTTCAAGCGACATTCGCAAATGAAGAAGAATGGAATTATCACAGAGCCAAAGCTACAGAAAAATACAAAGCTGATTCTTTAGTCCCCGAAACTGATAGAGAAAGAATTTACTCAATGGATCTACAGAAAGTTATTTTACTTCCCATTATGCCTGGCGTAAAAGATGGCCTTTTTTTAAGTTGCCTTGTGGCACTCAATTTAACCTTCTGTTCCTTGAAGAAGAAGCCGTTGACTAAGAATTATTGTTCCATGTGGCACGAGGGCATAGCAGGACGTGACGGCAATAATATTGTTGATGCTTTATTTAAAGTTTTTGAGGCAGAAAGAGATGTTAAAGAATTTATTATTTGGACTGACAATTGTACAGGCCAAAACAAGAACTGGTGTATATAGTAAATCAAGATGATACCGGACCTGATTGTGTCACGCTAAGATATTTAACGAAAGGTCACACCCACATGAGCGCGGATGGTCTTCATGGTAATATTGAGAGAAAAATATCAAAACTGGGTAATATATACGACTATGAAGATCTTAAAGAAGCAGTTCGCACCTCCAGAAAAAATTGTAACATACTAAATGTATCAGAGTTTCACAAATGGGAGAAAAAAAAGAGACAGCCTCGTAAAAACAAAGAAGATCCCTTAAATGGATTTCTGCTTAATGGTTTGGTAGAAGTTCGATTTAAGAGAGGTTCAAAACTACTGTATAAAACTGATTTTGACCACCCAGAATATTCCTCAATTGACTTTCTGCAAAAGAAGTTTAACGTATATATTATTATATAAAGCTTGGACCAACTTTAAAGAGTACACTTTCATTTGCTGCAAAGCCCAATATTACCCAAATCGTTATCCCTAACTAGTCAGCAACGACTACCCTTCCTATATATATCTCAGGTATGGGCTATTACCAGACCATCATGGCTACCTATGGAGCTAACGCAGTAAAAGAACTCAAAGCATGGAGCAAAATAAAAATGAAATTGGCTAAAGAATATAATCGCAGATCCTTCCTCTTGAAGTGTAGACAATTAGGAATCAAACCACAACATATCACAACATCGACCAGATCCATTGAGGACCTCCTCCTTCGTCAAGATGCACACAATGCTGTACATTATTGCAATAGTATCCCTGATGATGGAAATAAAGATTTCCGAAAGCTTGGACCAACTTTAAAGAGTACACTTTCATTTGCTGCAAAGCCCAATATTACCCAAATCGTTATCCCTAACTAGTCAGCAACGACTACCCTTCCTATATATATTTTTATATATATAAGTCAAGTACTGTAGGCTAAACAAAAATACTAAAATCGTATTTACTCAAGATTTACGTTTTTTCGCTTACTGTGTTTTAGCATGGAGCAGCCGAAATCATTGCTGTTCTAGACCCCGCAACAGTGCATCGTCGTACCGAGATTTAAGGTGGCGATAAAAGGGTAGTTCACATTCACTAAGGAAACGCCCTAAGCGACCCTTTTTTAAGTTTAAGTATTTGAAGTAAAGTGTTATTGTTATTGTAATCAATCTGCCGAAGAGCACTGACCAGTCCTTTAATGATTAAGGTGGCAGTAACGGGTTGCAAAGTAAGTATTTGAAGTGAAGTGTTGTTAATCGCTGTGCTAGACCCGCCGAAGAGCATCGGCTGAACCAAGAATTAAGGTAGCGGTAACAGGTAGTCCAGTTGATTAAGGAGGTCGCTCTCAGCGACTATATTATTTATACTACAGTAATTTACCACCAATCGCCCGACCAACTTAAAGCGAACGTTCTTCATGACAGGTGTTTCAAGTATATATAGAACACATTCTTTATAAGCCATTGAAGAAAATAGATACTTTTAGCCATACACTAGTTGTTTTTCCTGCTTTCAATCTTAGCTACTGAACCAGCGAACTAACTTACGGATTAACAGGATTACAAACCCGATAGCCCAGCGGATAAAGAAGCCAGGCCATTTCAACACTCTTATTGACGAGACCGTTAAACAAACTATTAGGGACCATTTAAATTTATTTGCAACAGTTGAAAGCCACTATTGTAGGCAGAACAGTTCTCGCAAATACTTGCCAGCAACTCTTAATGTAAGCAAGATGTATGCATTATACCTTGAGTATTGCCAGGACAATAATATAGTAAAGCCAGTACATGAAGCTATTTATAGGAATATTTTTAACAAAGATTTTAATTTATCATTTTTCCAACCCAAAAAAGACCTTTGTGATATTTGCCACAATTACGATAGTTCTTCTCTAGAAGAAAAATTATCACTGGAAGAAAATTATCACATTCATATTAAAAATAAAAATACAGCAAGGGAAATAAATCAGTCAGAAAAAGAAAGAGCAAATGAGAACAAGGCTAAAATTTGTTGCGCTGTCTTTGATTTGCAACAAGTGTTGTAGACACCTAAAATTAACGTTGGTCTGTCATTTTACAAATTGAAACTGTCAGTTTTTAACTTTACTGTATTTAATCTGGCGACCAAAGGGTGTAACTGTTACATGTGGACTGAAGTTATTGCGAACAGAGGAGCCTCCGAGATTGGCAGTTGTTTACGTTTGTATATTATCGCACAGGCAGAAAACGGAATTCAAGAATTTTTCTTTTCAGACAACTGTAGCGGTCAAAACCGAAATAAATTTTTGTATTCCTTATACAATTACTTATCTCAAAAATATCAGATAACAATTAAACATACTTATTTGGAAAAAGGCCACACGCAAAGTGAAGGCGACTCCGTACACAGTGTGATAGAAAGAGCTGCCCGTAACATACCGATATACACACCGGAACAATGGTATACTATTGTAAGGTCAGCCAAAAGAACAGATCCTTATAATGTATTGAAAATTAGCAAAGAAAATATATTCGATTTAAAAGAACTAGAAAAAAAACGTGCATCAACTGGGAAAAAGATGAAGAAAACGAAAAGGTGTTTCTAAGTAAAATAAAAATAGTTGAAACAAATCCAGAGTTTCCAAACACGTTGCTTTTTAAAGTTAATTACGAAGACTCAGCCTACAAAAAATTAAAACTGACAGAGAAAGGAAGGAAAAAATAGATGTAAAAATAGCGGAAATAAATTTGAAGCAATGCTACGGAAAGGAAATTCCTTTAAAACAAAAAAAAGTATGACCATCTTCAGTTTCTTTGCCAAAAAGATGCAATTCTAGCCCCCTATCCCTATTTTCAAAGGTTACCGTTTTCTTCCAAAAATACAGCTCCCGACTCCGATATTGACGAATAGATAGTTAGATCGTGTTAATTAATATTTTTTATGTTAAGTAAACTTAATTTTGTATTTCTTTCCAGTTAATGGTTTTTACCGTTGTAGTTTTTATTGTATAAATAGGTAAACCCCTTTAAACAATGTTTATATTTAAAAAATAATCATAAAAAATATTAGAATATTTTCCTATTTTTATATATTTTTAGTTAAATATGTAGTTTTTTAAATAAAAATATTTTGATAAACTTTTTATTATAATTTTTTTTAAAACGAAACGCAAATAAATCAGATTTTAGACATAAAAATGGACAACCCCACAAATAACAAATAAATATACCAGATATTTACCATTAAATATAATTATTACGTAGGTACATTACTTTTATTACACATCTTTATTGAAATGCAACTTCCTTAGAACAGAAATATGTAGTTTTTCTAATATGACCCTAAATATCAATGTCCTGTTAACTCTTACTATAAAATAACTTGCAAAACTATACTATTGTTGAAATAATTATGCCATTGCTAAGACGACATTGATATAATTATAATTTGGGCCTTATAATACTGCCCAACTATGGAGAAAAGCAGTAACTAGCTAAAAATACAAAATACCTATGGCCTTTTTGTATCTTAGTTCAACACAAAAAGGCAGTAAAACTGTTTTATATATTATAAAAATCAATAAAATACTTACTGCCTTTTTAAAAAAATACTGTTTATAAACCCCAAAAGCAGTAAGTATAATATACAACACAATATGGCAGTATCTTTATGACACTAGTTAAATGCTGCCTTTTTGCATTGTATTAGTTGACGTTTAAACGTGTTAAAACAAATAATCTGCATTTTACTGTTCTATTTATACGCTCTGATTAGTTAGTACTATTTGATTTGCTCTTGGAAATAAATAGCTGTTTTGTCAGTTTTGTTTTACTAACTTACTTATTAGTTATTACTGTGTAAGATGGAAGGCAAGAGGTATGTAAGAAAATATAATTTCCACTCTTATGTGTTGTAGACAATAATAAAATTTATATTTTAATATAATTGATATACATAACCTTAAATTATTTTTATGAACTGAACTTATGTTAAAAATGGTTTCTGATAGCCAAAATAACAAACCCCCAGACCAAAAATATGTAACCCCTTTCGTCAGTCTTATTGAAAAAGCTTCTAAACATGATTTTATAATATTGCAAGAAAACACTGGTAAGTTTCAAATTAATAGTAATAAGCTACCAAAATTATATACTGTGTGTTTGTTGTGATTTTTATAAATCCACTCGAATTTCTCTGTTATTAATAATGCCATTTTTCCCAAATTTTGGTAGTAAATGTACCGTGCGTTCAATTTATCTTGATAACATTTTAATTAACTGTAACTTTTTTGTTTTTAAAGATATGAACGTAAACAAAATGTAGGGTTGGTGGCCAAATTTCTTTCTAAGTTATATATAAAACAAAGCACTAAAGTCCGTTTTGTTGCAGTTGATAGCTCATATCGAGGGTTGAAGCCATAAAACAACCGTAAACCATAGGCGTTGCCAATAGTAATTACCTTATTTAATAAGAAAATTGGCCTCTGTCCATTGTTAAGTAGGATTAGGGTTAAAGTAGGTACAACAGGGGTAATTAATTTACCTATTTTTGCCTGCTTTAGGATGTTATTACGCCATTTGATGTGCGTTTGTCAAACTATGTATTTAGTTGTATTTAGATACTGCATTATCTCAAAGTTGAATTATTTCCTATACTTGTAACAATGGCTTCAAGTTTTTCGCCAACGTGTCTTCGTCAAATTAGCAAGAGTGCATATTCTCTCCGAGAAAAGACATTAATATTAAACGTGCATGATGCTCTAGTGTACCAGAAACCTGCAAGTGATGTTCGTAGCATCATTGCAGAGTGTGCCAATATGGTAGGAGTTGGAGAGGCTACTATATATAGGTTCTTGCGTGAAAGAAAATCTAAGAACCTCAGTGAGCCAAAACCACTCCCAGGAAAGAAACCGTTAGAAATTGACAATTTCATTAAAAATGGTATTAGAAGAAAAGTACATAGTTTTTATTTTGCCAAGGAAATACCAACTATAGACAAAATTTTACAAGCCATTAACTACGACGAGGACTTACCACAGCTATCACGAACGAAACTATGGAAAATACTTCATGATATGAACTTTCGATGGGAGAAGCAAAACAGAAAATCTTTTCTTATTGATAGAGCAGATATTATTTGCTGGAGACGTCAATACTTAAGGTCCATCCGAAAATACCGCAGCGAAGGCAAAAACATTTTCTATTTGGATGAAACTTGGCTGAACGAAGGGCACACCGTATCTAATTTGGCAAGATAAAAATGTCCTAAGTTCTCGACAAGCTGTCATGGAAGGCTGGTCAACAGGACTTAGACCACCATCTGGAAAGGGACGCAGACTTATTATAACTCATATAGGAAGTTCAAATGGCTTTTTGGATCAAGGATTATTACAATTCCAGTCGAATTCTACTAAAGACTATCATGAAGAAATGACTGCTGATGTTTTCGAGGAATATTTTAAGCAAATGTTAGAATACATTCCCGCTAATTCTGTAATAGTGATGGATAATGCCAGCTATCACTCTAGGCTAAAAGAGAATCTTCCCACAACTTCATGGAAAAAGGCGGAAATCGTCAACTGGTTACAACGAAAGGAATTGAGTTACGATAATACCATGGTAAAAAAAGAACTTTTGGATATTGTTAGGCTACATAAATCACAGTATAAAAAGTATGTTATTGACGAGATGGCAAGAGATCGAGGTATTATAGTGCTCCGTTTACCACCTTACCATTGTGAGCTAAATCCTATCGAATTAATATGGGCTCAAGTAAAAAGATATGTTGCTAGAAATAACAAAACTTTTAAAATGCAAGAAGTGCGACACCTCTTGCTTCATTCTTTAGCAAATGTGTCATCAGAAAATTGGCAAAACGCCATAAAACATGCTATAGTAGAGGAACAAAAAATGTGGGAACTTGACAACGTAATTGACACAACTATGGAAATTGAGCCTTTAGTAATAAGCGTAGGACATGATGACTCTTCAGATTCTTCTGAGGACCATTTTATCGAGTTATAATTATTGAAATTGTCAATATTTTTTGATCTGTAAATAAATTAGTTTTCTTGTAAATAAATTCATAAAATCATAAAATCTATTACATTTAAATAAAATAATAAGCGGTTACATTAAAAACCCAACTCTCCGACCATGATGGGCCGTTTTAATCATTATCCTTTCATTTCATTTTATGGCTCTATTGTTACTTTATCTGTTACCCGGTGGAATAGGTCAAAATTTCTTCATCTTTATGCTAGATGTACGTAAAAAGACCATTTTATAGGTAAAATATTTTAGGCCGCCCTTGTTTTGAATCTTTAATGAGGGTATCGAGCTATCAACGGCAACGAAACAGACTTTAGCATATGTACAGGGTGACTAAAATATTTTGCTATTCTAATGATCCTAAGTAGTATACATAATTAAATTTAAAAAAAATATATGTTTTGTTTGATAAAGTAATTTTATTAATAATTATAATCATAAAAGTTTAGTCACTTTATTTTTTTTTAGATATTATCACAGTTCGCGACACAGTTGCTGTTCAAAACGCACCAGAAGAGTTAGATAAAACAAAAGATAAAAATCAAGAACATACTAGGTACCTTTCAAACGAATTTAAGTATCTGTACTGACGAATTTAAAATAAATAATGAACCACTAGCACAATTATCTTCAAATTACCAGGAGATTGCAAAGGCTATTATTATTGAAAACAACGAAAATAATATTTCGGACGAGAATTCTGACCACGTTAATATAGAAAATAATGACATTAACACTGCTAACAGTAGTTCAGACGAAAATATGGCATTATCAGAGATTAAAAAAAGTAACACAAAAAGAAACATTAAAAAGCGAAAAAATAAAATTAGTAGAAAAGAAAGATCTAAATTAAAAGCTAAAACAAAACACCCACTCAGAGATCCATGCAAAATAACATGCAGGAAAGAGTGCAGAAAGCTAATTAGTTCTGAACAACGAAAATTAATTCATATAAATTATTGGTCGATATCTTGGCTAGAGCAAAGAAAATTCATATTAAATTCGTGTTCACGAATGCCAGTTAAAAAAAGAACACTAGCTGCAAATTCTCAAAGAAATTTAACATTTTGTTACCGGCTGTCACAAGACACTGGAAAACATGTTGACGTCTGTAAGACGTTTTATTTAGCGACACTGGGATATCATTCGAAAAATGATAAAGTTATTTTTAATGTTTTACACAAATCTGTTCCAGGGTCAATTACACCAAACGAAGATCAAAGAGGAAAAAATACTCCATCTAATAAAATTGACAGACAAGTTGTTTTAGGCCACGTGGAAACATTTCATCCCACTGTATCGCACTATCGACGCGAACATGCGCCTCGAGTAAGATACATACCAAGCGATATCACAGTGTCAATCATGCACAAAGATTTTTTAGAAAAATTTCCACAGTATAAATGCGGATATGAAGCATACAGAAAAATAGTATTCGCCGAAAACGTTCGCTTTACCAAACTAGGTCACGAAGAGTGTGAGCATTGCGAAATAATGAAACTCCATGAACATGATCAAGAAAACCTTAACGCTGATTGCCCCATATGTAAAAAATGATCTGCGCATATAAACCGTGCAAACGTTGCTAGACACTTGTACAGAAAACATGCAGAAGTTGAATACGAATCAAAAACGGTGTGTGTATCAGCAGATTTGGAAAAAATTATAATGTTACCTAGGATGGAGACTTTTAAAAAGGTTTTGTTTACTCAAAGATTAGTTGTATACAACGAAACTTTTGTTCCTCTTGGAACTAAAAATAAAATAATAATACCTTTCGCAGTGCTATGGCACGAAGCCGTACGTGGAAGAGGAAAAGAAGAATTGATAAGCACCTTTTTCCAATTTATACTCCATTACCGAGACGCTGAACATTTCATATTTTGGCTAGACAATTGTTCAGCGCAAAACAAAAATTGGGCTTTCATGACGTTCCTTCTTTCCATTGTCAATTCATCCAAGGTAGCAGCTCAGTCGGTGGAAATATATTATTTTGAGCCAGGACATACGTTTATGTCAGCCGATTCGCTGCATCATCAAATTGAATTATCATTAAAACGACAAAAAAAGACTTGTGATTTTAATGACTTTGTCACAGCTGTGCAAAAATCAAATAACGGAAAGGTTACAACCAAAGTGATGAATATTACCGATTTTTATGATTTAAAGATTTTACCTCAACTTACAAAAGAAACTCTAACAATAACGAAAAAATTCTTTTGGCTAATGTTTTTCATGTAAAGGTTATTCGTGGTTGTTTTGATTTACAGATTAAGTGTGATTTACAAAGCAATGAATATAAGACACTAAATATCCTTAGAAGCGACATATATAAAACAAAGAAAATTCCTGATCCAGATTGTCACAAGATTCCTTGTGGAGTTTCTGAAGAAAAAAAATTATCAATAATAAAAAATTTATTGGATCTTACGGACCAAAATAGAAAAGATTTCTGGATGGATCATCTACCTGTTACAGATACTCCTGATAGTAACCTGGATAAAAATGTAATAAAAGAAAAAGTTCCAAATAAATAAAATGTTAATATTGATTTTGTATCTTCGTTAAATAAAATATTGTTTCAAATACTCTATATTTTATATATTTTATTTTTTGACTATTTTTTTTACTTTTGCAATGGTAAAAGGCAGTATCATTAAAAACCAAAGTTCAATGGCAGTATCTAACACTTACTGCTTTTTAAGTAATATTAAATGTAAACGAACGAGGGGGCATAGCCCCCTCGGCGCTCCGCGCGGGGCTCCGCGGACCCTCTGTATGCGACAGATTCGCCTATATGTGTTTTGTTAGTACCTAGATATGACCACCGATTTGGGTGGATACACCGAGAAGGTTGAATGCAGGTTGATGCTTTAATTGGTTGGCCACACTCCTGCGGACTGTGATGGGGGTACATAGCACCCAAATTCGTTAATTATAACATATGTGACCGTTTCACATTTTAAGGTACCAGCTATAACCGATTGCGAACAATCCGTTCACTATTTTACGTATCGAATAGAAAAAAATATGTCAAAAATGACAGCTGTCAAAAAATGAACAAAATTTTCGGATTCCTTACTTTCGAATTACATCAAAACGATACCAAACTTGCGAAATTCCGTTGACCTTGTACCTATTACTGACTTAAGAAACGTCAATTTGACGGCTGTCAAAAAATAGATAAAAATTTCGGATTCCTCATACTCAAATTATATAGAAATGATACCAAACTTGTTAAAAGATATCAACAAAAAAAATGTAAAAAATGACAGCTGTCAAAAAGTAAATACATTTTTCGGATAACTAATACTCACATTATATAGAATCGATGCAAAATTTTTGAAATTTTGTTAACCTTGCACTTATTCTTCACTAAAGAATCACCAATTTGACAGCTGTCAAAAAATAAATTTAATTTTCGGACTTCTTGCATTTGAATTACATAGAGACGATACTAAACTTGCGATATTTTGTTCACCTTGCACATATTACTAACCTAAGAAACGTCAATTTGACAGCTGTCAAAAAATATAGAAAATTTTCGAATTCCTCATACTGAAGTTATATAGAAGCGATACCAAACTCGTGAATTTTTTTAACATTGCAATTATTACCAACGTAATATACGTCAATTTGACAGCTGTCAAAAAATTTAAAAAATTTTCGGATTGCCTGCATTCGAGTTATACGAAATCGACACCAACTTTACGAAATTATGTTACCATTACGCCTATGATCGACAGTTAACCGAAATCAAAGAATTGTTAAAAATGACAGCTGTCAAAATATGAATTAAATTTTCGGATTCCTTGCCCTCGAATTATACGAAAACGACACCAACTTTGGGAAATTCTATTAATCTTGCACTTTTTACTAACCAAGGAGACGTCAATTTGACAGGTGTCAAAAAATTTAAAATATTTTTTAAATCCTTTTAGCAATATTAACATAACGTACTAGTTGACTTTTCTTCAAATTGCCAAATTATCAAATTAAGCCTATTTCCTATTTTCCCAGACGGTGTGCATGATTTATTCAATTCTGATGAATTTAAACACTTGCCCTTGTCTAATTTTCACTAAAAATACTGTAAAAGCCACGCCTTTCGCGCATTTCGAGCGAAAGTTCGAACATCTTTATGATAACTTTATAAATATCAAAATGTTCGGAAAAGATGAGGGAATCAGATAAACCTAGAAAGAAATCTCTAAAAGGAAAGTTATAGAAGATATAGCAGAGTAAACTTGACTTTTAATAAAAAAAATTTCGAAAAAATTTATAAAATATTTTTTTTATCTGCCAAAGGATACTTTTGGATCACACAGTCGATGTGGAACGTAAAGGTTATTTATTCCTTTAAACGATAGGCTATAGAACCGTTGAAAAAGTTACATACACTAGCGTACAGCCGGCTTTTAGTAAGAGGATGTCAAAATTAGTGATTATTGCTTAACCGATTATAGTCATTCTTGTATAAGAAATGAAGAAACTAAACTATGGCCCATAATCGTGTTCGGATCAGCTCTTTCCGATGACGTACATAGCATTTCGATGAAATATTATTTTACCCCATAAAAAGGAAAAAATTTTTTTAACGAAATCATCAAGTTCAGTTTCTCGCAAATTTCTCCATTTTATAGGTCTTTTAGCATGATATGATGTATTGTGAAATATTAGTATTTGAGATGACCTACACAGCGTTTCCAACCCGCTGCCAATCTATAAGACAGAAATCGAATAATTCATTATTGAAAATGACCCTGCATTTCCATGATTTCCAACTTTAAAAAAATCAAAAAATTTACTTCGCGACATTTTATTGAAAAAATCTCGCGACGACTTTTTCTAAATAAGTTTCTTGATATGTCATCAACATCAACTGAATCGCTTAAGTTTTACGAGACCGGCAAGCCGTAGAAAAAAGTATTAAATTTTTTCACATTTTCTGATTATTTCATTTAATAACTTATGAACGGAACACCCTGTATAATGAAGTACATCGGCAAACGATACGCCATATAAACCAAAATTTACCCAAAAAGTTTCATTGCTCCAACGTGGACGGATTAGAAGAAATGAAATAAATTGTGTCAAGATTCAGCGTTTTTGGACGCTCCCATAAGACCAATGTAAATAGGTCGTTGCAGACCATTTTGGAAATCGGGAAAATGGTAGGAAATTTTCCATTTTGGGCAACGATAGGGGTCATTATCGAAAGCCGAAATCCCATAGAATCTTTTCCATACCATTTCCATCCTCAAATCGGTCAATTAACTTCAGGATCTCGCTAAGAAAATGGCTATTTTTGGCCTATTTCGACCGAACTTTGACAGCCAAAATATTTAGTAAAATTTCGTCCGTCCGTCCGTTAAAATCCGAGTAAAGTTCAAGTCCAGTCAGCAGATTTGCAAAAATTGGCCGTCCCAGCTCGGTAATTTGTCGTTTTTCTCCCGATTGGAAGGAAATTTCGAAAATTTTGAAAAATAATAATCTGGTGAGAAAGGATGGACGATGAAAATACGCTTATAGAGAGCTCTCCGAAACGATATTTGTAGGAGTTATTCGTGACTAAACACGACATTTAGTGAAAAATGGGTGAAAATGGTTATATTTAATTTCTTTTAACCCTTTAGATCGTAATTCGAAGCGCGCTCTTGGTATGAATCTTCAAGTACCATCATTTCGCGTGACGAAAAAGTAAAAAAATATGGAAAATGTTAAATACGAAAGCGTATAGACGAACGTAAGTGTAGCGGTGACAAAAATACCATTTCCAAATTTCTAAAATTCAATCGTTAATAGTAATTTCGGTTTTTAAATCATAGAAACGAAAATATACGTATCGAATGTGATTTACCTCGAACTTTCCGGTAACGTAAACTAAAATTCGAACAAAAGCCGTTTTTACCTTGAAAAAAATGAAAAACCGTCCATTTTTACCCCGAAATATCAACTTGTTCAGTATTTTCAAATTTTTCCCATCTTCTAATAACTTTAGGTATAGATAGATGTATTGATGGCACCTAGTTTTTGAGATGGGAAATCGAAAATTTAAAACCGCGTGACGCTGGGACTCGCCCAGTTCGAGCTATTAGGTACCCGAAATGACCCTGTTTTGTCAAATTTCGACTTTCAAAAATTCTTTTAAATTACTTCTAATCGTCGTACGATACCCAATTTCAATAGGGTTCTGAAGCGACCGGTCATTGTCACACTCTGAAAATTTAAATCGAAAAAATTGCGATTTGCGACCTGAAATCCGGATCAACGGGAATCGCCGAAAAGTCGACTTTGGCGCTTAATAACTTCGAAACGGCAAACCCTGTATACTCGAAAATTTGAGACAATACGCGCGCACTATCCAAAAGTAAAACCAGAAAGTTTCGTCGTTTCGACTATCACAGTTTTTTCTCCAGAAATTCGCAACCTCGAAAATGTCAAAAGGGACGACAACAGACGAACTCAAGGTCATCGGAGGGACGTAATACATAGCACCATTTTGGTGCTATGTAATTACAACAGAAAAAGGCAGTATCTGATTTATTTACTAAGAAAACTAAAACTCATTAGATATTTTCATTAAAACAAAATTTTGAACTCGCTTTTTAATACTTAAAAGTATCTTTATCGTTTTTTTTTGTTAAAAAATGCTTGGCTCAAGCCCAAAAAGTTTATGCCAATTTCCCACAAGTTTGTTGATTATTCGTTACTGCCTTTCTCCATAGTTGGGCAGAATAGTAGGCTAACAAAATAGACGGGGAGCTCACAATTATACTATGTACACAAACACAGAACAATCCTATGTCCAGAAAGTGGACTTAGAATACTTGAGTGATTTAAAAATCAAAGTCAAACGAAACAATATTTAAAAAACAGAATAAATGAACATAAAAGAAGTATAAAAAACACAAATCAAATAAATACAGCTCTAGCTAAACATGCAATACACAATTTTCATAATTTCAAATTTAATGAGACACAAATTCTTGACCACGAATCAAACTAGAAGAGACGAAACATTAAAGAAATGATTCATATAAAAAAAAATAATACAAACACATTAAATTTCCGTACCGACACTGACAATCTAAGTTGTAACTATAGTAATTTAATTAAATAATAAAATGCAAATTTTTACCATCAAAAGAAAGCCATAAACCGCTTGGAAAACCCATAGATTAAGAAACACCAAGAACACAGTAAAGTAGTTTAAAATAGAAATTAGTTACAATTATACCTAGGGTGATACAACATCTTCATAATAAGTAAATATGTTAAAGTGATTGTGATTGTGCAATTACATAAGGTATGTTTTTATTATAATTAGATTGCTATAAACTAAATGTTTTCCCATCATATTTCACAAATCATTTCCTTAAAAACTAAAGAAATGTTTTCCTTTAATTGTAGTCTGATGATGGTTTAAAATGAAATAAACCGAAACGTCACAAATTTGATAACTCGCTTTATTAAGAATTGACCGAAAACCCAAAGAACAAATATATTTGAACAAACGGTCAGGAATCAATACTATTAAAAATATTCTATGTCCATTTTTTTCTTTAATTACATGTTTTTTTATTAAATTAAGGGTATATTTAAAAAGGTGCTAATGTCCCAGATAGCACAAGCTATCCATTGGATATCCACAATTGGTCCATTACATATCCACTACGTCCATGGACATTATCAGGAGATCCATTGGATATGCATATATGCATATGGATAGACTATATTGAACGTCCATCGTATATCCATAAAATGTCCATGCATGAAAATGTCATAAATTAAATGCATTATAATTAAGTAAATGAGATTGAAGAACTGATTTTTACTGTTTCTGTTAAAATAAGCATTTAATTAACTGCAAACATGTAGATGGCATTTCATGGTAGCCGTTTTAAAGGTACTTAATGAATGAACGGGATAGTATGTTTTATTTAATAATATATATCTATATTTCATTATTGGGTAAGAAAACAAAGGATATATGAATATACTATAAATATGTCTTCACGGGAACCGCAAATCAAAAATAAAATAAACTAGTACGTCTTTTCGCGCCGTCGATGCATCGCGAAAAACATATTATTCGTACTGTCGCGAAGAAATGCGCTTAAGTCATCTGTCAATTGTCAGTTTGGCTCTGTGTGGTTTGTCCAGTGATGCCATATTTGAAAAATTCTCTTTAACATAAAGAATTTCAGTCTAAATAATAGGCAATGAAGAAAAGAATATTTTACGGAAACTACTAAAATATGAAGAGTTTTTCGATATCACATATGTTGGAAATATCCAATTTTCTTTGAGATGTTCAATAGGCCTAATTGAAAAATTTAGTGGGGAGCCTCTAAAAATCGAAGAAAATCGCTAAAAATAATCTGCAACACTGTGCTGGTCGACGCTGGACCGCTGGAAGCCATTTTGTGTCATTTTAATCACCGCGTTGTCGAAGCTTGGCAGATTTGAGGTTATAAGTATTCGTTGGAATTGAAATCATTTATATTATATATCAGTTAAGTATCCTATTTCTATTAAATATATTATATTTAATCATGCCGAAAGTTCGGCAGCGTCATTACCGGCATGCTCAACGATCATGTAACCTGGTTCTAACTGAATCCCTTAGTTCAGACGCAGAGTTTTCCGCAACCACGCAGTTAGATCTGTATAGGGAAATTGATAAAACTTTTGAATTGGCCAGTACTTCCACTGATTCTAATACGGAAGATTCGGAACATGAGGTCTCTTCCGAGGATAATTCTTACGAGTGGCCAATCGAGAATTAAGCTAATAATTGCTTGCCAAATGAGATTACTTTACCTACCCTTAATGAATCGCTTGCTGATTGGGCAGTGAGCCAAAAGATAACTCAGGTTGCCATCCATAAATGACCTTTTAAAGATCTTAAAACCATTACACTCCAGTTGTTGTGGAAAAAGGTTACTTGGACACACCCCTTTTTTCACAATTTTCACAAAAAATTTATCAAAAAATAATTTAACGGTGCGCAAATTCACCTAACACATTATTTTTAGCATTTAATGATTCAAACTAACAATACGCTTGGATTCTCTGGCTTTCTGAACTGGCAAGAACTGCGAGCGCGTAGTTTTGGCTGAACAATTTGAGCTTCGTCAGGAAGAAAAAATTTCAAACCTTAATAACTTTTTTACTAGTTGTTCAATTTTGGTGAATCACACGTCAAAACGTGTGCCCTAACTTTCGCTAAAGTTTAGAAGGATCTGTGGTCATTCTAGTTTATCAAACAATTTTCTATAAAGCCCTAAAAACCTAAAACGCGTTTGCAGTACTCAAAAATTTCCAATATTAAGTCATGCGAAAACTCCTTGCTCTCTTCTCTTGTTCTTGGCGCTGCGGCAAGTCGACTGACGAAGGGCTCATTTACATAATTAAGACTATATCTGAACGGACGGGCGGAGGACTGAACGCTTTGGTACCGAGTCGGTCCGTATAACTTGTCATTTCTACAGATTTTCTAACTACATTGATTCTTAATAAGGGGGTTTGGTACCATATTAAGCAAATAATTAAGTTCGAACGTTCTTTAAAATCTTTTTATTAGCCTTAAAAAAGGCTCTTTTCTGTGATCCATCCAGCTTCCGTAGATTGGGCCGAGTCAGGGAGACATGTCTGAACGGCCGTCTCGGGATGCGGATGGAATTGCATATGATGTTCAACTTTCAGCCCTGATTTACACGACCAATCGGAACGCCGGAAAGCGTCAAAAACAAGGGGGTGTAGCTTGTTAAGGGAGTTGGAATCCATACTTAAACTAAAATTTTGCACTTTTTCCGCTTCAGTTGCGATCGTTCAGTTGAACTAGTCGGAAGTGTTTTGGATCTTCGGAAAAGATCTGCGAAATCGGAGCGAGACCGATAGTGCGTCCCCGCGTTTTTCAACGCGAAAAATAGAAATTATTGTTATTATCGAAACAATTATTTCTTATGAGTTTTTAACTTGCGAATCTAAAGTGCGTTTTCTGTGTGTTCCAGGGGCAGTGCAGCGTAGGCCCATCAACATTCAGTGATAGCAGCAGATTTGGATACGAGACTTCTAGAACTTATGAGGTAAGTCTGGGAAATAAAATTATTGGTGTTAGTTTAGAGATTTAGCCCGGAAAAACCACCCCGCGGATGGGTGGTTAAAAGTACTGTTATCTTGCGTATATCTTAGAAAACGGGGAAAATATCCCAAATACGTGCGTTTCTCTTTCAGGATTTTTCGTTTCAGGATTTTCATATTTCAGGAAAAGCGTGCATGAACATTAGAATAATTAGATTTACAGTGCTTAGATTTACAGTGTATTTTTAAGAGTGTAGTTTTTAGTAGCGAAAATGGGGAAAACGCGAAGCCGCGAAAAGAAGAAAAAAGCCCGGGAAGATGGAAGTATGGCTTCCGAATCATCGGTTTCCGAATCATCGGAAGAAGAAATCGTACGTGAAGATTCTCCTCTAAGATCCCCACTCAGGAATCAAGAGACGGAAAAATTGGAAAATGAAAAATTGGAAAATATGACCAAAAACCCATTACATACTACTGTTATGCTTTATCAGCAGAGAAACGCCCAGTTGGAAAAACTGACGAAAACGCTGAGGCAAGATTTAGCGGCGACAACCGCTGAACTTACGCAATGTAAGGCAGCGCAGTGCAAGCGTTGAGGATAGCGTTTGAAGCACAATGCGAAGAAATAGAGAAGCAAACCTCCAGATCTAAGACAATGGACCAAAAACTAGACATCCTAATTAGAGGACAAACCCAAAACAAACCCGAACAAGACCAAGAAGAAAAAATGGACACTACTCCAGATCTCAAACAGATCCAACAGGAGCAAATCGCCAAAAAACGACAGAGACCAACAATGGCTGAAGCGGTTGCAAGCGCACCAACGAACTCAGCCAAAAAACCAAGAAGCGAGGACAAGGAGACTCCACAAGAAGTGGAGAAAACTCCCAAGATACCTCCAATAACGATCGACTGTGCCAAAGACTGGCACAATTTCTCCAAAAAACTGAACCAAAAGGGAATTCAGTATAATAAGGCCCAAAACACCAAAGATGGTATAAAGGTCTTCCCAAGCACGATCGACGATTCCAGAAAACTAAAAAGTTTCCTCAACATCGAAAAAATAAGTAGCTATACCTATACGCCCCAAGAAGAAAAACTGCATCACGCAGTTATCAAGCAACTACCCGAAAACGTGGATTTGGACATCCTAAAAGAGGACCTTGTACACCAAGGAATCCACGACGCGGAAATACTCCAGATGAGGTCGTATAGGACGAAACTAGTACTCCCAATGTACTTAGTTAAAACAGAAAATAAGGCTATATTCAACATAACTAGACTGTACAGTCTAAGCGTCAAAGTCGAAGAAAAACACAAACCAAAGATCCCAGGGCAATGCCACAGATGCCAGAGGTATGGACATGCACAGTCTAAGTGCACCTACCACCACAGGTGCGTGAAATGCGCAGAAAACCATGCGACAAGCGAGTGTAAACTAACTAAACCAAAGCCAACTGAAGAAAGTAACGCAACCTGCGTACTTTGTAAAGGAAAACACCCTGCCAGTTATAAGGGCTGCGAGATCTTCAAAAAGCTGATCAAAAAACCGGCATCTCAGCCGAGACAGCAGATCCAGCCCCAGACTCAACCAAAACCAGTGGCACAACCAAAACCAGTGGCACAGCCTAAACCAGTGGCTCAACAACATCAGGACATAAACAAGGCAGTAGAAAAAGCTGTTGAACAAAAACTGGCAATGTTCCAACAGCAGATGCTAGAGAGCATCCAGCAACTCCTAAACGGATGCAATGGAGGAAAATAACTCCCCTCCAAACATACTCAAAATCGTCTCCTGGAACGTCAATGGATACCAGACTCGAAAACCTGAAGTCATTGAACTCCTGGCCGACAGAAAGCCGGACATCCTGGCCTTGCAAGAGACCAGGATAAACAGGAACAGAAACATGTCCATCATGAACTATGACGTATACAGAAACGATAGAGAGGACCAAGGAGGAGGAGTTGCACTTTTAGTGAGACGAAACCTTAAACACACCTATATAGGAGACAATGGAGACGCTGACCTGGAAGCAGTCTCCATTATAGTCCATACGTCAAGAGGGCCAATGCAGGTATCCTCGGTATACAAAAGACCTCATGCCGACTTACAACAGAATGAGTTCAATGATCTAATAAATGGAAGATATCCAAAGATCATAATAGGAGACATGAACTGTAAGTCAACAGAATGGAACAGCAGAGCTGATAATCCAAATGGACGCAGGTTAATAAGATATACCGAGGAGACTGGAGCAATAGTGGTGGGCCCCGAAATTCCAACGTTTCTAGGAGGAGTCGGACTACCTGATGTGATTGACATAGCGGTTATGAAAAACATTGTACATGATTTCCGACTGGAAACGTTGGAAGATTGGACGTCTGATCACAACCCGATTGAACTACAGATAGGACACGGTTTTAACTCACAACAAATGAGAATCAAGAAAATCACAGATTGGGATGCCTACTCTAAAAAAGTACAGGAAAAAATACAGGAAATAAGACCCATCAGAACAGCTCAAGACCTGGAACTTGAAGTGGAAAATCTGGAAAAATCTTATCAGCGAGGCCTATGAGGAATCCACTATATCTAAACAGATTAACACGACAACACACCCCTATGGAGAAATCCCCAGAGATGTGAAAGCGCTGGTCACGGAGAACCGAAGGCTGCGCAGAAGATACAGATTATCCAGAAACCACGCAGACAGGCTAAGACTCAATATACATAGCATGACGCTAAAAAATGCCCTGCGAGAACATAGGCAAAACATGTGGAGCCAAAGAGTCTCAGAGCTAAAAATAGAAGATAACTCAGCATGGAAAATGCAAAAGAGCCTAAGAAGAGAAAAAACCACCATACCCCCACTTCATGGAAGAAATGGAATGGCCTACACCGATGCTGACAAAGCAAATGCGCTTGCAGACTCAATAGAATTTGAGGCAAGACTAAACGTCCATCCTGATGATGACGACTACGATGACCTAGAGGATCTCGTAGAAGAAAATGAGGAACTCATGCAAAGAAGACCTGCAAATGACATTATATCAAACCCCACCTCACCAGGAGAGCTCAAAACCATAATCAGGAAAATTAAAATCAGGAAAGCCCCAGGGAAAGATGGCATCACCAATCAGATGATAAAAAACCTTCCAAGAAAAGCGATAGCATCCCTAACAAATATCATAAATGGCATAATGAGGACAGAACACTACCCGCTGAAATGGAAACATGCGCAGGTCATTGTTTTTAACAAACCAGGGAAGGAACGAAAATTCCCCCAAAACTATAGACCCATCAGCCTGCTCGCAGGACTAGGGAAAGTAGCAGAGAGGGTTTTGGCCAAACGTCTGAATGACGAAACTGAGACGCTAAACATTCTGCCCACAGAACAGTTCGGATTCAGAAGAAATCACTCGACCGAGCAACAACTGCTCAGGATAGTGGAACACGCCACTAAAGGATTTCAAACACGTGAAGCGACAGGAGCAGTCTTTTTAGACGTGGCGCGGGCCTTCGACAGGGTCTGGCATGATGGCCTTGCGTACAAGATGATTACTGCAGGATACTCCCTAAAAATCAGCAGAATTATCAGGAATTATCTAAGAGATAGAACTTTCAGCGTGAAAATAAAAGAAGAATATTCAACCACCAGAGACATAGAAACCGGGGTACCACAAGGATCAGTACTAGGGCCTCTGCTATATAACATATACATTCACGATGTACCCAGAGAACCACAAAACATATTAGGATTATATGCCGATGACACAACCTTCTTAACCAAACATCGAAACATTGACGTAATAACAAGAAGGCTACAAACCAACTTGCACAGATTCCAAAACTGGTGCGTCAAGTGGAAGATAAAGGTTAATGGAGATAAAAGCCAAGCCAGGCAATAATACTAACCAAGAGACACATCACACCCGAAGTCAATCTAGAAATAGACAACACCGATATCCCTTGGAAAGAAGAGGTCAAATACCTAGGAGTAATCCTGGATAAGAGATTGACTTGGAAAAAACATATTGACTATGCCATAGGAAAAACCAAGGCAGCCATGAGTCGACTCTATCCGATCATAGGGAGAAAAAGCAGCTTGAGAAGACAGACAAAACTGACTATAATTAGAACCATAGCCAGAACTCAGCTAACCTATGGATCCGCAGGCTGGGGGTACGCAGCAAAAACACATATGAAGAAAATAGAGTCCACGGAAAATCGATTCCTTCGCATGGCTATAAATGCTCCATGGTTCATTAGAAACAGAGATATCCACAGAGATCTACACTGGGAACCAATCACAGACTTTATGCTAAGAAAAGCCGAAAAAGTCTTTCAAAAAATAGCAGAGCACCCAAACCAAGAACTTAGGGATCTCATCGACTACGACCCCGTAGCAGATGCAGCCAGGCTCCAAAGACGCTACAAAAGGAGACCTAGGAATCAAATAGTGCGACAGTAGCAAAACGACAGAAACCGATAGTGACAAAGTAAGATATATACCGATATAGACATTAACACCTGTAAAGAGATTTTATTTACACTCCAAGTCCAGCGATGCATTGTTCTCGCCCTGAAATAGTGGGACAACCGTCTTGTAAAGGGCCAATGGAAGTTATGAGAGGCTACAATTGTAACTACTCTTGGAGCACAAAACACTAAACACAGTAAAAACACACCCACACATACAAGCACACTACACCCAAAATAAAGTCTCTAAAAATCGATAAAAACGCAACACCCTGTATGACAATATTTAAGCTAATATAGGTGAACTGTAATATCTTAAATATATATAGCATGCTTAACATGCAATTTTGTACCAACTATGACACGAAACTTGTTATCTGTATCAGCATCATTGTATGCTGATACAAAAATCAAGTTTCAATTAAAATTTCTTACAGCGACCACCCCCATATTTGTATGCGAAAATATGGGAGGGTTTTAAAACCAACTGAGCATGGAATCGTGCCATGCGAGCGTTTAAAACCAAAGAGATTCGTAATTTAAAGACTTTTAGTCCGAAATTACAGATCAAACTTTTGAACGGGGAGTTTAGTCGGTCGGCCCGTATCTCCTTCAGAGGCGGCTCCTTTTCGCTTCACGAAAAGGATGATATTCTGGGGGTATGCAAGTATGCAAACCTCTGGTGGTTGCTAAGCCCGACACTACCATTGCACCCTCAGTGCCTGGTGTCTGTATGCAGATTCTCCTCGTACACCCGAAAAAAAAAAAAAAAAAAAAAAAAAAAAAAAAAAAAAAATTTCCGCTTCAGTCAGCAGTTGCGATCGTTCAGTTGAACAAGTCGGAAGTGTTTTTTTGGATCTCGGAAAAGATCTGCGAAGTCGGAGCGAGACCGATAGTGCGTCCCCGCGTTTTTCAACGCGAAAAATAGAAATTATTGTTATTATCGAAACAATTATTTCTTATGAGTTTTTAGCTTGTGAATCTAAAGTGCGTTTTCTGTGTGTTCCAGGGGCAGTGCAGCGTAGGCCCACCAACATTCAGTGATTGCAGCAGATTTGGATACGAGACTTCTAGAACTTATGAGGTAAGTCTGGGAAATAAAATTACTGGTGTTAGTTTAGAGATTTAGCCCGGAAAAACCACCCCGCGGATGGGTGGTTAAAAGTGCTGTTATCTTGCGAATATCTTAGAAAACGGGGAAAATATCCCAAATACGTGCGTTTCTCTTCCAGGATTTTTCGTTTCAGGATTTTTTTATTTCAGGAAAAGCGTGCATGAACATTAGAATAATTAGATTTACAGTGCTTAGATTTATAGTGTATTTTTAAGAGTGTAGCTTTAAGCGCGAAAATGGGGAAAACGCGAAGTCGCGAAAAGAAGAAAAAAGCCCGGGAAGATGGGACTATGGTTACCGAATCATCGGAAGGAGAAATCGAACGTGAAGATTCTCCTCTAAGATCCCCACTCAGAAATCAAGAGACAAAATTGGAAAATATGACGAAAAATCCACTACAAACTACTGTTCTGCTTTATCAGCAGAGAAACGCTCAGTTGGAAAAACTGACCCAAACGCTGAGAAAAGACCTAGCGGCAACGACCACAGAATTAACTCAGTGTAAAGCGGATCTCCAAGCATTGCGAATTGCTTTCCAGGCACAATGCGATGAAATGGAAAAACAAACTACCAAAGCAAATCAGATGAATGAAAAATTGGACATCCTTATCAGAGGACAAAACCCGAACAAACCTGAGGAGGAACAGGAAAAAATGGACACCACCCAAATGGACACCACCCCAGATCTCCAACAGATCCAACGGGAGCAAGCAAACAAAAAGAGACAGAGACCAACAATGGCTGAAGCGGTTGCAAGCGCACCAACGAACTCAGCTAAAAAACCAAGAAGCGGGGACAAGGAGACTCCACAAGAAGTGGAGAAAACTCCCAAGATACCCCCAATAACGATCGACTGTGCCAAAGATTGGCACAACTTCTCTAAAAAACTGAACCAAAAGGGGATTCAGTACACAAAGGCCCAAAACACCAAAGATGGTATAAGGGTCTTCCCAAGCACGATCGACGATTTCAGGAAACTTAAAAGCTTCCTTAACACCGAAAAAATAAGCAGCTACACCTATACGCCCCAGGAAGAAAAACTGCATCACGCAGTTATCAAGCAACTACCCGAAAACGTGGATTTGGACATCCTAAAAGAGGACCTTGAACACCAAGGAATCCACGACGCGGAAATACTCCAGATGAGGTCGTATAGGACGAAACTAGTACTCCCAATGTACTTAGTTAAAACAGAAAACAAGGCGATATTCAACATAACTAGACTGTACAGTCTAAGCGTCAAAGTCGAAGAGAAACACAAACCAAGGATCCCAGGGCAATGCCACAGATGCCAGAGGTATGGACATGCACAGTCTAAGTGCACCTACCACCACAGATGCGTGAAATGCGCAGAAAACCACGCGACAAGCGAGTGTAAACTCCAAAAACCAAAGCCAACTGAAGAAAGTAACGCAACCTGCGTACTTTGTAAAGGAAAACACCCTGCCAGTTATAAGGGCTGCGAGATCTTCAAAAAACTGATCAAAAAACCGGCATCTCAGCCGAGACAGCAGATCCAGCCCCAGACTCAACAAAAACCAGTGGCACAACCAAAACCAGTGGCCCAACCAAAACCAGTGGCACAGCCTAAACCAGTGGCTCAACAACAACACCAACAGGATATAAACAAAGCAGTAGAAAAAGCCGTTGAACAAAAACTGGCAGTATTCCAACGGCAGATGCTGGAGAGCATCCAACAACTTCTAAACGGACGCAATGGAGGAAAATAACTCCCCTCCAAACATACTCAAAATCGTCTCCTGGAACGTCAACGGATACCAGACTCGAAAACCTGAAGTCATTGAACTCCTGGCCGACAGAAAGCCGGACATCCTGGCCTTGCAAGAGACCAGGATAAACAGGAACAGAAACATGTCCATCATGAACTATGACGTATACAGAAACGATAGAGAGGACCAAGGAGGAGGAGTTGCACTTTTAGTGAGACGAAACCTTAAACACACCTATATAGGAGACAATGGAGACGCTGACCTGGAAGCAGTCTCCATTATAGTCCATACGTCAAGAGGGCCAATGCAGGTATCCTCGGTATACAAAAGACCTCACGCCGACTTACAACAGAATGAGTTCAATGATCTAATAAATGGAAGATATCCAAAGATCATAATAGGAGACATGAACTGTAAGTCAACAGAATGGAACAGCAGAGCTGATAATCCAAATGGACGCAGGTTAATAAGATATACCGAGGAAACTGGAGCAATAGTGGTGGGCCCCGAAATTCCAACGTTTCTAGGAGGAGTCGGACTACCTGATGTGATTGACATAGCGGTTATGAAAAACATTGTACATGATTTTCAACTGGAAACGTTGGAAGATTGGACGTCTGATCACAACCCGATTGAACTACAGATAGGACATGGTTTTAACTCACAACAAATGAGAATCAAGAAAATCACAGATTGGGATGCCTACTCTAAAAAAGTACAGGAAAAAATACACGAAATAAGACCCATCAGAACAGCTCAAGACCTGGAACTTGCAGTGGAAAATCCGGAAAATCTTATCAGCGAGGCCTATGAGGAATCCACCATATCTAAACAGATTAACACGACAACACACCCCTATGGAGAAATCCCCTGAGATGTGAAAGCGCTGGTCACGGAAAACCGAAGGCTACGCAGAAGATACAGATTATCCAGGACCCACGCAGACAGGCTAAGACTCAATATACATAGCATGACGCTAAAAAATGCCCTACGAGAACACAGGCAAAACATGTGGAGCCAAAGAGTCTCAGAGCTAAAAATAGAAGATAACTCAGCATGGAAAATGCAAAAGAGCCTAAGGCGAGAGAAGACCACCATACCTCCATTACATGGAAGAAATGGGATGGCATACACTGACGCCGACAAAGCCAATGCACTTGCTGACTCCATAGAACACGAGGCAAGACTTAATGTGCACCCTGATGATGATGACTACGATGATCTGGAGGATCGCGTAGAAGAAAACGAGGAAATCATGCAGGAAAGACCTGCTAATGATATGATATCAAACCCCACCTCACCAGGAGAGATAAAATCCATCATCAGGAAAATAAAAATAAGGAAAGCTCCAGGAAAAGACGGCATCACCAATCAAATGATAAAGAGCCTGCCGAGAAAAGGAATAGCCTCCCTAACAAACATCATAAATGGGATAATGAGAACGGAACACTTCCCACAAAAATGGAAACACGCACAAGTCATAGTGTTCAATAAACCTGGAAAGGAACGAAAATACCCCCAAAACTACAGACCTATCAGCCTGTTAGCAGGACTTGGGAAAATAGCGGAGAGGGTACTAGCCAAACGCCTAAATGACGAAACTGAAGCACTCGACATCATACAAACTGAACAGTTCGGTTTTAGAAGAAATCACTCGACAGAACAACAACTGCTGAGAATAGTGGAGTACACCACCAAAGGATTTCAAAATCGAGAAGCAACAGGAGCCGTCTTTCTGGATGTGGCACGAGCCTTTGACCGGGTCTGGCACGAAGGACTAACGTATAAAATGGTAGCTGCAGGATATTCCATAAAAATCAGCAGAATTATAAGAAACTACCTAAGAGATAGAACGTTCAGTGTCAAAATCAAAGACGATTTCTCAACCCAAAGGAACATAGTAGCAGGGGTACCGCAAGGATCGGTACTAGGACCCCTCCTGTACAATATCTACATTCACGATGTTCCCAGGGAACCACATAACATGTTAGCTCTATACGCCGATGACACCACCTTCTTAACGAAGCACAGAAACATAGACGTAATTAAGAGAAGACTCCAAACCAACTTAGACCGATTCCAAAGTTGGTGCGTCAAATGGAAGATCAAAATAAATGGGGATAAAAGTCAGGCCATATTGCTAACAAAGAGAAACATAAGAACAGGCGAAAACCTTGAAATAGATGATACTGACATACCATGGACAGAAGAAGCTAAATATCTAGGAGTAGTCTTGGATAAAAAACTAACATGGAAAAAACATGTAAACCACGCCATAGCAAAAACCAAAGCTGCGATGGGCAAGCTCTATCCGATTATGGGGAGGAGAAGTCAGATGAGCCGACAAACCAAGCTGACCATCATTAAAACCATAGCCAGACCACAGCTAACCTACGGGTCCACCGCGTGGGGCTATGCTGCGAAAACCCATATAAAGAGGATTCAATCGATAGAAAATCGATACGTACGCATGGCAATAAACGCACCATGGTTTGTCAGAAACGAAGATATACATAGAGACCTAAAATGGACAAACATCACAGAATTCATGAAGAGAAAAGCTGAAAGAGTCTTCGGAAAAGCAGAGGAGCACCCAAACCTGGAACTCAGGGAACTCATCGACTACGACCCAGTAGAAGATGCAGCAATACTCCAAAGACGCTTTAAGAAAAGACCAAGGAACCAACTGAGAAGGTAAAAATACTAATCATAAACCGATATTGACATTTTAACATCTGTAAAGAGACTTTATTTACACTCCAAGACCAGCGATGCATTGTTCTCGCCCTGAAATAGTGGGATCAACCGTCTCGTAAAGGGCCAATGGAAGTTATGAGAGGCAACAACTGTAACTACTCTTGGAGCACAAAACACTAAACACAGTAAAACACACCCACACATACAAGCACACTACACCCAAAAATAAAGTCTCTAAAATCGATAAAAACGCATCACCCTGTATGACAATATTTAAGCTAATATAGGTGAACTGTAATATCTTAAATATATATAGCATGCTTAACATGCAATTTATGTACCAACTATGACACGAAACTTGTTATCTGTACCAGCATCATTGTATGCTGATACAAAAAACAAGGTTCAATTAAAATTTCTTTCAGCGACAACCCCCATATTTGTATGCGAAAATATGGGAGGGTTTTAAAACCAACTGAGCATGGAATCGTGCCATGCGAGCGTTTAAAACCAAAGAGATTCGTAATTTAAAGACTTTTAGTCCGAAATTACAGATCAAACTTTTGAACGGGGAGTTTAGTCGGTCGGCCCGTATCTCCTTCAGAGGCGGCTCCTTTTCGCTTCACGAAAAGGATGATATTCCGGGGGTATGCAAGTATGCAAACCTCTGGTGGTTGCTAAGCCCGACACTACCATTGCACCCTCAGTGCCTGGTGTCTGTATGCAGATTCTCCTCGTACACCCGAAAAAAAAAAAAAAATAAAATTTTCCGCTTCAGTCACAGTCAGTCAGTTGCGATCGTTCAGTTGAACAAGTCGGAAGTGTTCCTGAGTTTTCTTCAATAGTGAAGAATTGCGAAGTCGGAGAGAGACCGACAGTGCGACCCTCGTGTTTATAAACACGAATTTCGATATTTGTTTTTCTTAAAATTAATATCGAAAATTTATGAAAGAAAATTCATGCGCTATTAGTTCGTGAGTTTCATCAAAAACAGTGAGTGATATCTGTGATCTGTGTGTTCCAGGGGCGGAGCGGCGTAGGCCAATCAACATTCAGTAACAGCAGCAGATTTGGATACGACACTTCTAGAACTTATGAGGTAAGTCTGGGAAATCAATTATTGGTGTTAGTTTTAGAGATTTAGCCCCGAAAAACCACCCCACGGATGGGTGGTTAAAGTGCTGTCATCTTGCGAATATTTTAGAAAACGGGGAAAATATCCCAAATACGTACGTCGTGCGTTTTTCTCTTCCAGGATTTTTTCGTTTCAGGAATTTTATTTTCAGGAAAATGTGCATGATAATTAAGTTTTTAGATATACAGTGCTAGATTATACAGTGTTAAAATTAAGTTTAAAACAAAAACCAAAACCAGCGATAATACAACGGAAAAAATGTCTACTATGAAAAAAGAGAAGAAGAAAAAACGTAATAAACTAATCGATGAAAATCGCCTACTAGAAGAAACATCCGAAGAGGAACCCCAAGAAGGATCTCCAGTAAGATCCCCAATAAGGACACCCGCAGCGGAAACAAAGCAGACGGAACTGGAGACCGAAAATAGGAAGCTCCAGCAAAAGCTTGAAAACACGCTGCGTGAACTTGCAGAATGTAAAGCGGAGCTACACTCTTTAAGAATAGCCTTCGAAAATCAAGGCAAACAAAGCGAGAATATGAATAGGAAAATCGACATGTTACTATCTAACAACCAAAAACCAAGGGAAACCATCGAGGAAATGGAAATCGACAACACACCAAATTTAAAAAGGATCCAAATAGAACAAAGAAACGACAACAAAAAGAGGCCCTCCATGGCCGAAGCTGCCGCCAGCACATCAAATGCTGATGCCAAGAAACCTAAACGTGACATTCAAAATGACAAACAACAACCAGACACAGAGAAGGCGCCGAAAATACCGCCAATTACAGTAGACTGTGCCAAGGATTGGCACAGAATATCGGCAAAGCTAAACGCCCAAAGGATCGGTTATAGCAAGGCGCAGAATACTAAAGACGGTATTAGGATATTCCCCAATACATCTGATGACTACAGGAAGTTAGCAAACTTCCTTAGAGACGAAAAATTAGGCAGTTATACGTACACACTGCAAGAAGATAAACTGCACCATGCAGTAATAAAACAACTACCCGACAATGTCGATATAGACATCATCAAAGAAGACCTGGCGAAAATATACCAAATACACGATGCTGAAGTGACCCAGATGAAATCCTTCAGAACCAAAGAGATGCTCCCAATGTATCTGGTGAAAACCCAGAACAAAAATATTTTCGAGGTAGATCGATTATACGACCTGATGGTCAAAATCGAACCAAAAAATAGAACTTCGGCACCTGGGCAATGCCATCGATGCCAGAGATACGGGCACGCCCAATCTAGGTGTACCTTCACGCATAGGTGCGTTAATTGCGCTGAGAATCACGCAACAAAGGACTGCAAACTCCAAATGCCGACAAATGCAGGCGAAAGAAACGCCACCTGCGCACTATGCAAGGGTAACCACCCAGCGAGCTATAAAGGTTGCGAAACCTACAAGAAAATATTAATGAAGAAGATGCAGCACCAAAACCACCACAGGAAAGAAAAAAGCAGGACTTTAACAGTACTATGGAAACTGCCATGGAGCAGATTATGAATGACCTGAAAGCACAGATGCTGGAAAAAATCGGTCAGCTGTTCCAAAACCTAAAATGATGAACAACACCTACCCAAATCTACTAAAAATCGTCTCCTGGAATGTCAACGGCTTTCAGACTCGAAAACCAGAAGTCATAGAACTCCTAGCCGATAGACAACCAGACGTTCTAGCCTTGCAAGAGACTAGAATGGACAGGAACAACAGAATCTCAATTATGAACTACGAGATATACAGGAACGATAGGGTAGGTCGTGGAGGAGGGGTTGCTCTTTTAGTCAAGAAAAACCTCAAACACACTTACATAGGAGATAACGGAGAAGCAGAACTAGAAGCTGTTTCCATAAATGTGCACACACCAAGAGGTCCAATACAAGTTTCTTCTGTTTATAAAAAACCACGAGCCGACTTACAACAAAATGAATTCAACGATCTAATTAATGGAAGGAATCCCAAGATCTTGATAGGCGACTTAAACTGTAAGTCAACAGAATGGAACAGCAGAGCTGATGACACAAATGGCCGCAGGTTACAAAGATACACAGAAGAAACAGGATCAGTCGTAATAGGTCCTGAAATACCAACTTTTATAGGAGGAGCAGGACTTCCAGATGTAATAGACATAGTGGTCATGAAAAACATCATCCAAGAATTTCAACTAGAAACACTGGAAGACTGGACATCGGATCATAACCCGATAGAACTGCAAATAGGACATGGCATAAACGACAAAAATGATAATAAAGAAAAACACTGATTGGGATGCCTACGCAAGAAACCTACAAGAAAGGATTCAAGAGATAAGACCCATAAGAACAATAGAAGACCTGGATCTAGCAGTCGAAAGTCTGGAGAGCCGGATCGTCGCAGCCTACGAGGAAGCAACGATCACCAGATATATAGCCCCCTCTACACATCCCTATGGAGAAATCCCTAGAGAAGTGAAAGACCTGATCGCTGAGAATCGTAGACTTCGCAGACGATATAGACTCTCCAGAAGACACGCAGACAGGCTCAACCTCAATATAAATAGCACGATGCTAAAAAATGCTCTTCAAGAACATAGGCAAAATATGTGGAGCAAAAGGGTCTCTGAACTCAAAATCGAGGATAACTCAGCATGGAGAATGCAAAAAAGCCTGCGACAAGAAAAGACCACCATACCCCCACTACATGGAAGAAATGGGATGGCCTACACCGATGCTGACAAAGCAAATGCGCTTGCAGACTCAATAGAATTTGAGGCAAGACTAAACGTCCATCCTGATGATGAGGACTACGATGATCTGGAGGATCTCGTAGAAGAAAATGAGGAACTCATGCAAGAGAGACCTGCAAATGATATTATATCAAACCCCACCTCACCAGGAGAGCTCAAAACTATAATCAGGAAAATTAAAATCAGGAAAGCTCCAGGGAAAGATGGCATCACCAATCAGATGATAAAAAACCTACCAAGAAAAGCGATAGCATCCCTAACAAATATCATAAATGGCATAATGAGGACAGAACACTACCCGCTGAAATGGAAACATGCGCAGGTCATTGTTATTAACAAACCAGGGAAGGAACGAAAATTCCCCCAAAACTATAGACCCATCAGCCTGCTCGCAGGACTAGGGAAAGTAGCAGAGAGGGTTTTGGCCAAACGTCTGAATGACGAAACTGAAGCGCTAAACATTCTGCCCACAGAACAGTTCGGATTCAGAAGAAATCACTCGACCGAGCAACAACTGCTCAGGATAGTGGAACACGCCACTAAAGGATTTCAAACACGCGAAGCGACAGGAGCAGTCTTTTTAGACGTGGCGCGGGCCTTCGACAGGGTCTGGCATGATGGCCTTGCGTACAAGATGATTACTGCAGGATACTCCCTAAAAATCAGCAGAATTATCAGGAATTATCTAAGAGATAGAACTTTCAGCGTGAAAATAAAAGAAGAATACTCAACCACCAGAGACATAGAAACCGGGGTACCACAAGGATCGGTACTTGGGCCTCTGCTATATAACATATACATTCACGATGTACGCAGAGAACCACAAAACATATTAGGATTATATGCCGATGACACAACCTTCTTAACCAAACATCGAAACATTGACGTAATAACAAGAAGGCTACAAACCAACTTGCACAGATTCCAAAACTGGTGCGTCAAGTGGAAGATAAAGGTTAATGGAGATAAAAGCCAGGCAATAATACTAACCAAGAGACACATCACACCCGAAGTCAATCTAGAAATGGACAACACCGATATTCCTTGGAAAGAAGAGGTCAAATACCTAGGAGTAATCCTGGATAAGAGATTGACTTGGAAAAAACATATTGACTATGCCATAGGAAAAACCAAGGCAGCCATGAGTCGACTTTATCCGATCATAGGGAGAAAAAGCAACATGAGAAAACAGACAAAACTGACTATAATTAGAACCATAGCCAGAACTCAGCTAACCTATGGATCCGCCGCCTGGGGATACGCAGCCAAAACACACATGAAGAAAATAGAATCCACGGAAAATCGATTCCTTCGCATGGCTATAAATGCTCCATGGTTCATTAGAAACAGAGATATCCACAGAGATCTGCACTGGGAACCAATCACAGACTTTATGATAAGAAAAGCAGAAAAAGTCTATCAAAAAATAGCAGAGCACCCAAACCAAGGACTTAGGGATCTCATCGACTACGACCCCGTAGCAGATGCAGCCAGGCTCCAAAGACGCTACAAGAGGAGACCTAGAAATCAAATAGTGCGACAGTAGCTAGCTAAACGATATAAACCGATAGTGACACTTAACACCTGTAAAGAGACTTTATCTTACACTCCAAGTTCAGCGATGCATTGTTCTCGCCCTGAAACAGTGGGATCAACCGTCTCGTAAAGGGCCAATGGAAGTTATGAGAGGCAACAACTGTAACTACTCTTGGAGCACAAAACACTAAACACAGTAAAACACACCCACACATACAAGCACACTACACCCAAAATAAAGTCTCTAAAATCGATAAAAACGCAACACCCTGTATGACAATATTTAAGCTAATATAGGTGAACTATAATATCTTAAATATATATAGCATGCTTAACATGCAATTTATGTATCAACTATGACACGAAACTTGTTATCTGTACCAGCATCATTGTATGCTGATACAAAAATCAAGGTTCAATTAAAATTTCTTTCAGCGACAACCCCCATATTTGTATGCGAAAATATGGGAGGGTTTTAAAACCAACTGAGCATGGAATCGTGCCATGCGAGCGTTTAAAACCAAAGAGATTCGTAATTTAAAGACTTTTAGTCCGAAATTACAGATCAAACTTTTGAACGGGGAGTTTAGTCGGTCGGCCCATTCCGGGGGTATGCAAGTATGCAAACCTCTGGTGGTTGCTAAGCCCGACACTATGGTGTCTGTATGCAGATTCTCCTCGTACACCCGAAAAAAAAAAAAAAAAAAAAAATTTATCCGCTTCATACACACAGTTGCGATCGTTCAGTTGAACAAGTCGGAAGTGTTCTCGAGAGTTCTTCAATCGTGAAGAATAGTGAAGCCGGAGAGAGACCGGCAGTGCGACCCTTGTGTTTTTCAACACAAAATTCAATATTTGTTTTCATCAAAATAAATATCGAAAATTATAAAAGAAAAATTCATGCGCTAATAGTTTGTGAGTTTTACAAGTGATTTGCGATCTGTGTGTTCCAGGGGCGGAGCGGCGTAGGCCCATCAACATTCAGTGAGCAGCAGATTTGGATAAAAGACTTCTAGAACTTATGAGGTAAGTCTGGGAAATAAAACTATTGGTGTTAGTTTTAGAGATTTAGCCCGGAAAAACCACCCCGCGGATGGGTGGTTAAAAAGTGCTGTTATCTTGCGAATATCTTAGAAAACGGGGAAAATATCCCAAATAAGTGCGTTTCTCTTTCAGGATTTTTCGTTTCAGGATTTTTTATTTTTCAGGAAAAGCGTGCATGAAAATTATATAATTAGATTTACAGTGTATATTTAAGAGTGTTAGTTTTAAGAAGCGAAAATGGGGAAAACGCGAAGCCGCGAGAAAAAGAAAAAAGCCCGGGAAGATGGAAGTATGGTTTCCGAATCATCGGAAGAAGAAACCGTACGCGGAGACTCTCCTTTAAGATCCCCGCACAGGAACCAAGAGCCTGCCAAAATCGATCAAGGCAAGGAGGAGAATATAAACCCCTTGCAAACAACTATAACGCTCTATCAACAGAGAAATGCTCAGCTAGAAAAACTGACAAAGACGCTGAGACAAGATTTAGCGGCAACGACCTCTGAACTTTCACAATGCAAAGCGGATCTGCAAGCATTAAGAATTGCTTTCCAAGCACAATGTGAGGAAATGGAAAAGCAAACCACAAAATCGAACGAGATGAACCAAAAATTGGACATCCTAATCGAAAACAGAGGACAAACACACGAACAACAAGAAAAAATGGACACCACTCCGGATCTCCAACAGATCCAACAGGAGCAACTAAACAAAAAAAGACAGAGACCGACAATGGCCGAAGCGGTTGCAAGCGCACCAACAAACTCGGCAAAAAAGTCAAGAAGTGAGGACAAGGAGACTCCAAAAGAAGCGGAGAAAACTCCCAACATACCTCCAATAACAATCGACTGTGCCAAAGATTGGCACAATGTCTCCAAAAAGCTGAATCTAAAGGGGATTCAGTACAACAAGGCCCAAAACACCAAGGATGGTATAAGGGTCTTCCCAAATACGATCGATGACTTCAGGAAACTAAAAAGTTTCCTAAATTTGGAAAAAATAAGCAGCTATACCTATACGCCCCAAGAAGAAAAACTGCACCACGCAGTGATCAAGCAACTGCCCGAAAACGTGGATTTAGACATCCTAAAAGAGGACCTTGAACACCAAGGAATTCACGACGCGGAAATACTCCAGATGAGGTCGTATAGGACGAAACTAGTACTCCCCATGTACTTAGTTAAAACACAAAATAAGGCGATTTTCAACATAACTAGACTGTACAGTCTAAGCGTTAAAATTGAGGAAAAACACAAACCAAGGATTCCAGGGCAATGCCACAGATGCCAGAGGTATGGACATGCACAGTCTAAGTGCACCTACCATCACAGATGCGTGAAATGCGCAGAAAATCACGCGACAAATGAGTGTAAACTCCAAAAACCAGCGCCAACCGAAGGAAGTAACGCAACCTGCGTACTTTGCAAAGGAAAACACCCTGCCAGTTATAAGGGCTGCGAGATCTTCAAAAAACTGATCAAAAAACCGGCATCTCAGCCGAGACACCAGATCCAGCCCCAGACTCAACAGCAACAACCAAAACCAGTGGTACAACCAAAACCAGTGGCACAACCAAAACCAGTGGCTCAACACCAACAAGACCTAAATAAGGCAGTAGAAAAAGCCGTTGAACAAAAACTGGCAGTATTCCAACGGCAGATGCTGGAGAGCATCGAGCAACTTCTAAACGGACGCAATGGAGGAAATAGCTCCCCTCCAAACATACTCAAAATCGTCTCCTGGAACGTCAATGGATACCAGACTCGAAAACCTGAAGTCATTGAACTCCTGACCGACAGAAAGCCGGATATCCTGGCCTTGCAAGAGACCAGGATAAACAGGAACAGAAACATGTCTATCATGAACTATGACGTATACAGAAACGATAGAGAGGACCAAGGAGGAGGAGGAGTTGCACTACTAGTAAAACGAGACCTCAAGCACACCTATATAGGAGACAATGGAGATGCCGACCTGGAGGCAGTCTCCATTATAGCCCATACGTCAAGAGGGCCAATGCAGGTATCCTCGGTATACAAAAGACCTCAAGCCGACTTACAACAGAATGAGTTCAATGATCTAATAAATGGAAGATATCCAAAGATCATAATAGGAGACATGAACTGTAAGTCAACAGAATGGAACAGCAGAGCTGATAATCCAAATGGACGCAGGTTAATAAGATATACCGAGGAGACCGGAGCAATAGTGGTGGGCCCCGAAATTCCAACGTTTTTAGGAGGATTCGGACTACCGGATGTGATGGACATAGCGGTCATGAAAAACATTGTACATGATTTCCAACTAGAAACGTTGGAAGATTGGACGTCTGATCACAACCCGATTGAACTACAGATAGGACATGGCTTAAAAGAACAAGAGATGAGAGTCAAGAAAATCACAAATTGGGATGCCTACTCTAAAAAAGTACAGGAAAAAATACATGAAATAAGACCCATCAGAACAGCTAAAGACCTGGAACTTGCAGTAGAAAATCTGGAAAATCTTATCAGCGAGGCCTATGAGGAATCCACTATATCTAAACAGATTAACACGACAACACACCCCTATGGAGAAATTCCCGCGCTGGTCACGGAGAACCGAAGGCTACGCAGAAGATACAGATTATCCAGAAACCACGCAGACAGGCTAAGACTCAATATACATAGCATGACGCTAAAAAATGCCCTGCGAGAACATAGGCAAAACATGTGGAGCCAAAGAGTCTCAGAGCTAAAAATAGAAGATAACTCAGCATGGAAAATGCAAAAGAGCCTAAGGCGAGAGAAGACCACCATACCTCCATTACATGGAAGAAATGGGATGGCATATACTGACGCCGACAAAGCCAATGCACTTGCTGACTCCATAGAATACGAGGCAAGACTCAATGTTCACCCTGATGATGATGACTACGATGATCTGGAGGATCGCGTAGAAGAAAACGAGGAAATTATGCAGGAAATACCTGCTAATGATACGATTTCAAACCCCACCTCACCAGGAGAGATAAAAACCATCATCAGGAAAATAAAAATAAGGAAAGCTCCAGGGAAAGATGGCATCACCAACCAAATTATAAAGAGCCTGCCTAGAAAAGGAATAGCCTCCCTAACAAACATCATAAATGGGATAATGAGAACGGAACACTTTCCACAAAAATGGAAACACGCACAAGTCATAGCGTTCAATAAACCTGGAAAGGATCGAAAATACCCCCAAAACTATAGACCTATCAGCCTGTTAGCAGGACTCGGGAAAATAGCGGAGAGGGTACTAGCCAAACGCCTAAATGACGAAACTGAAGCACTCGACATCATACAAACTGAACAGTTTGGTTTCAGAAGAAATCACTCGACAGAACAACAACTGCTGAGAATAGTGGAATACACCACCAAAGGATTTCAAAATCGAGAAGCAACAGGAGCCGTCTTTCTGGATGTGGCACGAGCCTTTGACCGGGTCTGGCACGAAGGACTAACGTATAAAATGGTAGCTGCAGGATATTCCATAAAAATCAGCAGAATCATAAGAAACTACCTAAGAGATAGAACGTTCAGTGTCAAAATCAAAGATGATTTCTCAACCCAAAGGAACATAGAAGCAGGGGTACCGCAAGGATCGGTACTAGGACCCCTCCTGTACAACATCTACATTCACGATGTTCCCAGGGAACCACATAACATGTTAGCTCTATTCGCCGATGACACCACCTTCTTAACGAAGCACAGAAACATTGACGTAATAAAGAGAAGACTCCAAACCAACTTAGACCGATTCCAAAGTTGGTGCGTCAAATGGAAGATCAAAATAAATGGGGATAAAAGTCAGGCTATATTGCTAACAAAGAGAAATATAAGAACAGGCGAAAACCTTGAAATAGATGATACTGACATACCATGGACAGAAGAAGCTAAATACCTAGGAGTAGTCTTGGATAAAAGACTAACATGGAAAAAACATGTAAATTATGCCATAGCAAAAACCAAAGCTGCCATGGGCAAACTCTATCCGATCATGGGGAGGAAAAGTCACATGAGTCGACAAACCAAGCTGACGATCATAAAAACCATAGCCAGACCACAGCTAACCTACGGGTCCACCGCTTGGGGCTATGCTGCGAAATCACATATAAAGAGGATAGAATCAATAGAAAATCGATACGTACGCATGGCAATAAACGCACCATGGTTTGTCAGAAACGCTGATATACATAGAGACTTAAAATGGGAAAACACCACGGAATTCATGAAAAGGAAAGCCGAAAGAGTCTTCGGGAAAGCAGAGGAGCACCCTAACTTAGAACTTAGGGAACTCATCGACTACGACCCAGTAGAAGATGCAGCAAGACTCCAAAGACGCTTTAAGAAAAGGCCAAGAAACCAACTGACAAGGTAAAAATACCAATTATAAACCGATATCGACATCTAAACATCTGTAAAGAGACTTTATTTACACTCCAAGACCAGCGATGCATTGTTCTCGCCCTGAAACAGTGGGATCAACCGTCTCGTAAAGGGCCAATGGAAGTTATGAGAGGCAACAATTGTAACTACTCTAGGAGCACAAAACACTAAACACAGTAAAACACACCCACACATACAAGCACACTACACCAAAAATAAAGTCTCTAAACTCGATAAAACCAAACATTATGTATGACATTATTTAAGCTATGAAATGTAATATCTTAAATATTTATAGCATGCCTAACATGCAAATTATATACCAAATGTGACATGAATCTTGTTATCTGTACCAGCATTACTAAATGCTGATACAAAAATCAAGACTTCAATAAATTATCTTTCAGCGACAACCCCCATATTTGTATGCGACAATATGGGAGGGTTTTAAAACCAACTGAGCATGGAATCGTGCCATGCGAGCGTTTAAAACCAAAGAGATTCGTAATTTAAAGACTTTTAGTCCGAAATTACAGATCAAACTTTTGAACGGGGAGTTTAGTCGGTCGGCCCGTATCTCCTTCAGAGGCGGCTCCTTTTCGCTTCACGAAAAGGATGATATTCCGGAGGTATGCAAGTATGCAAACCTCTGGTGGTTGCTAAGCCCGACACTACCATTGCACCCTCAGTGCCTGGTGTCTGTTTGCAGATTCTCCTCGTACAGCCGAAAAAAAGAAAAAAAAATTTTTCCGCTTTTCAGCCAGCAGTCAGTTGCGATCGTTCAGTTGAACAAGTCGGAAGTGTTCCTGAGTATTCTTCAATCGTGAAGAATTGTGAAGCCGGAGAAAGACCGGCAGTGCGACCCTCGTGTTTCTCAACACGAAATTCGATATTTGTTTTTTTCAAAATAAATATCGAAAATTATAAAAGAAAATTCATGCGCTAATAGTTCGTGAGTTTTATGAAAAACAGTGTGATATCTGTGATCTGTGTGTTCCAGGGGCGGAGCAGCGTAGGCCCATCAACATACAGTAGGGGAAGATTTGGATGCGAGACTACTAGAACTTATTTATGAGGTAAGTCTGGGAAATAAATTTATTGGTGTTAGTTTAGAGATTTAGCCCGGAAAAACCACCCCACGGATGGGTGGTTAAAAAGTGTTGTTATCTCACATATATTTAGAAAACGGGGAAAATATCCCAAATACGCGCGTCGTGCGTTTCTCTTTCAGGATTTTATTTTCAGGATTTCTATTTCAGGAAAAGTGTGCATGATAATTAAGTATTTAGATTTACAGTGCTTAGATATACAGTGTTAAAATTAAGTTTAAAACTAAAATCAAAACCAGCGACAATACGAGTGAAAAAATGTCAAAAACTCTGAAAAAAGAGAAGAAGAAAAAATCGCGAAACAGATTAATCGACGAAAATGGACGCCTAATTGAAGACTCATCCGAAGAGGAACCCCAAAACCAGGGAGGATCTCCAGTAAGATCCCCAATAAGGACACCCGCAGCGGAAAAATCAAAGCAGACGGAACTGGAGACCGAAAATAGGAAGCTCCAGCAAAAGCTAGAGAATCCGCTGCGTGAACTTGCAGAATGTAGAGCGGAGCTACACTCTTTAAGAATAGCCTTTGAAAAACAAGGCCAAGAGGCTGAAAGACAGAGCAAACAAAGCGAGGACATGAATAGAAAAATAGACATGCTTCTGTCAAAAAACCAAAAACCAAGGGAAACCGAGGAAAAAATGGAAATCGACAATACGCCAAATTTAAAACGGATTCAAGAAGAACAAAGAAATCACAACAAAAAGAGGCCCACCATGGCCGAAGCTGCCGCCAGCGCATCAAATGCTGATGCCAAAAAATAGAACATCGGCACCTGGGCAATGCACCTTCACGCATAGATGCGTTAAATGCGCTGAGAATCAAGCAACAAAGGACTGCAAACTCCAAATGCCGACAAATGCAGGCGAAAGAAACGCCACCTGCGCACTATGCAAGGGAAACCACCCAGCGAGCTATAAAGGTTGCGAACCCTATAAGAAGATACTAATGAAGAAGATGCCTCAACAGCAACAAAAACAACAACAAGCACACCCAACAACATCAGCACCAAAACCACCATCACCACCACAGGAAAGGAAAAAACAGGACTTCAACAGCACAATGGAAACTGCCATGGAGCAGATCATGAATGATCTGAAAGCTCAGATGCTGGAGAAAATCGGTCAGCTGTTCCAAAACCTAAAATGATGAATAACGCCTACCCAAATCTACTAAAAATCGTCTCCTGGAATGTCAACGGCTTTCAGACTCGAAAACCAGAAGTCATAGAACTCCTAGCCGATAGACAACCAGACATTCTAGCCTTGCAAGAGACTAGAATGGACAGGAACAACAGAATCTCAATTATGAACTATGAGATATACAGGAACGATAGGGTAGGTCGTGGAGGAGGGGTTGCTCTTCTAGTCAAGAAAAACCTCAAACACACTTACATAGGAGATAACGGAGAAGCAGAACTAGAAGCTGTTTCCATAAATGTGCACACACCAAGAGGTCCAATACAAGTTTCTTCTGTATATAAAAAACCGCGAGCCGACTTACAACAAAATGAATTCAACGATCTAATTAATGGAAGGAATCCCAAGATCTTGATAGGCGACTTAAACTGTAAGTCAACAGAATGGAACAGCAGAGCTGACGACACAAATGGCCGTAGGTTACAAAGATACACAGAAGAAACAGGAGCAGTAGTAATAGGCCCCGAAATTCCAACTTTTATAGGAGGAGTAGGACTTCCAGATGTAATAGACATAGTGATAATGAAATACATCATTCAAGAATTTCAACTAGAAACGCTGGAAGACTGGACGATTGAACTGCAAATAGGACATGGTATAAATGACAAACAAACCATAATAAAGAAAAACACTGATTGGGATGCCTACGCAAGAAACCTGCAAGAAAGGATACAAGAGATAAGACCCATAAGAACAATAGAAGACCTGGATCTAGCAGTCGAAAATCTGGAGAGCCGGATCGTCGCAGCCTACGAGGAAGCAACGATCACCAGATATATAGCCCCCTCTACACATCCCTAGAGAAGTGAAAGACCTGATCGCTGAGAATCGTAGACTTCGCAGACGATATGGACTCTCCAGAAGACACGCAGACAGGCTCAACCTCAATATAAATAGCACGATGCTAAAAAATGCCCTCCAAGAACATAGGCAAAACATGTGGAGCAAAAGGGTCTCTGAACTCAGAATTGAGGATAACTCAGCATGGAGAATGCAAAAAGCCTACGCCAAGAAAAGACCACCATACCCCCACTACATGGAAGAAATGGGATGGTCTACACCGATGCTGACAAAGCAAACGCGCTTGCAGACTCCATAGAGTTTGAGGCAAGACTAAATGTCCATCCTGATGATGATGACTACGACGATCTGGAGGATCTCGTAGAAGAAAATGAGGAACTCATGCAAGAAAGACCTGCAAATGATATTATATCAAACCCCACTTCACCAGGAGAGCTTAAAACTATAATCAGGAAAATAAAAATCAGGAAAGCTCCAGGAAAAGATGGCATCACCAATCAGATTATAAAAAACCTACCAAGGAAAGCGATAGCATCTCTAACAAATATCATAAACGGTATAATGAGGACAGAACACTACCCGCTGAAATGGAAATGGAAATGCGCAGGTCATTGTCTTTAACAAACCAGGGAAGGAACGAAAATTCCCCCAAAACTATAGACCCATCAGCCTGCTCGCAGGACTAGGGAAAGTAGCAGAGAGGGTTTTAGCCAAACGTCTAAACGATGAAACCGAAGCGCTAAACATTCTGCCAACAGAACAGTTCGGATTCAGAAGAAATCACTCGACCGAGCAACAACTGCTCAGGATAGTGGAACACTAAAGGATTTCAAACACGTGAAGAGACAGGAGCAGTCTTTTTAGACGTGGCGCGGGCCTTCGACAGGGTCTGGCATGATGGCCTTGCATACAAGATGATTACTGCAGGATACTCCCTAAAAATCAGCAGAATTATCAGGAATTATCTAAGAGATAGAACTTTCAGCGTGAAAATAAAGGAAGAATACTCAACCACCAGGGACATAGAAACAGGGGTACCACAAGGATCGGTACTAGGGCCCCTGCTATATAACATATACATTTACGATGTACCCAGAGAGCCACAAAACATACTAGGATTATATGCCGATGACACGACCTTCTTAACCAAACATCGAAACATTGGCGTAATAACAAGAAGGCTACAAACCAACTTGGACAGATTCCAAAACTGGTGCGTCAAGTGGAAGATAAAGGTTAATGGAGATAAAAGTCAGGCAATAATACTAACCAAGAGAAACATTATACCTGAAGTCAATCTAGCAATAGACAATACTGATATTCCATGGAAAGAGGAGGTCAAATACCTAGGAGTAATCCTGGATAAGAGATTGACTTGGAAAAAGCATATAGCCTATGCCATAGGGAAAACCAAGGCAGCCATGAGTCGACTCTATCCGATCATAGGGAGAAAAAGCAACATGAGAAAACAGACAAAACTGACTATAATTAGAACCATAGCCAGAACTCAGCTAATCTATGGATCCGTCGCCTGGGGATACGCAGCCAAAACACACATCAAGAAAATAGAATCCACGGAAAATCGATTCCTACGCATGGCTATAGATGCTCCATAGTTTATCAGAAACAGAGACATTCACAGAGATCTGCATTGGGAACCAATCACAGACTTTATGATAAGAAAGGCAGAAAAAGTCTTTCAAAAAACAGCAGAGCACCCAAACCAAGAACTCAGGGAACTCATCGACTACGACCCCGTAGCAGATGCAGCCAGGCTCCACAGGCGCTACAAAAGGAGACCTAGAAATCAAACAGTGCGACAGTGACAAAAAGTGATAAGGTAAAATACCAATTTAGATAACCCGATAGTGACACTTTAAAATCTGTAAGAGACTTTATTTTACACTCCAAGACCAGCGATGCATTGTCTAATTTTACACTATGATCCAAGTTAATAAATTTAAGTTCTTTTGAGGTATTAATCAATATTGACGGTTTACCACTGGCAAAAAGTTCATCTAACCAGGTTTATCCAATTTTATGTAGCCTTGTTATTAATAAGCCAGTTGTTGAGATGATAGGTATATACCATGGCTATAAAAAACCAAATGATCCAAATAAATATTTGACAGAATTTGTTTCCGAGGCAGTTGAAATGACAGAAAATGGTTTTACATTTTGTGGTAAAATATATAAATTTAGAATAAAAGGTTTTGTTTGTGACGTGCCTGCCAAATCATTTATACTTCTTACCAAAGGTCATTCTGGTTATTATTCTTGTTCTAAGTGTAATATTGAAGGTAGTTATGTTAATGGGAGGGTTTGTTTCCCAGAACATAATTTGTATTTACGGAGTGATAATGATTTTCGAGAAAAAAATCAAATTGAACATAATACTGGTACTTCAATCATAGAACAAATTCCAAACTTCAATATGATAGATAATTTTGTATTGGATCCAATGCACCTTTTGTATCTAGGGGTAGTAAAAAAATTGGTTCATCATTGGTGTACAGGTAGACCTCCTTCAAAACTGCCTTTAAGAGATATTGAAAAATTTTCTGGAAGCTTGGTTTCTTTACAATAAAAGTTTCCATGTGAGTTTGGAAGGCCACATAGTTTCGCCATTTTCTGTTGTATTCTGGACCCCTTGTCCTGAAAAGAGTTTTAAGTAGAAAGCTGTATTTTAATTTTATTTCATTGCATGTGGCTGCGACTCTCTTATCTAATGAGCATTTACAAGTTCATTTTACTGAGGAAGCTAATAATTGTTTAGCTTATTTTTTTCAGACATTTTTGGTTTTGTATGGTAGGGAAAATGCTTCCATAACTTATTTCATTTAGCTAATGATTCAAAAAATTATGGAGTTTTAGATGAGTATAGCGCTTTTCATTTTGAAAATTACATGTCCTCAATTTTAAATATGGTTCGTAAAAGTGACAAACCCTTACAACAAATAATACGCAGAAAAGGTGAAATCAGTTCTTTGTTAAAAAGTTCTTCACAAAAAATGTGTGTATATCCTGAATTTTTAAAAGAACATTTTTCTGGTCCCGTCTTAAATCACAGTGCTTCTCAGTATCAAAAGGTCATTTTTTCCAACTTTCTTGTAAAAACTAGTTGCCCTGATAATTGCAGTGTCTAAAAAGATGGCAGTATTATTATTGTTGTTAATTTTATTATTGAAAATAATAAAAAGTTTATTCTTGGTAAAAAGTTTACGAAGACTGCAGAGTTTTATACAGAACCATGCTGTTCATCAGATCTGGGAATATTCATAGTTAAACAGGAGGATCTGAGCTCACTCCGATTATGGAATGTAGAAGAAGTTGATTTTAAATGTATTCTGATAAATTTGGAAGACCAACCTAGTGTTGTTTTCCCTCTTGTCCATATATTAAAAAACAAATCTTAAAAATACAGTATTATGCCGATTCTTTTGTTCAACAACTGGCAAATTTTTGTTTCAACTTTAAATCATTTTTTTCTTGCTGATATTTTTTAGTTTTTCCCAGCCTTAATGTCTATATGTCAGATTTTTATTTTTTTCATCTGATAATTTATCTTTGAGTGATTAGCTTATTTTGTTATAATAGGTACACATATGTAAAAACATTATGTCCACCAGTAGCTGGACAGTTGTAGAATTTGTGGAAACAAAGACTGTAGAGGCTGTCCCAACAGGATGGCTGCATAACAGCCAATGTTATTGGCCACCGATGGCAAGGTCAAAAATTATGACTGAAATAAAAAATTGTCCTTCACCGAACACTTGCTGGCCCCTTTATAGCATTAGAATATTTAAGGATGGCACACATGGTAAGTTTTTTACTTTTATTATTAATTTTTGATAGTTAGGCAAGTATAATAAAACCTTACGTTTAGTTTTGTAAGTCTACAAACAGTTTTTTGAGTATTTGGACAGAATATATTTTTGCGGTCATAGAAAAACTAAATTATGCAACACATGTTAAAATAAACTTTTCACCTTCTTAGGACTTGGGGGCACTGAAATGTGCTACTCTCAACACTTGTGCAATATACTATATATTTCCCTGTAGGGTATGCTATACATAGGGTGTCTACATCTTTATATTTTTCCAATTTTAGAAGATTATTTTACAGCTAGGAAGAAAGCTAAAAAAGCCGAAGATACAAGTGATCTAAACTCAGAGTATGAAATGGATCAAAAGAAGAGGAAAATTATAAAAAAGAAAATTTTCCAATCGAGTTCAGAATCTGAAACAGAAAGTGAAGCACTTTTACCGCGTCCTCCAAAAATAAAATTAGACATTTCAAGCAAACCTCTAAGTCTGGACACATATATTTCTGCATCGAAGTTTCAAGGTAATCTATATGTCAAAATGTGTTAAAAATTAGTTACAACTAGAATTAAACGTTTTTTAACTTGCTTTAATTTTTATTTTTCATCAAAAATATATCAATAAATATTTTTATTGATTTTAGAAACTGATCAAGAAAATCCTGTTGCCAAGCAAATAAGCGGGCGAGAAGAGCAGGCTCAAAATTTAAATTGTGATGGATGCAAAATGCTCCATAAAAAACTAGGTAAGTTTTGTGATTTTCATTAAAAGTATGTTTCATTTCAGAAATAATCTTTTAACTTAAGTACCTAACTACATACATTTATTTTTAGATGTTTTTATGATAGATATATCTAAACAAATGTGTGGTTTAAAAGCTAATCTGTATCAAATTAGAGAATATTTGCAAATACTAATAAATCGGAAACAAGAGCAGCTAAATAAGGAGAATAATAAATACAATTTCTTCCAATCCTTTGAATTCCCCATAAAAAATTATGACAACTTGGCAAGGGTGAATGAATATCTTGAAGATGAGGACCACTTTAAACAAGCAGTAAGTTTTATTTATCTGCTTTAACTTACTGTCCAAGAAACATCTTATTGACAAAATCATTTCTATAAACAATAGGTTTACTTATATTCTCTTCTAAGTATTAGGATAATTAATATTCAATAATTAATAAAAAGTAAAAGGAAAATATACATAAACACAACGGAAAAGGTTTTTGTAGACCCTGCCATTCTTTATTTTTAGGAGCATCAGATGACAAATAACTCTTATAACATAATATATATAAACAAAATAATCAGAAGATGCCCTACTACCATTAATTTTAAAAACAGTAAAATTTTTAAATTACAGATTACCCTAATAGAGACACAGAAATTGAATTACTAACCACAATTATCGAGCCAAAGGATAAAGTATTATCTTTGTGGAGGGAGACCTACCAACAAAGAAGATTTGTGCTGAGATCCTATTCACTTACAGTTCAAGAATTATTTGATCGATATGCTGCCCTTCCTACCAGTATTGGACCTGACTTGGTAAATAATTATCTAAAAAATTTTTGGTGTATTAAAAATTTTGTTGTATCCTCTTCCTATAGTTCTGCTAGAATAGGCGAAAACATGCATATTTAGTAAGAAGTAGGTGCTTTTTCCTTGTAGAAAATATTTTGTTCGGGTTTGTATAGCAACAATCTTTACATTACTATAGATGTATGTATTAGCAAAATTTAAGATTGAGGATTTAAAATTTTATTACAAACACCATAAAATTTAACAGCAAAGTATTTTATATGGGAAAGCTTAATTACCAGTTCAGGTTTAGTTACGCTAAATTTGAGCCCTTGTTTCTTCCTTTTTAGATTGACAGTGACTTTAATGTCAGATTTGGTCATAAATCCGACGCTGACATAATTTATAAAAAACTGCCTGAATTGGCAAAGGGTATTTTGGCAGAAGCAAAAACCAGGAAGATCTGTGTCATTTCAGATGAGAATGTTGGTAAGCACAAAAAGGGGGTTTGCAGTTTTTTCAACTGGGCATAACTGGTTTTGAAGTTATTATTAAAACTACAAATTGTTTACTGGTTTTATTTTTTTAGAATCCATCTTAAAGGCAATTTTAACTTTACCCTACCTGATTCCACCAATCACTTTAAAGAACAAACGAAAGAGTGGAAATTGGCGGCCATCCAGAAGCGAAATCGCAGAAAGTTTTTTTCTTCAAATTGACGTAAGTGACTTTAGTATTTAGTCCCGGAACAGTCAATTATTTCAAAAATGGTGCACAATATAAAAAAACTTTCTGTATAAAAGTTGTTGGTCTTAAAGAAATTTATTAAACTTAGATCCCTGTAATTATACAGGGTTGCCCAAAAGGTCGTGGTAACCGAAACTTCATTTTTTTTAAATGGAATGACCCTTTTTTGATCACATTTTCTGATTCCTCTAAACATTCTAAACAACAATTATAGAACATGTCATATGGCTAAACCTATTAGTTTTAGAAATAATTTGAGTTGAAGGACATAAATGCGATAGGTACGATATTACCTTTTGCATTGTTTCGAGTCGGTTCAAATGTTTTACGTTAAAATTAAAAGAAAAATATTAAACTCGTGTAAAATGAACCTCACTCAAGTTGTGTCAAAATTTTAATAACAACTAAATTATTAAATACAAGCAGTAAAATTAACAATAACTTGAAAAGAACAAAAATAAAATTAAGTGTAAGTCGTTATTTAATTAAATGCTGAAAATGTCCTCCTCCCACAGTTTGACAATGGGCTAGGTTATAATAAAATTTGTCGATGACGTTTTGTAACATTTCTTGGTTAATAGATGCACATTCTTCAATAATTCTTCCTCTTAATTCATTCAGATCTGCAGGTATTGTCACAAATACTTTATTTTTTAGGTGTCCCCAAAGAAAATAATCAAGGGGCGTTAAGTCTGGCGACCTAGCAGGCCATTCTATGGGGCCTCTTCGTCCTATCCAGCGGTTAGGAAAAGTGTTGTTTAAATAATTTCTAACAGCTAGCCCAAAATGAGGAGGAGCTCCATCTTGCTGAAACCACGTATTGCGTAATAGTGGTCCTACTTCATTGTTTCTTGCTGGCACAATTTCATTTTGCAGCATGTGGAGATACATTTCGGCATTCAAATTCCCCTCTATAAAGAAAGGCCCCACTAATCTGTTGCCAATAATTCCAGCCCACACATTTACTTTCTGGGGGTGTTGAGTATGTGTTTCTCTCATCCAATGTGGATTCTGATCAGCCCAGTAACGACAATTATGGCGATTGAGAGACCCGTTCAACATGAATGTTGCCTCATCCGTAAAAACTATTTGATTAAAAAAATTGTTATTTTCTTCATGTTTTTGCATCATTACTTCGCAAAATTCCAATCTACGATCAAAATCGTCTTCTGATAATTCCTGGAAAAGAGTTATTTCATAGGGATGAAAATTACTGGTTTTTAAAATATTGTCAATTGATTAAAAACAAACATCAACTTGGGTAGCAGACAAATGTGGATTCTGAACAAAATGAAGTAATGTCTCTAATTTTTTTTCATCACTACTTGCCGACTTTGGTCTTCCGGAACGAAGTTTATCTCTGCAACAACCGGTTACCTCGAACCTTTGAACTGTTCTCACAACTGTAGATTTTGATATAGGCTCTCGGTTTGGAAAAGTTGTATTAAATAATTCCTTTGTCTCGATAACTGATCTTTGTCGGTCTCCAAAACCTCTTATTATTAGTAAAGTTATACGTTCCCTTTCGCTGAGCTACACAACATGTCTTATTACCATGATAAACTTGTTAAAAAAAATTATTTGTTTATTTCATTTTAGAATTTTGAAGAGCTGCAAGAAAAGAAATGCCAAAGGTTAAAAAGACTTAAAGAATGTAATTTGACGCTACAGCCATTTGGAGTAATTTGCGGTCCACTTACTCAGGTTACAAAATACTTGGTGGTAATCAACGATGTTATATATACCTTCAACTCCATTATAAGAACAGTGGAAATACTTTACAAGGCTTTCCATGCACTGGACATCGCGTATCCACAGGAGTCAACACATTGTTGGCAGTTAATAGAAGAAGAAGTTTATGGCATGAAACTTTCACCTACAAGCTCTTCCGTAACTGCCTTAATATCAGACCTCAAGAAATTTTCATAGGTATGTTATTAAATCCACAATAGGGCCAATTATAATTTTATTGTTTTTTTTATTGATATTTACATATAACTAATTCAACATATACAACTAATATAATGCCGACATGTTCATTTTGTACTAAAACTTATAACAATAAAAAATCATTTATAGTTCACTTAAAACTTATCCACAAATGCAGTAAAACCAGTAAATTTAATTGCGGCGAATATAAGTGCCACAGAAACTTCCCGAACCTCAATTCATATTTAAAACATTTGGATAATCATATAGTAAAACCGAATAGAACACCCGTAAAGAATTTAAAAAATATAAAAGATGGGAAGGAAACGGATACTCACTTTTTCAGAATAGCATCCAGTCTCCCTGTCCAGTGTGACGGCAATGACACACCGACACCTTTGACATTATTGAACGACAAGGAAAAATTTCTAAGTTGTTGCAAATAACAGTGTTAATATCATTCTTTTGCAAATTGTATTCCCAATGTACCTTTACTAGAAAAAATGTCCAGACTATCTTAACAGGTTGACTGCCATGAGTACCATATCAGGTACACGCTACGTTGGTCGCAGTGGTCATTGTACTTATCCGCATGCTGGTCGATCTGGTCGACTCACTTTTATCAATAAATTCCAATTTTAAGCGTTAAGTTCTACTAACAGGCAACCAAACATGCCTTTTTGTGAAGTGTGTTGCCGATATTAGCCTGAGTACCTTGTGTGGTACACGTGGCCCCGAAGGCAAAGTTGCGATCAGCTGGTTGGGTATAAATATTGTCATTTTGTGTGGGAATTGTTACCTGTATGTGAGTTTCTTGTTAGTGTGTGTGAGATTGTAAATTAGTAGGTAAGAAACTAATATTTTTGTAAGTTATTACGATATAGTAATTCGTAAATATTTTAGGATGGATTCCAAAGAGGAAGCATATCTAAATAAATTATATGACGAAGTTGATACGCCATCAAGTGGTCCCGAATTTGATGATAGTGATGCCGATCCGACATTTATCAATGAGTCCGATAGTGAGTCACTTTCTGGTACTTCCATGATATCGGAGAATGAAGAACCAACTGTAGTAAATGTTCCAGCAGCTGCGGTTCATAATTGGACTATTCCTAATATTCGATCAATCCAAAACCTCTCATACAACGTAAATCAGCTGGAAGTTGGGGTTAATCCGGACATTCTCGAAACTATGATTGATGCTACACCCTACGATTTTTTTTCACTGTTTGTAGATGATGAAATCATAAACCTCATTGTCACAGAAACGAATCGGTATGCCGAGCAACAGCAACAAAAACCAAATATAAAACAAAAGTCAAGAATAAAAAATTGGACTCCAACTGATCCAGATGAAATTCGTAACTTCTTGGGTATTATCCTTTGGATGGGTTTAGTACAAATGCCCAGTCTTTCAAGTTACTGGAAGAAAGAAGGAATATTTCAATGTAATATCCCGAATTATATGGCTAGAAATAGATTCGAGTTATTATTAGCTACATTTCATTTTGCCAATAATTTAACAGCCACTCAGGGAGATAGACTTTACAAAGTTCAACCCCTGATTGACATGTTAGTCTGGAAGTTTAATAATGCCGTCATTCCTGAAGAGTTTTTATGCATAGATGAGTCGATGATCCCTTTTATGGGGAGGCTATCATTTCGACAATACATTCAAAATAAACGACATCGATACTGAGACTCACCTTGTAGGTACTATTCGTCAAAACAGAAAAGGAATTCCGGTCGAAGTCGTCAAAAAACAACTAAAACGCGGCGAAAAAATTGCATTGCAAAATGATCAAGGGATAATGGTCCTAAAATGGAAGGACCGAAGAGATGTACTTATGTTGAGTACAAAAAATTTAGATGCAATGACGGCCGTACGGACACGGAGTGGGGAAAAGTTTAAACCAGATGTAGTTGAAGAATATAACACTGGTAAATCGTTTATTGATATTTCTGATCAGTTAAGTTCATATCATTCAATTCATCGTAGATCCCTCAAGTGGTACCGTAAAATAGCATTTGATATTTTACTGAATACTGCTGTAGTAAATGCGCTTTCTGTTTATTCTACAACAACTGGAAATAAAATGTCGATAACCAAATTTCGAGAAAGCATTACAAATTCACTCTTGACAAAAAAAAAGCGCGACAACAATTTATCCAGTCACAGTTTAAAAAAAAATGTAAAAAGAGGAAGATGTTATTACTGTTATTGTCAGATAGTAAAAGAAGAAGGAAGAAAAGTGGCACAGAAAAAAACACCTAGAGTTTGGACCAAATGCGAATCTTGCGAGAAGTTGTTTTTTTTCCAAACATGCATCAAAATTACCTTAGTTCTAACAAAATAACTTGTATTTACCGTTGCACGTTGTAACTTATAAGTATTTCATTATAATTTTTTTTTTTAATAAACGGGCTCTTCAAGCCGAAAACCAAAGATACGCGGTTGGTCTCTGAGGCCACCAGTATTTATTCTCCGTTTAAAAGTAAAGGAATGAGTACCTACCGTGGCACACAGTGACTTTCAATTAGCACTTTCGCGTGTACCACTGTAGGTGCTCATTGCTTGAATGTGCATTCTACTTGAGTACCTAAATTGGTACACACGGCCTGACGACACAGTTACGTAAATGACCCTTGGCAGCCAACCTGTTAACTTATGTAGTTAATTTTTTAAGTAAACCGTTAAAAGATAATATTAATCAAGTTCTTATTTTTTATAAAATACCAGAATATGACCAAAATAACATATTATTATTGAGAATCATTTTAATATGATTAATGACATGTTTTCATCTTATGCAAGTGAGCATTTACGATTTAAATTCTTAAAAGGAGCTGGATACTTTGTTGATCCAACTGAACTGAAAATCGGCGAACGTGTGGAAGTTATTCAGAATATTACTGTAAAAAAAATTACGGCGCAATACGTCCCTGTAAGTATAGTGTTAAAAAACTTTTTTGAGTTACCTAGTGTGTTTGCAGAAACTATGTTATACATGAGTATTTTACAGGAAAATAAAATAGATGATCCTATTTCGAATATTATACAAACTACTTTTTGGAAAAACAAACTTTTGAGAAATAATCTAAATAAAAATGCAATTCCTATATTATTGTATTTTGATGACTATGAGGTTGGTAAAACATTAGGTTCACATGCTGGAATACATAAGTTAGGAGCTGTTTATTTCTCTGTTGGCACAATTCCTGTAGTTTTTCAATCGCAGTTACAAAACATATTCTTGGCAGTTTTATTTCATAGTGCCGATTTAAAAAAATACGGACACCAAAAAATGTTTTCAAAACTAATAAATGATTTAAACCATATTGAAACGGATGGTGTAAAGATAACTGTTAATAATACTGAACACATTCTTTATTTTTTTGTAGCACTTATTTTGGGTGATAATTTGGGAATACATACTATGGCTGGTTTTACTGAATCCTTCTCGAGTAATTTCTGTTGTCGTTTTTGCAAGTGTCCAAAGACAAGAATGAACACTTTATGTAAACAAGATTCTAGTACTCTTAGGATGAAAGAAAATTATAACGAGGATTTACGTATTGCAAATGTTTCTCTTACTGGTATAAAAATGCCTTGTATTTGGAATAATTTAAGATCGTTTCATATAATCGAAAACTATATTGTAGATATAATGCATGACATTTTTGAGGGTGTGGGAGTATTTATCATAATGCAACTATTGCATCAGTTTATTTTAAAAGATCATTTTTTTACTTTGAAAACTCTAAACTTTAAATTGCAACACTTCAAGTTTGGTCGCGAGGTATCTAATAAACCTCCCTTAATATCAGAAAATAACCTAAGAAAGAAAAAAGTTAACATGAGTGCATCCGAAATGAAGTGTTTCTTATTTTATGCCGGGGTGATTTTTGGGCATTTTGTACCTCTTGATAATGAACATTGGAAATTGTATATCTTGCTGATAAAAATATTACACATCGTACTTGCAAAAACTGTTTCAGATATAAATTGTAAAAGTTTGGATAATTATGTAGAACAACTTAATTCACTTTATATAAAATTCTTCTCTGATACCTTAAAGCCTAAATTCGATCATTTGGTGCACTATGGATTTGTAATGTCAAAAACTGGACCCCTAAATAACTTTTCGGCATTTCGATATGAAGCTAAACATCGAAAATCTAAATTATCAGCTAATGTAGTAGCTTCTAGAATTAATATTACAAAAACTTTAGCTCTTAAACATCAGTTAGTACAAAGTAATAATTTTGTCACCCAAACAGGATTTTTAAAGAACGTTTTGATTCATTCAAGTATTACAATAGATTGTAATACCAGAGAGTTTACCGAAATAAAGGAATTATTTTTATTATCACAAATTACATTTGATTTTAATGGCTCTATAACAGTTGCTGACAAAGTAACAATTCATCATGCGGTGTATAAATCAGGAGATATATTTCTTGTGGACCATAAAATCATTGTTAATCATTCTAACTCTGATGTATTTTTTTTATTTAATAAAGTAATTTCTGTCTTTGATCAACACTTAATGGCTTATAAGCTTGGCACAGAGCCTACAGATAAAAAAGTTATTCTTCAATCAGATCTATATTGTTATAAAACTTTCTCATGCATTCAGCATTACAACAAGACCTATGTTATATGTGAATATTAATATATTTAGTTGTTAGGACTCGTATAAGTTATATGTCTGAAAATTAATAGTGCACAGTAAAACTGCAGATTCTTTGGGTAAAAATATTTAGATTTGGCCCAACTTTCTAGTTCAAAAGTTGATATAACTTAGATATAGATTGTCCAAGTGAAAATATTATTTTCTATAGCTGGAGACCACAATTGTAGGCAATGACGTCACAGTCGAAACCATGGAAACTACCAAAATGCTGTGTTGTCCATTGGTGGTTTCCATGATATTGACTGTGACGTCATGCATTGCCTACAATTTTGGTCTCAAGGTATAATTTACTTATTAACCAATATTTTTTATTTTTCAATTTGCGATGGGGGTTTTTTTAGGGCGAGAAATTTGAGTCTGTTAGTAATTCTGAGGTAGATTGTGATGGCGCTCGCAGCGGCAAACATATAAACAAGCGCAACTTTCTTGCGCTTTAGTGTATTTATGTTTCTATTAAAAATATCAATTTTCTCATCACTTTTACCCAAAGATTGTGTACCTTGTCAATATCGCTCCGAGTAACTGTTTTCAAGATTTTTGCATTTACAATTTCTAATGCATCCATATAACTGATTAATAAGTTCTTTTCAAAAATACATCTTTCCATTTATTGATATAAGTATTTATTTATGTAAAAATAACATTTTTATTTACCTTATAAATATTTTCATTACTTGTCTTTTGTTCCAAATCCTTGTCACAATATCTAAATTGTCTGGACTATGTTTTTTACATCCCAAACCTCAATTAGCTGGACTATTATACCTTAATGGCCGCCCTGTCAAATAAAATATAGTGTCACTTCGCGACAGCAGGTGTACGAAGCCGGGCTAGAAAAAGTCGTGGCGGTGGCGGAGTAGCGCTGAGACAGAGAACGTGAGGTAGATAATTTCAGCGCTACTCCGCCACCGCCACGACTTTTTCTAGCCCGGCTTCGTACACCTGCTGTCGCGAAGTGACACTATATTTTATTTGACAGGGCGGCCATTAAGGTATAATAGTCCAGCTAATTGAGGTTTGGGATGTAAAAAACATAGTCCAGACAATTTAGATATTGTGACAAGGATTTGGAACAAAAGACAAGTAATGAAAATATTTATAAGCAACACGCACCTATGCTTATATCGAGGAATTGATACTTTCAATCCTTCCATCTTATAAGCATCTACACCACAAACGAGTATCGCTGACTCACCACTTACTTGGAGAACTAGCTACTAACATTGGTCTGACCCACGTTAGCTGGTTAACTCAAAGAAGAAAACAGCCAACTAAGCTAAAATCCTCGTCCGTAATTTCACAACCCCGACCACCAATTCAAAGCCTATGCACATTAGCCAAAGTACTAACCACTACCAACGCATACGAGCTCCTAGCTGGTATTGGAATTATACACCAAGACCCAACCATAAAGACTGATGACGCCACAGCCCTGTCACATCTTTTAAGAGAATGGATTTCAACCTTAACCACACCCCAAGCCCTACAAGTACTATTCGGCACACTAGACCAGACGTCTACCGGATATTGCTCCCACTGTCAACAAACAGTCCACATCAATGGAAAGATCATCCATCCACGGTGCCCAACACTAAAGTATTTGTCTTACCATCCTCTATGCATACTAACAGAAACAGGTATTTTTATACTTAAAAGCAAGAGGCAGACAATATTCTTTTCACCACTACAAACACTAAAACTAGTTAAAACGTTTGACTATGACCTAGCAACTTTAACTAGCCCACAACAGCTGGCCAAACTCCTCGACAGTAAAGCCACTACCACTGCACCGGCTGTAGTATCATCCCTTGACGACACAGTCACAAACTCTCCACACAGTGACTGGAGTTCAGATGCTACCAACTAAAACATTATCTTTGCTTACACATAAAAACCACACACATAAGATTGGATTGGAGGAACTGGACATCTACTTTCGACCAAGTTTTCTTTGTTAGTAACTGGCGTTTATACAGGGTGTTTGGAATACGAGAGGTAGATAATTTCAGTGGCGGAGTAGCGCTGAGACAGAGAACGTGAGGTAGATAATTTCAGCAAACATGGCGGAATATCTATTCTGAGACGAGGAAATAGGTGAATATTTGTACTGTTACTGTTCCTTTATATAGTATAACTTAGTAGTGCGTGGATTCCACATTTGTACGCAATAAAGATTACTCCCAAAGAGCCAATGTCACCGGGCGTTTTACTGTGTTGTCCCAACCAACAACAATTGTGAAAACTACAACATCCAGCCGAAATTAAAGGCGGTGGTCCTTCGAAGCAACTTTATGAATTCCCAACATAAAAATGGGCCTTACGAGCCGAATAGACAAGAACCAGCGACAAATGGATTCGATAAACAGTAAGAATTGGAGTGATTTGGATCACAGCACGTCTTAACACGCAAAAAAGCAAGTATTCTTATGTGTCTATAAGTCAGTTTTTATACTTGGTGTTTAAAAACAAAAACTCAGTAGTGTTACAAAATACCATACAGGTATAAAATAAAAAAAAAAAAGGGTATAGAATCGCACAGCATTCGAATAGTATATATCTGCAATTTTTATAAACATTTTTAATTGAGATACCACACAGGAGTTATAGACTTTAAGTTTAGACAACTTGAAATAAGTTTTAGTTGTATTGTACTTGTATTTGTTAATTTAGTTTTTTGAAAACAATTTCTTAGTCTCATTTTCAATATGGAAAATCAAAAACAACTGCGCGGCAGAGCTAAAGCTGCTATCACACGGCTTGAAAAATGGTACGATACCAATAAAGACGCGATTTTAGATGAAACCGAATTCATTTTTCGCAAGGACTTTTTAAAGGAGGCGTTTGACAATTATACGGCTATTCAAGACATAATAGAAATTGAAGATGAGACCGAAGAAACTGACAGAGAGTCTACTGAGAATAGATATTTCCACTTGATTAGCGCAATTCAAAATACAATCACACGATTGCAACTTTCCGCGCGTCCACAGCAAAATCTTTCTCTGGCGCCTCCGACAAATGTACAATACCCAGCAAAATCGTTTGTTAAGTTACCGGACTTACAAATTGCACAATTTACAGGTGAAATTGTGCATTGGAAAAATTTCTTCCAACTATTTGACAAGGCGGTTATTCAAAACCCAGACTTATCAGGTGCTGAGAAGCTTACATATCTCAAATCCTACCTAAGGAACGAACCCTTAAAATTAATCAACACTTTAGAAATCGAAGACGCTAATTTTCAAATAGCCTTGGACACATTAAAAAATCGATATGATGATCAACTTGCAATAATATACGCGCATATTAAAAATATATTAGAGTCACCTTCACTAGGTAAAAACATAAATTTGAGAAACTTTATTACTCATATTAAACAAAACATAGAATCTTTAAAAAAATTTACAAGCGTTTAACTTGGATTTATTTTTGGTGTATATATTCGCTCAAAAATTAGACAGTGGCACGAAACGAGCCTACGAATTTGGTTGCGACACAGCAACACTTCCAACCCTTGACAAATTTACAAAGTTTTTAGAGGATAGGTGTAAAATTCTAGAAAGAAAAATCCCTGATTCCACCCCTGAACGAAAATCACCCCCACAACCCAAAGGAATTGTACATCACGTACATATGGCTCAAAATTCGAGCTCAAACTCTCCTCAATTAATTAAATGTACATTCTGCAACACTCCTGGTCACAAAATTTCACGTTGTGAAAAATATCTTAACTTATCACTGGTAGGAAAACAAGCGTTCATAAAAAAGAATTCTCTTTGCTTTAACTGCTTAGGTACGAATCACAAGCTTTATGAGTGTCGCTCATCGGGATGTGCTACATGTAACAAAAAACACCATACTAGTTTACATAACACTAGAAACACTAATTCGCCAGTACGTAACACAGAAAATAATGGAAATTTTGAAACAAATACCACAAATCAGAGCACATTTATACCCACGAATAACCATTACTCACCAAATAGGTCACATGTTCAATCGTATCATAACAGACCTCATGGTAATATACAACACTCACAGATAAATTCTAGACACAACAGTCAACATTCATCTAGTTCTTTAAATCAAAATCATTCGAATGGTAACAATTCTAGATACACACGGTCTGTACCTGAGGCACACTCACAAAATACACTGATGCAGACATCTCAAAGTCAACAAATCCCAGTACAAGACATTTCAAACCAGACTGAACACGTTCTAACGACACTAACAAATAGCGGAAAATCACTTTTAGCCACGGCGCAAGTAACATTATACACCATTGAACATAATCCGGTTACAGTGAAGGCTGTATTTGATCTGTGTTCCACTACTTCACTTATGACTGAAGCTTTAGTGGAAAAGCTGAAGTTTAAAACGCAACCTGCTCACATTACCATTAACGGTATTGAAGGTATTGCTACTACTTCAAATAAAATTTTAAACAAAGTTGACGTTTATTCACATATTAATACAGATTACAAATTTACAATAAATTGTACAGTTGTGAAACACATCACAACAAAACTGCCACAATTTACATTACAACCAGATAAAATACCTATACCTCCTAACATTCAATTAGCTGACCCTGATTTTTGCACGCCAACACATGTCGATATTTTATTGGGAGCTGACATTTATTATTCATTATTAAAAGGAGGAATTATACGAATACAAAGAAATTTTTTGACACTTCTAGATACACATTTAGGGTACATAATAGGTGGAGCTATACCGACACAGGTTATCTCTCCCGTCAGACATGAACAAAAGACTGAACACTCAGCAAGCACGTGCCTGTTTTTACAAGACTGTGAGGACCATTTCTTACAGAAGTTCTGGCCAATTGAGGAAACTCCCTCAAACATACAAAAAATACTTACCCCTGAAGATGAACGTTCTGAAGAGATATTTACAACTACAACTAAAATTCTACAGAACGGTTCTTTTCAAGTTAACTTACCTTTAAGGACAAAAAATGAACACTTAAGACTAGGTGAGTCTTTTTATTTAGCCAAAAAGCGCTTCCTTAACCTTGAAAGGCGGTTTGAAAACAATACCGAGTTATTTGGTGAATATTCAAAGTTTATCCGCGAATACGTTATGTTAAATCACGGAAAATACATCCCGCTTACTTTAAAAAATGAACACGGAAATAACAAATATTTCTTACCCCACCACTGCGTGATAAAACCCGATTCTGTGACAACAAAATTACGCGTAGTCTTCGACGCATCGGCGAAAACTTCATCGGGCTGCTCTTTGAACGATATTATGCTAAAAGGATACACAGTTCAACCCGAGCTTTTCGACATATTGTGTAGATTTCGCGGTTTTAAGTATGTTTTAATCCTTGACATTGAAAAAATGTACCGACAAATACAAATTAACCCTGAGCAAACATACTTACAAAATATTCTATGGAGAGATAACCCTAATGAAGACCTCCAGTGTATAGAACTTTTAACAGTAACTTATGGCACCAATAGCGCCCCTTATTTAGCCACACGGACTATCAATGAACTGGCCTATAAAAATAAACAGACATTTCCTTTAGCAGCCGAGGCTGTGTTAGAACAGTGCTATGTTGACGACATTTTGTGTGGTAGCAACTCTTTAGCTGAACTTAAAGAACTTTATACCCAGTTACAGAGACTGTTCTCTTTAGCAAATTTTAACTTACATAAATGGTGTTCAAACTCATCAGAATTTTTACGCGATATCCTTTCAGACATATCGCAAGATAGTTATGACATAAAAATAGAAGCAGTTTCGAACAAGGTTTTAGGTATCAGTTGGAATCCAGAGTTGGACAAATTTTCGGTTTCCTTACCTCACAACACCAACATAAACTCAAACACGAAACGAGACGTACTTTCAAAAATTGCACAAATGTTCGATCCATTAGGTTTTATAGGACCAGTTATAGTAACTGCAAAAATGATCATGCAAAAAATTTGGATTGAAAAGTTAGACTGGGATGACACTTTAAAAAATACTTTGTTGGACGAATGGACCCAATTTATTGAAAATATTTCTAAACTTTCTTCCTTACGTATTCCTCGATATTTCTTTAACGATAAAATCATTCAGTACATTGAATTGCATGGCTTTGCAGATGCAAGCCTTAAGGCCTACGGCGCATGCGTTTATATTCGTACAGGCTATGCAGATAACACGGTATCCTCAATACTAATAGCTTCAAAAAGCCGCGTGTCCCCTATAAAAACTGTTAGTTTGCCTAGGCTGGAACTATGCGCAGCTTTACTACTATCTTCCCTTACTCAAAAATTGAGATCAATACTTGACAGCAAATTTAAGTTAAGGAGCATCAATTTGTGGAGCGACTCCCAAATCACCCTTGCTTGGATAAAATCCCATCCCTCACGGTGGACAATTTTCGTTTCAAATAGAGTCTCAGAAATCCAAACATTAACCGCGGATTGCAAATGGCGTCACATTAAATCTGCTCAAAACCCAGCCGATCATTTATCCCGAGGACTAACTCCCGATGAAATATTAACCTCAACCCTTTGGTGGCACGGACCACAGTTTTTAACAGACTCGAATCTTGATCTTCAATCATGTGATTCAGAAAACCTGATTAGTGAACTACCCGAACAAAGGAAAATAGAAACTGTACTTCGTTTGAACGTACCAGAAACTTTCTGGGAAGATTTATTTGCGAGATTTTCTTCGTTTGTTCGTTTACAACGAACAGTAGCATTTATTTTTCGATTCATAAATAATTCGAGTCCAAATACTGAAAAAATTAAAGACGCGCTTACAGTCTCCGAACTACAACGGTCTTTAAATTTTATAGTTAAAACTTTACAAAACATTTATTTTACAAAAGAAATAAACGAACTAACTGCAAAACGGACAATTTCCAATCGCGCTATTTTACAGCTGGCCCCGTTTCTCGACCAACAAGGACTGTTACGAGTTGGCGGACGCTTATCGTATTCAGACTTACCTTTTGATCAAAAACATCCGGTTTTGTTACCGTCTAAAAATCACGTTACATCACTGATGTTACTTAGAGAACATTTAATACTGGGACATGCAGGGGCTCAAAGTGTATTATCAAATTTTAAACTTCGTTTTTGGCCTCTAAATGGACTTACTGATGTTAAAAGAATTATACACAGCTGTGTAGTATGTCATAGATTTAAGGCAAAAACTTGTCAACAAATTATGTCTAACTTACCCGAATATCGACTAAAACCAGCTAGACCCTTTTCCAAAGTCGGTGTAGATTTTGGTGGACCCTTTCTAGTTAAAACCTCCAAATTACGACGTGCTCCTATAACTAAATGTTACATTGCCCTATTTATCTGTATGATCACAAAGGCAACTCACATTGAATTGGTTAGTAGTTTATCAACTGAAGCCTTTCTTTTAACCCTGAAACGGTTCATTGCCCGTAGAGGTAACCCCCGTGTCATTTATAGCGACAACGCTACAAATTTTGTAGGAGCCAAAAATCACTTAAGAGAACTATATGAGTTTTTTCAAAACAGAGAAAATTTAGATCACATTAAAACCTTCTTAAGTTTAAATGAAACTCAATGGAAGTTTATACCTCCCCTTAGCCCACATTGGGGCGGACTATGGGAAGCCGGAATAAAAAGTACGAAGTTCCATCTCTTCCGAGTAATTGGGAACTCACATTTCACATTTGAAGAGCTTAGTACCATTCTTGCTCAGATCGAAGCGATACTGAATTCACGACCCTTATGCCCAAGTTCCAATGACTCTTCTGATTTGACCTGCCTGACTCCCGGACATTTTTTAATCGGTGAAAGCCTTACCTCCTTCCCTGATAAAAACGTTTCTGATGTTCCGGAAAATAGACTTTCTCTTTGGCAGAGATGTTCACAGATACGACAAAATTTTTGGAAACGATGGTCAACTGAATACCTTAATCAGCTTCAAAATCGACCAAAATGGCTCGTAGCTACTAAGGATCTTTCAATTAACGATTTAGTATTATTAAAAGACGATAACTTACCTCCTCTAAAATGGCAAAAGGCCCGAATTATTGAAGTGGTGCCAGGTAGAGATAAAAAAATTCGTGTTGTTAAATGCAAAACAGTTGATGGAATCTTTACTAGACCTATAACTAAAGTATGTCCATTGCCTGTTACCAATAATCTATAACCTTAAGCTACCCAAGCTTATACTTACCTATTTTCTTATCTTGAAGTTTGAGAAACTTCAACGCGGGGCAGTATGTTCCAAATCCTTGTCACAATATCTAAATTGTCTGGACTATGTTTTTTACATCCCAAACCTCAATTAGCTGGACTATTATACCTTAATGGCCGCCCTGTCAAATAAAATATAGTGTCACTTCGCGACAGCAGGTGTACGAAGCCGGGCTAGAAAAAGTCGTGGCGGTGGCGGAGTAGCGCTGAGACAGAGAACGTGAGGTAGATAATTTCAGCAAACATGGCGGAATATCTATTCTGAGACGAGGAAATAGGTGAATATTTGTACTGTTACTGTTCCTTTATATAGTATAACTTAGTAGTGCGTGGATTCCACATTTGTACGCAATAAAGATTACTCCCAAAGAGCCAATGTCACCCGGCGTTTTACTGTGTTGTCCCAACCAACAACAATTGTGAAAACTACAACATCCAGCCGAAATTAAAGGCGGTGGTCCTTCGAAGCAACTTTATGAATTCCCAACAGTCTTTTAATTTTTTAGTAGTCTAGACTTAATAATTTTTAAAATGTTATGTAAATTAATAATACTATGGTGCCAATATTTGGTGCATTGAAAACCAATTATCGACATATGCAATGCACCTTGTATTGAAACATCAATTACTAATACACTACGATCCATCTTTATAAATATTATAAGTATTATTATTAATAGGTTTGATATATGAAGACTTGAAATAAATAATGTGGTAAGTGCCATAAAATCAATTTTTCATTTTATACTTGTAATATGTTGTAGGTGCCATAACCAACAACATATATCAAGCGCTAAGTGCTACGGCTATGAAATTGTCTGAAAAAATTCCCAACAGAGTGCGCCCTTGTCAAGTGGCAACACGCCGCCGGTAAAAAATGTGCTAAGTGCCAATAAATATTACCTTGTTTTCTGTGGTAGTTTCAACGCTGTTTTGATGTTGTGCTTGTTATTGTTAATCTCGTGCCGTATAGTTTTAAAATAATAACAGAATGAATACTAATACTGGTACTTCAACTAGACAGGGCAGTAATAAACAAAAGGAACGACAGAAAAAAAGATGTGCTGCTGGAGAAGAGTATTTTACAAGGAAAAATAAGAAAGTTCCTGCCAAACAGCCCCCTGAAAACAAGGTTCGTCGAACATTGTTTTTTTTATTGGTCGATAGTCATTTTGCAATTTTATTTACTTTGTTTCAGGCATTGTGCAAATGCAAGTTGAAATGTAAGGAGATAACGCATGAACAAAAATTGAATCTTTTTCACGAATTTTACAGTTTGAATGACATTGTAAAGCAAAATACGTATGCTATGAGTCTCATCCACGTATGTGCTATCAAAAGGAGAAGGCATGGAACCTATGAGAGGCCAGAAGAGAGTAAGAGACAAAGAGACAGGTGACGCTTTCCTTCACCTTGCCTAATGGAGAAGGCAACATTTTACAGGTGTGTAGGAAGACATTTTGCGCGGTGTTTGGAATAACTCCGAGACAAATTGAAACATTAGCTAAGTTGAAGAAACAGGGAGATTCAATTTACACGGAAAGGAGAGGTAATAAACAGCTGCATCGAAAGTTCACCCCGGAAGATAAAGGGTACCTGGAAGCTGCACCCAACTTTTTAGACCGTCCCAAAAATACCTATGGGATAATTTTTTAACAATTAATTAGAAATTTATTCCGTAAGAAAAATTTTTATTAACGTCGATCATCAAAAGTTATTAACAAATTACCTAGCTTCAAACTGAAACTGCACCGGACGTGAAAAAAACCCATAGAACATTTATTAAACATTAATTAGAATTTATTAACATAAAAATTGAATTTATTAGCGCTCAATACCCAAAGTTATAAACAAAAAACCTCTCTGACTCAAATCCTGGCAAAAAAAACCCACTCTGACCCAAATCCCCGTGATACATCTGTTATTCCAAAACTTCGTTCCTCTGTATGCATTCTAAGCCCCATTAATGAAAAAATTAATAATCATCTTTTGGGAGAATTTAACGTATATCAAAAGCCGTGGACTCGCCGTGCTGAGCGAGAATAGACAATCGGAGAGAGGGCACGAAAATCAGCGCGTATATGGCTGCTTGGCGCGAGATATGCTCTCAACGTTTCTCTGCATGCTCGGCGCGACCGGCAGAGAGGGGGCGCTACATGCTGTTGCGTGTTTTTCGTGGAGTGGGGGCCGGAGCATTGTCGCGTCTCGCAGAAAAACAAAAGAGATTTTCGGGCCCAAACGCGAAAAGAGCCTCCCAAGCGCTAATTAGTCAATATTCGGTAATTAGGTAATTTAATATTCTTGCAATCGCGTGTTTATTCATTGGCCATATTGTGTAATGTATTCCGAAGAAGAGGAAAACGGTTTGAGTGAAGCAAGTTCAGACGGGAGTGATGGCAGTTTTTCGGCCAACGAATCATCGGTAGAAGTTTCGGCGAAGCGGAGTTCTAGTGAGAGTGAAAATGAAAATCACTCAGGAAAAAACAACAATAAAAATGTGCAAGAGGAAGAAGCTGTCGATGATGATGTGCCGCGGGGGCGTCCGGTATTGGCAGCGGGACAGGATTTTGTGGACGCCGTGCTGAAATTCCAGGAACAGATTGTAAACAAAAAACGTGTTGTGCCAATCAAGAACCCAGTATGGGACTCACTATATTTAGAGCTCAAGACAACCTACAAAAAATCCACTCTGAGAGTCATGGTGTGTACAAACAGATACGATATACTCGTGCGTCTCGGATTGAAAAATCCAACTCCGAAGCATGCTCAACGAGAAGGAAACGAGAGGGAAGAACGCGTGTTTGATACCACACTCGACGAAAGTTATGACCTGAACAACAGTCGAGATATTTCACGGGGGGAAAAGTATTTTGAGTTTTATATTTCGAAAGAAGAATTTCAAGACATCGTGATCAAAAAATTTTATGCCAGAAAAACAAGCAGAGGTAGAATGAAACGAGAGAAATTGGAAAATGTCTTCGATCCCGAGAAGTACCATAGCTTTTTTCAAAAAAAAATTTCGGACCAAACTTCTCTCTCGTGCGCTTTCATGACCGAACGCGCAACTGTGAATATCGACTCATCGAAAGGGACGTTCAGAGGTTTGTATGAATTTTTAAAATATTAGATGGACAATGTCAGTTTATTTTGCCCACCCTGCCGGGTAAACAAATAAAAAAGAAGCTCTTCCTCTCGGTATATATCTCTGAAAAATTGCACAGATTCAGTCCAGTGGCGATGCCAATGTTATCCTTTTCCACGGGTCTCTCATATTTTTTTTAATGCTTTTGGATGATGGCCCCTTTTTTCAGAGACACGACCCACATGGCAAAACACTGCGCTAAACCAATGTATTTTCGGGTGCGGTGGACCGGTTTTTCATTTTTTCGACATAGCTAGTTCTTTCATCACACGGCCACGCGCGCCCAATTCTACAAAACACCTTACATGTCACTCAATCTTTAAAATAGAACATATATACATTCGGGTAACAGTTATGTACGTACAGAGATGGAGGAGAAAGAGAGAAAAAGAGCTTCTTTTTGCCACCACGCCTGGTTCGCTGTCTGACCTTGACCATTGGGACTTACAGGGCTGAACGGGCATTGAAGCCAACAAGCTTGCATGGAATTTAAATTAGCGTGTGGATCGACCCTATAAAAATATCCCCAGACGACGCGAGATCCGGGAGATGGAGTTTGAAGGTTACGTGGAGTGGTGGTGGATGCTCGATCGAGGAGTGATGAGACATGAGATATCCCACCATGTTCATTCGGATTCAAGAGACGTGTTGGAAGAAAAAAAAATTCGGTTCATGGGCGGGCCCGTTACGCTCCCCGACAGCGTGGCGCTCGGACGCATATGCACGGAATACGCGCGATAAATCGCACATACCCGCTATTGCACTCGATGTGCCACTGATTCCGATGTACCAGCATCTTCGTCCCGCTTCGGGGGAGATGCTGGACCAAACAAAAAAAAGATTTGGGTTATGCGCGACCGCAATTCGATTTCTCGTGCAAGCGCGCTTCCGAGGGGCATAACGGGTCCGCGTATGATCTAGCGTCGTCTAGGGATATTTTTACAGGCTCGATCCACAGGTTAATTTAATTTTCATCCATTTATTACGTTTTTCATAAATTCTGTCATCCGCAGGTCATTGTAGATGTGGAAGCAGAATAAAGATTACAATAGAACATCTTATGCAATCTCAGGATTATGTTGCAAAATGTTATTTGGAATTGGGGGATGGTATTTGCGGCAAGTATTACGTAAGAAAATCGCAAAGAGATGAACTTGGAAAAGAACTAATGACGAAAAGCGTACATGCCAAAAGGGCTGAAATAGCTAACAATAAATGGCCAAATAAAGGAGAACCGCCAACCTTGTATTCATCGACTGTACTCCATCAGGTCAAACAACAGTATAAAAAAAGTTTATACCACGATCCCGATCTATTTAAATCTCTAGCATATTTAAAACACGTGAAGTATCCAGGGGCAATTGATGATATTGGATATTCGCCGTTTTCCATCCAGTACAAGGTGAATGCGCAGCTAAAAGCATTTATAAAATTAAAAGATAAAAACAAGAAAAAAAATAATCGCTTGTATGGACAGCACTGGCGGATTAGTAGTTCCTATTCATCGAGGCCCAGATATTCCCAGCAAACACGTTTTTCTTCATAGTATCGCAGTTACCGATTCCGATGTTCAGTTTACCATCGCTCACATGCTATCGGAAGATTCCCATGCTCAAGCTCTGAGTAACTGGCTTCTGATGCTGAAAAGGGGTGGTTATCCGGACGCGGATGTTTATGTAACAGACTGGTCAAGGGCACTATTGAATGCCATATCAGCTGCGTATACAAAATTCAAAAACATATCGGAATATGCTAATGCCCTACAATCAGCTGATAAACCATCTCCCTACATCCGGATTGATGTTTCCCATACTCTGAAAAAATATGCAAGATTTTTTCGCTCTACTCGACCAAGAATAAAAACTTTGTACATGGCAACCATAGGTCAAATAATAATGAGCAATGAGTTGGAAGGTTGTCGAAAGCTTGTCGAGTCGCTTTTTATTATTGCCTTGGCAGAAACATAAGGAAGGAGCCCAGGGGGCCTCAATACCGCTTGCCAAGATGCCAAAGACTATTTGCTCGACCGAACTACAGGTAATTTGGCCTGCATATATCTTTATTATTTTTGTCTGATATGTTGTGAGGTTGTTTTAGCGGTACAATTTATTTTGCATTTCATCAGGTTACACTGTGTCGGAAGAAGAAGAAGCACAAGGCGATGATTCTGAAGTCATAGATCAGGCAATGGATGACAATGAAAATGATGTCACTGGACATAGAAGACAAAATGTCTGGTGTCGATGGGGGTCAGATATTCTAGAGTCGGTGAAACAGGCATTGAGGATGAACGATGACGGGAATGACGCAAATGCTCATGTGAACGAAAATTTCGTCGATTATCTATTAAAAGATATTGAATTCCTGCCGTTGTGGACTAACATTTACTCTGCGGATTATGGTTTCTCCAATACAAAGCAAACATTCTCCACTGGTGCGATGGAGAATGAACACAGAAAACTGAAACATCAAATTTTTACTAAACAGGAACTACCGATACGCGCTGATCTGTTTGTGGAAAAACACATTGAGTATTTGCAGGGTAATTCAAAGATAATTTCAGTCAAAATCGATGATGCAGATAAAAATGAAACCGATGTTAGGCCTGAAGATCAAGAACCGTCAGAAAATATGACCAGCGACAATTTTACACCTGATACGACACCTGCCGCCAGCACAGATAAATTTAAATGCTCTATTTGCCAAAAAGAAATGACGGTCAGAAAATGCTGCATCATCTGTGAACTACCAATGCATTACAATGATCAGTGTTCCATAAAAAATGTGGACAAAGAAGAAGGCATATCCCAACGCATTTGCAGAACCTGCTCTGCAAGAAAAGATCTGGATGAAATTTTGGCCTTGAGAACATTCGATAATTGGAAAAATTTCGGGGTAAAAAATGCAAGAGTGGATGAAAGAATAAAAGAACAAAATCCTTCTGAGAATCTTGAACGGCAACGACAATCTGGGAGTCCTGATCTCAATTGCCCTACATGCAACATGGCAGTTGGCAACTCTCACGCCTGTTTTCATTGCAAGCAATTCGTCCATGCCATCGAGAGTTGTTCCCACCCTCACATCGAAGACGAAGAAGGTTATGGACAAAGACGAATTTGTTTGAAATGTTTCGAACGGCAAAACCCTCCCGGACACGAAGGCCCTGAAACCAACACCAACGGACCTGATGAAGAGCAGCAGATTGGCACAGTCAGTGCCGTTACATGTCCTTCGTGCAACAATGAGGTGGGCGACGTCCATTCATGTTCTGTTTGCCACGTGTATGTTCATGCCATCGACATATGCTCTGAACCATTTGAAGGAGATGAAGAAGGCCACGGGCAAAGAAGAATTTGCAATCAGTGCATCCAAAAGAAAAAACACAATGCCGACAACAGCCAAGGCAAGAAAAGAAAACTGGAGTCCAAAACCGTGAACGAGAAAAAGAAGAAGAAGACTGCTCTTTACCTGGGAGAAAAAAAATCTATGGTTAAAGACATATTGACCTTAAAAAAACACACAAAAATTCCAGTGATCAAGAATGGAAGTACTCTTAATCTGGCGACCATAAAGAAGGGGAAAAAAGACATAGTTTTGAAAAACACTTGTGCTGCTGATTCAATATTTCAACTGTTCCTGGCTGGCGCGCACGATTACAAAATAATTGAAAAAAAGGCAAGTTGATCGAAATTCTCGTTTTTTATTTGTTGGAAGTAAAATAATCGAACAATTTCCTTTGTTTTTTTTTTCATGTACAGGTACAGGAGAATGCGGACAAAAATGCTTTCTTCAACTGGGTTCTAAACGCGAAAACAAAAGGAATCTCCCAGAAATCTTACCAACTGCGCGCTGAGACTCTGCTACCGCACTTCAAACTCAAAGAACATGCTCAAACACCTGGCATATATATTGCAGATTGTAATATTAATGTTGGGGAACTCGCGGACAAGCTATTAGTGGACATCTTCAATATGGTCCAAACATTCTCTTGTAGTAAAGGATGTTCGCCAGTGGTTACGGAGCAGTCATCATATAAAATTTCCCCATTTGACGAGAACTTCCAGAAAACACTCTTTGTTGACACCTATTCTCACCAATTGAATTCTACCTGTCAAAATACATCAGGAAACAAACTTTGCGGAGAAAATATGACACTGAACTATTCTTTAGGTAAATCGCAATGGCGACAATAATAAAATCCTAATAATAATAATAAATTTATTGAATATTAAGCCTTTCAATCGCTTGGGTAATGGACAATACTAATGTTTCAGGTGATATTGTGGTTATCGATGTCCTGCATAACTACCAAGGTATAGATATAAAATTAGGCGATATGACTGAGCTTTATGACATACCAGGAGATCATCAATACCATCTCAGAGTATTCGGTGTCATCAATTACACGAGATCTAGGGCGAATATGCGAGAAGAAGAGAGTGAGGGGCATTATACTGCAATTGCAAAGAGATGCGACAATACGTGGTGGTTATATGATGATATTGGAGGTATGACCAAGCAGGTTAAGAACGAAAAAAAAATTCAGCCAGCTTTAATACTGTTGTATAAAAAAAAAATTGACGAATAAAACATAGCACTAATTGTTGTTAACAAATTTTTCATACAATTTCCAATTATATACCGCCACCCGTATGAAAATTAACCATGTCCGGTGTCGGTTCAAGTACGAAACTGGACTAATTTGTTTATAACTTTGAGTATTGAGCGATAATAAATTCAATTTTTATGATAATAAATTCTAATTAATGTTTAATAAATGTTCTATGGGTTTTTTTCACGTCCGGTGCAGTTTCAGTTTGAAGCTAGGTAATTTGTTAATAACTTTTGATGATCGACGTTAATAAAAATTTTTCTTACGGAATAAATTTCTAATTAATTGTTAAAAAATTATCCCATAGGTATTTTTGGGACGGTCTAAAAAGTTGGGTGCAGGATTTGAGTCAGAGGGGTTTTTTGTTTATAACTTTGGGTATTGAGCGCTAATAAATTCAATTTTTATGTTAATAAATTCTAATTAATGTTTAATAAATGTTCTATGGGTTTTTTTCACGTCCGGTGCAGTTTCAGTTTGAAGCTAGGTAATTTGTTAATAACTTTTGATGATCGACGTTAATAAAAATTTTTCTTACGGAATAAATTTCTAATTAATTGTTAAAAAATTATCCCATAGGTATTTTTGGGACGGTCTAAAAAGTTGGGTGCAGCTTCCAGGTACCAAGATAAAGCACTGGTTATTGGGCACATAAACACATTTCCCAGAGACGTGGGACATTACAACCGTTCAAAAAGCGAGAAGCAGTATTTGAGCTCCGATCTCAATATAAATAGACTTTACTCTGCGTTTAAAGAAGCTCATCCTAATTCAACAGTGACCTATCGTTTTTACTTTGAAACATTCAAAAAAAAACTTCCCAAGTTAAGTTTTCGTAAACCTAGAACAGATACCTGTGCTACATGTGATTTACTGCACATTCAAACAAGAGATCCTACAAAAAAAGATGCTAAAGTGAAGTTAGAACTCCACCACAGGAAAGCTGAAGCAGCTGTAGAAGCAATGAAAGAAGATCATCAAAAATGTCAATTACCTACGAGTGACACCATGACAGTTTCAATGGACCTAGAGCAGGTCTTACCATTGCCAACTCTAACTCATAGCCAGATGTATTACATGCGACAGCTCTCCAATTACAACCTTTGTGTTCACCTAGGGGATGATAATAACACTGGCTTCATGTTTTTGTGGCATGAGGGCATAACAGGACGTGGAGGGAACGAAATTGCGTCGTGCATATTGAAAGCTTTTACTAATATACCGACACAGAAACGAAAGGTAACAATCTGGAGCGACAACTGCGCTGGACAAAATAAAAACAAAATGTTATTGTTTTTATGGATTTATTTAGTTTCCAAGGGGCATTTCGATCAGATCGATCATAAGTATCTAGTGTCTGGTCATTCATTTATGAGCTGCGACAGGGATTTCGCCCAAATAGAAAAGCGAAAAAGGCAAGAGAGGTGCGAGGTACCTATGGATTTGGTGAGAATGATGATAGCAGCAATGAAAAAAACACCATTTCTTGTTACACGTATGAACCGTGAGGACTTTTTCGATTTTAAAGTTGCTTCTGAAAGTTCAATCAATACATCCAAGCTTCAAATTTCGAAAGCCCAATGGATCAGTATTAACCGAGAAAATCCAGGATTGGTTAACATTCGACAAACCCTGAACGAAATGGAGTCTTGGAAAACAACAAACATTTTAAAGAAAAATCTTACAGTTGAAGCTATAGCGGAAATGACTCTTCCAAACCTGCCCTGTCAGAGTAGAATTTCTGAAGAAAAAAAACAAAATCTGCTGGCAATGATTCCTTATTTGAAAAAAGAAAATAGACAATTTTATAATGATCTATTGAATCCCAATGCTCATTAGAAGCTACATTTTAGTGTTTTCATTATTACTAAACTTTCATATTACTTACCCCATTATTTATATTTTTGTAATGGCACTTAGCACATTCCATGATTTTGTAACTGTTTAATTTTTTTCCTGGTATTTTCAACAAAAAGTTTTCGAAAATATTAAGTATACAGACAAATACTTACTTGAATAAACCTATGTTAAATTTTGAGAGAGTTTTTTCATATACATTGACTGTAGAACAAAAAATATTGTTTATCTCGAAATATTGATTTTGGCACTTAGCACATTATTTATTTCAAGTCTTCATATGTATGTAACAAATCTCAATAAACTAAATTTGATAGAACAATTTTTCGGTATACAAACTAATGTCTACTCAGAACATCTCAATTCTAATTTTTTGCCGACACCAGCAACATTCAATTTATTTTTTTTTCTTTAACTAGCTATAAGATGTCAAGGCGTCTTCAATATTCCGAAGACTCAATGAGAAGTGCCGTAGCCGCAGTCAAATCAGGAATTCCCGCATTTAGAGCGCACAAGCTATTTAATGTGCCTCGTTCAACGCTGATTGAGAAAGTTCAGGGCAAATATCCCATTGAAAGGACAATAGGGCATGCACCCGTTCTGGACAAAAATGAAGAAAATCTTCTTGTTCAATGGATTCTGAATTTAGCCAACAGTGGTTTTCCCGTGACAAAGCTACAACTGTTGGATAGCGTAGAATTATTAATAAAAAATTTAAGAAGACCAAATACTTTCACCAATGGCAGACCTGGGCGACATTGGTATGAATTATTTATGAAACGCCACCCAGAACTATCAGCTAGAATATCTCAAAACCTTACAAATGCGCGCGCCTCCGTAACTGAGAAGAAAATAAGGGGATGGTTTAAAGAAATTTCAGAGTACTTAGATGCAAATGGATTAAAGAACCTTCTAAATGAGCCTGGAAGAATTTTCAACTATGACGAGACCGCTTTATATATGAACCCAAAGGATGACAGGGTTATTGTGAGAAAGGGTGAGAAGGCTGTCTACACGTTCAACAATAATGACGAGAAGGAGTGCCTAACCACATTAATAACGTGCAGTGCTGATGGTCAAGTTGCGCCACCGATGATAATGTTTAACTATAAGAGGATCCCAAAGACAATTGCAGAGAACGTACCACAGACTTGGGCAATTGGACGCTCTGAAAACGGATGGATGACAGGAGAAAGTTTCTATGAGTATATAGCAAATATTTTTCATCCCTGGTTGATTCATAATAATGTCCAATTTCCGATAATTTTATTTTTAGACGGGCATACATCACATCTAACTATGCCATTAAGTAAGTTTTGCTCTGAGCATCAAATAGAAGTGATATCCTTATTGCCCAACTCAACTCATATACTCCAGCCGCTTGATGTAGCCGTTTTTAGGCCCCTAAAGATGGAATATAGAAAGACAATTCGTCAATGGAGGATTCGAAATAATGGCAATAAATTAAAAAAGGAAGATTTTGCCCCCGTGTTAAAAACGACCATCGACAGCATGAAGAACATCCAGGAAATAACCCGCAATGGCTTTAAAGCTTGTGGCCTAGTACCCATGAATCCAGACAACATAAATTATTCTAAGTACTTTAAAGACCAACCCCTTACGAATGTTCATATTAATGAAGCCCATCAAACCCATGAAGACAAAAGAACGCTTATTCTATATTTTACATTTTTAGAAAAAGAAATAACGGGCAAACTCGTTTCTTTCAAAGCAGCTGGAGATTAATGGAATGGCCCCATAGAAGATGAAAGTCTGTTTAAATTGTGGCATTCGCTAAAAGGACGTCTTCATGTCACAGCCGAAAACAGTCATCCTCTTGATGATCTCGCCGAAGAAGACATTACCGAGATACTCGACACTACAAATCTGAACTTAAATCAACCCATTGTAATAGATGTACAACCGGACTATAACGACTCTCTAGTTTTTACCAGTTCAGCAAAATTTATAATGCCGGGGAATATACTATACAGTAACGCTACAGATAATAATATTCCTGAAATTAAGGAAGTGGAGGCAGAAAATGTTGTTTTTGGAGACTCTGTATCAGACAATGCGACTGTCGTAAATGATTTAATCATTCTATGTGATAATGACATAATATCATATCCCATTACAGAAATACCCTTAGATTCTGATAAGAAAGATGGTAAAGTTAAGAAAAAGGATGAAGAAAACAGCACGCTAAAAGAGACCGGAGTCGTTTATACCCATTATATTGAATTAGTTAAGTCTCTCAGTGAAATTTCTAATGCAGAAACCATTGGAAATAAGGATAATATTCAAGACGAAAATGTTACATTTAATAAAAAAGAAGATATACAGTCATGTACAGCTTCAAATGATGTATCGAATAGCAAGAAAAATGAGGAAAATTACATTGTTAAAAATGAAACCAAAACCTTAGAAGAAAAACTAATATGCACACAAAAAGGAGAGGAAATTGAAAAATGTAGTAAGGAACTAAATGATTTCGAAAAGACTCATAAAACGCCAGAAAAGAATCCTAAAATAGAAATAGAAATCCAAACTGCAAAAACATATTTTACTTCAAATAATCTCCCCACGCCATTCAAAAAGTCGCTGTTTTGGCCAGAAGAGAAGAAAAGAAGCAAACTACGAAAAGGCCGAGAGATAAGGTACCTGCAGTAGCCACATCAAAAGAATGGCAACAATACCACCAACGAAAAGAAGATAATAGACTGAAAGAAAAAGAAAAGAGAATCAGTGACAGAAAAAGAAAGCAAGAAGAAAGGAAAGGAAGTTTACGAAAGAAAAGAAAAGTTGTTGTATCAAGGACAAAACATAATGAAAGTGAAAAAGACGTTGAACACATAAATCAAGAAACTAGTAACCTTATGGTTGAAGACAAGTTGAAAGTAAATGATTATGTCATTGTTAACTATAATGAACAGTTCTTTCCTGGACAAGTAATAAGTATGTCAATTGACACTAAAAACATTGCCAAGTACAAAGTTAATCATATGGAGCGAAATGGACGGAACTGGATATGGCCGACAAACAAAGACATATTGTCATATGAACAAGCTGCAATCGTTAAGAAAATAAATGAACCGTCAACTAAAAATAAAAGGGGACTTTATATTGTTGAAGAACTTTCAAGTTTTCTTCCGTGAAGACGTTCATGCAAACTAAGCTTTGTATTGTGTAATAATTGTTACTAAAACGTTTTTTATTATTTTAATACTATCTAGTGTCTTTAGAAGTTATCTGAATATGTTTATTTTTAGAATAAATTAAAAAAATATAATATTTCTTGCCATTTTTTCAATTTCCACTTTAGTTGTTCCTTACTTTTCTTTTATGACGGTAATTGGTACATGTCTATGTCGATAAATAGGACTTCCTCAGTTTGTAACTGTCGATATTTGGTACAAAATGTATTTTACAAATAAAATATTTTTTATCAGATCTTGGGACAAAAAATGCTAAAACTAATATTACTAGTAATTAAAAGGATAATTAGTTTATGATCAAAATAAATTTCAAATTGATATATCCTAATACGTATTTTTTATTAAAGGTTAAATTCAATATTAAGCTTAATGTGTCGATAATTGGTACGCCTACCTTAATTCTGATTGAAAAGTCAACTTCAAAGTAAAAGAGAAAGTCAATACCTCAAAAAATTTAGAGCCACAAGTTAGGATGTTCGCAGTCAAAAATAAGAGGAAACATGACATTACTTCTCAGAGTTTAAATCCTCTATCTTTTGAATCAAAAATGATAAAATTAGCGCTATCAAGTTCTGACTCCAAGGTTCTTAATATTCAGACAGGATCTGACCACAAATATTCAGAACCTTCCGTTTAAAATAAAGTTATACAGGGTGTAACAGAAAGGTTGGGAGTAAATTTAGCAGTGATTTCCTTGGCGAAAAATAATATTTTTTTCCAATAAATTTTTGCTCTACTGATTTTTGTTTCCAAACTACAGGGTGTTAAACAAAAAATTTAATAATCGTTTTTGCGTTATAACTTTTTAGCGCTAGCAGATAATGAAATGAAATTTTAGCAGGAGCTTACATTGATATTGCCCTAATACTCAGTGGCGTGTGTACGGATATTACCTTAAGGGTTTCCAAAAAAAAAAAGTGGTACGCCACTGGAAAAAAATATTTTTGATAATTTTTTCAAATTTGATTTTTTGTTTTAAACAAGTTTTCCCTCTTGTGTTTTCTCTGTATCTGTTTTCATTTTTCCGATATTAAATCTTTTGTAAATACCATTTTGATAATGTTTGTGTTTTCTACATTTTCCCGTGTACGCAATGGAAAAATATTATGTATTTACAAAAGATTTAATAACGGAAAATTAAAAAGAGATACAGAGAAAACACAAGAGGGAAAGTTTGTTTAAAATAAAAAATCAAATTTGAAAAAATTATCAAAAAGAATTTTTTCCAGTGGCGTACCACTTTTTTTTTTGGAAAACCCTTATGGTAATATCCGTAGACACGCCACTGAGTAATCTACGAGGTCAATTTTGTTTATGTTATTAGGGCAATATCAAAGTAAGCTACTGGTAAAATTTCATTTCATTATCTGCCAGGGCTAAAAGGTTATTACGCAAAAACGATTATTCAATTTTTTTTAACACCTTGTAGTTTGGAAACAAAAATCAGTAGAGCAAAAATTTATTTGAAAAAAATATTATTTTTTGCCAAGGAAATATATAAATAGGTAGGGTAGGTTAGTTCTGGTACCTAAACACACTGTAAATAATTTAATTTTTTAAAGAAGTATATTTAATTAGAATAATTAAGAATTTTATATATCAACGTGATGAGTTTTAAGGAATGTTGGGGCTGTTAAAACTAACTAAATGAAATATCCTTGCTGCTGTTATAATCCCCACCTACAATAAATATGCCGCAGGACCGTGTTTAAAAAAAAAACTTATTTATCAAACAAATCACTTGGACAATACTGGTCATGCAGATATATATCTGCCATAAATACCGTAAATCTTGTGAAATTACCAACCATTGTAAATGCAATCATTTATGAACCAACGGTAAACATCAAAAAATAAAATAAATTTACAATGGTAGGTAATTCCACATGACTTACGGTATTTTTTTATTTTTATGGCAGATATATATCTGCATGACCAGTATTGTCCAAGTGATTTGTTTGATAAATGGTTTATTAAGGTATAATATGTTATTAATAAAGTGTGATATGCCTTTAAAATATGTTCCACTCGCATATTTCATTTTGTTTGTTTTATAATATGTATATTACGTTATGTACTCACTATTGTTCGTGATTTTATTTATAATAAAATGAATTATGAAATTCAACTAACGATTTGTTTTCCTGTCCTAAGCTCTATTCTAGGCATTAGCCACTCCAGAAAATCTGTAAACTCCTCAAATTTGTTAATTTTTTCAAAGTGTATCACTGAACGTCAGTTTCTATAGCAGTATATCACTTTACCTCAGTTTCAATAGGAATAAAATCTTATCAAATAAATTTAAAATGTTCTGCCAATAGATCAATAAATACTGATTTTTATACCAAGATAATAAAAAAATGCACCATCAATGATATTGACATCTATATATAATAATAGCATAATATTTTGTGTTTATCGACAATGTACCTACCCATTAATAGAACAAAGTGCTTACTACTGGCACTTTCTCATGATAATAGATTTTGAAAAACCCGCGTAATACGACAACTGTCAATGGTGAATGACGTCATGGATTAAAAAGCAAAGAACAGCAACCCTGCGGCGAGTCACTCGTAATATGCCTCTATTGGCAGATAACCTGCAGACCAAACATACGTTTCGTGCTCGATCGCAAAGTCAAGGTAAGCTCATAAATAATTAATTATTAAAATCACATTTATCGCTAAAATTAAGACAGCTAAATAGTCTCCTCTGGCCTGTAGAAACTGTGCATGATAGCTACATGGTGCAATGGGAGTAGTATTTATTTTCTCCCTTATCAAGACCCCCATAACCTCAAAGTTTATTTTGCATCTTTCCTTTTCGCAAGAAATCAAAATTAACGGAAAATGTGTTTTTCAGGGGTAATATCGGACATGCCGAGAAAGCATTACCATAAGCCAGGAACGCCGTATCGGCGCAATTATTCCCAAGAAAATATGGAAAGAGCATTGTTGGCAGTGGTAGACGACCACTATTCATTTAAGCAGACAGCAGCAAGGTACGGGGTACCAAAAAGCACCTTATACGATACATATAGAGGTGAGCATTGTGACAAACTCGGGAGGCCCCCAATTTTGTCTGTGGTTGAAGAGCGTTGGATAGTAGATGCCATGACAACGGCAGCAAAATTCGGATATCCTTTTGAGAAGCAAGCAATCAAGGACTTCGTGCGCCATTATTTAAATAGTAAGGGCGTAAATATACAATGTTTTGAAGATAATAGACCCGGTGATGACTGGATTGAACATTTTATGGGGCGACACAGGGAGTTATCACTCCGTAATTGTGAAAATATTAAACGAGTAAAAGCTGATATCACAGAAGATACGATTAAAGCACCGGCGTATACAAGGGGGGGGTAATGGGGGTAATTACCCCCCCCCAAGATGATTCGATGGAATTGACGAAAAAAAATCACATGGAGAGGGTTACTTTTTACTTTATGATTTAGATAAATAATAACGAAATATTAGGACGCGGTTATTGTCAGAGCCTAATATTATTAAAAAGAGATCGGCCTGTCTGCCACGTGCCATGTACTGCTGCGACGTGGCTGCGATCTTAACAGGCTGCGGCTGACGCTTGATCCCATTCTTGTCTCTCTTATTACTGAACTTATTTTCTATAGTGTGCACAGTGCCCGCATGCGCATGCCATTTAAAAGTTTTTGGGGAATCCCAGAATTCGGTTTCACGGTTTCGTCGTTTTGTTATTCACTTTTAGATGAGGCGATCGACGTCAGACAGCTTCTGATTGTGCTTACTGCTTATTCTAACTTAAATACCTAATTATAAATACCATAATCACGACAGTCAAGTGGCGAGGTGGATATAAAGGTAAGAAAATTATATATAATTAGCTACATAAATATATTGCAGAACTACAGTATTTTTTTGGGGGCTGAGGGGCGGATTTAAGTACCAGGCAAAATTTGTTTTGATACAATATTTGCCTGGTCTGTCCTGTCACCTGTGTGGCACGGTGTAAATAGACACAAGAAAATCATTGCAAATTTGTAGTTGGTTTGGTATTGGTTTATTTATGTCTGGCTGTGCATTTAAAAAGTACCTATCGAATATTTGAATTTTATTTTCTAGTCTATAGGTAGAAAAAAAGTAAATATTAGTTTAAAAAAATTCTTATCTTATTGATTTTAGTTTTATTACGCCAATCAAAATGTCAAAAAGAAAGGGAACATTGGAAAATTTTGGCTTTTTTAAGGCCAAAAAAACTAACGAACAGTCAATTTCTGAGGGCACCCCAGACCCGTTATTGTTACGTTCCAGTTCAGAAAATGAAAACGTCATGCCAGAGTCTGGTATGACAGAGACCCCCCAACCACTCCTGCCAGAGCCGCAAACCCCACCGAAGCCGTCTACATCGACATCGACAGATTTGGATGCACCAATATTTTTAGAAGATTATCAATCAACAACTGGATTTGATTTAGATTTAGGTAACTTTTTGGGTAAAAAATTAACTGATCAAGAAAAATTTGATTTGCTTAAGAAATGCTTTGTGCCAGATGAAAGTTTTGAGTATCCCTTTTCTATTCATAAAAAAAATAATAAGGATGTAAGATTTTATTTATCTAAGAAACATTTCACTACGCATGAGTGGCTTACGTACTCGAAACAACAAAACGGATTATTATGTAAATTCTGCTCGATTTTTGCAAAATTTGGAGGGATACACAAAAGTACTCCCTTAAATAAATTTGTAAATACTCCCGTAAATAAGTTTTCTAAGCTTTGGGGAAAAGACGGAGACCTTTTAAGCCATTCTAACCATAAGTATCATCAAGAAGCAAAATTATATGCTTTGAATTTTTTGAAAAGTTTTGAAAGCCCCGAACAAAATATCTGTAATATTTTAGACAAAGAGCGCAACAAAAAAGTATTAGAAAATAGACAGCGGTTAGTGCCAATAATTGAATCTATAATCTTTTTAGGGAGGCAAAACATACCTTTAAGGGGTCATAGAGACAGTGGTTTTTTAACATTTGAGTCTGAGTGCTCTCAGTCCCCAGTAAATGAGGGCAATTTTCGGGAATACATATATAAGTGGCGTAATCCAAAATGAACTTATCAATTGTATAGGGGATGAAATAATTGAAACAATTGTAACAGACGTAAAAAAAAGTAAATATTATGGCATCATGTTTGATGAGACGACCGATATTAACCACACGTCTCAAATGTCAATGAACGTAAGATACGTTCAAGATGGTGAAGCTCAAGAAAGTTTTCTTGCGTTCATTGATTGTTACCGCTCTAACTACGAAGGCGAAGAATCAGGATCTTCTTCTTCTGTCGTGGAACCTTGCCTTACAGGAGAAATTCTAGCAAAAACGGTTATGCGGTTTCTAGAGAAATATAAGTTTGACTTAAATTTCTGTGTGGCAATTGGGACTGATACGTGTAATGTTATGATAGGTGAACAAAAAGGTGCGGTGGCTTGGTTAAAACAAAATCTTCCAAATGCTATTAAATGCCACTGCATGAGTCATTCCTTAAATTTATCTATTTCAAAGTGCAATAATGTACAAGATGTTAGAAATGCAGTCGGTATTATCAAAGAGGTTGTTGCATTTTTTAATAACTCATCAAAAAGGAACTTTATTTTAAAGCAGAAGAATAACCATAACCTTAAATCGCTTTGCGAAACGCGATGGGTCGAACGCCACGAATCAGTTTTGATTTTTCTTGACAGTTTGCCAAACATCGTAGATGCTTTAAGTACTATTTCTAGTTTTAAAGATCCAGAATCTTCGTCAAAAGCACAGTGTTTAATAAGTGCAATAAGTACTAGCCACTTTATTGTAAGTTTAGTTTGTTTGTCAAATATTTTAAGTGTAACAATTAATCTAAGTAGGCAGTTACAAAAAATGTTACTAGATAGGGCATATGCTAAGAACTTGATCACTAATATAATAAATACATTAAAATTGAGACGAGAAAATGCAACTTTAAATTTTGAATCACTATTCAAACAAATTTCAAAATTGTGCAATGACTTGGAATTTGATGTAAACATTCCAAGGCTCACCCAAAGGCAGAGAAATAGGGCAAATCCTTCTGTGGCTAATCCTGAAGAATATTATCGAATTTCGGTGTATATTCCTTTATTGGATAACATAATTGATGACCTAACTTTTCGGTTTTCAGATGAAAACATGATAATGTTTGACTTTAGTCTTTTAGTACCTTCAATATTGGTTAATAAATCTAAAACTGAGATTAGTAGAGATATTACAGAATTATCAAACTATTTAAGTACTATTGAAGGTTCTAGTAAAAGCTTTATTGAAAACGAGTTATCTGGGGAAATTGATCTGTTACTAGCAAGTCTAAGGGAAAAAATAATTTGGATCAAACCATTTTACTAGCATATCAAAACTGCGATAAAAATATATTTCCCCGAATAAAATCCCTGTTACAAATAGGTTTAACACTACCTAGCAGTAACGCTACTCCTGAAAGAACATTCTCGGCATTACGACGCCTACTCACATGGTTAAGAAGTACTATGGGGCAAGACCGACTTGTCGGTTTAGCCTTGCTACATATCCATCAAAATATTACAGTAAAGACGGAGTCCATAATAAACCGTTTTGTATTTTCGAAAAACAGAAAATTAGATTTTGTCTTGTAAAAAACGTCTTTTTTTTAAATAAAAACTTAGATTTTAGGATTGATTTGTTTACTTTTTGTTTGTTTTGTAAACCAATAAATATTGAATACTAGCAAGTAATTTAATTTTAGTAATTACTTAAGCGTTGTTTAATTTTTGTCCTGACTCCTTAAAGTTGCTATGATCTAGTATTCTAGCCGATGAATTACCCCCCCCCAGACGCATGAGCTGGATACGCCGTTGGATTAAAGAGTATTTTAGGCATTTGGACGAGACAGTTCGGGGGGTTCCACCTGAAAATATTGTTAATATGGATGAAACAAACCTGACAGATGATCCCGGTAAAAAACTAGTTTTTATTCCTCGCGGAGAAAAGCATGCACGAAGAATAATGGATTTTTTAAAAACGTCAACGTCTGTTATATTCGCTGCGGCGGGAGATGGCACTTGTTTGCCTCCATACGTTGTTTATAAAAGTATAAACCTCTACCCAGACTGGATAGAAGGTGGCCCCGAAAACACGCACTATAACAGAACACAAAGCGGATGGTTCGATACTCCATGTTTTGAGGACTGGTTCCTTAAAATAGCTCTTCCCTACACAGCACCCAATATCTCGGATATACATCAGCTCTATAAGATATTGACGAATTTTTCTAAATTAAAATTTTCTAGCAATTGGGTAAATGTGTTTTCCTGATATATTTACGGTACATCTCTAAAAAAAATTACAAAATTGAATAATTCCATAATATGTTGCGCGCCACGGCAGTTTTCAATTTACGCCAAACTCCAAAGTTAATTTTTTTCGATATCGATAGTCATATTAGTATCGAATATTGAAACAATTTTACAAATCATTTTATCATCTTGTTTATGATAATGTAGTTAAGACAATAAGAAATTAAGCATAATTTTTACGAACAAATGATTTTTTTTAAATATAAATACTTAATATGGCATTAAATTGTGACGATCCAAAATTCCAATAATCGATTTCTTGTTGGAATGCACATATCGACGATGCAGCTCAGCATTCAGAGATACATAACCTTTCTTTTTTTAATGGCCACGTTTCGTTCTGACTAATTTTCTAGCTGTGTGTCTTTTTGAGAATAGAAAAGTGATCGATTACTATAATATAGTGTTTTTATTGGAGATTGTGAGGAAGATGATGATCCTCATAGGGATATATTTGTCAGTAAATTTCCTATAAACACCATGGAAGAAATGGACAATGTTAATACACTCTTGATAAACAAGGATAATTTACAGAAATATGTGGTAAACATCTATTGTTAATACAAAAATATCTTGCTGGTAAAATATTTCATTTGGGTATATTGCTTAGCATATGAAGAGTCAGGGGAAAAAACGATGAAAGTCCATTTTAGGTCGAAAATAAAGTAATCAGTGTAAAATGTAGATTCATACGTATATTTTACTATACCATACCAAAAGGACGAAAAAATGCTGAGAATCACGAGTTACCATGGCTTGAAAATACATTACACTTGGAAAGAACGATGAAAGTCCACGCGTCAGGGGAAAAAACGCTGAAAGTCCACTTCTGCGTTGAAGCGCTTCGGCCATTTTTATTTCCTGTTGCTTTTTTAGTTTTAGTTATCGTTAGAACTTGTCGGAAGCATAATAATATTATTGTTTTTCCACGTGCAGGCTGAATTTCCGTTTTTTTTTTTGGTTCAATTCAGTTTAATTATGGAAGAAAGTGAGATTAACGTGAAGAAGCGTAAAAAACTTGGACGAATGAGTGATGTAACTAAAAAACTTCGTTTGCAAAGCAATGTGTCTGGAAGTGATTGTAGGTGTAAGAGGTTAAAGTGTTTGACTAAAAGTAGGTGAAAACGCCAGAGATAAAATTTTGAAAAAATTTAATGAGCTGCCTACATACGACGAACAAAACTCGTATCTTGCCGGGTTGATATCATTAGTTCCCGTTCAACGTCGCAGGCCGCGTAAACCTGAAAATGAAGTCGTTAAGTTCTATGAATCATCCTATTATTATAGAGTTAGAGTCCCACAAGAAAACGAAGCTAGTATTGATGTTCAGTTATGCTATAAAGCATTCTTATCAATACAAAATCACAAATGGAAGATGTTGGCCCACCCGGCATCGCCCGGTGAGATACCATTGCATCGGTTTAGGTGGCGTGAAGTTTGCTCCTTGAGTTAACTTTTGCTCATTGAGTTGACGTTTCGTTGCTGTGCCGATGTTTCCGGTTACCAGGGTGGGATCCCCCAAAAATAGCATGATGGAAGCTCCAGGCCCAAAATACTCCGGAGGTAAACTCGCCCCCCATTCGGATCTCCGGGCGGGGGCTGGACTTGGGGCCCCATCAAGCGAAGTTCATCAAACAACAACCATTTCTGACAATTTACTGGGATCTAACAACACTCAACGAAGAAATGGTGTGGCACCTGCAGTTGCTAACCAACCCAGAACTAGCAACTTCAAAATTGATTTCTGCAATATTAGGGGGCTTAACACGAACATCAATTCAGTTCACCAGCACTTACAATCTTCCAAGCCTCATGTACTCGCACTGGCCGAGACAAAGGTCAGATCGTCAACAAACACCCTGGATACGTTTTTCATTCCCGATTCCGACGCAACTTCGGCGTATGTCTTTTTATTCGAGATGATCTCTGCTGCCAACGAGAACCCACACTGGAACCGAAAGACTTTGATGTAATGTGGTTTAAAATATCAACGCCGAAAATCACCAAGTTTATCTGCTGCCTTTACCGTCCTCCAAGTGATACCCATTACAGAGACCTTTTCACATCACTAGCCAATACAATCGACTTCTTGCAAACCAACCATCCAAATGCCGAGATTGCTATCTTTGGCGACTTTAACGTCCACAATGTCAACTGGCTTAAATATTCAAATACAGACGATGAGCAAGGCCGCGAGGCCGAATTCTTCGCGATCAGTTCTGGTCTAACTCAACTCGTAGAAGAACCAACGCGGATTCCAGACCGAGCTGGAGATTTTGCTAGTCTTTTGGATCTTTTCTTAACGTCAAATCCTGATCTATATACCGTCACCGTACAGCCTCCGTTAGGATCTTCCGATCACAAACTTATTTCAACTCTAAGCGAACTACCAATTAATTCTGAACAACCTCCTAAACCTCGCAAGATATGGCATTACAGATCGGCCAAGTGGGAAGACCTGAAAGACCATTTTCGGACTTTTCCTTGGATGAGCGTATGCTTCTCTTCTGATCCATCCGTCTGTGCTGGGGAGGTCTCCGACGTCATTCTAACGAGCATGGAAGCATTTATCCCCTCCTCCCAAAAACGCCCTTCCAACGGCAAGCCCTGGTTTAGCAAGGATTGTGAGCGTGCTGTCAAATCAAAAAATCTGGCTTACCAACAGTGGCGTAAAAACCCTACCACTGAGAATCGTACCATCTTTATTACCGCTCGAAACCAATGTAAGCTAACAATAGATCAAAGCAAAGAAGCCCATAACGTGAGAATCAAAAACAAACTTCTTGACTGTCCAAACGGATCAAGGGCCTTTTGGTCAGTTGCTAAGGCCGTCAGCCAAAATTTTACCAAATCAACTATTCCACCTCTAACACGTCCCGATGGTACAATAGTATCCACAGCCGGAGACAAAGCAAACTTACTTGCTGAACTATTTTCTTCGGATTCCACTGTAGATTTCCAGGGAAGAACACCACCCGACATTCCTGCAGTTAAATCCGAAATCGTGTTCCGTCAGCGTCCCGTCCCGTCAAACGAATCCTAAAAGGACTCGACGTCAAAAAAGCCACTGGTCCAGACGAAATTCCTATTATAGTTCTCAAGCGATGCGCCGATGAACTAACACCAGTATTTTGTAGACTTTTCAACTTATCCTACAAAAAAGGAATATTTCCATCTTGCTGGAAGACGGCGCGAGTCCAGCCTATTCCAAAGAAAGGTAAGAGGACCATTGAAATCATGGTCCATTGACTTTCATCGTTCTTTCCCATGACTCTTCATATGGTAATACATTAAAGCAGGTTTTTTTGTTAAACCTTTAAAATTTCGTAGAAGGATATAAGATCTAAGTTGATTTATTTGCACGTTTTAGATCCAACGCAGTCGTCTTATGTTGGGGAAAGATGTAACATCTTCCGTGGTCAATACTCTCCGCAGTTTAATCACAAATCAGGCTGCTGAGTGCTGATATGTATAGTTGGATCGGTGCAAAGAAGAAGATTTTTTCCGAATTACAATTGGTTAAAGTAATACCAGGTAAGTATTAACTTACCGCCCCAGGTAAAACTAATTATTGTATTTGACAAATTCGACAAATTAGTGATGAGGATTCTTCACTCTTTTCCAGTTGCAGTTCGAACGACCTGGAAATGACAACGGATACCGAAGTTTCCGATGTCATCAAGAATTGGTTAAGACAATGGAAGAAAAATGTAAAAAGGATGAAGTGAAAGATGAGGCTAAACAACATGTAATAATTATTTAAATAAATATATATAGATTCAGTTATTTGTGTTAGTTTTACACCAAATGATGCAACACTGGAAACTCATCATTCATTCAAATCTAGGGTTATATCTACAAGTATCTCTGATGCCTGGCTGTACAAGGACGTCTTGAACTCAGCTCAACTAAAACTTCAAGTATATCGTCGGCTTACTGCCAAAACAAGATAAGTACATTTTTACCGTTTTTGCGTTAAGTGCATTTTCGTAACCATTATGGTTATAAAAGTATACTGTAAAAACCAGATAAGTGTTGGACAATCGAAAACTACTGAAAATGTAGGCTTGTTTTAGCAATAATTCATTTTGCTCAAAACTGTACAGCTAAAACAAGTTAAGTGCACATTTAACGAAAAGTAAGAATTTCATCTGCAAAAAGGGAATTAATTCTTCTGGAAAAACAGGTTAGATGCCAATTAACTTATTTTGGCTGTTGAAGTTAAGGAGATTCTTAGAATGACTATTCGTATAAAACAGATAAGTGTCAATTATCTCATTTTTGCAGTTTATTTCATCGTTATATTAGCATGCTTTGAGTGCAAAACGAGATTAGTGTCACTTATCTTTTTTTTCCTGAATTATCTGATGAACACCTAGACTGCTAACTAAATTAAAACGGCACTTATCTTATTTTTGCTACAACGGTTTTTTATAGCACATGGCTATGTAAACATAACCTGAAATATTAGTGTATGTTGTATGCATATCGGTGCCTGAAAACATTATTTTATACTTGAAGCAAGTGATTTTAAGGTTGTAAAATAATATTAAATTGGTTATTGGTATTGTAAATTAGTAATTAGTGACAACAATCATGTCCTTGCGCAGTGCACTGATGGTTAAGATGGCATTGGATCAGCAGAAAGATACAGGTTAGTGTGTTTTATAAGCAACCAATATAGCGAATCTACCTTTTCTTAACATGCTTTAATTGATTTTATGTACCTATGTATGTAAATTAATATGTCTGTAACAAATCTAAGAAGTCGGTTTTCAATTATTTCTAATTATAGTATCTAGCTGAAATTTTGCAGAAATGTGTAGGTCCGATGAAAATACAATAATTTTATAAGTTTGTTCATTATATCCTGAATGATCATAAGGATAATAAATTAATTTATTTGGTATTCACTTTTTGCCTTTTTTCTATAAGCAGATGAAATTTTATGGTAAATTTTTTGTTTGAAAAATTTTTTTTACTTTTTTCTTGGTTCTACTATTAAGCGTGTTTTATAATATTTTAAACTAATATTTTTATTATAGAGGCAAGTTTGAATGTCGAAAGCGGTCAACTTTGCAAAAAAATACAAAACGTTGCGAATAACGGTAACGGAACCCTGTTTGAAGAGAGTAAGCCAGGCCCGTCTCAAGGGCATTTGCCTACATTTAATAATACAGCCGACTTGTCGTCTGATTTAAATTCACATCAGGAGCAGGAGGCCGCGGAGATGCTAGAGTTTCTTGAGGATTCAGACTGTTCGATAAAAGATAAAGATTATGTTCCAGAGTCACCTGGTGTTGAAAATGAATCTAATACTGGTATGTATTTAATTTAATTACTGATAATGATCCTTTTACACATCCCCTTTTTAAAAAAATGATGGCAAGGAACGAAACGCGTTATATAATATATTTTTTTATCATTTTAGATTCCTCGGATAACGAAAATGTTCCTGCAGTTACTGACGATAAAGTAAGAACTCGCTGGAAAAAGTCACAGCCTGAAAATTGGAAAAAAAATATCGCCAAAAAAAGACGGACTGAGAGTAAAGCACCGAAGTTTATTGACTGTAAAAAATGTAGATTTAAATGCAGTGCTACAATTTCAGAAGAAAAAAGAGAGGTGTTATGTCAAAACTTCTGGGCCTTAGATTTTAACCGCCGTAAAGACTTTATTCTTAATAACGTGGACACTCACAGGCCAATAAGGATAAAAAGTAATCCCTCTGGTAAAAAGAAACCACGTATTGCTGCAAAAGAATTCTATTTTAATGTAGACGATAAAAAATTACGAGTTTGCAAAGCTTTTTTTACACAAACTCTTTGCTTTAGCAAAGAGGTAGTTGAGCATGCGTTCTTAAATAAGGGTGAAGGTCAAATATTTATAGGAACCGATAAAAGGGGTAGAGGACCGCCAAAAAACAAAACAAAGATTGAAGATATTGAAAAGGTAAAGCAACATATTGAAAGCTTTCCTGTAATGGAGTCTCACTATACGAGAAGTTCTTCAAAACGGAAATATTTAGATTGTAAATTGAGTATAACTACAATGTACTCAATGTATAAACAATTATGTGAGCAAGACGGTACATCACCTGTATCTTCTATCACTTATAGACGCACTTTTTGTAATAATTACAACTACTCTTTCTTTACTCCAAAGAAGGATCAGTGCCAGATCTGTACGCAATACAAGACTAATGACGAACAAAAGAAAAATCAATTACAGCAGGAATATGAAGAACACATAACTCGAAAAGAGGATTGTTACACAGCAAAAGCAAGAGACAAAGCTAGAGCTATAAACGAGGCCAATTTTGTATGTGCTACATTTGACTTGCAATGTGTGCTTCAAATACCAAGTAGCGACGTAAGTCCAATGTACTACAGTCGAAAAATTTGCACTTATAATTTGACTGTTTATGAGCTAGCACCGCCAAATAATGCGTTTTGTTATAGCTGGACAGAGCCGAATGGAAAAAGAGGTAGCTTAGAAATTGGCACCTGTCTCTTTGGTTATATTAATCAGCTTCCCACTTGTGTAACAGAGTTATCATCATTTTCAGACACTTGCAGTGGTCAAAACAGAAACCAAAACGTTACCGCTTTGTTACTCTATTTGGTTCAAAAAAATCCCAACTTAATGATTATAGAACAAAAGTTTCTGGAAAGTGGACACAGCTATATGGAAGTAGACAGCATGCACAGTGCCATTGAACGGGCCCAGAAGTATGTTCCTGTGTTTACTATGCATGATTGGTTAACAATATTTCGCATGGCCAGAACAACAGCATCAAAAAAGAAGCCGTTTCTTGTACAGGAACTCAAGTTTCAGGATTTTCTTGACTTAGACAGCATTTCTAAACTTATGAAAAATAAGGTGAGAAGCGTCAATAATGAAAAGGTAAACTGGCTTAAAGTAAAATGTTTTCGTTACCAAAAAGCTAAACCAGGAATACTTGACTATAGGTATGATCATACCTCGGACTACAAAGAAATAAACGTTTTTGGGAGGAGTCGAAAAATACCCAATTTGAAAGAAATAACGTTAAAAAACGCGTACACGAAGATGCGACCCATAAGTTCAAAAAAAAAAGAAGATTTATTGAAGTTGTGCAAATCGGGAGTGATTCCAGATGAATTTCATGCATATTATTATAATATACCATCATCCAACGATGTTCAACTTAACGACAAGTTTCAAAAACTGCCAATAATTTCAGCCAAAATAGGTTAAGTACAGCAAAAAAAAATTGTTCTACTAATTACACATTTGCTAATTATTATTTTTTTTATTTCTGGTTATAATTATGTTTATAGTACTACAATCTATGTTATTTTATCACTTAATAAATGTTTTTTTTCATGATGTTGTTTTAGTTTAGGTTAAAACTTTTAAACTTCATTTACTCAAAACTAACAAAATGTAACTTATCTGGTTTTGGCAGTAACCCGACGATATGTTAAACTTCTGATATCCAATATATTGCTGTCAAATTCAGTGAAACATCCTTCAGTTTTGACAGCAATGCATTTTATATGACAAGCTTAACATATACTCGAAATGTAGGTTGAGCTAAGTTTAAGCCGTCCTTGTACAACTGTGCATCAGTAATACCATATCTATATCTCAAATAATATATCTAATTGATATCTCGGTTGAGATATCACCTTGATATCTCGGTTGAGACATCTCAACGAGATATCTTGGAAACGTCTACAAGGCGGACATAAAGATATCTCTAAGATATATCATGTATATCCCAAAAACATATGTAGATGTTTACGAGATATACCATCTCTCGATACGGACATCTCTGATATATCTAAGAGACGTGATTTTGCTGTGTGGGTCCCTATCTGCGACGAAAGGAGGGCACTAAAGTACTTATTTGCGACAACCTGGCAAGCCATCTTTCCTTCCGCATTATTAAATGTTGCACAGAAAACAACATTAAATTTGTATTTTTGCCGAAGAATTCGACACACTTATGTCAGCCCTTGGACGTTGCAGTGTTTGGACCGCTCAAACGGGTGTGGCGAGATATTCTGACCGAATGGAAACGGACCCACAAAGGAGTTGTGCCGAAATCTACCTTTCCCTCGCTGTTAAAGAAGCTTTTAGAAAAATATAAGGACCGCATGTCGAATAATATAGTGTCTGGTTTCCGAGCAACGGGTATAATCCCTTGCGATCCAGAACAAGTTTTGAAAATGATTCAGAAACGACCAGCAGGAGGCTCAGATCTTGCAATGCAGGCGTCATTTACCGAAGTCATGAACGCGATTGTAGCTCCTTTGGATCAAACCTTAACTAGACTAAAGCGTAAGTCGAAGATTAATGTCCCTGCTGGCAAATCAGTGGGTCTTGAAGACCTGCGGGAAGTAAATGGTGGTATGTCAACTGCATCTACCTCTCAAGAAGATGTCATTAACGGAAACACGACCCAAGAAGATGCTGATAATGATACTTCAAACTCTGCGATATTTTTAGAAAACGATAGTCTGAACGACGATTCTATGTCCGAAGAAGCGAACGTTGAGCTTCCAGTAACATGTGACACATTACAAGAAGGCTGTTTTGCTGTAGTTAAGTTTTTGTACAATGAAGGAACCAAGAAAGAAGCGACCAAAAAATTCATTACGCGAATTGAAAAGATTGCAAAAAATTGTATTCTTGTCAATTGCCTTAGATCCTATAAGCCTATAGTATAAGGTAAACGTACCAGTTGTCGTCACTGTCCCATTGCTCGTCACAATGCGACGTTTTTTGTTTTTATTAAGATAATACAAAATCGGGTGCTGTTAAACTCTTTTCCATTTAATTAAGAGAAGTAATATATGCCCAATCTGGCAACTTAGGGAAGATAGGGTACCGCTAACAAATTTTACTTAGTCTTGTTAGAACCTCCGCCTGACAAGATATGATGATCTGTGTGCAGTCCTTAAGTTAAAAGTTAACCGATCACAATATTTTGTTTAAGCAGGTAAGTCTGTATATTAAGTTATTGTAGATTCCTCTTATAGTAATGACATTTCGAGGCCTTAAAATTTATGATTTTTAGAAGGGTTTGAGATATTTTTCAATGTGTGGTTAAATATTTCGATGACGATTATTGGGTCTGTTTTAAATTTGGGGTGTCTCAGTGTTCGTCACCTATGGCGAGCACTGGTACATGAACAATGCGGTTTAAAATAACCATTACTCAATACGTTTTTAGTATATCTGTAGTCTTTATTGACTACTTAACTCTCCAAATAGTATTGTTATTGTGGCCCAATATTCGTCATACCGTTTCCTTCTAAATAAAAATAGTACCGTAAAATGGGGTGACTTTGACCGCTGGGGTGAATTTGACCAAAAACATAAAAAAATATTCATTGCGGTTTTCTTGTGTCACCCTGTACATTTTTTGGAATTAGTGCTAATGATTAAAATGTATGGATATCTTAAAATAAACTATTAAATTGAAATAAATTTAAACAATATTTAAAGGAGGTTAAATACGCGATATTGCCAAGGATGGAAAATTTGTTTAAAATAATATTGTTAAACTTTACTATCTGGACAATTAAGGAAATTTTAATTTTTGGTATTGTGTCATTATTTTAATTATATATTATATAACAATACCATATAAGTCAAAATTTAAAAATAAAAGCTGCTAATATTGCCAAAAATTTGTTTTTGGTCATGTCATTCCATTTTTTTACTATTTTGGGGTGAAATTGACCGCAGAGGTGAAGTTGACCAACTTGTAAAATCTTGTTTCCTTTTGCTATAAACAGCTTCTAGTCCGCACTCCGCAGCGGCTTTTTTAGTTTGTTTCGAACTGTGCGAGTATAAACATAGTTTTAAAATGCCGAGAGTGTATAGGCGTAAATTGGGTGCAAAGCGATTTAAAGACTACACTCAGGAAACTTTAGAAAAATGTTTAAGTGAAGTTGTAAATGGACAAATAAGTGCAAATAGGGCTGCGAAAAAATATAAAATTCCTAAAGGGACACTAATTAACAAAATGCATGGTCGACACATTAAGAAACATGGAGGCCAAACTGTGTTTATGGCTGCTGAAGAAGCTGACTTTGTGCAAGGACTGGTTACTTGTGCAAATTGGGGTTTTCCCCTTAACACTCTCGATTTACGTTTAAGTGCAAAGTCTTATCTGGATCGCATAGGAAGAGAAACACGGTTCAGAAATAACTTACCAGGTAGGTTTTGTATTTCCATAAGCACTTGGCTTTCTATATTTATTATTTTTGTTTTTTCAGGACCTGATTGGGCAAAATCTTTTTTATCACGCCACAGACACATTTTAGCTGAAAGATTGGCCAACAATATTAAACGATCCCGTGCTGCTGTAGATGTTGACGTGCTATCCTCATTTTTCGACGAACTTTCTAGAACACTTGAGGGAGTTAAACCAGAGGCGATTTTCAATTATGATGAAAGCAACTTGAGTGACGACCCTGGCAAGAAAAAGCTCATTTTTAATAGGGGTGTTAAATATCCAGACAACGTTATTAATTTTTCAAAAAGTGCGGTGACCCTAATGTTGTGCGTTTCTGCAAGCGGTGATATGCTGCCACCATATGTTGTGTACAAGGCGGCAAATTTGTGGGATTCTTGGCGTGAGGGTGGCCCAAGAGGCGCTCCATGTTGCGCTAAAAAATGCTGTGCAAAGGGAACCAGGTACAATCGCTCGAACCATGGTTGGTTTGACGCCATTTGTTTTAGCGACTGGTTTAAGTCTTCCTTTTTACCTCACGCTAAACTTATAGAATGAAAGAAGGTTCTACTAGGAGACAATCTTTCTTCCCATTTTACAAAAGATGTCCTGAAATTGTGCCAAGAAAATAATATAGACTTTGTATGCCTTCCACCAAATGCCACTCACTTGTGCCAGCCACTCGATGTAAGTTTTTTTGGACCGATGAAAGGTTACTGGAAAAATATATTACATGACTGGAAAAAGAGCAACCCAACAACTTCTTCAGTTGAAAAGAGTGTGTTTCCCAGGTTATTAAAAAAATTGTTTGATGAATTAGCTCCCGTGGCATCCAAAAACGCTCAGAGTGGGTTTAAAGCCTGTGGAATTTTTCCTTTGTCCAGAGACAAGCTTCTGGACAAAATCCCTAAAACGACAGACACCCCTAAGGAAAGCGGGGTCGGAAAAATAATAGTTGATTATTTAAAAGACCAACGAAACCCAAACAAGCGCGATGCTACAATAAAAAGAAAAAAATTAAATGTTGTGCCTGGGCGGTCAGTTGCTTTTGAAGACTCTCCGGAGAAAATCGATGATGATGATTATAATAGCTTACCTAGCGCCAGTGGGATCTTAAATGTTAAAAGAAAAATCTGCGAAGAAAGTGACGAAACAGGCTCCGATGACGAAATAGACAAACCGAATCAATTTATTTTCGAGGACAACATCCCAGAAGAGTTCGACAATGGCGATCAACAAATACAAAATGATTCGTGGGTAGTTGTAGAATATCAGACAAAAAAAACAAAAAAGCATTTTGTCGGGCAAATTGCGTCAATCAATAGTGATGAAGCATCAGTTAAGTTTGTCAAACGATCGAAAAATGACAGATTTGTCTGGCCAAATGTTGACGACATAGATGTTATTTCGCTTTCTGATATAAAAAAAAAAATATGTAACCCCATAGTTTGTCGTAGGGGGCAACTATTATTTGATATTGACATGACAAGCTTTAATTTTCAATAAGCCGAAGATATTTAGTCATAATTTTTAGGTTCTTTCGGGATAAAAAAACTCCTTTTTTTGTTTTATTTTGATGATTTTTAATATTTCTATGTTTTGTGTTCATGATTTTATTTTAAATATATTTTTAACATAAACTCAACAGTGTTTTATGTGGTCAAATTCACCCATATTGCCCTGAAAATAATTTTAACATGCTAAACTCATATACGGTCAAGTTCACCCCAAATGGGGTGAACTTGACCAAAGTCACTATTTTTTTTTTTAAGTCATAACAATTTTTTTTTTGTAATTTTAATGTAGCATACTTAAAGTGAACACCGATACCCATAATATACTTGCATATACAAAAATGTAGCATAATTTAAAATATGATTTTTATAGAGTCAAAGTACAAAATCGGTCAAAGTCACCCCATTTTACGGTAATTGGAACTAAAAAAAGGTGACGAATACTAGTACATATACGTGACGATTTCTGGTAGTTTCTAGAAATGGCCAGAAATTTAAGATATTCCGAAGAAGACATGGTGAGAGCAATCGAAGCTGTGAAAAATGGTTCATCCATTAAAGGATCGGCGAAGAATTTCAACGTTCCTCGAACCACATTAGCTGATAAAGTTCATGGAAAAACTCCCATTCAAAGAAAAATGGGTCCGCAATCCATATTATCAATAGAAGAGGAAAAATTGTTGGAAGAGTGGATACTTTACTTAGCTGAACGACGTTTTCCTGTAACTAAGGACCAACTTTTGGATAGCGTACAAGTTTTAATAAAAAGTTTGAAAAGGCCAAATCCATTTACAAATGGTAGGCCGGGAAGGCATTGGTATGATGCCTTTTTAAAGAGGCATCCAAATATATCTCAAAGAACGTCACAAAACTTGACATCCAGTCGATCAGCGGTAACCGAACAACACATAAAGCACTGGTTTAACGAAGTGACAACGTACATGAAAGAAAATAATTTGATGGAGGCTTTAGGAGACGTAAGGAGGGTTTTCAATTGTGATGAAACTGCGTTCTTCTTAAACCCAGGAAACAATCGTGTCCTAGCGAAACGAGGTCAGAAAGTTGTTCACAGCACGATTGGGCCAGATGAAAAAGAGTGCATTACAACTTTACTGATGGCAAGTGCAGCCGGTGAAATCTGTCCACCTATGATAGTTATAGATATGAAACGAATTCCAAAAAAACTGGCTCAATCTGTGCCAAGATTATGGGCAGTAGGGCGTTCGGACAACGGGTGGATGACAGGGGAAACGTTTTTCGAATTCGTTGCAAATGTCTTCTACCCGTGGCTACTACAAAATGAAACTACATTTCCAGTTGTAGTATTTCTTGACGGCCATGCCTCCCATTTAACCATGACCCTTAGTGAATTCGGCAAAGAGAAAAAAATAGAACTGGTTGCGCTTTATCCGAACGCGACTCAGATTATGCAACCAATGGATGTTGCTGTTTTTCATCCATTGAAAAACTCTTGGAAGAAAGCTGTCTATGACTGGAGGATTAAAAATTGCGGGATAGCATTAAGAAGGGATAACTTTTGCCCTATTCTAGATGAAGTAATCAAAAACACAGTATCTAAAGAAATGATCTCAAATGGATTTAGAGCTTGCGGATTATGTCCTTTTGATCCAAATTTGATAGACTATACAAAGCTGGGAGCTAAAAGTTTATCGCAACCCCTTGAACGTCCTTCGATATTCCATATTCAAAAATATGAAGAATTTTTGCATTTTTTTTGAAAAAGAAATATCACCTGTCGTACTAGAAGAGTTAAAAAAGTCAGGAGCTCACTGGATCGGATCTGTAGAAGACACCAATTTGTTCTATTATTGGTTCAGTCTGAAAAATAAAATTGAAAAGGTCCGCAATAAACAAGATCAGGACGGAATGAGTCATGTTACAGAAGTTCGAGCAGAAGATCAAGTCGATCAAGGTGCCCACACTTAATTGCTACCATGGAATTAATAGTTTAATATCAATACATTTTTATTATTTTACAAATATCCTCAAATAATGGATCATTAGAAAGTACTACTGCAGAAATATTAAATAATCAGAGTCAATTTTTAGAGAACTGTTCAGAACATGAAGTTATTGGAGGTAAAGTATAATCATGATTACTTGCCACATATCATAAATAATAAATCATATATTTTCTAGAAATACAGACGGCAGGATCTTTAGGACAAAGTAGCGAGGAAATATTAAATGATTCCTTTTTAAGTAGGGCCTTAGAATGCGGAGATTGCTTAGTTTTCGATGTAAATGAAAATGGGGTTTTAAGCAAAGTACTTCCAGTGCAAGGTAAGTAAACTCTATCTATTTCTCGTTCGGCCTGCTTAGCAATATTTAATGTTATACTTAGGTACATTTTTCTTTCCAGAAGATCAAGCCAGTCAGAAGGAAATTCCATTAGAACATGAACACAAAGCTTCTGTAATTGAAGTAGATATTACCAATACTGTGGTTGACACAGTTGTAAAAATACCCTCCCAGCCAGAGAAACCCCTGACAACTGAAAATATACCAACTAAAACGTTAAATATAAACACGGAAGAAACGCAAAATCAAGATGCGTTAAATATAAATTCGAAGTCAGAAAACGAAAAACGTGGCAGAGCAAATGGCTCAGAACTGGAACAAATAACTGCATTTTCAATTCCAAGTCCTTTTAAATCTGCTTTGTTTTGGCCTGGATCACCAAAGATTTCGAAAGTAGTAAAAAAAGTAAAAGTGCCTGCAGTTGCTACTTCAGGACAATGGCAGGAGTACTTTCGCAAAAAAGAGGAAGAGAAGATAAAAGTTTTGGAAGAGAAGGAAAATAGGAAACGAAAGAGGATGGAGGATGCCGAAACAAGAAAAAAGGAGAGAGAAGATAAAGCAGCAATTAAACAAAAGAAAATATCTGAAGTCACGCATAAAGGAAATAAACAAGATAATTGGTTTTGCAAAATATGTGAAGTGAATCCATGATTAAGTTCAAGGGTAGAAGTTCGTTAAAACAATTCATGCCCAATAAACCCATTAAAAGAGGGTATAAGGTATGGATGCTCGCAAATAAAAATGGATATTGCCAAAAGTTTGACATCTAAACTGGTAAATCTGCAGATCCAGAAAAACAGTTGGGCGCTAGGGTTGTCAAACAACTTTTAAACGGATTAGAGAATAAAGAACACATTGTTTATTTTGACAATTTGAAGATCTCTTAGAAGATCTAAAACAAAAAAAATTCATGCGTGCGGCACTGTAAATCCCAACAGGAAGAATTTACCCACATTTAAACCGGACAAAGGACTAAAGAGGGGAGACTTTGATGGCCATATTAGTGATTCTAGCATTTTAGCTTTGAAATGGCGTGATAAACGCAGTGTTTTTATGCTATCAAATTTTCATAATCTACTACTAGATGCAGCAGAAGTCAACAGAAAAAAGAAAGATGGTACTATAACGAAAGTTGCTTGTCCAGCGGCCCTTGTAGATTACAACAAAAATATGAATTTCGTAGACAAATTTGACCAAAACCTGAATCAATCAACAGAAAATCGCGAAAATGGTGGCATAGAATTTTTTTCTATCTTCTAGATGCCGCAGTTGTAAACGCATATGTTTTGTACAAGGAGTTAGACTTGTCCAAAATGAGTATGAAAGATTTTAGGCGAGGTATATCACAGGGCTTAATTGTACACCAAATTGTTAGAAAAAGGAAAATCGCGACTAATATCAATGAAGCAATTGCTATAAAAAAGTCAAAACCATATATTCCGGATGAAGTACGGCTCATCAGCCACAACGGAATACGAGACGTCGTTGCGCAAGGTGCAGTACATCTAAAAATCAAATACGCACAAATTGGATATGTACCATTTGCAAAGTTCCCCTTTGCTTGGGAAAACATAAAACCTGCTTCGCAGATTTCCACACTTCCCGATAAAATGTAGTTTGCCCCTTGTGGGCAGTGGTAGGGGAGGGTGGGCCACAGTGAAACATGGGCCACAGTGAAACATTCCAGATTTCTATTTTAAATATAATCGAATTTGTGCTGCCATCTATACAATAGAAGAATAAGTACACCTTCACGTTTTTATGCCGGAAGCATTTTATTTCAGTTGTTCGTTTGGGCGCTTTGGTGACGTGTCGTTGTTCAGCCATCAAAAGTAAATATTTTGCATATATTCTACTGCCAATTTAGGAGTTAGGGACGCTGAAATCAGTAAGTACTTTTTTTCTATTAATTAGTATCGCTATTAAGGTAAACTATACTATAAAGAGATTTGTTCTGCTTGTGTTCGTTTTCATTTAACCTATCAAATTTATTCGGCATGTGCTTTGGGCCAACTTGAGACATAATTTATGGGCCACAATGAAACATGTCTCATTGTGGCCCATACGTAATTTTTTAATTAGCATATAATTGTCTGCGCAATATCTTTTGTTTCTTAGATACTAAACTAAAGTTGTTAAAGCTTGATTTAAGTCTTTAATTTTCTTTTAGGTACTGCAATGTCAAGAGGACGAAAGAGGAAAACCGATAAGGGAACGTTTTCAGAAGAATCGATGAGGCAGGCCGTTGAAGCAGTTTTGAAAGGCGATAAAGTTTCACTTAGAGAAGCTGCTTTACAGCATCAAGTTAAGTATCAGACGCTTTATAGATACGTAAAAAAAGCACGTGAGCAACCAAATGACTCCGAACTATCAATGCCGCCTGGTATTTTCACACGAACAGGAAACATCTTTGAAGGAATATATGATGATGTGCTCCAAAATGTGTTACGGAAAATCGACAAAGGACTTCCGCGAACTTGCATACGAAATGGCAAGTATTAATAAAATTACCATGCCAGGCAGTTGGGAAGTTAAAAAGAGAGCAGGTATTGACTGGATGCAGGGATTTTTAAAACGTCATCCACAGATAAGCATTCGTCAACCAGAAGGATGCAGTATTTCTAGAGCAACCTCATTTAATAGACACAATGTCTCCAAATTTTTTGACAACTTAGAAGAGATCTTCAGACGTTCTGATAAATTTGCCGATGGATGTCGTATATTCAATCTCGACGAAACGGCAACAACCACTGTACAAAAACCAAAAAAAATATTGGCACCTAGAGGTCAAAAACAAGTCAGTCAGTGTACAAGTGGTGAACGAGGAACGCTTGTTACAACATGCTGCATAATTAGTGCAAGTGGAAGCAGCTTACCTCCAGCTATGATTTTTCCCCGGAAACACTTTACGTTACACAGACATGATCACCGGCGCTCCCCCGGGGACTTTAGGTTTAGCCTCCACAAGTGGATGGATGACTAGTGAGCTATTTCCCTCAGTAATGAGGCATTTCATAAGCCATAGCAATTCATCGAAGGATAATCCAAGTGTCCTTATATATGACAACCATGAAAGTCATTTGACTATCGAAACCTTAAGCTTAGCTAAAGACAATGGAGTCACTATAGTCACCCTTCCACCCCATTGTAGTAATAAGCTACAACCCCTTGACGTCTCTGTATTTTATTCGTTCAAGTCTTATTATAACGCAGCAGTCGACTCTTGGTTGCTTCACAACCCTGGGACTCCAATGAGTATTTATGAAGTTGCCAGATGTGTAGGCGTTGCACACCAAAGAGCTATGACGCCTGCGAATATTGATTCAGGAAAACGGGCATTTACCCGTTCGACCGCAATATTTTTACAGATGATGATTATCTCGTTAGCTACGTAACCGACCGTGATTTTCCCATTGATGCTGATGAACCGATGGAAACAGCGAGAGAAGAAGAGTTAAGAACACCTCCAAAAGAAGTTCCACACACATCAAGATTAACTCCAATTAACGTGGAAGAATCGCCAATACAAAATTGTGCTCATACTTCTACTAAAGAAAAAGATGCAATAACAAGAAACCTGTTTATTTCTCCCGAACAGTTTAAAGGTTTTCCAAAAGCGGGGGCAAGGAAGTCTAAAAAGCCACGTACCAAAGGACGGAGTTGTATTGCAACGGACACTCCTGAAAAGAGTTTCTTTGAGGCTAAAGAAACTGAAAAACAACGCAAAATGTCCTTAAAAAAAAGTTCACTTTTATGTAAGAAAAAAGAAATAAGTGACGTATCATCATCTGAAGATGAAGTTGCAGCTTCAAGCTCTATGGAGGGAGATTCGGATGAGGATATAGAATGGCCACCGGCATTGGATCCTTCTGGGTTTGAAGAATTGGATAGAGAACCCATACTTGGCGATTTCGTGCTAGTGCATTTCCAGACAAAAATAGCAGTGTTTTATATAGGACAAGTAGCTAAAGAGAAGGATGATAACGATGTAGAAATCAATTTCATGAGAAGAAGTTTGAAAGACGAACGCCACTTTGTGTTTCCTGTTGTTCCTGACGTGGCACCGGTTTCACTAAATGACGTCCCCCACTTTGCAGTCACCTGGCCCATCTTCTGCCCCACAGTTACCTGTATCTCCTACTTCGCAGGAGAATACATCGGCTTCCGAACAGCAGCTCCCAGGGTTAGTAGCGGAGCTTCCATCCGTTCGAACGTGGCTGAGAGATTCGCCAAATGTGGCGAAGATTCCTTTTACTGCAGCTCCTGGCTTAAAAGTACATTTAGAGAGCCGTAATCCCATAGACTATTTCAACTTGTTGGCAGATAATATAGCTTCTATGAGCAGATTATTTTGAACTCTAATGACTATGCGGTTGAAATACTGGCCCAGAACATCAAAGACCAGAGCCGAATAACTGCATGGAGAGATATTTCTAAAGAAGAATTCAGAATATTTCTGGGTCTTTTATTTCATATGGGGACGATAAGACTTAACAGAGTTAACGATTATTGGAAGACCAACTTTCTGTTTAACATTCCAGTATTTACGCAAAATGTCCTTAAAAAAAAGTTCACTTTTATGTAAGAAAAAAGAAATAAGTGACGTATCATCATCTGAAGATGAAGTTGCAGCTTCAAGCTCTATGGAGGGAGATTCGGATGAGGATATAGAATGGCCACCGGCATTGGATCCTTCTGGGTTTGAAGAATTGGATAGAGAACCCATACTTGGCGATTTCGTGCTAGTGCATTTCCAGACAAAAATAGCAGTGTTTTATATAGGACAAGTAGCTAAAGAGAAGGATGATAACGATGTAGAAATCAATTTCATGAGAAGAAGTTTGAAAGACGAACGCCACTTTGTGTTTCCTGTTGTTCCTGACGTGGCACCGGTTTCACTAAATGACATAAAAATGATCCTACCAGCTCCTACTTGCTTGGGGAAAACAAAAAGGCTTCAGTCATCCTTTAAATTTGAACTCGATTTCACATTATTGAACATGCGTTAACAAAAATAAGGTGTTTCATTGTGACCTACTGTGTGTTTTACTGTGGCCCGCCAGTGGGCCACAATGAAACAGATGTGACATTTTTCTGTCTGATAGTTTTTAGTAGTTTTTTTTTATGTTGTTCTAATTTGCAAATGGAATTACTTTTGCAATGTGTTAAAGTTTCATTAGAAATACTCAGTTGTTGATTTTTCAGTTTTTGCTAATAAATAAAAATTAAAAACATTTTATTGTCTCACTGTGGCCCACCCTCCCCTACTTAAAATGTACCACCCTGTATTTTTTGACATTTCGTTTTTTTAATTTTTTTTTATATTTTTATATTCACCTTAAGCCTACGAAGGAGTTTATATATAAAAAAAGCTACAATAATAAAATATTTCCCCTTGCCCCACTAGGACTTTTATTTAGCACAATTCTCTGCCCCTGAAAGAGTTAAGGGTCACAAAGATTCCTATATTTTTCCGGACGTTGAAGACAAGACTAAAATCAAACTTCAACAAGTCCACAGTATTTTACCTGCGCCTAAAATCCTTCGCGGCGTTCATGTGTTTGAGGGTCTGCAGTTATAGACTTTAGTGATGTTTTCAGAATATTATTTTTCGTTTTTTATTTAATGTTTTAAGTTTATTTTTCTGTTTTATTTTTTGAAGGTCCGACAATAATGTTTTAAGTTTATTTTTTGAAGGTCCGACAATAATGTTTCAAGTTTATTTTTCTGTTTTTTTATTTATTGACGGTGCGACAACAATTTTGTTTCATGTTCTTTGATTAATTTTATGAATAAAGACGCTTATTTCTATAATAATAATATTGATTTTCTTTTATTATCTACCTACATAAAAACATGTCCGATAAAGGTTTCTGATCAAACTTATATCGGATAGCAGGATCAAATCGTACATTTTCAATTCAAAAATTTAATCGTCCGATATTACCCCCAAACCCCGGGTTATATCGGACGACCTTTTTTTAAAAAAATAAAATAAACCTGATAACTTTTTTGAAAAATTTTTATGTAAATATGTTTCTTAGGTTAACTTCTTTGCACAGTATACATTAGTTAGGTTTAATTTTGTATAACAAAAGAAATACAGGGAGATAACTGAAAATATCATCCGATATAACCCCAGTTGACGGTATTCTCTTGAAATGATACAACGCGGCTACCGCGTTAACGGCATATGGCAAGATTGAAGATAGTTGCTAAGTTTTGAGAGGCTGTTTTTGGTTGAAAATGCTTGTTGTTTAAGTAAATATAAGAGGTAAAAAGAAATTGTTTTTCTTTACAGATTTTTCGTTAAACAAAACGTTATAAGAACAAATATGGAGAGTGAGAATTTTGAAGCGGGTCCTGCTCAGCCTTCTGAAGCGGGTCCTTCTCAGCCTTCAGAGAGCTAAAAAAACGTACTCGAAGCCGCTCACTGATGGCGAATTATTACGAATATTGGAAGACTCTGATGACGAGATCGATTTTATGAACCAGATGATTCGGAGTTTTGTTCTGAAGACGACGATGTGGTACCTTCAAGGACAACCAGCGCGTCCCCCACTTTGCAGTCACCTGGCCCATCTTCTGCCCCACAGTTACCTGTATCTCCTACTTCGCAGGAGAATACATCGGCTTCCGAACAGCAGCTCCCAGGGTTAGTAGCGGAGCTTCCATCCGTTCGAACGTGGCTGAGAGATTCGCCAAATGTGGCGAAGATTCCTTTTACTGCAGCTCCTGGCTTAAAAGTACATTTAGAGAGCCGTAATCCCATAGACTATTTCAACTTGTTGGCAGATAATATAGCTTCTATGAGCAGATTATTTTGAACTCTAATGACTATGCGGTTGAAATACTGGCCCAGAACATCAAAGACCAGAGCCGAATAACTGCATGGAGAGATATTTCTAAAGAAGAATTCAGAATATTTCTGGGTCTTTTATTTCATATGGGGACGATAAGACTTAACAGAGTTAACGATTATTGGAAGACCAACTTTCTGTTTAACATTCCAGTATTTACGACCTTTATGAGCAGAAATATATTTTTGCTTATTTTACGTGCGTTGCACTTTAGTCAAAACCCACCGGATGAAAACAAACTGGCAAAAATTGCACCATTGATGGACTTTTTTAATGCAAAGATGGAGCAAGTATATTATCCATGTAGAGCTGGCTTTGGACGAGTCCATGGTTCTTTGGAGGGGCCGACTTAGTTTCAAGCAGTACATCAAAGGAAAACGCCATAAGTATGGCATGAAACTTTATGTACTCTCCGAACCTAGTGGCATGGTTCCAGAAAATACTTCTTTACGGCGGTGCGGCTGACCCGGACATAGGAGGGTCCAAACATACCGAAAAGGTCGTTTTGAAATTATTGGAAAAAAAGGCGGTCGTTGGACATGCTCTGTACATGGATAATTATTATAACAGTGCGAGTTTGACCGAGCAATTGTTAGTAGCAAAAACATATACAACTGGCACACTTAGAGCGAATCGTGCTGGCAATGCACCAAATGTTTTAGCCAGGAAACTGAAAAAGGGGAATGTTATTGTGAGTATACACCCAATGGCATTTGTGTTTGCAAATGGAAAGATCGGCGGGAAGTGCTTTCCATTTCAAGCGAGTGGGAGGGAGAACTGCAGCAAACAACATCCAAAAGGGGTATAGAACAGGAAAAACCCAAATTAATTGTTCAATATAACAAATTTATGGGGGGTATTGACCAGAACGACCAAATGCTGAGTTATTACCCGTGCGAGCACAAAACCTTAAGGTGGTACAAAAAATTAGGGATTCATATATTCCAGATGCTGCTAGTAAATTCATTTTATATTCATAAAAAATATGAACAAGAAAATAAAATGAGTTTATATGACTTCAGACTAGCAGTTATCGAAAATCTATTGGGTCCACCACCACCAAAACCACAATCAGGGCCTCAAATCTTCCATTTGCCAGAATACTGCCCAAAAGATAGTAAAGGCAATGCGAAAAGGCGCAGATGAAAGAACTGTTGGGAAAGAAAAAAACAACGAAAAGACGTCGTCTATTTTTGTCCACAATGCCCTTCACAGCCGGGACTATGCTTAACACCGTGTTTTATGGAATTTCACGAACAGTAATTTCCCACGTTTTTTTTATTTTTTGTTTGTTAGTTTTTTCCTAGATTTATATTCAGTTTTTTATTGTTTATTTTTTACTTATTATATTACCTAGCTTCTAATTTAGTATATTATCTAGCATTTAATCTACCTATGTATTTTCCATATTCAAAATAATAAACTTATTAACTTAAAAATTGCACAACGCGGCTACCGCGTTGGTGGCATATGAGAATATTTTGTTGCTGTGTGCCACCAACGCATCTCCCGCGTTCATTTTTTTTTATGAAAAAATGTTCGTCTTACATCAAATTCCATCGAATTAAATGAAAATAAGGATATGTTTTTCGATTTAAGAAGATATTTTGAAAAAAAAACCTTGGCACCGTAAAACGGGGTGGCTTGAAAATCACGGGGCCACTTGAAAATGCGTGCACCCTTAATTAAAATATTGTGCTGCTATCTTGGTGTTAAAGTTGGAACCCCGTAAGTTCCCACGCGGTTTCTGCATGTCATGAGTGACAGACTGGCGCATTTTAGATCATTTTTGGGCGTTCGTGTTGCCGGACCACAGTGGCTGAATTTTAAGTGAAAAAAAGTGTTATTTTTAAGGCTGAACACTTGTATGTGGTGGAGGTAAGTGGAATATTTGTAGGGGACGTCAAATTAATTTTGATATGCCTACTTATTAGGCTAAAAGGGTATGGCAGTAGATCAACAATAGTAACCATTGTTTACAAAATGGCGGCCTCATTATTTTTTTTTGTCATTTTAGGGGCGACTTGAAAAATGGTTCGGAACTATGTTCGAAAGGTTGGGAGTAGGAAGTACAAAGACTATTCAGATGAAAACTTGCTCGAGGCCGTAGAAAGGTGTAGGAGGGGCGAAAACTTAACGGAAATAAGTAGTTTGTACCAAATTCCTTACATCACATTGTACAGAAAAATTAGGGGCCTCCACCCTAGAAAAGCAGGGGGACAGACTGCACTATCAGACGTCGAGGAACAAACGATTGCTCAGTGTATTGCTACGGCTGCAGACTGGGGATTTCCTATGGATACATTCGACATAAAATTGTTAGTTGAAAATTATTTGAACCAAAAGGGTATTGTCCAGCCGCAATTTGACAATAATAAACCTGGCGAAGGGTGGATGGCTCGATTTCTAGAGCGCCATTCTGGACAGTTATCAGCAAGACTTTTGCAAGCAATCAAAGAAAACAGAGCAAAGGTAAGCCATGAATCCATAAACAAGTATTTTGATAACCTCTCTGAATCATTAAATGGTATTCCTCCTGAGGCAGTCGTAAATTATGATGAAACAAATTTTACGGACGACCCGGGACGTAAAAAAGTGGTTGTTCGAAGAACTAGCAAAAGAGCTGAACATATTATGGATACATCGAAGGCTGCTACATCTGTCATGTTTTCATGTTCTGCCTCAGGAAATTTACTTCCTTTGTACATCGTTTATAAGGCGGATCATCTGTGGAGTACGTGGACCGAAAACGGTCCACCAAGAGCAAGATTCAACCGTAGCAAATCTGGATGGTTTGACGGGAGCCTCTTTGAGGATTGGTTTCTTCATGTCATAGTACCATATTTCCAAAATTTGCCAGAGGGTCCAAAGGCACTAATTGGGGATAATTTGGCCAGTCACATCTCCTTTAGTGTAATCGCCAAATGTGAAGAACTTAATATAAAATTTATTCTACTGCCCCCTAACAGTACTCACATGACTCAACCACTTGACGTTTGCGTGTTTCGGCCTGTAAAAGGCGCCTGGAGAAAAATTCTGCAAAATTGGAAAAAGCATAACAAAGGTGTCATTAGAAAAGATGTATTTCCTCGCCTCCTTAAACAGGCCTTGAACAGCATTGAAGGAAAATCAGAAGAAAATATAAGAGCCGGTTTTGAAGCAACAGCTATACATCCTGTTAACAGGGAAAAAATTTTAAAAAAGCTTCCCAAAGAAGTTACCAATGAAACCGTAACTAATTTAATGTCACAATCACTGACAGAGTTATTCAAAAAATCCCGATTTGGAGATGCAGACGCTACGAGGTGGAGAAAGAAGAAATTAAATATTGAGCCAGGTAAAAGTGTTTCTCAAGAAGATCTACAACAGAATGAACCATCTTGTTCTAACATCAAACCGAAAAAGACAAAAACAGACAAAAAACTAACAAGCCAACACAAGAAAAAAAGCAATAATATACATTATGGAAGCTCATCGGAGAGTGGCCATGATTGCATTCCATATGCCGATAGTGATAATGACCCTGAGACCTTTTCTGATCTAGAAAATATAAATGACGATTTACCCGAAAACCTGTTAGAGCAAATTGACGATTTAGAAAATAATAATAATGATTCTGCTGTGACTGATTTTGAACCGGAAGATTTTATCTTAGTGACTTTAAAGACTGAAAGTGGAAACTCCAAAAGATACGTTGCCAAAATTTTGAATTTGGAAGGGAATACTTTCCATTGCAAATTTTTAAGAAAAAGTCTTAAGCTAAAAAATGCATTTATTTATCCCGCAGTAGAGGACATAGGCATTATTCAAAGAGACGAGATATTAGAAAAACTTTCCCAGTTTAAAATTCTTCGAAGAGGACAAATTTCCTTTGAAGATTTTGAAGAGCGTCATAAAGGAATCAGTGTCGCTTAATTTTTTAAAAAATTTGGACCCACCTATGTGCCTTTTAGTTTTTTGTGTCAGAAATTATTAGTTTTTTGTATTTTTGAGAATATTTTTTTTTCCTGACGTTTTACTGTCACCAAAGAATCTTTTTCGTGTTATTTTTATTTTTGCGAGAATTTATGTTTAGTTTAATGTATTTTTCATTATGAGATTTTTATTTTTATGTATCGTTTGAAAATAAACGTTTTTCTGATAAAAAAATGTATGTTTTCCTAGCCAAAAAAAAATGTATACAAAATATTGTTTTATTCTCTTTTTCAAGAAGCCCCAATTAGGCTCCTATTTGCAATTTTAACGCTAGAAAACGGAGATTTTCAAGTGACCCGGGGCGACTTGAGAAATACCCTTTAAAATTTTTTTACAGAAAAGGGGTGGGAGATGGATAAATCATTTTCACGGGAATCAATAGCCAAGGGTCCAAAGTAATCTAAAGTAATTTTTGTTTGGCTGAAAACGCACCACTCTGGTGTGTGCAATTGGTTAAATTCCAAAAGTGCTATCAAGTCACCCCGTTTTACGGCACCCAGATTAACCCGTCTTTAACTGTCGGCAGTGAATGTGATAAGGACACTAAAAAGCAGCACTCAAAAGACTTTGTAGCCAAAATAACAAAGATTGCCAATCAAATATCAGTCGATTGCATGCGCCCTTTCAAGAGTGCCCCGATATTTCCGATGAGTGTCGTCGAAATTGATCAGGTGAAATTTAAACTGTCTGAGCCGGTAATATGCCGAGGAATTCACACGTTTAAGGACAACGTCTTTTAAGTGCCATTTATGCCTTTTTTAATTTATTTGAAGATTTTTCGTTTTTTTTTAATTTAAACAATTTGTTGCTTTGTTTTTAAGTTCACATTATTTTATTTTATGAAATCCTACTTTTTGTCTGTGTTTATATTATGATTAAACTTTTTATTTTTTATGAATTATTTATTAACTCTCTTTTTGATGGCCTCCTGGGGCCTACAGATGCAGAAAAAAAATGGCGCTGCGTGTTTTTTCGGTGTCCGCATGTTTCATAAACCCCCATATGCAAGCAAACATCGAAAATTGTCATTCATAACGGAGATAAAGAGGTAATTCCAACGACAAAAAACCAAAAAAAAACATCATGGCGGCTCAAAAAACAATTTTACAGTGTAGTTCTAATATATTTCATTTAAAGAAGATATCAAAGAAAATGCGTAAAATTCGTTCCATATATCCCCGTTTTACGGTACCTTACTAGATACACGACTAACATGGAAATAACAAATAGAATATGCAATAATAGCCGAAATCAAAGCAGCCATGAGCAACCATATCTAATAATGGGAAGGAAGAGTCAACTGAATAGACAAACGAAACTGGCAATAATCAAAACCATAGCCAGACCACAGCTGACATATGGATCAGCGGTATGGGGATACGCAGCCAGCACCCATATCATCATTTGTTCCTTTATATACTTATATAACTATTTTTGTTCGTTTATTCCTGATAATATATAATTATTTGTTGTTTTTTATATATGTATATTTTTTATTTGAAATGTTTTTTTTTAATAAAAAGTAGGTACTTAATATGTCAATCATAAGTAAAATGTATTACTCAACAACTCTACTACGTATCAACGTTTGTATAGTTTCGATAGTACTATCGATAGACTCTAGTCGTACCTACTCTTTAGACTATCGGAAATTATCGATAGGGCTGACTAGCGATAGTATCCGACCACTAGTAAGAGGTCGCAAGGGTTTATAGAAAATACTAGGTCGATCTTCAAATCAAAGAGCAACAAAGGAGACTACCATAGCGAAGCGAATGCGCAAAATATCAAGAAATGACTATCGGAATCATTGCTTCCAAATTTAGCGGAGCATTCGATTCTTATTTTTGACAATGTCAGTTATCACTGACAAACTAAAATGGCCTACTAAAAACTGAAGTAGAAAGTTGTACAGTTTGATTCAAGTTATTCCAGGGGAACACGATTTGAGGAACTTAATAGAAATTTGTGAACAATGATCATGTTCTTGTAAAGTCCCCTAAAAGACAATGAAACGCTTTATTAAAAAAATCCTAAGTGATATGAATAATGACTGTGAATTTGATATAAGTTACCTACGAACCCAAAAATTACTTCTGTCCTTTTAAAAGATATTTTGATGATCCTTAGAAATCCTAAATTATTTGGAGAAACAAAAGACAGAATCAATTAGTTCAATTGCTAGTAACTTGTGAAAACTTGGAAGTACAAAAGAATCGTGTTATTGTGGACCACAATTATTAGTCTCATAGTGGATCGCCATGGGGTACAGTACGACATTATGCAACATATACACTTGTAGCACTGTAGTTCTTAAGATTCTCTTTTAATTTTCCTCGTTTTTTACCAAAATAAAAGTAAAGTATCGTTCTTCAATCTTGTTGTCCGTCAAATTACTCCCAGACCCCATGTTAGAAGCGGAACCATCTCCTCAATGTGGACCACTTTCAGTATTCACCTGAAGACGACTGGAGATGTTTACCAGTTGAAACGTTGCGATATAAATAAATAAAGACCATGCGAGTCCAAAATACGTCTACCGCTTACTCTCCCCTCTCATTTCTGTGTCACACAAAATACATAAATATCTTTGTTCAACTGCAGCTCATTTCTTCTTCGTTTGTAGTGTTTGTTCTCCAATGCTATTTTATTCCATGTTGCCATTGCTTTAATAAAACGGACTGTTCCAGCTACTCAATCCACCTTCACAAATCCGATAAAGCAATGACAATTACTTGATGAACAACTTTCACATATATCGTCTTATATAAATACTTCATGCTTCGTTAGATGCTAGTTTGCAGATGGTCATCAAGGAATCATATTTTTGGTCAACGCCGATAGCTATCTTGCAACTTTCTTCATCCAATTGTCAATTAAAACCAATTTAGTAACATAGATTCATCTAAAGTATAATGTGATTGTAGTATATACTTAATTGTTTCTTCAGTTATTATTTATCGGTGGATATCAAAGTAAATAGGAAATTTGAAATTTATTATCCTGTCCGAATTTATAATTATAGATGGGTAATTGTTTAACGAAGGTGATAATTTGAAATGTAAACAATTTTCTCAAGATATGATATTTTAACAGCCGGAAACTGCTGAGAATTCCATTTTAGAAAATATCAATGCAGTTTTCAAGAAAGTTGATCTTATGCTACTACCCGCCGCCAAATATTATAGATCTCTCGAAGATCCTGCGATCGCATCCTTTTTATACGCTAACACTGTTAACAATATGGTGTAAAAAGAACTGTTATAGTAAATATAAATAAACGCAACATCAATCAATTCTGCTTTTTTGCGAACAACAATGCAAACCGGTTTTATAATTCTCCATTTCAGTGTGTACTTAATAAGAACTTTTATTTAAAGGTTAAATAAAACACTAAAAGCAAGAACTATTTTACTTAAAAAAAAAACATTTAACAAACTTATCTAAAAAGTGAATAATTACTTGCAGGAGATGAAGTCTATAAACAAAATCCTTCATCCATATCACTGTCCATTTCCTGAGATTCAATAACACTCATAAGCATATGTTTGGGAATTTCGCTACCCCTTATTTGTATATTGTAACACACCAATTCCATTTTTGCAAGGCTCTGTCTCAGAACGTATGCTTTACGTGATATTTCTCGATTACCTGAATATGATAAACCTAAAAATACAAATTATAAGTATATTAAAACAATAGTTTAGAGGCAACCAGCGACCTAAAGGAATAAAAATTTGAACAAATAAATAAATTATGTCGCATTTTTTAAAACTTAAATAAAAAAAACATTTTCAATTACTTTTAATCGGTTTTAAGTAATTGTTAAACGATAATTGAGATCTGATAGTATGTTTAGACTATAAATACTAAAGGCAAGAACCATATATTAAGGACCTTTATAAGAAAATATGTTGATACATTTATCGCTTGGAACATCAGAAAATACACTTGTGTGATACACCGTTTAATTTCAAATTGGATAGTCTTCTGAGATAAAGAAAAAAATTCCAGGTCCGTATTAAAAACAAAGTCACATGAATTGAGTAAGTGATTTAATTCGCGAGTTAAATGAAAAAGTCACGAATTAATTATCTCTTTCTACTAGGACGATTATGAGAGTTTCATTTGTAAGTATTTTCAATATACCTTATCTAAGCAATTTGTAGAGAAATCGACTGTTAACAAATTAATATTAGTGTTACGCCCCCTGGCGGCCATCCTACAAGCTTGCAAATAATTTACAGCAATTTCTCTTGGAAACTTTTCCTATAAATATTTTCTTCCGAAAGCTGTACGATGAACGGTTTCAGACATACAGCCGCGTACCTTGTTCAGTTGGCCAAAAAAGTTGACATATTTAATTAATAGTGTAAGAGTTCACAAAAAATAGGTTTTGCTATTATGTTATTCTTTGAGTTAAGCCTTTTCGTAATTTAGTGCCCTTTGGACTTTTTTGTTTAAGGTACTATTCGATGAGAAATATAATATGCAAGTAGGCCTTTGTATTTGTTTCGATTTTTGACATATTAAATGATGAAAAAGAGAGAATTAAATCAAAAAAGTCTGAATTAATTCAAAATGTCAAGATTTTTTAACTTTAACTTTTCTATAAAAGGCGTGACTTATTCCAACCCTAATTAAAAATAACCGAGTTTATTGAAATAATTTAAACGTCAAACGTAATTTTAAGAAAATGTAAGTACGTAAGGTAGAGAAAGAATAACCATAACTTTTTGTATTAAGCAATTTTTGATCAATCAGTGGTTTTCTAGGTGATTAGAGAAAAAAGTTTGAGGAATTTTTACATTTCCTTTAACAAGCTTCGTGATTTTTCATCGGTTTATCGGTGATCGTGACAGGCCATCATACCAAAACCGAAATGTGCCACGGGCGAAAACTGCCACGATAGATATCTATCTCTTACAGTAATATTTATAAAAATAATTATTTCAAGAGATAATTTGTATTGATCAAAGTACAGGGTGTCCTATTTTCGACACTTTTCTAGGGTATCTCCGTAATTGTTAGTGGTATGAAAAAGTAATGTACCTAGGTGTCATGTACTCTTTTTGGTTCAAACCTAAAATGGTAAAATCAAAATTTGAAAATATTCGCTCGCTTAAGAGACACGGGGAAAATCAAAAAATTGTGAATTTCAAAATTACCCTATATTTTCTTAGTTAAAAGAGATACAGAAAAATGTTTTATACAGACGTTTCTTTATGATGATTGTTGAATAATCTGCCCTTTTCAGAATAAGTATACGGGGTCAGGTAAAAATGTTATCGGACCTAACCTCAATTTTTTAAATGGAACACCCTGTATATTTTAATCTAAAATGATAGCATTTTAAATTCTCTTATCCAATATATAACACACCATGGATGATATTGGTTTCATAGGCGATTTATTTAAACTCTATGACTTTAAACCACAGTAGACCATGAAACAAAAGCTAATACCTTAGGAACAACTATGTTGACATTCTAGTTGTTATTAACGTCTAACGTCGATTTCATTTTTACGTACTAATTTGTGAAAATTACTTATCAATATTTTGAAAAATTTGATATGATATTAGTTTAAATTGAAAGTGGAAAAAACGAAGAAATTGAGCAAAATTTATATTTTGTTCGCTATCAGGAAAGACGGCAACCATTTAAGGACATAACCTGAACATTCGCGATGATTCCCGTTATTTTTTACCTTAATCGGAATCTTTTATTTCGTTTCATAATAATAATTAAGTTTAAATAAATCGCCTAGGTGTTATATATTTGAAAAGACAATTTAAAATGCGATCCTTGTTAGATTAAAATATACAAGGTGTTCCATTTAAAAAATAAGGTTTTTTTACCTAACCCCGGAAACTTACTCTGAAAACGGCAGATTATTCAACAATCATTATAAACTTCTGTATAAAATATTTTTCTGTATCTCTTTTAACTAAGAAAATATAGGGCAATTTAGAAATTGTAAATTTTTTGATTTCCTCCGTATCTCTTAAGCGAGTGAAAATTTTAACATTTTGATTTTACCATTTAAAGTTTGACCCAAAATGAATACATGACACCTACATTACTTTTTTGATGGCACCAACAATTACGGAGATACCCTATAAAAGTGTCGAAAATGGGACACCCTGTACGTCAATGTATGTTCCAGAAAGCTATAATATTTAAATGTTCAATACATTTTTAGAATCATATATTTACATACGCTTTGATACTGGCCCAAAAGTATCCCCATGCCACTTGTGGTAACAAAAAATTACTATTATTTCTAAATTATTGTGGAAAAGCGTTTCGTAAAGAACCAATGCCTTTTAGATTTTGTACATAAATGTTAAGTAAACAACATAAGAATATTTTCTTACTTATTAATTCAAAGCGCATTTACCGTTACCGTTTTATTTTTCAATTTGTTTTCATCTCAGAATTTGTGGGTTAATATGATACGTAATTTCCATAATAAAAGTTGGTTTAAAAGAATTTTATTTTCCAAAAAAAAACATTCAGATCCGTTAATTTTAATATTGAGGGGCTTATTTTCAACCGACTGACTTCAACCCCAAGGACAAGGGAAGATTAACCCATAAAATTTTTAGTAAGGGATCCAAGCCCAGTAGTAGGTACATCATTACAGGTATTTTAATTCACTTTACAATACCTATAAAAGTTTGGAACAATTTAAGAAAATGTTGGTTTCGGGGAGATGGTGTAAAAATTATGAAAAAATTGCAGATTGGACGCTGTTTAATTCTACCTTATACAGGGTGTTTCTTACCCTATCCTCACCTTATTTTAAGACGAAAATGTGGTATAAAAGTTTTTCGCATGTCGCTTCGTTTTCGAACAAAAATATTGTATTTTATATTTTATTAATTCATGCCAAAGGATATTCTGATGATATTTGTTAAAAGATTAGAGCACTTTACTTTGGGTAAATTTTAAATTTTACAATTAATTCATTTGCGGAAATCTGGGTAAAAGAGTACCTTAATTTTTCAGTTATTTTTGTATTTTTATCGTCAAATTACTCGAGTGCTTCGTTCCATGGCAACCACATTTGTTTTCTGGGTGACATTTGTCTCCTGTTTAACATCTTTCAAATAATATCCTTTTGAATTGAACTGAAGAAGACCTTCGACTGCGTATTATTGATGGTTTTAATACGATTCCTGCCAGTCACGAAATTTTCCAACACATAAGAGACAATTTAACACGTCGTGTGGGTGTGGGTGTTTACTGGCTCATGGAGGACATTTGCAGCAATTTATCTGACTCTTGTTCATATGAGTTCATTATTCAAAGTTTTTAAATCACAAGCATTATCAAATCATTGGCATTAACTAATAAAATGAAAAATACAATATTTTTTTTAAACGCCCTGTATTTCAAAAACGAAGCGGCATACGAAAAACTTTTATTCCACATTTTCGTCTCAAAATAAGGTGAGGATTCACCTCCTTCATTTTTTCACAGGTTAGGAAACACCTTCTATACCCTATAAAGATGTATGATATAACTTACCCAAGAATCCAGTATTAATGGTTCTGACAAAATTACAAGTCTTAAAGCAATCGTTTATATTTCCAATGCCCAATGTATTGATACATTTTCTCATTAACTCCCCGGTGAAATCAGCTATTCCCAAAATAAAATCATACTGGCTGAAAAGCAGACTAAAATGATTTTTGTCATCATCCTCGTATTGAAAATATTGATTCGCGTTAAGCCAAGTATCAAGATTATCATTCTTTATAAACTGATAAAAGCACAAAGCTTCGATAAACTCTTGCATACCACTAGTAAAAGCTCTGTGATATAAATATCCATCTTGTCCTCGTAATTCCGATGCAATCGTTTTAAAGTGGTTATTGCATAAATTCGTCAGTCTCATATTTGCCTCCTCCAAAATAGAATTTTTCTTCGACTCACTAAAAATATACAAGTCATATACGATGTGTCCAGAAATAATCTTAACAAATGGAAAATTTTTATTTTGAAGTTAGGAAAAAAGGTATTCTTTAAAAATCCTTTTACTTATTGAGAAAATAACCCTCAAATTAAAATTTTTGATCCAGCACATATGGAGTGTCAGAAAACGTAAAGAATATAAACGTAGATGGAAAACTATATTTAAATTTAATATTTAAATTTTTTTATCAACACCCACTGGGTATATAAGAAACACACTTTGGTTCCAACATAGCAGTGATCCAAGTCACGTCCGCTCTGCAAGAGTGACATAACTTTGAAACCGGACATGGATGGGAAAAAGGTCAAAATTTGCTTAGCCACCAAGGTCCCCCGATATAACTTCTAGATTTTTTCTATTCTTATGGGGATTTTTAGAAGAAAGTCTATATCCACAGACTTTTCGAAAATATAGAAATAATTACCAGTAGCGTACTTTTCACTATTATGTTATTTTGCTTTGCAATTGAAATTAATTATAAAATTGATTGATTTAGCCGATACTTGATGGAAATCCATTATAAATTTGAACAGAAACAAAAAGTTATAAAATTTCCACAATTTTTATTTAGAAAAAAACCCGTAACATGTTTCGGCACACGGTGCCTTCTTATTCCGTCAGAAGAAGGCACCGTGTGCCGAAACATGTTACGGGTTTTTTTCTAAATAAAAATTGTGGAAATTTTATAACTTTTTGTTTCTGTTCGAAATTAATTATAGTTTTCCATAATTATATACGGCCATTATATTTTTCTTATCAGAATTACTTTTATTTTCTCATCATAACATTTTTTTCGTAGAGTAAAAAATAAAAAAAAAACCTTGTGTTTGTGAACTTGTTAATAAGAGTGATTAAATAACAAGACCTGTTTAATATCAAATAAATGTCAAAAATATGAAATTTTATTATCAATAAAATTATTTGTTATTTGCCTTAATCTAAGTTATTCAGGAAATAATCTAGCCATATACAGTACGTTTCACGAAAATTGGATACGACTTAATTATTTTCTGGGTCGGTCCCATTGTGTCGACAAGAGCTTGGCAATAAACAAGTGAAGTATGAAGGGACGGACTAAGGAAAACAAGTAATGATATGATTATATTAATGTAATCAAATGAAATTAAAATTTTTTTTAAATATTACTAGTCATATTTATTTACATTTATAATGTCATTCTATTGATAGTTCTGTTTCGCTATCGCAATCCTCATCAAAATTAATTATAATTGGATTAATTATAAGATCCAGACTAATATACGAATTTTCTACAGTTATTACGTGACGGACTGAATTTTTCCAACTACCTGGGGGAATATCATTAAAGCATTTTCGTATTAATTCTACAACACTAGAACTTAAAGTCGGAGAAATATTTTCAGACCTAACCAGTGATTTTAACTGGTGCCACATATGCTCTATGGGGTTAAAAATGCAATAATAGGGTGGGAGCCTAGAGCCTAGAGTCACAAACATATACTTTTTTATACAAAATGTCTTTAAAACTTCTAAAAGATCACTTTTTTTATAACTTTCTTCAAAATATATATCATTCGCCGCCATGTAGTTCTGAATCTTTGTATTATTTGAGCTTGGAGCTTTATGTAATTGGCGACTGTGATAGCTCGCATTATCCATTACTATCACGTTATTCTGAGGAATGTTTGGTAAAAGACAATTCTTGAACCATTCCTCAAAAACTAACAAATTTTACCACAAAAAGTTATTTAAATATAAATTAAGCAACCTAACCTACCTGATGTGCCTATATTTAATTATAATTATTACAATCCGGTCCTTTCCACATAATAATAACAAACGACCATAAATAATGGGATGGCCCAGATACTTTTACTGCAGTCATTACGTTATATCCATTTTTCGTGAAACAATCTTTACCACTCCACCTATAAATTTAAATGGATTAAACTATCCAAAAATTGTTTACATGATTGTGCTTTTTGGCAAATAATTTCATGCACAATAATTTTAAAATAAAAACCTCGATCGCTTTGCGGTCTCATGTTTTTATTCTGCATTCGACTATGTTTCAAGCAAAATCATGCTCAAAATATTTTGAATAGTTTAATCGATTAAATTTATATGTCTTGTTTAGTATATAATATAGGGTTATTTATCAGATAAATTATCTCAAAACAAATCGGAAAATGTACAAAATAAGGCCACAGATACTCAATAATGAACCAAATACAAATAGGTACAACCACAGACTTATCATCACAATAGACTCGCCAGTTCATTCATTAATAGCCTTTTGTTGTGTAACCATCATTGCGCATGTGTGTGACAAAGAAATAGCAACAGAGAACGCCAAAACTCCGACTCCAAGCCACCTCAACATAAAAGATTACCGACTACCTTGAATTCTATACTAGTGGAGGCGGTTTAAAGGATAGATTATTACTTAGCAATGGAAATAATTAAACATAAAATGGACGTTACCGGTGTTGTATAGCGCTTACGAATAAGTAAGATGCTTTAAGTTTATGATCATACATATACAGGGTACCCTAAACTCGGCTGTCATTAGAAATATCCAGAAAAAAGGCGTGTAATTATGAAAACCTAGTCGTGACCAGAGATCTTTCTACTTTCAAAAAATATTTTTAAGAATGCCAAATCATACCGCCATTGACAAGAAATTGTATATTTTCAGTCGATTGCGATGATAAAAACACTACTTGATCAATTGATTGATTTACTAAGCATAAATTACTATTTTTAAACGGGTATGTCAAATATAAATTCCTTTAAATCTACATAAAATTCTAAACATACTTAATAGATATTATATTGCATTCATCGATTTGACGCAGGAAAACTAGTATTACTGTCAAACTACACGGGCGTTAAATATGCCGCCTATCTCACACTGCGAATTCCACGCTCGTACATAAACCATACGTTTAAATGCACCGAACTAGACTAGCGTTTTACATGTTCTATTAGAGAACGTGAGATATGCGGCATGAAGAACGCCCGTGTAGTTTGACACTAAGAATAATGAACTAAAATAGAAAGTTGAAAAAAGTAAAAAACTAAGTAGGTACTTACTTTATGTAGTGAATAAAATAACTGTACAAAAAATAATGTAACAGTTGTTATGGAATGAACATTCATAAGATGCGAGTGCGTGTTCTCATTATCTCAAGAATATATTTAAAATTTCAACACTTATTTAATAATGGTTTCGATATCTGATGAACTATTACTGAGTGCTGATAAATAATTGAATCAACCTACAATGTGAAACCATCATTTATACTAACAATACAAAAACTTCTTTACAGAAAACCCATTTACCTACAATTTCATTATCAGTTTATGGGTCTAATCCGAAGGTATAATCCTATGGTCTCATCCAAGGATCTAATAGACACCATAAACTCATTAAAGCTTGTTTGAAGAAAGGTATTTTCACCAATAAATGCAAAGATAATTTTATAGGGATTCCGGCCAAAATTGACAACCTTTAGCGCCCAAAACATTAGGATAGTGTCTAGTTATAATTTTATATGCGCGGCATGTCCAAGGGGGTGGCAAACGGGGAATTGTGAAAAACAACATTTTTACATTCAATACATTTTAAAACATTAAAATTGAAAAATAATTTTAAAATAACTTAAATTTTTTTACTTTAATCAATTTTCAGAAAAAGTTTTTTGTTGCTAAGTACATGATATATTTCTATAAAGTAGTAGCAGAATCTTCTCTTCGCTATGGAATAATTTGTTGGGAATCGGCCGAGGGATCGGCAAATGTCCGTATCGCTCAAAAATATATTTTAAAGATAGTTTTCTTTAACTGTACTTAAAGAACATGCTTAGATCTTCTTTTACCACAATTTTTCACCTTTACAGAAGACATAACATAATGACGAGAGAAAATGTCAATGCTAAGTTGCAATTTAATGCCACACAAAGATCAGTTTCGTATGTGGCTCCCAAAATTTTTAACATATTACCAGAGCATTTCAAAAGAAAAAAATTCCAAAGCATAAAAAACACTTATGGATTATAAATAACACCCACATAATTAATAGTATAGTTAAGTTTTTTTGCATTATTCTGTAAATGGGTATTAACGGGATTGAATAATAATAAGGAACATGGACCTTTTAATAATAATATATTGGATATTTATGGAAGTGTGCACACACAGACTCTAGTCCCTTGTGCATACATTACATTTTGACTTCAAATAACTTGTCATTGTACATTCTTTGTAAATGAATAAATAAATAATAACGAACGTAAATATGATGGCTTTAATAATTAGATTATTGTTTGTTTTAATTTAAAACCATTATAACTCAGAGAGTATCTTAGAGAGAGTATATTATATACAAGAGTAAGAAAATATTTAATCAGTTCCCATTGAATATTCGCCAAATTAATAATTACAAAAAATTTATAAAAGAAGTCGAATCTTTACTAATTTCGGGGGCTTACGACTCAGAAGATGATTTTTTTATGATAATTTTAATTGACTTTTGGAAGTGATACACAGTAGGCTCTCTATTATCCGAGCTAATGTGTGCTGTACCCTAGCTCGGATAATCCGGCTTTTTTTGATGAGACCTATAAAAATGTGTACTAAACATAAACCCCCAGGTCTGCATCAAAATAAAATAAGAAGGGAAATCCCCTTAAAGGCAATTCTGGGCTTCCCGTGAAGAATACATGCATAATATATTACGCCTGATGCTCGAATAATACGGCGTCGCTCGGTTAATGCGGATTTCAATGGCGGTATACTCAACTCGGATAATCCGGCGGTATACTCAACTCGGATAATCCGCCGATCGGAAAACAGGGAGTCGGATAATCGAGAGTCTGCTGTATTATGTGTATTTTGTGTTGTATGTAATATTGTATTTATTATTATTGTGTATTATATTTTTACTTTTGTCACTTTGTATTGTACTGGTGACTCATATCAACTTTCTTTTATGTCTCTTATTTTCGTACTATAATATCTTTAGGACTCACAGCTTTGTTTATAGAAATATCTTCTTTTAAACAATAAAGCATATTTTGATTTTGACTTTGAGTAGCAAAGGAAACGAGAGGTTCAACGCCGCCTTCACGTGAAGGTTGTAGTATGTCTATTCCTGCAATCTTGCCTATCAGTGGTGAAATATTCTGTATTATTATTTAAAATTAAAAATAATTTTAAAAATATTAGATCTGCAATGTCTCAGGAAATACTATCTGGCTTGGCCATTTTATCCCTAGAAAACGATACTTTAGACTCTATGGACACAGAGAGTATAATAAAAAAAATTCGCCAACACCAAATGTCTAAAAGTTAAGTTTTTTTAGTTTCGGTATATTGTTTTTTTTTAATATTAGTATTTATTTTTAATTTGTGAGTTTAAATAAGAATATATAAATATATGAAAGTTAACACATTTAGTTTTTTATATTTTTTAAATAAATAAAAAAATATAGATTAAGGGTTTTCAGAAACTGTTGATCCAATGGATCCGGTTAATACTATTATCAGCTGAGAGTATGTTGTGTGCTAGCATAAAGTATTAAAAAAGGTTACCACTAGTCAGTTGATAAAACGATTAAGCGGATCGATCAGATCACAGTTTCCAAATTACCCCATTATATATTAATTAATAGATCATTTCCCAATTGAACTTTAAATCTGTGAAGTCGCAAACAACATCTGCACGGGAATGGCCCTAGGTCTAGGTAGCCGGAGGTACATTTCCTAGCAGATACTTTGAAAATAATTCTATTCTATATTTACTGATTAATCTTGATCCAAACTAGATCCGAGAATGTCTTACAGGGGATTAGGTTTGATTAGTTCTCTATAGAATTTTTCAATTCAAGGTTAATTGTGAAAGAATTCAACAAGAATTCAACCATTAAAAACTTTATTTTTATATTTTTTTTTAATTTGATTACATTAATTTCATTCATTTATTCAGGTTAGGTTATTCATTACATGATTACTTATATAATATATAAATTAGCCTAGATCTAGTTCTCTGTATATTCCACAAGTGTAGCGTAATGTACCTAGATGTAGAAAACATCTGTATGTACGGAGTTCATAATAAATTATAGTAAATATCATAATTATTTATATAGCCAATTAACATAAAACCATAATCATAAACCAGCATAGATACACTAATAGAAACCAATATAGATAATATACTCACATAAATATAGCTTGTTGAAAACCGTTTAAATGTATGTCGTTTTTGAAAAATTACATTTTTACTGAGTGTCTTAAATCGATTTATATTTTTACAACTCCTTACTTCACCAGGTAGCAAGTTGTATAATTTAGGGCCAAAATAATTTATATATCTGTGATTAAGGTTACTGTGACTTAATGGTAGTGTTATTTGTTTGTCCAGTCTGGCTCATGTATCGTAGTTATGATTACCAAGAGGTTTTAAATTTGAATAAGTATGAATATATGTACATTAGGGTGGAACGAAAATGGCCTTTTTTAACTTTTTTTGTTTTTAAGTTTCGTAATAGTGAGGAAAAGTTGCCTTTTAGGTTCAAAAAGAAAAAGAAAAAAATTGGTCGCTGTACTACATTATCTTGAGGTGCCGCAAAGAGCTTGTAGTTGGTAAAAAAATTTTAAAAATTGAAAAATTATAAACTTTGATAATTTTTTTTTTATGGATTTCTCGGACACATAAGGTTACAAAAGATAGTTGTAAATACAATTTTAACTATTAGAATGAGAAAAAAATATTTAATTAGAAAATATGATAATAATAATAAAATATTTTTTAATGTCAAAAAGTTTGTATTTTTTACAAAATTAAAACTTTAGCGAACATTTTTGTTACAAATAGTAGTAAATAAGGTTAAAATAAACGCTTGTCATATCAGTTGCTAAATATTTATTTTGACACATTATTCTGACGTCATTGACACATTAAACTGTTTCTTTGTATTAAATTTAGGCATGCACTCGCGTGAGCCAATTTTTGCCCTTATGTACCCCTCTCTTGCGATTGAACCACAGACATTTTGAGCCGATTCGGTCACCAGTTTTACAGCTCTTTCCACTGCTTGCGTGTGACAAGGAAGCCGGGGAAAGTCGAAAAGCGGGTCCCTTTTACTATTTGGTTGAGCTTCAGATGTCTTCTGTATAAATTCTTTGAGGGAGTCACTAGAAACATGATTTACCAAAGGGGGTTCAGTTACGTCATTCTCAGCCCATGATATCATGTCGATGTAATCCTTTGCGTCAAAGTTTATCTTTGGAACTGTAAATTTCCTGATTCCGTCTCTACTTTCTGTCCTAGCTTTTAAAACACGACGTAAACCAAGTTCTCTGACAATTTTGTTCTCATCGCATAGCATGGTCAAAAGAAGATTTTCTGTAGCAGCAAAGTACCCATTTCTTTGAATAACCGGGTCAAGAACGTTCTTCAAATCATCAGAGAGATAGCGTGAATATGAGATAAGTTTAAACAGATGTTTGGAACCATAAGTACAAGAAGGTTTTAACTTAATGTTAAACCAAACAGGTGCGTACACTTTCACAATGTACTCAGCCAGAGTCTTAAGGTTTTCAGTTGGATTTTCAGTTGCCACATACAATCTCAGTACACGGTTTGCTAGCGTAAGCCACCTGGCGTGAGCAATTTTTCCAGGGTTTCTTAAAGATAAATCTAGTGAGCAATTTCCACTTGATACAGCCATACAAATATCCAATAAATAATTCTGATCTGTACTTAAATCATTAATGTTCTCCAGAAGAGGTAGGTTATTTTCAATTGGCAAGAAAGTAACCACGGGAAGATTCGCACAGTTTTCCAGCTGCTGACCTATTTCGCCTTTAAACTCATTGGGTCCTTTCGTTTTACCATCTAAATGGCAAAAAAGATGTCGCAAAGGTAGCTCATTTCCATGGAACAAACACACTAACCATTGTAAAGGTCTTCCTATTTTATTTTCCATCAAAGAGATCACACCATTTTTATGTCCAGTATTTACAACGGTTCCATCACACCCAATAGCAGAAAAATTCACAAGTTGTTCGTTGTGTTCTCTATTTTTAACAAACTTCAATATACTGTCTGCAATGTCTTTTCCAGTGCCAGATTTCGGTGTTACGTGGCCTAAAAACTTTGAGTTTGGTTCCTCTATTAGTGAAACATGCTCTTCTGAAATAACTTTTTTGTATAACTTAGTACCTTTATTTTCTTGTGTAATTGTTTTGTCTTTTCTTCCATCAAAAAACAATCCTCTATTTTTGGTTATCTGATCATCATCATAAAGACTGTCATTAATTAGTTCTATTCGTTTTTTTGATCTTGCTCGTCTAATTTTCATCCTATCAATTACTTTGGTTTTGTCTTCACCTGTGATTACACCCAAGTCCTGTAAAGCAGCACTAGCTATAGCTGCAGCAGCTCTGTCTGATATTCCGGTACGGTCACAAATTGAAGCTACAGATGGCAATTTAATACGCATTTGTGTGTTTACCATTTTTTCTTCTTTCATTTTTGAAGGGCCTGGACCAGGCCGCCTGGTAGATTTATCTGTTCTTCAAAAATCAAGTCTTTTTGCTCTTCTGTTTGCTCTTCAGGGCTGTCATTGTCGCCGGTAACCGTTTCTGATACACTAGTATCTTTTGTCCGTTTTAGATTAAACTTAACTGCTCTCTGTAGTTCTTTACTGTTTCTTGTTTCTTTCCTTTTCAAAGCGCTTGTGGTAGCTATATCAACATTACTTATAACCATTTTCCTGGTCGAGCGTTGATCTTTTAGAAACTCTCGTTCTAAAAGTGGCACTTTTTTTCCTTTTATACAACTACAAGTATCATAGTCTTGACACTTGCAGGCAGCAATATCAAATAAACGTTCAGCTTCTTCTCTAAATTTTGCGAGGTTTGAGTCAAACGTATCTGACCCTTTTCTACTTTTAGACCTTAATAAATTCCTATATTTAGCATGATAAACTCTTATCATTTGTGAAATTCTAAGGTTTGAAACAACGGGAATAGAAGCTCTTGACCAAATTTGCTCTATTTTTGGGATTAAAGTATCAGATATTTCACTTACAGTAGGATCCTTCTCGTTCAATGACACAACTTTCAGGTTATGTCTAATAAAACAGTAGCACTTCATTACATCTTCGTAAGTAGGCAGTACAACTTCACACAAATCACTAAATGTTCCAAAAATAGGACATTCCGTCATTCGTCTTGTCTTTACTTGTTTAGACTGAGCCATTTTAACTCACAAAAATAAAGTAGCACAAGCACACAAACTAACAAAATATTACGCTAATCTGTTAGACAATACACGCTAACTCAACTGAACTCGGTAATTAAAGCGACTGACGCGTTTACATTACACTGATCTGAGCTTGTCACACGCCCACGCCCCACCAAACCGCTACGGCGATGACTCATGCTTCCGGATGCCAGCCAGTGCAATAATTAAACTGTTTTAATATTTCTATTCATATTAAAACGCCTATTTGACACTTTTTATTACATAATCGAGACACGTAACAATCTTTGAAAAAGTTTCAAATGTGTGCTTTTATAAAACTTTACCGCCCTTGCGGCACCTCAAGACGTAATGCAATAAGTTTTAAAAAAAATTATATGTCTTTTTTGATATAAAAACTGCTTTTTAGGCGGTATTTGAAGTAAAAAAAAATATTTAAAAAATACTTACAAAAACTTGAAAATCTAGTGAAAAATGTAATTTTATGAAACTTTATCGTCCTTGCGGCACCTCAAAACGTGCTCCAATAATTTTCATATTTTTTTAAAATCTTACTTACACCAAAAGGCAACTTTTCCGCGCTATTACAAATTAAAAATCAAAACTTCGTTTTTTCGTTCCACCCTAATGTACATATTGTCAATATGTAAGTTGATCTTATATCGCAAATATCTTTGTCAAAAAGTAATGTGTAGGATATAGTCTGTTCTGTCCATACATGAATTTGAGGATATATTTCTGAATTATATTCAATTTGTATAAGCTATTGTCATAGAGTCCACCCCACACTAAAATTCCGTATCTTATAATTGAGCCAACAATTGATTTATATATTAAAATTAGTGTTTTTCTGTCTAAAATTCTTCTCAACAAGTAGAACTTATGAATGAATTTAAGTAATTTATTTGAAATATAATCAATATGGGGTTGCCATTTAAGAAATTTGTCGATGACAATGCCAAGGTATTTTATAGAAGATGTTTCCTTTATAGTATGATCATCGACAATAATACTATTATATCCTGATCTGTTAGCGCTGGTAAGCGAGAAAGCTATATGAGATAGTTAAACCTTCAATAGGCAAGTGTAACAATGAGTTTATATAGATAAAAAAAAAAAACAAATAAAAATGAGTTGTTCTTTACAAATAGCCATCTATTGCTAGCTAGACTTTACTACATGAACTTAGAGGCATGACATTATGTTACCACATAAGTATACATGTGTTTGGTATAAAAACAATATCAAATATATTTCATTATAATGTGCGTTGAGCGCCATGGGTGGATGCTATGAATTTAGGCTCATTCAACGGACGTCTTAAAACCTCAATCTAATTTGTGGGTTGTTTCTGATGTTTTTATAGAATATCTCTTTATTAATGGACATAGAGGGATTCCGCGTAGGCGATATTATACCAGTTGTTTGAAAAGAATACAGAAAGTTTCCATAACTACTTTAATTTTTAATATACAGGGTGATATTGAAAATTTTTAATTTTCGGATACCGCTATTAGGTAATTAATATTATCTATCAAGAAAGTAAAAAATTATTGTTGCTTTTATGTAGAATCCTGTGATGTGGTCGGTTTCTTTCTAAGTGTTATGTTTACAATACTTACATGTTAAATATTATTAAATGCTTACATGTCAGTGTTTGTGCTATGAAGTAAAAATATTATCCTTTTAGATTCAATGGTAATGTCTCGACTAAGTTTTACAATCCTCTCATATCGATCATGTTTGTCATCTAATTCAAGAGAAAATCCTTTGAACATTTTTATAACTGGATTGTTTTCATCTAGAGTCTCCACTATTTCCTTTGTGGGTTTTCCAAAGATGGGTTTATTTTTTTTTGACCAGTGGTGACCTACAAAAAAAATTCTTAGGCTTTTTTCATTGTATTATGTATGTATTAAAGGAAATTAAAAGTGGCTTCATGCCTCATGATTTAATATTGGCAATACTATTTCCACTACTAATCATTTAAGGCCAATTTATAAACTTGACGGTGACGATTGACGGTGCAGTTTGACGGTGCCGTAAAAAGCTGGATTTATAAACTTGACGGTGGAGACGATAACATAACCTGTTTTTCTCGGATTTTCTATATTTTTATGTGATTATATTAATTTTGGTGTTTCTGTGATCCAACACTTATCAACAGTACACTTTAAAATGGTTAATAAGATGGTATAAAATAAAATAATACTTACTAAATATCACGTGACAGGCAAACACGATTTTGATTGGCTGTGGATGCTTGCTACGAACGTTGCTACGACCGTCCACCGTCAAAAGATAAAATTGGTTTATGTCGGCCGTCACCTACCGTCAGACTGCACCGTCATGTCAAATATAAATGGTCTCATGCATTTCAATATGTTTAAGCTGTAACGTCAATGTCAAACAGCACCGTCAATCGTCAACGTCAAGTTTATAAATCCAGCTTTAATCACGTATTATTCGCTTGTGAAAAAAACCGTTAAACTTTTGAAAGCAGTCAACAACCCGTTTACTGCAAATTATAAGAAAATTACACCAAAAATTCGGTGAAATGACAAATAATAGATAACTTTTTTCAAAGTCAAAGTCAAGGAAGTAAAATTAATAAATTACTAACTACAGCAAGATTTTGTAAATGTATTAGTAGTGGAACAATAATATATTAACCGCGGTTTAGAACGCTATTGTTTCCCGCACGTCGTAAATTTAAAATCGATGGTTGGGCAATAATAGCCTACTTCTAAACCTCGGTTAATAAAATACTATTATTAACCTCCTGCCAGAAATCATTATTATTTACCTATATCAATAATAGAGGCATCTGGCAAAACAAACTATCAAACATTTGAACGCAGACAACCTGACTACTGTGAAATTCTGTAAAACTTCTATACTTTGGTAATTTGAGTGAAGTCATTAATCGAGATGACAATGCAAGCGAGAGTAAAATTGGCCGCATTCAGCAGAACCCCATTTTTATTATTTGGTTTATTCAGTTAAGTTATTCATTACATAATCGCTTAGATAACACATAAATTAGCCTAGATCTAGTTTCCTGTATATTCTACAAGTGTAGCGTAAGGTACCTAGATGTAGAAAACATCTGTATGTACCGAGTTCATAATAAATTATAGTAAATATCTGACTTAATTATTTGTACAGCCAATTACATAAGATCATAATTATAAACCAATATAGATACCAATATAAACCAATATAGATAATATACTCACATAGATATACCTAGTTGAAAAACCTTTTAAATGTATGTTGATTTTGAAAAATTACATTTTTACTGAGTGTCTTAAAGCGATTTATATTTTTACAACTTCTTACTTCACCAAGTAGCAAGTTGTATAATTTAGGGCCAAAATAATTTATATATCTATGATTAAGGTTACTGTGACTTAATGGTAGTGTTATTTGTTTGTCCAGTCTGGCTCGTGTATCGTAGTTATGATTACCAAGAGGTTTTAAATTTGAGTATGAATATATGTACAGATTGTCAATATGTAGCTTGATCTTATATCACAAATATCTTTATCAAAAAGTAGATGTGTCGGATATAGTCTGTTCTGACCATACATGATTTTGAGGATATATTTCTGAATTATATTTAATTTATATAAGCTATTGTTATAGAGTCCACCCCACACTAAAATTCCGTATCTCATAATTGAGTCAACAATTGATTTATATACTAAAATTAGTGTTTTTCTGTCTAAAATTCTTCTTAACAAGTAGAACTGAGTTTAATTAGAGTAATTTATTTGAAATATAATCAATATGTGGTTGCCATTTAAGAAATTTGTCGATAACAATGCCAAAGTATTTTATGGAAGATGTTTCTTTTATAGTATGATTATCAACAATAATACTATTATACCCTGGTCTGTTAGCGCTGATAAGTGAGAAAGCTATATACTTTGTCTTTGACAGGTTTAAAGTTAATTTATATGTCTCTAGCCAGTTTCTTACTCTCATTAAACTAGTTATTGTTTTATTCTTCACCTCCTCCCAGCTATCTCCCGAGATAACTATGGCTGTGTCATCAGCATATGAGATTGTTAAGCCTTCAATAGGTAGGTATTGTGCCTTGCAATTAGCAATCTACATTCTTCACATATTAATAGCAGTACCCTCTTCTGGAGAGGCATACATTTCACTTCAGATGGGGTTATATTGATGCATTTTTTATGTATCTTATTCAAACAAGAATCACATTTATAATATTCTTCTATGGCTATTTGTTTACATTTCACGCATTTGTTTTGATCAGGTTCATTGCCTTCCATGCCAAATTGTTTACATTAAATTTGTTTATTTGCAAAGATAACGTGGTCTCTTGGCCAGCCAACGGAATTTACCGAATTTACAAATACCTGTTTTTTTGTTGATAATGCTATTATTTAGTCTTTAACACTATTTTTCTCAGTTATGCACTAGATTTAATTATCTGGTAATTCACTAAACTTTTAGAGAATGATGCATATCATGTCTGTACAAAAAAATTACAATTATCTGAAGGCTGCAATATAGGAAATTTTAAACGATTTGTCGAGAGCGTTGAACACAACCGTCGCCATTCGTTACTCGTACCATATAATGAGTGACATCACGATGCGCATAGATATGTAGTTCTGCTGAATGCATTTTGCTATCAGTTTTTCCTTTGGTTAGGATCCCTTCTAAGAATTATAATTAATATGTTTATATCTCTACGAAATGGATAATTTTATTTTTAATGCTCCTCTTTACTAGCAGAGATTGTGTATAAGATATTTTTATAATTATAATTCACTTCTTACTTAATTTTTTATACATTTTACTCCTCAACCTGACCAAACAAAACTGACATAAATCACTGTCAAATTTTTAAATCCAATGGAAAAAAATGGCCTACGATTTCATATCGATTTGTGAAATCAACTTTTTTTTAGTGCATTCAGCAGATGATTACTAATCGCTTACAAATCGATGGGTTCTGCTGAATGCGCCCATTAATAACTGCACATAGCTGACAGCCAATTTTAACATCAAGATGACAGGCAGCTAACACTTGACCAACAGCTAAAGTACCTAACTAAGCACGGAGAAAACCTTCCTTAGTAGTGGAAGAAATATATTAACCACAGTTTAGAAAGCTGTTATTGCCCGATGGTGGAAAATTTAATTTATAGTACTATCCCAACAGTCAGTTTGTAGTGATTCTAGAAATTCTAGATCAATCTAAAAAAGAACTAGGAAACGTTCAGGAAACATAAACAATGGAAAAAAATTAAATCTTAAACAATGTTTTTGGGGTTCAGAGTTCCCTAATTAGAAATATCAAATTCAAGATCCATGATCAATTGTGGTGTGTTTTCGGAAATGTACAAAGATATAACACCAAAAATTTACATCGCAATGTAATAAAAACAAATGTAAATAGTGTTTTTATGTGTATGGCGAGCAACAAAAAATGTTTGAAATTTACCTTTAAACTTTGACATGGTGATATCTCTACTTCTATGTGATTCCTTGAAGAAACGCAGACAAGTTAACAGGATAGAAACGATAATATGAATTAAAAGTGATAGAATGGAAATAATTTATTCACAATAAACCGGCACATTTGAATCAATGGACATCCAAATCGGAAAAGGTCTGAAATCGGCTCCACCTCCAATGCGTGCAAAATGTCAAATATACCGGGCCCGGAAGTACGTTGCGCAGACGGGCAGACGCAGCGATTTGTTTGCTATAGAGCTGGAAAACTATCGATATTCGTATAAAAGTTATCGCTCTATCGATAGTATTTATCGTACTATTAATAATAATAGCCCTAATTAGAGCTGGGAACCTTAGTTCACTTTGCTGATTTCGATCTTTCGATCTCGATCAGACAAGTGAATAGTACAAAAGTTTAGTTCGTTTAGTTCATATAGTTCACTTGTTCCTACGCTTATTTTTTAGCGAATTAGATCGGAAAAGCGGTACAAGCACATTGTTTTATTATTGTAAATGAGACAAACAATATTTTATTCAATCTTTAATGAAAAGAAAAACACATAATATAATAAGAAAAAGGTTATAACGACATTTTTGGAAACAAAAATATTAAAATAAAAACTTAGTACCTAAACTTGGTTATTGTAGGTAGGTAACAAGAACTACTTAAATACATTATTATGTAAACAGTTTGAAACATACAATAATAATTATAAATTTGCATTCAAAAATAAAATCTTACTAACTTTAGAACTTTTTAAAGATAATCGCTTTTGATTTAACACTAGACCAGCTTTGGAAAAAGTTCGTTCACATGGGACGGAAGTAGCTTGAATACACAATCGTTTTTTGACATATTCAAACAGGTTGGGGTATACGTGTTGTCGTGACATCCACCAGGATAAGGGATTCTCATCCCTTTTAAGCAAAGGCTCACTTAAATACCGATCTAATTCGATAATAACCGCGACACTAGCATTCTGGTCAGGTAACAAATTGCCGATGTTTTCATCAAATTCGCACCATACTTTTGATTTTTTTGAAGCCTGAACTGGTTCCACACATTGCTGTATTTCTGATGAGTTATTTTCACATGTCTGATGTGTTCGATTAGCACTTAATCTTTTTCGCAAATTCGCAACGGCAGCTGTATATTTGCCTTCATCTTTAAATCCATATTTTTTAAATCTTGGATCTAAAACTACTGCTTCAGCGAGAAGATTATTGTTTCCAATGTCACTAAACCGCTTATAGAATTGATTCAGCATTTCAGTGACTACACTTTTTAATTCGTTTGGAAAATTAGGTTTTGTTGAAAAGTCTCTTAAATGGAAATAAATTGCTTTAACAAAAATAAACATTTTTGACGAGGTAACTGTTTTTTCTGCACTAATCTCATCCGTTATATCTTTAAATATGTCTAATAGATCTACTAGCTGCTCCAACATTGACCATTCTTCTCCAGTTAAAACATTTAAATTGGGTGACTCTAATGCCAATGTCGAGATAATGGAATCTTTTATTTTACACGCACGGTTAACCATATCTAGAGTGGAATTCCAGCGGGTTCGCACGTCTTGTTTAAGTTTTAATTCTGGTAAACCCATCTGAATTTGCATTTTTTTTAATTTGGCAAGCGCCGTAGAACTACGGTTGAAAAAAGCAACAATAGCTTTCAGTTTTTCTAAAACTGGATCGATTATTTTTAAACCATTTTGAACTAACAGGTTTATTGAATGAGCAAAACATCGTTGAGATTTCCATCCACCCTCTCGTACAGCTGCAATTATGTTGGCGGCGTTGTCACTAACCACACACACAATTTTTTCTTGGATTTTCCACTCGTCAAATCTTTCAGCCAAAAGTCTGGAAATATTTTGTGCAGTATGTTTTTCATCATATTGAAAACAATCCAACAGACGAGACTTTAAAACCAACTGTGATTCTTCTACACTTAAATAATGAGCAGTTATGGCAGTGAAGTTATCATTGTTTGAGGACGTCCAGCTGTCAGTCGTTACACATATAGAATTAACGTGGACTAATTCTTCTTGAATAGATTCTCGTAATGACTGATACAATTGCTCAAGCAAATTATTACTCAAAGTTTTTCTTGACGGTACTTTGTAGTTAGGACAAAGCATTTCACAAAATGTTTGAAACTCTTTCTCTTCAACAACTCTGAATGCGTGATAGCCTTTAACTATCCAGCGTAGTAACTGTTTATCTAGTTCTTTATTTCTTACTATAGATAAAGGTTTTTTTACGTATGCGAAATTACTGATAACAGATTGGGTTTTTTCTTTTTTACCTTTGGAGCTATTAGAACTACTACTAGCACCAATATTTACACAAGTACCAGCGTTACTAACATTGACACTCGCACTGGTACTCGCACTTTCTCCATCTTCGATTTTCCTTATTTCGGCAAGCTGGGATACCGAACTTGATGATTCTGGTGTCTGAGAATCAGTGGTTGGTAATGATGCGGTTGACCCTCTAGCGATGTTTATTGTAGGATGCTTTGTCTTCATGTGACGATTTAAATTTCCCATAGATCCATTTTTAGTCGATAAAACTTGTTTGCAGTATTGGCATTTAGCTGAAACTTTTTCAATTACAACTTCAAAATGAAACCATATGTCACTTCTTTGTGGGGCCATTTTTTAATTTGCCACAAATAACATACTTTTTATAAACAAAATAACAATATAAAAATATATATATAACTAACTTTTTACAAAGAACGCAATTACGAACATAGCTTCTGAACTGAACCAACCGTACAACAATACATTCGATGTAATACTGACTACAATAAAAGTTAATAAAACTAAATAATTTCTCTAAAGAAAAACAAAATATAATTTATTTTATCCTACGGCAACATCAAAAGTTCGGCGGCCGCCCTCCAAAGACCATCAAAAGTACCGAAACACCGCCAGCCGCCGCTCGCCAGTGCTTTTAATTCGACCGCCGTGCCGCTGCTGCGTTGCTGCCGGAATCCTACGAGCCATCCTGCCATCCATGCTTTCGCGTCGCAACTCTCGCGAGGATTCAATCTGCTCGTCCGTCTCGCTCTTACCGATACTGATATGTATCTGCATAGGACGTTCGTTTTTTAGTTGGCAGTTCGTACTTCGTACTTCGCGTTTAGGTTTAGTTCATGTGGAATCAATCTTTTCATTCTTGGTGACCGATTCTTTTAGTTCACTTCTAAGATTCGATCTTTTGAACTAGTTCGTTCACGACCTACACAGCTCTAGCCCTAATATAAACTTTGGAATAATAAAAAACGGAAAAATCACAATTTCCAGTTTTTATACTAATAGTATACTCTAAGAACGGCAGGCAAGAAGATACTTTACAGAGTAAACATTGCTTGTTCCGTATTATCATCATTTACAATAGTACCATCGATAATGCAACAATTCTATTATCGATATATCAAACACTATCGATAGCTTCCCACCTGTGGTTTGCCGTTACCCCGTTCGACATTGTGGTTCGCGAGATGCCGCACTCGAATTGTTGCTCGTTCCTTCAGCCATATATGCCACAGAGGAATGATTCATCCATTGTAGTCAATATAAAAAAAAATCGCTACCTAATTAATATTAGAGTAAATGTTGACAATGACCACCATTAGCTTCATTACAAGCATAGACAATTACAAGCATCCAACCTTCTACGTAAAGACCTTCTCTTTTTAGCACATACAGTAGTGAGGACTAATAGGTTGAAATAAATTCGTCGATTTTTTATTTTTCGATTTGCATTTTTTAAACTTATTTTCCTTTATACAGAGTGACTCTAAAAAATATTTCAAAACACTTCAATTTTTCATATTTTTTTTATCGGATTAAAATTTTGATCACATATACTATGTATTTCATCTATCATAACCTAATTAAATTGTTTAAATTAGACTGATTGAACCTCAAAACACAATGTTTGCAAGAATTTGAAGATTGACTCTACAGGATGTTTCTGGTGGTCAACTCCGACATTTATTAAAGAAATATTTCGCAATTTTGAAACATTTAGGCATTACTTAAAATTTTTTTAAAACAACTTAATTTAGATATGTTGTGATACATGAAATGTGCTCAACACTTTCCGTGGAATCCGAAAATATAATTAAAAATAGGTTTCAATTTAAAACATTGAAGTGTTGCCCTGTATAAATGGAAATAAGTTTTAAAAATGCAAATCTAAAATTGAAGGTTGAATTTTAAATGAATTTATTCGAAAATATTTGTCCTCGCTGTATATGAGGATCTTGCCGAGTATAATACGGCCTTAAAGGCCGTATTACACTTGGGAATTTTTATGGCGCCAGCAATTGCAATTATAATTCAAGGATTCAGGCGCAGTACACCGTTCTCCGTACTACAGTCAGAAATTCTACTCTTCTGACAATTAAAAGAACACGGATTCATGCGCAGTACACTGTTCTCGATCAGCTGTCTCTCATTACCAGAAATGGGGCAGGCGCCATTTTAATTGCCCTTGTCGGCGCAATTGGGTAGACATGGATTATTCTGTTATTTTTAACTGTTTATTATTTGGCCGAACCAGGTATGAACAGGTAATGGCCATTTAAACCCACTGGTACTTAAATTAGTTTTGTAAAAGCATGTTGTTTGGGGGATGGCGGAAATCCATTGTCGCGTCGCCTAGATCAAAATTAGAATCTAAGTGATCACTATTGCCTAAGTCAATAAGATTATATCCCCTAACTATGCCTACAACTTCTGGGTTTTGACTATTCATAAAAAGTTTTTTAGACGGGAGAGGCCTTTTTGCGTTGAAGATAATGCTGGATTCCCCACCTGAGCTAATACTGTCATGATGGGGGCTGTTTGACTTTCTTAAAGTATCAGAGTTATTTACCTTGTCCCACATATAATTAGGACTGGCAATAATTTCGTCAAACAAGCTATCAAGCACGGCCCCTGAAGGGGGCCTGTGAGGACCCACCTTGCCACCCGCCAGACTTGTCAGATCTGACGCCTCAACTTGACTATGACTTGAGGAGTCAGACATTTTCAAAGATTAGTTGACTTTTAAATTTATTTATTGAAATTAAATAAATTCTTTTATTATCACAACGGGTGATAATATAAAAATAAATCTTTTAAAACATTAAAATTTATTTGAATAGGTAATGGCCTTTTATTTTGAAACTACTCCCTGTAGCTTTTATTTAAAAAACTTCTTATTTCTCTCACAATTTCTTTTTTTACTTATTTAAAAGAAAACCGCAAAAATATTTCTACGGCCTGCCTTTAAGTTTTATTTACAAATCGGGGTAGTTGGAGTTTTTCGGATCCGAATTACAAAAGATTTCTTAAATTTACTTATGTCTAATCATTACAAAATCTTTTATAAGTAAAGCTTATAACTTTAATACCGATCCCCAAAATTATCATAAATAATTTTATCGACGCTGTCGTCTATAATAAATTCACAAAAACAAAATTTTCTTTTGTTTCACAACAAATCTTGTTCCTGCGGAACACAAAAAAAATTCGAATAAATTGTCCAAGAAACCATCACTAGACAATTTCTATGAACCGCAAAAAGTACATACTTCTTCCAAGAATTCACAAAGCATAAAAAGTCATCAATAAAAGGATAATGTCCCTTGCGGACACTTCGTAAGTCCTATCATACTAAATAGTCCAAGAAACAATCACTAGACAATTTCTATGAACCGCAAAAATATATACGTCCCCTTAAGGATGCATAAGTCATATCAGAATCATCAAAATATGTCCAAAAGTATTACTTGAATAGTTGTTACTACTGACACCCAAAGTTTTATAAACTCCCGAAAGAATCTTAAAGGTCAAAGTTTTTGTTAAATAAAGTTCTATATAGTTACTCACTATAGATTTGAACTTGAACAATATCTATAGTTTTCGGCTATCTGCGGTTATAAACTATGGCGGTTTGTCAGGGGGCACGAATTTCTTTTAACTGTCTAAGCTTTTTGGCTGACGACAGAAACCAGCCTTACTTACAAACGAGCTTCGTAAACAGATAGTCTCATTTATACCTCCCCCACTGACAATACACGCCGTGCAAGCGCGTTCACCCTAAACGCGGTTGAATAAAAACTTTCACAATTGTTCACCATTGGCCGAAGTCCCCTAATTTCGTAATTTATTGGAGATTAGGTTATTCGACTTTTGGACTAGCCTTTCTTTCGATTTCACAACCTTTGTGCAAATGGTTGCTACTTTCAAAACAAAGTGGAATTCAGAATAGTAGAGAGCTAACACCGTATCACCACTCCGGGGTCGCTTTAGGGGGTCTCCTGACCGAAGCCTAAAAACGAGGGAGCGTTTTTCAGTTAATTGTCAAGAGGGAACCGTGTCCTGTATCTTACAACTTAACTTGTCGAGGGCTCTCACTAAACTTGCCCTTAATTTCCGTCACCTGGGTATTTATAGACCGCAAAAGCTTTCTAATTGGTCAGAATAATCTTACAGCTCTTTGCGTAAAATTCAGGATGACGACAATTTTCAAAATGAGATTTTCTAACTAATGGTCAGTCCTAAAATAATAAGTCATACCTCGAACTGTAGGTAATAGTACTGCCTATTATATTATCAAAAATTTACTTATCTCCAATTTGTATTTTGTTTTGTAATTGAAACATTATTAACATGCATCGAATTTTTCCTTCGCGCCACGTGCCGCAGCAGCGCTTGGCCACGCCCCGATTTTTAAGACTAGGTCTGAGCGGACGGACGGGCGAGTGAACGGTTCTAGATTTCTGGGCCCTTTGAAAGGCGAGATATTTAGATATTTTATTACATAAAATTATTTATTTATGGCTCTATGAAATCTATCTTGCTATGCAGACTTTAAAATATTTTATACAAAGAGACTTTATACCTTCCTATTATGAAATATCATTTCTCCCTCTATTTAACAAAACCCAAATCAATACCGCGTGTTGATTACCATATTTTATTCTTAATTTTTTGATTATTTACGGTGGTTTTTATTGTATAAACCCAGTTTATACAACACCCCCCTCTCTTTAAATGCGAAAATCCCAAATATTCTTTTCGTAGCGCTTTTATCCGTTTATTTATTGTGATAAGCGGAATTATAAAAATACCTACTGTATAACGGGATTTCGGTTACTTGCGAAATATTCCCCTCATAATCATTTAATAAATTCTCGAGATGTTCTGGTATAACGTCTTGTTCCTCTATTGTGATCTCAGGGATATTATTTTGTAAATTTACCGGTTGATTATTTTGTGTTATTAGTCCTGCGAAACTGTCTTCGTCGGAATAATTTGATACGGTTTCGCATCTTTGGTACTCATCAGGGAATTCGGGTTCTGATAGTTCGTCCTCCGTATTTTCGTAATCTGAATCGAAATTTACAATATTCCCTGTTGGTTCTAGTCTCATGTCGTTAATATGTACAGGGACTTGTTTATCATTTACTAAAACTTCATAAACGACGTCATTGATTTTCTTAACTATTTCATGGCTTCCATTCCATGCTGGAGAAAAAGGACCCTTGTTCTTTTGCCATGCACGTATATTTACCATATCTCCGACGTCGAGTTCTACTTTTGGTTCCGACTCATTATTTATTTCATTATTTATGTATTTACTTTGTTTTCTTGTGATAGCTTTGTTTTTGTTTTGTCTCTCTTCTTTTGTTAAATTTTCACGTACAAGTGGCCATTTCTCTGTCCATTCACCAGGAGGGGGCAGCTCATACCCAAGGATTATAGCAGCAGGGGACTGTCCCGTTGCCCTACATATTCTGCTTCTTAGTGTTTGAAGTGCCCTAGGCAAATATTCCTCCCAGGAATTAGCACGTTTTTTATAAGTCAAGACTCTTAAGACTTTCTTTAACTCCTGTATTCGCCTCTCTACAGGGTTAGCTTGTTGGTGATGAATAGCAGTGAATTGCTGAGTAATATTTTGGTTCTCACAGAATTTCTTTAAAATATTACCTTTAAAGGCTCCCCCGTTATCAGTAATCAAAATTTCTGGGTTGCCATATCTCGCAATTATTTCATTCTGTAAAAATAGTGTCACGTCTTTAGTGTAGACGTTCTTTAACGCTTTTGCTTCAATCCACTTGGAAAAAATATCCTCGCACACTAAAATATACTTCGCGTCGGTTTTATCTGCCGCCGGTGTATACGGACCTAAAATATCCATCGAGATCACCTGAAAAGGATATTTGGGATTATTCGCGCGTAAAGGAGCCGTCTCCTGTTTTTGTTGCGTTTTGCAAACGCCGCAAATTTTGCACTTTCTTATATAATCCGCGATACTGTTTTTCTGGTAACCCCAATAAAATAGTTTCCTGATCTTATTATACGTCTCGTCTATACCTGGGTGTGCCGCATTTTCTTCGTCGTGGTATAAGTAAATTACCCTGTCTTGTAATTTACGTGGTACAATAATCCTTTCACCTTCTGGTGAAATTTTGCATAGCAATCCATTTTTGAAACATAATGTTTTATATAGTCTTTTTTCCTGTTTGGTTGTTGGCACTTTGCCTAAGTTCATCTCTGTTTCTAAATTCTCTAACATCCGTACTGCACGTCTCATATGTTCTGTGGATTGCTGTACCTTCTGAATTTGATCCAGCAATTTGTCTTTATTTATAATATTTATATTTGCAGGCGCTAACATTCTATCTTCATCAGTGAATTCCTCATACGGGCACAGGGCCGGATTTCGGCTTAGATAATCACACAATTGATTTTCCCTGCCTGGAATGTGTTCCACCTCAAAAGAAAATTCCTGTAATAGGAGTGCCCATCGCATTAGTTTGGATCTATGATCCTTAAACTTCGCAAGCCACGTTAACGCCTTACTGTCGGTACGTACAGTAAACGGTTTGTCCTCTAAGTACCCTCTAAACATCTTTATAGCCCAGACTATGGCTAAACACTCTTGCTCGTTTATGTGGTACTTTTGTGTAGTTTTGGAAAATTTGGCACTGGCATGGGCGATTATATGTTTTTCTTCACCCTGTTGTTGATATAATAAAGCAGCCATGCCAATGCCGCTTGAATCAGTTTGTAGAATGAATTTTTTACTGTAATCCGGTCTATGGAGAGGTGTGCTATTTTCAACTGCAATTTTGGTGTTTTCAAAGGCTTCGAATTGTTTTTCTGTTAATTTGAATTTTGAATCTTTTTTCAACAAGTCAGATAAGGGAGCTGTCAGCTCAGCAAGTCTGGGTATGTATTCTCGTAGCCAATTGCAGATGCCTAAAAACGATTGGACTTGTTTTTTATTTTGCGGCATCAAAAAATTTTTTATTTGTATCTTGTGTTTGCTGAGGGGTACCGTTTCCTCTCCCTTTATATGATAGCCCAGATATTCTATATCTGTTGTCGCTAACTGACATTTTTCTCCTGCGATTTTCAAATTATGCATAGCCAGTCTCTCAAACACGAGTCTGACGTGCTCATAATGTTCTTCTAAATTGTCGCTATAAATAACAATATCATCCAGATATACTATCACGAATTGTTGGATGAAACCAACCAGTACTTCTGCGGTCATCAATTTCTGGAAGGATCCAGGCGCATTTTTGAGCCCAAACGGCATAACATTGTACTCATAACTGGCTCCGTCCGGCGTCGAAAAGGCTGTATACTTTTTGGATGCAGGATCCATAGGGATCTGCCAGTAGCCAGATTTTAGATCTAAAGTCGTAAAATACTTTGCCTGCGTGAGGTCTTTTAGGGCATCTTGTATGCGTGGCAACACCGCGGATTCATCAGTGGTCATAGCGTTGATGCTCTGGAAATTCATACATAGCCGAGGCTTCTTATCCGGCTTCTCGACTATGATAGGGGATGTGCTGTACGCAGAGGTGGAAGGTGATATAACGCCCGTGTTAAGTAGATCTTCTACTATATCATACAAAAGTTTCTTTTTTCTAGGATTCATAGGAAAGCACCTTTCATGTATGATTTTATTGCTTGTAATATTTATAATGTGTTGGGTGTCTCTGGTAGTTGGTTGTACTGGTCCTATTTGGAATAACTCTTTGAATTCTTGAACAAGGTTCATTATTTCTTTTGGGGTGTCAGCCTTGGCAACCGGTAAAATTATTTGACCTTCCGGTATAAAAGTTTCTCTCGCCCAAAAGACGGTCTGTCGTTTTTCACGGCCTATATAAAGGCACTGTCGGCTATAGTCTAAAACTACGCGCTCTTTAGTCAGAAATGGAGAACCAAGAATTATTGGGGTGTCCAGATTTTTCAGGACCCAACAAAAAACATTGTAATCAACACCTTTAATATTAATTGAAACAACGCACGACCCAAGGACTTGAGCATTCCTGTCAACACATGCTAACTGCATTGACGGGATCGTGGCGGGACCTAATTTCTCGGGTGCGATGTATGAAGATATTAAATTGTATGCCGCCCCCGTATCGAATAACATGTTGTATTCTAACCCGTTATAATATCCGCGTATTGTGGGGGTCAGAGGCGAGTCATTATTTAATGAAAATATTTTTTTATTTATTTGACCGACAAGATTTTTAGTTTTATTTATTGTTCCGCCCTGTCGGTCCTGTGCAAGTTTTTTTGACTCAAACTTTTTGTTGATTAGTTTAAGTTTATGTTTATCGTCATTAACCGTTTTTATCTCAGGTTTTGTACTGGAAGACGCGGTTTGTTCATTATCAGGGTCATCTGATAAACCTATTTGGTTAAATTTTTTATTTTCAGAAGGTTTAGGACAGTCGTAGTCCATATGATTGCCCTGACAATGCCTACAAGGCCTAAAGTTTTTGAAATTCTTTTTTGGGGGTGGCGCGTCTTCTATTGCTTTAACGATCACCTGCGGTGTATTTTGTTTTTTATTTTCATCTCTAAGTTGATAATTAAAATTTCGTGGCGGGTTTCGCCCAAAATTAGTGTTATTATTATTTACAGAATTTCTGTCCAGGGATGCCAGGTTCTTTTGAGGAACCGTGTGTTCTTCCTTCAGGTCACGTTCAATACAGCCAGCCACGGTAACTAAACGCTCAAGTGTCGGTAGGTGCGCCGCCCTTAATCTAGATCTGATCTCTGGTTTAACTAACGTTACTACAAGCTGTAAAAAGTCGTTTTCATGCCCTAAAGGCTGTACTCTAGAGAATAATGCCCTCTTTCTTATGATAAAATCTTCGATATTTTCCGAGTTAGTTTGTTTTTTACCGAAAAGCGATACTTGAAGCTCTACCATGTTTTCTACGCTATCAAACTTGTCTCTAAGCTTTTGAGCAAGTTCATAATAGGTTTTTACGTAACATCTATAGGGTTCGAACCACTTCTTCGCGTTTCCCTCTAACCTTTCTATAGCGTAATATATTTTGTCTTCGTCATCGATTTTATTCGTGTCGAACCAACTGTTTAAATCATGTATGAATTGTATAGGGTCTTCGTGTTCCAGCCCTGCGAATTTTACGCGCAATGGGGTCTTTTTAGATTGGGTTTGGTTCTCAATACCGCGTGCTAATGTTTGTAATGTTTTCGCGATTTCGAGCTGAGTTAATAATTCAGTGTTTATCTTAAATTTATCTTTTTCTGTGTTTTCACGGCTTTGAATATCCGCGTAAGTGTCCCGTGGCGTGTTTTCGTTACTGCAATGAGTTTTATTTAGCAAATAAGTCTGCGCTTCTAATAATTTTTTGTTTTCCATTTTGAGTTTAAATAACTCCTTGTGCAAAATCTCATTTTTCAAAATCATGTTGTCATTTACATTTAGCGAGTTCTCATTCCCTAAATTTAATTTTTGTTCCCCACCAGGTTTATCATTTTGTATTATTAAGCTCTTATTTTTTTTTAAATTTAATTCTCCATCACCAGGGATGCCATTTTGTAAAAGCATGTTGTTTGGGGGATGGCGGAAATCCATTGTCGCGTCGCCTAGATCAAAATTAGAATCTAAGTGATCACTATTGCCTAAGTCAATAAGATTATATCCCCTAACTATGCCTACAACTTCTGGGTTTTGACTATTCATAAAAAGTTTTTTAGACGGGAGAGGCCTTTTTGCGTTGAAGATAATGCTGGATTCCCCACCTGAGCTAATACTGTCATGATGGGGGCTGTTTGACTTTCTTAAAGTATCAGAGTTATTGACCTTGTCCCACATATAATTAGGACTGGCAATAATTTCGTCAAACAAGCTATCAAGCACGGCCCCTGAAGGGGGCCTGTGAGGACCCACCTTGCCACCCGCCAGACTTGTCAGATCTGACGCCTCAACTTGACTATGACTTGAGGAGTCAGACATTTTCAAAGATTAGTTGACTTTTAAATTTATTTATTGAAATTAAATAAATTCTTTTATTATCACAACGGGTGATAATATAAAAATAAATCTTTTAAAACATTAAAATTTATTTGAATAGGTAATGGCCTTTTATTTTGAAACTACTCCCTGTAGCTTTTATTTAAAAAACTTCTTATTTCTCTCACAATTTCTTTTTTTACTTATTTAAAAGAAAACCGCAAAAATATTTCTACGGCCTGCCTTTAAGTTTTATTTACAAATCGGGGTAGTTGGAGTTTTTCGGATCCGAATTACAAAAGATTTCTTAAATTTACTTATGTCTAATCATTACAAAATCTTTTATAAGTAAAGCTTATAACTTTAATACCGATCCCCAAAATTATCATAAATAATTTTATCGACGCTGTCGTCTATAATAAATTCACAAAAACAAAATTTTCTTTTGTTTCACAACAAATCTTGTTCCTGCGGAACACAAAAAAAATTCGAATAAATTGTCCAAGAAACCATCACTAGACAATTTCTATGAACCGCAAAAAGTACATACTTCTTCCAAGAATTCACAAAGCATAAAAAGTCATCAATAAAAGGATAATGTCCCTTGCGGACACTTCGTAAGTCCTATCATACTAAATAGTCCAAGAAACAATCACTAGACAATTTCTATGAACCGCAAAAATATATACGTCCCCTTAAGGATGCATAAGTCATATCAGAATCATCAAAATATGTCCAAAAGTATTACTTGAATAGTTGTTACTACTGACACCCAAAGTTTTATAAACTCCCGAAAGAATCTTAAAGGTCAAAGTTTTTGTTAAATAAAGTTCTATATAGTTACTCACTATAGATTTGAACTTGAACAATATCTATAGTTTTCGGCTATCTGCGGTTATAAACTATGGCGGTTTGTCAGGGGGCACGAATTTCTTTTAACTGTCTAAGCTTTTTGGCTGACGACAGAAACCAGCCTTACTTACAAACGAGCTTCGTAAACAGATAGTCTCATTTATACCTCCCCCACTGACAATACACGCCGTGCAAGCGCGTTCACCCTAAACGCGGTTGAATAAAAACTTTCACAATTGTTCACCATTGGCCGAAGTCCCCTAATTTCGTAATTTATTGGAGATTAGGTTATTCGACTTTTGGACTAGCCTTTCTTTCGATTTCACAACCTTTGTGCAAATGGTTGCTACTTTCAAAACAAAGTGGAATTCAGAATAGTAGAGAGCTAACACCGTATCACCACTCCGGGGTCGCTTTAGGGGGTCTCCTGACCGAAGCCTAAAAACGAGGGAGCGTTTTTCAGTTAATTGTCAAGAGGGAACCGTGTCCTGTATCTTACAACTTAACTTGTCGAGGGCTCTCACTAAACTTGCCCTTAATTTCCGTCACCTGGGTATTTATAGACCGCAAAAGCTTTCTAATTGGTCAGAATAATCTTACAGCTCTTTGCGTAAAATTCAGGATGACGACAATTTTCAAAATGAGATTTTCTAACTAATGGTCAGTCCTAAAATAATAAGTCATACCTCGAACTGTAGGTAATAGTACTGCCTATTATATTATCAAAAATTTACTTATCTCCAATTTGTATTTTGTTTTGTAATTGAAACATTATTAACATGCATCGAATTTTTCCTTCGCGCCACGTGCCGCAGCAGCGCTTGGCCACGCCCCGATTTTTAAGACTAGGTCTGTGCGGACGGACGGGCGAGTGAACGGTTCTAGATTTCTGGGCCCTTTGAAAGGCGAGATATTTAGATATTTTATTACATAAAATTATTTATTTATGGCTCTATGAAATCTATCTTGCTATGCAGACTTTAAAATATTTTATACAAAGAGACTTTATACCTTCCTATTATGAAATATCATTTCTCCCTCTATTTAACAAAACCCAAATCAATACCGCGTGTTGATTACCATATTTTATTCTTAATTTTTTGATTATTTACGGTGGTTTTTATTGTATAAACCCAGTTTATACAACATTAGCAGTTTACATTCTTTATTAAACTTATGGACTGCTAATTCAGCAACTTTTTGCACCTCCTATTTGTAAATAGCAGTAGCTGCTTTAACTGGTAATCAAAACGAACAGGTTTGCACATCTCCAATTCTGGGGATATTTTAGGGATTTCGACAGTACCCACTGCTGTTCTGACCGTTGACAATGCTCCAGCTGATCGAAAACGGTTTACTGCGCATGAATACGTGCCATTATAATTGCCGGCGCAAGAGAAAAAATTGCCTAGTCTAATACGGCCTTAAAGGCCGTATTACACTTGGGAATTTTTATGGCGCCAGCAATGGCAATTATAATTCAAGGATTCAGGCGCAGTACACCGTTCTCCGTACTACAGTCAGAAATTCTACTCTTCTGACAATTAAAATGACACGGATTCATGCGCAGTACACTGTTCCCGATCAGCTGTCTCTCATTACCAGAAATGGGGCAGGCGCCATTTTAATTGCCCTTGCCGGCGCAATTGGGTAGACATGGATTATTCTGTTATTTTTAACTGTTTATTATTTGGCCGAACCAGGTATGAACAGGTAATGGCCATTTAAACCCACTGGTACTTAAATTAGCAGTTTACATTCTTTATTAAACTTATGGACTGCTAATTCAGCAACTTTTTGCACCTCCTATTTGTAAATAGCAGTAGCTGCTTTAACTGGTAATCAAAACGAACAGGTTTGCACATCTCTAATTCTGGGGATATTTTAGGGATTTCGACAGTACCCACTGCTGTCCTGACCGTTGACAATGCTCCAGCTGATCGAAAACGGTTTACTGCGCATGAATACGTGCCATTATAATTGCCGGCGCAAGAGAAAAAATTGCCTAGTCTAATACGGCCTTAAGAATAGGAAATGTTTTCTCTTGCGCCGGCAATTATAATGGCACGTATTCATGCGCAGTAAACCGTTCTCGATCAGCTGGAGCATTGTCAACGGTCAGAACAGCAGTTGGTACTGTCGAAATCCCTAAAATACCCCCAGAATTAGAGATGGGCAAACCTGTTCGTTTTGATTACCAGTTAAAGCAGCTACTGCTATTTACAAATAGGAGGTGCAAAAAGTTGCTGAATTAGCAGTCCATAAGTTTAATAAAGAATGTAAACTGTTAATTTAAGTACCAGTGGGTTTAAATGGCCATTACCTGTTCATACCTGCTTCGGCCAAATAATAAACAGTTAAAAATAACAGAATAATCCATGTCTACCCAAATGAGAGACAGCTGATCGGGAACGGTGTACTGCGCATGAATCCGTGTCATTTTAATTGTCAGAAGAGTAGTACCGCGCATGAATCCTTGAATTATAATTGCCATTGCTAGCGCCATAAAAATTCCCGACTGTAATACGGCTTTTACCACACGAGCGATGGCACATGCTTTTTGAAACACTCTGTATAAGATAATTTGAAAATGAAAAAGTTAAAATGCAATTCAAAAATATTAGCTAACGATTAGGTACTTCTCCTAAGGGTCCTGATTTAGGTTCACCTCTGAATAATTTAAGGTATATGTATAACTTTTATTTAGGGTTTTGTTACTAACAATTGCATTCATATACATATCTAGAATATAAATGAACCGCAAACCTTACGAAAATAATCACATAATAGGCTCATAAGGTTTTTAAAATTTAAAAACATATCTAGCAGCTTTTGTGCTTTCGTTTATACAATGTACGCAACTTAAAACAACTATATACAGCTCAAATATAAGTTGGAGAATATTTTAAACTACTATGGCAAGCTTGACAACTTTTCACGTTTCTGGGGTTTACTAAAGTGCATTTGGAGCATTCGGCACCGCCAACCTCCATAGGTTGTTCTCGGCCAATGTTCTTACTCTTGCTACATATCTCACAAATATCGCTTGCGTGGTTATTTAGGTAAGTGCACGATTTACATTCCCACTTTGAAGATACAGCTAAAACAATGGAAAATAATATAAAATTATAATATTATATTGCTTAACGAGCACAAACGTTTGGGGTTAGTCATCCAAGCCAAGCCCTGTTATTATTATCTTGTAATAATTTTATAAAAGTACATACAGCTAAAAAACAGGATGTCAGAAACAAGTGGTCATAAGTGATAGGATATACAGTAGGCTGGTCCATCTTTTTCACCTTTTAATTTTTCTTCTGTCTCAACCCTTAAGATTGTTCCATTTCATGAAATTTTAATATCTGTCAAATTTTAGCTAAATCGGACGATCCTTAATGGACGCTCCAAGGCCATATGGGGTGATAAAAATAGGTTTTTCACTAAATTGTTATTATACTTAACTAGTTATTGTTATAGCGATTAACTTCAATATAAATTATGACAAACTCTTTATTTATCATAATAGACATTTATTTATTCGTGCAGCGTTTTAATAACTATAACCTAATGTTCATAACAAAACTACTGGAATGGTATTATTACCGTTGATTTTTTACCGGTGGCTAAGCTTTCAATAAATACTGTTTTTGTTCCTCGTCCTGTGTTAAAATACTGATATATTTACTAATCAACGTAATTCCTCGTTCAGCTCAATCATTGACAACTTTGCGATTATTAGCAATTTCAAAAGCTTCGATATAATATCTATTATCAGATTTCAAAGTCTCAGAATCTTGTGTTCAAAAAATCTAAATCTGTATTAAATCGTTTAAAAAAAGAATTTGGTATAACAAGTAGTGTTGTGATCGCTCGAGCGAAAAACCGCTTGATCACTCATTATTGAAATAACCGACATCGCTCGATTATTAAAAAAACCGCTCGAGTTATTTATTCAGGCGAAACCCGTCGCCCGTCACTTATTATCTTTAACTTGATACACGAGCTTCGCTTGACGCCGGCGGAAATATACCGCTGTAGTGTGATCGAGTTAAAAAACTGCTCGTATATTCGAACAGTTTTTCGCTCGATAGGAAATACTCTAGTTATAAATTCAGGCGAAAAACCGAAAAATATCGCCGGTTTCTTGATAGATGACGTTCGGTCTATGTGCCGCGCCATCCGATTGGCGACGTTCGAGTTTGACGCTGAGCAAGTACACGACATACGTCTTTCTTATAGGCACATAAACGAGAAGGTGCATATAAAAAAGTATGCCGAATCCCTTAGCGGAGTCATCGCGGCATGCATTTTGTAAAGTTTTGTTTTAACTGGCTAGCCAGCGGAGAAGTTTAGGTCTCCGATTGTAAATATTAAAAAATTAAAGGATATAATTTTAAAATTTTTAATTACTATAAAGACGAGAAAACTTCTCAAAAATAACATAATAATAGAAATTGTTAATGAGAAATAACAAAACGAACAAAATGGTTAACAAAATATATAGAAAAATTCGTTGGTAATCTTATAGTAAACATTTTTAAATCTAAACAGGAACTTTTTATTATTAAACTCAAGAAGACTTCTTAAAAATAACATACATTATAGAAAATGTTAATGGAAAATAAGAAAACGAGCAAAATAGTTAACAAAACATAGGTATCGACAAATTTTTTGGTAATTAAAAGTAAGCATTCTTAAATTTAAACAGGAACTTTTAGGTAACTATGAATACATGAGTACATGAATTTAAAAAAATAATAACCAATTTTCTTATTTTGCCAGTCGCGTAACTAAGCCTAAATTTTTGAAGTGCATACAGTGGGCACCTGATAATTTAAAGTGGAAGAATTTGACAAGCTATTTTAAATATCTACTTATTTTATGCTCGTAGATTGAAGAAGATGTGAAGAAAAATAACTCTTGGTAATGCTTTTTGTTCGGGTTAAAAACGCACAATAATAAACCTAACAATAAATCCACATTTGGGTGATTTTTGCAGTTTTTTTGTTTGATATCGAGACACGTGTTAAAAATTCATTATTCACAAATAAATAAATTTCTGGAATTTTTTTGCTGGCACTGGCAATTTTTTAGCTAAACCTGTGCCCACCCGTAGTTACGTGCCTGCTAAATACCCTACCTGATCACATGTAAACGGCAAGGCTGCCGGTGGAGCAGTCGGTGACGTCATCGCTTATGAATTGGAATTTCAAGCGATTCACTCGAGCGATTCACTCGATTATTAAAATCGCTCGAGTATCAAGTACTCGATTATTAAAATCATCAGTTTTTCCCAACACTAATAACAAGGCTCCAAATCAGATGTGTACATGTGTGTCAGATATAACCGGATCGACATTTTTGTAATTAATTAACTTTTTGAGTATATGCACATTGTAATCAAGTGCCGTGATAGCAAACGGTGCCGAAACCATGTCTTAATATAAACTTTCACTATAAAAATACATATTATAGCTTCCTAACTTGATATTTCTTCTACTGTTAGCTTAAATGCATCACAAAATTAAAATATTTTTAATGTATAAATTGATTTTGACATTCATCTTTCATGTTTAAATGCAAAGTATTATCTGATTAGAGCGCCGTCAGAAAATTTTGCATAAGAAAAGATGATCAAATGATGATGATCAGAAGATAATTACCAATTAACAATAAATATTACATAAATGGAAATGAGCTAGTATGAACTGCACAGTAGTATACTGCATAGGGACCTGGGTATCATGTACACACGTCAGAGCACTGCTGCTCCCTTTAAAATGGTGGGGCTTGTTATTCATAGTGCTAGGCAATTCAGTGTGGATGTTTGTCTGAGGCTGTTCGACTCCCTTGGGTTGCCCAGACTTGAGAATGGAGGTGTAATTTCGGCTCCTCACTATATTGGCTAAGTCGATTGAACGAATGCATCGTAAATTTCTCAAATAGATGTATTTTAAAAGGTTTGGCTACTACCCTGTGCAGGAATATGATCATTAAAAATTGGTTAAAATATTTAACAGACTATCATTGGAGAAGAGAAGGATTAAAACATGTGTGCTTACTATTATTAAAATTCTAAAGGATAGCATTGATAACCCGGACATCCTGGCCCAACTGCCCTTTGCTGTTAATAGTGTAAATAGTCGTAGCAGGAAAGTTTTTTATTTGGAGGTCAAAAAAACATAACTCTATAAAAATTTCCTGTTTATCGTATGTGTAATATGTATAATGAATTTGCGTTATATATTGATTTAGCTGTGGTAAGTTTAAGACAATTTGGTAAGCTTGCATATAGTAAGTTGATTTAAATTTAGTACTGTTTAATTGAATGAACCAGTTAATTGTATATAGTAGTATAAGATTGGTGTGTCTGCTACTGGTAATATTACGTTGATACATAATAATAAATTAATAAAATATAATCAATTTATTGGTAAAGTGGTTGATGCATTTGGCAAGCAGCCAGGAAGGCTTACACTTTTGTTTAATATAATTTGTAAATAAAAAAATACAATAAAAGAATAATGCCAGAGCCAGGAGGGTGCAAGTACACTGACTTACACCCCATTCCGGGGCTCATGTTATCTGATAAATTTTCTAGACAGACTTCTGTTAGTTGTACCTAGTGATTTTCAATAATATTCTCTTGGTTGATTCAGCATGCAGATCCACCAATTTTTTTTATGCAGTATTGCTTGTCCCGGGTTTGAACAACTGCTTTATTCCAAAATATTATAGTCTCCTCTATTATTAAGGTTGCACTTTCCTCAGGTATTAAAAAAAATACTCTAAGTAATTGAAGGTATATAATTTGTCTCGATAATTTGTGAGGAATAATGTCCAATCAAGAACACTTCAGAGTCTTTTATCAAAATGTCTTTGACATTATATATGTGTTGACATTATGATAATACAGGGTGTTCCAAAATGTTTTCCTTTTTCAATACGGTAGATATAACTCTGCTAATGAAAAAGTTGTTCATTTGAAATATATTTTATTTTACAACTAGAAAAAAGGAAAATTATTTATGGAAAGTAACATTATCAAGATGTCTTCCTTCGTGCCGCTCAACTCGCCGAGTGATCTCTAAACGGGGGGATATTAACTGGCCACCCAGAAGTCCCGATTTAACCACCATGGATTTTTTCCTGTGGGGCTATCTTAAAGGAAGGGTATACAGCACGACACCAAGAAATTTAAATCAGTTGAGACACAGAATCCGTGAAGAAATTCAGAATATCACTCCAGATCTCTGTCGGCGAGTCGTTGGACATTTCCGGTTCTGTCTTACGGCGATGCAGCGGCACGAAGGAAGACATCTTGATAATCTTATTTCCCATAAATAATTTTCCTTTTTTCTAGTTGTAAAATAAAATATATTTCAAATGAATAACTTTTTCATTAGCCGAGTTATACCGTATTGAAAAAAGGAAAACATTTTGGGACAGCCTGTACAATTAACCTTAAAACGCAGATAAAATCACATTCTCTTAGTGCATTGCGACTAGTGTTGGGAAAAAACCGATGAATTTAATAATCGAGTACTTGATACTCGAGCAATTTTAATAATTGAGTGATAAAACACCAGGGGTTCTTTTGTAAGTTTTAGAAGTTTAGTCTAGATATTCTATTAAGGAAGAACAGTTGATTCCGATTCTAAAAAAAATTATAAATGCTTTAATTTTTAAAAAATTTACAATCGCCGTTGGCTAGCCTATCCAAACAAAACCCATGTCGCGATGAATCCATTAAGGGATTTGACATACTTTTTGTATGCAACTTTGTATTACACTACCAAGCGGCACATTTCGGGCGGAGTCAAGCGAAGCTCGGGTATCGAGTAACAGGTAATAAGTAACAAGCGACGATTTTCGGTTATTTCAATAATCCAGTACTCAAGCGGGGTTTCGCTCGAGCGATCACAACACTAATGATGACAACGAGGCGATACGACATACCCCACAAGAGACGTTACCCTCGTTTAGACTAGTCCAAACAATGAAAACGCCGGGTTGATAAACTTACAATCGAAGTGCTAAAAGTAATGGGGAATGTGAAATGCAATTAAGAATATAGGTAGTTCTTTATTCATGTTAAGGTAAAAATATTGAGTATTTCCTGGCAGAAATTTATTGATTCATAAAAATCGTCATTCGTCATAGTTCAAATGAAAAGCGCGTCCATTTCCCGATGTTCAATCTCAACCAATTTTGGCGAAAAGCTTTATTGTATAATATGGAACAACTTCAGGGGGTGAGACAAATCAAATTTTAAACTTTTTTTCCCCCTATAGAGATAGACCACCCTAATATAGAGGGTACTATATCGCAAACGGACAAACCATATGTCTATGTGGGACACCCTATATAATTACTTTCGTCTAAAAGAATACAAACCTTGTATTGTGTCCTTTGCCATTTTCACTTCTACATTAGCATTACTCTTAGGACTATCCTTCTCAGAGTTTTCTTTTTGTGGGGTAGGTTTAGCCTGAGCTACAATACTTGCTTTGGTTGGAGTTACAATACTTGGTTTGGTTGGAGGTATAATACTTGGCTTTGCTTGAGTAACAATACTAGTAGCGGGTTTTACCGACGTTTTAACTGTTGTTACTACTTCAGAGGGAATAACATTTTCGTAAGAACTTCCTTGAGAGTGTCTCCTCTCTCTGGGTTGAGAGACTTCTGCAATATTTAAAAGAAAAAATATCATCGACAAAATCTTGGTTGCCATTTTGGTGATAAAAGTAACTGTTGTGTTTCATACAAAATTGTTTTCAGTCGTTATTAGTGATCGGCCGATACGGAATTTTTTTTGTCGATACCGATATAATATCGTTTTTTTATTTTTCACCGCTATAGATAAAGTGTACTGGGTGATATTATCGGGAAATTGCCTCGAAATAGAAGTAAAGTTAAAAACAATAAAAACAAATAATGTTAGAATGTCCAAATTCAAATTTGGACAAGTATTTTTAAAATTATTTGTAGAAAAGTTATCTGAAATCACACCTTTTAGCACATCGGTTTGGCAGCGACGCGCCAAATAACGTGCGAAATAATGACAGGCGCCTTTGTACCGAAAAAAATTCGCTACTTTCATATGGGAGCTCCCACAGATTGCAAACATCTAAACAAAATAAGGACGTCGCGCTTGTTGAATGAAAATTTTTTCATAAATTTAATAAGACAACCCGACACTGTCGCTTTAAGGTTTTAATTTTTTGTCCGCATTCTTTTCACTGTTTCAGACTAATGTGCTAAACAATATTTTAACATGTTACAGCTTTTTGGAAAATTGAAAAATGTTAATCAAAACCAAAATATTTATTTTTTATTTAAATCGGAACCGAAAAAAATGTTAACATACATTAAAATTAAACCAAATTTTGGATGGATCAAATTTAGAGTCGGCGAGTGTAAATTATTTGTTAGTATCTTAACTATTTTTACTAAATAAAAAACAATGCCAAGATAAATTCCTTAGACGAATTTTAAAGCAACATCAAAAGTTAAAAACTCAATCATGTAGACAAAAAAACGCATGGTAACATAATTTATCCCAAAACTCACTTTCTGCTGATCTTTGCTCCATTCGCTCTAAGGCTTCTGTCATTTTTAAGGGCCTCTCATTGACAGATAAAGTATTCATCGCTTCATCAAGGTTAGTGGCCTTCACTTTCTTAGTGTCTTTACTGGGTTTTCGTTGTTTATCACTTACGGACAAACCTAGTACATCACCTCTCTCCCCCAAGTCTTTGCTATATCTAGAAACGATTATAAATAAAAAAAATATTTTAAAAATCAAGGTTTCCTTTTGTTTATAATTTGGAAATAGGTACGTAAAGCCCAAGCGGGTTTCTGCTTAGATTGTTTAGAACTACTATGAAATAGGGCCGAAAATTGTATGTTACTAATCAGAGTTAGGCAGTAGTTAACTACAAAAGCAGTTAAGGTACAACACCCATTCAACCAATAATTGACATGTTTTATAACTTGCCATAATTTAAGAAATCTTTATATCTGACCTAAAAATTAAATGCACCAACCCTTTAGGACTACAATCTGGCATCCTCCATGTTCACATTTTTTAACAATATGGCGGAATGACTGTTAAGGCTGTTTTTGAAGGTTAGTTCATTAAGTACTACCTATTTGATTCCTAAGATGATTTTAAATAAGATACTATACTATCAATATTCACTCTTTTTCTTTGTATTCTAGTTCTATATATTTTGTAAATTACAAATAAATTTGTAAAAAAAGTAATAAATTGTTTCAATTATTGGGTGTCAAATTTTGGGACCTTCTTTTCGGCCTGTTAATTTAAGGATTTTGGAAAACAACAACTAATCCTGCCTTAATTAAAATTTTTTTAAATATTGGTGTTTTTTCAACATTCGATGATTTTAATACGTTCTATGATTGGCATGGCGTTAAATACTTTATAAAATATTAAACTTTCTCAGGATGATTGATGACGATGAAATTGGTAAGAAATGTTTCTAAAACCTGTCAATTATTGGGTGTTTTACCTTAGCTACATTCTTTATGGAAGTAGTTGTATTCTTACTACTTTTTTCTCTTAGTAGTTATATAATCGATTACTTTAAATCTGCATGAAATATTCGCATAAAGTAAACTACTCAGTATTTTTACTTAGTTAACTCAGTACTTTAGGTATTTTAAATACAGTTGTTTATGTTAACTACTATTTTTAATACTTCCTACTTCTAGTGCCTAAAAAGATTTTTAATTTTTGAGTAAAACAACAAATAAAAAAGTTATTTCAAATTTTGTTGAGAGTACAAATACAAAATTCGAATTAAATATTTATTATTTTTAAAAACACCTTCATAACTTGATCAATCACAGTTTTTAATTATTTAATTCAAATTTTGTATTTGTACTCCCAACAAGACATGAAAAAACATTTTTATTTGTCGTTTTGCTTAAGAATTAAAAATAGAGGTAGTTCTCCCTCGGACCTTTTTTACATTCTTTTACTTTTTGAAAGCCCTGTATAAAATAAATTTTTTCTTCATAAATCTTAGTTTCTTGCCAAGCAGAACTTTTTAGAAAGATACCCTTAATTTTATAAAACGCATAATTAAAGTTTCCCATTTGTGTAGAACTTCCTTGGACTACAATGTGGTACTAGCTGGTACATTGCGTATACTGTTTATAGGCTTTAACCGTAAATTACTTTACATTTATTAAACAAAAAATATTTTCAAATTACCCCTGTCTCTCCAAATTCCTATAAACATAGTCCCAATCTTCACCACTATCCTGCTTCTCATCCTCTCTCATAACCAACCCATTTTTGGGAAGGTCTTCGGTTCTATTACCATTTTCATGCGTCACACCTGAATTTGTCCGAGACCTTCTTACTCTGGAAGTCGTCGAAGCATCATCTACCATGTCATACCCATTGCGCGACTCTATTTCTATAAGTTGCCCTGTTGGAACGAATCTTGTTAAAAAGTTTCAGCGGCATTTATGTTCGAAAAAGATGTTCAAGAGGGGTTATGTTTGAAAATACAGTTCGAAACGGGACTACATATTATCGAGATTTTCCTGTAGAACTAAGCGCAAACTGGACTGGCACTCTGTATGAAATATAGCGATAGCGATCGTTATCTTTATCTCTTAGCAATTCGTACTTTGTATTACTGTTCGGGTTGTTTCGTAGTGTGCCGATATAGCACAACCTTGCATAGCGAAAGCGCGAACTCAAGATTTTTTACTAATTCATCCCGAATTACGGCTCACAGCTTTACGGGATTAAGTGGAAGGGAAAACTATAGACGACTGTGAGTGGAACATACTTTAGCTTCGATAATTTTTTGTGGGGTTCTGGGAAATCTAATTCACAAAGGACCCAAAATATCTACTATTGCATTGGCCACTTCATAGATGCATCTGCTCACTACTTGCCGACTTGTCGATAACAAGAATTATTCACTAATTTGATAATTGCCTGTGGCAAAGAACGTTAAAGCAATTAGAATTTTTGTCTCTCTGGGTTTTCTAATTGACCTTATTTGTTGTTGTAAAAGTGATTCACTAAATTATTAAAAAGATATACCAGTAGGTCCTTATTGAGACGGAATAGCTCAATAAATCGTCTGTCGTGTAGTCAAAAGTCACTTTCATTTCTCATAACCCATTTTTTAATCTGATTCTCGTATACAGGGTGTCCCATAACTAATGGTACACAGGAAAACTGCAGATTCCTTGGGTAAAAATACTGCGATTTGGTCATACTTAGTTTAGTTCAATAGCTGGTAATAACCGAGATACAGGGTGTCCAAGTAAAAATTTAATTTTCAATTTTCCTAAATAACTTATTTCTGAATCAATATTTTTGCACAAAATTTTGTGACTAGGGTTTTTTTTGGGGAAAGGAATTTGAATTTGTTAATAATTTTGATGTAGATTATAGGGGGCGCTCTCTGCGGTACTCTGGATACATAAAAAGAAATGTAACTTTTTCGTGCCTTAGTATAATTCTATTTTAATTAAAAATATCGGTTTTTCCGTCATTTTTAAGCAATAAAGGTATACTTTGTAAATGTCGCTACGACTAACCGTTTTCGAGATATTTTCATATACAATTTTTAATGCACCCGTTTAAATTTTGATTTGTAAATGTAAAATTTGTCACAGTAGGCTTTGGTAAAAACAAATACAATGAAAGCACTTTGAAACCTCATTTTTGCCAAAGTTTATTTTCATTTGTCAGCATTGTGGGTCTTTTTAAGGAGTTTTTGAAGATACTGTTATCAAAATGAGAAATGCGAGACATGGTATGTTTATACGCACAAGAAAATTTTAACAGACGCGGGGCACATCGGCGGTATTTGGAAATGTATCTAAATAGAAGGCAGATTTTAAAATTTTTAGATGCCTTACGACAGACTGGGGTCCTCCACTATTACGTTTTGGACGCAAGGATCCTGTTTCTCCCAGTCTGTCGTATAGGCTTCTAAAAATTTTAAAATCTGGCTGCCTTCTATTTGGATACATTTCCAAATACCGCATCTGTTAAAATTTTCCTGTGCGTATAAACATACCATGTCTCGCATTTCTTCGTTAGAAAACAGTTATGTCGCGGCATTTTTAGTTTAATTTTTGATAACAGTATCTTCAAAAACTCCTTAAAAACACCCACAATGCTGACAAATAAAAATAAACTGTGACAAAAATGAGGTTTCAAAGTGCTTTCATTGTATTTGTTTTTACCAAAGCCTACTGTGACAAATTTCACATTTACAAATCGGGCGCATTAGAAATTGTAATTGAAAATATCTCGAAAACGATTAGTCGGAGCGACATTTACAAAATCTTTATTGGTTAAAAATTACGGAAAAACTGATATTTTTAATAAAAATCTAATTATACTAAGGCACAAAAAAGTTACATTTCTTTTTATGTATCCAGAGTACCGCAGAGAGCGCCCCCTATAACCTACATACAAATTATTAACAAATTCAAATTCCTTTCCCCAAAAAACCGTAGTCACAAAATTTTGTGCAAAAATATTGATTCAGAAATAAGTTATTTAGGAAAATTGAAAATTAAATTTTTACTTGGACACCCTGTATCTCGGTTATTACCAGCTATTGAACTAAACTAAGTATGGCCAAATCGCAGTATCTTTACCCAAGGAATCTGCAGTTTTCCTGTGTACTATTAGTTATGGGACACCCTGTATATGTTGATCGTTTTCAAAATTGTTTATGAAAAACCTATGTACAGGTCAGGGAACATAATTATAAAAATTAATTTTCTTATTTTATATCTAAAAACAAATCAAAATATTATGTGTCAATTATTTCATGTTATTTATCTTTTTTGACAAGTTACTACCAAAATCTCTATCCGACAAAAGAACACGAAAAAGGATTTGCTTACAGAGTAATACAAATTTTAGCGAGAGTAATACAAATTTTAGCGATGGCGAACTTATCGCTTTCCTATCTTTATCGCTTTGCTTAAAATCGAAAGATACAGAGTGCCAGTCCTGGTTTTGATACACATTATACATATAACATACTTTCAAACATTCACATTTTTTCAATCATGGCACTTTTAATAAATGTTCAAAAATATCGCCATTGACCTCTAAACATGTTTTGCTTCATATACGAAGCGCGGCTGCTGCTGTCCTGATTGCTCTGTCTTTCTTTAACATCGGCTATAGTATTTCTAAATACGTCGAATTAGTGTATCTCGAGTGACATTGAGTTTTACATTATTTTCACGTATGAAATACGCGCCTGTAGTTTTTTTCCGTTTTTTTTTTCCGGCTCGGCCTGCATTTCAAAAAGTACATAAGTAATCCTCTCAGGCTATGCTGTAATTAAATATTAAACTAATGTCTGAAAGATAAGAAAATCGAAACTTTTCCTTTATGATACAGGGTGTCCGGAAACTAGTAATGGTAAATTATAGGATATAATGGGAAAAGTCGAAATAATGTTAAGTACTTCCATTCATATACATTCCCTTATTCATTTACGAAAAAAATCTATACTTTACGGTTTTAGTTAAATTAAGAATAATTAGAATGCCTACTTCTACATTAACCAGAGTATTATGGTTTCAAAATTGGACGCTTTAAATAAAAAAGACTTAATTAGTACAGTAGGTATACGTTATACACATGAAAAACTTTAAAAAAAAGTTTTCTGCATGGTCTATGACCTCAAATGCAACCATCCCATATTAATTATTTCAATTGTATACGAGGTTTCTTAAAAAATATGAACCCTTTTTTAAAAAATATCGAAAATTGTTAAGCCGTATTAGAGTCGGCAATTCTTTTCTTGTGCCTGCAGTGGCAATTATAATAGCACAAGAGAAAAAATACGGCTTTTATAAAAAAAAGTGAATCAGATGTGAAAACTACATTCAAATATGCATCGACCGTGAAAAATCAGGTTATCTTAGTTTTTCGAAAATCATCATAACAATGGAAATTTAACTGTACACTTTTAACTTACACGTAATTTAATATGCAAGCACAAGAAATTTTCGACAGTGAAAGGCAAAATGCGTTGGAATTTATAACATACATAAAAATGAGGTTATTGTGAAGAAAAAATTGAAATTGTTTTGAATGGTTGTAGTCACGATTTTCGAAAAAAATAACAAAACCTGATTTTTCATGATAGATATGTATGTAATTGCATATTTCAATGTAGTTTTCAGATCTGATCAACTTTTTTCATAACAATTTTCGATATTGTTAAAAAAAGAAGGTACTTATTCTTGAGCCAATTCACATTTTTGTGAAACCTGAGACTGAAAAAAATTAATATCAGATGGTTGTTTTCAGTTTTTAGCCCATGCAACATTTTCTATGAATAACATCTTTTTTCTGAAAATTAATAATAAAAAAGTTCTCCATATAGCTACAACTTAAGTAAATATACTGTATATGAACCACCAGTATAGGTTCCTTTAGTAAATTAATAGGGGAATGGAACTGCGGTAGTAGCAAAAATGTCAAATTTGGCAACACCGTCAAGATTGTATAAATTTTAATATTTAATTCGACCCTACCTGTATAATCACCCAAATTTCTAAGGCGCCAAAAATAACAACATTCAAAAAATTAAAATTTCAATATTTAACTTGTAACTTTGAAATCGAACTTATTTCGTTCAACTAAATGTCCGTAAAAGAAGGGTCTGTTCAACTTTCTGGATTCGAATTTACGGGCCGTCGAATAAATGTTTGCAATTATTTTATACAAGGTGTTCGGATAATGCAACAGGCGACTTGTAAAATTTAAATTTTTTTATTTCTGTTAATATCTCAAAATATAACATCTTTAGAGAAAAACTAGCTACGTAACTGAACTTTACGAAAAAATCTCTAACGAGATAGTACCTTTTTGATAAGTTAACGCGTAACGGGTTTTTCAAAATCACCCAGTAGATTTAAAACTAAGAGAGCCATGACACCAGAATCTTTCGTTTTGTTAAAAAGTGGAATACTAAAGTGAAAACCGCAACATTATATCTTTGATATTAACTCTAATATCCCAGAAAGTGCCGAAAATGTGACACCCTGTACAGCAGTACCGATATTTCGTCCAGCTACAAAAACGTTCATAAATAGTGTTTAATAGTTAATTGCAAATAAAAATAAATAATATACGGGCGCTGTTCATTCTTTTAGTTTAATAACAATTTCATTCGTTACTGCGCATACCCAAACCTCGGCACTGCCCTACATTTGCCACTTTGGCCATTAATGTTTGGCCATCCAGCAAATAATACCTGTTGGAACTGGGTATCCAGGTGATACCATTGGATAACCATTGGTATAGAAATAACCATTCGGAGCAACCACTGCGGGTAGAGGTTGTTTCACGACTGGCATGTGTGCGTTGCATGGAGCATATCCATACGCCGCAAAGGCGCTGGGACAACCATTTGTGTGCGACGGCATGTAGTATGGTACTAAAAATCGTAATAAAATTAGTATAAATTGTTTTATAAATAATATATCCTAATTTTTTGTTATTTGCAAATGACACGTAAGGTAAATCATTAAATAACATTTAACACATAAAGTTGAAGATACTGGAGATACGTCTAATAATTAGTGCGTTATCAAAAATGTATTATTTGTTGCAAGAACAAATTTGTGAAGCCGAAATCAAAATATTTTGATATTACTACTATTGGAGAATAAATAAATTATATTTATTTTTATATTTTAGTCGTTAAAAATAAAGGAAGAAACATGGAAATTCTGAGACATAAGCAACCAATTTGAATAAGTATGATTAAAAAAATTACTATAGTACTTTTGCTGTGGTAAAACCAATCCAAGTTGTTTTAGCAAAACTGACCTATAAAAGGTGTTAATGTGATCATGTTACAATCTTCTAGGGTATCTTCAGAACTTCTTCAGCTCACGAAACCAATATTGGAACATAAATTACTGTAATATAAGTTAATCTATTTGATTGTCCTATTGGATAATGTTAACTTTAACCAGGGGCGTGAAAACTAGGGGGATATTTGGTTAAATTCCCCTCAGTGGTTCTTAACCTGGGTTCTATCGAACCCCAGTTGTTCAGTGAGTCAGTCTCAGGGGTTCGGCGGAGGTATGTGTGAGGACCTATGTATTATTACATATACTGTACACATACTTATGTTTTGAATTTGAAAAAATCATATTTTATTTTTCCAATTAAGAAGGGTTCGGTGAACGCGCATATGAAACTGGTGGGGTTCAGTACCTCCAACAAGGTTAAGCACCACTGCTCTAAGACATCAATTTTTTGCCGTTTAGACATCAGACTATGATTTTCCTATGCCTTTTACATAAAAAGGTTACTCTCTATAAAAGTCGTTAAATGTCATCGTTTCTTCGGAAATTATCTAAAAACAAGTTTAGATACAGATATCAATGCCATCCCCAAAAAATGACCTTAATTCTTTAAAACTTCAAACATTAATTCCTGTGTCTTAACTTGTTCATAGGAATGTCATAGTGTGATGTCAAAACAGCAACAGCAGGAATGGGGGTCAAATAATAATATACAGGGTTGCCCAGAAGTCCGGAATAAAATTAATAAAGCCTTAACCTGTAACTTTTGGGGAAAACGATCGGACACGTCGATTTAGTTTTATATATGCTCACATTTTGACGTTATTCGTTTGTTTTTTTATATACATTTGTCAAACATATGACGGCATCTATCTTTTTTTTAAATAGAAACATACAGCATGTGATACATCATTTGAAAGCTAACATCTCGTACAGTATGCTCATAAATTTTAGCGGGATTCTGTCAAGCTATTTCAAAATGGCTACTGTTAAAAGTTTGTAAAAAATCTCTATTTAAATAAGCGGAAATTATAAATCATTGATGTTTTTTTACCTTTCAATAAGAAATCATCTGAACGCAACACAATGAAGATTTCTTCCCTTGAAAGGTAAAAAACCATCAATTATTTATAATTTCCGCTTATTTAACTAAAAACTTTTAACACTCGCCATTTTGAATTGGCTTGACAGAATCGCGCTAAAATTTATGAGCATACTGTACGAGATATTAGCTTTCAAATGATGTATCACATGCTGTATGTTTCTATTAAAAAAAAGATCGATGTCTTCATATCTTTGACAAATGTCTATAAAAAAGCAAACGAATAACGTCAAAATGTGAGCATATATAAAACTAAATTGACGTGTCCGAGCGTTTCCCCAAAAGTTTCAGGTTAAGGCTATATTAATTTTATTCCGGACTTCTGGGCCACCCAGTATATAATAATATTAAAATAAAAAACAAACCCGAACAAACCCAAATATCCCCCTGGCTCGCACACCCCTGATAAAAGTTAACATTGTCTAATAGGCTCATATAAATGAACAGTAATTTGTAATTTGTGTCCCAAAATTGGTTCCGATGGTGAAGTAGTTCCGGCCATATTCAAGGGAATATAGCTCCCTGAGGTAGCTTTTCCTGACCAATATATATGAACTTTTATTTTAGTTATTTCATGTATTCTATCTACCTTAGAAATTTGTAACTAACATGATCAAATCAACACCCTGTATAATATTGGTCAATTAGCATATGACCGTGGATCGTGGTTGGGAATACACGTTAAGCCGGAGGTCCTGTCGGGAATGGCCCTGCTAGACGAACGAAGAGGAAAAAAAACAATAATTAAAATTTTCTGATTTTTGCTTTGTCTCCAGCTTTATCGGGTAGTAGAAAGAAAACAATAAATTATTGTAAGTAAGAAGGAAATGGAGACATAAACTTTAAATTTCAAAACGAGATGTTAATCTTCCACAATTTACAATTTTCATACAAGAATGTTGTCTATATTTTTCGAAAAAAACATTTATAATAAAACTAATCCCAGGAAATTGAACTGAATCCAAGTTCGGATTATTATTTAATTCTTTTTTCTGTTACAAAATGTATTTTCTTCTGTTCGAATGTCATAAGTTTCTTCTGTGTAATTTCCGCCGAAGAAGAAAGAAGCTGAAACATGGACGGAATAAAAATATAAGTTTTCTCTATTATACTGGAACAGACTATGTGTTTATTTACCTCTTCATAATTTAACTCTACTAAGAGATGGACTAAAAAAAAGTATCCCGAAATACTACATTTTTTTGATATATTTGAAGGAAAATTAAAAAAAAAATTATAATACAAACTTGACGTATTCTTGGAGTCATTTTAAACCACCCAATGTTAATTTAGGTTATGACGTTTTATCTTAAACCCTTGATAATAAATCGAACAAACCCGAACAAACCCAAACCAGCCCAATTCAACTTTTCCTCTGCAGTAGTTATTTAACAAAAACTTTATAGCCAATAAAGCCTAAATAAATACAGGAAATCTTTACCTGACGGTACTGGAAGAGCAACGTGATTGTGACTAGGCCCTGGTATATAACTATGACTAATAGGTATTTGATTTGGTGGTGCCACATGATGGTAGTTACCATCATAAGTATCAACTAGCTGATTTCTTATTGGCTCTTGACCCTGTTTGGCATTAAACTTATATTTTAAATTCCTAACGCATTGCTCTGGGCTTCCAGAGTAGTTTCTTCTATATTCAAGAATTTCTAACCAGCTTATATTAAAAACTGTAGAGACCTCTTCCCACATATGCTTTAAAATCTAAAAATGGAAGTAAAATTGATTACAGATTTTAACTTCGTCAAATTCGGATTTTATTGGCACATATCAATATTTTTTAATATGGGTGCATGGGATTATACACATTCCCCAATCGGTAGGCCATACCACAATGCAGCAATGAGCAAATTTAAAGATGTGACACAGCAACAACTTTTAGGTTCAGTTCAGTTGCGCTGCGCTCGCAGTTGCAGTTCGCTGGGAAACAATTTGCGATTTATAAACTTGAACTAACTCGAACGAACTGCCGCGGAGTTTATAAATTGTCTGGCATATTTTAATTTGTTCAAGACGAACAAACCCGAACGAAAGCCGACGGAAATAAACTTAACTGTACGCAACTGAACTGAACAGCGACAAAGTTAATCAATGAAACTTTGGAGTTTATAAAAAAGTTAAAACTATAAAAAAAAAAAATTTCAAAAAACGGGAATATTGTTGGAACCATTACTTTTTTAAATTTTTTAATTGTTTATAAATGTTTTAAAATAATAACTAATAAAATTTGAGGTTATACCATTCTGTCATAATATGAAATCCAGTTGTCGAAAAGGTCAGTAACCTGTTTTACAGGTTTAGCATGTGAACTAAAATTGTCGACAATGAAATAAATATAAAATAACAATTTTTCTTCTGTAACACTATACCAAATGAATAAGATAAAAGCCCGGATGAATTTTTTACAGGAAAAGTCGATAAGCGCGACAATTTATTTATTTATTTCATTTCATTAATATCCATTATAACAACAATATAAGTTAATTAGATTAGTTGTATGTTACATAATATGATAGTCTTTTAACAAGCACCTAGATGTAAAACATCTGTATGTATGTACTGTATTGCTACATAGGTTTTTATTTAAAATAATAACATTATTTATCTACATATTAAGAAATTTGAGAGAAGAAATCATAATAAAAAGTCTCAGTTTACACAAAAAAAGTCATAGTTTACTTATTTATAACTTTGATCACCAAACCACACACAGACGATATGTCTGCCAATACACAACACAATAGAATTAGTGGAAGAACCTTTCAAATTGATAAACATTCTCCTACTTAATAATCTAAAACTTTTTATTTTGGGGCAATTTCTTACTTCATCAGGCAACAAATTGTAAAGTTTAGGACCAAATTAATTTGCGTATCTGAGATTAAGATTATTATTACTTATTGGTAGTTTAATTTGCTTGCTGAACCTGATTCTTGTTTCATAAGCATGATCAACTGTAATAGCCGACCCATGTCGTCAGATTATTAAAGCTATCTAGCTTACTCTATGTTGGCCTATCTATCAATTTTCACACATGGGCAGACCTACAAGTTTTATTTAGTGGGTTCGGGACCTTGGGTATTATTTGCCGGCCTGTTGGGTCATGATATCAATATAAACACTGTTAAAAATAAATCCTATCATCTAAAGGTATCGTATGTCTCCAATGATCGACCTACAATGGCCTTGTAGTTACGAGCGGCGATTGAAAGTAAATATCATAAAGTTCTACATAATACATATTTTATTGTCATCATTTCTTAGTACGGGCGAAAATGTCTCAGTTTACAAGTACTAACCTATTTGTTGCAAACCCATCATCTATATCTTCACACAATCAAGTTTCACAAAAAGACACTTATCTAGGTTAAAGCTACTAAAATTCTAACAATAAACTTCGTTAGACATGTGACAATTTACTTCTATTAACACTGTTTAGTCACTAAACGTTCACTGAATGAATGTCTGAATATTACTGTCAACTAAAGGTCTGAATTCTATCTTCTAGTCTGAACTGAATTGATTTTGAACCTCACTCGCGTCGGTTTATATAGTAAAATTTATGCTTAGGTTGACATTTCTTACGATTTTCCCACCCTTTTCCAGACAGTAGTGTCAGCAATTTCATAAGAAATTTGCAACATTAAAAATAATAGTCCTATGAAATACGCTAACTAAGTACCATTAAAACATTTTTATGTGACAGAACTGCCATATAACTCACTGTTATTACCGTCAGTTCTTAGTACCACTCTTAAAACGAGCTTACTTTGCACAGCTTGCACAACTCGAAGTAAAGTTTATGTGACAGTTCTCCTTAAAATCTCCTTATCTTAAAACTACCAAGAACTATACAATTCAACGACCTTATAATTAAGTTAAGTGGTTCCCAGACCATAAATAACAGCCCGAGCGGATGCACGTGACACTAATGGCGCGTATTCTTAGTACGCAGACACATAAATCGTATTTCATTGTAGCAGTTTGTAACGATACGGAGAATGCATTTGTTTCGGTTCTCATGGTCATAAAAACCAGACAGTCGCGTCAGCGGTAATCCGGTGCGAACTGGTTTCTGAGTATTCTGATTGGTTGGAACTTTAGTTGAGAGGGGAGACTGGGAGACGGCTGCCAGAAAGCAGACGCGGGTCGCGCGCGTTCTTTCTTTTGCTGCGTCTCGACTTGAATGGTGAGTTTATTTACTTAGAATATTTGATACTTTCATTTGAGGTTTATTGTATTTCAATTTAAGTTCAATTAAAATAATTTCCACTGTTATTTCAGAATATTCTTTGTTGTACGGTCTAGGTTACAAAATTTTGGAAGACTTTTGATTTACTTGACTCTTGACATTTTAGAATATTTTATCCCCGGTCTACAATATTTGATACCATAGTATAAATTCAATATTATTTTACTGCACTGTCTATCACGTACATAATTATCTGTAACGAATGCTATTAGGCCTGTAGGCCGCTACATTCCTCCTATCCCCGTAAAAGAAATTTTGTCCCAAATGATAAAATTTCTTTAACATTATAAATTAATTAAAGTCCCCTCGTATTTTAATAATCTAACAATACGTCCTTGCACGAGTGTTGTTTATGTGTGGTCCATTCGTGACTCCTATACCTGATAATATAAAACGCTACGTTGACAATTAAACAGATAAGAGTTCATTGATTGTTAATTGACTTAGAGCTAATCCTAAATAAAAATATTAAAAATAATCTTCATTCCTATAACATCTTTTGAAATGAGTAATTTAAAATATATACAGGTGAAAAGGTGACTTTTCCTAGGTACCTGCATAATATATATTTTTTAAAAAACTAGTTTATCTAACTTAAGATGGGTTTGCAAAAATCTATAAATCTACCTTACTATTAACCTAAAAAGGATATAATGAGCAGTCATTGCTCTCTCATCATGGGTCCTCGTATATCAGGTCGAGAACATGGCCATCCAGCCAGTTCATAAGTAACCCGCCAATGCGTTCATGGTAGTCTTCCTCCATCTCCTCCAGATACCTTGGCCTAGGTATTGGTAGCGGCACATAGATTTCTCCTGCCTCTAGGATATTGACTTCTTGCTGAACGGCTGGTTGATTTTCAGCCTGTGGTAGGAATTCCTGTGGGATAGCATCCTGCTGGACCGCTTCCTGTAGTGGCGGCGGAGAATAAGGCGGTGACCTAGGGGATGGTGGTCTAGGCACATGTCGAGGTAGCTCCTGGACCGCTTCCTGTAGTGGCGGCGGAGTATACGGCGGTGACCTAGGGGATGGTGGTCTAGGCACATGTCGAGGTAGCTCCTGGACCGCTGGAACTGGTGGTGGCTGGACCCTCAGCACCTCAGGTATATCCGGGTAAGCTTCCAGAGGCGGAAACACGCGGTCTGTTGGACTGCAGATCACACAGTCGCATGGTGGAACTTCTGCTTCTCTATTAACGATAGACCAGTAGGTGTCTACCCGCCGAAGATCATCATGCACCCGCACCGAAAATAGTCTATTTCGCGCCCGCAGATGATACAAACGGGGGTGACACGGCGCGTCTGCCCCTAATAGGAAAAACTCTTCCCTTAAATCGGATATAGTTGCCCGAAGCAGTGGTCGCTGTTCCGGGAAACTAAGGTGCCTCACATACCGTAAAAATGGCTCAAAATCCATGATGCTTTTTACTTTTAATTTTATTTTCTCGACCCGACACGTAGATTCGCAGCTGTGAACTAATTTGTTCACCCATTTTCCGGCACTATTTACCGTAAAATTTCGCAAATTTTTCACTTTTTCGCCTAATTCAGCACTTCATTTCTAAGCGTCTTTTTCCCACGGAAACCTTTATCAACATTCAGGTCAGTCACTGTCTATAAGTTTTGCTGGGTCTGGACCACCAACAACGCCCTTTTTATCCGTCACGTTTTAAAGTTCATTCAATCCAATAATCACATTTTTATTTTGTCTGCGCTTTTTAAATTTTCGCGTCCCCATTGTATTATTCAGTTCTTATCACAGCCTTCCCACAGGTTTATTGCACTTTAAGTCTGTAGTAACATAAAATCTTTTCGAACAAAGTGTCGCCCTCTGTTCACTTATTGTTGAACGCGCTAGTTTGAGAAGTAGAATCATATTTACAGTTTGAATAAGTATAATCATTAATGCCTAGATGGCAGTTCATACACGTCGAATTGTACTGGTACTTATACAGAATAGTAGTGACAACTTTAGACTTCTGATTGGTTTTCAGTACTGGTTGAAATAACTATAGGTAATTGTTGACGTAATGTAGGGAACGTCCATACTGGTCTCATTTCGGAGTTTACTATATTATGTTTTCTTTCATTCTCGGGGCCTCTTGAATCATTCGGTACTTCCATAGCAGTATCAATAATGCTTCTTCTGTTAATTAATATTGCTTTTTCAGTCACATTCATAATTCTGATTGGTACTGTTGAATCAACTTTGCAAAGACTCCTAGCTATGAATAGTCCTGACGGAACATCGTCACATGGTTCGATAACCATATGCTGAGCCTTAACTCGTGATGCTCTTGTAAGACTAGCCATACATATGGCTTGACATCTAGCCGGAATCGTTAAATCTTGAGGTAAGATAATATTTGCAGTAAAGTTGTCTTCTTGACCTACTCTTTGAATTTGAACGTCGGTAGCAATGGTATCTATCTTCTGTTGATTTGCACTCTTCCTATTTCTTTTATTTCTCTCCTCACGTGCGTTCCCTCCTGTCACGTTCACGTCTTCAACTTCCTTCTCTTCCACTCTCGAAACTGTTCTCGTCTCTTCGGTGTTAGGAACTCTTATCTCCTCCGTAATCTTACTACTGGTTACTCTATCTTCCTTCATTCTAGGAGCCGCGGACTCCATAGTCATTTTAGTAGCTTTGCTGTGATTTGCTGTTGATTTTGATGCGACCAGGTGACTGGGGATCACCTGCTCGTCTGAATTCTTGTTCCTCCCCAGGAATAAAGAATTCTTCACAAGCGCTGCCTCCAATTTGACTTCTAAACTTTTAACTTCGTCTCTAAGATACTTTAGTTCCTCTAAAATCTTCCTCTCTATTTGTTCTTTATTTCGTAATGCTAACCAACTTGCTCTAGATACATTTTCTTCTTCTTCATACAGACTTATAACATCTTCAAGTATACACATCCATCCATTTCCCCAATCTACTTTAACTCCAAATTTATGTAAAAAGTCCAGGCCTAGTAGAATATCTGCCTGGAAACTTAAAGGTGAGTCGACAATCATAAAATCGTGCTTAACTATTTTTCCTCCTGCCAACTCGAGTGGTAGTATAACTTTTCCCGTACATGGTATACCACTTCCTTGTATATCCACTAAATTACTTTCAAAATCTTTATTAATTTCAAACCCTTTTGCAATACCGGGTTTCGCTAGGGATACAGCAGCTCCAGAATCTATAAGTGCAAAACATTTCCTATTTCCTATTGTTACCTTAGCTATATTATGGGGAAGAAACGTTTCTGTGGCACTCTGTACCCTGACCTCCTGTACATCTAATGACGGTTTCCTGTTTGCTGTGCAGCCTGACTTCGGGGTCGGAAAGTGGCTGCTTGGGAGTTTAAACTTCTTTGACCTTCCGTACCTGTTCGCTGACTAGTTGGGCAATTCCTACGTAAATGTCCCACTTTGTAGCAGTTGTAACAAGTGCGCAAATCTCTTGCGTTTGTTGTACGGCAATCATTTGCAAAATGTCCAACTTTATTACACTTGAAACATTTAAATTCGCGAGGTTTCTGGTCACGACAGTCTCTAGCGAAGTGACCTGCTTGTTGACATTTGTAACATCGTATGACATCGTTACTTTTGTTTCTTTCAGGTTCACTGGATTGCATCCCTCTAATATATTCTCGATGAGGTGTTGAAGGCTTAATGAGACTTTCGATTGCTTCTTCACGTTCCGCTAGTTCTAATGCGCTATTTAAAGTGTTTGGTGCTTTCGATAAAATTCGGGCTTTTATAGGCATCAGCAGACCCATCATGAACTGCGTGATTAAGTCCTCCTCGAATCTATGTTTTAAAACCGCGTCAACATCTTTTATTCCAGTGTACGACATAGTATGATTTCCCAATGACTTGAGTCTTGTTAAAAATTGTCTGCTTGTTTCAACGGTCCTTTGCTTGCATTCCAAAAACTTCCTTCGTGACTCTCCATTAATTTCAGTCCTTTGGAATTGTTTCTTCAATGCACGAGACAAAGCATCCCAGCTTGGAGTGGTTTTAAGGTCTTCCTCTGACTTCACAAATTGTTTGGCATCCTCCCTAAGTTTTAGTCTAGTTATGGCAACCTTCTGAGCTTCTGTCCAATTGGCAAGCGTTGCTGTTTCTTCAATGATTCCAATGAACTCGTCTACATTACTTAATCCGTCGTAAGTCGGGACTGAATCGAGTCCAATTACAACATTATTCAAAACTACTGGGTTGATCAGAGTTTCAATTTTCTTTTCTTCGGTCATTTTTACAAGTGAATATATCTATTGTTAGGCAAAATACTATCGTGGGTGAGTTCTTGACGTCCACAGTCGCAAGGTCCTAAAATTCTGAATTTCTCTTTTCCTTTTTATTCAAACCCCACACACCTGACACCATTTGTAATAGCCGACCCATGTCGTCAGATTATTAAAGCTATCTAGCTTACTCTATGTTGGCCTATCTATCAATTTTCACACATGGGCAGACCTACAAGTTTTATTTAGTGGGTTCGGGACCTTGGGTATTATTTGCCGGCCTGTTGGGTCATGATATCAATATAAACACTGTTAAAAATAAATCCTATCATCTAAAGGTATCGTATGTCTCCAATGATCGACCTACAATGGCCTTGTAGTTACGAGCGGCGATTGAAAGTAAATATCATAAAGTTCTACATAATACATATTTTATTGTCATCATTTCTTAGTACGGGCGAAAATGTCTCAGTTTACAAGTACTAACCTATTTGTTGCAAACCCATCATCTATATCTTCACACAATCAAGTTTCACAAAAAGACACTTATCTAGGTTAAAGCTACTAAAATTCTAACAATAAACTTCGTTAGACATGTGACAATTTACTTCTATTAACACTGTTTAGTCACTAAACGTTCACTGAATGAATGTCTGAATATTACTGTCAACTAAAGGTCTGAATTCTATCTTCTAGTCTGAACTGAATTGATTTTGAACCTCACTCGCGTCGGTTTATATAGTAAAATTTATGCTTAGGTTGACATTTCTTACGATTTTCCCACCCTTTTCCAGACAGTAGTGTCAGCAATTTCATAAGAAATTTGCAACATTAAAAATAATAGTCCTATGAAATACGCTAACTAAGTACCATTAAAACATTTTTATGTGACAGAACTGCCATATAACTCACTGTTATTACCGTCAGTTCTTAGTACCACTCTTAAAACGAGCTTACTTTGCACAGCTTGCACAACTCGAAGTAAAGTTTATGTGACAGTTCTCCTTAAAATCTCCTTATCTTAAAACTACCAAGAACTATACAATTCAACGACCTTATAATTAAGTTAAGTGGTTCCCAGACCATAAATAACAGCCCGAGCGGATGCACGTGACACTAATGGCGCGTATTCTTAGTACGCAGACACATAAATCGTATTTCATTGTAGCAGTTTGTAACGATACGGAGAATGCATTTGTTTCGGTTCTCATGGTCATAAAAACCAGACAGTCGCGTCAGCGGTAATCCGGTGCGAACTGGTTTCTGAGTATTCTGATTGGTTGGAACTTTAGTTGAGAGGGGAGACTGGGAGACGGCTGCCAGAAAGCAGACGCGGGTCGCGCGCGTTCTTTCTTTTGCTGCGTCTCGACTTGAATGGTGAGTTTATTTACTTAGAATATTTGATACTTTCATTTGAGGTTTATTGTATTTCAATTTAAGTTCAATTAAAATAATTTCCACTGTTATTTCAGAATATTCTTTGTTGTACGGTCTAGGTTACAAAATTTTGGAAGACTTTTGATTTACTTGACTCTTGACATTTTAGAATATTTTATCCCCGGTCTACAATATTTGATACCATAGTATAAATTCAATATTATTTTACTGCACTGTCTATCACGTACATAATTATCTGTAACGAATGCTATTAGGCCTGTAGGCCGCTACACAACAACAAGTCTCAAATTAGGTCTAGTGTGCATATGATAGCAAATTGTGTGAATATAAATTGTTCGAATGTAAAAAATATCTTTATTAAAAAGTAAATGTGTAGGGTATAATCTATTTTTTCTGAAAATTTTTAGTATATATTTATTTGTACAGGCTATTATTATAAAGTCCAGCCCATCCCAATATTCCATATCATACAAAATTGATTCTACAAGAGCTTTGTAGACTATTACAAGCGTCTTCCTATTAAAAACTCTCTTAACAAGTAAAATTTATGAATGAGTTTACGAAATCTTGTTGGAGACATAATCAATATGTGGCTGCCACTTAAGAAAGCTATCAATTACAACTCCAAGGTATTTTGTAGATGATGCTTCCTTGATACAATGATCATCCTCAACAATATTGTGGTCTGTTTACATTAGTAAGTGAAAAAGCTATGTAGTTTGTTTTTGTTAAGTTTAAGGTTAGTTTATAGGTTTGAAGCCAGTTCTTAATTGTTATTAAATTATTTACAGTTTTATCTCTAACATTATCCCATGAATCTCCAGATACAACAAGGGATGTATCATCTGGGTAAGATATGGTCAAACCATCAACATGTAATTTCAATAATGAGTTAATATAAGTTATAAAAAGTACTGGGCCCAAGACCGTTCCCTGTGGAATACCAATTTTAATTTTGTTTCAGTCACTCAAAATGTTATTTAATTTATAACAAAAAAGGTTTCATCCAATTTACACTCTAGCGAATTTATACAATAAAAATTATAGTTAAGACTGAAAATTATATGCTTTTTATCATCATCATATTTTTTCGGAAATTCTACTAACCTGACATTCTACATATGCAACCAGACAGTCTCTGGATATAGTGGCAACTCTATCTGGGCAGACTGGGCCATCTAAAGCCAAAATACCATTTCCAATGTGCTTGTAACCCATTATTTCAAATAGTTTTTCAGCTCCAATTAGACTAGCCTCAATTTGATGCTTATAGAAACCGCAATATGTCTATAGAACCAAAATGACAAAGCAATCATTACCTACTAATTACTAAACTAACTACTTAATAAATAATAATTTTAAAAAAATTAAAAAATGATCCACAAAAATTGATATTACCTTAAGGGTATGTAGACTCTCAATAATAAGACTTCTATGTGTATATCATGTTTATAGATCGACCGATACCGAAATATTTATCGGTATCGTAAAATTTTGCCAAATTATTATATAAATAGCTATTATAATTAAATAAAATTAATTTAGGACGAAACAAATTTAATACTGAACAAATAAATAAATAAATAAATACAGGAAATTTTATTTCAATTTTTAAAGTCCATTTCATTCCTAAAATACAAATTATAATATAGAAATATTAAACATTCTTGTTGTCATGCTTCACTCTGTTTCTATTGTTATTTCTCTTTTTCGGATATAGCAGTCAATTTGTGTCTCAAAACTGCCACACAAAAGTTACTAACCACCACCAAGTACCTTGGTTTAGTAAAAATACTAGTTTTGCAACTGTTTTCTTTAGAATTCGATTGTTTGGAACATTTATTATAAATGGCTCAGCTGCCAAAAAGTTGAAATATATTTCAAAGTTAATTACTTACATCTATTATAAAGGTCATTAAGATAAGTTAACTTGCATGTGTGTGTGTGTACAGGTCGACAAGTGGATCTGTGTCTCCGACGTATCGGTAAGGGGGAAACAACATGGGCGTGCTATTATTATTTTAAATAATGTAATAAAAATAGGAAATTCTTCAGTAATTGCATTTTATGTTTGAAGGTAGGTAACTATTTTTATCAAGGTTTAAAAAAATTATTTTGACAAGATGTTAATTTTTCAATATGGAAAACAGCTACATGATTAATGGTGATTTTTTCAGCTTTCCTCGTATTAATGTCCCTTCCTAGCTTTCGCTTAAGTGGTAATTTAAATATATTGATTTGTGAAGAACCACATACCCTACAAACATTTCCAATCACTTCACGGGTCTGACTGTGAAGGTTTTTACGGTTACGGTATTTAATATGCAGATGATCTGGCGTCTTCAATGCCTATTACAATTTATTTTAAATGCGTAAATGTAATTTTAGGTTTTTCTCGGTATGAGATTATTAAATTAAAATTTAATATACAGGGTGTTATGGAAATGACGTATTATATTTAAATCGGCAATTCCTGAGATGAAAACAAATTGAAGAAAAATATCCAAAAATGGCGCTTTAATTTAATATGCCCTGTACATGACCTTATGTCAAACCAAAAATGACCACGTGGTGCCCCTGTCAGGAAGGAAAACAAAGCAACATATGTCAACAGTGTTGTCATATCTTCAGGGTAAACTCTTTAGAAAGTCAATAACTGTTTGACAGATTCCAAGTTGTTTATTTTTCAGGGTACATTATTATAAACTTTTACGTTCAGTTCAGTTCGCTATGAAACAATCTCTGATTTATAAACTTGAACTGACTCGAACGAACCGCCGCGGAGTTTTTAAATGGTCAGGTATGTCCTCATTTGTTCAATTCGAACGACACCCGTCAGATCTGGACAACTTAAAGTTTATAAATGCCACTTACCCTTTAGAAAAAAAAAATGCAATTTTATTTAGCTTTTCGGACTTATTTAACACCAACTTATTTTATAAAAAAACACCAAGTACCTAGGTAACTTGAACAAAAACAAACCGGCACAATAAAATCACATAATACATCTAAGTATCATTCAATCTGAATTAGTATTTTAAAGTGCTACTGTGTAGACAAAAATACGCCCTTATTGTCTGAGTGGTCTGGGAAATAATGTATTTAACATCTAAAAATTTTAAAAATAAATAACACGTTGGTTCTCCCGATCGATATCGGCCTGCTTCTTTAAACAGCCGATTGTGGACAATTGGGCTAATATTTAAGAATACAGCGTTGCCACTTTCGATGTTTTATAAGAGATAAAATTGCCGAATTTCCTTCTACAATATTACTTTCCTGTATAATTATAGTCTCGGAAATGGCAAATGGCTCTAGAGAGCAGAGATTTCTCGGAAAGAAAGTTCGACGACTGGTCCGAAGACGGACTAGCCCATTATTTCAAAGGGTAGTCCTGTCAATTGTTAACATAATTGTTTCATTTTATCTTTAGTAAAGGGTTAATGGCCCAGAAATTAGCGTTTTTATTATTTCTATTGCGAAATGATTGCAAAGGTAGTGTAGGTATTAACAATTAAATCCAACGCTGAAAACTGTCATTTTTCTGAAAAAATGGAAATATTGGAAAAACTATAAGATTTAGATATATAACATTATATATAAAAAATATTCAGAATCCTATGCATAATCCAAAAATTGATATAAATATAGGGTGTTCCATTTAAAAAAACCTAAGTTATATTCACCACTTCTTTGTGGGCTACCCTGTATACTCCAATATAATTTTAGAATGTGCACCTTAATGATCTCTACAACTTTTATAATTCGAGTTTTTATCTAATTCTTAACATAAAAGAAAAAATGAACTTTACTCTATCGTTGACTCAACCTGTACAGATAAACTTGTCGACCTGTATGAATTACCTAGTATAATGAAGCAAACAAGTTGCATAACTTACCTTAATTTGACGATACTCTTTCCGCCAAGGTTGCGTCAAGAGGTTCCCAGCATACATCTGTAGAGCATTCCACCCAGTAGCTGCTCGATATCCACTAAAACCTTTCTTGTATGCTGCTGATCTGTAAAGAACTTCTTCTGTTTCAGGTAATGTAAACTTATGTTTATGAGAGACTACAGAAAGAAATTCTGCAATATAATCTGAAACAAAAGTATCTTTCAGAAGGGATGAGAAGCATACCAACTATCAGTGGCGCAATGTTTTTTTTTTGGGCGTGGGGGGGGGGGGGGGGGCTAAAATGGCGTCGGGATAGATATCTATAAAACATGCCGTATTGGGCCAAGAACAAAACGTTCAGTTCTCCGTCCGTAAAATAACATAGAATGCTTATGAATTGGTTACTGTATGGTACTTTTTCTGGTCAGTCTGTAGTAGTGGGTACCTTACATTACTCCGTAGTCGCCCCTACGTACAAGTTATATTTCTGGCGCCGTTTCTCTCTACTTTAAATAAAGGTGTGGTGATATATTAGCTAAATGTTGACTCACTGTAGTTCCAGTAACCCTTATACTGACCACAAAGTAATGGCATCATAAAGTCACTAAGTGTCACAAGTAATTCTACTAATAATTTTAACTTAGTAATAGTTTAAACTTTATAGTAATTAATTTGGTGCCAATTACCACGTTCTTACCAAGTCATAAGTAGCAGTGTCAATCAGTCCCAGTTTCTATACATTTGATGCCAGTTGGGTTTCCAAGTTCCGTTGTCTCTATCTACATATGAGGAGACAGTAAAGGACTCCTCCCATAATTAAATTTATACCCACAAAAAATAGAATTTGCAAATAGCCTCCCAACTAGCTGATATACTTGTTCTTTATATTCATTCTAATTGCACTATAAGTTTATAGCGCTATAAGATCAGAATCAAATCATTGGTGCTAGATGAGAAAGGGATATAAATATTGTTTATATCATTGATTAGGCATAGTCAAATACATATTACTTATAAAGAAAATTTGTAAACAGGGTTGTGTCGATTTAGATCCTTATTTATATAGAGTGATGGTCATACAGATATAATTAGTAGTATACTAAATGATATTGAAATTAATCCAAAATATATATTTGTAGTTTTATTTTAAACTCCACAACAGTATTTAACTATTGAATATTAGCTGGTATATAAGTTTAAACAATCCTATATTATTATAGAACAATGACAACATCCAACGATTCAAAACCAACGTGAATCGCTTTTTGCACACACACACTGCTCCCAGAGTGCCCTAAAGGATTTTTCCTATAGTGCTTGTGTTTGACCAAAAAGAAAAAAGAAAAAAAACATCGATGCCTGTTCCTAGCTTTGGTTATACGAAAAGCATTAACACTTCGTATAAAATACTCTTAAGGTAACAAACTCATCAAAATATGTTGGCATCATACTTCTGTTAAGTTTAAATAGAAAGATTGCAGTAAAATTTTTTTCCATAGTAAAATAAAAATGCTGTGTTTTGTAAACACCACTTCATATGGAGTTTGTATTCAGAGAATACCTAAGTATTTTGTTCAGTAAAATCTATTAAAAGTAGAGAACATGACTAGCATTCTACCTGGAAGGTGGATGATGCACTGTCAGGCCACCTAACTTGAAAATTATTGCTCGTAAGTGAGGAATGAACTCCCTGCTATATGTAAAAAGGTACATTAATATATTTTATTAATATTTTTCCGCCATAAAGGCATACTCCTGTTAACAGGAACTCCCCTCGGCCTGCCGTATTAATATGGGCTAATGTATATTTCGAGACATATCTAGTATTCAAGTAATCTTATACTTAATTAAGCCCGGAATTATACATTAAACATATCTTCACCAAGAATTTATTTAGCCGTTTGTCTCTTACCTTCCAGTTTGCTGCGTTGAATAATTTTTTCAGGGCTTTCTTCCAGTTCCAGGTAGCTTAAATGTAGCTGATCTATTTTTAGCCATAGTTCTTGAATCTGATCTTGAGAAACATAACTCTCCATAATAACCATACTAGAAGATTTGAAAATGATATGATACATATAAAGTAATGATATATTGTATTTTAGTATATAATTTACACCATTAATCACAAACTATAAAATCAGGTCGAAAGCTTACCTTCCTAATACGCACAACAAACTAGATTAATTTGTCGGGAAAGAGATATTTTACAACTGTATTCTTCTAAACCCCTTTAAAATGAAAAGTTAACGCCAGTTTTATCGTCAAAGACCTACTTATACGTAATAAATTTCTTGATAAATACTTTATATTTATCCCATCGCCTTTGTTGACTATTTTAGAAATTGACATTTGTTGACGTTGACCCTTGTTTGACTTTGACAGTTGAGTAGAGGCGGAAAACTATCGATAGTGACTATCGATACTATCGATATCTCTATAAAAGTTATCGCATCGAACTATCGATTGTCATTAGTCCTAAAATAAATAACCTTCAGGGCCGGATTAAACATTAGTCGCCCATACACCAACATATAAGTTGGACCGATTGGATCCGTTCGGATTTGGCCTGCCAACTAGGCTCGGCACATACCAAAACTCTCGTCAATTTTGGGCAGGCGAGTCTAGCTCGCCGACCTAATCACCCGATTAGATTTGCCTGATTAAATCGTCTCGTTAATTGGGCTTGATGCGCCGTCCGCTATTACCTACCGATCTACTGATGAGTTGCGACCTGCTGATTTCATCCGTGGCCGATAAGGCACGGCCCGATGAAGCTCGGCTCGCCACATACACACAAAGTTTTTTCCGCATATTTGGCTCGTGCCATATCAGATTTGTTGAGATATCCGCTGGTGTATGGCCCGCTATATAGTCGCCCATACACCAACATATAAGTTGGACCGATTTGATCCGTTCGGATTTGGCCTGCCAACTAGGCTCGGCACATACCAAAACTCTCGTCAATTTTGGGCAGGCGAGTCTAGCTCGCCGACCTAATCACCCGATTAGATTTGCCTGATTAAATCGTCTCGTTAATGGGGCTTGATGCGCCGTCCGCTATTACCTACCGATCTACTGATGAGTTGCGACCTGCTGATTTCATCCGTGGCCGATAAGGCACGGCCCGATGAAGCTCGGCTCGCCACATACACACAAAGTTTTTTCCGCATATTTGGCTCGTGCCATATCAGATTTGTTGAGATATCCGCTGGTGTATGGCCCGCTATATAGTCGCCCATACACCAACATATAAGTTGGACAGATTTGATCCGTTCGGATTTGGCCTGCCAACTAGGCTCGGCACATACCAAAACTCTCGTCAATTTTGGGCAGGCGAGTCTAGCTCGCCGACCTAATCACCCGATTAGATTTGCCTGATTAAATCGTCTCGTTAATGGGGCTTGATGCGCCGTCCGCTATTACCTACCGATCTACTGATGAGTTGCGACCTGCTGATTTCATCCGTGGCCGATAAGGCACGGCCCGATGAAGCTCGGCTCGACACATACACACAAAGTTTTTTCCGCATATTTGGCTCGTGCCATATCAGATTTGTTGAGATATCCGCTGGTGTATGGCCCGCTATTGACGTGGTCTGCTGACCTTTTTTTAGATATCGATGTAACTTATTTTAAATTTTTTCATTAATTCATTTACAAACATTCCGAACATATAAATAATAATTATAGGACTATCGATAGTACTTAATTCATTTATTAATCAATGTTCTGCTTGCTTAATTAACTTGAGTTTTTCTTTTTTCTGCTCCATATAAGGTCATTTCGCAATGTCAACGCAGCCACGGGCCTGTCCCTCATAGTGCACTCTGCTCCACTATAGTTAATAAAAGTTCAGTTTCTAATTTCCATACGTTTCAAATGCACATATGATTTTGGAAACATTTTGAGATCGAAAGTACTATATCTTACCTTTTTGTAGCAGAAAAAGAAGAATAAAAGTCATATATGAATTGATAAATTAAACTGAAAAAACTTGAAAAAAGAATCTAGGAGCAAAACGGTAGGTTAGGTACATCAAAGTTTTAATTTGATTTTTGGAAAATGGCCGAAAAATAATTTTCAAAAAGGGTAAAATCAAAGGACATCATGATGGGACCGCATAGCGAACAAAGCCTAAAATGGAAGGGCCTCCCTTTAATATTTTGCCCTTTTTGACATTTATTTTTGCTATTTTCCAAAAATCAAATTAAAAATTATGATTTTCAGATTCTTTTTTCAAGTTTTTAGTAATTTATTTATTTTATTAATGTAATACTTTAATAGTATATATTTTTTTCCTCTTTTTCTGCTACAAAAGGTAAGATATTTTATACTTTTCTCTTCTACCTTAATTTTCTGAACGTTCAGTAGGTAAACCTTTTTAATGTTTCCAAAATCATAATTTTCTTCATTATACATAAAAAATACTTAAATTTGTTTTTCTTTTACAGTTTGCCTTAACAATATCAAAACATAACTATCACTGTTGGTTTGGGAGGGTGGTCATGACCCCCATAGCCCCCCCCCCCCCTGGATCCGCGCTTGAGTGGAGATGGAGGTACATTCGAAACGTGCATGTATTAAATAGAAATGTAAACAATATTTATTCAACCAGTGGAGCACACTATGCCACGAGTTTCTTTGCCTCTTCATAATTTCACTCCACTTAGAGATGGTGACTACTTAAAAAAAATAGTCTACCTATATTGATTTCAATTAATATTTTTTGATATTACACAAATTTAATTAATTAATACATACTATATTTAATATGTATGGTAATTTTCTCGATTCCCTATCCCGGTCGAGAAGGTATTTGAATTTGAATTTTATATTCAAAGGGTACAACCTTATAGATGCGTTCCCTCGCCTAGGCGGCCGTGTACCTCGTTTTATTTACTCGAATAAACTTTTAGAGTTTGTTCAGCTACCGAACAATAGAGGACGCTACTAAAAATTCAGGGTTATTTAAGCAAAATTTCATTTGCCATAACTTAATTTACATTTTATTGGGAACCTTAGATTAGGCTCTTTTACCTAATCTAGGTTAGCAACTGTACCGTTTTGAAACCTTTTGAAAACAAATCGCAGAGGATATATTAATGCGTAAAGCGTAAAACTATGTTTTATATGTAAATTATATCGGTTTATAATCAGGGACGCGCCAAAGTATCTTCGGCGCCGTCGTGCGAAATACTGATAGGCACCTTTGTACAAAAAAAAGCCCATTACTTTCATATTTTAGCTCCCACAGATTGATGAACTTCTAAAAGAAAAGGTTGCGCTTATCAGTCAAGGCGCCCCTGCTTGCGACCGTAGGCGTCATCAATATCTTGGCGCCGTCGTGCCACGCACGTCCTTGCCCATATGGACGGCGCGCGTCCCTGTTTATAATATATTTGTAATGTAGGTATACTATGTTTTAGCTTCTTCAAATTTGTTGTAATTTTAGCCTTAGAGAAAAATAAGGAATATAATATTGTAATAACCATAATTTTTGAAAAATGAATGATTTATCTATTGCTTGTAGTGCGACATTTTTTAAAATTAAGAAATAAAATAAATCTGCTAAAAATTACGTATAACCACTTGGGTTAAGTTTCATTTAGTTATAGTCGTGTTTAGCACCAGAAGATACTCAATCAATGATTTTTATGGCTTTTTTTGACAAAGAAGAAATATTCCTATTTTGTTCGGATTTATTATTATTGACATGTTTTATTGACATTGTTCCCTACTTTATTTCTGATTTGTTTTGTTTTCGACATTAGCGTTTGTATTTTGTAATTTTTTTTTGTTTTTATCAATAATGTTTGTATTTTAAGATTGTATGGTTTTGTTTTTTATTTAAATTTGGAATTTTCTTGTTTTATAGGTATTAAAGATTATTCTTTATTTTTGTATTTAATTGACGTTGTCAATGTTCATTAGTGAATGTATTTTATGACAATAAAAGTATTATTATTATTATTAAGACTATTGTGATCGAAATTACCCAACTCTTTCCTAAACGCAACGTAAAAAGGGGCCCGTGCAAGATCGATGCACTTTGACAGATAAATATTCAAATAGGTGCAGTGACCCATCAAATTGTAAATTTTGTTAAAACAGGTTCTTAAAGATTTAGCGACATAAGATATAATAGAGAGATTTTGGAACGTTTAAGATATGGGGTATTCTTCTACAAACCGCACGGTTTTTAACCTGACATTTTAGAATTTTTCGAAATTTTTTTGCAACTTAAATATACTTAATTAGTTGACACCTATTTTGTTTAAAAAAATTTTTTTCGAAAATATCCACACTTAAATTTTTGATAATGTGCAGGACTCTGTCAAATCTTCTCATATTTGAATTTTAATATCTCTGGTTGTACCTATACTGATCGGATCAATATGGATCTTCTTTTATTTTACATTTTGTTACGTTAGTGTATTAAAAAAATTGTCATTGTGAACAAATGAAAAATAATAACGATTTAATTGTTTAAATAATTTTAACATGCTCTTAACTCATCTTAAATTAATTTTAAAAAATACCATTTTGTTTTTTATCCTCTTATCTACAAACCCAATTTTACGAAAAAGTGGTACCTCTTTTAGTTATAGTTCGGACGTTATTAAATATTTTTAATCGCAAGACAAGCAGAGCGCGGGGAATGTACAAGCACGACGGGTCGAGGCCTCTATAATCGAGCTCGTTGCAGTGTAAATCATTAATATACAGGGTGTTATGCAAATGACGTATTATATTTAAACCGACAATTCCTGAGATAAAGACAAATTGAAGAAAAATACCCATAAATGGCGCTTTCAATTCATTCAGCGGTAAAAGTGACCTGACGTCAAACCAGAAAAACACCTGTGTGGCACTGCGATACATGTAAGCAATCAAGGAATTCTGGCCGGTGTTGTCATATGTACACCTTAAACTCTTTAGACAAATTAAAATAATTTAAACACTTTTCCATTCTGTAATACCTTTTTGTACAATTAATTGAAGAACATTTACGACGACTATATTTTAAACAACCGGAAAAAACATATGGAATAGTAATAGCCACCCACGTACGTCACTATGTCAAATGCCAATGACCTCTTGACGTCTTACATCGGCTGGGCGAAGTAGTTTCATATAGCGCCGCACGATTGCGGTCTGTTCGTTGAAGACCAACCAGCGGCCGGATACGTTGTGTCTCGTCGATCACCAACACACCCTCTGCAATCCGCTCTGTTTTTTCGGTTTATGAGTGTAACTTGCCCGTGCATAAATAATCTTTGAATATTGTTTTTATTAACGCGTTTGTTCTGGACGTCAAATTTCGTCGCGTGTAATAAAATCTAATAATCTGTAGTATAATCTGTATTATTGTATTTTCAAAAGCTAACTATCGGTTCTGTTTCACTATTACTGTATGTACATAAAGTGATTCCAGGAGTGTTTCCATGAAAAAGAAATAAAACTGATTGTGTTTGTTCCTGGATTTCCTCGCTCTTTAGGTATAAAGATAAATACAAGTAGGTAGAAAATAATTTATTTTTATAATTTTATATGGAATTTCAGTTTTACATTAAGTTACATTGGCTCTGGGTGAAATGTTGTACAGTAGCGCGGACTGACCTTTGAGTAAGAGTGTTTGTTACCCCAATTTTAAAACCGTCAATTTTAAAAAAATAAATATGTAGTGCTTTTCTAGGACACCAAGGAGTCACCCATTTAAATATAATACGTCATTTCCATAACACCCTATATTCCATCCTTTGCGTCGTTCGAAAGCGTAGTTCTGCTACTCTTCGACCAGTCGCGCGCTTCGCTCTTCGTTCGCTTGGTTACTTGCGATCGAAAATATTTAATAACTTCCGAACTAAAAGAGGTACCACTTTTTCGTAAAATGAATTTTGTAAATAAGTAGATGAAGAACAAATTATTATTTTTTAAAATTAATTTAAGATGGATTAAGATCATATTAAAACTATTTAAACAATTAACTACATTATTATTTTTCATTTGTTGACAATTACAATTTTTTTTAATACGCTTCGAAAGCTAACGTAACAAAGTGTAAAATAAAAAAAGACCGATATTGATCCGATCAGTAGAATTGAAGATATTAAATTTCAAATATGAGAAGATTGGAGAAAATCCATCAAATTATCAAGAATTTATGTGTGGATATTTTCGGAAAAAAAATTTTTGCAGCAAACCATGAAATACGTGTCAACTAATTTTATGTATATAAGTTGTAAAAGAAATTTCTAAAGTGTCTATACAGTGGGGTTTCTAAAAGAATGACCCATATACGCTATTATTAATTTATAGAAATTGATACAGTTAACTTCGATCATGCACGATGACGATTATGGACTTTTCTCCTTGGATTGGATTGTGGTCCTATAGGACTTTCTGTTGTCCTTTTTTTTATTAATATCATATTAAATATTTAAAGAATCTACGAAATTAAGTTTCCAATTTAAATAAACTTTAACAATATAATTTGGAAAAAAAATATTTTTCTATATGCTCTGTATAGTATAAGATACATCGATAAATAATATTTGAAACAGTTATCTATTTTAAATTAGATAATCTCTACAGGATACATATTGTTATTTATTATTTATATTATGCTCCTATTTTTATAAATGTTTAAAATAATGTATGTATAACAGTTATATTATAACTAAATATTTTTCGAAATTATTCGTGGTAAAATTATATCTTCTGTCTGTATATTTTTGTACGTAGAAAAACAACGCTCTACATCCTGGCTGGTTATTGGTGCATATTTAAATTTCGGTATAATTGCTGGATCTATTTCAAAATCGGAATCTTGTCCACCACTTCAAATAGTAGCTATTTTTTGAAATGTCTAAAACCCCGTATCTTTGAGATAGTCCGATAGTCAATTTTTCTTAGATTGTTTGACCAATACATCCTGGAATACATTCACGGATTTCTAACGGTAGCTGCTGTTTTTCTAAAAATTGTATACACTGACTTTAACTTTAAAATAACTTTTAATGGAAGCCAAATTGTGTGCAAGTTCGTATATTTCTAAATCGGAACAAACATTCTAGAATTTATTTGCTTCCTGTATATTCAAATTGTGTCAAGCTTCGTAATTCTCTATATTTACCGGCATAGTAAATGGCAACATTTAGCCAAGTTCCCTATCTTAAAATAGTTTCTGGGGGAAGATGAAGCTTCCATAAATATTTTCTTGTCATAATTTAGTGACCAACCGATAATACTACCTTAAGGTATGTACAGATCGAAAAAAACAAACAAGAACAAACATTCGCTCTTGTTCTCCTTGTTTGTTTGTGTTCTTTGTTCATTGTTCGCTTTTCTGTCTAAATAGACGCGAGCAAACATTTGTTCACTCTTGTTCCACTGGGTAGATCACTTCTTTCTGTACGAATAGACAATAGTAATTATGGATGACCATGAACAAAATCTATTTGCGAGTGCGGCGTTTATTATCTTGTGTGGTTTACTAAAATAATAAAAAAAGAAGAAAGATGCGTTGGTGGCAAATATATTTATTCAGAAGTAAAGAGATACAGTGGAAGTAGTTTATTGAAAGACTTACAACTAAAAGAACATTCCGACGAACAAATATCGCTTCCACACCAAAACTAGATAAACACAATTTCTCTTTGATGTACCGACGTCTCCTCGAACATGTGCGAACAACAACAAACAAACGTTTGTTCGCTATATTTACCGTCCACATAGAACAAAAACATTTGTTCGCTGCTGTTTGTTCTTGTATGTTTTTTCGGTGTGTACATACCTTTATATAACTCGATAACAGAACACCGCGTAACTAACTAAACATTAAAGGCATGCCATAGCTCAAGACGAAAAACCGAGGAATTACGAAGTCTACGAATTTTTCGGAGATTCACGCGACGTCCCGCGCAGTTGCTGGATATAGGTACTATGATCTTTTTTCCCGTATAATGTTTGGTATTATTTTTAATAATAGGTATATATTATTAATAATACGTAAAGAAGTTTAAATAAGCACGAAAGTAGAAAAAAAGCATAGAACCTCGAAGAAAGTAAAAAAAACATAAAAACAACTATCTCAATATACTTAGTTTTGAGTAATTCGTATAGAAATTAAATAATCTCATTGTTATTTATAAAATTCAGCTGCTATGTATAAATCCGGTCTCTAATGATCACATTATTCGAACTATAGATTATAAAAAATGGAAAATTCATCTCTAAACTCATCAATGTAGGTAGGTCTGAAAAATTTCTTGTTCCATCCACTCAAAATCAAACAATATTTATTTTTCTAAGACGGTAAATGAAATAAATGATAATTAAAAAATAATAACTGTGCAATTTTAAAAGCGCCGCTGTTTTGATGTTGTTGCGAATAGAAAAATAATATTCTGGCATGTTGGCGTTCTTCCGCCATTTTGACAGCTAGTACTATCATTCTTCCGTCAAAAAGTAGTTTATCTTACCCTAGAAGCTAGAGAAAAAATAGCAGGTCAAAAAATTGTAAGAGGAAAAAAAAATATATGACCATCTAGTGCGGCAGATCCAAAGTAGAACGAAAATAAATATATTTTTGAATGGAAACCCTGTAGTTTATGAACAAACCCTGTATTTTATGGCATTATTAAAATTACGGTTTTGTTTAATAAGTTCGTTGTTTTTTAAATTTCTTTAAAAATAATTTAATTTCTATATTAATATTAATTTATTTATATACATATAAAATTTATTAAAAGTACTTTACGTAGGTACACTCTTAAGTTCATTTTTATATGATGTAACAGTTTTGAGTAAAATAGTTTGAACAAAAAGTACGTTCATAAAAGAGTTAATTAATAAAATTATGTAAAAGTTGTAACGAAGTTATTTTCATATAAAATAGTACGTAAACTCTCGCCATTTTACGAATCTAAATAAATAATAATGAAAACGAAATAAATATTACAATTTACTTACAGTGTAATAAGGGGACAAGAAATACTTTTATTTAACAAAAATAGTTTGATTGAATATCTCCCCGGTATATGTGACGCCTATGATTAAAATCTGAACAAACCCGAACAAATCCGAGCAATTCAGAAACTGATTTAGCGTCAAAATTTATACAACATACTAATTTCAATTCTTTTTAATTTAGCTCCATTAGCAAACATTTCCGCGCTTATGCCCATATGAAGGAAATTTTATATATTAAGTATTTCCACTTAATTTCGGGACACCCTGTATAAATGTTAGTAGGCCAATAACCCAACCTGAGAGTTTGCATAATGTTTCGGGCTCATAAATATAATTCTGAACCATGATACAATTACTAAGGGTGAGATATCTAACTGTTCCAATTTCGTCTGCGGTGCGCAGTGACGTCACAGGGAGAGCGATTTAAAATTTCTTATGGAGATTCATACGGTGATAGCGTCTTTAATTCTATTTTGAAGGTAAAGGGTTTTACGCAATTAATGGTATGTGAAATGAAAGTATTTACATAAACTTTTCATAGAAATATAACATACATTACAGCTAAAATAGTACTAAAATAAGAAAGGATTCCGACAAACTTTTAAAACAACCCCCGCGCTATGGGAATCGGTCTACGACAGCCGAAGCTGCTCGGCGACCCCTGCTGGTCTTCTTACTCTGACACCGCTTTTTACTATTCTATTAGGTTTCGAGCCCTTAATCCATTACTTTTGATCAAATATTTCTGGCAGCACTGCTCCCCACGTAGTGCCGTTTGCCGTAGTTTTCCATGGAAATTTTGAAAATTTATCAGAATCTTTTCTTATTTAGTCGTGTGTGTTTATTAAAATAAATATTTGAATTTTCATGGTGCGCTGTATTCGATTGTGATATGGATAATCATGCAAAGAAATTTGATAGAAATATAAGGTGTTTCCGCTTTCCTAAGGATAAAAACAAAAAATTAGAATGGATACGGTTTTGTAGTTTGTAGCATTTTTGCAGAATAAGGGTTTCAGCCTGATTTTTAATTATTGCAAGCAAAATCTTTGTATGCTGTTCAAATGATTTAATGGCTATTTTTTGCTGCGAATTAATTTTAATAACGGCAAACTTCTTCTCTTTATTTATTTTGTTAACATTTACTTCTTAAGTATTTTACACTGAAGCTGATTAGGATATATGCCCTCGAAACATGTATGAAAATTAAAATATTGTTTATTTAACTAATGAAGATGAGTTTCTTTACCTCTAAGAAAAATAGTTTAATTTGTTTATAACTACTTAGGTCGTATTTTAGCTTTAATCTTTCTTGTATGTTCATGTTCATTTCATATACCTAAATACAATGATATTATTCTTTCATTTCACATAGTACCATTAAATGCGTTAAACCTTTTAATACCTTTAAAAGATATCATAGATCATAGCTCTTAGTTATTTATACCATGATTCTGGTTCCACCATTAAACACACATGTGCTCATGCATGTGCAAATCTGCAAACAATGTGCAAGTTGAAATTCCTTAACATTTATCGTGTGCGTACGATTTACTCTCGTGCCTGATTACCCAACATTACCCTAACAAGTAACTTCCAGTTATTACTATGTTATAATTTACAATAATTTATTCCATCATTTTATGAATCAGAGAGAGGTCAATACTCGCCTGTATTATTGTTTTGTACTGGCGAGAATACCTCATGTATAATGCAACATTTTTTACTTTTTTTCTAAAGATTCAAGCAAAATTTCTTTATTCTACAAGGTGTGTTCAATAAGAATAACTGCCATTTAAAATAGACCTAAATACTGCGGAGGTGTATCGGACTGGTTAACCGGGCAAATATCAGATGGGACCGGGGGCTGACCACTCATCCAAAAAATGTAATGTGTTGCGGAAATCCTATGATTGCGTGTGATTGCGATAAGATTTCGAGACTGAATGGGAATTTTATTGGGATTTTATTCAACTTAAAAAAATGGATGGAGGTCCCAATTCAATTCATTTGTAACTGTTTTCGTATACAGGGTGCTATAAATTCGTGGGGATCTCGAAAACGTTGAGACATACGGAGATGGTTAAATTGAATCGAAGTTGCGTAATTTGGGGCTTAATAATTTGGCGGAAGTAAATTTTAAGTATTCCGAATATCTGCAGAAATATCCGAAAGAAAACGAAAAATTAAGTTTTGGTTTTTAAATTTTTGGGTCTACATTTTTGACTTGGGGAGAAAAAAAACACTTTCTCATAGTCGACTTTTATTTTCTACAACATAGCGTTATTAGTTTCAAGGTTAGACGTTTCGTTCTTTAGTTACCACCGTTAAGTCAATTTTTAATACGAAACAGGAATTTTAAATACTATTTCAGAAATTTAAAACAATTCAATTATTAATCAACCAATCAAATATTCACGTTTCCTCTTTTCTGAGCTATAATGTTTTGGGTTAAAAGATTCAAAATTAGAGAAGAATTTATATCATTAAGATAGTCATGGAATTGTATTAATTTCTTGCATTACCAATTACGAAACCAAGCATCAACCGAATCGTCTTCACAAAAACTCAATCACAAAATACACTGATAGAACCAAATTGGTTGCCGCTCAAATAAATACTAAAAGCGAAGGCGCGGCAGTCGCGATTCCTTCCCCCACACGAGAATTTGAGCGATTGCGGGTATGATCGCGAGATTGCGGATAGGATTGCAAAAAGGATTGAGGGATTGAGAAAAGAATTCCGAGGTTTCCGTGTGATTGCGAATAATTTCGGAGGAGATATACATATAGTAGGAGGTCAAGAAACATGATGCCACAAGCTGAAAATCGGTTAATAATACGTGATTAAATGTTTAGTAGGTAGTGGAAAAATAATATTATGCGGTACGATATTCAAAATAAAAAGTAAACTTGGGACACAAAATGATTTCCTTTAATGATCAACCAGTGTTGATTCTGATTGTATAATTACACAGTTTTACCTATAATTGTTATACAAAGTTTAATTTTCTTACATTTATAGATGAGGGTTTCAGATTTAAACCGATCCCAGTATCCAACTAACTGCAAGGAAATAATTAATTTCTTTAATTCTATGTACATTTTCATATTTATTGTCCTTTTATGTTTTAATTGTATTTTATAAAGGAAGAATCGCTTCATTATTCCGGCCTAGCGGACAATTTATACTAGGCACGTGTTTTTGTAAGATAACTGACGCATCACGTGATCTAACCTGAACTTTGAAACGTGACCCAAAATAGCTAAAAATGTTACGTTTGCGTCTACAAAAAATTTTAGCTCAGGAAGAAGACCAATTTTGCCAGCGAAAATTTGATTTATTGCAGTCGTTCGCTAAAGTAGAGAAAAGTAAGAGGGGCCAAATGACCCAGTCCGACACTGCTACGGAGTGGAAGCATGTGAAGAAGCGTAAGCCCATTAGTGCCTATTTTTGGTTATAGAGAGCCCTAGCTCCGTTAAGCAATCTGTGGCCCCTCATTACTTCAAACAAAAAGTACATTTCCTTAATTACGCTACACTAATTTATTCTGATATAATAATATCATACTATTTGAGTAAAACTATAGTGTCGCACAGGCCGACCGCGGGAACTCTGGAAGTGGGGCCTCGGGTCAATGTCAATTGTCAAAGTTGGCTTAAAGGCCATTAAACATATCCAAAATTAGTTTTAACTTTTGAGGCAACACGACATTTAATCAGTTTTTACTTATTTTTTTTCCAGGGAACGAATAGAAATGTTAAATACCTCTTAAATGATGTACACATTATTATTATTCACACTAAAGAACTTACGAAACTTAAAAATTTGATGATGCTGCTTAAGGAAGATTAATCCTCACCTCACTTTTATTGTGTCAAGATGTCATTACGTAATTACTTTACTAGCAAATAATAGGGGAGCCTTAAATTATGATTCGCAATAATCAGATTTCGGATCACGGATCTTAAATCAAGGAGGATACGGCTTTGGTTCACAGTCTTTGAAGAATTAACAATTCACATTCTTAGGTAGGTTGTAAACAACCAGAAAACAAAATCGAGGAGCTCTGAAAATTAGTATAATTTTTTTTTTGTCGTCTTCAGTTAATAAGCGAAGACATTACGTCGCCTTCGAGGAGTCGGAACGTACTTTTTACACTACCTAATTAACAACTGTCATAATTGTTAAATAAAATTCATTGTTGTCCTTCAGTGTTTGTGCGTTAAATTTAAGTATGACTTGTGGAAAAATAGTAATTTTTAACTCAATATGGTAAAACCGTGGAAAGCCTGCTGTAAACTGGATAAAAATATAGACTTTTGAGTCACGTCTGTCGATTGTTTGTTTTTCCTAACCAAAACATATCGAACCGATCAGAGGTTAGAATGAAAACAGGAACAGACAGAAGATAAAAAGAGATGGGGATTATAGAGATAGAATCCCCATCTCTTGTTTTTTTTTTTTTTATGATCAAACACAAGCACTATAGGAAAAATCCTTTAGGGCACTCTGGGAGTGGTGCGTGTGCGCAGAAAGCGATTCACGTTGGATTTGAATCGTTGGAGGTTATATTCGTTGGGAAAAACGACCTCGGGAAGGTCGTTCCACAAGGATGAAGTCCTCCAGATGAAAGAATTTTTAAATAATGAAGTTCGAGGAGTACTAAGCTTAACCACATACGGATGGGCGGCAGTGGTTCGTCGTGTATTTCTGCTATTCGTCGCTCTGGGCGGAATTAAGAGGGCAAGGTCAGCCGAGCACCTTCCATGAAAATATCTGTAAAAGAGAGTCAAATCCCCAACCTGTCTTCGATGTTCTAGGCTGTCGAGGTTCTTCGTCAGCTCGTGGTCTCCGATCAGATGAATAGCCCTCCTTTCGATGGAATCCAGTAGCCGAAGAGTATGTTTGGGTGCAGAGCTCCAGACATGAGAGCAGTATTCTAGTGATGGTCGAATCTGGGCTTTGTATAGTGTCAAAAGTTGTTGAGGTGTATACAACTTTCTGGTTCGGAAGAGTACGCCAAGTTTCTGAGAAGCTATCTTGGCGATTGCCACAACGTGGTTATGCCAAGACATATTTCCTCCCAGATTGACACCCAGCAAATTAATAGATGAAGCCAGTGGGATTGCGTGTCCGGCCATGACTATTTCCGGTTCTGTAATGTTAACCTTTTTAGAGAAAACTGCTGCCTGGGTTATTATAGCGTTAAATTCGACTTGGTTACTGTCACCCCAAGCCAAAATTTCTTCCAGGTCTTTGTTGAGGCGTGATATTTCATGCTGTCTGCGAAGATGTTCTTCGGCAGCCGATGTTTGCGCATTCAAAGAGAAAGATGAGAAAAGTGTGCTATCGTCAGCAAAACTAAATATCGGATTTTTAGTTTTCACTAGAAGGTCGTTAATGTAGAGTAAGAAGAGAGTGGGAGACAATATGGACCCTTGAGGAACACCGGCATTGATGGTGAAGGTATCTGAGAGAAATCCGTCAATCCCCACTTGCAGAGAGCGGTCCTTAAGAAAGCTAGATAACCATGCACAGAATCGACTGGGCATACCATAGGATCGCAGTTTACTTAGAAGCCCCTCATGCCAAACACGATCAAAAGCTTTAGAAATATCCAGCGCAACAACCCGAGACTCCCCATGATGTTCGATTGCGTTGTTCCAAATATGGGTGACATAGGCTAGAAGATCTCTAGTTGATCTGGACTTCCGAAAACCATATTGATGATCGCTGATGATGCTGAAGCCTTCCAGGTACTTTAGAAGATGTTGGTTAATAGCTTTCTCCATTACTTTTGATATAACTGAAAGCAATGCGACTGGTCGATAGTTGTTAGGCAGGGTTCTCTTACCTTTCTTTGGAATAGGCTGGACTCGCGCCGTCTTCCAGCAAGATGGAAATATTCCTTTTTTGTAGGATAAGTTGAAAAGTCTACAAAATACTGGTGTTAGTTCATCGGCGCATGTCTTGAGAACTATAATAGGAATTTCGTCTGGACCAGTAGCTTTTTTGACGTCGAGTCCTTTCAGGATTCGTTTGACCGGACGCTGACGGAACACGATTTCGGTCATTTCGGATTCAACTGCAGGAATGTCGGGTGGTGTTCTTCCCTGGAAATCCACAGTGGAATGCGAAGAAAATAGTTCAGCAAGTAAGTTTGCTTTGTCTCCGGCTGTGGATGCTATTGTACCATCGGGACGTATTAGAGGTGGAATAGTTGATTTGGTAAAATTTTGGCTGACGGCCTTAGCTACTGACCAAAAGGACCTTGATCCGTTTGGACAGCCAAGAAGTTTGTTTTTGATCCTCACGTTATGGGCTTCTTTGCTTTGATCTATTGTTAGCTTACATTGGTTTCGAGCGGTAATAAAGATGGTACGATTCTCAGTGGTAGGGTTTTTACGCCACTGTCGGTAAGCCAGATTTTTTGATTTGACAGCACGCTGACAATCCTTGCTAAACCAGGGCTTGTCGTTGGAAGGGCGTTTTTGGGAGGAGGGGATAAATGCTTCCATGCTCGTTAGAATGACGTCGGAGACCTTCACAGCACAGACGGATGGATCATCAGAAGAGAAGCATACGCTCATCCAAGGAAAAGTCCGAAAATGGTCTTTCAGGTCTTCCCACTTGGCCGATCTGTAATGCCATATCTTGCGAGGTTTAGGAGGTTGTTCAGAATTAATTGGTAGTTCGCTTAGAGTTGAAATAAGTTTGTGATCGGAAGATCCTAACGGAGGCTGTAAGGTGACTGTATATAGATCGGGATTTGACGTTAAGAAAAGATCCAAAAGACTAGCAAAATCTCCAGCTCGGTCTGGAATCCGCGTTGGTTCTTCTACGAGTTGAGTTAGACCAGAACTGATCGCGAAGGATTCGGCCTCGCGGCCTTGCTCATCGTCTGTATTTGAATATTTAAGCCAGTTGACATTGTGGACGTTAAAGTCACCAAAGATAGCAATCTCGGCATTTGGATAGTTGGTTTGCAAGAAGTCGATTGTATTGGCTAGTGATGAGAATAGGTCTCTGTAATGAGTATCACTTGGAGGACGGTAAAGGCAGCAGATAAACTTGGTGATTTTCGGTGTTGATATTTTAAACCACATTACATCAAAGTCTTTCGGTTCCAGTGTAGGTTCTCGTTGGCAGCAGAGATCATCTCGAATAAAAAGACATACGCCGAAGTTGCGTCGGAATCGGAAATGAAAATCGTATCCAGGGTATAAATAGCTGACGGTGTTTGTTGACGATCTGACCTTTGTCTCGGTCAGTGCGAGTACGTGAGGCTTGGAAGATTGTAAGTGCTGGTGGACTGAATTGATGTTCGTGTTAAGCCCTCTAATATTGCAGAAATCAATTTTGAAGTTGCTAGTTCTGGGTTGGTTAGCAACTGCAGGTGCCACACCATTTCTTCGTTGAGTGTTGTTAGATCCCAGTAAATTGTCGGAAATGGTTGTTTTTTGATGAACTTCGCTTGATGGGGCCCCAAGTCCAGCCCCCGCCCGGAGATCCGAATGGGGGCGAGTTTACCTCCGGAGTATTTTGGGCCTGGAGCTTCCATCATGCTATTTTTGGGGGGTCCCACCCTGGTAACCGGAAACATCGGCACAGCAACGAAACGTCAACTCAATGAGCAAAAGTTAGCTCAAGGAGCAAACTTTACGCCACCTAAACCGATGCAATGGTATCTCACCGGGCGATGCCGGGTGGGCCAACATCTTCCATTTTCTGTTTATTATTATGTGTACAAAGTAGATAGAAATACCGGTTCTATGTTTGTTTCAAGTCAATGTTACGGATATTTGGAAAGGTTAGCGGATACTCATCATAATTTCATCCCTAATCTGAACTTTACTCGTAGTATGAAACACTTGCTAATATGTTGTGTCTAGTGTTTCCTAAAGTAACTAAAAATATTGAACGTTCATGTCATCAAAGATGCGTCATTTCTATCAACGCTCTTTTTTAGAGAGCCCCTTATCTGGTTGTAGGTAGTAGATGCAAGAAATTTAATTCAGAATTTAGGATTCGGGGAAATCAGTATGTAAATTCTTGACTTAAGATAACGATCATATCGAGTGAAGTACTTATTCTTCTCTCTAAGGAACGCATAGAAAGAGAGACGAATGAACAATCTTATCTCGATATCATCGTTCTCCTAAGTCGAGATTAGAGACACTAAAAGATAAGACAATGTCATTATGAAGGGGAACGTGTTTAAAAAATTTTTGCAGGCTTCGTTGTATAGCCCCCTGGGGGGCATAGATGTCAGCTCTTAAATGGGATTGGAGGTCTATTGTTAGATGATTTTAAAGATGGTTTAATAATTTATAATTTTTGGGGTAGTTGTTTCCAAGAAATTGCGTTCCAAAAATGATCGTAATTAGAACTTACCTGCACTGAGATTTTTAGTTTTTAGGCTATTGTTTAAAAAGTCAAAATACAATTGACGGCTTCGATTTTTAATATTATTTGAATCGTGATTTGTTAAATGGGTATTAGTTAGTTAATTTTGTTTATCCCTATATAATGCCGCGTCCACACCAAACCAACAACAACGTAATGTTTCCAATAAATTAGAAATAAATCGAAAACATTTTACCAACTTTTAAGTTTTGTTTTAATTTTCAGCAACATATTGTTTCCTGCTGCGTCGACCCAAATCAACAAAAAAACAAAAACAAATCGGAAACATTTTACCGACTTTTATGTTTTGTTTTGGGCTTCAGCAACTTATTAGGGTTTCTGTTATAAAAGCCCCCAAAAATCGCTCATTACTCGCCCCCACAACCTCCGAAATTAAACGTTGTCAGGTTGTATTAATATTATATAAAAAAAAATATTCTCGGCTTTACGGATTGGTATGATCAGCTGCTCTTGCATGCGTTGTAAAGTCCCTTTGGGGCACCTATATTTTTAAATACACATTTTGTCATATTATTAAGTATCATTTAAGTCTTTGAAAACCGACATTTACATATCGTCCCATATCGCTACGCCACTGTCAACTATGTAGTATTGGTTCCGTTTAGTGAAATAAAAAAGTTCATAGAATGTTTCCGATTTGTTGCTAAATTGTTAAAAAACATTATGTTGTTGTTCTGGTTTTGTTTTGTTGGTAAAACAAGAAACAAAACCAAACTACATTTTTTTGCTGTTTTGTCTCGCTATTGTGCACGCAAGTTTTGCGTTTTGTTTTCTTTCCAGAAAACTGCTAGTTTGTTGAATTTAGTCGATAAAACGATCTCCGTTCTTGCAATTACAAGCTTGTTGTGGGCGTGCAAAAAATTCGACGTACACCCTGTATAGTAGTTAAAATTATGTCTAATAAGTTAGTATGTTCAAACAGGTACTTTAACCGACCTTATATCTGATAGGAATATCTTATATGTACAGGGTCGCTTTTATGTATGGAAACGGTCGATTATTTGCTAAAGTAAGATAGCTAGCGAAGAATGTTAATTACAAAACTTTTAGGGTGTTTAGACATCTATTATACTACACATAAACTAAGTATACAGGATCAGTTAAAAAGCCATGGAAGAACAAAGTTACTTAATTCATATTCAATATTTCAATTATTTACAAGATTCTAAAAAAAAATGTTAAGCACACCATATACCCAATCTTAACCGTTTTCGAGATATCGAGTTTATTTCGTTTTCAAATAAATTATTAAATTCATTAATTCTACGCCATCAAGTTACCTTAGAAAATATTTATCTTCATAACAATGTTGTTTTGTCATCTTGACAACAGATATGCCAAAAATGCTTACATTTACAATTTGTGAACAATTTTCGCGTAAATATGGCACATTTAAATGATACCGAGCGCATTGAAATTTTAATGATGATAGGGTACGGCGATAGGACACTGAGTTTTACCCAATTGGTGAATATTTTTTATGAATTGCATCCAGATCGGGAACCTATAACTAAATCAACTGTTTCCAAAACATTGCAGCGTTTTCATGAAACTGGAGGTGTGAAAGATCGACCAAAAAGTGGAAGACCGGTAAGCGTTACTAATGAAGAAAATTCTCTAAATCTCATGTTAGATGTGGTAGAAAATCCAATAAACGCAACAGCGGGCTTTAAATCATAATATGAGTCGATATTCCATTCAAAAAATTACCAAAAGAGAAAAATTCAAACCATATAAAATTCATTTGTTACAAGAATTGAGTGAAGACGATTTTGATCGCAGAATTCAGTTTTGCGAAATCATTATGGATAAATTGAATCAAAATGTCAACTTTGTCAACCACATTTTATTTTCCGATGAATCAACGTTTTGTTTAAACGGGCACGTAAATCGACAAAACTGTAGATATTGGTCAGACCAAAATCCACATTGGATGGAACAAGTTCATACCCAACGACCACAAAAAAGCAATGTTTGGTGTGGCATTATTGGTGAAACGTCAAAGGACCCTATTTTATACATGGAAATTTGAACTCTGAACGATATTTATTACTTTTACAAGAGAATATTGTTCCACAGTTCAGACGATTATTCCCGAACCATAAAAATCCCAATTTACCGGCTGAACAAATATGGTTTCAACAAGATGGGGCTCCACCACATTTTGGACGGATGGTGAGGGAATATCTAGAGGAAACTTTTCCTGGTAAATGGATTGGGCGCAGAGGTGCAATTGAATGGCCTACTAGGTCTCCTGATATGACCCCTCTTGATTTTTTCCTGTGGGGCCATATCAAAAATTTAGTGTACAAAAATAAGCCACAAAATATCGAAGATTTGCAACAAAGAATAATGCATAAAATTTCCAGTATTGCCCCCAATATCCTTTTAGATTCGCTACAAAATTTTGTTCACCGAATTCATTACTGCCAGGAGGTAAACGGTGGACACTTTGAGCTCCTTATAAAATAGGATTTTAAATTGTTGTTTACTAAAACTTAGTTTGTCTTTTCTATTATTGTTATTAGATTTATTTGGAAACGAAATTCGAAACTCGATATCTCGAAAACGGTTAAGATTCGGTATGTGGTGTTCTTAACATTTTTTTTAGAATCTTGTAAATAATTGAAATATTGAATAATATACAAGGGGTTCCATTTAAAATAAAGTAACTTTGTTCTTCCACGGCTTTTTGACTGATCTTGTATACTTAGTTTATATGTAGTATAATAGATTTCTAAAAATCCTAAAAGTTTTGTATTTAACATTCTTCGCTAGCTATCTTACTTTAGCAAATAATCGACCGTTTCCATACATAAAAGCGACCCTGTATTGCCCAGATGTATAAGGAAACGACTAATGAAATAAAGTTGGAATGTTATATGCGTTGAAAAGATACCCTGTAATCTGTTGGTCGATGACACAAAAAAAATGTCAACCAACGAGTGTATAAATAAAAGAAGAATCCCATGGCGAAGAGCATTTATGGCCAAGAACTTGGCCATAAAGGTGTTTTTTACAGTTATAGTTGCTATTAGTTATTTATTACTGTTTATAGATCGTGTTTTGGGATCCTGAAAAACAAACGGTACGTTTAATTTATTCTTTATTTTGAACTATGAAATATCATCTTGTGATTAAATTTTCGGATCGGGTTAAATTTATAGTAAATTTCAACAATATTATCAATTTATTTTTGAAGAATACCTTGATATGCATAAAAAATTACATAATTTTTAAATAAATAAAAAATTTACTTTAAAATTTTTTATAGACCAGTAGAGATTAATTTGATTGTACGTTTAATTTATTCTTTATATTTTGAACTATGAAATATCATCTTTTGATTAAATCTTCGGGTCGGGCTCAATTTATAGTAAATTTCAACAATATTATTATGTTTGAAGAATAAAATAAAAAATTACATAATTTTTAAATAAATAAAAAATTAACTTTAAAATTTTTTTGTAGCCTAGTAGAGATTAATTTGATCTACCTTGAATTCATAAGGCTTTGCGGAAGAAACTAGTGAGTTAAGTATTAAATATTTATATTATTTATAGTTAGAGTTATTATTATTTATTTACTATTACTTATTTATAGATTTTATTTCGAGATTCAAAGAGAAATAGTAGCTTTAATGTATTATTTCCTTTGAAATATTTGAATATCAACTTGTTAAAAATATTTGATTTGTAGGGTTTCATTTATGAATAATTGTAATAATAATAATGGATGTCAATTTGGAAAATAGAACATTCTATAAGTATAATAAATTACATAGTTCTTGTATATAGGTTGTTGAAAAAAGGTCGGTACCCCGGAATAACTCCGGTGCATCGCATTGCAGCGGAAAATGTCTAGGGAAAAAGTTGTTTGGTTTTGAAGGAGGAATAGTTTGCAATTTAAACCACCCCCACTCCCTCAACCCCCGGGCGCGGGTGGGGGTAAATTAAGATTTTTAAGTGGAACCCCATATTTTTTTATTGGCGTATGGTATTCTCCGACCAAAAATATACATTTTTTGTCCGAAGAATTTTTTTATTCCGGCGCATCCTTCACCAATAATCACCATGAGAAAGACAATATCAAAACCGTGCGAAGATCAAGTTTTGTCCGGGAAATACTCTATTTCTCTGTCTTGTACTAAAAAATGCCCGTGGAAAAAGTTGTTTGTATTGTAAAATATGGGGTTCCACTTGAAAATCTTAATTTACCCCCACCCGCGCCCGGGGGTTGAGGGGGTGGGGGGTGGTTTAAATTGCAAACTATTCCTCCTTCAAAACCAAACAACTTTTTCCCTAGACATTTTCCGCTGCAATGCGATGCACCGGAGTTATTCCGGGGTACCGACCTTTTTTCAACACCGTGTATATAAAATACATCAAAATGTCATAATGCAATAAAAAATAATTAGAGTTGCCCTGACTTCAAGAACTATACTATACAGGGGGATCCATGACGAGTCGCATATTAAAATATCTCAGAAACTAGTACTCATTAAAACTGGACATAAACTTTTTATAAAAATATGTCATAACGTTTCTATCGCAGCCTCTTATACGGAAAAGTAGAATATAACAGTTTTTATTGGATATTGGAATTCTTCTTCAAGATTAGAAACATTTTTTTAAACTCACGTGCATACTGGATATTTTTTAAAATATGGGCATTTTTGCTAAATTTTAATAATAATAATAATAATAATAATAATACTTACGTATATTTATATGTACCAAAGCAATATAAAAATAATATAATAATAAATAATTATAACGTTCGTAGTAAATAGTGAAACACTGATGATAATAACATATTAGTTGGCACAAAAAGATAAGATTTTTATTACCAATTAATCAGTTGTTCAATCATAAACTTAAAATGTGTTTTTTAAAACAATGATAATTTAGTTTTTATATTGAATTATTACCTAAAATTATACTAACTGAAACTAGTATGTCGTTAATAATTTAAAAAACGGAAAAATTTATTAAACAATTTTATAGACTATATTATTATACAGGGTGGCCCATCGAAAACGAAACAGAGACATTTACTGGCAGCTCAGTTCTTTTTTGGAAAAACGCTCAGACCCGTCGATTTTGTTTTCGAGGGGGGCACAAAATCGGAACAAAATCACGTCAACAAGTGCAGCCCCCTGGGCGGGGGTGGCACCATCCCTAAAATCTTAAATGGAAAGGGGGGGTCGAGTGATACCTTATTTTAAAGGTCTTTCAATTCCCTTTATAATGATCTAAAATTCATAATACTTAGTATATAATTAAAAATACCCATATTTATTAGAAATTATTATTTCAATTTACTTTTACATTAACGTACTAATATTTGTGTGTGATTGTTTGACAACCTTGTTAATTTGTTTCGATGTTTTCTGAATTTCGAACCTTAATTTGAGGCAATTTCCTGACTATTGAAATAAATCTCCCACAGGAATTTTATGCCTACAATTTCGGTAAATAAATTTGTTTCCAAATTTAGCATCTACCAGCAGGTTTAAAATAAATTATTATCGGATAAACAGACATATTGCTGCAATGAATGTAGAAGATAAAAGTCATAACAGAGATAGAACTATACAGATCCTCAAACACATCCGTTCTTTATCGTGTAACTAAAACTATTTAGCAGTAAGAAAAATAGCTGGAATGTCAAAACTTTTATTTAGTCTCGAAGTCTCGTATAAAGTCCTCTAAAATCATCAAATGACTACCGACCGATATTTCTTGTGTGGCCGTCTGCATCGGGTTTCTACCTACTAAAAAACTTTCTCCCCTGAACACTATTGATTGTCCCCCTGGATCCACCCCTCGGCATTGCTTCTAGGAAGTTTGTCATTAATCTGTTGTTATTTTATTTGTCGCATATCTTCCTCTTTCTTTCTCCTATTTTGACTTTAGGGTTTGTGTTATAACCCGTTCAATAATAATTGTTCCTCAAAATTATGTGTTAGTTCTTGGCTTATATCTTCCCATCTTCTCGGGCATACTAATATGGTGTGTTCGGGAATATCTTGTTTATCATAATACGCACATGGATGATTTTCAATCAGTGTCATCCGATGGAGGTAGGTATGTTCTGAATCGTCTATGGCCAGAGATAAATTGTGTTAGGAAAAACCCAACTTTTCCATGCTTCCTTGTAATCCAGGGTTCCAATTTGGGTATGAGTCTTTTTGTCCATTGAGATGTCCTAGTTTTAGATCTCTATTCTTCTAGCCATCTGGTTAGAGTATTTTCGCGAGCTCTTTTTTTTTTCTCTTCTATTATCGTCTCTGTCATATGTTCTCTAATTTAGAAGAAGTTGTATTGGTATTAACCTCGATATAACCTGTATGGTTCTTGTTGCAACCGCTCTACAGGGTGGCCGGGAAAATTTGGGAAATCTCTAAAACAAGTGAAAAGAGTACTACTACGGAGATATGGGCTCCCAATGAGCTCCAAGAAAGTGTTGTGAAATACTACAGCTGCAGGGACGAACTAGCTGCGATACCCATGACTAATTTTTTCATACAGGGTATGATAAGATTTTTGGACAACGGTTTTTACATACCTTTAACTATTGGCTAAAAATTAACTACTTTTCATTATTGTCGCTAATCCTAACCGTTTTCGAGAAAACGTAATTTTATTTACACTAAGTCAGTCCCCTAACTTCTCACGGGTTAAATATGAAAGAGCGGAACAAAGATGTATCTGTTACCGAGATACGCCAAATACATGATGTAATTAAAATATAATTTTTTCGATAACGGTTAGGATTAGCGACATGAGTAAAGAGTATTTAATTTTTAGTCAATAGTTAAAGGTATGTCAAAAACGTTGTGCAAAGTTCATATCACAATCATACAGGGAGTTAAAAAATGGGGCCACGAGTGTCACAGCTAGTCCGTCCCTACAGCTGTGAGTAATTCACATTATTCTCGTGGATAGTACTTTGAAGGGTCTTACCTGGAATACATCACATTAAGAAATTAAATATACCTAGTGGTTCAATAATTATGTCTAAAAATCTTGATTTCATTGGAGCTCCTTGGGAGCCCATATCTCCGAAGAGTAGGCCTATACGAAAGAAGTTTATATGAACTAGTACCCTTCTAACTAGTTTTTTTTATATCTGGAAGATTTCCCACATTTTTCCGGACACCCTGTATATGCACTTCCTATAGTAATTGCTATTTTCCTTCGTGCGCCCTCTAGCACGCGTTTATATCTTGCTTTTAATGTCCATTCTTTCTAAGCTGATGCACCGTAGAGGATAATTGAATTAACTATATTTCCTAGTAGCTTCCGTCTTCCGGATTTTGGCCATTTTTTCCGGTTTCTTAATCGCGTTCTGTATCATGCCCCATATTCAAATTGTGGTCTATTTTTATGTCAAGGTATTTTATTGCTTTGCTGGAGTTTATTTCCGTATTTCCGGCTCTGATGGTGACCGATATGAACTTCTTGTGCTAACCAATATCACCGCTTCGGTCTTATGAGGGGGCAGTTGGAGTATTTTTTTTAACATCCAGCATTCTATCTTTTGAATGGTCCATGCAATTTTTCACTTAATCTCTTCTTTGTCTTTGCCGCATAAGACCCGAGCCATGTCATCCGCATAGCATACTGTTGTTGTTTCTTCCGGTACCTATTCCTTGAGCAATCTGTCATAATAAATGCTCCACAAAGTTGGTCCTAATACTGATCCCTGTGGTACGCTAAATGTCATGGCAATACACTTATATGTTTCGGTTATCTAGGCTACATAGCTACATATTAATTTTATTAGATATGGTGTTACCTTTCGTCGTTTGAGCTCTTCAATTATTCCTTTCCAGGGAGCAGAATTAAATGCATTTTTGACATCTAGCATTACCATTATGGCATATTTCAGTTATTCCGTCTGCTTCTTTCTTCTGCTGTGCTCAATACTTTTTTGACGACATCCATGATACATCTTCTAGAAAAGGGTATCTACTTGGCAAATCTATATATATTTTTAATAATAATAAAAGAATGCTTATTTAACCGATATACTGAAAGAAGATTTTCAACTGTTTATGATATTTTAAAACCGAGGAAATATACTGCGAGTCTTACGAGAGATACAAATCTTTCTAACAATGGAACAAAATACTTATTAAAAGTAAGTAAATAATAGCCAACAATCTGTGGTTATCTTCATTATATTTTTATTGTATCATGACAATTCTTTCGTCACATCCTGGCTTCTTCGGATCGGAAAACCGAAGTGATCAAGAAGAAGAAAAAGTTATTATTCTTCTCTCCTTCTCTAAAGCTTTTTACCCAGATTTTATTTAATATTTAACAATACTAATAATGCTAAATAATGCATAAACACCCTTCCAATTATATTCTAAGGGTAAAATTACAATTACAGTTATTTTACGGATGGAAAACCAACAATTATAAATTTAAATTTAATAATTGAATTTTTCACGTCTAACTCAAGTCATTTAGTAAATTCTTTTGGTTTTTTTATTTGCATACTTTTTAAAAAGTTTTATAGATGTTTTTCCATTTCAACATTTGCATTAAATATGTGTTGTTCCTTATTTACATACATAAAATAATAAGAATTGGTGTGTTTATTTATTGTAGCTCGTTTTGAGTCTTTAAGTAAGTTCATTTTTGGAATTCTTCGAACAAATCCAATATATTATTAGTTTTATACGCAAGTTTAATATTTTATTTATTAAGTGTTCTTTAATTTTCTTCCGGTCCGATTCGACAAACAAACAAATAAATAATTAGTTTAAAATATAATATTCAAATAGACTAAATCTTATACACAGAAATATATTTTCAAAACAAGTATTTAAATATTGAATTTCTTGCTACGAGATTAAGTGATACTGCAATTAACTTTTTTTTGAAACCAAGTATTTCTTCTTTCGTGTGGGTATAGATATCGTGATCATGAAGATAGTAGATGCGGTTTCACTGTTAGTATAAGTCACGTCAATATTGTCAAATTTCATGTTTCCTTCAGAGATAAGATTTCCTAAATTAAAAACTATATACGAGTAACATAAAAATTGAATAAAGTTATCTGATAGAAGTTGGTTGAGCAATATTTAGGGTCCGTAATGCAATAGGCATAGTGACTGTCCGTAAAAGTAAATGAAAAGTACCAGAGTATACATAAACTTTTTTCAATTTAAAAAAAAAATTCTTTAAATTGTCAGAAATCTTATAAATATTTTTTTATGTGCATTGAAGATAGTGTATAGAAAAAGTAAAATAGAAAGTAAATAATACTTATGCTATTTTGCTTCATTTATACTACACGCATATTTATTTAAAAGTTATTATGGATGTATCACGTGCCAATAACTTTTTTAATGTGTTAGATCGACCTTGCCAAAACTCAATGTTTTAATCTATGACTTCCCTAATATTTTGATCACGTTGAAAATGCGTATTATACTTTACAAGGTGTCCCATAATTCCTAAGTCGGACGGCATTGGGTAATCAGTGAAGTCACTTGCCACAAAAAAAAGTCATATACAGAGTGGTCCGATTCGTTACGGTTTTCAAGGTAAAGGAATACACAAAGTAATTTCCTTAATGTAGAATTTTTGCATTTTGGAGAAGTAAAATGGAATTTTTTCTCAACGCTTGCTTTTTCACGAAGGACGGGAGGGACGTAACAGAAAAAAACTCCGTTTAGAAAATCTAACTCCCCGTTAACTTTGGATTAAATTGACCTAACGTTTCTTGAATTGCATGAGGTAGTTCCACATACCCTATTTTTATAGTCAATCATCTGAAGACACGTTCATTATCTCTTATTCGTTCTGCTATCAATTGAATGGTTTGACGAAGTTATTGCGCATTTTGATGTTCTCTGGAATGAACCAGTGCTTCAAAGTACCCCCCATAAAAAGTCTAAGGGATTTAGGTCGGTTGAACAGCGTGGCCATTGCGAGGTTTCTCCTCGGCCTATACATCTTTCAAAGAAGGTAGCATCAAGAAATTGTTGAGAACTGCACGAGCTGTGTATGCAGGAACTCCATCGTGTTGAAACCACATTTGGGTATGAATGGCTAATGGAGCATTTTCTAATAAATTAGGGAAGTGATTTTGGAGAAAATTCAGGTAATCTGGGCAACGTAGCCTAGCTGCGAACTTAAACGGACCTATGATTGTGCCATTCATTATTCAGGCACATAAATTCACACCAAAATGGTGCTGAAAGTGCTGTTGTCTAATAATTCTTGGATATTCTATAGACTAGTCGGGCATATTATAAATGCTAAACATTCCCCAGTCGAAAATTGGTCTCATCGGTCCTGCAAAACTGTAACGTTTTTTGGATAATCTTGTGGCAGAGGAGCTTGCTTGTTGAATGTGAAAGTGGACAGTAATTAACTTTTTAAAATTCGACGCACAGTCTTATTGGCTACGCCAATATTTTCTATTAGTTTTAAGAATGTTGTTTTACCCGCACCCTAAGGCGCGTTTTACTAAAATATTTTTGAATATACAGGAAGTCCCAAAAAACGGTGACGTCATGATGGTATATTTTTTTTAGATTACATGCCATATATTTTATTACTTATTTGGGTGTATTTTATGTTCACTTGCCGATTAAAAAATTAATAAAAAATACAGATTGTGCATCGTTAATAAATTTATACAAGATAGTTATTAAACAAGGTCTAACAGCCTCGTTAACCAAGTTTGATGGATACGGTTTGTACAGGGCGTCCAAAATTTAGTATTAAACTTTTCGAATTTTAAAGACCTTAATTTTTCTTATTTCCAATTGTAGCTTCTGTGCCATATTTTTATGTCATACCATGCGGAATTAGAAATCAAACATTTTCCTAATTACAACCCTAGTGCAACTGCTAATCCATTTCATCAAATTTCTATAGCCATTTCAATGAATGAATGGTTTTTCAAAGAAGTCTTCGATTTTGATTCATTTAAATTACCATTGGAGCTAAAATTAGTTTCCTGCAAATAACTCTTAATGAATTAGGAGTTGTAAGAGGTTTGTAATTAGGAAAATATTTTCTTCTACTCAATTCCGCATGGAATGACATAATAGTATAGAGAAGCAACAATTGAAATTAAGAACAATAAAATCCTTTAATACATGTTCGAGAAGTTTGACACTAAATTTTAGACACCCTGTACAATTCGTATCGATCAAACTTAGTTAACAAGACTGTTCCACCTTATTTATTAAGTATTGTGTATAATATTTTTAACAAGGAATTATTTTTATTTTTTAAAACCAGGAACAAACCCGAACAAAACAGATTTTTTATTGTAATTTTTCGCCGATATCGAATAAGAGTAACCATAAGAAACATCCAAATAATTTGAATTTTCTTGTTTTAAAATATATTAGGTGTAGAAATATTATTTTTCACAATGCCCTATTTGCCGCCCCTTGGACTATTGATAAATAATACCACATATATTATTTATATAACTTAAAACCCTACAACCCTATAATATATTGTAAATATTACAATATTACTAAGTACTTATGCTAGCCATGATATAAAGCCTTATTACGAAACATTTTAAAAACTTTAATCATATCGCAAATATGTTTAACAGGGAAAAGTTTAGAACATACAAAATTTTAGGGTTTTGTAATCAACATTTTACGGAAATAACTGTGTTTTGGTGTACAAATTTTCCATTGATTTTAAACTATTGGTTTACCCTTGAATCATATACAGATAAAACTTTTTGCACTGATTGACACAGGATAACAAGTAGGTTTAGGAATTAATTCAGATAATAATATTTGAACTAATGTAGATAATGAAAAATCATGTATACACAATGATATTATTATAGAAACTAATAGCAACTATTTTTTCAGCTCACTTACTTCCTATTTAAAAATGAACTGGATATTTGGTTCACTGCTTCTTACAGTAATACTTCAAAATAGTGGTAAGTTTGTGTTTTTAAACTGACGTATCTTCTATTTACCGGTATATTGATCAGCGCCACAAATTTCATTGCTGCATAAAGATTGTAATTATAGTATGATATTCATTAGTAGTAATGAAAGTTATTATTTTCGCAGATCCCAGTGAAAAGTATCATAACCGCTAGTAAAACATGATATTTTTTCTACGAGTATTTTACAAAAAAAAAACGTAAATAAAAATACATCCCTATTATTCCTCTGTGCACAGTTAATATCGCACGTTTAGTATGGAGTCATCACGTATAATGCCCCCCTCAATTAACTTTTTTATTTTTCATACTTGACAAAAATTGAAAATATTGCTATATAGGGTTTTTAAAGTAGTATTTGCAAGGGGAGCAAATGTCATTTTAGGCCTGCTGATTTACAGGAGGGATCTAAGAGTTTTTCTTAAATGGGACCGATTTTCCAATCCTATGTCAAATTCTGAAAGTAATTTATGTAATATACCCTACTAAATTCAACCATTTTCGATATACAGGGTGTCCGCTAATTAATGAGACATGGAAAAACCCACAGACTCCTTACATAAAAATATTAGGATTTAATTATACTTACTTATATCCGAAAGTTGATATTAAGTGAGATATAGGGTGTTAAAGTTAAAACTTCATTTTTGTTTTTCTCTAATAACTTTTACGGAAACCAACGGTTTTTTACAAAATTTGGCAATTATGATTTTTTTTAGGACGAGAAACTCATTTTTTGGTGAAATTTTAATGTATAATGTAGGGGGCGCTGTCTGCGGCATTTTTTACACATTTATTAGGTCATAACTTTTTTGTGCCTCAGTGTATTTAAGTTTTTAATGAAAATAATACTTTTCTTATATTTATTACGTAAAAAAGGTATACTAATTTCATGTCGCCCATTGTTACCGTTTCCGAAATATTCAGATTTAATTTGTTTAGTGCGTTAGCTCAGGCAAGCAAATAATAATTTGTTATTTCTTACCAATTTATGTTTACATGATAATTAATGTTCTAGTAATGGTAATTGGGAATAATAAATATAACAATTGGATTGTTCTTTAATTTACTTTAATTAAAATAACTTTGACCCTAGAAAATATCGTGTCGAAAGAAACCAACAGCAATGTAAACACAAACTTACGATATACTCAAAAATGAAAAATTTTCTGTTCCATAGCAACTGCATCTCTAAATTTCATTTGTTTTCTCATAGGTTACTTTGAGAAAAAACATTTGTTCCGAAACGGTTACTCTGGGCGACCTGAAATTAGTATACCTTTTTTACATAATAAATATGAGAAAAGTATTATTTTGATTAAAAACTTAAATACACTGAGGCACATAAAAGTTATGACCTAATAAATGTATAAAAAATGCCACAGACAGCTCCCCTTACATTCTACATTAAAGTTTCACCAAAAAATACGTTTCTCGTCCTAAAAAAACCATAATTGCTAAATTTTGTAAAAAACCGTTGGTTTCTGTAAAAGTTATTAGAGAAAAACAAAAATGAAGTTTTAACTTTAACACCCTGTATCTCAGTTAATATCAACTTTCGGATATAGCTGAGTATAATTAAATCCTAATATTTTGTCTGTGGGTTTTCCATGTACTATTAATTAGCGGACACCCTGTATTGACAATTGAAAATTGGCAAGATCCATTATAGTACAGCAGTCCGATACCAGACTGATCACTACCTAAGTTTTTTTGAGTTTTTTTGGTGATCTAATAAGAACTTGAGAAGGAAATTAACAAGAACTGACATTGGCAACGTTGCGAGAGAATCATCTTTACATAATGTAAAAAAAGTGGTCCTAATAGTTATCCTGCCTCGTCCATTCTTCTTATTTTTTGATTCAGAGTGATGTTTTTGATGAGATGAAAATTATAAATGACATTTTCTGTGCGGTGAATAGTGTTGGTTTGAGAAAAATCGAAAATTGTTTACAGCGGAGAATTCAACTTAGCACGCCTCGTCCGTTTTACTTGTCCGATGTTACTTTTCGTTATTCGTTAACGGAGAAAATGAGAGCGGACATTTCCATCGACGCGCAAGAGCAGTGTTGGATCTTAGGTATGTCATTTTTGAACGCTGTTCGAGTTATCGCGCCTCGTCCGTTTTCAAGCAGAAATCGTGTGTTGTGGCTCGGAAAACGGGGGAAAAATATGAACTGACATTTTTACACACGCATTTCTTAGCAAAACCGGTTTCAGTCAAGAAAAAATGTGTATGGAAAATATCCGTCCGACTCGATTTATTATATTTTAGAGTGTTATCAACAATTAAAAAAAAAATTGAACCGGACGCCGTAACTTTTTGATACCTACCCCTTTCCTTTACATCTTTTATTTAAACTATGGAATATTTGCAACACTCAAAACGTCCGTTGTCGATGAACTCACGTTCTTTTTTTATATTTTTAATATGATTTCATCAAGAACAAACAAGGCGTAATAACAAAAAGACGATCTTATTTTTTAATAATCTAGCGATTAGTCATTGACTAGATGAAGGCGTGATAACTGGACATTTTGGTAATGGGCTGCCGGACCATTATTAAAAAATGCAGTTATGACAGATAATCGAGATTGCTATGGAAAACAAAAAAACGATAAATCGTCTTACTTTCGTTCTCCATAGCCATCTGGATTTTTCTTCCATTCTTATATTTTTAGATATTTTTAATATCGGATCTTGTCACTTTTTAATTGGCAATATATCGAAAACGGTTGAATTTGAGTATAGGATATATTACATAAATTATGTTCAATATCCTACTTAAAACACCCTGTATAGCAAACTTTTTAACGTTTCTCAAGTATGAAAAATAAAAAATTAAGAGGGAGGGACATTATACGTATACATATAGTATATACAGGGTGTTAATTTGAAAACTACCCTGCGCCCATGGTTAGGTAATTTTATTGTGAAGGGGGGCGCATTTAAAGAATATTTGCAGCATCGTGCCTTACCTTCAAATCTTAAATCGATACGCAAATGGGGGGGGGGGGGGGGGAGTGGGGGCTTTGGGGTCAAGTGGCACATGATTTTAAAGGTCGTTTAAATTTCTTTGCAATAATGCTAAAATTTGATTATTTTTTAAGTAGCAGTTTCTAAGAAATCGCGTTCTTAAAATGGTCTTATTCATGTTAAATGGAAATGGTGACTTCAGGAGTAATTACCTATGGACTGCTAATCATGTAAAAATGGTTTATTTTTTTTTATGAGGATCTCATTCTTGTGATAAGCAGGTCTGAGCTTAAAAGTAGCCTGTTAATGACGTCTAAATTGCAAGACTCTCTAGAAAACTTTCTTGCAAAGTTTTGGCGGGATAACCGGAAGTGTTGACAATGCCTGTAATGTCGTCATCTGTGTCTTATTGTGTCGTTTAGTCTGGAATGCTCTCTTGACCTTGCCTGCCCGCGTTGATGTACTAGTAATTTCTTTCAGTACTTCCGAAGCATCTCTGTTCTCAGAAGTTCGTAATTTTATCTGCGCACACGCATTAGTACGTCTTCATTAGAAGCATTGCGCCTGCCTTTCTTCTTTTAGTCCCCTCACTCGACTCAGTAAATGTCTTGGGTGATCTACCTGATCGCTCCTGCACTACTTTCGGTGTTTCGAATGTTCCTTGAAGTCATTCAGAATTTTCTTTAATGAAAACGTCTTCCTTTTTGTGTGCTTTCACCCACATATCCTTGAATTGTGATTTGATATATGACGTCTGGCGCTTCATGTCCTTCATTTGGTCTTTTGAGTAGTCTTCACATGAAAAATGGTAATTTTCGAGGTAGTCCATTTTTTTGTCAAAACTAATTAGATACATTTTGCAGTTTTATTTTATCAAACAAGAGTCTTCGAGTCACGATTCTAGTGTCTGAGCTTCCTGGTACTCCTAAAATAAATTATGATCGATTTTTAACCCAAATAATATAAAACTAAAATTTTCATTATTTACTACTATTTTATTTGAGGACTAAAAATTATAGTCAGTCAATTTTTAAACGGTTCGTTTATATGACCTTTCATCTTTATATTACAGCAATAGAAATAACCGGTACGTACCCTGAAGTACAACAAATACCTTTATGATTATCAAAAAAGGGTTTACAAAATGACAAAAAATACTATTACTTTCAAGCCGCAAAAATATTATTACAAATATAATATCCAAATCAAGAATACTTAAAATATATGTGTTCTTACCTGCATTTTCAAAATCCATTACACTTTTTTTTTAAATTTAATCAGAACAGAAAATATTCACTATCGAAGTTCGTTTACACAAAGAATTCAGAGATATACGTACACTTACTAAAACGATCAAGTTTAGAGTGATGCCACGGCTCGAAGGTTGATGGTAGAAAAAGGAAAAGGGTTACTTGTGGCTCCCTGGTTATTCAACCCTTTCAGGCACTGGATTTTTTCGACCTGAAGGGATTTTTACGAAATTGACTTTTGGCTGCCTAGATCGGTCAAATACCCGTATGTGCGATTTATCGGAATCTATTTCTCAAAAATGAATAAAGTATGATATTATTTACAAGAGATTTAAACGCCCTTTAAAATGACGTGTCACTTAAATAATGCTTAACTAAAATATGATAATAAATACATCTAATACATTCTTATTTGCAAATGTTTTTACTCCTTCGCGATAATTTGTATTCAACTGAAGCAATAGATAAATATAAAATTTCTATATTCGCAATGCATAATCTCACAAAAGCCAAGATTTATATCATACATAAAACATGTATTATACACATCCCATTGTTGCCTTACCAAGAGCCATTCAACTTGAGAGGCACATTTTTGCATAAATCACTTTAAAAAGCAAACTATATAAAATATTGCTACTCTTGAAGTAATCCCAAGGACACATAGCTCTACGAAACTTCGGCGTAACAACTACTAAACTAAAGTTTATGAAAATTTGAGACGAGATAAAAGAAATTAATTCTTTACGAAGTTACATTTTTTTAACATGACTCACTAGCAAAATCAGATTTTAAAAAGTACGAGGAATGTTGATGATATGAAGCCTTAATTCATCACACATAATATACGTGATTAATTCAGTCTCAGTGGCAATCTCTTAATGGGGAATTTAGTTTAAAATCTATTGCTTGGTAGGAAGAAAATCAAGATTTCAGTAGAGTTGAAAAGGTTGACTCATATCGTTGGCCTAATGTGAAAAATGCATTAGTCCAAGCTTATCAAATTTGCGATTTTTGAGTAAACTGGTAGTCTGTAGCCGAAGACATGAGCTAATATTCTCACAGTCTCACAATTTTAAACATTACATGAATATTGCATAAGTTATATTTAACATGGCGCCAAATATAGTGGAAGCTAAACTATTCAATTAAATGTGATGGCAAAGCCACAGTTAAGGTAATACAGCAAACGCCAGCAAATAATTTTTATAAGGCTATGCCAAAAATTGACGTAAAGCTGACCTTAACGAATAATGAAAATATTGACACTGACATTAATTTTCGTTTTGTAATTGTCAAAATTTAATTTGCTGGTCTTTGCTGTATTACCTGAACTATGCGAGTTTCGTGGTCTGCTCACTAAAATGGATTCAAACTCGGCACATGGGTTTACATAGTCGACCTCTTCAAGAAGTTATAATGCAGTTTTTCTATAAAATATATAGGATAGTCAATATTCAACCACCTCCAAATAACAACTTCGCTTAATTTTTAAGTAAATTAGTGATGTTTTATAAAACTTTGTTAAAAATAGCGCAAAAGAAAGCCTACAAGTGCTTCCTAGTTATATTAAATAGCTAATAGTTAATATAATATTGCTCCATGCCCGTGTTTTTTACATTTTGAATGGAGTTGCGCAATTTTCATACCACTTTATTTTGCCTAATATTCGGAGTTATTCATATTTGAAAAGATTTTTTCCATTAATCAGAAGTAGTTTTTATTTTTAGATTAATTAGATACTAAAATATTGTTGCTAGTTTAAATTTTGTTAAATAAACGTGATTAAAACAATCTTTTCATCCATGAATCTTGCACAAGTTCGTTGATTTTAAATCAGAGAATGAATTCTACCAGTCCAGTATTTACTATTTCGTGCTGTATACTCATTCATACATCATTATACCCTTTTAATTAAAACAATAAAACCCTTTAACTTTTATTTAACTTTATTCTTATTTTAAGCCATGTTGTTCCTGCTGTATAATTGTTTATTTTGGATTTTCATATTAGGCCGACGAAATAGATTTTCTGAAAAGTAGCCTTTTCCATTAATATTCTAATAAAAAAGTATTGTATAAGTTGTTATTAACGAAGCGAAATATTGACGCCGGTGTAGTTATTCATTTGAAGATATAACAGACGACATCCTCACTAAACTCTGCTCTGCTCATCAAAAAACTCAACAAGGAATGTTTATCATTAAAATTAAGTTTTAATCAATAATATTATGTAATTTATTTTAGATGCTGACCCAGCCAGGGTGGTTTGTTATTATGGAACATGGGCTGTTTATCGACCTGGAATTGGCAGTTATGGATTAAATGACATTCCTGTTGATCTATGTACACATGTTATTTATTCATTTATCGGAGTTAATGACAAGGCTTGGGATATACTCCTTATTGATCCAGAGGTAAGGAATAAGTTATTTATTTTGAAAGATAATGGATAGCAATGTTTAGGGTTGCCAGATGGACAATGTGTAAACTTAGGAAAATTGTTTAAAAAAGCCTGATTTCTTTACAATAATGCCGGTCATTTTTCAAAAATGCACAAATACATAAAATAAAAATAGATTTGTGTTTGTTCGGTCAACCTAATCACGACTAGGCATAGGAACTTTCCTGGTACTACGATAAAAAAATAAGAATAACTAGCGATTTCGCGTGGTAATGTTAAATTTTTATGGTTGACCGGTTGGCCTAGTTGCAAGAAAAAGCCGGACGGGAAGAGAAAACCGGACGGAGTTCGCAAATCCCGAAAAAGGAGGACGAGTAAAAACGAACGTCTGGAAATCCTAGTAATGTTACATCTCAATTTCTCTCAATAAGATGTTTAAATATTGAAAATATTTAAACAATAGCGTGAATTTTATTCTCTTGCCATTATTAAAATATTTGAAAAAATATACTTGATTATTATAAATTTAATTTACATATACAGTGAAACCTCCTTTAAGCGGACACCCACGGGACCGTATAAATGTGTCCGCCTAATAGAGGTGTCCGCCCATGGGAAATTTGTTATTAGGTAATATGTAAATGCAAAATTATTACTATGTATATGTATGTACAAATATATAACATAACAAAAATACACTAGTATTAGTTAGGATGCAGTACTAAAAAAATCTAATAACGTAGTTTGACGTGTTTGCGTTTTATTCTTGCAATCTAGAAAATGTAATTCCAAGTATGATAACAATTTCATTGTTGTAGAGTCCCCTCTATTCTTTGCATACTCTTATAATTCCTTTACCATACTAATGGCTTGTTGATGATTGGTGACACTTGTTTGATTACTGCATTCAGCTTCTTCATCAGAGTCGTCAGATAGTGATGTGGTTTCAGTTTGGACTTCATATTCGGTAGCAATGGGGTCACCATCATCTTCTAATAGCACATTGCTATCAATGTTAATGAACTCGACCAAATCATTGTTATCAAATTACAAACTTTCACAACATCAATATTCTCTTTCAGACTCAAAACGCGACATTTTTGTGCCATTGTTTACGATTTTAACCTTACAACTCACAAGTAAACGGCGAACTGCGGTCGGGGAATCACACATACTTTCATTCGGCGAAGTCCTTTCGCACGCATACGCGATTGGTCGCCGGTCTGTCTTCAGAGAGTTTTTGCGCCGTACTTATTCATCTCCCAAATACATTTTTTTGTCAGTTTAAAGAAGGGTTATCGCACTCTTTGTATGAAAACAGCCTGTCCGCGTCCGCCCAAAGGAGAGTCCGCCCAAGAGAGATTGATTTTCATGGAATTTCATATACCTAGTTCCGGACTATGAAAAAATGTCCGCTTAATAGAGATATCCGCTTATTAGAGATGGCCGTTATGAGAGGTTTCACTGTATTTCTAATTGAGCAAAAGCCAAATGTTATAAAAGTCACATTGATTGTTTACGGAAAGTTTTTGACAATATAACATATTTAAAAGAAATTATTAGAATATACAGGGTGTCACATAACATGGGCCATAGAACAACTGGAGATAATATACATCTACCTAGACGGATTAAGTCATATAAGTTCTTTCGAATTGTTTCTAGTTCTAGAAATACAAAAATACATAACTTGAAAACGATCCACTGTATCGGATTGAAAATTGGCGGAATGGTGTTTTTATGAGTACTAAGAAATTTGTAGAATTTTTTAAGTTTCACATTAAAGGATACTGGTTACCTGCATACAGTGGGTTTAATAAATCTATGATTTTCTATATATCTCGAAAACTGAGATATTAAGATCGAGCCCTTCTTTGAGAATCTTTTATTAGAAACCCCGTATATGTAACTAGCGCCTGCTAATTTGAAACTTCTATAAATTTCTACAAATTCTCATTTTTTACGCATAAAAACATCATGCCGCCAGTGTTCAATTCGATACATTGAACGGTTTTTAAATTATGGCATTTTTCGAAAATAAACTTTCACTTTCAACACCCTGTATTTCTAGAACGAGAAACATTTCGAAAAAACGTATATGACTTAATCGGTCCGGTTTGATGTTTAATATCTCCAGATGCTCTATGGCCCATAAGTTATGGGACACCCTGTATATAGATTCATTTCTTATAATAAATATAAATAAAGTCATATTATTCCCTGTATTTTATATCGCTACTCGGTATTTTAATTTACAACTTTGTGTTTGGGTTTATTATTCAATTAATTTTGTTTACTTTAAACGCAATCTTAATAACATTTCGTTTCAGTTTGATGTACAAGAAAATGGCTTTAAAAACTTTACCGACATGAAGAAAAGCCATCCGAAAGTTAAATTCCAAATTGCCGTAGGAGGATGGGCCGAGGGAGGTGAAAAATACTCCGCGATGGTTGCTCAAAAGTCAAGAAGGGACTCATTTATTCGAAGTGTAGTCGGTAAGCTAAAATTAACATATTCTAATAATAAATTCCTGTTATAATTTCAAGCAGAAGCATTCATTAACCGCCCTTAGCGAAAGTGGTTCTGAAACTATATTTGTGAAATTTTTGTTTGAAACTTGATTGCGCTAAATTTTAGTAAAGCCTTTACTGAATATTCGCTTATGGTTTATGGTTTTTACATTCAATACTTAATTATCAAGCTATACAGGGTGTTTCTTAATTACATGCCAATATTTAAGGATGTTATTCTTGGGTCTATTTTCAGAAAAAAACTTCATATGAACATATGTCCTAAACGTCATAACTTTTTGAACTATAGGGTTTTTAAAAAATCTCCTTTTTTATAAATATCTGTGATACTGTTCTAGATATTTTTGTGAAATTTAGTATACACTTTCTATTCATCAAAAGGCAGGATTCAGGATTTCTTATTCCGACTAGTGCGGGAAGTGCCCTCGGTATTTTTGAAGCAAAGAATGGATGCAACTTCTTTTTTTTAAGTAAAAATTATTTTTCAAATTCTAATTCCTTGATGGGCAATCGTCGTCTCTTGATTTTTTGTCGCTAGACGTACAGTGTTCGTATAAGTAAATGAAATTCATTCATTAAAATTCTGTTAGGAAATTAGGTATTAACAAAGATTAAAAGTCATCTAGTAGGTAAGAAGCAGATTTTGTTTTGTAAACATAAACAGTTTAGATAGTTGTCTACCTAGTCTAGTTGTCACGTATTTAAGTCATTAACCTTAACAAATTATTTAAAAAAATGAAAATCTTTAACACCCTGTATCTCAAAAGTTAAGACGTTTAGGACATATGTTCATATGAAGCTTTTTTTCTGAAAATGGATCCAAGTATAACTTCCTTAAATATTAGCATGTTATTAAGAAACACCCTGTATATAGTTGAAGTTTTGACTAAAAGTTGTTCTCATGTATTTTAGAAGCAGATAAGCAGATTAAAAAGTTATTTACGCAATATTAAATTTATTTTAATTTTGTGGTAAGAAATAAGATTCGATAAGTTTTCAATAACTATTTGAAAAAATGTTTATAATGATCTTACGAAGCCTGCTAAATTTAATGATATTACCACTAGTAGGCCAGATACCACCACTATTAGACTTCAATCATATCCTAATAAATCGGTGAACTAAGATTGCCAATGTTAATGAAAAAAACTCTTCTAAAATATAGTCAATATGTTGGCACTTCCGGTTATACCGGAAGTCGGTGTCAAATTGCTTATTTTAAATGGAATACCCTATATCTTATTACATTTTTTGATTCTACGTAAGATTCTAGGTAAATTTAATATATCATGTCCTATACCTAAGTCTAAACGTATTTGACATATTTAAGGTTTGGTGGTTAAGATATGTTTACAGACCTTAAAATTAGTGTTGGGAAAAACCGATTATTTTAATAATCGAGCGATTTTAATAATCGAGTGCTCGAGCAATTAATCACTTGACATTTTTATGACTAAGAAGAATGTTATTGATGAAACACCAGGGGTTGTTTTTGTAAGTTTTAGAAGTTTAGTCTAGAGCTTTTATTAAGGAAGAACAGTTGATTCTGATTTACAATCGCCGCTGGTAGCCAGTCAAAACAAAACCCATGTCTCGATGAATACATTAAGGGATTTGACATACTTCTTTACATGCACCTTCTCGTTTATGTGCCTTTAAGAAAGTCGTATGTCGTAACAGCCTTCTGAGCGTCAAACTCAAACGTCACCACTCGGCACATTTCGGCTGGCGCGGCGCGTAGATCGAAGGTCGGGTATCAAGTGAAAGGTGATGATTTTCGATTTTTCGCTTCAAAATATTCGAATATAGGAGCAGTTTTTTACTTCGAGCGATCATACTACCAAGCAGCATATTTCGTTCCGCATCAAGCAAAGCTCGGGTATCGAGTAAAAGGTAATAAGTAACAAGGCAGCGGTTTTTTTAATAATCGAGCGATGTCGGTAATTTCAATAATCGAGTACAGAGATTTCTTGTTGAAAAGAACCAATTTTAATAGATTTTATAATATTTTAAAACTATTAATACAGGGTGTTCAAAAATAAGATTAAAAGTGAAATTGAGAAAACTGCAAAAATCTATATTTTCAAATGGAAACACCCAAATTTCGTGGTTTGGTCATCACAGTGAATTGCATAGCTTAGGGTTGGCTTACCAAAATGTTTACAATGTCGGCTTCTACAAGAAGTTTTAATACAGTTTTTCTATAAAATGTACAAAGGAGCCAATATTCAGCCACCTCAAAAATTACATGCGATATTCAACTCAGCGATGCATCACATATACATATTTTAACATGACTACCACCTGGCAAGCAAACAAACTTATTCTTGATATCCAAATTAATATACATTTGAGATTGATGGTAGTTAAAAGTTTACCTTATTAATGTATTCCGGAGTATCTCTAAACCAATTTTCTCCCCAAGCGTTTATTTCTGTTTTAGGAAAAAAATGCCCAAGGTAAAAAAACTTTGTAATGAAACTAAAATTGGGAAAAAGTATATATTTTATTGTTTCGGAAGATTTTTAGATTTAATTTTTATTACTGTTGCGTGTAGAAAGAAATTATGAACTTTCCACCAATATTTAATTAAATTTAAACATCTTTTGTTCAACGTTTCTAAAAACAAAATGCGGCGATTTCATAACAATAGAAAATTCCGTTTTTCAGTGCTAAAAGTGGAAGTCTAGACCCTGATCACGTTCCGTCTCTTTCTTCCTATTATCGTTGTTTCTATCAGCATCCCGATTACGGGCGGGCGCTCGACGTATTGTTCTAACGGCAAGGAAAGATCCAATCCGCCTCGGGTCTACAAGGCGCGAAATGAACAGGGGTCAAATCGGAGATTTCGACTGGCCATCCACTTAACTTTTCGACTAATATTTAAGGAAAAATGTTTTTACTCTCGGTGAAATGGAGTCATTAAATTACTAATTAGTATATCAAGTCATATAGTTTATATTAGATAATCTTTATTAAAAGTCTAAAGATCTATCTAATAACTAAAGTTTAATTTTAATGCTGTCGCCTGAAGTTGCACATATCCTATCACAGTACTGGTTGCAATTTGTGAAACATAAGTAGAAGAATTAAATAAAGGTCTGTTTAAACTATAAATATAGAATATTTGCCTTCTTCTTTTGTCAAACTCATCCTTAGACGCGCTTCGCCGTTTCACTGCTCATCTGCTCGTCAGTAAGGCTGATAAAAGGAGAAGGAATTTTGCAACGCTATGGCCCCTTCTATGAACGCATTTCTTGTCTAGGCGTTTCCGGCCATCAGAAAAATTTAGGAAACGCCGCGACATGAAACGCCACGACAAGAAACGCGTGCATAAGAGCAGCCTATTAAGTGGCCAGAATGAATGTTTACAGCAGCATAATACTCGCTGTGACATCTCGGTGTGCAGTGTCTTAGAAAAGACCAGATGCAGTGGGTGGTTGTTAATAATTTTCGGACCAAATATACCAGACTAGCTTTGCTGATGAGCGGCGATACAGCGAAACGCTTCTAAGGATGAGTTTGACAAAAGGAGAACGGAAAATTGTATATTTGCGATTTAGGAAGACCTTTATATCTTTTATTGTTACCTTAACCACTGTGAAATGGACCACTTCTAACGATAAGTAGAAGTTGTTACAAAGTTATAAACACATTTTCCTTCAGCGTAATGCGCAATCCATCGTGAATTACTTAATACCTGTATTCTATGTGGTTTTAAAGACAATTTAATGACATGAAAGTTCTGCTGCATATTAAGCTCTATACGGGGAAAACTTTAAGGAATAAAGGCTAGTCGGTGGATTTTATGGTTTTATAGTTTTAGAGCTTACGTGCTTTTATATTTAATAGTTTAAAATGTTAAAACAAATTATAATTATTTAAGAATAGGGTTTCGTTATAGTTAATTTCAACTCTCAACATATGCCCCTAATTTAGCAAGTTTTAAAACCAATTAATAACAATATTTATTTAATTCTCAACAAACTTTTAGTAGTATATTACAATGATTACATTACATTGATTTTTTTTAATGTCAGTATTTCCGGTATTATGACTGTGTGTATTTAATTTAATTTTATACATGCTCCTTATATTTATTATTAATTTCTTGAATAAGTATACTAATTTTTAATTGGGGTTGTTGGATTATATAAATTTACTGTTGGTTCTAAAAATTTGGAAACAATTAGAAATAGAGTCTTTTTAAATACAAATTTCCTTGTTGTATCTCCTAATTCGCTTGTTTTCCCCCTCTACCACGGTAGTGGGATTTTCGTCCTCTCACAGACTTAACAAGGCAAACAGTCGATACAACGTTTCCAGGTTTAGTAAAATTTCACTAGATCTGGTTTTCTTTGAAGCTATTTTCTACTGATTTTTTTATTTACATCCAAAATGTAATTATTATTTTAAGAATTAAATTTATTGCTTTACCATTTAACTTCCTTAAATACCTTTGTTTGGGCCTGCTAAGTCTTCAATGTACAATGTCTAAATCAGTGGGGTAAACAGGTACTTATTAATAAAATTTTTCGAATTTTTCTAATTTTGCTGTTTGGTTATTGTGCCTTTTTATTATGGAAATGAAATATTATGTTATTTACAGTGGCGGCTCGTGGGTAAAAATATAGAGGAAGAGCCAAACTGGTCCAATTTTTCAATCCAATTGTCCATAAGATAAAATTAATAATTAAGACAACAAGCTAACACTAATAGTTAAATACGATATAAAGCACCATGAGCTAGAAGGACTGTATTAAGGTTCCGCTGATCGTTAATAATTCCGATTTTCCTCGGTTCCCAAATCCGCCTATTTCAGCCTGGCAACTTTTAGTATAGCGGAAAATGTGGGTCACTTGGATGCGTCAAAAAGGTCGGTGGAAAGATTCTGTGTGTTCACTGTCGAGAGGTCGACGAGTGAATCCCTTTCTCGGTCTAGCCCGCACGTCACATCGTTTGACACCGTACCGCCGTGATACTGCAGGAATATATGGAGAGGATAAGAAGAGTACGAGGGCTAGTAAGAAAGTCGAATAGCATAAAAGTATATGTCAATAAAATTGTAATTAAAACCGCGTAATTTTGAATGCAACTGAATTATAATTAAGCCTTGGGGGGAAATGTATAAAATGTAATTACTCATTAATATTTAACGTAATGTGAGGACGAAACACAGCTGCGACTGGTTATTTAATAGGAATAGTTATTATTAATTAATCCTATAGTTTTAAATGTAGTGAAATTTAGTGAATTCTTGAAACACTATCTTTTATTGGAGCTTAAAGAAATTCCCTTTCTCTTGATGGTGGAAGGAGAAATCAACGTGCTTACGCCGGGGAATTTTGGTCTATCTATTTAATTTATAGCTGGTATATAACGTTCTCTTTCCTGGCCGTTAGATGTTTGCCAAACCTATATATGCTTGGAGCTTATTATTATGGACCGGTTATTTGTTATAGGGATAACCCTGTCTATAAGTTTTATAGACTTACTGCCTTGCAGTGCTATTTCAATTATGTGAAAACACTTATTGTACTGTTACAAGCTGTAATGGTTTAAGGCCAAATACGTAATTTTTTAAATTTTTTAATTCCTAAGGCCTAAGGCCGCTTTTTAATGTTCAACGAGTCTAGAGATAGTAGTCGTAATTGTATTAATAGCATACTGAAGCAACAAAGCCTTGTTTGAAATATACAATTAAAAAGTGTGCAATATTCTCAGGAAGAAATAAAGGTGGATTTGGTATCCTCAAATGATATAATTATAAAAGAAGGAGTAGGGTAGAGTAGGGGTAGGTTCGGACAGTTTTGGTCAATTAAAAATTACTGTCAGAATATTACAAAAAACGACTTCGGTCATTTACTAGCAGATAGTGAGACATGTTTGGAATACTTATGTTTTGATATAATAGAAGAAAAAATGCAGAGTATTTTCAAAAATAAGTAATAAGCATAAATCGATATTTATCTGGACGTATCTCATGAACGAACATTTTTTATTTAAAAATATGTCATTATTATTTCATATTTTAAAGTCAAAATTGACGCCAAACTTGAAAAAACTATTAACTATAATCTGATAGCTGGCCCACATAATTAAATATTTTTCTTGGTAGGAAGTTTCACTATAACATAATCATCTCAGTCAAAGGGTTCGTTAGACGAAAACAAAAATAAAAGCTTTTCGAGAAAACTACATCAACAATTTCAACAATGAATTCCTTACCTAAGAGTATGTTTAACATATTACAATTAGACCCCAAATCAACATCTGAATCGGTGGAGGATGATTTAAGTTTATTCTTTTCGTGATTGTTTCCATGAGTCTCGATCCGTAGTCAGACGAAGAAGTGTCGGTCATATTTAGGCTTCCTTTCCTTCGAAATATCTTTTCATTTGGTATCGTCTTTTAATTTTGATTTTTGTATTATCTCGGATGCCTTATCATAAATGACCGGATGAATTCGGTTCACATTTCGTTCATACCGACATGTCTTACCAAATGTAAGTGCGTATTCTTATGCCAACTTACGCTTAGCTGAATACGTTTTATGCCATATAGAATTTGAGAAGATAATTTTAGGTACCGCTCCAATTCAAGTTCTTATTTTTTTGAGAAAACTTGTCGCTCCTTGTCGGTTCAATTTATGTACTCTCTTAATGTAGATTTTTTAATTTCAATTGGGGTAATTCATATAGACAAGAATTATATTTTAAACTGCAGGTTTTATTGTTTCTTTTCTAATAAAACAATAAGTACCATCCGTGAATTAATTAATGTAATTGTTCAATTCTCCCGCCAAATTATTATACGTTATTGCATGCACAAAAATGTGTTCCTCAATGTGAAATTATCAAACAGGGGAATAAGTAGCAAAATCAACGTGTAAATTATCAAAAATAACAACTGGAAATACTTATTTTTGGAATATTTTTAAGTTTTCCACCAATAACTTAAACACCACAACATTATGTGTCGCCATTCAATTAGTACTACTGCCAAACGATATATACGGATATATAACATTTTAAAGGCGATAAATTTGAAATGTCCGGAGGTGCCCATATCCAAACCTGCCCCACTCTACCCTACTGTATCATCAATAGGTACATATTTATAGTAAATTGCAGAAGTTTTAAACCTTATTTGTTATTTTTGGTTTTTTAATGGTTTAAAACGTCACCCTAAAGTAAATTATGGTTAATGTTATTACATTGCAAACCCTGATTAAGAAAGTATACATCCTATATATTTTAAAAAAAAATGTCCTTTTATTAAAACTAATTAGTTAACGGAGGCAAAAAGGGAAGTAAATCAATAAAGTAAACAAAATTTAGTATGCATTAAGAGAGAGAGAGAATAGTGCTCATATTTCCCGGACTACATTACACGTCAGCATATGATTGCCATTTAGTCTTTAAACGCAAAGTTTGCAAATGTTTTATGCAAACATTCCAAAAATTTGTCCGTAGTCAACTGCATCGCTTTTGCAAAATGAAGAACGCTGCTTAAAATTCTAAGCACAAATTTCTGATTCTAACTTTTCAAGGTTTGATTAAAATTTTACATTCGCTAAAACTTCCTATTTCAATATTTCCTTCACGAGACAAAAATTGTATTAGGATGGATAATTTAATCAAGAGACTTTGTTTTATTTAGTTTTGCATAGCACAGTCATAAAATAAGAGAAATATTCTCGTTACTATTACGAAAACATAATATATTTCAACATTTTAAGAAATGCTATAAAACAGGGCGATTGGTAATGGTGGATGGCCTATTAGATGTTTATGAAGAACCAGTCAACGCAGGGATCACTTTAAAAATTTGCTAGCTTATATAAGTGGACATGCTCTCTCTTTTAAAAGTATTTTCAACAGTGGAGTCCTGCCGCATCTACTAGAAAGTATGAGCAAATTTGATCATTTAAATGGAACTCCATGTGTATCGCATTACTTTCAGTTATATCCAAAGTAATGGAGAAAGCCATTAGCCAACAACTTCTAAAGTACCTGGAAGGCTTCAACATTATCAGCGATAATCAATATGTTTTTCGGAAGTCCAGGTCAACGGAAGATCTTCTAGCCTATCTCACCCATCTTTGGAACAACGCAATCGAACATCATGTGAGTCTCGGGCTGTTGCACTGGATATTTTTGAAGCTTTTGATCGTGTTTGGCATGAGGGGCTTCTAAGTAAACTTTGATCCTATGATATGCCCAGTCGATTCTGTGCATGGTTATCTAGCCTTCTTAAGGACCGCTCTCTGCAAGTGGCGATCGACGGATTTCTCTCAGACACCTTCACCATCAGTGCCGGTGTTCCTCAAGGGTCCATATTGTCTCCCACTCTCTTCTTACTCTACATTAACGACCTTCTGGTGAAAACTAAAAATCCGATATTGAGCTTTGCTGACGATAGCACACTTATCTCATCTTGCGGAATATGTCTTGGCATAAAAACGTTATGGCTATCGCCAAGATAGCAAGATAGAAACTTGGTGTACCTACGCCCATCCATATATGGTTTAGCTTAGTACTCCTCGAACTTCATTATTTAAGAATTCTTTCATCTGGAGGTCTTCATCCTTATGGAACGATCTTCCCGAGGTCGTTTTTCCCAACGAATATAACCTCCAACAATTCAAAATCAACGTGATTGCTTTTTGCGCACACGCACCACTCTCAGAGTGCTCTAAAGGATTTTTCCTATAGTGCTTGTGTTTGATCGTTCTCGAGATAATAATAAACTTTTTTGCTGGAAAACATGTCCTTCAAAAAGAGCTCATATTTTTGAACTCTGATAAATTAGCTCACTGGAATATGGTTCACTCTGTTCCAAAATATAGTACATAGTATTTCAAAATACAAATATTTTGATTGTTTTGGAAAGTGATAAAAATATTGCTTTTTAATGTATTTTATCTGTGATCCTAAAAGCTCTTGAAATTGTCTATATTTCTGTCAGTAATGTTGATATACTTATCTCGAACAGCTTTTTCCCTAAGGCATTTATTTAGCAAAATTAATTGTTAAAGAATTAGATATTTTTTGCTTATGTTTTTCTATAGCAACATTACTGACAGAAATATAGACAATTTCAAGAGATATAATAAGTTAAAAGCAATCTTTTTCACTTTTAAAAACAATCAAAATATTTGTATTTGGAACAGATTGAACACAATTAAATTGGGTATTACCAATTTATCAGAGTTCAAAAATATCAGCTCTTTTTGAAGGACATGTTTTCCAAAAAAAAAAAGTTAATTATTATCTCGAGAGCGATAACAAATAGATATAGGCGAATATTAAGGAAAGTTATTGAGAAATTAATAGAGATTCTAAAAAAAATAATACAAATGGAGTTCCATTAAAATTATCAAATTTTTAGATTGATTGACTTAGATTTGGTTAAGTAACCTTAAGCTTTTACGAATTTATTTGTACGGCATATTTCAAATTACACATTTTAACATAATAACTATTACATACTTTCTTTCTATACCTTTTTCCTAAATGGTTTATCCATCGGCAGTGAATGTTATTTAATTTCATATATCATTATTATATTTTACTATATTCTGTAAATCTACATTTAATACGTCATTAGCCCCCGTCCAAAAATTATTAAATTTAACAAAAAAAATTGTAAATAGTTAAAAGCATGTATACATTCTTTTTTGATCGCATGTACACGTCAAATTAGAAATAATTGAAAAATATTTTTCATGAGTTATTCAGACAACATTAACACTTTTTCAAAACATAAATTATTTCTTGTATCATGTTTCCGTTAAAATTTCTACTTTTTCTTGGAAAAAAAATAGCTTCCAGTTTTACTATGCTATAAGGGCAAGTAAATATATGACTGGAATACTAATTCAAATTTCTATACATAAAAACTAACGAGCGAATCCGCTATATGTATTTTAGGATGCGTGACGCCAACGGTAATTGGCTATCGAATAGGAATAATATCGCTTCCAACAAACACCGAGTACTCTCGAAGGTAGTGATCGATCTCAGTGTGATGTTGTCAAATCGAATTAATCTTATCGAAATATAAAATAAGAGAATCGCTCACTTTTGTACACGGTACTCGGATAAGTACTCGATTCTTGTGTCTCGAGTCTGAAAATAACGATACTTTCCCAACACTAATAAAAACCAAAAAAAACAAGATTAGCATTATCGACTTAAAAGTGATTCAGGAATCAATCATCAATTCAAATAAGTACGTAATAAGGCCGAGGGAACCTATACGTGTGAAAAATAAAAAACGATATAAATTTAAGCCTGTATGTGGGAAACTTGCCTTTGGGTCAAATAAACAATTCGGCAAAAAAATCTCGGCTTTCAGGTTTGTTTGGGTTTGTTCATTAAAATTGTCAAAAAATAAAATTCAATATACGTTTCAGTTTATATGTGAAAAACTTGCATTTTGGTTAAATAAAAAAAATATCGGTCCGCAGGAATCATCTTCAGGTTCCTATGTTTTTTCAAAATTTAATTATACCCAAATTCTACTTACTACAAGAAAACTTACGATAATATGTCTTGTTGCCTATGTAATACTAACTTTAAAGAATCGAGCACAAAGTTTTGACCCTAGCTTAGCCATGTTCCGGTTCCTACATCCCTCCCCATTTTAGCTCTTTAAACAATTGAATTATTATCGAAATTTATGTTTGAAATGCAGCTGTTCGCTTGTTATTAATCACTGAAAGCTTTCAAAAATTGCTTTTCTGTCCCAATTTTGGCTTTCCCGTGATGCAATTCTAGCAGGCTCGATTCTGGGTCACAAACTGAAGCAGAGGCCTCGGTCACTAACTTGTTACACCTCACATCTGATGGAATGTGTCAAGGATACTTCAAAATATCAATTTTGCTCGATTCGATTCATATATCGTAAGTATCGTTAGGTGTATTTCTTATTAAGAGTGGGTTCACTCACAGCAACTGACTGCCAGTAAATACATTTGGCAGCTAGGTGCTTCCAAATTTAGTTTAGGGATTTTAAATTTCTTTGATTTGATTATTTCTACATTTAGAAATTCCTCTTACACGTAAGTTTTACATTGATATTTTTAGCAAAATCTTCACCCTTACGGGCGAAATATTGAAAAGCTTCTCGCTGTCCTTTTTAAACAACTCAATTTTCCTAAGGATTTTTATTAGAGGCGATATTAATATATATTTTTAATGTGTATTTATAATTATAGTTTTTGATTATATGTAAAATTTTCTGCTTGAATACGACATGTAGGGAAGCTCTATGCCAAATATTTATTAAACTATTTAAAATATATTGTATAAGTTCTTGAGTTCTTCACTAACCTTTGGACCCTTGGCATTGTCATTTTCGTTATATTTTATTCTTTAGCCATCAATAGGCTTTCACCGAGTACCTATACATAAATTGGAAGAACGTTAGTTTTGAGTTCTACTTGTACTCCAAAGAGTATTTCGCACAATGTGCATTTTATCTATTTTGTAACCAAATATATTCCGCGCATACGAAATATGGACTCTTACTTATGAAAATTGTGATGGTTGGTGCTGCCTTCCGCTAGTTCCAACGTTCAGTAATTAGTTAAAACTTGTCAAAAAATTTAAAAGTACAAACAATATGTTAATAAATAATCGACGCACTACAAAAATGATAAAATAATTTATTATATATTTTTTCTTGGCACTAAAATGTTTTTATTTCAATTGAAAAAATATTGCGATCTAGAAAACTGAAGATGTCGTCTTATAGAGCCATAGAGCCAAAATTTTTGGTGATAAAGTAAGTTATGTATAGACAACTTTTCCACATATAGGAGTTTCGAATTTAAAAAATTAATTTTCCGCTCCCCCCTTAATACAAATCGTAAGTATCATATTTATTAAATTACACCATGTTAAAAACTGGGACAATCGATTTCTCATATAAAACACGTGACTAAGAACTTCTGATATTTTGTTTAAATAATAATGCCCCTGTTAGTACAAAAGGACGAATCAATAAAAACTAATAAATTTGTTTTTTGACATTTTTGTTATTAATATCGGAAATTTTTAAGAAATAATTTTGCTACTTTCCGATATCCGCTAATTGCAATTCTAATTTTAACTAAATGGATTGACAAATAATTTAGTAAAATTTGCTTATCGTTACACTTATTCCTTATCCTTATTGCAGAATTTATGCATCGATATGGATTTGATGGTTTTGACTTGGACTGGGAATATCCAGGTGCAGCGGATCGTGGTGGCAAGTTCTCCGATAAAGATGTCTTCCTTTATTTCGTCCAAGAATTGAGGCGAGCATTTGAAAAGGAAAGAAAAGGATGGGAGATTACGATGGCGGTACCTGTTGCGAAGTTCAGATTAGATGAAGGATATCATGTTCCAGAACTATGCGAGTAAGTATACGAAATATCAAGTGGTTATTTATTTATTTGGGACACGTACAGGATATACCCAACAGGAGTATCCGCAATTAATATTTTAATTTAAGTTCAATAACTAACAGTAAACTTGAAACGTTTCAATACACATTTAATGTAATATTATTAAAAAATTAGAAAAATTTCTTTATTAAATTATACAAAAAATAAATAAAAAATAATATTTCTTGAAGAACAGTTTAAGTGAAAATCATTAACGGTATTAAGGGATATGACTAATTGATCTATAATATTGCATTAACTATTTGAGAATTTCAGCATTCTATTTACAGGTGAATTTGCACCGCTATTAGTATGGCTAAATGAATTTACAAACTTTCTCAGTTAATTCGAGTTTTGACTAAACACAATATAGTTAATTTTAGATTTAGGTCTCAAGGGCCTAATGGTTAATCTACCCCTGAACACATGGAATCACCATGTCGGCCTCTTCAACAGCCACATTTCAGCTACTTCCAAAATCACCCGGTAGATCTCGCCAACGTCGTTCGTCATTATGAGAATATTTAACTAAAACATACCAAATATTAAAATCTCAAAAAAAGATTAGATATTAATGCCCGTATTAAATATTTTCAGAAATTTGGATGCAATTCATGTAATGTCTTATGATTTACGAGGTAACTGGGCTGGATTTGCTGATACTCATAGTGCGTTATACAAGAGGCCACATGACCAGTGGGCCTATGAAAAACTTAATGTGGTAAGTGTGTCTAACTATTTTAATTGGCAACACCTAAAGCATACGTTATTTTAGTCCTTATGTTACAAATGCCATTTTTTAGCCACGTTTAATTTTCCTTAATGCAAACAATGTAGTTTTTTATGTGTACACGGTGTTTTTAGACGACGTTTTTTTACATGCCTTTAACTATTTACTAAAAATTTAGTACTCTTCATTCTTGTCGCTAATCCTAACCGTTTTCGAGAAAACGTCATTTTATTTACACTTCTCATGGGTTAAATATGAAAAACGGAATTCTGAGGTTCAACATTTGATAGAAACAAAGATGTATCCCTTATCGAGATACGCCCCATACATGATGTAATTAAAATGACGTTTCCTCGAAAACGGATAGAATTAGCGACATTAATGAATAGTACTTAATTTTTAGTCAATAGTTAAAGATATGTAAAAACCGTTGTCCAAAGTTCTTATCATATTTGGCGTTAAAAAAAGGGGCCATTAGTGTCACAGCTAGTCCGTTCTTGTAACTGTGAGTAATTCACAACACTTTCTTGGATAGCATTTTGAAGGGTCTTACCTGGTATATAATATATTAAGCAAATTGAAATAACCCGGTGGTTCAATAATAATTATGTTGCCCCGTTTGAGTTTTTGTTAATAATGAACCAATTTTAATATTTTCTTTCAGCTGATATAGGAAATAGATTCTAGAGTTTAGGGCAGAGTAGTTACTTCCTGACACGTCTACTTATACGGGACAGCGCATAACATCTGAACGCATGTAGTGTAATTCTTTGTTACCAGGCATGGCTATTATTTTGTAAATTAAATTCAGTTTTTATGAAAGATGTGTCAAATTTAAATTTTAGGAAATTTACATGCATCTAGATTTTATGCGCTACCTCGTACAGTTTGACGTATCAGGACGTAAACGAGCCTGCCCTAAGCTCTAGAACCTATTTTTTATCAACTAAAAGAAGAAATTATTAAAATTGGTTCATTATTAATGGATTAACAGCTTACTAATTCCGACATAAATTTTTGAATATTCGATAAAATTAATTGGCGTAGTTACGGTAGGTAGGTACGTTACCATTACTTATCTTGTTTGATTTAAAATTGTACCGACTTCGCTGAAATTAACACAGAGCATTTTTTTAAATTGTATCATTTATTGCTAATTTAGGTTGTTATAAAAAATCAAAGAAATAGTCCATTTTCTCCAAGAGACCTGTTTAGTAACTATTAAGAAGTAAAGTCACGGTCTCACGAATTACAATAAGTATATTAACGGTGTGTAAAAGAGGCTACATCTTCATGTTTCGCCCAGCTGGGCATCACCAGACATAAAATTAAAAAAAAAAATACAAATTGAAATAGATAAAAGATAAAACCACGAAACAGCGTCACTAAATTACCTTAGAATAAAATCGACACCACCATACAAACTACTGCACAAATACAACCACTTACATTTGAAAAATAAAATATGTATTTATTATTAATACAAACTACAAAAGAAACGAATATTGAACGTCAACATACTAAAAACTATTTATCTTAAAAATTCCCTTCACCACTTTTTAAATTTTTTAATATGAACAGTTTTTAATATGTTGACATTTTAACGTTCTATATTCGATTGTTTTGTAGTTTGTATTAATGAGCCCATATTTTATTTTTTAGATGTAGTTGTTTGTATTTGTGCAGTTGTTTTTATTGTGGTGTTGATTTTATTTTAAGGTAATTTAGCGATGCTGTTCCGTGGTTTTATCTTTTTTCTATTTCAATTTTTCTCAATTTTAGGTCTGATGATGCCGAGCTGAGCAAAACATGTAACCTCTTTTGAGCACCTACTTATATCTAATTCGTGAGACCATGACTTTGAACTTACTTCTTAATAGTTAGAGTTGCTATATCTAAAGAACACATTAAACTTATAAATGTAGTGATTATAACCCCTTAATTATCTAACGTACGCCGTATACTAATATACAATTGATAGATGTTCCTTTACTTTCCTAGAATGATGGTTTACTCTTGTGGGTCAATTATGGCTGCTCACCTAAGAAGCTTGTTGTCGGTGTGCCATTTTATGGAAGAAGCTTTACCTTGAGTCAAGGTAACAATAATTACAATTTGGGAACCTACATTAATAAAGAAGCTGGCGGTGGTGCCCCTGGGCCATATACAAATGCAACAGGAATGTTAGCATACTATGAGGTGAGTTTCAAATATTTTTTTTTCTAAGCTCGCCAAAAAGAAGTTTTATAAAATAACTCGTCATACGACATGTACAATAATTCGAAACATTTCAACACAGTTAACATGTTACCGTAAAAGCCTTACATTGGGGACAATAAAAGAAATATCTGTCTCAGTTAAATTGATTTTGCGGGGTATATCAATGCTGTAGCAGTAAAGTCGCTTTATAAATATTATTCTGCAGTTACAGCAAAGGAAAACTCTTATGCTGGTAAAGCCACACACGATTGAAAAGATACTTTGCCGGTTGGTTGGTTGGTTGGTTAAAGGCGGGGGTCGGTTTAAGGGCTCGAGCTTCTGTCACTGCAGCCTTTCGGCTTATTATCTACCCCGATCTTGTTAGAAGATGTTTGTTCTATCTATGAGGTCCAGTAATCTTCTACCAAGCCTGTCATGTGGGAGGTTGTCACCACGTTGTATGTTCCCGAAAATATTTTGTCTTCTACGTATATTATGTGTGAGGCGGTTTCATCCTCTTCGCCGTAGTGTTTGCATTCAATGGATTCGTTGTTTATACCCATCCGTCGAAGGTATTTTCTCAAGTGGCAGTGGCCTGTTAGAAAACCCATCACTTGTTTCAACTGGGGCCGCGTCAGGGTAACAATCCCAGATAGTATTTTTGATGGTTTTCCAATTACGGGCCAGTGCGTATATTTGTCCAGGTAACCCTTGCCGTCGAGTTAGGTGTTGTTTTTCGACCATCCAGCTAGTGTTGTTTTTATTGCCTGTTTTGATATTCCAAAGGCCGGTTCGGGGCCGCTGAGACTTTAAGCGGATCCGGCTCTCGCTAGTTCATCCGCTTTTCCATTTTCTAATATCCCAGAGTGACCAGGGACCCACAAGAGCTCTACCTTGTTCTCCCTGGCCGCCAGTACTTTTAGGTTGTCATTGCACTCCACTGTAAGTTTTGAAGTAAACCGATTGGAGTTCAGAGCCTTAAGAGCAGCTTGGCTGTCTGACAGGATGTAAATCTGTTGGTTGTGGTAGCCCTTTTCAAGATTTTGTAGTATACATCCTTGTATGGCATGAACTTCCGCTTGCTATACTATACTGTAGCGTAGTTCCCCAAAGGAATGCTTATGTCCATCCTGGGCCTTTCCCCAAATATACCTGCGCCCACACCGTTGGCGGTTTTTGATCCATCGGTGTACCAGACTAGACCCTTGTCAAATGACCGGGATGCACTGTTCGTCCATTTATCAAAGTTCCAGTCAATCTTGAAAGGCTTTGTGAAATCGTATGTTGTTCTCATACGATCAGTTTGCATATCCAAGAGCTCATCGTTGATTAGATGCGTGGCTCTTGTGTGTCCAACTTTTATGGGGTGTTGTGTCCATTCCCCATACTGTGCCGGTACATTAGATATTTTCTTACGCCCAGAAAAGGAAAGTTCTTATACTTACAAAGCCACTTACCACCGAATGAAATGATGCTTTGCTGAAACAAAAACAGATATTTTCTTATGCCTAGAAAAAGTCAGGTTATGTTTGGCACTTTTTTAAGTGTTTTATTCAAAATGTGTTCTACAATATATACAAAACTCAGCACTTTAGGTTTATTTATCTGCATTATATTAGTAAGAACCTACTTACGCACTGTCTACTGTTACCTAATGACATATTTATTACGTAAAAGTTCCACAAATCTCATTACTCGTGATATTCCAAAACCGTCACTATTTACCATAGATTTTATGCAATGTCCGCTGTGAATTCTATCGGGTAGCCTTGACAGCTTAAATGTTAAGAAATTACCGCCGTTTTTTCTTTGGACATGCGAGGATAATCTGCTTACAGACACGATGCAACCGAAGTGCAAAGTAGTGTCGGGAAGGCTCTGTTTCTCTGAGGGAAAAACCTGTCCCTCTGAAGGAGAGACCTATCACTATGAGGAATAGGTGCTGACCGACTAAACTCCCCGCGGTATTGTGTTAGTGCCGTTAGGCACTCTTACACGCTTATGTTTGGGTGTTGAGGTCACCAAAGAGCCATTTTGGAGACCAGAGGTTTAGTGTGAGTTTGTTTGTGTTGTGTGTGTGTGTGTGTGGTCGTGTAGTGGGGTTTACGGGTGCAGTGTTATGTTGGCGGAGCTTTTAGGCTCCTGTGTCGTTTTTTGTTTGGGGTTAGGGTTGGGGTTTTTGGGGTAGATGTCTCTGATTAGGATGGAAACTAATTGTATTAACAGTGAAACTCAGCATTGAGGAGTTCGTGCGTGGGCTGTACATTAAGGTTTCGTTAGAGTACCGACTCACAATGTTTTATTAGCATATTTCGATAATTTAACATAAAAGTAAATATGAAGTCGTAGCTATATGCTACGCTCGTACTGTAAGTTTCGAAGTCGTGTGTAACAGGCGTCTTACCACTTTTGGTATGTAATATACTTATATTTAAACTTTTAAAAATATATAAAATCATACGAACGAAGTTTAAATTAAGTGGTAAATTCAAGTAAAACCCGTTTTCAATTAAACGAGTATGAAATTTTTAGTATTAACAGAATGAACTAAAATGTAGTCTTAATTAGTTAACTCTATAATTGACAACCGAGGATAGTTAAAACTATTTTTGCCTAAGATCGGGTTTTAACTGATATCGAGTTTTTACTAAGATATATAGTTAGAACGTAAATGTTGGAACAAATGCATTTAAAATTCAGATGCTTTTTTTCAGAAAAATATTAGAACCAGTGAATTTTTTTTTCTTGCGCTTTTTTTTAAATTTCGTCGCTTATAAAATATTGTGCCAAAAAAGTTAATAGAATTAGTTAAGAAATATCCTATTGTGTACAATCTAAGCCAAGAGGACTACAAAAATATTAGAAAGAAAGATAAGATATTTGATGAATTAAGATAATATTGGATGACATAGGATAATTAAACATACCATGAATAAATGCTAATAAATAATAGTTGTATAAAATTTTGTACAAAAAATTACCTTTTTTCTGAATCTGAAGAATACATGATTTCTTGTGATGAAAGATTCGCTGTTGCCGTGGCTCTCCTTGGAGTAGAACTTAATTGTTAGGCTACAAAGGTAGCTTCTTATTGTCATTGCAATATGCATGAGTTTGATTAAATTTTTTCAGAATAATATTTTTAAATTTTTATTTAAAAAATATATCAGATTTAAAAAACATTTTTTATTTAATTACTTTAACGGTCGGTTACATACTTTAAATTTTCTTTTAATATTTAATGTAACTCGATTAGTCTTTTTAAATCTAATATGGGGTCTGACAGGAAAATAATAATATGACAGGTTAATCATATAAAAAGCAGAATAATTTATGACCTACGTGTTCCCTGGGGTAAATTATAAAATGTGGCATTTCCGGGTAAAACATTTTTCATAAAGTTTTTAACTTGACTACACATTTAAAATATGAAATTTAAAGCCCAAAGGAAAAATTGATAATGGATCTTTTATCACCTTCATGAATAATCTTTTAAAAACAATTTCATTCTCGAAGAAATTAGTTATTTGTTTACATCAATCCCATTCTAACTCAATCTCCATTGCAGGATACTTTATAGTAGTGTAGCACAGGAGAAGTTTGTAATACAAAATTTCCACTAGAATACATATATCGAAAAATAACCAAGTTTACTCATACTTATATAGTATAATAATAAATGCATTCGCATGCGTACTTTCACACGCACTCGCAAAAGTACTTGCATACAAACTCTTATACCCGCAAGCATATAAAACATTCGTAATTGAACATACATAAATGCAATTGAATAAGTACTCGCATACGCACTTGCATATGTACTTACACACGCATACTTACACACATAACTTATTAATCCTTAACCTCACTCGCACACGTAGTCGTACCAGTTATTAGCAGCAAAACTTGTGTACAATCCCACGTAGAAAATACAAAGGGCCCCCGTAGACAGAGTACTAAAAAAAGGCCGCATCAAAAGTGTGCTCGAAAGATGTACCAACGTTCCAAAACTTTGTGAAGTATACAGAATTCTGTACAAAAGTACGCTCTGGAACAACCCTGACTAACACTCTACATCCGTGATGACCACTTCCTATACAGGTCGACAAGTTGTGTGTAGCCACAAAATGAATGCGAGAAAAACAATTCTGGGGTTAACAATGTTGTCACATATATTAAATTTTAATCTCGAGAAAAACCTAAATTTACATTTAAGTACTTTTAAATTGTAATAGGTATATAAGAAACCAATATTCTATTATAGTTTTAATATTATTAAAACCTTCTTTTCATTCTATTCATTCTGATATTTCAATGCAAATAATATATTTTTTTGATAGAAGAACTTTTAATCTAAAAATATGGCAACATAGTTCGTTGTCTATGGTTACAGATAGCTAGCGCTAATTTGATTGGTTATATCCCAGACAGTTGATAGTGCATGCGTCTCGTGAGACCCTCATCGGGGTTGTTAGGCGATGTTCGATATTTGATGGATGTACCCACCCAGTTTAGTAGTGGTAGGAAGGGCAATAGTTATTGTATTGTGTTACATTGTGTCTTATAAATACGTGTTCATTATGTCTTTCACAATTTAAACAAAAAAATCCAGGCCCGTATTGAACAAAATTAAGTTGATGATATTGACCCAAAGACGAAACGTCTCATTAAATATCTGATTATGCCATCTTGTGGAGAATAAAAAGTAGCAATAAGGAACTGGAATTTATTTCTGGAAATCTCTTCGAACAAAGTCGCGTAAAAATAAAAACCTAACCACCAAATTTTTGGATTTCCCAAATATTTTGAAAGCTCCTGTATTTATTTTTCATTTTTTGCAGCATATTATTGAGCCAATAATTACACAACTTGGCCCCAATTTAACCGACTTCGTATATCTTACCGTTCTGAAATCCCAATGGTGAACAACAAATTTACACCCTGTAGAACAGCCATCATTACAAACTTTTGATGTATGTTACGATTCATTATCGAAAAAACGCAGCATCTATAAACAAAAAGTAATTTAATACAAATTTAGAAGCTAATTGCACTAATTTATTCCTGCTGGTTTATGCGAAAGTAAAAAGTAAACAAGAGGTGGCTGAAAATAAACTTGGAAGGTAATTTTAAATTTCGTTCCCCGTGTTTTTAAATTAATTAATAATTAACAATTAATTGATAAGCCATAATATACTTTTTAGATTTTCACTGAATTTATAGGATAAACCCATAATACTGCCGTGTTAATTCAAAGGGTCGTATCTCAAATATCGTCAAAAGTTAAATTCGAAAGCAATATATGCTACAAATACCTATTAATGCGTTTATAACTACAAATATGGGCATAATTCAGTGGCGGTTCTTCCACAGGAGCACATGCGCACGTGCACGAGTAAAGAAATATATATATATTCATTGAATATTATTTATCGTATAAAGTCCGACCCTCCCTAATATTTTATCGTATCGTCAATTAACGTATAAAGTCTGACCCTTATCGTACCATCAACCAAACTGTATATTATAGGCTCTCGATCCGGCAACCGTGCCTCGGTCGAGGTTAATGACGATTATGACGAGACTTCCTCGCATGTGCGATTAAGTAGGCCGGGCATATTGCAGCTTCTCTGTAGTAACAGGTGGTGGGAGACAGCGGGGCCTATGGCGATTTAACATGGGAAAGGCGCACAATTTTAGTGTGCGCCGCGCCGTTGTCTGTTCGTGCATCTAGTTAGAAATTCGAGCGTCTATGTTTTAATGTTTTAATATTATATATTTATTAAGTTAAAATGGAGCAAAAAATTGAAGTGAAGAATGCGGGAAGACCTAAACCCGAAATTAATTTAACGCAGACCACAAAGGGTAAACCTATGGACTTTATTAGAAAGTTTAAAAATTAGATATAGGAAAAAAAATTTATAGAGGGTATTCCAAACTTTAATGAGGCTCTTATTGGTCAATTTTCTACAATTAAGAACCGAAGAGCGGACTTTACGTTTAAGTATACACACTAAGAAAACCTTTCTTATTTTCCAAAAGTTGTATTTCCTTGTGTAAAATTAAAAAATAAATAAAAAGATGTTTTACCTAACGCATTTTCTTATTACTTCTTTTCTTTTTACATTTAAAACGCCTAGAAAGTAATTGTTTGGTCGTTACACAACAATAAAATTTTAAAAATAATTTCGCCATACTTCTGAACCCCCTCTTTATAGGTCACGAGCCGCCACTGGCATAATTGAAATTTGAAAGCTAAATAATTTATATATTTCAAAATTAAATTTTCAGTAGATTGAAAACCCTTTGAATTAACACGGCACAATAGCTGTTTGCGTGGTATATCTTTTATCCTAATAGATAGATACGCCTGTGGTTTATTAGAGATTCTTCCAAATTTCATCGCCAAGAGTTTATATTAAAAAACCGATGATTTTAATAATCGAGTAACTTGATACTCGAGCAATTCTAATAATCGAATGAATCGCTCGAGCGATTAATCACTTGACATTTTTATGACTAAGAAGAACGTGTTGATAAAAACACCAGGGGTTGTTTTTGTAAGTTTTAGAAGTTTAGTCTAGAGTTTTTATTAAGGAAGAACAGTTGATTCTGATTTAAAAAAAAATTATATCCTTTAATTTTTTTAAACTTTTCAATTGCCGCTGGCCAGCCAGTCAAAATAAAACCCAGGTCGCGATGAATCCACTAAGGGATTTGGCATACTTTTGGTATACACCCTCTTGTTTATGTGCCTTTAACAAAGACGTATGTTGTGTCAGCCTTCTGAGCGTCAAACTTGAACGTCGCTAATCTGCACATACGTCTCGGGTATCGAGTGAAAGGTAATAAGTAACAAGCGATGATTTTCCCTTGAATTTATAACTCGAGCGGTGTTTTTAATAATCGAGCGATGTCGGTTATTTCAATAATCGAGTACTCGATCGAGTACAACACTAGTTTATATAAATGAATTTAGCAGTGTCCATCGATTTATAAGTGCTATTTAATAGGTGACGTCATGATGCGAATCGATATGTAGTTATGTAGTTCTACTGAATGCATCTCAGTCAGTTTTTTGTTTGGTTAGGATACCTTCTAAATATTTTCATCAAATATTAGGTTTTTATCTCTACGCAATAGATAATTTTATTTTTAATGCTCCCCTTCACTAGCGGAGATCGTGTATAATATGTTTTTATAATTATAATTAACTTTTTTCGTCATTTTTTTATAAATTTTACTCCCCAACCTGAGAAGCAAACCTGACATAAATCGCTGTCAAATCACAAATCACTTTTTAAATTCGATGGAAAAATGGCGTCCGATTTCCCATCGATTTGTGAAATCGATTTTCTTTATTGCATTCAGCAGATGATTACTAATCGCTTACAAATCGATGGGTTCTGCTTACTAACATCGTCCCCGTAATAATATTCTTCGAAAATGCGAATATAGAAATAATAATAATGCAGAAATATTAAATTGAAACAAAAAGCCATATAAAAACAATGACATGGTGAAAACTCAACCGGGAGACTATAAGAATTTAATATTTCGATATATTAAATTTAAACCTCTTTAGTTAATAAGGGGGGAAAATCTTTTAAATTATTTAGGTCAAAATAAAATTCGTTTAAACTTCATAATTATAAAGCTGATTATTAAGTCGAAAGTTTTAATAATATTTGATCAAACAAAATATAATTTATTAAACAGATTAATTTCTCTTAGCTAAATGCACTAATATATTCCTGTGGGTTTATTCTAAAGTAAACAATAAAGAGGGTCGGAAGGAAATTTAAATTTTGGTCTCCTCCATAAGCATTTCTAAATCTAATATATAATTTCGCTAATATGGACTTTAATAACCACTTGATCGCATAAAATGCGAAATAATTGAATTTGCGATCTGTCCCCTTCAATAAATCATCAAATACTGTGGTATTTCGGGGTAAAGTAGTTTTTATTAAATTTTAATCTTCATGTTAAGGGAGGCAGTTTGTACCGAGATTGTTTACTTCGGTACTTACTGTCATTCAACAAATCAGGTTGTTGCAGTTTACATATATTGACGAATCACAAATGTTTATACCGATTAAAAGGACCAAACATTTAAACCGCGATTAAATTTCTCCAGCTTTTGAAATCGAAATTATGTACATAAATTAGAATGTCTAAAAAAAAAATTATATTATATCAAAGACCTTTAATTTAGCTAGATATTTTTTTTTGTTAAATAAAACTCCTGTAAACCTTATTTTTGTTATATTTATAAATTTAAATTCCTTACGACAAAGCTAAATCAAAGCAGAATTTGTGAAATTAGTAGGCCGTGCAGCAACAAATTTGCTGGGTTACCATGAATACGGGAATAATAGGGAACTGAAACAGTGCTCAATGCAGCCCAGTGAGACTACTTATGGGGGAGATCGAAACACGTAAGAAGGCCTTGGAAGTGATGCTAAGCCTACCCTGCTCCATACGCTCACAAGTAACCTACTTTTATCTATCTGTTTCACTCTATGATCTCATCTCATCTCTCATCATTTAAGAGTCAATATCAGACTTACGTAGAGTTAATATAAAATGCCAAAAAGTTATTAATATATAAATAATATAAATTATGATTTACTTCCTATTTTTTAATAAAACTACTTACAAGCTTATTTCTAAAGTTTAGTTTTCATTTGTAGTTACGTTACTAGTTCAAAAAATGATACAAGAGTGTGTAAGGATTATTTTAAAGTGATATTTATAGCTTAAAACATGTCAGAATCCTAATATTGATTTTCACCACAAATCAAATAAAAGGGTTTTGAATGTTTTTTGTTGGTTAAATGTAACTTTAAAATGTTGACAGTAATAAAAATTTGGACAAAAGTGACATTTAAAAAGCACGTGCGTTTGTCAACGGATGCCAGACGTAATGGATGCCGGGTTTGTTCGTTTGTTCATACTTGCTTCGATTTGTTAACACGGCTGTTTGTCTTCTTCCTGTTTATAAGTATTCGTTGGCTCAATGGCGCGGCAAAGCTATATTATCTGAAATTGACCAAAATATTGAAATTACCACCATTTAAAAACGTAGAATTTATTTTATAATCCACCTGAACAAAAAAAATATAAAATCAGTAAATAATCTTGATATACAGGCTCCGCAAACGAAGCGTGGACGGAAGATTAAATCGTAATCGAAGAACTTATCAACAATACTAAAACAGCTTGAGATATTGGATTAAAAGCGGCATGTTTTAAAAATATTTTACATTATACAGGGTGGCCCAAAAAAGTGTGACAGCATAAAGTTATATTTTTTTAAATGGGACACCCAGTATTTTATTGCATATTTAGGTTCGTATTACTATCGTTTATAAGTGCCTCAAATTTTATTTAATTTGGTTCTGTAGTTTCGGAGAAATAAAATAAAAACTAAAAAAAAAAGTTTTGCAGTCCTGAATAAAAAAATCAAAAAAAACAATCCAGAACAATTTTTCTAACCTCGGCATTGAGTGAAATTTATGACAAGAGGTCTAGAGATACTATGAAAGTAATTGCGTTTATTTATTTTATACAGGGTGTTCATAATAAGCTTTCAAAAACCCGACATTTTAAAATAATTTTTCTCAAATTTTTCAAATGGAACATCATCCTGTATATTATTTGGCTATTTGACGTAGAATTCATAGACAATTTTTTTTTGTAATACAAGCATATAAGTTATATCCAGCCGTTTTCGAAATAATTATAAATATCATAAATTATGTTGTTTACATAGACTTTTATTGGGAAATTTTGTTATAGGCGACTAGACTAATAATTGTAAACTAAAGTAAATGTTCAAAATAGCTTCCTTTTACTCTTAGAGATTACCGTATTTTAGTTATTTCGATATAAATTTTAAAAGCAGCCTACATTTTTGCTACTTTTATTTATTTAATTTTATTTTTTATTCTTAATCGAGTGGCAATGATTTTTTTTGTTTAGATTGTCACTATGACAGCCAAATAAAATTATTTACATTTGTTCAGTCATCGAAATTAATTACTAACTTACACAAAATGTCGAGTTTTACAACTTTAGAAATGGTAAATATGATGGGTGAATGTGCAAGAAATTGCCTCCTCGCGAGCCGAGTGTATGCTGAAAGATATCCAGATATTGAGAGGAAGCCGAGACCAGAAACCTTCGAGAAGTTGTTGCAAAGATTTGTAGCAACAGGAAGCACTCGTACACAAAAAGGATGATAATCAATAAACCCGTTATTAAGGAAGAAAATGAATTAAGAGTTCTGTTGGCAGTAGAGGAAAGTCATTAAATTAAGTAAAAGGAAGCTATTTTGAACATTTACTTTAGTTTACAATTATTAGTCTAGTCGCCTATAACAAGATTTCCCAATAAAAACTCTATTTAAACTACATAATTTATGATATTTACAATTATTTCAAAAACGGCTGGATATAACTTATTTGCTTGTATTACAAAAAAAATTTGTCTATGAATTCTACGTCAAATAGCCAAATAATATACAGGGTGTTCCATTTGAAAAACTTGAGAAAAATTATTTTAAAATGTGGTGTTTTTGAAAGCTTATTATGAACACCCTGTATAAAATTAATAAACGCAATTACATTCATAGTATCTCTAGACCTCTTGTCATAAATTTCACTTAATGCCGAGGTTAAAAAAATAGTTCTGGATTGTTTTTTTTGATTTTTTGATTCAGGACTGCAAAACTTTTTTTTTTAGTTTTTAACTTATTTCTCCGAAACTATGGAACCAAATTAAATAAAATTTGCGGCACTTATAAACGATAGTAATACGAACCTAAATATGCAATAAAATACTGGGTGTCCCATTTAAAAAATATAACTTTATGCTGTCACACTTTTTTGGGCCACCCTGTATAATGTAAAATATTTTTAAAACATGCCGCTTTTAATCTAATATCTCAAGATGTTTTAGTAATGTTGATAAGTTCTTCGATAACGATTTAATCTTCCGTCCACGCTTCGTTTGCGGACCCTGTATACACTCGAGCTTTAACTTTTAGCACGTAAACTTCAGGTAGGTATATTTTGCTCAAACTTTTACATCTAAAATATTCAGAGACTCAATAATTTGACGATCTCGTGATTTAACCTCATGTAATAAAATGTCTATTTAGATATGTAATTTTTGTAACTTTAACATCGATGAAAAAGGTGCATCTTTTTTTATAGCGAGAAAAATGTTTCTTCCTATAAATTACGTGGTAAAAATGTCCTCAGCTCAAAATTAAGTAGTCTTTCTTTTCCGTTGCCCAGCAACGTAACATATTGTTACAGTCAAATTTGATGCTGTCAAGCGCTTTTTATCAATGATAGAACCGTTAATTGAATGATATAATTATTAAAAATGAACTTGCGTTATATTACTATCGGTAATGATAGAACTGCTACAGTGCCTAACTCACACAAAATATCTTGGTGTGCTGGTTGACCAATTTATGAAGTGGAGTCCACATTTTGATTATGTTTCTAATAAAATACGTAGACTCATACACAAATTTGATATATTAAGGGAATTTCTAAATGAGAAAACATTGGTGATGGTTTATAAAGCATTTGTGGAGTCACTAATACGATACGGAATAATTGTCTGGGGTGGTGCCTATGGCACAGTACTTAATAAGTTAAATATAACACAAAAATATATAAGGAGGTAAAGAAACTCACAGTCTGCTCCACTAGTTTAATAACAGTGAATAAAAACATACATGTTTCGAAGGCTACAGCATCAAAGGGAACCTTTTTTTTAATTTTTAAAAATTTTAATCATGAATCTGGTTTTTTAAGAAGAAACCCTTAGTTTTTACTTTTTTACTTTTTTCTTTATTTTTGCATAATTACAAAAGTTTTTCTTTTCCTGCTTTGTTAGGTAAGAAGGAGTTTTCACACTTTTTACTCCCCTTTAATTATACTACTCCATTGAGTCAATTCCATTTATTTCAATCATTTTTGCTTAAACTTAACTTATTTAAACTTCTTTTTTCTTATTTACAGTTTAACAATGTCATAGGTTCCCTTTGATGCTGTATTTTTCAGGCTTAAGCCTTCGAAACATGTATGTTTGTATTCATTGTTATTAAACTAGTGGAACAGACTGTGAGTTTCTTTACCTCCTTATAAATTCACTCCACTTTGAGATGGACTACTTCAAGAAAACAAAAATATATTCTTAAAATTGTATTAAAAAAAAAATAAAAGATTTCCAACAAATTTATTGTTTTCGGAGGATACTGTAAATATCAGAACTTTATATATTAGCAGTATATGTAATTTTGTTTCATCGGAGTAAGACCAAGCTAAACTATGTAGATCCCTCTACCGAAACAAGGACTAAATCTAATAACAAATTTAAATTTCCAAAAAATTTAACAACCGCCAATAAAAAGTAAATTTTTTTTTTATGATGAAACACAAGCACTATAGGAAAAATCCTTTATGGAACTCTGGGAGTGGTGCGAGTGCGCAAAAAGCGATTCACGTTGGTTTTGAATCGTTGGAGGTTATATTCGTTGGGAAAAACGACCTCGGGAAGGTTGTTCCCTAAGGATGAAGTCATCCAGATGAAAGAATTCTTAAACAATGAAGTTCGAGGAATACTAAGCTTAACCACATATAGATGGGCGGTAGTGGTTTGTCGTGTATTTCTGCTATGCGCCGCTCAGGGCGAAATTAAGAGGGAAGGTCAGCCGAGCAATTTCCATGAAAATATCTATAAAAGAAAGTCAAATCCACAACCTGTCTTCGATGTTCTAGGCTGTCGAGGTTCTTCGTCAGCTCGTAGTCATCTATGGATTACACCAAAATCATTAAATTTACTCCCAGATAATATAAAATCAATTGAAAATATAAAAACTAAAGTGTAATCAGTATGCTCCTGTGAATACAGGAAAGTTTTCAATACTTTTTCAGTAATTCACTAAATCAATAAGGATTGTATGCATGTTTCAGTAACGCGTGTCACATAGAATTATAATATAGATAATATAAATAAGAATACAAAATAACAATATACATATGTCTAATTTTAGAATAATTCGACACATACGGGTGTTTTGCACCGATGTTTCTATTATTGATTTTTGCTATTCATTATATTATATTATATATTAAAAAGTTAAAAAATAAATATTAAATGTTAGAAAATAAACATAGTATTAGTTTTTAGTATCTATACTACAGCTCGTTTGTTCTCGTTAAATTTCTAAGCAATCTAGTTCTCATAGAAAATAAAAGTTTATCCGATAAAAAAGCTCTTGTGCTTCTACGTACGATAAAAAATAACTTTTATCATCTCTTCAAATACTAGACAACTTATGCAATTACTTCCACTGATTCTTATCTACGTTTGAAAAATCGATGAACCTATTCGCAAACCTCTATTAATGATTATTATTAGTGATGCCAATGGATTCGCTTCCTGATAATGTCGGGTACCGGAACTAACGCCAACATTCTTGGCAGAACCCCGGAACGGAACTGGATTCTGTATTTACAACAAAACATTCGAAAAAGGATCAAAATTTTCTTGACTGGTAGAAAAACACGATGAAACTTTTCCACTTTTATCAAAAGTACAAAAAAATACTTATCTGCACCTGCATCAAGTATTTAAAGTGAAAAGATTTTTTCCGAGGCCGGCAATGTCTGCGAAAAAAAAATAGACTCTCTGCAAGCAACGCGTAAAAATTAATTTTTCTGCGCCATTATTAATTACCAATATTAATCAGTTACTTATTATTTATTAATTATGTCATTTCTTCCACAGTTTGGGTGTTGTTTCTATCTCAGTTTCGTTAAATAAAACAACTAAACTGTGTCGCTGTGATTTCTACAACACCTTTTAAGTTCAGTTTCGGAGGGATCTAGTAAAAATTCCGGCCGAACCGGATATTACAAAGAAGATCAGATCCGTCGGATATCGGATCCAGATCCGGTTTCGGTGGCATCACTAATACTTACAGTTTTTACTTGAACAAAAATTAATGTCCGTACAGAAATTTTTCAAGAAGATAATTTTTTATATTGAACCAATTATTGTTCGTGTAAATATTAGTAGAATAGTATCCCTTAAATGGTATAATTTTGTTATTAGAAGTTCACACTAACTTCCGTATTTGAATTGTTTATATTTATATAAATTCGACATTAAGTAAATATTGTTAAAAACGCATATCGACTGCTGGGAGTATGAGGCGACATGGGCTATCAGCAACACACAAGTAATACACACAAATTTGAACTACAAATCCATTTTTAGACATTTCCTGTTTAGGAAAGAAAATAAAAAATATATATTTTGAGATTTATTTCGATAGTACTTGACGATAAGCAAGTAAAAAGGAATCCAGCACATCCATTAGGAACAAAAGACGTAACTCAAATGCTCTCTACCTGTCTCTGGTGTTTCCAAATAATCATATATTTACTTCCATTAGAAAAATTGGAACGAATCCCTAAAATAAATGTAATCTTTTCGCCACTTGTTTACAGTTTTAAATGTGCGATGGGAAAGAAATAAACCATAAGAACGCAGCTGAAATAGGGACTAAATTATGATATGAGCGTTCGTATTCCCTCGGGTGCATTATAAAAAATTAGCTAGCCGTATTTCCATATCGTCGGTATTTTTATGGAGTTAAGTTGATTTGGTATGTAAGTTATAGTAAGAATTTTGTTTTCTCACTTATAACATCGATTCAACACTTTCCTACACCTGTATAAATAATATTGGTATGTCATTATTATTGGGAATTGGCTATAATTTAATATTCATGAAACAAAATTATGCAATCTTTTTAATCATAAATATATTACCGACATTATCGCGATATATTACTTAGTGTTGTGATCGCTCGAGCGAAAAACCGCTTAATCGCAATAATCGAGTATTATTGAAATAACCGACATCTTTCGATTATAAAAAAAATTGCTCGAGTTATACATTCAAGCGAAAATCGTCGCTTGTTACTTATTACCTTTCACTCGATACCCGAACAAACCCGATCTACGTGTGACGCCGACCGAAATGTGCTGCTTGAAGTTTGATCGCAGAAGGTAAAAAACTGCTCTTATATTCGAGCAGTTTTTCGCTTGATAGGTAATACTACTCTAGTTATAAATTCAAGGGAAAAATCGAAAATCGTTGCCTTTCACTTGATACCCGACCTGCGATCGACGCGCTGTATCACCCGAAGTGTGCCGATTGGCGACGTTCAAGTTTGTCGTTCAGACATCGCGACATGGGTTTTGTCTGACTGGCTAGCCAGCGGCGATTGTAAATTTTAAAAAAATTAAAAGATATAATTTTAAAAAAATTTGGAATCAACTGTTCTTCCTTATTAAAAACTCTTGACTACACTTCTAAAACTTATAAAAACAACCTCTGGTGTAAGACATCCTTCTTAGTTATAAAAATATCAAGTGATTAATAGCTCGACCGATTCACTCGATTATTAAAATCGCTCGAGTATCAAGTACTCGATTATTAAAATCATCGGTTTTTCCCAACACTAATATTGCTACAAAGAATTTCAACATGACAGACACGTTTCATGTCACATTTCGTCCTCGAAGTAGGCTTTAATAGCGGTGTAAATTTCCTTAAAGACGAATTTAGGGCCGATATTTCAAAGTCACCTTAAGGTACAGAATGACATAACTCCTCCTCAACACAAATTTGACGGTATATTAAGTTTCTCTTTTACTCTTATCGAAAGGAATAGATCTTTAAGAACTAATCTTAATCTTCCACTTTACACGTCAATTTACTCTCAAATTGTTAAACATAGTTTTTAAGGTTTGGTTGGTTGGTTGGTTGGTTAAAGGCGGGGGTCGGTTTAAAGGCCCGAACTTCTATCACTGCAGCCTTTCGGCTTATTGTGTACCCCGATCTTGTTAGAATATGTATATTCCTTCTATGAGGTCCAGTAACCTTCTACCAAGCTTGTCATGTGGGAGATTATCACCACGTTGTATGTTCCCGAAGATATTTTGCCTTCTACGAGACAGCGCTACGCAGCGGTATTTTATGTGTGAGGCGGTTTCATCCTCTTCGCCGCAGAGTCTATATTCAATGGATCCGTTGTTTATCCCTATCCGTTGAAGGTGTTTTCGCAAGTGGCAATGGCCTGTTAGCAGACCCATCACTTGTTTCAACTGGGGCCGCATCAGGGTTAGCATCCCATTCGATAGTATTTTCGATGGTTTTCCAATTACGGTCCGTTTGTTTTTTCGGCCATCTATTTAATGTTGTTTTTGTTGCCTGTTTTGATATTCCAAGCAGCTTGGCTGTCCGAAAGGATGTAAATCTTTCGGTCGTGGTAGCCCTTTCCAAGATTTTGTAGTACCTATTAGGGCGGAGCAATAAAAAACTTTTTTGAAATTTGATATCCCTGGGTGTGGATTAGTTGTCTTTTTATGTTATATTTAGCCATACAAAAAATCGAAATTGTGCGATGACATCTTGAGGTTCCTTTTTGAATGTGAAATTTGAGACTTTTATAAAAAAAAACTAATTTTGAAACTTTTTTAAACTACCTTTTTTTCGATTTCGTGTATCCATGGGTACATATTGAAGGTCAAATTTGCACACAAAAAAATCAAGTATGCGTGAAAATTACTTTAGTTTCCTTTTTTGATGTAAAATATTAATGAAAAACTACAATTTTATTAATTTTAAATTATTTTATGTTTAAACCCTAAAACCAAACATAGCTTAAATATATAAATATCTAAAATAACGCTAATACCGCAATTTCTTGTCTTGTCGAAACAAGTCATAACTGGTTTGGTAATTTTGGTGTGGGGGCGGATTGCGCGTGTATTACCGAATTAGTTTAGGCAACGTCTCTGGTTGCTTTAGACGTGCTTTTGATTAGATTTTGAATTTACTTTAAATTGTATTGAAAATTTAAAAATGACTAGAACCCGAGTGAAATGTGAAATATTTGGAACACCAAGTGAACTTTGTGGCAATGTCCTTCCAAGGTATTCTGATGTTATAAGGTTGTATTTATGGTATCGTGAAATTTACAAGGAAGAAAGCAACAAAGACCCAAGTGTGTTGGACATTTGTAAACAAGTTATTGTTGATATTAAATCTGTTTGGCAAAAAGCTTCCCTTCCTATTATTTCAGACCAAAGAATAATACAGAAAATAAAAGAGTACAATGAAAAGTATAACGTAATAAAGAAAAATAAACTGGTTGGCAAAATTAAAATATTTAAAGAGGATAGTTTAAAACTATTCGATATTTCTCCATGCAAATGTGTCACTTTTAATTCATGTAGTTGTAAAATTAAAGTTCCTATAATGGAACGGGAATTTTTACAAGATCAGAGGGGTGAAAGGAAGATGATGATCGGCAAAATTGATGTCAAAACTACCAAGAAAGTCGTAAAGTCATTAGAGAGAAAGGAGTTGGAAAAAAACAGATCTCAAAATAAAATAAAATACACGAATTCAGAATATGCTGCTGTTCAAAGTGGAAATAAAGAAAAAGGAGACGACATTTGTTTCCAAATGGATAACAAGAATGCTACCGAATATATCGAGCCTGATATGCCACAAGCATCAACGTCTTCAAGAATGCCTTATAAAAAGGACTGGTTTTATCCAATGTGGCAGAAGCATGTGACAGAAGTGGACTCTCAGATAGAAGTGCTTCTCTCCTGGTAAACGCTGTACTTAAAGATTTTAATTTAGTGAGTGACAATGATCCTTCTTTAATCATCGACAGAAGTAAAATTAGAAGAGAAAGAAAAAGACGGAGGGAAAATCTAATTAATCAGGAAATGGGACAACAAAAAGAAGTTTCTGGAATCTACTTTGACGGGAGGAAAGACAACACATTGGTTGTTGAGAAAATCGGATCTTCTTTTCACAATAGGCAAATTACTGAAGAACACATAGTTCTTGTGGCAGAACCAGGCTCCACTTACTTGGGTCATGTGGTGCCTACTTCCGGAAGTGCCAGTAGTATTAAGACAAGTCTTTTTAACTTCCTTCAAAATTATTTGGGTACAAATTTAAACAAAATTGCGGCAGTTGGTTGTGACGGTACAATAGTAAATACAGGCTTCAAAAATGGAATTATAAAACAATTAGAAGTTTCCCTAGGAAATCCGGTTCATTGGTTTATATGCTTGTTGCACTGTAATGAACTTCCTCTTCGTCATTTAATTCATGAGATCGACGGAAAAACTAATGATCCAAGAGGCTTTACCGGTCCTATAGGAAAGCAGCTAAGTAATTGTGACAAGATGCCTGTTGTGCCATTTCAGGTAATCAAACCTGACGTTGAATTGCCCCCAATAAATTTTAGCGATTTAAGTACAGACCAAAAGTACTTATACGAAATGGTTGTGGCAATAGGAGAGGGTAAGGTTTCCCCCCAGTTAGCGGCTAAACAGCCAGGAAAAATGTCCCATGCACGATGGTTAACAACAGCCAACAGAATATTAAGACTTTATGTTACGATAGAAGAACCATCGTATGAATTAAAAATATTAACCGAGTATATCATTAAGGCGTATGCCACAACCTGGTTTCTTGTAAAGTACAAATCCGCTTGTAAGTATTGCAATGCTGGGCGATGACAGAAAACACATTAGAGAGTTGGCCTTGCGTCGAATTTTAAAGTGTCGTGCTTCGAAAACTGATCACCAACTTCGTGATTTTAAAGTGCCAAAAGTAAACTTTGATGCTACCGATTATACCGAGCTAATTAATTGGCAATCAGATGCTGTCACAGAACCTCCATTGACAAGAAGTATTCCAGAAGCAGATCTTAGAGAAATGATACTTAATATCCCCAGTATCATCAAAATTTTGAATTTTCCATGCCACACTCAGGCTGTCGAAAGACACATTAAGATGGTAACTGAGGCGTCTTTTTACCAAGTAAGTTTTTACAATAATGGGAGGGTGGAAGGGGGGGGGGGGGGGGGGGTGGAATCCGTCTTGCAGCCACCTCCTCGTGGTGGATTCTGGCAAGCGAAGAGCTGCGTTAAAGATTAAAAATTTTTTCATTTACCCCCATTTTAAATTACAAAAAGGAACCTGAAGGACTTAATATTTTTCAAAAAAAATCTACAGGAATATTTAACTAACTGAAAGACAACGATCCCACACCCAGGCTAAACAAAAAAAACGAGTTTATTTTTCGCACCTATTGCCATTGCTCCGCACTAGTACCTATGCTTGTATGGCATGAACTTCCGCTTGGTATACTGTGGCGTAGGTCCCCAGAGGAATGCTCATGTCCATCATGGGCCCCAAAAATACCTGCGCCAACACCGTTGGCGGTTTTTGATCCATCGGGTACCAAACTAGACCCTTGTCAAACGACGGGGATGCACTGTTTCCCAAGGTTAAAGTTTACCTTAACGTTAAGGCTACCTTAGCTACAGCCTTAGGGCCGATATTTCAAAGTCACCTTAAGGTACCGAATGATATTAGTTATCCTTAACAAAAGTGTATTAAAGTTCTTTATAATTGTGATCTAAAAGAATTGATCTGTAAGAAAGTCCATTGAAAGCGTCAATTGGCCCCCAAATTAATTTAAAATATAGTTTCTTTAAGGGTTAGCTTAACGTTAAGGCTGCCATAGCTAAGGTCTAAGATTTTCTTTTACAATATGCAAATTGCATGACTACTGTTGGCCGTGTATTCGTATTTATTTATATTCTTATTCACTTTTTAGTTATGTTTTGTGGAGTTTATCCGTCGCATTTTGATAGTTTTACGGTAGTTCTTTTAGCTGGGTTGGCAGCCCTCGCCGTTGAAACCGCAACTGTAATAGAATTGCTGATTGTATAACGATTTGCATGGAATATTGCTGGCAATTCTCATGCCAAAAATTAACCTAACAAAATTGCAATTGCAGACTCTAATGCCGCCTTTAGAGTCCACAATAAACGTTTAATGGAGGCATGAGCAGTAAACCATTCTCTTCAGCTGGCGCAATACGTCTTGCATTGCCAGAAAGGGATATTGCCGTATTTTAATTGCCATTGCGGCTGCAATTCTGGGCAGAGATAGATTGTAAATTTGGTAGCTGATATTTTCAACCATGTTATTTGGTTAAAGCAGCTATGATGGCTTTTTGAAATCACTGGTATCAGTGGCGTATATAGGAATTTGTTTTGGGGGGCCTTAAATAAAAAATATAGTGGCGCTTTCGCTTTTTCGTTTTTTAACCAATATTTCATTGCTTTTTAATTTTATCCGAAAATATCTGTTTTAGGGGATCAATTACCTAAAGTTTTAAAATTTCTGATTAAAAAAATAATCGAAGCAGGACACGAAATTTGTTGTTGAAAGTTTCTTGATTCCATTAATTTATTAATTAAAAAAATTTCAACATTGTAGCTCTAAGTATTGTTGCTGTTCTCACCAAAGCAACTGTCAACCGCAACGCAACGCGACCGCAACTTCAGTTGAGTTGCTCTTGCGTTTCCACTGGAATCAACTGGTTTAAAGTCTCTTTTGACATGAGCAAAATGGCGTCTTCCTTAGATAAAGATATTGCCGCTCGTTAAAAAGCTTAATAAAAACTGAGCCACAATTTTGGGTTAACCATTTTTATACCATAAATTTGAGACATAGTTCGTATATAGTGGCACAGGAATTAACTAATGGTTAAATTCCATAGGTTTTGCCGAATGAGCCACAAAAGTTAAATATTTTGCTGTCTCGTCCGTTATGACACAGCGACTGGAAGCAACTGCCGACGTCGACGCGGTATGCAGGGCAACTCATAAGTAACTAGTTGCGTTGCAGTTAAGTTACCTTAAGTCAGTGGGAACATGCGTATTTAAACATTAGTGCTGTGTCGCGTTGGTGTTGCGTTGCGGTTACTTTGCGGTTGCCAGTTGCTTTGGTGAGAACAGGCACTAATAATAACAGAGTTAGGAATAGTGCTGATTTAATCGGAGACACCCTGTATTACTTCATTAATTTAAATATTGTAGATTTGCGAGGAAGTCAACAATAAAGAAGGTGGTTGGACCAAAAAATGGGATGAACATGGAAAAGTTCCATATGCATATAAAGGTAAGAAAATAATTTAGAAACAAATATTAAATTCATTTTAGTAACAATTTGTCGCGTTCCTATCTACAGCCAGTCGAAAAAGGCTCCATACACTACACGCTTTTTTTACATATTTATTATTAATTTTAACCAGCTGATAGGAACCATGAAATACTAAATTTATATTATTATTTCAGTCCTTATCAATATAAAAATTTATAAAAATTAACAGAAATATTTTATTGTAATGTTTCTTCATAATTTAAATAAGAAATATGTATATAAAGCGTATGTGTATGGAGACTTTTTGAACTGACTGTACAATGTACTTTTCAACAAAGTGTACAGCAGTACAGAAGAACGGTGTCTGACGAGAAAAATGCAAGAGATCGTTTTCATTTAGAATTAACAAGGCTAATTGGAATATCCATATGGAAAAATGTCGGGCTGTAACACTTTTTTGTAAAAATATTAGAGGACATGTTTGAAGGGACGCCATTGGTAGGTCGATATGATAAAGTTTAAGTAAGATATGTGGTTTTATATTCTCTGAAACCAAAATAAAAATATTTAAAGTCATTTCAGAGATATTAAAAAATGACGACAATAAAAATGTGATAATACACGTACGTACTAGGGTTATTTTAATGAATTGACCATTTAACCAGTAAGTGTTGTATATCACTGAACGTAGATAATAATTTAAACAAAAAGATCCAGGCCCGTATTTAAAATAATTAAGTTGATTATGGTGACCTAAAGACGAAACGTCGCATGGAAGATCTGATAATGCCATCTTGTCGAGAGTAAAAAGTAGCAATGAAAGTTAAATTTATTTTTGAACATCTCGTCAAACAAAGTTTGGAAAAAATTAAACCGAAACGCAAAATTTTCGATTTTTCCAAATACCTGTATTTACTTTTGATTTTTTACGCAATATTATTGGGCCCATAATTACGCAACTTTGTCCTAATTTAACCGACTTCGTATCTCTTACCGTTTTCGAAATCCCAATGGTGAAAGCTGAGTTTGTAACACCCTGTATAGTCTCCTTTCGGACTTATAGACGTAGGTGTCATAAAATCGGAAATTGAGTTACGCCGTCAATTTGTCAAATTACAATGCATAATAAAAACATAACAAAAATACAAAAATACCGCTACGCAATACCGCTACTTGTCAAATTTATTTGCGATATCAAATATTGCAAAAGCGTAGCGCCATCTATCCCATAATGTAAGAATCCAGTCTAAGTACTTTTCGACCGAATAGGACCACCCTATCAAAAGCGATTATTAAAGTCAAACGGTAGGAGAACAACGCTTAGTTAGGTAAATGTAAAAGAATCCAATACGCTACGAAAATGTTTTTTTGTTATAAATTTGTCCCTGGAAATTTTAAAATTGAAATAGTTAACTATAATACCAAAGTAAAGTAATATTATTTATTTTAACTTTAATATAGTCAGTAATAAATAACGAATAATTATAATACCGTGACCTGCTACACGCTGCACCGTTAAAACGATGCAAAGGACACCTACCAGTATGGCTTCTTGATCCACAACACCATTCGCCCCGGGACGCGTCGGGTAATCGATCGTCTCAATAGTGTGTACCGTCAACAAAGCAAATACACTCTAAGAAATACCCTAAAAGCCGTATTAGAGTCGGCAATTTTTTCTCTTGCGCCGGCAATTATAATTGCACGTATTCATGCACAGTAAACCGTTCTCGATCAGCTGGAGCATTGTCAACAGTCAAAACAGCAGTTGGTACTCTCGAAATCCCTAAAATACCCCCAAAATCAGAGATGGGCAAACATGTTCGTTTTGATTACCAGTTAAAGCAGCTATTTACAAATAGGAGGTGCAAAAAGTTGCTACGAGTTAGTAGTCCATAAGTTTAATAAATAATATGAACTGTTAATTTAAGTAGTAGTGGGTTTAAATGGCCATTAGCTGTTCATACCTGCTTCGACCAAATAATAAACAGTTAAAAATAACAGAATAATCCATCTCTACCCAAATGCACCGGCAATGACAATTAAAGTGGTGCATTCCCCATTTCTGGCAATGAGAGACAGCTGATCGGGAACGGTGTACTGCGCATGAATCCTTGCAATTATAATTGCCATTGCTGGCGCAACAAAAATTGCCGACTCTAATATGGCTTTTACAAAAATACCCACTACTTCGAACCGGCTTTGCGCGACGCGACATTATCAGTGCTGCCAGATCGAAAATGACAAAAACGGTAGATTTGACATTTAAAAAACGGTAGATTACGGTAGACGGTGCACGGTACCACATAAAATAGATTTTTTTAAACAAAATACTAAGAAAAAAGGTAAAATTAAACACAAATAGAAAACGGTAGGCGGTACACATAAAGAACTTTGTTTAGCAAGTTACTAAAAGAAAAAAAAAATATTCTAATGATAATTTTGAAAGGGAAAACCTACTAAATTCAATTTTAATTTCGGTCGTTTTGCTTCTGCTTCTCATTTTTACGACTCTCAAAAAGCGGTAGACTACCGTATTTTCATTTTTTACGACTCTCAAAGCGGTAGATCTACCGTAAAAGCGGTAGCTCTGGCAGCACTGGACATTATTGCCTTCCTGATCCACAATGCGATTCGCTCGGCGGCGCACCCCGCGTTGTTGAATCGTGTTTACCATCAAAGAATATACCCTTAGAAAATATCCACTACCTCGAACCTGTGTACCGCTACGCGACGGTATGAAAAAATACCGCGACAATATAGCGGTGCGCGAATACCGTCTCACCTCTAGTGTTCGGTAGTGTTCGTGTAAAAAGTTATTAGAGGAACTTCGTCGACCGGTGTACAAAATACGAGCGAGTTCAGATGGTTGAAGTATTTAAAATTATTACGCCAAAATTGTGAGCAAATCAAAATTGTGTTGAAACGCTATTTGCAAAATATTTTTTAATATGAACACACTCTAAAATAGTAGCACATCATTAAAGAACACCCAGCTTTATAATAATAATTTTATGAATAAAGATTAAAAATAATTTAAATTTATACTCTTTCAGATTAAAAAAAAAATTAAACGCATAAATCTTAATTATTCATTAATATGTATAGCAGAATGTATTGAAGCGTTTTTTCCGCCTCTTGTAAAATTAGCTCTTTTAAACAATGTTCAATGACGCGCACGATATTGCCAAAAATTTCAGAAATAACCACTGATTGTATGCAAATTTAAGTTAATTTTAAGAGTATTTATCAGTGAACCGCGTGGTCCAATTTGGGATTTTACCGCGGAACAGCATAAGTCATTGTTATTGAACAATGAGACAATATTGCCATTCCAAGACACGACGAACCAGCGCGCTGGCCGGCTATATCGAGGAGACGTTTTTCTTATTCTTCCTGCTTTTGATCACTCTATGCCAAATCACTTTAGATAGTTGCGATTTTAGATATTTTTTTTGATTATATCCAATAGTTTCCTTGTAGTTTGTCACACATTTTTACCTTAATGGAGGTCACTGATAAGTGCTCTTAATTAAGTATCAATATTTTGGTTAGTTTTTTTGTAATTTTGTCATTTTACTAAGTTTAAACACATAAAAGAGAATATCTGAATTTATATTTTCGTTTTCAGGAACGCAATGGGTTGGTTATGAAGACCCTGAAAGTATTCAAATAAAGATGGACTTTATTAAATCGAATGGTTATGGAGGTGCTATGGTTTGGGCTATAGATCTAGACGATTTTAGAGGTATTTGCGGTCCCAAGAATGTTCTTACACATATTTTACATGCCAACATGAAGAGATATGACGTTCCCGAGCCCACCGCGTCTGCACCGCCTAGGGTAAAATATGCTTTTGACTATATTTGAGGGATACACAGAACCAATAAAATAATGTATACAGTGTGTCCCAGGATAAGCGAACCGATAGGTGTAAATGACAAAAAATTTTCAAATTGAAATTTGACCGTTTGGGATCTATTTGATTAGGAAATAAAATTTGACATATTTTAATATTTATAAAATCAAGTAGGCTTTGATATTGAATTTCAAACTATAAGAAAGATGGATATACACCGTGTCAAAGATAAGGAGGGCCAGTACAGGGATCTCGGAAACCGTAAGAGATACGAAGTCGGTTAAATGGGGGTAAAGTTGCGCATTTACGTGCCTAATAATATTCCGTTTAGAAAGTTTTAAAGTTCCAAGTACTTCCGAAATTCTGAAAAATCGCTTTATTATTTTTTCTGGGTTTTTTTGAAATAGAACTCTAAAGTAAATTGCACTTACATTGCCACTTTTTCCGATCTATCTAACAGCGTTAATTGTTTTATAATCCGACGAGTCATCTTCGAAGGGCCATTATAAACTTTTTTTTAAATACGGTCCTGTTTTCCTAATATTGGAATTTGAGAGCTTTTTTCTTCCGAATGCAATGATGTATGATACATTGTGTTTTAATGACGTTTCAAGGTTTTTTTTAACAACATCAGGATATTTTGGGAGACGGTCCTGTATTTCTCCTAATTTTATAAATAATATGTCATAAATTAAGCTTTAAATTTTTACTCATGTTGGACTAGTTCAATAAATAACAAATAATTTAATAATAAACCACAAATAAGTATGAACAAAATACAGAAACATTATTTCAAACTTCTATTGATTCGGGATTTCACAGAAAAGTACTCTAAATGTTCTTTTATTTGGTTCTCTCCTTTCTGGATACTTCTCCAAATGCATGCGCTCTGGCTCATAATAGTTTTTTGAGACAAAATAAAACACGATAGAATATCAAACTTTTCAGCATTTGTAAAATTCTGTTCCATATTTTCTGGAAAATACAAAACCTCTTAAAACGCTTTCACATGTTGACAACGATCATAATGGGAATGTCAAGTGAAACAAATCACGCGTCACAATCTTAATTTTTTTGGTTTCAAACGCCTACTTTTCTTTTAAATCCCGAATCAACAGAAGTTTGAAATAATATTTCTGTATTTTGTTCACTTATTTGTGGTTTATTATTAAATTATTTGTTATTTATTGAACTAGTCCAACATAAGTAAAAATTTAGAGTTTACTTATGAGATATTATTTATAAAATTAGGAGAAATACAGGACCGTATCCCAAAATATCCTGATGTTGTTCAAAAAACTGTCGAAACGTCATTAAACCACAATGTGTAATACATCGTTGCATTCGGAAGAAAAAAAGCTCTCAAATTCCAATATCAGGAAAACAGGACCGTATTTAAAAAAGAAAGTTGATAATGGCCCTTCGAAGACGACTCGCCGGATTACAAAACAATTAACGCTGTTAGATAGAGCGGATAAAGGGGCAATGTAAAAATGCAATTTACTTTAGAATTCGATCTCAAAAAACCCAGGAAAAAAATAGAACGATTTTTCAGAATTTCAGTTTATTCCGGATATCTCCGGAACTACTTGGAATTTCAAAACTTTCTCAACGGCATATTATTTGCACGTAAATGCGCAACTTTGCCTCCATTTAACCGACTTCGTATCTCTTACGGTTTCCGAGATCCCTGTACTGGCCCTCCTTATCTTGGACACAGTGTATATGACCAATTCATAATGCGTTGAACTCCCAAATCGACATGATTTCAGCGGGCGTTTCGTTTTGTAGCGCACGGATATCCAACACGGTATGTCTGAGATGGAATCCATTTAAACCAGGCTTTGTCTCCCAATATAAGTTGTTATATTTCTCTTACACACTCCCTAAGCTATATTATTATGGTCCCTGAGAAGTGCATATTTTAAAAATATTTTCTAGATGTAGGGTATCCCATAAAATAGAATGTTAAAAAGTACTCCTGCTTTAAATGACGACTCCCATATATTATACTGAATTGAATGTAGCATAACATTTTGCGTTTACTATAGTATTTCAATTTTGTGTTTCTTGGGGGTGTTGTTATGCTATTTATAATTTACCAAAAATCTCAGAATAACAACATGTTCAAAAAGTCATTGAGAAAATAATTAATTGCAATCTAATAATATTGTGTTAAAGTTTTCTGAACATCATAAATAACCGCCACTCCAGGCATAATCGCCGAAGGCAAAAAAGTTCTCGGACCATGCCCAAATATCGCTAAATTTGATAAATAGTTTATTGGAAATAATATTAGGAAAACTGATACCCACTTCAGCGGTATTATCAGACTTATTTTTTTAGGTACCTACTCTGCTATAATAATTTATCACAATTATTTTAAATGTTTGTCCCTCCCCTAGATCCGCCACTGCCCTGAAGTGATTCTTAAGAGTTCTAATTCTTCTATACCTGCACGAAAAATAAAAAGACTATAGTAAAATTATTATAGTAAAAATTTTATTGTAAAATTGCGTATAAAATATAGTATTAATTACATTTTTTATTAGTAATCCATACCAAAATAATATTGTAAACATAATTTATAAAAAACCATAAATAGGATTTCTAATAAATTTAGTAAAATGAAGTAAATACATAAATAAAAATATACAGTAAATTTTTAACCAACAATATAGTAAAATTATTATAGTAAATATTTTATTGAACGATTTTCTATAAAATATCGTATTAACTACAATTTCCATTATTAATCCGTACCAAAATAATATTATAAACATAATTTACAAGAAACCTTAGTTTGGATTTCTAATAAATTTTGTAAAATCAAGTAAAATATATTGTAAATTTTACAACGAATGTATGTGAGAATAATTTATTTATAACTACACTAGGTCAATATTTTTAAATATATGGTACATTTTACCGACGACAATTATTGTACGTTTAAGTAATTTTTATTATAAAAATATTATTATTATTATAAAAATAGCCAAGCTTAAATCAGATACAACGGATCAATTAGAACTCGAAATCGATCAGGTGGGGAGCTTAAGAAGAAGGGTTCATCGATTATTGAAGTCAAGCGGCGTTAGGCACATATTTTAGTAAACTTTACAAAAGATTTAAGAAAATTTTACAAAAGAAAAGTTTTGCAAAAATATAAATGGTTTACTAAATATTTTTCTTAAATTTTTGGTATAATTTTATGGCGGTTCTTAAAAGTTATTCCCGTCACATATAGAGTCATAAAATATGGTTAGTTTTACTATGTTTATAGTAAAGCTAACGAAGTTTTTCGTTCCTTGTGGTATATTATTTTGTTATAATAATGTATTAGTTGATGCTAAGCAGACGCATATTTTTAGGAAAAAACTTAATTTTATAGTTTCTTAAAAAGCTTAAACATACAGTAAAATAATAATATTTTTAATGAAATTTAAAATTCATACTACGAACTCATTTTAGCCGGAGTGGGCCAGGCCACCAAGTACACCTTCGGCTGATGGTTCAAAACCCACATCTACTACACCAAAACCTGGTCAATGGGTACCGGATTCCTCAACTCAATCGACTACCCAAAGAACAACCAGACGTACAACAATAACTCCCAAACCATCAACGGTCGCGCCTAGTCAACCTTCAACGTCAGGAACGTCAAATGAGATTGACTACCCGAAGGACTGCAAGGGAGATTTTATGCCACATCAGGATTGCTCGAAGGTAACTTTTATGGGTCCTTATTCTTGTATTTATAAAGGATACTAGGAAAAACTACATCCTTAGTATACCGTTGAGTTGAACATAGGAAATCCCATCTAATTTTTGAGGTGGTTTAATATTGGCTCCCCCGTATATTTTATAGAAAAACTGAGGTATAATTCCTTGAAGAGGCCGATATGGTAAACCCATGTGCCGAGTTTGAATACATTTTATTGAGCCAATAATAAACTATTCAATTAGACGTCATGACACGAAACTCGAATAGTTCAGATAATACAACAAACATCAGCAAATTAAATTTTGTTAAAAAATTAGTGTCAGTGACAATATTTTCATTATTCATTATGTTAAGTTTACGTAAATTTTTGGCAATATCATCATAGAAATTATTTGCTGATGTTTGCTGCATCACTTGAACTATGATAGTTTCCTGGTTTTGCCATCACGTTTAATTGAATAGCTTAGGAATGGCTCACCAAAATGGATTCAAACTTGGCACATGTATTTAATTTGTCGGTCTTTAATAAATGTACACCTCAAAATTACGTGGGATTTGCTATGTTCAACTTAAAGAGGCAGATCTTGTAAATGGAGTTTTTTTAATAAATCCATCAATCCCGCACCGATTGCAGTGGAAATATATTGGCTGGATTTTCTCGCTTATAAACTCAAGACATTATTTATGATTAATATGATACAATTTTTTTCATATCAGGATTTGCTGGTTTAAATATAATATACCTGTATACAGGGTCATTTAAGGTAAGTGGCCTATTAGAAGGTATTCGAAGCTAAAAAATATATTTGTTTGAAATATTGGTAATAGCAATAAATGATGGCGCTTCCGGTAGGTCTGTCCAATTATTTTCATAATCAATATCGGTATCTTTTATGGTCAGTATTAATGTTTAACGCAAATATATTTTTTAGTTCCCGAGATCGGCCCTCATCGTGAATGACCCTGTATTAATATCCCAAAAGAAAATCCGAATTATTTTTCTTGCCATTTCGGTACATTTATTTAGCTCAAAACTCACCCTTCTGGACTACTTTTTACGGAGGAAACGTCACCTGAGACATTTATCATTGATGGTAGATAAAAATAGATAGCAAATGGAAGATCTAAATTTATTTGAAAAAATAATAACTTTTCTAGTTTTTGACACCCTGTATCTTAGAATGTAACGTTTCCTGATAAATTTTATGGAAACTTTCTCTTAAAATATACTGAGAGATTATACCCGAAGTTACATTAGGAAACACCCTGTATACTATTGATACAGACGAATGGAAGTTAACAGTTTAAGGAATGAGATTATTCATTAATTAAAATAAACTGCTGGCCGGTGAAAGTGAAATATTTTTTTATACTAATAGAGATAGGCGCATGTAGTTTTTAAGAAACCGTGAAACCGAAGTGAAATTGAAACTGTTGCTGATATATCTTCTATCATAAAAAATACTGAAAAATAACTACTGTTTCTTATACATGTTCTATACATTTAATATTTACATTTATTTTTAATTTATCGAATAATTCATTGTTTTTGACAAAACTGTATTTTTCTGCACACTGTGTATCCGCATCCGCACTGCAGGTCTATCAGAAGTTAGGAAGGTATCTGGTAAACCAATTCTTTTATAAGTACACTTTTTGTCAAGATAATACAAGCCAACAAGAAAAACAAGTGCTCTTTTGTCCATAAAATTTTAACAACTTTTAATGAGTTTAAGAGACATTCTGTAAGCAACAGATCCAATGTCATTTATGTCTCATAATCGAAATAAGCTCTTGCCGATGAAAGTAGGAAGAAATTCTTTAAAACCGCAGGCGTTTCTCCGTATTTGTATAAAAGCCATTTTACTACGAAACTACGAAAAAATTTGTAGTATCCATTTCGGCTGGCCACTAGTTCAGTGCATATTAATAGTAAATTAAACCTCTGCGATCATTTCCCCGTTTAATAAATTTAGAAGCTTCCAATTCCATAATACTATTTTTTTATATATCAATTCGCCTCTAGTATAAACCGGATTAATCCCTGTATTAAATTTTAAAATATTCATAGAATTTAGAATTGAACAGCCGTATTTACTAAACAGTTTAAGGATTAAAACGATTCTAAATTGACAGGAAGGGTTTAAAATGTTAAGTTTAAGAATAAGTCAAGAAAGTTTTGAACTTTACTTAATTTTTTTTGGTTCTCTTGAAATTCGTAAAGAAAAAGATGGTTAAGTTGTTGCTGATTTTGTTGTTAATAAAAATAAAACTACTTTTAAAGCAAGATTTCGTAAAAAAATATTGTTTGGGGGTAAGTTAGTGGCCATGAAGGGTGTAAGTAGCGCCCTCTACAAGTTATTTAAAAACAGGAATAAATTCGTGTTATTTGCCATCAAAAACCTCCAATAACCGTTTTTCATGTCTATATCTCAAAAATAGTTTGAGCTAAGAATTTTTTTTTTTAAATTAAACTTTAACACCCTTTATCTCATTAACGATCAACATTTTACTAACCAATGTTTGGCTCAAACCTATTTTCTTCATGTGTAGATGATGTGGTTACTGATACTCTATGGCGCATTCATTACAGACCACATTTTATGTATACCAACGAATTCGGAATTGGGCAGATTTAGTATTTACTGCTAAATGATCTCTGTAGAAATGAAAGTGTATAAATAACCAAAAATAATTTTTAATCCTATTCAAAATTGTTGCCGCAAGAACTATTTGGCAGTTTATTGAAGCCATATAAAATGTTTAATTCTGTTCAACTGAAAAATTAACTTAAAAACCAATTACTTCCGTCTCAGTCGAGAGAAGCTTTTTGATTTAAAATGAATCAAAACTTATGGGGGAAATACGAAATACAATTGGCCAGGACACTAAGAAGATCTCTTTGTAGTATTAACAAACAATGAACTTTTTTACGATGAAATTATTGCATATTTAGCATTACAACCGTAGAACACCATTAAAATACAAATAAGAATACTAATTAATGTTTCTTAAAATAAATCTAGAGATATTTTTTTGGTTTGTTTTCGGTTGTCTCTTTTCGTATATGGGTCGTAAAACAGGTATCGTTCTAAAAGTCCTGAAAATTCTTCAGAAAATGGAAAACTCTCCACAAAAAAAAATTACTTTTGTTCGTCTGTTTTGACTTGAATAAAAATATCGCACTTTAAGTATAATGAGAATTCGTCAACATTTCTATCAAGTTATCTGAATTTCCACCTTACCGCATCGGTTTTTCTAGAATTTACTATAAATTATTGACAAAAGATAGGTTTGTATGGGTTTGTTCGTGGGGCGTGGTACATAAAAAATTTCACCTCAAGCCGGATTTTCCCCTATGTTTGTATTCCACGGGCATTTTTTAGTACAAGACAGAGAAAAAGAGTATTTCCAGGATAATATTTGATTTTCGCACGGTTCTGATTTTGTCTTCCTCATGGTGAGGTGATTATTGATGAAGGATGGGCCCGAATAAAAACAATTTTCTGACAAAAGATGTTTAGTTTTGGTCGGAAAACACGATACGCCAATAAAAAATATGTGGTTCCATTGAAAATCTTCACTTACTCCCACCCGCGCTCGGAGGTTGAGAGGATGGGGGGTGGTTTAAATTGCAAACTATTCCTCTTTCAAAACCAAATAACTTTTTCCCTAGACATTTTGCGCTGCAATGCGATGCAACGGAGTTATTCCGGGGTACCGACCATTTTTCAATACCCTATTAAATATTTAACAGTATGAGGTATTATAACTTTGTTCACTAACGAAACTTATGACTCCTTTCTTTTTCAGTATTATCGTTGTGATCATGGAAAACCTACCGAGTTCACATGTCAATCTGGATTGGTATATCACACTGTGAGTCATATTTGCAACTGGCCATCCAATGCTGATAGACCAGAATGTCAAAAATAGGAATACACTAAATATTTTTTTTGTAAACCCAGTGTTTAAAACATTAATTTTACATCTATGATGTTGATGAGACTAAGTTATTTATTATATTTTTAATTGTTAGTAGTAAGTTTTAAAATAAAAGGTTTTTTAAATGTGTTTTTGCGTTTTTTTCGTGCTTCTAGAACAAATAAAGGAATTGGTGCTAGGGGCACTTGCAATGTTCTTTATTGACCCGCCTTAGTGCAGGAAGATAAAATTAGTTTACAAAAAATTCAGAATGGTTGTCTGAGATTTAGTTACTAAAGGAATTGATACTAGGGGCACTTGCAATGTGGTTTTAGTGCAGGAAGATATAATGAATTTACAAAAAATTCAGAATGCTTGTCTGACATTTAGTTATAACTTTGATAACATTACTCCAAGTCTTCTGAATTCTGATTGGCTTAATATCAGTGAATGCTTTGAAATTCACTTAGCTAGATTAATTTTTCGTATTGTCTCATCGGATATTCCAGATTATTTAAACGATCTTTTCATTAAGGGCTCTAATGTGCATAACCGCGACACTCGGCATAGAGAACTTAATATTCCAAAACATCAATCGTCTTTATTTCAAGGATCGTTTAGATTTTAGATAATATTATGCCGCCATAACTTACAACCGTCTGCCTATTGAGGTGCAGACTGCTCCCAGTCCCGCAGTATTTAACCATAAATTTAAACAGTATATTATGGAGAGAAGAGATCCTTAAGTTATTAATTAAGTTTTAATAAAATATAATAATATAAAATACCAATATATGGAAAAATTATTATTTCCCAGACCACCTGATGATACCTTATACAATAAGGGCGTATTTTTGTCTTATATTGTAAAGTAGTACTTTAAAATACTGTTTCAGATTGAATGGTACTACCAAGAAAAGTAAGCCCTCTCCATTGATAGGATGTCGCCACCTGCAGACCGGTTTCGTCAGTACAGGGTAGGTGTCCATACCTATCATCAGAGAAGTCTCTATACTTCACGCTGTATTATGAACGGTAGTCGAGATAATACAATGTGTATCACCATCTCTTAGCAGTCCTACACAATCTGAACAGACGTTATTTGAATAAATCAAAAATAAAGAGTCTATACTTTTCAGGTGGTATTAATATCAAATACCAATGTATGGAAAAATTATTATTTCCCAGATCACCCGATGATACCTTATACAATAAGGGCGGGTAAGGTATGGACAATTACCCTGTACTGACGAGAACAAAAGAATTCGAAACCGGTCTGCAGGTAGTGACATCCTATCAATGGAAAAGGCTTACTTTTCTTGGTAGTACCATTCAATCTGAAATAGTATTTTAAAGTGCTACTGTGTAGACAAAAATACGCCCTTATTGTGTAAGGTATCATCATCAATAACAAAGGACAAAAAATTTATTACATGCCTTATGTAACATAGTTACCTTTCTGTGAGAAAATGTTAGTAATATTTACGACGTATGTAAAGAAGAGGGGACTAGTAACTAAATAATAATACAAGAGTAGGACATTTTAAGAAAAACTATAATTTTGAATTTTCAGGAAGAATCCAACTGCCGAATTAACAAAATGTATTTATTTAATTTCCACTTAATTCCACTAAATTATTGTTTGAACATGGATATGACAAGACGCTCTCTACCATGGTTCCTATACATTTTCTCCCCTCGCTCATCATACGGAAATGTTCAAATTAAACTGGACAAACAATAATATATGTTTGTTTACAAAATATCAATAGTGAGCTATGTCTAACGTAATACCTTTTGGAATGAGTCTGCACTGGTTGTAGGACTTCATTCTGGGTTCATCTTGGGTTCTCAGGACTGATTCCCCCAGTTATAGTGCGGCCTTTTATCATAATGAGATAAGGTGATTTTCTTCGGTCATTAACTCAAAGTGCCATTTATAATTATTTTTCTGCGATTTGTTTTCATCGCAGAATTTGCGGTTTTAAATATAATAAGTTATTTCCATAACACCCTGTATAAATAACTCTGTTACAATACAGCAAATCCCATAGACCAGAGTATTTTAATTAATACATAGTTTACCTTATTTTAAATTACAAAAGGGTACAATAATAATAAATAAAATAGCACAGAAAATTCACTATTTTTATATACTGGGTGTCCCATTACTAATGGTACACAGGAAAACTGCAGATTCCTTGGGTAAAAATACTGCCATTTGGCCATACTTAGTTTAGTTCAATTGCTGGTAATAACCGAGATACAGGGTGTCGAAGTAAAATTTTAATTTTCAATTTTCTTAAATAACTTATTTCTGAATCAATATTTTTGCACAAAATTTTGTGACTAGGGTTTTTCTGGGGAAAGGAATTTGAATTTGTTAATAATTTTGATGTAGATTATAGGGGGCGCTCTCTGCGGTACTCTGGATACATAAAAAGAACTGTAACCTTTTTGTGCCTTAGTATAATTATATTTTTATTAAAAATATCAGTTTTTCCGTCATTTTTAAGCAATAAAGGCATACTTTGTAAATGTCGCTCCGACTCACCGTTTTCGAGATATTTTCAAGTACAATTTCTAATGCGCCCATTTAAATTTTGATTTGTAAATGTGAAATTTGTCATAGTAAGGCTTTGGTAAAAACAAATACAATGAAAGCACTTTGAAATCTCGTTTCTGTCAAAGTTTATTTTCATTTGTCAGCATTGTGGGTGTTATTAAGGAGTTTTGAAGATACTGTTATCAAAAATTAAACTAAAAATGCCGCGACATAACTGTTTTCTAACGGAGAAATGCGAGACATGGTATGTTTATACGCACAAGAAAATTTTAACAGACGCGGTATTTGGAAATGTATCCAAATAGAAGGCAGCCAGATTTTAAAATTTTTAGAAGCCTATACGACAGACTGGGAGAAACAGGATCCTCAACTATTACGTTTTGGACGATAGGCTTCTAAAAATTTTACAATCTGGCTACCTTCTATTTGGATACATTTTCAAATACCGTTAAAATTTTCTTCTGCGTATAAACATACCATATCTCGCATTTCTCCGTTAGGAAACAGTTATGTCGCCGCATTTTTAATTTAACTTTTGATAACAGTATCTTCAAGAACTCCTTAAAAACACCCACAACGCTAACAAATGAAAATAAACTTTGACAGAAACGAGATTTCAAAGTGCTTTCATTGTATTTGTTTTTACCAAAGCCTACTATGACAAATTTCATATTTACAAATCAAAATTTAAACGGGCGTACTTGTACTTGAAAATATCTCAAAAACGGTTAGTCGGAGCAACATTTACAAAGTATACCTTTATTGCTTAAAAATGACGGAAAAACTGATATATTTAATAAAAATATAATTATACTAAGGCACAAAAAAGTTACATTGCTTTTTATGTATCCAGAGTACCGCAGAGAACGCCCCCTATAACCTACATCAAAATTATTAACAAATTCAAATTCCTTTCCCCAAAAAAAATCTAGTCACAAAATTTTGTGCAAAAATATTGATTCAGAAATAAGTTATTTAGGAAAATTGAAAATTAAAATTTTGCTTGGACACCCTGTATCTCGGTTATTACCAGCTATTGAACTAAACTAAGTATGGCCAAATGGCAGTATTTTTACCCAAGGAATCTGCAGTTTTCCAGTGTACCATTAGTTATGGGACACCCTGTATAGTTTTATTAAGGGATAAATATAACATATTTCGTAGAATAAACTCTTTATATGCAAAACGTAAAAACTCTTGAAGATCATAGAAATTACTTATACAAGACTCTATGGTTCAGGTTCAGACAACACTATTTACATAATATGTAAATCAAGCCGGAAGCTTATAAAATGCATGCAAAGATTTCACGGTTAAAATTTTCTTATCAGAATCGTTTAAAACTAAACACTTTCTCTTCGAGAAGGATTAGCTTTAAGACAAAAATATTAAAAACACCAACAAACTTAGATTGAGTTAACTTTTAAAAATATTTACCATAAAATTGATATCTCAATCAGCAATCTTCAGGTTCATTATGCCATCAATTTAATCGTTAATTTATAATTTAAGTACTTCGATGTCGAATAAACAAGATTTATATATTTTATAGACTTACAATAACCAAGAGTCTGTAAGCTTCAAAGCTTCTAATGAAAAACTACTGGGTTAAGTTCAATTACATAACTAGGAAAGAAAATTACCATAAAATTAAAGAAAAATTGTAAAGGAAAGTAAAATAGGGCCGAGTAGAAAAATTTAAAGTTTCCTTCCATATACTTTTATTTATTTTTTATTTTCTTTGGCATTACAATAAATAGTGTATGGCAAAGGTAATTTTATAAGTACATAATTATGCTATTATTATGCAGTTACTAATAGGTACTATATCGGGTGTTAATATAATATATGGGTCATACTGTGTATAACTATTTAACCTCGACATTTTAGAATCGTCTTACAACTTATACAGGGTGTCCCAGAATATGTGGGCAATCTCCCGGGTTCAGATAGAACACTTAAAAATAAGAGGAGAAGTTCATATACATTTTTCTTCCTACGGCCCCCCTTACGGAGATACGGGCCCATAACGGACGTCTCTGGAAACCGTTGATTTTTAAATAATTTTTTAAGTACTAGGTGTAATTTATTAATTTTTTAGTATAATGTTTATTAGCCGAGTCTCCTTGAGATTCGCTCTTTTAAACACATTTGGCTTATTTAGTTTGACAGGGACGGACTAGACGTATCACAAAAATGCATTTTTACACCCTGTGTGATGAAGGAACGACAATAATATTTTTTTTGGATACTCTAAACCTTAATCTGAAAAAAATGTACTCTGATCAATGTCGATAAAATGAATTGTTTTCGAAAAAAAAAATATTTTTGTTCAATATTTTCAATAGATTTCCAGAGACGTCCATTATGGGCCCATATTTCCGTAAGGGTTTATTTATATGAACTTCTACTGTTATTTTTAAGTGTTCTATCTGAACCCGGGAGATTGCCCACATATTCTGGGACACCATGTATACATACATAAAGTTAGTCGACACTTACCTATTTCAGGATATTGCTGAAAACTTTTTTTTTTTTAAATAAAATTTCAGTATTTTGCTAAAAAAAATTTTTTTTCGAAAATATCCAAACATAAATTCTTGATAATTTGCTGGATTTTATCCAATCTTCTCATGTTTGAAATTTAATATCTTCAGTTGTACTGATCGGATCAATGTCGGCATTTTTTTTTATTTTGCACTCTGTTACGTTAGCTTACGAAGTGTAGTAAAAAAAATGTTTATTTGTGCGGATCCCTTGTAAGACAAGAAGTAATAAAATGTAACTTTCGATACTCATTTGGAGAGAAAAATGGACACTCCAAATAATGTCATTTGAAAAAAAGAGCCTTTAAAAGTCCTTACCTTTGATACCCGGGGAAGGCTTCTAGCAGGCCCGCTTTTGGTGGAGACTTCTGGTTTGGTTACTTCTAGCGTGGGGGTGCGGATGATAAATATTACCACCAGTTTTCACTACCGAAAACGTCCGGTCGGACTCACTGTATTAACTCGACTCTCTTTATCCGTATGTATCGCCGTGGTGTAGTACTGAACCTTTAAAGGCATCCATACACGCGGAGATAAGAAGAAAAGTTTGAGTATTGACGTTTTGATGTTGAATTAGAAAAAAAAAGTTAAAATAATAGATCAAAAATAGAAATTCAATTTAAATTTAATTAGAAAAATGTAATTAACACACAAAAATAAATTAGCTTGGAATGGATGAGTCCCTTAAACAAAGAACTACACAAAGATTGTGAGAAGAAGGTAAATTTTACTGTAAATAATGCTTTTTATATAAATTGATAGAGTCTGTGTAATAACCGTTTAGGCCTGGTTGCGCTCGAAAACATTTAATAACTTCCGAACTAAAAGAGGTGCCACTTTCTCGAGAAATGGGTTTTATAGATAAGAGGATAAAGAATAAAATGGTATTTCTTAAAATTAATTTAAGATGAATTAACAGCATGTAAAAACTATTTAACAATTAAATTGTTCTTATTTTTCATTTGTTCGCAATGACTATTTCTTTTTAATACATTTTGAAAGCTAACGTTACAAGGCATGAATTAAAAAAAGACCGACATTGATCCGATCAGTACAACTGGAAATATTAAATTTCAAACATAAGAAGATTGGAGAAAATCCAGCAAATTATCGAGAATTTATGTTTGGATATTTTCGAAAAAAAATTTTTTTTAGCAAAATACTGAAATTTGAAATTTTATGTATACAAGTTGTAAAAAAGATTGCAAACGATTTTAAAATATCAAGGTGAAGTACTGTGCGGATTGTAAAAGAATGACACATATATAAAACATAGATCCTAAACGGCTTTGTTTTATTCTATACAGGGTGTTGAAATATTTAAATAGTAATTTTTAATGTAATCGTATCGTATAAGCTTACAAATTGTTTTTGTTATTGTGTTATTTTGTCAGTGGTATGCATAGGGATAATGCCCGAGGATTAATTTAAAAAAAAATTATAGTACATAATTTTTTTGCAATCTCGTAGGATTTTATGATGCAGAAATTAAAACCACACGAAAGTCATGTTTTCAGTTTTCTCACTCAGATTTATTATTTTCGATAAAAACGAGAAAATATAAAATTATGTATAACCATACACTAAATAAACCTATACTGTTCACTGCCATTTCACGCTGTGAGCTTCATTTATGCTTAGATATTAGCGATTTTCACCAGACACGTCACCGATACTTAGAAATTCTTCTAGCCAATATAATGATTAAAACGGGCTGTAAAATAATTCCGCATCATTTTCTGGAGTTCGCCCCTCTAGGGTTCTTAAGCAAGCTTTGACGGCACTTAACGATAGTTCATTTTTTAGCCTGTTGGTCATTCTAGGTTTACTTATTTCCATGGTATCACATTATTTATAACATATTTCGAAAGTAACAAAAAAGTAAGAGTGCCATTGAAGCAAAACAATTTTTTAAACAAATTTGATAGCTGGCATAACTTTTAATAGTTTTAAGCTGTACGATTTGTTACTAATATTAGAAAATGGTTTAATTTACAAAGGAATTTCAATGCGTTGCATAATAAAAACAAAGCCGTTTAGGACCTATGATCATAATAATAATAATAATAATAATAATAGCTTTTATTGCCCAACAAGAAGAACCCATTTACAGAGCAATATATAAATAAAAAAAAATAACATAAGTTATATAACAGTAGGAAAGTTAAGAATAAATAAATATCTATAAGAAAAATAATACATTGCTAATCCAGCTCCACAATTCTCCTTAGTTCACCCAAACTGCAAAAGAATATATCACAGTTTCCACACATTACGTTAAAATTAGAACACATAAAGTTTAAAGGGGACTTTACCATTACATTTGTTCTTGCCCTTTCACATAAAAAAGTTAAATGCTGCCTGGTATTTAATCTAGGAACAAAAAAATTTATTTGATTTAGCAGGTCAGGACAATCAATTCCACCGCGCAGCAACTTAAATAAAAAAATTAAAGATGTAATTATTCTTCTTCTTTCTAAAGTAGTGAAATTGTATCTGTTTAATAAAGCATTATATTCGATTCCCCGTTCAGGATATACTCCATCTAATTTAAACGTTAAATATTTTAAAAATCTTTTTTGAATCCTTTCAATATTATTCACATGACATGCGTAGTAAGGATTCCAAATCAGCGAAGCATATTCAAGCTTCGATCGAACATAGGAAAAAAATTGTGTTTTAAAAACTCTCGAATCATCAAAATTTCTGCAGTTGCGCACAACAAAACCAAGTATCCTACCCGCCTCCAATACTACTTTATTAATATGTTCCACAAAAGTTAACATAGGATCAAAGATATCCCCTAAATCCTTCAACGAACCAGGCCGCTCCAATTCTTCCCCCACAACAGAATAAGGATACAGTATTGGACGCTGCTTGCGATTATATGACATAACTCTACACTTAGTCGCGTTAAGGTTAAGCCTGTTACTTTCACACCAGCCCTGCACCAAGTCTAGTTGTTGTTGTAACCGAATACAATCAAGTAGAGATTTAATTTGTAAGAATATTTTCAAATCATCAGCAAAAAGCAACCTTCCGCACTGTATAATTTCGTTGAGATCGTTAATAAAAAGTAGAAACAATAATGGCCCCAAATTGGAACCTTGTGGTACTCCTGATGTTGAAACATATTCACAGGACATATAACCATTATAGCAGACAAATTGTCTTCTATCGGTTAGGTATGACTCAAAAAATGCCAGAGCTGATGCGTCAAAGCCATAACCCCTCAGCTTTCGCAACAAAACAACATGATTGATCCTATCAAAAGCCTTTGAAAAATCCATATAGACGACATCTATCTGCCCTTGATTGTCTAACACACGAGACACTTGCTGAGTTAAACATGACAAATTGGTGATAGTTGACCTATTATTTACAAATCCATGCTGCTCAAACGCAATATTTGTGCGAAGTGACATATAGATTCGTCGATACAGAATCGTTTCCAGGATTTTTGAAAAGTTACAAAGTATGGAAATCGGTCGGTAATTATCAATTTGATTACGCCTGCCACTCTTATAAATAGGACACACTTTTGCCCGTTTCCATAATTTAGGCACCGTTGACATCGTCGTGCATAGGTTAAAAATAATTAACAATGGTTTTAAAAAAGCTCCTATGCAATCTTTCACAATAAAAGAAGGGACCTGATCCGGACCCGATGTCATCTTGTTTTTAAATCTCTTAGAGGCATCCATAATGCCCTGTTATAGGTTGCAGAACTGGAATATATTCATTAATAACATTATTAACCGATTGATGATGGTCGGTAGGAATACTCTGGATATAAACACTACTAAAAAACTCGTCAAAAGAATTTACAATATTCTGTGGTTTGCAGAGGCGCTGATCTCCGAGGTGCATCTCACCCGGTATTCTTGAGGTCCTATTTTTTGAATTAACAAAACTCCAGAACCTTGCGGAGTCATCCACAATTGAGGTTTTTTCATATTAACTTCTCGTCTTAAAATTGAGTAAGAAATGACATGCTTCAGTTTGGCCACATATTTAATTGACACCCTGTATGTATCATGAACAAATATAAAATACACAGACTTAAAAGAAAAACCTACAAAAATGTTTCGGTATTATTACAAATCGGCGAAATATTGTGCCTTAGATAAAAAATAATACAGCTTCCTTATTCTTTAAAAAAAAATAATACTATCGACATTTTTTGCAGCGGATAACAGTATGTTAAAAACTACAGGCGTCAAAGGTAATGTTTTATCTAAATTCAACAGTTAAAAGGGATTCTAAATGAGTTTTTCTGTCTTGTATTGAAATGTTACTGGTAAATTTACTTATATTTTTAAAAACGTAATTCGAATAAGTATGTACATATATCCAAATTAGAACATGCAAAGATGTAGGATCAAAGCGTTAACTATAACATTATCAACGAAAAAACACAGAAAAATAAATGATAAATTCGACAGATGGGAAAAATGTCGGGGAAGCTAATAGTCGGATTTACTTAAAAAGTTTTACAAAATATATGTATTTCCTATATTTATAAGTTAAACGTTTTTATAACTGCGCACCTAAGTAAATAAATGCCTGTTTGTGCACGTTCCTGGTTCTTCCTCAAATTGATACAATAATCTAATTAAAAATGATGTCATTAATTTATGTAGTTGTAAAGAAAATAAGCATACTATTTAAAAAAAAATAAAAATTTAAACTTAAATTAAAAACTATTTTTATCTAACAATTAACCCAACAGTTTAACTTACTATTTATTTTGTTAATTTATGTTTATAAAAAATGAGAATTTAAATAAATATATTTTTGAAAATTAAATTACGGCACTTCTCACTAATCTTTTTGATATTTATGGTTGTCATAATCTGTGTCGAAATAATATTGTAGAACTTTTGAGCAAGATAATCTATCAAGCTATTACTAATATTCTTATTTCTAGTTGGTACTTGTAGGTACTTGTAATTTCTACTTCTGGATGCATAGGAGTGATTTATATAGTTTCTTAACTTAATTGTGTTATGAACATAGATACAGGCATTTAATATATACAAAGAACGAACATTAAAAATGTTTTCGGTGTAGAGTAATTGCGTCGGATATCTCTTTTTAAACATCACCATCAAAATATAATTTTGGACTATACAAAGTTGATTCAAGGAATTCTGATAAAGACTACCCCAGACAATTATTTCATATCTTATTAATGTTTTCTCCTGTAAGAAAACGATTTGTCACTTACAATGTTATTCGACGCATGTATCGATATGTTCCATGTATAAGTTCTTCGTATATTATCTGTTACGACAATATAAATTCCAGGAATCCGTTTCATCTAATTTAAACTTTTTATTCTTGTACAAAAGCATTTTTCTAACAAATTATTCAAACATTTTTGCAATAAAAATACTTAAAGTATTATAATAGTCGTCAGTAAAATGTACCATACATTTTAAAATATTGAACTACACTATAAATAAATTATATTCATTGTAAAATCTAAAATATATTTTGGTATTTACTTGATTGTACTAAATTGATTAGAAATACTAACTATGCTTTTTTATAAGTTATATGAATAATACCGGGTGTTTCAGGAGTAACGCTCACCCCTATAACTTTCTTATTGTTTAAATTACACGAATAAAATTTGTATTGTATTTGTAAAAGTCGAATTTAACGCTAAAGAAACCCAGGCAGCAGTTTTCTCTAAAAAGGTTAACATTACAGAACCGATTATAGTCATGGACGGTCAAGCAATCCCACTAGCTTCATCTATTAATTTGCTGGGCGTCAATCTGGGAGGAAATATGTCTTGGCATAACCACGTTATGGCAATCGCCAAGATAGCATCTCAGAAACTTTGTGTACTCTTCCGAACCAGAAAGTTGTACACATCTCAACAACTTTTGACACTATACAAAGCCGAGATTCGACCATCACTAGTGTTGTGAAACAGTACCCGTATCCCACTAACAACACGCTTAATAATTCGCTTATTATATTCAAGAACTTACAAAACATGTCCATGCAATTTATAACACGTCAGAATAGGCACGGATCGATAATAGCCAAATAATCTATCAGTTAACCATTAACAATAACTCCGTTCATGTAATTTGCGCTATATACCCATTATAAACATACTTTCAGAGCCTAATATTTGCATAATCAAGGAATATTTAATATATAAATGCCCAAATCAACATAAAACCATATTTGCATATTTTGACACAACTGTACTACTTTTCAACTTCAGACACGACGAACAAAGAATCTTCCGTCGTAATAAATACATGCATGTATAGAAGTGACACACAATATATTCTTTCTTTGTCACCCCTGCTAGCGAAGAATATTCAAATGCATTTTACATAACTAAAAATGAATTATCGATTATTCTCAATCACGTGGTCCAGTCGACCTGTCTATTTTTCACCTACATTTAACCCATTGCTAATGATTGTTTAGCGTTCCATCTATATTACCAAGTGCGATGGAGTTTTGCAATCATTAAAGTGACATACTTTTCTTATCTACCACGACATTGAGGTCAAATACTTTCTTACTACCGACATTGAGGTCATTCTTATCTACCGACATTGAGGTCATTCTTATCTATCGACATTGAGGTCATTCTTATCTACCGACATTGAGGTCAACTACCATTTTACTACCAGTTTAACGTCTAAGTACCGAGTCATTACAGGTCGTCTCACACAACAGATTAGTGAACAATGTGTTAAAGATAATTAGTACTAAGACTACCATGTAAGTAAGCCTAACATCACAGATCGTATATATACTGGAAATTGTACTTTCTGTATTCATTACTTACCGAAGAAAATAGATATATTTTAACCTACAAATTGTCTAACCTTACATTTTACCCTAAAACGAATCAGCGACCACCACCTAAGGAGATACAGTAGTACCCAGTAAGTTCGAGGATTGAACCACCCCGGACCGCTTACGGCGCACTTTTGACAAAAAGTACGGTACGAACCTCGGGCAGTGAAGGCCTTTACGGACTCGAGCGTTGTCCCCGCTCTCGTCCGTAAAGGCCTTCTTACTGCCCTCGGTACGTAATGTACTATTACTTCTAAGCCAAATTATAGCAGATTTTAAATTTGTAATTATGTTCATTTGTTTCTTAGCAACATGGATACCTAGATAAATACAAAGCCGTTGGCGCTTCTTGTATTTTTTCTCATGAATTGATATTTTTAATAAATTATCTCTCCTTTTTTAACTTGACATAAGGGTGTGTGATATTAAATTGTTGAAAAAAAGTGATGTATCTTTTTGCGAGTGAGCCAATATGTTCCCATTTGAAAAAAATTAGTTTTCTGAAAAAAGGCCTTCTCAAAAAGTTTAAAAGTATGTAAATATTTAAATAAAACTTTTGGCTTTATGTCAAGCGCATGCAGCCACTACCCAAACTCAACTATTCCTTTATGGAATATAAGTCACACACAAGCTCAGTCACACCTATCTCTAATCACCATTTAGGAAACCCCTATCCTACTCGAAACATATACAAACGTGGACACACGCTTCACGCCACAGGGGTCCGACTGGGCGGCTTTAACTGATAGACATACAACACTGGACCGCGGACGGTAGATTAGCAAAAGGTTGGGATACTCAAAGCCCTACAACATTCTCTCACACTTTCTTACAAATCCGATGAAAATATCGTTGATTCTGTTTTCCCGTCTTACTATAGATATTAGGCTATCGGCATTAATGGGCAAATAGTGTATTTCAGACAGTTCTTGTACTAGATAATCAGATATGCAAACAATTAAACAACCAGTGGTTTAGATCGTCCATGCTTGTGCATTACATAGACAGAGCGGGCTGTCAGCCAAGTTAATTTTATTTAATAGATATCTGAGGTTGCCTTGTCATTGTCTGACAAGTTATGTAATACCCACTACTAAGGGATATTTCCTGTATACTTGCCTTGGGAACTAAGGCTTTATTATTAGAGTTACTAGCTGCATAGTTTGCATATGATTCCTTCCATGCATTATTAATATTGACCTGAACCTGTGAGAATATATCATAGAGCTGGAGGCCGGGTATTATCATGCCTTCATGAATGGCCCATTGGGCAAGAAGATCGACCTTGTCACTACCTAGAATTCCTGCATGGTCCTTAATCCAAACCAAGGATACCTTGACACTATTGCGTTCCAGGTTTAGTAGTTTCTGACACACCTTAAATATGAGGGGGTTCACGTATATAGTTTTAGCTTTGTTCTCTATTGCCTTAATAAATAAAACTTAAATAGTGCATTTTTATCAACAATTTGGCTTAGGAGTATACCATTTTAGTGAGTTCATTAGATTAGATTAGATGAACAAATAAAAGTTATTTAAAGTGTCGAAAAGTGACATCTGAGGTTGAATTTGGAATTGTATTATTAATCGATATAGCCAAAAATATACTTGGTGTTCTGGCATCTCATAAAATAATGACGGATGATGACATCTTTTTATGAGATGACGGACTCCATTTTGTCACTTCCGGTTTAACCGGCAATAAGCTTTGGATTTTTAAATGGAACACCAAGTATACCCGTCATCTCATAAAGTTCAAAATAACAAACCCACCAAATTTCTATTCCTGTAATTTAAATAATAAAAAAGTTATAAGGGTGGGCGTTCCTCCTGAAACACCCGGTATTTATCTGTTTTATAGGAAATCGTATAATAAAATCTATAATAATTTTACTATAATGTTTTACCGTGTAGTGTCAGGAGTTCATTCTTCAACATCTAAATATTTGCACACCTAAAATATCACAAAGGCGCCAGATGTCTACTATGTCGGCTTTTAACACTTAAAACAGAACATAATATATCAAAGTAAGACTTTCTATAAAAATTTCTCGATTCGTGCGATTAGGCCATGAGGTTGCTGGAAACCCTCATATTTTTCTTTGCCAACAAGCCGCTTTATTTGTAACGTTCCCCGAGGCTTGACAGAAATAAATATGAAAACACCCTCGGGGAATTAAAAAAGGTTTTGCATTTGCAGATTATTATCATATAAAGTGGAAAGTAGACAAATGAAATATATTTAGCGAAAGCCAAATTAATTGTAAAATTTCCACTTCTATTTCTGTGGAAGGTTGGTGGGAAGTTGCTAATCTATCTCAATGTTACCATAACCGATATCACCAATATCACTTCTACAAAAGTAATATTTTAACATTTATTTATTGCAAATTTAAGTTTATTGATTAATTACATAAGTACCCTTTAGCAAAGCCGTCCACAAGTTGCCTTTCTATTCTTTGCTGGTGATGATATTCGCTACCACAGCTCTGCTTATCTTCCCTTGGTAAAAGTAAATGATTGGAAGGTGAATTACCAGGGGAATATCCAAGTAACTCGGGATGTACATTTCTAAGATAATCATCTGCTTTAAAATAGTTTGAGCATCTTCTTGCGAAAATTAAAATGATTTTATCTTTCCTGATACACAAGCAAATTCATTCTATTTTTGCTTTTTATCCTTAGTAAAGCGGAAAAATGTTATATTTATATCTAAATTCTTTATCTGGTTACCCATTCCAAAATCGCACACAGCGCACTTGATATTATGAAAATTAAGATATATCCTAATAAATACACAAGTTCCTGATCTAATTCTACTAAAATAATATATAAACTCGATACACTTGTAGAACATGCGTTCGAAACATAAGGGAACAACGCAAGTTGACGACTGCAGAAATAATTGGTAGGCCACTATTCATTATTTATTGTAAATATGCTAGCCCAAAAATGTAAATTGGATACATTGTATATTTCTTTTAACCCTAAAAAAGATTAAACTAAATTTATCCTACAGAATATTAGCTGACGATTTTAGTCTAACAGTTGCCAAAGTATGTAGCATTATTCAAAAACAGTACCATTACTAGCGGGTTATCTTTATCCATTTGTTCAGTTTAAATTATTATCTGAAGTCCAAGAGAAACTTCCTATTCCCTTTAGACATAAATATAAAAATGTTCAATGTATTATTGACTGTTTGGAAATTTCAATACAAAAACCGACTGATCCGATACTGCAGTCCCTTTCATGGTCAGAATATAAAGGTTGTAACACCATGAAATACTTAATAGCATGTACACCAAATGGATTTATTTCTTACATTTCTTCTGGTTTTGGTGGTAGAAGTACTGACAAAATGATAGTCGAGGAATCCACATTTTTAAATAAATTAGATCCAGGGACAAGAAGTTAAGGAATCAAAAAGGATTGCAAGCTTAAGAATCCATGTAGAACGATTGATTTCTAGAATAAAGGAATTTGCTATTCTTCAACCACATGCTATGATTCATTTAAGTTTGGTTAAATATTTAGATTTAATAGTGCAAATAGTTTGTGGAGTAATTAATTTACAAGATTATTTAGTGAAATAAACAAAAATAATAATCTACATTATATTATTAAAAATGTTTTTCATCCAAAATTCATCAAGTTGTTTTATTACAGATTTGTTTTATTTCATCAGAAGCATAATATTTTATTGTATTTTTTTTGGGATTTTTCAAAATCTCGATGCGACATCACAAAAATTCCACGCTTTCCTTTACTTAAATACATTTTTGAATTTGATATAAGCATTTTTTCTTAATATTTCCATCTGAATCTATGTAATTTAAACACGCTTTTTCTGTTGTTGGACTTTTAATTTCAACTACAAATTCATTATTTACAGCGTCAGGCGAGGCACCTATTAAGGGCGTTTGTGGGGAACGAAAGATTCCTGCTTTAAAAAAATTTTGACCCGTTTGTTTTTCTAATAGTTTCAAAATATTACTTTCCAGTTTTAATTCCCTCATCATTGCTATTGTTTGAATCAATTTTGCTCCTAAAATGCTTTCTACTAAACATCCATCCAAAACATTACATCTAGTAGCACTATAAGCTTTTGATGCAGTAATCCGCCCATATCTCATTTCCTGCCAAATGATACTGTCCCAAAGTGTTCCCAAGTCAGCAAGAGGAATAAATTTTTTCGTTGTCGGAGCCGATGATAATTTTGATTTTCTCCAATAGCAATTTTTCTCTTCGAGAAGGTTCCTCACTACGCCGATGCAACCACATTAAAAATGCCCCTTAATGCTTACACACTCCTTCAGATGCGACACAATCCTGATTTTGTATTTACAACTTCCTTCTCTTCGGTATTAATAACACAGAACACATTATAATTTTTTGATTTCATTTTAAGTTCTGTGTGATTTTAGCTTTTAATTCACAAAGTGCTCCTTGTTGTTTAAGTTGTACGTATCCAGTAGCATTATAACCGTAACTTTGTCTACCGGACCAAAATTTAAATATTTTCCTTAAAAATTTGCAAGTACTTTTATTTAAAATGCGTTAATATACTTGCAGTACTATAATTAAATACAAAAAAAATTCTGTAATTTTCAATTTGAGGTTAACACATTTTTACTATTAAAATTATTATTACGATTAGTATACCTGACAGGATTAGCTATATTCTTTCTCTAATATAAATTAAATTTTTACATTTACCATCTATTTACGATTCCTCTAAAAACATTTTACTTACCTAAGCAATTTTATTCCTCGCATTTCTGCACTCACAAAGTCTTTATTTTTATTAAAATAGTTAAACACCATAAACATATCTACTTCGGTAAATTTCCAGAATCAGCTTTGACAAAAACACTATCCACTGAAAACATTTCAAGTAATAAAAGAGAAATAGTCCAAGTAATAATAATGTAAATTTCTCAAACGGGTTGCAATGAACTGACTACTTATAGACTATAGCAAACTTATACCTTCGCGGACGGCGACCCGTCCGTATTCACTGTATGACGTCACAACTCGGCGAGGCGCCTTTTACTGAAATCCAATTTTTAACATTGAATATCTAAGGATTGGATAAACCTATCGAGCTGAAATTTTAACAGCTCATTTAGATGATCGAATTCTATTCAATACCATAACAAAAATTAAGAAAACAAATTATCGGTAACAAGCCCATTGCTGAATGTGAGCAAGGTATTCCTTGTATGAGCCTTCCACAAAGTGGAAAGCCTAGAATTTTTACCAGAGTAAGATCAGAAAGACTGGTTCAAAGGGCGAAAAACACACTTGGTATATCAACAAGAAAACTAGCACCACTATATCAAACATCTAAGTACACCATAGCGCGGAATGGCCAGAAATACCGAAAAAGAAGGAAGGCTCCGAAATATACAGCCAACCAACTAGCCAGAATCATGAGATGCTGCCGTGCATTAAGAAGAGTATATTTTGCTAACAATCATGTGATAATTATGGATGATGAAAAGTGTTTCACACTAAGCAACTCCGAAATGAAGGGAAATGATGGTCTTTATACTGACAATATTGCAGAGGTCCTTGATAATGCTCAATTTAAACAAAATGCCAAATTCGCTGATATGGTGTGCTATTTCTACCAGGGGTATATCCAGGCCCATGTTGGTCGAGTAAGAGGTGAAGCCCTTGATAGTCAAAGGTATATCGATAATTTTCTTACGAAACTGGTTAATTTTATTGAAGAAGAACATGCTGCAACGTACCATTTGTTCAGCGAAACGACAACCCTCTTAAACTTTCCCAGACTCGGCCCATTTACGATTTTTGGACTCTTTTTTCTCGAAAAGTTTACGATGGAGGATGGGAACTCCAAAATGAGCTGTAACTTCGACGCAGGATTTATAGAAAAATCCGGGAAATCGATATAAATGCCGGTCAAAACGTCATCTTTTGTTGCATCTTTTATTATGAATATATGGAATGTAACACGGCTCATCTGTATGTAAGCACCTGTTTCTGTTTCTTATTTTCGTGTTTTAACGGGTTTTTTACTTTATGTTTTATTACTAAAACGTATTATAAATGTTTTTTTCTTTTATTATTCAAGTTGGTATTATTTAAGGTTTACTATACATGCTAACATTTAAGGAAGTTATTCTTGGGTCCATTTTGAGGAAAAAAAAAGACTTCATTGAATATATGTCCTAAATGACTTACCTTTTGCGATACAGGGTTTTAAAGATTTTCAAAAAATCTCATTTTTGTGAAATTTGGTACACACCTTCTATCATCCAGAGGTATTTTATGATACATAATATGTTATCCGACTAGTGGCGCTCGTGCTGGAATTGCCCTCAGTATTTTTGAAGAAAAAAGCCACATCTTTTTTTTAAATAAATATTATACTTGAAATTTCCATTCCTTGCTGAGCAAATGTCGTCTCTTGTTTTTTTGTCATTTGACGTACAGTTTTCGTATATATTTGCACTCTATTATGAAATTAGGTATTAACAAAGATTAAAAAGGATCTAGTAGTTAAGAAGCAGATTTTGTTTTGTAAACATAAACAGTTTTGACAGTTGTCTACCTAGTCTGGTTGTCACGTATTTACGTCATTAAACATTAAAATCTTTAACATCCTGTATCTCAAAAGTTTAATTGTTTAGGACAGATGTTTATATGAAGTATTTTTCTGTAAATGGACCCAAGAATAATCTCCTTAAATATTAGCATATTATTAAGAACAAACCCGAACAAACACCCTATATAACAGTGAAAACTATTATACAAATAGTGAAAATTTTCTTTGTACTTTCCTGCTTTAAATTTCAGAAGTGTTTATATTATTGTTAAAGTGTTTACTAGGCAAGTTTCTAGACTAGCTGGAAAATTATCCAAATTTCTGGTTATTTTGATGGAAACTCATATTTATACTAGAATAGCTATAAATATAACTTGGTTTGTATACTATCTAGCTAGTTTACAAACCATACAAGATTTATCGCCAAATTACAAGCCACCAGAAAAGTATACAAATTAACCGGTGATTTTGGCTAGTTTACAAACTATCCATAGCAGTTGGATAAAGTTTGAACACAATATTTCTAGAAATCTAGAACCTATTCGTTGGTTAGTATGTAAACTAACCAATCCTCTTTGGTTAATTTATTAGAAAACAGGATATGTTTGGGGCAAGTGCTGTGTATTGTTATTTTATACTGTCGTGAAATGTGAAATTTGTTTAAGAATAGGTATCTATAGATATGTTAGTGACTATAATGAATTTTTGGAACGTATAAAGAGAAGACTTGAAACTGGACATAACACTAGTAACAAGCAAGAATGATTATTATGGAATAAATATATACTTATGATTTATTCAGTAATCTTACATCCTTACACAAAATATCTAGAAAGATTATTTTACGTTTGAATGGATATTATGATGCCATTCAAGCTTCCCACCAGGGAACTGGTATGGACGTCGTCAAGCAAGAACAAAATTATTAAATAAAAATATTATAAAAAATAAAAATTCTATACTTTTCAGGTGGTATTAATATCAAATACCAATGTATGGAAAAATTATTATTTTCCAGACCACCCGATGATACCTTATACAATAAAGGCGTATTAAAATGCTATTTCAGGGTACTACCAAGAAAAGGAATTGATAGGATGTAATCACCTGCAGACCGGTTTCGTTTTTGTTCTCGTCAGTACAGGGTAGGTGTATATACCTATCATCAGAGACAACTTTGTACTTCACGATGTATTATCGACGGTAGTCGATAGTACAAAGTCGTCTCTGATGATAGGTATGTACACCTACCCTGTACTGACGAGATCAAAAGAGTTCGAAACTGGTCTGCAGGTGATTACATCCTATCAATGGAAAAGGCTTCCTTTTCTTGGTAGTATCATTCAACCTGAAATAGTATTTTAATGTGCTACTGTGTAGACAAAATACGCCCTTATTGTATACGGTATCATCGGGTGGTCTGGAAAATAGTAATTTTTCCATACATTGGTATTTAAAAATATTATAACTTAACACAGGGAATTGTGAAATTGTTTGTTCGGGTTGAAACTTATTTTTTACTATCCTAAACTAATAAATAAGCAAAAACACCGGTTAATTTGTGTACTGTTCTTGTGGTTTGTACTTTCTCGATAAATCTTGTATAGTTTGTAGTCTAGCTGTATAGTCTTAGTGTTTTTACATTTTAAATGATCCCAAAACAGCGGAAATATTCCGTAACTAAGGGACAAAATATCGAACCCTCGTAAACAAAATTACCACTGCTTTAGGGACGCCTACGACCATGTTTACAACATTTTTTTGTAAATATCTAATGGCAAGAAGAAGAAATCCTTTAGCGAAATAAACTAATTACATTTAGGACGGATGTATCAGTGGAGTGTTAAGGTTGTTTAGCTTATAGCTGTATTGTAACTTTAAGCTGAACTGCTCCACGTCCGTGTTATACCAATGTCAGTGTTACAGTTTGGGTTAGTCGGTTCCTAACAATCCTAATTCAATATTTTGATACTTTGATACTACTATTTCGAATGAATTGGGACAATAGCTTGACAAAAAATCAAATACATTAAAAAACACCTGGATAAACACTCTCACTGGTAACACCAACTTTGACCTAGAGCTAACGATAGCTCAGAGCTAATTAACATGCAGAGATAATACTCAACTGATAAACCCATCCTTTAATCAATTCTTATAGCATATGTCACCCATCTTTGGAACAACGCAATCGAACATCATGGGGAGTCTCGGGCTGTTGCACTGGATAGTGGGATATTTCTAAAGCCTTTGATCATGTTTGGCATGAGGGACTTCTAAGTAAACTGCGATCCTATCCACTCGATTCTGTGCATGGTTGTCTAGCTTCCTTAAGGACCGCTCTCTGCAAGTGGTGATTGACGGATTTCTTTCAGACACCTTCACCATCAATGCCGGTGTTCCTCAAGAGTTCATATTGTCTACCACTCTCTTCTTACTCTACATTAACGACCTTCTAGTGGAAACGAAAAATCCGATATTTAGTTTTGCTGATGATAGCACACTTATCTCATCTTTCTCTTTGAAGGCACAAACATCGGCTGCCGACGCACATCTTAGCATACAGCATGAAGTATCACGCCTCAACAAAGACCTGGAAGAAATTTGGGCTTGAGGTGACAGTAATAAAGTCGAATTTAACGCTAAAAAGCCCAGGCAGCAGTTTTCTCTTCGATGGTTAACATTACAGAACCGGATATAGTCACGGACGGCCATGCAATCCCACTGACTTCATCTATTAATCTGCTGGGCGTCAGTCTGGGAGGAAATATGTCTTGTCATAACCACGTTGTGGCAATCGTCAAGATAGCTTGGTGTACTCTTCCGAACCAGAAAGTTGTACACATCTCAACAACTTTTGGCACTATACAAAGCCCAGATTCGACCATCACTAGGGCACTGCTCTCATATCTGGAGCTCTGCACCCAAACATACTCTTCGGCTACTGGATTCCATCGAAAGGAGGCCCATTTGTCGGATTGGAGACCACGAGCTGACGAAGAACCTCGACAGCCTAGAACATCGAAGACAGGTTGGGGATTTGACTCTCTTTTACAGATATTTTCATCGAAAGTGCTCGGCTGAGCTTGCCCTCTTAATTCCGCCCAGAGCGGCGAATAGCAGAAATACACGACAAGCCACTGCTGCCCATCCATATGTGGTTAAGCTTAGTACCCCTCGAACTTAATTATTTAAGAATTCTTTTATCTGGAGGACTTCATCCTTATGGAACGACCTTCCCGAGGTCGTTTTTCACAACGAATGTAACAAACCAACGTGAATCGCTTTTTGCGTACATGCACTACTCCCAGAGTGCCCGAAAGAATTTTTCCTATAGTGCTTGTGTTTGATGATAAAAAAAAAATTTTAAAATTATTTTTAATCAAGTATCTATACGAAACCTTTAATTTTTGAAAATTTAATACTTCTAGAATTGTGATTGCCAAAGAATATCATATATACAGAGTGTTTGGCACAAGGGTTACGCTTCGGCCACTTCTATGATTCTATTATAAAAGGTTTCTGTACTGTGCCACCAGAGACCACTTTACCCGAAATTAAAATTAAATTTTTGGCATATCTTTTTTCACAATTTTTTTAAAAGAGGATATGTATGTCATTCTAAAGACAATAGAATACCTAATAAAAATAGTACTCTTTATTCGAGCCGAGAAACCACACCGTTTAGGCGACTAGAATGAGAAGTTTTTATTAGCAGAAAGAAACTGAGTTTCTTGGCAAATATCAATAAGACTTCTTACATTTGGAGTATTTTGCTAAAAACGGTAAATAAATTTGAAACTATTCTAGTTAGGTGTAGCCATGCACTATATGGAGAGATATCCAATTTTCTCACCAACCCATGCATTGAATTAATAAGCAATATTGGTAGGATCGTATTTACGAAAATAATTTTTTTTAAACTTTTTGATAAAGATTAAAAATTGTTGCTCTTCCACTTCCCACTTCCTGGTTGAAAAGGACCTGCTTTAATAGATTTTTTATAATATTTTGATAATTTATAATACAAAAAATAAGATTTAAAATGAAATTGAGAAAACTGCAAAAAATCTACATTTTCAAATAGAAACCTCCAAATTTTATAATTATTTCCTATTCAGCATTAAGAATAAGTGTAAGTTTGTGTAAGGTTGTCTATTCAGAAAATTTGTAGTTTTCGAAATATTACCAATTTAATATTTATGGCGATATTGCGGCGAATTTTAAGTTCAGTCACCCTGTATTAATAATTATCAATACAGGGTGTTATGGAAATTACTTATTATATTTAAACCGGCAAATCCTGAGATTAAAATAAATTGAAGAAAAATAACCATAATTGGCGCTTTGAATTATTAAGCGATATATACACTTTATATGAAATGTCAAAATTTACGTGGCCGCTACTGAGGACGTTCGCAATCAATAGTTTATTGAGGCAGTCTCGAGTCTTAAAAGAGGTTAGCGTATTATAGGCGGTGTTGTTATCTTGCAACACAGAATTGTAAACGCACGTGTTCAGTTTTTGACAACAAGACATCTTTGACGCGCGTTATCACTTATT